>JAGSMW010000003.1:40000-2528125 GCA_029286795.1 Byasa hedistus | reverse complement strand
AAAAACTGTCCGCAGTTGAAAAAATTCATTTTTGGAAGGAAAGTGTGGGACAAAAACATATTCTTTATCCGTTGAGTTTAATCGTCAATGTTTGTCCGTAAAATATCCGGTACGCGTCGCTTTCGCGGTAATAAATTACTTGTGTTTTATTGGAAAATGAATATTTTTTAATAGATATTTTTAAGTATCACAAAATTAAAAGTTATTTTGTCGTGTATAAATTTATGTTCGTTTAAAAAAAACTGTGGTGTTTTAAAATATTAATATACACGGTTCAGAAATGCAAGTTGTTCCACAATACCTTTCACTGATAAGACGCCGGCTGAAAGCTCAATTCAAGTATTTTCAATTAATTAAAAGCAATTCATGTTAAGGCTCTTTTTCTGCATAAACTGTATAATATTTCATGTAACCGTTTATTAATAACGGCAACAGCTGAGTTGCGGTTTCGTGTAGATTTGTTTAAAATTGCATAATTAAACGAATAATGGACGCAAAACTTAAGGAACTTCTGTGTTATTACTTCCAAGCCTTAATGGAGCAACTTTTTAAATTATTTCCATTTTAAGATTGGTCCAACTTCAAAAGTAATACCATTTATCTAATTTCAAGTTTCTCAATTCGGATAAGATTAGAGAATTTTAAGTATTACGATAACTACTTATTTATGTGTGGCCACCAGATGGAGTTGTCTAAGTATAATCATCTTCGTAATAATGAGGTGCGCTTCTTCAAACTTAAGTTTGGCGGTCAAACTGTTGGCGGGAAAACTGTAACTAAGTATAATATATTTTATATTTACATCTGATGACAGAGCGCGAATTAAAAAAAATACAAAAGAAGTCTTATTACCTGTAGGTTTTACTTCAGCTAATAAGGTAACACTTATTCCCGTTGTACATTTTCAGTGGATTCTTATAAAACAAGGTAGAAAATGATAATTAACGTAATTCCATTCCCTTATAATATAGAGAGAATTTAGTGGTACGCAGTACATTTAGTGGTAAACTAAAATTTTACAGTGTGTATTGATTAATTTTTATACCTGATGAGACAAAAATATGGTGCACATAACTGTTTCTGGTTTGTGATTTATTCGACATCCTACTGCATGTAAATTAATAATGATCACTTTACTCAGTCTGCAACTGAAAATAAACAACGTGTAAGCGGAACAGAAAAATAAGTATAAGCGTTATTTAACTTCAATAGAACACAAGCTTTCTATAAAATTATTACGCATATACACTAAACATGCTTTCTGTTAAAAATCAACACAAAAGACTCTTATTTCTACCCGGCGAAATTATTTGGAAAGGCGGCCCGATGTTAATTTACGAGATTGAAAAAGAATAATCCAAAATTTCTTCAGAATATTGAAGTGCCTTAAAAAGTTTTCTAGGCAAAGGCGATAAAAGTAATTTTAAATTAACTTTGTTCTCCAAATTTTTATATTTGAAGTTAAAATTTTTCCCTACTTCTCTTCTTTAATAAATCATTAGACTAACTGCTATCAAAAGTTATAATTGTAAATATAATAAAAAAATCCTGTTACAAGAAAAAGTGAAAAGTATTACTTAAAGAGTTAAAAAAGATAAAAAAAAAAACAAAATTTAATAAGATTTTTTAAACGTTTTTGAACTTTGTTTGTAATAAGTTTAAGTGAAATCAGTATAGTATTAATTTACGTAAAAAATATGTAGCACTGTAATAGTGTTATGTGTAATTATTTACTAGTAAACACTAGTAAATAATCGTAAATGTAATAATAACATGTACGAGGATTACATTCCACTTCAAAAAGGGAAAACCGTCTAATTCGTTCTGATTAAATTTATGACTTAACTTCACTCGCATCAAACTTTAATCCGTAAAATTAAAATGCTATTGCATTACGACTCTTTTATTCAGTTACTGGTTATTTAATATGAAAGTAAAAAAGTCGGCAAATGGTCTCTTTTTTGAAAGTTGAAAAAGCCAATCATACCGGCATTTTTATTCAAGCCACGGTCGATTACATTGCCGCGGTGAGCCAATATTTGAAAAGCTACGCTACTTTAAAACATGTTTCACGTGGAAGAGAAATTCTTTTAAGTCCTTTTTTTCTTCAAATAATTATAACAGGCACAAATAAGTTATAAAAGAAAATAAATTTTGTTGGGTAATTCTAAACGAAGCACAGATTTGTTTTCGTAAACGTAAATAGATCTTATATTATTACTTTTACTCCAGCATAAAAAATATCAAAAATGTCGACAGACATTACAAAAACTTTTGATAGCCATTTAAACTAAAATTTTCTCTTGTTCCAAAAATATTCGCAACGATACACAAACGACGGATTCAAATTAGCGATCATAATTTTTTTAAGCCAATAGTGCTTTAGATTGATCTGATTCAATATCGTCACTAACTATGTTCGGCAATAGTTAATTTAAGATCACGGGAAAAATCGTTAGATTTATCTATGTGTCTTAATCACTAATAAATATAGTTTGCTGGTGATATACGCTCATAAAGGTTCGTTCGGTCAACCAGAAGGGATTTTATACACGACGCTAATTTTCTAAACAAATACAAACTTAATTACGTAGGTTATATCCCATCGGCTCTACGGAAGTAAGAGTAAATCGCATATATGAATATTAGTTCACGGAGGCCACCAGTATCGGAAAGTGAACAATTGTCTGGTCGTTAAAGATTTGTAAAAACAATATTGTGGTTGGTTTCGAAGAAGTATCCAAAGTTTAAAGATCTGGTATCATGGACAACTTTCTATAAGTAAAAGTTGCAGTTTTATGCCTTAATAAATGAACTTCATGACATGAACTAGATTAAATTTTCTAGTTTTCTCTAATAAATCCGATACATGTACCTATCTTAACTTTACTTCTTCCACACATATCTCAAAATCATACATACGAAACACAACATTATTTCAAGTTAACTGTGTGTAGTTACTGTTACGAAGTTTTTAAAACTTACCGTAGAGCTAATGTCTGCCGGGTATCTCATGAACTTCGCGCCCTGGCTTTAGAAACTGTTAAACTTTAACTAAGCAACAAAATGTTTTAGACACTTAAATTAATCTAAATATTTAATGCTGTTATGACAATGCGCGTACATAAATCAGTACGTGTATTATTTACAATTTATAAACTAATCATAACATAATGATTTAACTGTTTCTGTGAAGTAATGGCTACTTGTCTTCTAATAATGGAGCCTGTTTAGATCCGGCGCCATATATTGTGGAGTTTTTGTACCTCATTAAAATTTTATAAATGAATGACGAACTAAACCACACAGTATAATCAAATCAAGCGCATCTACGCTACGGAGCAACGGAGTCACTTAATTCTAAGAAGCATCAGCAGAGGCGGAACATTCCAAAGAATAAAAGGCTGAACGGGAGAAGATTGTTAGAAGAACGAAAACCTTAAGCTTTGAGTCATATATTTTATTACAATGACCTTTAAACTGGAAAAAATATAAAAATAATGCCTTTTTTTAAAATTATGTTGTTAAATTCCTTTAATACCAAAGTATTTTCTCTGGTTATTAGAGCTTATTGTAGAACACGGGAAAGGGTTATTTCATATTTCCATACTAAATCGCAGTTTTAGCTGTTTCCCGTGAACTTGTTTGTTGTTGTGGCCCTCCGGGAAAGGTTTGTAAAGGTCACATTAGTTATTATTCATATCGCATACAGAATACGTCGACCAAGTTCTTGAGAGGTACTTTACGACTTCTGTTGCTCAAAGAAGTTTCTTTTATAGTAGATTTATTTTTGGGTCCGAATTTCGTCTGATGTATAAATTACCTATTTACTCCTCAAATTATGTACACTAATAGTCTAGAAGAAAAATTAAAAAATAGTCAAAATATACACCTCACGAAAAGGATGTAAAGCATGTCAATTTGATTCTTGGTTAAATATGAGTCAGAGGTCCTTCATAAAAAACGCTATTATTTAAAAAGGACTATCTCGGAAGTTAAATCTTTCTCTACAAATTTGTTTATTCAAAATATAGGGAAATTGGTAAAATATTATGCATTACTTCGGATCTTTTAAATCTTTCTCTATAGAAAATTAATGATCTATATATAATTTGTATTATATTTCTTTGAGGCTTCAGCCGTGACAAGTTTCCAGAACTTTTCTCTTTTCATTTTTACATTCACAAGTAAGCAGTCGGATGAATAGCTGGAGGCATCAACTTTACGGAACATTAAGTCTGAGTTTACAAAGGCTGTTCAGTCCTATTCATCCATCGTTTTAGCCTGAAATCAACAGAATCACTTGTGACCATATACCATTAAACCTTCTAACATATATTAATATTAACTACCACCTTCTTTATTTTTAAAAATATTTTATAAATTTAATACGTTTTTATTTAAATAGAACGTAAGGATAAAACAAAGCGGAGTTGTAAATGCGGTGAAACTTTTGCCTAGACTAAGTTATGTGTTTTTACCTACGCTTATATTTTCCGATACTTTTATAATTTATAAAACGCCTTTTCACACAACTTCATGCCTTTATCGCTTGGTATAATTTTGGTGAGTCCAAGATTATTCATTACCCATTACATTGCAGTCTTGTTAGTTGTGGTAGTTTTCTTTTTTACTTCGTTTGTACTACTTGAGCTATTCACATATTATTCAGAGACATTCGCTTGCGTAATGCCTCTGAAAAAAAAAGTGAAGGAAGAGAAAAGTGTGCTCGACTGTAACTAAAACTTTAAAACCTAAATATTTTACAGACATATCGCTGAATCGTAGTGTGGTTTTTGCATACTCACAAAACTTTGAACAACCTATCCAACGACTCCCAACGGCCCGGGTGAAAAAATTCACCCGCTCCGTGTGGGGATATATTCTAAATATGTTTTTTAATAGATTTTATCGGCGTGATTTATGTGTATACCTGTATACTAAATTACAAATTTCTAGTATAAACATTCTATGAGATTAGCCACTGACAAGTTAATACAAAAAAAAAACCAACATATAAACAGAAATGGTGACAAACTATAATTCTACTATCTGATGATGTGCAATGCTCCTTGTCGTTTGACTAGCGGAGACAATTCATTGAATATTAAACGAAAAATAATTTGAACACTACTTCTAGCGGGCTTCTAGGCTAGGATTAACACGGTAGTGTATAGAGTTTTTTAGTTGTAATGGTGGATCTATTCGGTCAGCGAAGATGGACTCGGGTACGTTTTCTGACTACAAAGCGGTGATTATCTCCTTGAACGTAGGTATACCGTACCTCGTGTATTCAGTGTGTGTGTTGAATGAGACATGTGTTTGTAGCATTCAGTTATTAAAGAGTCAATCAAACTAATATATATGGATGAATGAAACTTTACAAACAACGGGGGCAACCGAATGCAGCACCACCAGATTGGTACTCGTGATAGATCTCTGTTGTCGGAGACTTCTCGGAGTCTAGATAGGAACTACCGCAGCTCGTATTTCAGCCGCCAAATAGTAATGTGCAAACATTACAGTGTTCTGGTTTGAAAGGCGCTGTAATCTAGTGACATCAATGGGGGTAACGAGACTTAATACTTTATGTCACAAGACGACGAGCGTAATGTGGTGCAGTGCATAACATCTTAAACGGAACAACGTTGTTATGGGCGGGCGTGTCACTTACCATCAGGCGAACGTCTTGCTCGTCCCGTCGCCTAGTAGAATAAAAAAAAAATATTTTCATAACAGGAGTTATGTTGGGCGATCGGGCGGATGAGTTTTTGTAAATAAAACTCTGGGACTACTGTCCCATGTAATGGTGTAGAGAGAACTTGTTATGTTGTGCAACCAATAAAGAAGCTTTTTATAAAATAATACTTTATTCTACAGGCAGACAACCGCTCTGTAATACACTGGCAAGCGGATTGAACTTTACATGTAACTTATTTCTTAAATACACTATGAAATACAATAAGGGCTTTATGTTACAGAATGAATGTTATCGCTAAGTGTACAGTACTTAAGATACACTTATTCCATGTTGTGGTTACGTAACTCAGGTAAAACTATTTTTTTCCACGTCATGCCAATTAAATGTCAAATTAAATTAAAGTGATACTATTAGATGTTACATCTTCAATTAAATACGTTTAATTTACAAACCATACGTATCATAAATAGAGGAAGATACTTAATGTTTGTTTTATTAATGTAGGCAGCTCTACGTATGTTAGAATGCAAATATAATTTAGCTATCATGCTTCCTGAGAGATACGTAAATGTACGTAAAAATTGGAGAAATGAGAACGTATGGAAATCAGTAATTCGAAGTAATAAGACACGTGAAGCGAACGTGCTCCGACTTTTCAGTTTGTTACATGTTTATTTGCGTTACGCAACCCGGTTGCTCCATAAAATTGAGAGGTTACCGATCATTTATTTTTGTATACATTCGATATCACCGATAAAAGGATATCAACTTTTAACCAACATTGGTGAAACACGTCTAATTATTTTTAAAACCTAACGGGTATCTTAATTTATAAGCAAGCGTATCACTTCCAAGAAAACAAACGTTCTGCAATCAAGTCAGCAATCACAATAATTTTCTGAGTTAAATCTAATCAAAGGTGTTTCATTAATTATTTAAATAATTGCAATAATGCTTTCGCCATAAGAAGACCTCATAAGTTAAAAACAAATGCAAGACTGCAAAAGGTTTTTCATATACAAAACATGATAACTTTTTTATAATCTTTGTATTACATTTGACAACACTTCACTTAAACGTATTATTGTAGTATAAGTGAAAGACGGAAATAATCATTTTTAAAGAGTTCGAATAAGTTAAACAACTTAACTGTTCATCTTACCTATGGGCTATCACGGCTAACGCAAAATGTATTGTTTATTTACTCAGCATCAGGACAATCGGTGACCTAATGGTATATGCCTACCCATAAAAATGTACGAGTAATGCTGGTTGGATATTCCCATTGCGCTCGTGACCATGAGTTGAAAGTTTTTGTTTCGTTACTACAGTTATTGAACCAGCTACATCACCATTTAAACCAAAACATACAACGAAAATGGAAAATGGAAAACGCGAAACGGAAAACGGAAAACGAAAAAAGGAAAATGGAAAATGATTTCAGAAACCAGAAACCGGAAACCGGAAACCGGAAACCGGAAACCGGAAACCGGAAACCGGAAACCGGAAACCGGAAACCGGAAACCGGAAACCGGAAACCGGAAACCAGAAACCAGAAACCAGAAACCAGAAACCAGAAACCAGAAACCAGAAACCAGAAACCAGAAACCAGAAACCAGAAACCAGAAACCAGAAACCAGTAACCAGAAACCAGAAACCAGAAACCAGAAACCAGAAACCAGAAACCAGAAACCAGAAACCAGAACCAGAAACCAGAAACCAGAAACCAGAAACCAGAAACCAGAAACCAGTAACCAGAAACCAGAAACTAGTAACCAGAAACCAGTAACCAGAAACCAGAAACTAGAAACTAGAAACTAGAAACCAGAAACCAAAATCCAGTAACCAGTAACCAGCAACCAGAAACAAACAAACAAAAGTTCATTTTAAATAACAAACTTTCACTGCTGTCTACGCGATGTAGGTGCGTTCGTAACGCTAAAGAGTCAGTTTGCACTTTATTACAGCTGCACAAAGCTCAAATTCAATTATTCTATCAAAACAGTGTGCGTATGCGCGTCGGAGGAACTAACGCCGCGTGCCGAAATTAAAACTAATGAAATAATAACATAAATAGTCACAAAATGTAAGAGCTAAAGATCCACCATACTGATTTTCAATTTGGTCGGCTACGCGATATTATTTCTTTTGTTTTAGTTTCGGCGCGCGACATAAAATGCATTCGTTTTCACGTCAATACATCAGTCGAGCACAAACCGCGTTACCATCTGGCGGACCTGACAGACTACATTCTGTCATAAAGATTTGGAATGTGACAGTTATTTGTTCCTAAAAAATTATTATAGTAAATATAACTTATGTACTTTAATTATAACTTTGGCCACTCTTCTGGAACCCACTAATATTTAAATATTAGTTATTAGATGAATATATATAGTGCTGAACCCCACACACCGCCCATAACTAGAGTGACGGTTCTGTTCAGATTTTTTTGCCCCGGCTATAAAATAGGCAGGAACAAAGAACATTCCAATTTTTTTTTGTCAGAACGAAGTCTGTCGGGTCAGCTAGTACAAATATAAAAACAATTAACTACATACAAAATAATAATCTCTACTTGTTCTTCTCTTGCACCACACAGAACGAGGCGAACAAAATGCTCATTAAAAAGTTTTTAGTTAAAACATTACGTTCTAGCGAGTTGAAAATTTGTTTCAGTTAAAAACCTCATCAAAATACTTATTTTAACCTTTCCATATTATAAAAAAGATTTCATCGAATACACGAACACAGTTTATAAGTACTGGTTTATATTTTTAAAAAACATTAATTAACGTTGGTTTATTTTCAATTTTTAATGAAAATTTAAAATAGTAAGAAAGAGTTGCCACCTTCCTCTCATACTAAGCCTCGACGTTGTCGACACTAGCGTACAATGCAACGCCTGAAGCTGAAGATATTATATTTCCTATTAATACTCGAACAATATTGAATAAAACCGGAAATTTAGCATCTTCTTGACGATTAGCCTCTTATTTTTATAATCAAAACATACAATTACGTTTTAACAGTCAAATAGAAAATATTTTACGGTCAATTACATAATTTTGTACTGATTTTCTGTTATGAACAGGGTTTTAAGAATTGTTTTATTTCTTTACTTTTAACCCTTGTTAAAAATTACAAAGGATTTCGGACGAGTATCTACTTTGTACTATCGAACTAATAAACGGGCAGGATAATCGCTCCTCCTATTTTCCAACACTTGCTGATAATGCAACGTCGTTCTATTGGAAAAGCGTTTACAGGGTCTTTAGCTTTTCCCTATGGGCCGATTCATTTAACTCTTAATCTTATTATATAATCTTTCTATTTTCGTAACCTTATATAGAGTTTTCTTTAATGCTATGTGCAAAGAAAACTATCTGCATCATCTCTGTACAAAGTAATAGCGGCTTCACTACCATACATTTGTATACATATATAAAGCTACTGATTTTGAATTAAACTGACCCCCACAAACACTGTATTAACACAAACAAAAAATATAATTTTCTTCGTCTTAAATTTATGAAATAGCAAGTTAATTGTCTTGATGAAAATCATCATCACTATCAGTCTCTCCACCGGTCGGTTCTAAACTGCCGGCATCCAGCGGTTTTTTTTATTCTACGAGGCGATGAGATGGACGGAACGTTCACCTGATGGTAAATAATACGCTTGCTCATAACAATGTGGCGCTAGCAAGATAATATACACTGCACCACATTGCGCTCATCGCCTTGATTCATGTGTTAAGTCTCGTTACCCCAATAATTTCACTTGCTACAACGCCTTTTAAACCAGAACACAGTAATGATTGCACCCTACTGTTTGGCGACGGAAATAGGAGCTGCGTTGGACCTACCATCAGTACTTTCCCACAACCTAATGTAAATACATACACATGGTTAATTATTAATTACACTGAACCTAGCCTTGCGAAGTTGCAATTTAAATTCCTATCTCGGCGGCCATTCTGTATTAATCGTATCATTTGAATAGTAAAGCTTACTGCGATGGGTACGGGGAATTGGTTTACCTTCGCAAACGACGAAGTACAATACTATTATCCAGTTTAGTTAAATTATGTTATTGAAATATTTCGGACATTGACGAATATTAGTGATTTTTTTAATCAAAATAATTTGATTGGACTTAAAAAATCACGGTGGAATAATCAGAAGAAACATAACCTAAATATTTAAAAAAAAAATTCTGGAATGATGACGAAATTCGAGTCGGTTCGAAAGATCAAGAACCAAATGCATAAACCATCAAAACTATAAGCGCAAATAATTCTATCTAAAATCAATGTGATCGCATTACTTTCTGTCGTAAGAAAAGCTTTAAAAACCCGATACTTTATTTCTTAATTATATTTACAATCGATATATCGATGTTAGGTTATAAACATAACTCGTAAAATTGTATTTTCAAAATAACGTATTTCGTATTAACATGTAAATTGGGCTATAGAATAAAGCTTAATAAACTTTGCTTTTCAGATTTACTTCATATAAATTTGCATAATGATATTGCGTTCGTCCCTCGTGAAAAACCTCAGCCAACAGTATTTACACGGTAATAACACTGATTACACGCTAAAGGTTTTTTTAAATTACCCCTCTGTCATATTGTTTATTACTGAGTACAGATTACATTAGGTGGAATTTTACCGTGGTTAAGTATGAGCAAAAATACGCTAAAAGAAAGTATTGAGAAAATGTTAAAGTATTGTATTTTTAATCGTTGAACAAAAAAGAGGTAAATATGTTAGTTCATAGTGCATCTATATGTATATAACATAGCTCATAAGCGGCTGAACCAACCTGATATAACACGGGCTGAACGTCGAAAATTAAATTGTACCCTACTATAATAGTTGTAAAAGTTAAAAATTGTAACCAACGATCTAGTTTTTTTAAAAGTAAAAATCAGTGAAGCTGTCAAGAAAGTACACTCCATTTCTAATTTCTATTGTATAGTATTTATTTATTATTATATTAACTGATTTTTTAGAATAATTTATACCCTAAAAAATATTCTGTCGAAGAATGATCTTGGAGATAATGGACATTATATTTTTTCTTACAGAAAACAGAGAGCCCCTTAAACAGTAATGTTTCCAGTATCAACTACCTTAGTTTAATCGATCAGAATCGGCCCGACGGTAATAACCATGACAACATAGTGTTATCCGAAACATTTCTACAACACACAACACGCATGCAAACCTACATTGGATTATATTAATCGAAAAATTAAATATTACACTACAAAATTACATCTAAAGAAATCAGCATTCCATGATTTCATTTGGAATTTAAAGAAACTTTATGTACTACCAAGTTTCTCAGCTCGAACGAGATCTCTCGATAGCCTCAATTTATCTCTGTCAAGAGTCGGTTTTCTAAATAATCGATGACGGTATTTTATTGAAAAGTAACGTAAATCTTGCTTCCGGGAATGGACCAAGTATTTTCTAAGAATTTCAGAAGAATAAATATTAGTACTAACTTTTTAATATTTTATTGGCAATTAATCAGAAATTAATTTACTTTCTAAACTACGGTACCGTTTCTAAAATCGGTCAATTTGTTTGATTTCAATGTAAAAGGAATAATCTTTACAACTCCACACAAACCTTAAAATGAAAGTACTGATTATCCGAAACATTTTAAGTCTAGAAGGCGTGAAAACTTGTTGTAAGAGAGCAGTGGAACCCAAAAATGCATGGTTTGGATTCCCATTGGGTTTCCGACGAAGAAAAACTACATGAAACAAGATTTTGAAGACATGCTACATTCGACAACCCGCACTTGCCCAGTGTGATGAATGGATGACACTTTGCTTGTGAAAGAAGTTTCAGAGCCCAAGCGGTGACATCATTCATTTCATCATTTACCAGGTCGTAGCTCCTGTTGCCGAGGACCGTGTCGATGGGTACCACCGCAGCTCCTATTTCAACCGCCAAATAGTAGTGTGCAAACATTACTGTGTTCCGGTTTGAAGGGCGCTGTAGCTAGTGTAATTACTGGGGTAACGAGACTTAACACCTTATGTCTCAAGGCGACGAGCGCAATGTGGTGCAGTGTGTACCATCTTAACTAGCACCACGTTGTAATGGGCAAGCGTATCATTTACCATCAGGTGAACGTCTTGCTCGTCTCGTCGCAAAGTAGTATAAAAAGAAAAAAAATCATAGTGTACTAATTAATCTTAGCTTATATGTAGTTTGTGATGATAGACCAAGATTACGTTAGCATTGTTGTTTGTTTATTTAAAATGAAAGTTAAAGACTACCTGACAAAAGATTTTACAAATCTATCAAGCAAATAGGTACTTTTGAATTATCATAACAACGCGTGACTACTATTTGCTTTTGCAATTCGTCGCCGTTAACATATCGCACTCTGTGGGTAATTTTGTAAACAAAACTTGTCTGCGAAATCGCTTTAAGCGTAATTGTGGTATGTGACGGAACATGAAAACGAACGGCAAAGCCAACTGGAAATGTTATTTGTTAAATTGAACATTGGACTGTAATCTGTACTCTGTATTTTCGTGCATCGAATGAATTCACAGTTAATCCGCCCGTAGCATTTTGATGAAAAAACATTTTTGACATGCATTACAATTTTACGTTGTTTTTGTAACAACTACTGTCCATATACCAATCCAAAGTTAATATGTGTTTTGGAACCAGACATCGTAACAAACAAGAAATATTCTATTACAATTTCTTCGCCTAGCTTTTGGTAATAGAAAAAGAGATAAGAAAATCACTAACACTTTTAAAAACCTTATGCGTTAGCTAAGTAATCAGTAATAAGAACAGAGTATGCCAACGAATATTGCAGATGTTCTCTTTAGTATCACAACAGGCAAGTTTTTGGACTCTAATTGATGTAATAAAAAATCGACTTCGCTAGACTGAGCGAAAATATTGATATAACTTAGATCTCTGGGATAAAACCTTAAGTTAGAGGCTTTATCTATTCTCTTAAAAATATTGTACTGCTAGGAGAGACGAAAGGTTTTGATAAAATTTAAGTAAAAAAATATTTAATACAGGAACATACGTTTACTTAGTAAACGCCAGAAAATACCGCAAAAAAAAATGTCTTGGACCTTTGTAAAATGATCGACAATCTCACGTTTTATTTTGAAATATTTATTAAATTTTATAGTATTATATGATGTAGTTATTTTAATTATACAAATTCTGTGCTATAAAAGATCTTTATACTTTCAACTGTCGTCAAAGTAAAAGTTTTTGCAAAAAGAGGTATTGATAATGAGGTCTAGTCTCTGAACAGTGTACTTAGTGTTAAAAAAGGCTTCGCGAATTTTAAATTACTATTGCTGCCTAATTTATTTTCTTCGAAGAATTTGATTAAAAGAATTTGCAATTCTTTTAATGGTATCTACTGGTAAAAGCTGTTTTAATTAAATATCAACAAATATAATAAGTTACAAACGGTGAGTCCTTAAAAAATACATGTGTTATATAAATCAATAGTACTTAACACACGTTACAAGCTAACACCGAAGTTAATGAATTAAACTGGTTGGTGTTTTGTTATTTTTATAGGCCGTTATAGTCTGTCTCTATTTCTCTTTTAGTAATAGACCATTTCTCCACATACTTATAATTAGTTGTCTTTATTCATTATTCAAAATATTCACTAAAATAATTTATATAGTAAAACAACGTTTGCCGGATCAGCTAGTATGTATATAAGATTGTTTTAAATATTTTATAATCAGTCTAGTTTGTTTTAAAGCATCAACCAATTTACTTTTCTGTAGTGTCGCCATTTAACCATTTCTCTATAAACATTTTCTTGCCTATAAGCGATAAATACTATTTTTTTTATGTACTATAATCTGTTAGGAAACCTCTAAAAAATCCATTTTTAATTCCAATTCAAGTACAGTAACCTAGTTTCGGATCCACTGAGAACACCGATGTTAGCAACGAATTCCATTCTCTGACTGCTGGGAGAAGTATTCAATCAATTCCGTTGAGAGGTAGGCCAACTATGAATGGCTGGACTGTTCCGTGATGGGACGACTCTATTCATATTGAATTCGCAAAGACTTCCTATTGTCTAACTTTACCAGAACGTTTAAGGCTTTCGAACTTAAATGGTAATCATTTATATCTAAACGTAGCTTTTGTGGTGTAAAAAAGAATGGCGGACTTTACTATAGCCTAATATACGTTAGTATACAACATGATAGTGTAAAACCATGTTTATAATTTGTAAGAAGATTACGTCATTTTATTCTCAATACCATGCCAACCGCACTCTTTACGCCAAACTATATTTCTATTAGGAAAGAAAGAAATTAGATAAAAGCAGATTTTAAAAAATTTTGTTATTAAAATATTATTTTCTAGAAAAGTTGTCAATTTATATAAAGCATTTAATGATCGAACATAAAAAAACCTTTTAGCCAATAGCTAATAGATTAAATGAAAAGAAAAACTACATTTGCTTATAAAATTAAATATCGCGGTCCGAATAATATTTGTCTGTAAAGAATAAGCATACTCAATTTTATTCTTAAAAACTCACAAAGGTTACTTTATAAATATAATGCATATATGTATTCACCGCGCCAACTTAGGACAGTTGGTTAGAAATTGCTATCTTAATACTCAAAGTTTTGAAAATTTACTTCGGAAAATGTCTCTAAAACTCTGCCGTAGGTGTTACATAAGCCAGTGCAGAAATTCCATTCGGATTAACAATTAACACTAAGTTTAAAAATAAACGCAAACTTTGCGATTAGAACATAAAATAATTACTTTTCATTACGAAAACACCGGTTTTTTATTTCATGTATAGCTCATCTATAACTTACTATCGATGAATTCGATTTTGACAATTGTACAACCTCTTCTCAAATATTTTTTTAACATGCAAAAATTATTTTGTGTAGGATAAAAAAAAAATATTTAAATATAGACATGAAGTTGTATTGTTTCGTTGCTCAATATCGATGAACACAGGAGGCCGTCTAAGTGGGTACAATCTCGGCCCCTATTTCAACCTTGAAGCGGTAGAACATTATTATGATCTATTTCAAAGAACGCTGTAGCAAATGAAATTGCTGGGCTATTGAGAATACCTTTGTTATAATGTAACAATAAAGGATTTAACACGAGCACATAGTAACGTTGTCAAGGACAGTGACAGTTAACACTAAATAAAAGTCCTACTCCACAAGTTGCTCTAATTTATTATTTATTAGGAGAACCAATATTTTCTGTTTATAATATTTAGTGTTCCATTCCTTCTTCTATTTAATCCCTAAAAATTTACTAAACTAATTTCGTAGTACTCATTTTGCAACAAGAAACCAATCATCAATATCGCACAACATTTAGGCTTTTAACAGATTCAAGATTAATCTCTCCGATTTTCGAACCACCAAAGTTAAATTATTTGCAACTTTGATGTTACCTCTTTGATATACTAGAAAAAAAATTACATCCAAACCAAACAACTCCAAAAAAAGACGAAAACAAGTATACGGAAGAAAAATAAATAAAGATTCGCGTTTAATTGAGAATCTTCTTCTTATCGTTGGTTAATTATATTAGTTTTCTTTTACTTCTTTAATCTATATCTTTGTTAGTACTTTGTCGTGAAAATCTAACTACAACTGACATTAACATTAAATGAAGCCATTAGACTGTAATTCCGCCTCATCACCGCTACACTTAAGGACCTCTCAGTGTTTAATGAATCAAACATTCCGTGTAATAGCTACAAGAAATAAACACGTCGTTCTGGGTGATGTGAAACAAAATTAAAAAATGTTTTATTTCTGCAAAACTTACACTTTATAGTGTCTAACTAAATGATAACAGTGATTAAGAAGTAGTTTTAGTTTGCGTACAGATTTTCAATTAGGTTTTAACCTTTGGGTTCCATACTAGGCGATGCCTGTATCGAGGAAACCCGGGATACAAAACTAACCACACCTGTCACTTATATAATTATTAAATACATTGTTTGTACAACCCACTAACGATTAAGATTGTAACTCGAACTATAATGTAATTGTACTGTGGCACAAATTCTCTTTGTTGTACAGAACACGTAGAGGTATGACAAAGTTTATCCTATCCTGTGCAGTCTTCTGTTAAATCTTTATTATCTCTCTTAAAATCACTGACATTTGTTACTGTGATAATTAGAGTGTTTATCTGTTATCGACCTCATGACCATTTGAAATAATCAAGAACAAATATTAAAATAAAAAAGTGCTATAAACGATTTTACCAAGGTAAATCGTTATTAGTAATGAGGGAATATACTCGTATAAAAATTTGTGCAATACTCATAACCTCTATTCATTAAAACGAATGCACGTGGAAAGTTTCCGGCAGCTGTTTTAATTTTGGTAAACTTTATAATAACGAACGCTGAGCTCAGCTAGTGGTATCCATTAATATAATAACACACATTGAAATCATTACCATTTGCATACAACTTGTATGAAAGCAAATGCAACGAATAAAAGCTGCACTTCTGCGATATTAAAACGTTTTTGTTTATTTATTTTCGCATGCAGCGGAGCTAATTAGCAAACAGCTGCACGAAATATATCATTAACGTTTAAATTCCTTCATAATCATAATATTTAAATATTACATGTAAAATCTAAAAAAAAAACTCCTTTGTAGTTTATAAGCACAAGCGTTTTTCAGTTCAAAGACCTGTATATAATTTTAAATAAATCACTTAAAATCCTTACAGAGAAAAATGTAATGACGATAGTTTTGAATAAAGATATCTTTAATACATTTGCGATTTCATTATAACTTACTTTAACGTAGTAACATTATAGCAGTTACTACTAAAGCAATGATCTGTACTGCAATAAGTCGACAATGAAATGTAAAGTATTCATGTGATGACATTTAAGTAATACTTTGTTTAAGTGTTTAGGCCTGCTATAAGTTTGTAAGTATTTTAGAACATGCTCCTGTATGTTTCTAATCTGCAAATCCTGCGATCAGCACTTTATATTATTGCCCCAACAACTATTGCCGAAATTTGATATTATCTTATCGGGTTTACGTACATACGTATTCGTTTAAATAGTTTGGCATTTCCAACTTTACCTTGCTTGTCAATTTACAAAATAATACATACTTCTAGCATATACTCTGTGTTTATGTAATGCGAAAGGCAACGATTGATAATTTTTTTTAAATATATGTCAGAGCACGGGCTCTTAAAGTGTTACTAAGAAACATGACTGCGATACTGACTGATGTTAGTGGTAACATCATTTTAGGAATTATGAATTATCCTATAAAATCCAGTTCTGCAGGATGTTTTCATATTTGTCCAACAGAGAAAAGATTTCTTGAAAAGTCTATACTACTCCTGCGGATAGCGCGCGACTATGTACCCTGCACAAGAATTACAAAAACACACTTAAATTTAAGGAGTTATTTTTAAATTAAACTTAAATATGCCATTAATGAAATGTTTTACGAATTAAACAATCAAATTATTTTAGGACGCGATCTCTAAGATGTATATTATTAAAAATTCTCGGTACTGCTATTTTAAATGATTATAAAATAAAAATATTGTGTATACGGACTTTCCAAGTTAAAGGAGACATTGTTGAATTTTGTTAATACTGTGATTCTTTTGTTCACAGCGCAGTGATTCTCTTGCAGGATGGATAATATAATGGAATGTAATAAAAGAAATGCTGATGTTGCCTCACGTGGAACGACTGTCCTCGCAATCTTCGCGATTCTTAAATACATTCAACCGTCATACCGCAGGAAACAACTTTTGAAATGAAAATTTCAACGAATCATATTCGGTTTCTTAAGTTCGTTTTGATATATTATTTTTATAAAGCAAGGCTCTTTCTTATTATTCGTAACAAACAGTTTATGAAAATGTTACACGAAATTGTTATAACCACAAAGACAATATTTTTGTTAATGAACTATTATTTAACCTAAATATCATTTGATGAATATCATTTTACCAGGTGGTAGGTCTCTGTTGCCGGAGACCGTCTGAATGGGTACCACCGCAGCTCCTATTTCAACCGCCAAATAGTAGTGTGCAAACGTTACTGTGTTCCGGTCTGAAGGGCGCTGTAGCTAGTGTAATTACTGGGGTAACGAGACTTAACATCTTATGTCTCCGGCGACGAGCGCAATGTGGTGCAGTGTGTACCATCTTAACTAAGCACCACGTTGTCATGGGCAAGCGTATCACTTACTATCAGGTGAACGTCTTGCTCGTCTCATCGCTTAGTAGTATAAAAAAAAATGTTAAGTGAGAATTTAATCAAAAACAAAGAAACGTGATCGTCTTAAATAGACTGAATATCAAATGCTACTTTCGTTGACGTTCATTATAATAACGGTAACGACATGGTCATATTCGAACTATTAATGTGGCTCTGGAACTGAATCGTAGACTCCATACAAAACTCTATGTTACAAGGCAAGCCGGTTTAAGGCCTCAGCAAAGAGGCAATCTAACTTGCCAATAGATGTTTACTTCACAAAAGTTTTCTCTTTTATATAAAACCGAACGTTGTCGCTATCCCGACAGTATGCATTCGTCATTTATTTATATATATTTACAGATCGGCGTTGTTAAAAAAAATTACTGTCCATTGATCAGTGTTAACAGCATGTAAAAATTACCAAAATTTGCTGAGAAAACGGTTAATCTAAGGACTGCCGAATGATTTGTTTCGCTATGGAAATTACAAATTTTTTTTAAATAACATGGCAACTAACATGGCAAATACTCCTTCACGACAAATATTAGTTACATTATTGAATATTAGATGGATATATTTAAATAACTAAAACGGAAACTTGGACAACACGTGATACTCTAAATCTTCAGCCTTTTGACTGAGTGTCGGTCGGGATCAGTTTCAAATTATTTAGTTTTCTTTCTCAAGAAATTGTATCCTAACAAAAATATTAAATCTTTAATCGTCCAAACATTGAAAACAAATGAGAACTAGTTAATTATTTTAGTACAAACTATATATCTATGATCCACTTTAATTCTAGTTCCAAAGTCATGCAGAAAATCAATTTTGGTTAAAGAAGTTTTCGGTGACCTTGTCCAGACAACGACGATGATGATGAATTTATTCGCAGCTAACACTTTTCTGTTTAAATATTCTTATTATAAAAAATAGAGACAAAGAATGGCTAAACTACAAATACCTACGTAATAATCTAGGATATCTAGCTGTTTTCACACCAACATCATTACATTTAACAATCTTATACAATGAATATAAAAAACGTCGTTGTGAAAAAAAATTCAATTCCCTTACGTTAGTATAATATCGTAAAAACCGTGTATTATTTATACTTAATTTTCTTTTATAATTTCGACTTCACTACAACATTTCCGAGTAACGATATCGTTAAAGATCACGACCTAGAAAGTATTCACACTTATTTAACTACATAGACCACAAAAGGTAACTTGTACAACGTATAAGCTAATTAAATTAATTCGTCTACATAAATATGCGATCTATTTTGTATTACCAAAATTTTATAACTACGAACGTTATTTAAATAAATCTACAAACTTTTTTACGCATAAACTCAAATTAATTTCACTTGGATAAAGCAAATAAATTCCATTTCCGTCTACCATAACTTAAATGCTTTATAAATATTAAGTCATAAATTGTACTTACGGTAGGCAGTAATACTAACAACCTGAGATTAAAGCGTTATATCATCTCGAGTAATCTTTTTTATACGTGAGCGCTGTTTTAACTGTAAAATGTAAACGTATTTTATTACAAAGATAATAAAAAAGTAAAAAATTTAGAGGTTATTTTTTAATATTACAAATTTAGAAAAAAATAACTTTTCATTGGAGAATTTATACTAGTGTTAAATATCTTAGTATTTAATTTAAAACAGATTAGTTTGGGGAAATTTCAATACGATGTACAATATTATCATACTTACATACACAAGAGTTATTTGCTTTTTTTTTTAAACACACTTCAATAAATAATTATGAACATCTAAGAAACCATTGCACTAAAATATTCGCGACGCTTATTTGTTTTTAAAATTATTGCGTGAACCCCGTAGCACGTAATTTGAAAATGGAACCCTCTTTGTTTTTGATTGTTATTAATGGTAAATAAATTATAACCAGCCATTGTCACGTGATTACGTACAAACTTTTTGGTAAAATTTTTCTGCGTTTAATATATCATGAAAGTGTTACATTGAAAAGGGCAATGTAATGATTACTGAAACAAAAATTAACATTCATCTAAAATCCACCGTCAATATAAAACCTGTAATTTTATAACCTAAAAATAGCATATGCAAAAGAAAATAAATTTTTAATACACGATTTACGCTACTTTCAATAAAATGCGGTCATCGGTATATTGGAAAGCCTTTTCCAGTGAATAAATTGTAACCTCTGTCAAGTTTTATATAATTTCAAACCCTTAATGCAGTTGCTTTACTATTTATGGAAATGATAAGAACCATTTATAAATCTTAAAAACATACTATTATTTCCTGACATTACCTATTTATGAATTAGAAATGAAAATTATAACGGAAAAAGATGTAAAAGTTATTAGAACATTTACAATTAACAATACAAAGCCAATAATAATTCTCTGTTACTACTTAGGTATTACAAAAAATAGTTTCTTTCAAATTGTGATTGATATATTCATTTCGAAAACACAATCGACCTATCAACACAAATATGCAAATACTATCATGGCATTTCAATGTTTGGTATTGCAAAATCTCAACCAAACGGATCTACGAAGACAAAGCAATTTCATTGATTCAAATCCCCGTAGAGAAACAATACAAACCAATACATGCAAGTATTAAGTGTATTATATTGCCTTAGTAGATTTCGTTGTAAAGGCTTTGTTCGAGAAACAGAAAGTTTTAGGACAGATTACACAAGTTATTAATATTAAAACCACGACTTTCTAATAGTTTTTATTTTACATATACGGTTATAAAATAAAATTTCTGATTCCGTACAATACATTTACCAACAGTTCTTATCACATTATAGTAAATTATAATATAATGTTATAAAATATTGTCTCATATTAAAGTGTCAGACTTTTTAAAAATACTGAAATCGTTTTAATACCACTCTAAACCGCTTTAAACTCTGTATTCTCTATTCAGTTGCTTTTCGGTACTTTAGCTCTTTTCTTTCCGGCTTTGCAGTTTCGAGAACGTAGGGCTTCCAGCGCTATATAAAGAACCGGCCTCAACAGCTGGCACCTGTCCACTACATAAACTTTAACCATAACCGATAACCTTTAAGAATAGGAAGATTAGAATTATGGTTTACGACCATTAAACGTAATAGTTTAATACTAATGACATATTTGTTGTAATTAACACATTGATTACTCTAATGTCAAAGAAAATGTAAAATTTTTAGTCGCAATGTTCGGCTTACTGCGCGAATTGTTAAATTCCCTCATGAAACGTTCATTTTTAACACCACGTTTATCTTTATATAATATTTAATCAAAACGTGAAACGTCCGCTGTGTATATGGCCCCGTATAATTCAATATTTTATGACTCGTAAAATATTTTGTGTTCTGCTGACGACACCTTCAATATGTCAGCTATTATTTGAAGCGTAAAACTTAAACTAAAATTCAATCATGTTTGGTACGACACAATGTTCTTATTAATCAACTAAGCAATTAGACAAGCGAAGCATTGACTTGACGGTTAATGATATGCTTGCTTATAAAGCTTGTAATTTTTATTCTGCACAACATTTTCCTTGACGCGATTAACCTTATCAATAAGATTTTAAGTCACATTATAGCAATAATTTCGCGTTAAACAAAACTCATGTAAACATAGAGGTTGTAAATAAGTTTTACATAAATAATGCCGGTTATTTAAAAAAGTTACTTAAGAACGCAAAAATAACTGTAATTAAAATCTATGTAGAAAATATTATGATTAAAAAACTGTTCCGTGTGCTTTTTGGAGTGAAGTTATGGAATTATACCGAGTTAAGTTAATATAATGAATATTTTACCGCAAAGAAAATGCGGGGAATGTGACACTCGACAGAATAAAATGTATTTTGTTCGCCAGGATTTTATCCCGCCATCCGTCTCGATCGCGCTGCGGCTCGAATTTACTACCGCTATTAGATGATACGATATATCGAAAGGATCTGGATCTTATCGGAGCATCGAGTAAAGGATTGAATTCAATTCCTTTTCGTACTTAAGTAAACAGCGGGATTTCATCTTTTCATTTAAGACAATTTAGTTTATTATATGTTTTTATTTCAATGAACTATTTATTCCCTATATACTAAAGATGTAAAAGATTTAAATTTCAAACCGTCAAATGTATCATTTCAAAAAATTGTCAACTGTGTACTCTTGATTATTATATTTTAAATTATTTATTCAATACTTCACGGTTCTTTTCAATCATCAAAAACACATTTGTACTGCTATTTATTATGACGTTAACAATTTCAATTACAATTTCTTCTTCAAGCGTTTCACATTTAAGTAAAACAGAATATGCTCTTCACTGAAATCATTCCGACCCTATTAAAAAGAAAAACTTTGAAAAAATAATAGTACCACTATATGCTCTTTGAAATGATAAAGAATAAAAGTAGCAATTCCTTTACTCACCCACGCTTGAATACAAATAGTATAACATTGGCCTTTGAAAGGAAGAAATTTCATAAGCGACTTTCAGAAGCAACGCAAACAAGGCGAGCTTCAGTTGATATTAAATTTTTGAACGCATTGTTTCTTACTCTGCTATTGAAAGCTTCAAAGAAATCTTTTATTCGGAGACAAAATTGTACCAAAATTTTATGTATTCTTAAGGAAACATTTAATACATCATTATTAACCAAAAGAAAATGTTGAAAAATTTATTCGTCGTAGAAAATATAACGTAAGAAAATTTATTTTGTTTGAAATAAATAAATTCATGTACGTTGTTTTTTATGAAAGTATGACTTTAGAAATCATCTTGCTGTTGGAGTGCAGGTGGGCACGCATATTATGGTGGCTATCAAAGAGAAAGCATTTGCCCTTTCCATGAAATTATTCCCTTTAGTCGCCTTTTAAACTACTTGCCGAAGGTAATGCGGGAATGGTATTATTCTAACACAGCCCTTTATATTAATTTTAAATCGAATGTGTTCTAATTCATTGGTTAGTCTATCCACACACGAAATTGAGGTCAACCACATTAATATTTAAGTTTCGTAGCCACTCAGGTTTGAAAGGATCAGTCGTTATGCCAAAAAAAGAATTAAGCCCGATTTTGCGCTTCCATTTATCTCAAATTTCGCATAACATTGGCTGGAGACTGTACTCTCGCTGTTCGTATAATATACGTCACCGCTAAACGTAAAGGTACGTGTACATTAATCTGGTATAAGGATATAATTAATTATCCCTCAGGGAAAGCTTAGTGAATCCGTAAACGCATTACCTCCCGTAAAGCGACGCTGCATTGTCGGCAACGTTTACCAAAAAGGGTAAGACCGTTTATGGTTTAAGCTTAATAGTAGGATTATGTAAATGGATCGTATATTTTAATGCTATAAATTATCTCAAAACTTTCTAAAAATAAGAGATTTTAAATAATACATGGATTAATTTTAGTTAGGCTTTACTATTATGAAACAGCTTTACTAACACTTATAAAGGACTGCTTAGAGCCTTAATATGGAAGGAAAGCTAACCATTTTATGACATCTGTCAAAACCAGAGTAAAATATATCAAACGGTACCAGTATTAGGCACAGTCATCAAAGACTCGAAGTTTTAGACCAAACTTTGATGTTCAATAACAAGTCTAAAGAACACAATCTGAAAAACTTGAAGCATAATTAATGATTCCTATTCTCCTGGTTAAGAACATAGAATAAATTTTATGAAGAGACAAAATTGTATACATATTTCACTTCATAAATATTTTAGTGTTGGTACAGACATCGGAATATTCTGAGGTGAAACGTATGAAAATCAGTAATTCAGCTTAATAAGACACGTAAGCAGTACGTGCTCTGATTTTTATGTTTGTTACGTGTTCATTTGGTCCACAGGAATAAAGAAATATGTACGTTAAAGTAATACCTGTGGGTTTTGTTTTGTAAATGTAATTGACATTGCACCAATTGTACTCGTGTGCGAGAGTTAGAATATCACCCATCGCAACATTAACTACAGCGCGCAGGAAAATTATCCTAAAATTTTGTAAGAAAATCTTCAGAAAAACGGTAACAGCTTTTCCTCAGTTCCGTGGGACACAAGCAATGTTTTAACTCACAGAGAAGGTAGATCAAAATATGAGTAAAACAGCAAATTTTTGATATTACCACATTTGCAAGTCAAAGCCAACAAATCGTCTATTTAACTTTTAAAATTGTTGTCAGTACTAAACCTTTGTGTGAAATACTATACGTATAAGTGTAGATACTGTATTGAAAAATGACAACAATTAAAATTCTATTAGAAATCAATAGGATCTTAAACTAATTCAATGGGTCATAAAAAATTTAAATGATTTCGTTTTAGTAATGTAGAAACGTAAAATTAACATAATAGGCCCCACTCTGGTCATATCTAGGTGAGGACTAAATTTGAATTAAGGAATAAGTTGAATAAGTACAGTCAGCCTGTGAGAACTTGTAGGTTTAATGTACCGTAAAGTCGACGGCTTCAGCTATTCATACAGCCGCCGGCTCTTAGAATACGAAAGTGGAGAGAGTGGTACAAAATTTTACGCTATTTTTTTATCCTTTTAATATTTCGTAATGATGAAATGTATTTAAATGTAGTATACTAATTGTTTGTAACATTTTAAAAAGTTATAAACCAAAGATAATCATAATGCAAAACAAGGAAACTTTCTTTCACGTGCTGGTAACGAATTATGATTTCCTACACATAAATGTACTATATTTTCCTATACTCAATAAACTAAATATGATTACTCGACTATTGATTAACTAGTGGGCTACAGATCACCGGTAATCGGAAAATTTATGAGTACAAACTTATTGCATAGCAGTATGTTTCAAAATAATCTTGCAGAAATATCTATCTACATTATGTCCAATAGCTACAATAGCGACAATAGACTAACACGACCTCAATTTCGTCCGATGTTATGTTATAATGAGCCAGTAGATGATCCCACGTATTTGCCTAAAGTATTCTTGCTGCCTTAGATTGACAGGGAGGGTACTAGTCAGGCGAATTCGAGAAACTTCGCCACCGTTCAAACCCTATTATTTATGTAGCCAAGAATCGAACTAGGCATCCCACGTTTCAAAGTGAACGGTAAGCAACTGTGCCACTGTTGGTTTAAAGTTACTGTAGGTCTTACTTTAAACAATATTGTTTAAGAACTGATAAATTTTTTATCCTTCGCTAAGCTTCATTAAACTAAGTGCTGCGCTACCGATAAAGCTACATCATCAATTGTGGCTATGGACTCTATCGACTTTAGTGGTGATATTAAGCTGATTTAAAATCAAGCAACGAAATTTTAAGCCGCTGAAACGGTCGCAAAGTCGATTCAGACATCGGATTATCAGAATTTCTTCTGAATCAAATCTCACTCAATCGAAGTTTTCACAAAGTTAGTCCATTACGAACGCAGAAGATTTTATAACTTATCGAACATTTAATTAATGTTATCATTCGCCGACTATATATTTTGTTTAACATAAAACTTAACATAGTCTAGCTTACGTTGATAAAATCAAGGTTTAACGAACTTTTATAGGAGACAATCACTATAAAATCAAAAAACCGCCCGCAAAAACATTTGTAGCTAATGTCATTACATGGAATAATACGTAAAATAAATACTTCATCAGCCTAACCTTACCTAATGTAACTTTTATACTGGGTAGCATTGCATTTGTAAGTCTTTTTTATTAGTAACTCAAAGACAATTAAATATTTATAAAAAAAACTTTAAGGACTAAAACAATTTCCTTATTGCACTTGCCTTCAATTTCATATGGTGTTACACTTAATTGTCACTACAATGCGGCCGCGGACGATGAAGCTTGCTCGTCTAGAATATAACTTATCACTTGACAGCCGGAAACCAACAATGTTTTTATAGAAGCAAATTAACAATATAACTGTGATAGCTAACTAGGCCGATTAAGAAAACCATTGTCATAGATACTCTACCAAGTAACCCAGGAATGGACCAAGCTTAGTGTACAAATGCTCAGAAACTTCACCACGGAGGTTTCGTAATATTTACTTTTGTGTTTACATTACACGTGTGAAAATAAATGAATGTAGTTAAAGTCTATGAAACCTGAATGTGTGTTATGTAAAACAAAATGTTTTTCGAAAAGATATATGAATGTAAAGCAAATTTTTGCAAGCACGCATCACGATCGTAAAAGTGCCACTCACGAACTCCCGGTCAAAGTATTCCGTTTGCTTGTATGAATAATAACTCGTTCGACCTAGTAAAAGACTTTTCTCGCAGGAACGAATAACAAATAAAGTTAGATAGAGACAAAATCACTTGTTATCTCCACTATTCCTTATTTAAAAAGCTTGCTAAGAAAAATTAAAGGTACAGATATTCCGGAGACTATACCGTAGCGAAACTTTGCGAATAATTTCAGGATCACCTATACTTTTTTATAACTTTAATTTAGGATACTTCTACAGAATGTATTTGTGTAAAGTGTTATCCTCAAATTGTAAAAAGTTTTCCGGCATATTTTCTTAAATATTTTTAAAACGACAATTTTCAATTTGTGGGGCTTGTTAGAAAGTATCATATAACATTTCGAGAACCTCATTAAAGGAAGGTCTATTTTTGTACAACCCGCCTAATGTAATGGTTACGGGCCAAACGAGTTCGTACTTTGTAAGGCTTGCGTATTGTATTACGTTCTAAATATATAATTGTGTTTATTTACATAGCAGAAGATTTCTTTTATATATATCATAAACAAGTTTCTTTTTACAAGGATAAGGCGAGATGTCCACAATCCATAACAACGTAGCGCATGTTAAGATAATATACACAACACCCCACATTATGCCCGTCGCCTTGTCGCGTCGAAAGACTAAGTTTCGTTACTTTAGTAATTTTACTAACTACAACGCCTTTTAAGCATGAATATTATAATATTTGCATAATAAATTTTGGCAGTACAATTAGGCAATGCGCTGGTGTCCACTTCGCACTAAAACTGTACCAGAAAATTAAGCATATACATAATTCATACAACATCACTTTATTCCGTGTAATTGAGTTTCCAGAATATAGCCTGCAACAACTGTTCCAGTTTTGGAGTTGTTCACAACGTGATGCTCTTTCTAACTGCGTTTTAAACGTCCGGCGGTGTCGGCGTGTTTGTATTAGTATCAGAATTAGTTTCGGTGGTGTGAAACATGTTTACTACTTTTAAGCGACTTTAGCGAAGTATTTTTTTGCTTGCAATCTGTTTTAAAAGATATTAAATTTTTTATAAGAATAAATACATGATCGTTTGGTAGTTTTTGCAGAATACAGACACTTAAAGAAATTTGATGTTTTATAAAGCCCAGTATATGCTTAATTTCTAGTTATGTTACAACCACCTTAATGTGAATCCTATGGTACCACTATAGTACGAATGATTTATTAATAACTATAACCCATGGGTTTAAATTAATAATAAATCAGTCCTAAATATGTTTATCGTTGGAAAAATAATTAAGCTTATATAAAATTTTCAAATTTACCGACTGTCAATGATTTTTTTAATAAAAGCAGTTAAAAAGAAATAAATCCATAAGAGATATAATAAGAGTTCCTCTAGGCATAGTAGTAAAAAAATTAAAAAATTATCTTGGCATTTTTTAAGTGACTAAGAGAGGGCACGTGCAGTACAAACAGAGCATTTTCTATAAACTTTACCAATATTCTATGCACGATAACCCATGGGCACAATAGATCAATATAAGACGGTGGAATTCAATAAGCTGGAATCAAATTTCCTTATCAAAGAAATGAATGATTGTTGAAATAAATTATAAATGTACATTACATCATCTGGCAGCAAAAGCTAATTAAACACTTCATAATCCATTGCTATACCGCTAATTGCAGCGCAGGCAATCAAGAGATTGAAATCTTTCATCTTGCTGTTTGCTGCACAAACTACTCGGGCGTTAGTTAATACAGATTCATATAGCTACGATGTTGTTCGTCATTTCAATTAAAGGTTGAGTAGAAAATTATTATTCTCGCACTTTTTCATAACTGTATCTAAATTCCAAATTTATTAAACTGAGCACTTTTTCCAATCCACTCTAAAATTTTACTATTTTTACACCCGTTATCCTCAAGTTCTGAAACTACCAAATTTTTGGCATTACATAAGTATACACTGTCTAAAATATGACGACAGTATTTAGACGTATTAAACAATTAAATCAATGACTTATCATTTATGCTCTTGTACTTTAAGATATAAAATATACCTAAGAAATAAGGTCATCGATGTCCGTAAGTTGTCTGAAATATCTTTATCCGGTTTTAAAATAATATCCGTGTCTTTAGTTACTTATAAAATCTCAACTAAGTGGTAAACATCTTGCAAAAAAGACTTTACTTACTATGAAGCACTTAACTTTCTAAGTATTTCACAAACGTCGTTAAGTTCTACTTAAAGATAAACATGCAGACTTGAGCTAAGTTAACATCACTTTTATCAAATGCTTATAAATAACTTCAGTCGTATTTTAAAGATATATATTTTCAATGTATCTCTCGATATAAAAATATTTTCACAAGAAATACTGAATTTATGAATCACTCTGAAACTAATTCATGACTCGAATATTAAATTATACTTTAACGCTGTCGTTTGCTTATATAATATATTATAAAGAAACTTTGTTAAAAGAAAACGAAACTTAGTTAAGATTTATTTTATTTTGTCACGAAAACATTCATTTTTGAATACATTTAAATGAATGAATTGAGGAATGTTCTTGAAACGCCAGTGCTTAGAATTATATTTAAATTTTATAGTATAATTATAGCTACGAAATTTACTACAAACGTGAAAATGTAAAACCGGGCCTGAATGATAGACGATTGTTGTGCGTTGATAAATACTCATCGGACGTATCTCTTGGAGACGAGCGATACGATTTGTCATCATTCTGTTTGTAACAACTTTTGTCGCTCCACATCTTTAAATCGGCACCCGTTATTCGTGAACATAACACAGGTAGGTTACTAAAATAAAAAGAGAGATATATTTAACCTTATATAAATAGAATTTTATGAAGTCTAAATTAATTGGTTCATATTAATATTTCAGTTCAAAGTGTTATCCACCACATTTCATTGACCAAAACATTATTTAAGATTAGTTAAGAAATTTTTCATGCCTTAAGCTGAATATAAAATCTAAATAGATACAGAATAATGGCCATTGTATATTCTTTCTAATCTAAATAATACATACGTATTTAAATATAACCATAAACAAAAGTGAGCGTTTTAGAAATTGTAGATATACACACCCCGACCTGATGTTCAGGAACGCCTGTGGTTGAATATATTTAATGCCTTCCGCATTATCACAGGCAAGCCTTGCTAAATTCGTTTTCCTGATCTCCTGCAACTGGCCTGAAAATGTAATTTTTTGTCAATGTTTTCATTTATGTAGATTAACGAGCAAAATAATTTCCTTCCGGTCATTAACACAACAAGCGGTAATGCAATGCCTGACTAGTTTTTGTCGGATTATGTCGGTAATTTCTACTCATATGTTGCAATATAGAAGAATTAATAGGTTATGTATTTTGAATTATGTGCGAAAATTTGTCGGTTAATTTATATTTATAATTATCAAATTTTATAATACATAAAATAATAAAGAAGAAAACAGATTCTTTTCCTTCATTTACTAACTCAGGTAAGAGTAGAAGCCATTTATCTACTACACTAGCCAATTGGGGGTGACTATATTTTAATAATTTATGTAACAGTTTTACTTACGTGAAGAGAAGCTATGTATTTGGTCTCCTCTTTCGAACCAAAATCGATCTCCATATCGGTAAACATTTAGCTGTCGCGCAATTATACAGAACAATGTTGGCCCAACGAAGGTATTTTTTAAGTAATTTTCACTTGCTATACCGGCAAGTAAATCTACATCGTCAACATCATTGTATAGTCGTCTTAAAACTTCTACTTTCTGAAAAGATTCTTAATCAGTTTATTTTAATTCATTACTACCACCAAGATGTTTTTGATTTTTTAAAGGAGAAATTTTAAAAAGCTAACTTAATATCTGGAAACATGAATTTTGCGCCTTTTAATAATTTCTATGGAAACTGAGTTTTTTATATAGTTCATATTTATTATACACGGTCCTATTTCTCAAGTAGATTATATTTGATTAATAAACCCACATCACAATCATGAAAAAAAACTAGTTTTCAGACTTATTACCTCTACGTCAATAACATCTGCAAAATCGTCAAAAGTCTCGGCATATTTAAGACCACAAATACTCCTGTATTCATTGTATCCCCTCATTCCTAGATCTCTGCCGCGCTGAATGTCACCAGCTATTTGATCGTGTGCCTTTTGTAAATTACCAAAGTAACGTTCAGATATCTAAAATAACATTTCTTTGATCAACAAATAACTTTTGTTAAATAATAACGAATATTACTGTTACTCGTATTGTGACGCCTCCGTTGTCACTTATATATTATTGTATGAATATGTTAAAAAAACAAAGTATGAATTATTTACGGATGCTATATTTCTAAATCTAATTCTCAGGTCAAATAAATTAATATTAAGTACTACAGACCTATAGAAAACCACTACATAGTTAGGAACAGGCCTAATGACTTATCATCGGGTGAACATTCTGTTCGCTTTTCATCGCCATTACCTCCGGATCTATTATGTCGTCCATCTTAGCAGCACTCTGGTAAAATGTGCCACGATTTATTTCCTCTAAATTACTTTTCTGCTCTAAAATATCTTGCCTGTATAATGTATCACTGTACGACAGCTCGTCCACATAGTTATAATTTTCATCGTATTTTCTGAAATAAAAATACTTTAAATTAAACTGGCTGTTTGCAGTACATTTGAAGTTATTAGTAGTTGTTACTTTATTCGTCCGTCCAGTAGAGTATGAAAGAATCGTGTTGCAATCTCGTACTCCGCATAAACTAGAGGTATAGCAGATTCATCGTATGCAGTAACTTCTTTCTTTCGATTTGATATCAAACCATAGCCAAGCATGTTTCTACGACCTGGAAAACATTTTTTTTTATAATTTACTAACACTTGATACCAATTTTCAATAGGGTTAAAACACAATGACGAAATGGGGTGCCCGCTCGAAATTCCCTAACTCCAAACAAACTTCACTACATATGATCACGGTATCGAACCAATTACTTCCATACTACAAGACACGCTCCTAGCCACGGAGGCAGGCAATATTATTAATGTAATTTTCAATTTATTAACAATATTCTCTGACAAAAAAGAATCAACGTAATCGGAAAACTTTTGTTTTTAATATTATATACATTAATGTATTAATTGCTCCTCGTAATAGATAAATGTTTCTCTCTTCTATTAGTTAGACGTTTTTTTACATTAACTGATAATCTGCTTATCTTACTACGCTTGTCTTCTATCAAACACGCTTCAATACCGATCCGATCCGACCGCGGTGACTCTGAACGCGACAACGCGCAAACATTCCTTACTCGCGACTACTGACCGAATGCTCTCTCTCGACTACATCCCCACCAGCCCGCGCATCCTTCTGGTGGGGAGTGAGTTTCCAAAGATACCCGCTAGTACAACGAGCGAATGAAATCCTACCTACCTACCTACCTACATATCTGTACATTCATTCGTAATCGGATACCTATACCGAACAATTGGATTGATACATATGTATAATTTACGTATACATATTGTATATTCTGTTAATGATAGCGTAAACAAACAAACAAATCACTAAATTTCGAGTATTTTATATTAACGAAAGACTTGCGTGGTCATAGATAAAAATGGGAACGTACTCTGCTTTCGATTAAAAATTAACTTACTTAAAAATACGGGTAGAAGTTCATACATAAAAATGTTGGTAGCTGCTGCAACATTTATTTGTCGGGCGACTTTGAACAGGCGGTCATCTTTCCAGCACGGATTCAATTCGTGCAAAATTTCCGCTAAGCGATTGTGTTCTTTCACGAAAAATATTGTGAAAGTCGTAGTCCTTAAATCGAAGTTGCCTACTTCTGGAAAACCTGCAGAAATGGATATTATAATCACTTCCCAAGATTATGAAAAACGTTTTATTTCAATCGTTTAATATTCGAATCAAAAAACTAAGCGCCTTTAAAATATTATATATGCTTTTAGCTATTATCCTATCTTGAATAAAAACCTTTAGATGATGATTAAAGCTAGCAACTGAATAAGTATTTTGCTATTTTCAATTACTTAAGCATAGCATTAAACACAATAAAAAATTAAAATGTTATGTTGAATAATCTTACCAAAATAATAACAATTCGTTTCGTTTTCTTTATTCTGAATACACAAATGTTTACTCAAATTCACCATAGGTAAGTAGCGGTCCCTTCGTTCTTCCATTAATAGAAGACCGTTTTCCCATTTCCTTACTAAGTTCATGGACTTTTCATCGACTCCGTATATTGTCGACAAGTCAATAACGGGTGTTTGTAAGTTAATCTAAAACGTTAACGATATGATTATTCCATTTTTACATCAATGGATTATTAAAATATTCGAGTTCATATGTAGTTTTTAAAATAATTGCAACAAGTTTGCTTTTCGCGACCTAATCAGATTTTGTAATTTTGTGAATCAATGTCTTTAACTAAACTAATAATAAACGTATCTGTACTACAATTATAAGAAGCAACGTTATTATTTTTTATGCTAAATTCCATCAACATCATTGAACTTTACTCACATGTTCCGGGAACATTGTCCTTGACAGACAGGCAACATCTTGGAATGTTTCCGCGCTGGTAAAATTGAGACATCGAATATCCGTCACTTTGAGATAAGGATCATCTAACGGCACCTCTATTGGCATACATCGTGGACCCTTTTGCTCTGCGTGACAACAATCTTTTCCTTTTTTTAAATAATCCACTGGAAATTTATAACATTCAATTGTAAACTAAATATTTCTGAATTCTTTTCCTACATGAATTAACATGTAAATACTAAAAATTCTTCATTGTATAAGTAATTTGTAAATGGCCTGCCTATTTTAAAGAAAGCTCTTCATATGTTTCCTATAACGTTTCCATTATTATTCAACTTTATAGAATAAATTTTTTTAACACTTTTTAATCCTTCGCAGTAATTAGTCAACGAAAAAGATGAACTCATTTGTCAGCTTTTATTTCTAAGCGTTAAAAGTTTTAGTACTATTATGAATTTCTACTAAAACTTACGGGAATCAGATAGAAAACTGATATCTCTGTTAATAAATTCCAAAAAGTGCGCTGCTGCCACGGTGAATTCCGTTTTATCCGTAACACGACCCGTGCCAAGTAGAGGTGTCCTAACTTGCCGCGGCGATGGCAACGGCTTTCCGTTTTTGCCACTCTTTATTTCTCCATCTGTTAAAAAGGTAAAACGAACCTCTGTATCTGTATTTGCTTCATTAATTTTCATAAACACAAAAAATCATTACTGTAGCTAAAAGTCGGCTAGCCCTGTTTTTGTTTTACCCAATTTTTCATGTTAACGGGGTTGAAAATGTAGGATTAATGGCCAGTTAGGCCGCTGTTAATAATCTTCATAGAAGAGCATAAGAAATTATATTCAGTTACAATAATTCATTTTGTAAATAAAAACTCAAACCCGTGTCTAAGGAAATAATATAAATAAGTAGTAACTCACTTTCACCATAGTCAGGTTTTAGCAATCTAGCATAAGGTCCACCAGCTGAGCCTAACGATGGGTATTTGTAATTATTGCAGGTGCCATCGATTCGTCTGCCTTCATGTGGGGTACAGGGTTGTATGTCTATTGTACATGTACTGAAATTGTTTAATTCTATTTTTCATTAAATGTCGCTGGAAACGATTCTATAAAGAGTTCATTTGAAATTTTACTCTCAATTTATACATTTGTAATCAGCTAATGCAATGATTTTTTAGCCGAGACTCGAGGCCTTCAGTCTCGAGAAGAGATTCAAGGCCATTGTCAACCATGTTGATGAAGTGCCAGTTGGGGCTGTCGCATATCTTTGCAAGCTGTACTTGGAACATATCGTTTTCCTACGACATTTTCTTTCATTTAACTGTCGCCATATTATAGCCAAATAGTCATAAACATATATTATTTTACTTATTGTAAGAAATAGTACAACTCGCAAATTTTAAGAAAAGGGGTACACAATGATTTTATATTTATTGAAAGTCAATGAAACGGTTAATTAACGATCTTACATGGTTGTATTAGATTGACGCAGTTCCTTCAACCGTTCTTCGTTTATTTTTTCACCACTAAACCTATCATAGTGAACACATTTTCCTATACCTATAAGACAAACTAATGTTAAAACACACACAAAATATATCTTCATTATAACTCCACTCCTTTGAACGATTGAAAACACAATAACGTATAATATCCAACATTTCTGCGTGCAATTATTTATTTGTCGGTATTATTACTATTTCCTTCCACTTATTTGGAAGAGCTCGAATCATTACCACATTTAATGCCGTAGAATTTCCTCATAAAGGATATATACTAGTAGCTATTCGTTTTTTCTTCATTTTGTTTTTAACTGTTTACTAAATCAATAAATGACAGTTAATTATTTAGATATTATACGGCATAAAAATACCGTCTTATAATTATATAAAGGTAAATAGGCGTTGATTAGATTTTCGAAGGTATATTCTATTTTATTCACTTACAAAAAATAATCTCGATTATTATTAATTCATTAATATTGTACACGTAGTCAAAATACGAAAAATAAATACAATAAGCTAATAACAACAAACTCATGAAAAGATATTTTTTTTGTTTATTCAGCACTAGTATAATCAATATAACGAATACATTCGAATAGAATAATAAAGCTCTCGGCGAGGTCCCATTGTACATTTTAAATAAAGCTCCAATCGAAAACAAACAAAACACGGCAAAATAACAATAACATTTGTGGACAGGACAGGACAAAGGTAATGATAATCATCTAAACCACTTTGATACGACGTTCTCTATAAATAACTCGTATACAATTCTTTTGATAATGAAAATACAGACTCAATACCGCAATCCCGCAAAAATAATGTTGTGAGGAGTGAATGAGTCCGTCCGCTTGTGGGAGACTGATTAGAATATCCCACAGCTATGTTACCTCTGAGTTTTCATGGGTGGCTAATGAGGAAGTAACTTCCGTTAGCAGCATACTGCTACCACTAACATGCATGCCAAATGTGACGAGTTTGGCAAATAATAGGGAAGGCCTTTGTTCCAAAAAAGACCTCATTGGGCTGTAGCGAACAGAATGAGAGCAGTTTTCTACAAACTAAGATAAAATTACTTTTCTAATATTTTATATTTTGATGTTTTGTCTGAGATAGACAAAATTACCGCTCCTTGATCGCACTTATAATACTCGTATTGAAGATATATGAACGTTATAAAGACATGAAAATCAATCTTAAACATAAATTGACTATTTTCAAAATATTTTCACTGCTGCTTAATGAAATATTATATGTATAACTTTCTATTTCTTCCGCATTACTTAATGTGTTAAGCTTTGCATCTTATTTATATCTCACAAAAAAAAAAAAATTTCGTCAAGACTACAAGACGAGCGGGAAGTTCTATTAATTATGAGTAATACGCCTATCCTTAACAAAAAGTTAAGATTATATTCACAACACAACATTGTACTGAGGTTCATTACACTATTGTTTGACGGTGAAAATAGACGCTGCGGTCCTAAATGGTCTCGGAGAAGAGAGACCTATCCCCAGTGAATTTATCCATATTACATTACTATTGTTAGTCTCTTTTTTTAACAATGCAAAACCGAATAGTAAATTAAAATTATACAAAAAATAAAAAAATATTCAAACGAAACATATAATTTTAATTATTCTAGTGAGCGAAACACAATGACAAAGCTCCGGACCAGTCTGTTGAAATTCCCAAAATTTACACCTCTAATTCCTCGCGTACCGCACGGAATACCTAACACGCAATGTAGAAAATTTTCTAAATGTTTTTACGTAATTTTACCTATTACAAAACAACTCTCATATGTTAAAACATATTTATAATTAATTTCTGCACGGTAATTGATAGGTGAGTGACCACTGAACTGTAATTTTCACAGGTTGTGTTCGTTCGCGTTCATGACAATGAGATTAATATTATTTGCAAACAAATAACGTTTTAAATATTTAAACCCTAGCGCATATTGTATGTAGCTTTACTTATTAACCAATGGTGGTAGTTTAAAAGTATTTTCATATTGTAATATTCAATCCAAATATAATTCCCAACTAGTCGCGAGATTGCATAATTTTGTTATTCGGTTCAGGAATAACAACCACCCAAATGTAACTATTCAATTCAATTTCCCCGGCAATATTGTGTCACTCCGACGACGTGTACCATCGAATACATTCACGTTTCCGTCTACATTTAAATCATATTAAGTCGATCTTGGATGTGCCTGAAGTAAAGGATGTAGTAAGTACCGTATATCTCAAGATTGCTTTTCGTTATATATATTGTGCGGACCCAACAGAAAATTTTAAATTATAGATTTTCATTTGTCCTTCTAAAATTAATATGATGTTCTTAAATTACAAAAATATGTACGTACAATCATATAATACCGTGCGTAACAAGGAAGGCCTCTGGTTTGATTCTGAGGCCACACGAAACTAAGTTCGTTGTTAATGGTATTTTTGATCCCACTTGACTAGCTTCCACCAACATACTACAAATTCATCTTATAACACTTTTGCCGTGTTTGGTTGTAAATAGAACATATGAACCGGAGTTTTTTGAGCGATTACGCTGTACTATTTTCGGCCACATTGTAACTTGATCGTATTATTTCATTGAAGGTAATAAAATAAATTTTAATAGTTTATACAAATGCTTATTTATCCATTCACGACATCATCATATAGATTTTATATGCAGAATGGAATTGAAACTAAGGCCGTATGTTATATGCGTCGAATTCCCACCATTGCATCACGTGGCTTATACAGCTAGCAATTATTACGGCTCTTGTATCGATCACACTTGGATACGTCTGGCGGTAGAGATAACGTTACAAATTGAAGCCCCGTTATGTTTGAATCTGTGTATTGCAAGGTATTGGAAATAAGTATCAGATACATTATATACCAAGTTGTTTATATTTTATGATATGAAATAAAATGATATAATACTTTGGCAAGATTTACTCTTCTAACAAACAGCAAATATTTAACAATTTATTATAAATGTGTGTATTTTTATAACCACGCAGATGCGGTATCGGGTATTTAAAATTTATACTGCTTTGGTTTTCCTGTAAACAGCTTTAATTTCAAAAGCAAAATTCAAGCGCAAAGTCGGCTTCGACCTTTTGCCGGTTGCGTACAATCAAGTTAGCATCTCAGTCGATGAATATTTAACGAACTGTTCCCGCAACTTGGCGCATATTTTGACTTTATTTCGTAGTCGCAAGGAAAATGAATTTTTACGTTGCACCATATCAAGAGCTCTGCATTTTTCCCAGATTTTCAAACATTATTTTCAAGCTTCCCTATTTGGAAAAAGATCTCAAAGACAAATTAAACAACAAGACAGATTAAAATATTTATTTGTCTTTGTTTATGAACAATTTAAATTAGTTGAACTTTTGTACAAAAACTTTTGAAAAGATGTAGCTTTATTGATTAGTAAGTTATTTTTACAATCAATGTTGCAATATTATATTTACTACAACAGAATACAACACAAAGCAGATTTGAAAGTCAGATAAAAGATTCACTTGAAATGTTTCAACTTAAACACAAAGCATTTACTTTGTTACATGTCCGTACTTGGACATTCAAAAGTCTAGTATTAAACAACTTCGCAAGTTCTCTTGGTAGTCTTTGTAAGCCGTTGCATCAGATCAAAGCTTTGAAGCAATTCCGCAACGATTCTCTAACCTTGCCTGAGTGATTAAAGTTATTTCTGACGTATGCAACAGCGGTATGATGATTATTACTGTTAGGTGTTTGGGTACAATGAACGGCACACGATTTTGTTTGTCACCAAAAACAAGGGTTTCACCATACCGACACAAACGCCGACTTGCTCTATAAAATTGAATTGCTGAATTAATAATAACTTGTAGATTTATTTGGTATAATATTTTTTTTAATATCTTCTTAAGACCTGACCTCAATTTCAAATGATGTCTAATAACAAAATAAAAACCATACATAGTAATGTAACCCATGAATCGAACCGGAGACCTCCATTTTACAAGCCATTTAACCATTGCGCCACGGTAACAGTTTATACAGCAGTAAATATAACAATAATTTCATGAATACATGTCTTTAATTTATAATTACATACAGGCTTTAATAATTTAATTTACACGGAAGAAGATACGTTGAAGAATCACTGACAAGGCGTTTTCATTACTTTCTGCAAAAGCATGTTTGAGGCAAAGGCTATTAAAACGAGGTTCCCTATTGCAAATTCCTCTTGCATACGAGCACAAGCGAGAAGCTTGTCGGTTAGCAGCTACACTATTCGCTATAGATATTGTTAAACGTTTAAGCATCAAGTTTACTAGTACTTTAGTTTCATCTAATTACTTTATAAAAATTTAACTGTATTTTGACGAGTTTAAAAAGCAGTTTGTGAGTGGCACGGATTCAAATGTAATGTAATTGTTAAATATTAGAAAACAGAAATTGACTTATTTTAAGAGGAACGGCTTTCGTGGACATGTTACATTCGCCAACCCGCATTTTAGCCAATGCGGTATTAATAACACTTAATAGTGAAAATTATCTATTGCACAGCGCAGACAGGTACAACCGTAGCTTTAACTTCTGCTGCTAAGTAGTGTGCTGAAACTACTTGCATGTGGTGCAGTGTATACCTCATGACTAACACCTCGTTCTTATAGGCAGGCATTTATCCTCCTCGAACATGTTCCGGCCTTGTCGTCGACGGCTTCAGTAACCGTGGCCTGGTCGCCCACGGTAAATCTGAGTGAAGCCTTTCCGGCCGGTTCGAAGTGTAGGATCTCCCCGAGATGGCCACTTCTGGTGAGCTCATTAAGCTTGTGTACCGGTGGGCTGCAGAGCAGGACATGGCGTGCGAGTCGTTGTGGTCACTGCCCGCTGCAACGGAGGTGGAGTCGCGGAGGGAGAGGAGTGTCAATATTACTATTCGCCGTGCTCCTTATCCTCCGCAGTCGTATAATGCTTGGCGGCGGCGCCACATACCAGATCCGCTGCAGGGAGCGAAGAGAGATTGAACTCTTTGCTCCTTTGACCTCTGGACGATGGATTAGGAGGGATCCGTTACCAGGCCAGGATAAGCGACCGAGAGGAGGGCGCGCTGTATGTTCCGGCTGTAGGGAAAAAGGGGAGTATGTCTGTCCTGTGGTAGAGTTGCGCGGTGCAGCCGGTATTGGCAATGTATGCATCAGCGTTCCCGTGACCTCGCTGTAAACTGACGAGGAGGAACATCGTGGAGGTTTTAGTCGGTGCATTTCCGACTTAACCTGACTTTGCCCTTGCGAGGGCGTGTGTGTGAAATCATTTCCCCCACTTTAAAAAAAAAAAAAGACAGGCATATCGCTTACGACAATCTTCGTGTATGAAAAAGACCAATAATATACTAACAACTAACTTTATTAAAGATATAGTTGAATATTAAACCTATATTATATACCTCATCCTTAAGAGTGTTACATTTTGCACTTGATTTATTCCTTTGTTGTTTTTAAAGTTTAACTGTATAAACATGGTACCATAAATAGTTTAATAGCAATAGTTAATTAAACATGCAACAAGTCTCTCCGCGAATATTGACGCACCGCAAAATAAATAGACCTTACGGATAGTGAATACGATATGTACACACTGATAGACTCCACATTGTGAATATTAAAAAAAATTTAAACATACAATTGTTTCCTATACTAATCGAATTATTGACTCCCCTGATGAGATTCTCAATTGTCGGCGGTAGAAAGTGCTGGCTGACCAAACCACTACGTGGACCGACAACCTGGTCATGGTCACTGGAAGCCACTGGATGCAGATAGCATTGATCTTTCGGGAAGGCATATGTCCACCATTTGATAATAATGACTATCTTTTTATGCTTCGCCCGATTTAAAATGAGTCAATGATATCTCCTGAACCGGCAATGCAGGACGGACAAACGGCACCCAACCTTCTAGAAGGCGGACGATTTAATTATAACGGTAGGTAGCAGCTGAACAACTAAAGCAAGGGCCGCATATAATGAAAGGCATTGGAGAAAGTCTGTCTCCATCTATATACTACCAGGATTATGATAAACTGTTAGACATTCACCAAAGCATATTTTTTTAAACTGTTTAGGTTCTAAACAGTACTGTATAAACATCGGCGTATTCTTGCTTCAATTTTATCTCACGCACGACACTAATTTATATATTTATAACTAATACGAGTAATTATAATTGTTGCCGTGATCAAATCGCCTCCGCACGAGTTTTAGTTTGCAAAAAAAGTAAACGGAGTGAACATAATTACTGTAGCGTATGTAACGAAACATTGTGACATGGCCACAAAGCTTTGAACCGCGTTGTATAACCCTCACAAAGTCCGGAACGTTAATTGCTCGCAAACCGACCCGGCTCTCACCCAGTTTTAAATGTTACATTTTATGAAACTATTGCGAATATACGGAGCACTGAAAAATTAAGAATAACTGTTGACTTAACGCTTTACGGGGAAAATGACAAGCGTGATCAAAATACAAAATAATCTAATAAAAAATATTAATTAACTGACGAGGTGAACGAACTTTGCGGATACGTCAGCCAAAACCGTGTAAGCAAATATATGTACACTGCCATTATGTCGCAATGAGACATTAACATGTTGCATAGGCACTCCGTCAATCCCTGTTTTACACCTGTGATACTATCATATTATGTATGTACCAATTACATCATAGTAGTGAAATATTTATTTCTTAAAAAACAACTTTATTCGTAAATACATTAACCGTAAAATAAAACATTTTCAATGTGTTCCTCAATACACTGCAAACTTACAAAAATAAGAGCAATTCAGCATACTAGTACAATTTCGATATTCTAGTATTTTCATCATATTCTTAACCAGCAAACCAATGTGGTGATGTATAACTCACCATCAGGTGAATGTCCGTCTCGTTTAATCGCATTCCTTAAAAAAATATTTTACTCATACACGTATCAAGTTACTCCTTCAGAAAGTAACTATTGTAATGTATATTGCTGTTAAAGCAAAAGTTCTGATTAACGTTATTGTTTCTGAAAGTGTTATTCAATTGCCATTAGAAGAAGAATTAAAAAAAATAAAGAACAGATAGAAATGGAAAGTTTATGTTTAATAAGTTATCTTTAATATACGCATACGTATATATGCATACGTTAAAAAAATTCGTACGAGATGATTCCGTATCAAACATGATCAGGCATCTTTCAGTTATATTGTTAGAATTATTCATTGAACGATTAAAAATTTCTTCATAACAATCATTTTATAATATACGGCAACAACTATTTTTTGTTATCGAGAGGGAAATTTGAAATGATATGCTTTCCAAAAAAAATCAGAGTCGTGTTACTTTGTCGTTGGAGTTACTTTCTCGCTAAAACCCCTAAGTGGTCATTATTAGCTTTTGGAAAGATCACGAGACCTCCCGCCGGAAAACAAACGCGGCAACCTACGGAGACAACTCGAACCAAATTCAAGCACGAAGACATCAGTTAGAAGCTTAATCAATATAATGTTAGTTTTCTTAACTTTAATGTGATAGTTTGTTTTGAGAATATTCATTGGTACATATTATTTATATTAACCTATCTATGTTTCTTCGTAATAAGATTTAACACACCTTTAACACAATCTTATACAATATCTCTTTTTTATCATTAATGTAAACCTACAATTTTTTTATATCGTTTTGTCCATAATTACTTTTTATCTGTTAATATTAAACATTAACAATTTAATCAAATTCTATGAAAAGTACGTTTGTGTTTAAGATACATACATAATACAAACAGCCAAGATAAAGGCTAACTTTCAATCGGCCCTTCCTCTTGCAATCGGAAGCTTTTTAATCGGAACTTCTATTTTTGTTCAACAAGAATGCAATGCTATTCCTTTGTAACTATAATATTGGAAAGTAAACCATGCTATACTCAAGAATAAAAAAGTAGAGAAACAATTAGAAATAATAACTCGAAGTATGTTTTTTTATATTGTTGTATAAAAAGAAAAGAAATATAATTTTCTTACAACCTTTTACGCTAAAACAACAAAGCCCGTGTTGTGCAAAAATTTAAATTTTGCTAGGCGAGTACTTTAATGAAGAATACACGAAATATTTTTATTACAAAATAATTCTGCAAACACATTAAAAATATGAAAAACCTTATCTGGAGGTTTTGTAAAAACTTAATTTCGCCACGAAATCAAAGCTAAGATTTCGTTTATTTTTTTGGTTTCCTTTTTACTAAAACTATTCTCCGTCAAGCTATTGTAATATGGTTAGTTACGTAGTGCACGATCTTTTCTTAACTAATGATATTAATATATTTATTATAATATAATGTACTTGATAAATATAGTGTGGAAGTTTCATCTAAACAATAAAAATCCTTCACCTTCTCTTCAAAACTTTATTTATTACTTAATCGTATTTATTACTTTCCGTTTGCTTTTTTTTAATTATTTTTAAATTTAAAATATAATGTAAAGTGACACGGAAATAACTTTTTACTGTTAATGCTATATTTTATGTAATAAATCCGTCACTCGTAACTAGCCAAAGTGATATTTGATATTCAAGGATAAAAATGTAAAGCGAAAAAATTTAACAATGTAAGTAATTTGAACTTGGAGACATGTGGCAAATTCTTGAAAACTAATAAATATTCATGCACAAACACATACAAACAATATATGACTTACATGTCATTGGGCTTATTTAAAACTCTATTTAAATATATTTACATTCTTTATAATACTAAATCATCATAATGTATTTGATAAACAGTAACATTTCTTAAATTAAATACTATCGATATATTTTATCATCATGAGGTGGCAAGCTAATGAAATAGGGCGCTGGCGGAGGCGGTGCTAGATATCGCACCGAGCCAGGACCTGACTGTATCTTATGAGGTAAAGTTGCTGTCGATAACGAAGCTGGAGGTAAAGTTGCAGCATAACCAGGCCATGCTGGGCCCCACAATGGAGCTCCACCTGCACTTGCGCTGTTAGCTAATGGACCACCTCTGTATGACGTTGTCGTCATTCTTAACCTAACAACGCAAATAGCAACTATAAGAATAGCTATAAATGCAACTACTCCTCCTACTATCCCTATAATGAGATTGTCATCATTACTTGTAGGGGCTATCACAGGAGCTCCTTTTGGTTCACCTGGGGTTTTAGCTCGTTCATGTGACGGCGCTACCGACCAAATAATATCAGGTTCTGCAGATGTGCGATGTATTAATCGTGGTGGTGTTGTAGTCATCACGCTACTAGAAGACGATGTTCCTGTTGTTCTTTTTCTTGTGTCACACGAAAGTTCATCATCGCCAATTTCTACTAATAAGAATCCAGATAAATGATCAGGGGCATTACATCGCACATCTTCTATGCCAACATTAGGAAGCCATCTACGCAATGCCCTTGCGTTACAATCGCAACGAATTGGATTTGTATCTAAGCCAAACATTGAGAGATCCGCACGCCGATCATCAAGTGCTACTAGAAATTGCGGTTGCAATGTTGTCAAATGACTACCAGCTACATCTATTGTTATCTGAGATGATCTTGGCAGAGGAAAAAGTAACGCGGGAGGCAAGGTTGTAACCGATGTATTTCTAAATCGTACTATTATAGATGGAGCCTTCAGACCTGCTAATACTCCAGACGAAACAGTTTTTAGTCTATCCCCTCTTATTCCCAAAACTTCCAGTCGTGGGTGGAGAGCAGAGGAAAGCTGATCTGCTCCAATATTTGTATCTTTAACTTCCACATCCAATTTTTCCAATGCAAATAAATATTGTAAAGTACCTTGTAAATCAAAATAGCCTAATCGAGGATAACCATAGGCATGAAGGTCTATTAGATTGGGTAATGATCTAAAAGCATTCTTCTCTATTTTAGTACACTTCTCGAAATTTCTCATGTCTAAAACACGAAGAGATGCGAGTCCTTCAAAATTTCCATCTACAATCATTTTTATGGGATTGTTAGAAATGTTGAGTTTTTGAAGGTTTTTAAGCTTCGGCCAAGAAATTGCAAGTGATCGGGAAACATCTTCTATTTGATTAAATGATAGATCCAGTGATTCTAATAGAGTAGTTCTAATAAATGTTTTTTCATTTAATTTAGAAATGTTGTTGAATGACAGATTTAATCTATGCAAAAAAGGTGTTTCCAATTGTCCAACATTTTTTATTCCTGTACCGGCTAGATTTAAATCTCTTACTGTTTTTGGTTCAGTTAAAACATTGTTGATAGTTTTTTCTGAAAGTGGATTAAAAGATAGATCCAACTTTTTTATGTTTACCATTACGCTGTCTTCCGCTTGTATATCTACTATTTGATTAAACGATAGATCAACAGACGACACAAAGAAATATTGCTTCTGCAACGCTTTTAACGGCGGGTGTTCAAATAAATTATTACTTAAAACTATAGATTCTAACATATGCAAGCGTGCTCTGTCAAAAATGCTTTCGGGCAACTCATTCAGCAAGTTATTACCTAAGTCTAATTTTTCTAATCTTATTAACCCTTCGAATAACCTGTCGCCTAGCCGATCAATTCTATTAAATGATAGGTCTAAATATTGTATTTGAGACGAATTATGGAAGGCCATTTCACTTACACCTTCAATTTCATTTTTAGCTAATAGCACTGTCCTTAATTTCGGGAGTCGCGCAAAATCTAATTCATCTACATTTTTTAAAGCATTCCCTGATAAATCGACTAATTCCAAGTATTGAAGTGTGCTAATAAGTTCTGATGGGAAAAAATTAAACTTATTATTTGTAAGAACAATCTCGCGTAGTCGTGGATGTATTTTAAATGAAGAAGGGAAGAGGTAGCTCAATTGATTGTCCGAGATGTCGATTATTTCTAAACTTGTACCAGTATTAAAGAACTCTCCTTTAAAGGCGTTAAGCTGATTCCCTTTGAGTGATAGGTATTGAATAGACATAATGTTTACAAAAGCCGGTGTTTTTATACTTACTATATGATTATAGGATAAATCAAGAACAGTAAGATTTCTCAGATTTTTAAATGAGTTTTCTGAGACTTCCTGCAAAAAATTATGCGATATGTAAATGCGTTCTAAACTAGGATTTTTTAAGAACAAATTAACAGGTAATGCCTTAAGACCAACGTGACTTATATCAACAACTTTTAAAGCTTGATTTTCACCAAAGACATTTTGGGGTAGAATATTTATGTGAGAGTTGTGACTCATGTTTAAATGTACCAAACTAGGAATCGATTGAAAAGCGCTCACGGGGATCTCAGAAATTTGATTATCTGAAATATCTAAATACCAAAGATTTACAAACTTTAATTCGTCTCCCGTAAATCCCAGAATTCTGTTTTGATTCAATGATAAAAACTCAAGCGAAGCTTCTAAACCATTGAACACATCGGCAGATATTGAATTTAAAAGATTTCCCGATAAATCTAAACGATGTAATGTTCTAAAATGCTCGAAAGCACCTGGTGGAAGCTCTCTAATAACATTGCGAGAGAGAACTAAATTATTAATTCTGTCGGAAACAGCTCGCAAGATATCACTCGATAGAGCCGTTACTCTGTTAAAACCTAAATGAATAGAAACGAGATTTGGAAGCCGTGACAACGCCGTCGCTGGTATGAGAAGTATATTGTTATCGCGTAGAAGCAGTGTCTTTAAATTCGTCAAGCCGTCGAAAGCATCATCTTCAACCTGAAAATAGCAAATAAACGCATATCATTATTACAAAATAGGGAATTCAACGAAACCTAATATTCTAATTTAAAGGCAAATTTTAATGCATAACAGGAAACTAAAGGACGTAATATTAATCAATTCAAACAAAATTTTCTGAATATGTTTCACTCGTCGTTAAATAAAATTAAAACTTTGCTCTAAAAAAATTACTTACAGTTCGAAGAGAATTTACGCCAACGTCCAAATACCGCAATTCAATGAGTCCGACGAACGTCCCCGGTGACAGTTTCACTAGATTATTTCTGCTAAGGTCTAGTACTTGTAGTGAAACCAATGAGCTCAAGTGGCTATTATCAATATTCTGTAAAAACATTTTATCATATATTCATTAATCAGTATCTGAATTAAAAAAGAAAAAAATATTTTTATTTGACAAAAATATGTACAGAAAATAAAACCGAAATCCACGAGTAAACAAAGAGGTTAATGGAAAAGCTGATATTTTGTTATTTCTAGAGTGTAATGCTATACTGTTAGGGTTACGTACATTATACATATATATTTTTCCGGGAAGGTGCTGCTTTAATAATTTGCTCAAAAATATAAAGAAATATTCTTAATTACAATTAAGTATTCATTCTTAAATGATATGTGGCAATAGAAGTGAATCGCATGTTATGCTTTTAAGACTGCGGTATTAAACATTCATATGTCACCTACTAGTATTTGTTCGAAGTTAAATTACATTAATTATCTAAAACTGACTTCACCAAACTTCTCTAAGCCAATATCAAAAGCTTTCTCAATTCTAATACATCTTTAACAATCGATCTAAACATTAAAGTCATGTTAAAAATAATGATGTATTACTTCAACGCAAAAATGTGTCATATCATCAAACATGATTACAGCAAGTCTCTAAAAATAATACTAATTTATATTATTAACGTTACTCACTGTTATCATATTACTGGAAAGGTTAAGGTGTCGCAGCGCGGCGAATAATTTCAAAGCAACGGTAGGGAAATCTGTTATGAAGTTTTCTGAAAGATCCAACTTCTGCAAGTTTTCTGTTCCCAGAAATACGTCGCTGTTAAACTTTGATAGCCTGTTACGACCGAGATCGAGAACTTGCAAATCTGTCAAAGTTACGAAGGCGCCACCTTCTATCGTTGATATCATGTTACTGTGCAGATCTATTACTTCCAGCATCTTTTGTGATATAAATGATGCTTGTCGGATTAATGCTGAAATGGCAGACTTAAGTTAATTTATATGAGTAAACTCCAAATACATTTGTTAAAATTTAAAGATAAACGGAATAAACAGATGATAATGTGATCGCAAAAGTGACTAAATTTATCATACATAACCTCTGTGTGAAAACATCTTTTTTATATGGTACAGAAGTTTCTACAGGTTACTACAATATTACAGATTAACGCGTGTGTTGATATTTTCTGGCAATAAAATACTTTAAGTGTCTTCAACTCATTTCTGTTAAATATATTTTCTGTGAGGTGCACTTGCAAAATATAGTTTATGATTAATTGCCAAATTAATAAAATCTAGAACCGAAAAATTCAAGACAGACTCAAACGAGTACACTACACTAATAAATAATTCCACTTCGCTTAGTTTTAAACAATAAACGAGGTAACTTCAATATGTGAGATATGTAAATTGATAAAAGTGTAATAAGCGTTTATAAAGAAAATTTAGCGACATAAATTTATTCAAAAATAAATTATTGCTGTGCGAGTTTTCATAGAATGTAAAAGAATACAAAAAATAAATTGAAAATTGAAGCATTTAATAAATGCTTCTCCAACTCACCTATTCTGTTTTCCCGCAGCGAGAGAACTTTTAATGACTGCGGGCCGTTAAGGGAGGATGATGGCACGGAATTCATATTGTTACGGTCGAGGCGTAAAGTCTGAAAATATCTTTATTTTTTAATATATGAATAGTTAGAGCCTTACACCGGCCAACTTCTACTTTTTGAATTATAACGATGACTCTAGAAACTATATAAAAGCCTTGAGGGCTTTTTTCGAAATGTTATATTTTTATTCACCAGAAAACTAAGAAATGTTCTAATAATCTAATGCACCACTGTCTTCTCTTTTCAGACAGTTTATTTCCACTTTTCCATTTGATTGTCTGGAAGAAATTGCTTAAGGGTAATAAGAACAAACACCCATTGTACATTCTCATTTTTCAATTGGTATATTGTTGTTATTTATAATTTAGTTTGGTGTGCAATATAGGGCATTTAATCATTAACATTAAACTTAGCTTACCTTTAGAACATCACACCCTATAAATAGACCTTCTTCTAAGCCACGAATATTGTTCCCACTAAGGTCCAGTTCCTCGAGTGCTGGCAGATTATGGAATTCCGCAGTCGAAAAGATCGGATTCAAATTGTCTCCAAGTAAGTTATCAGCCAACGCCAACTTTGTTATGTTACCCCTTATTCCCGAAAGCAAGCGGTCCGGGAGACGCCGTAAACTGTTGTGCGAGAAGTCGAGTTCTTTTAGTGGTAAGCCATATGAAGAAAATATCTGAAAAAAAATCAAAGTTGTACAAACATTTCCACTTACTCTTCATCGTGACCTGTTCCAAGTACATTCAGAACAACAGTATTTTCAAAACCCTTATATTAAATCCATTCATTTTATTATTAAACACTAAACAATTTTTTCTTCAAATCAATCGTTATATACAACATTTTCTATGTTCCACATTAATCTCTTCTAAATCTTACTTAAATAAGAACTACCTTACTTGTTTATTACTTTTTAATAACGTGTAGTTTTACAATTCTTTATACAAGCAGAACCGTGATAGGGTTAAACAGTATACATACAAAACTAAAGAATTTCACATCAAAGCTTTAGATTATATTTTTAAACAAATTTCATTAAATAATATGTATTACTTCAGATCTTTTACGTTGATCTAAAAGCGTCTTTGCGTCCACAAATAAACCAAATTTAATGCACAGTATTAAAAGTTTAAAAAGCTCTCAACTTCCAGCATAAGCATGATTGCTAACTTTTAATCCGGTATAGCACAAGGAAATACTTTTAAAGTTTTAAACTAACTCAAAGTGGCCGAGGGACAACGAAATTTTAGAGTAGCTTTGCAATTTTTTTACAATTTATTTATTTTTTTCATTTTACATCGTTTAATAGCAATTTTTTATTGAAAATTTTAATTGAAAAAAATATTATTACATTGACCCGCATTATACATTAAATTTCTAAACATTTATCTACTATATTTTGTTGCTGTAAAGCTACTAAGTTGGTAACATTATTGCGATTATTTCTGGCGCCAAATAGTGATGTGCTAAAATAGTGTCTGTTTGAAATGAAATTACGGGTGGAACGAAATTTTAGAACTTACATCACAAGGCGACGTGTGCATTGTATCGTTGCACCATCCTTACTAGTACATTATTAGTAGTAGTTATATACAGTACATTTATTATTGAGAAAATGCCCAGATCGTCTGGACTGTGGTATAACAATATATCTACAAGTAACTAAATCCGGTTTGTGAGGTTCCATCATATGGATGTTCCTGTGGTCAGAAGCGAAATCAAGTTATGTGATCCAAACACGTGCGACCGTACTATAAAAGTTTTCTCTCAGTTGGTAAAAACGTGTACAAGACGTAAGTTTCAACATTTCCCCGCTTTTAAACCCAGATATTTACTTCTGTATATAGCAGTTTACCTAACGTAACTATTTTATTAAATTAGCATTTTATTAGTCTTAGTAACTAATTTTATGTGCTAAGTGTTAGCTAATGTAGACAATACTGGCTAAAATTTGTCCTCAACCTCACCTAATTGCGCTGTTGATATCAAAGAAACAAATCGCAATAACATTGAACAAACGATGCTTGACCATTTAAAAACGTGAAGTATGTATATAAATTAAAAGAAACAATACAACTTTTCGTATTTTCATATTATCTTATTTCATGTATATATAAAGCAGGAGAGCATTTCCCATTTCTCAATGTGCAGTTATCAGATCATGAATCGCGTGCGCGCTGTGTAAATAGAAAACGGAATTATATTAAAACCAATTATAGGAATTGAAGCTCCAATTAATCAATGAAATTCCTATTCATAATTGACGAATGGTATTAAACAACTGTCTGATGGTTACTGTAGGTTTTGAACTATATTAAATACTAAACGCCACAAGAACAGATTACCAATTCGGACTACACCACGTATAATGTAATAATCAACAGAATCATACATTCGAAGCAACAACTTCATACTTTTTAAGAATAAATTATTAAAATACTTTCGACGTCAAGTATTCTCTCACGTAAATTTAAAATAAACAGGAGTTAACCATTCTTAATATAAATGGCAAAATTTTAAAACGAAACCTTTTATTTTTTGGAGTATCGGGATGGTTAATTTAAAATATCACGTTACTATGAAAATTTAACTTATTTAACGACATAGACGACTTAAATATTTACCTGGGTTGGAAGAGATTGCTGTCCTGCCCAGCGCTGACTGAACGAGACAATTGGTGCACCATATGGTAGTGGCGGGAAGTCACCTGTAAAGACGACCCGATCGCAGTTCATCAGGATACCGAGCTGCAGTGCCCGATCTACCTGCACCTTGCAGCGACAGGGGTACCGCAGATCGTCGTTGAGTTCAGAACATGGCACCCAATTCTGTTGCCCCATACTGTGCGTCACCATAAGTAGCAGAAGTATCCTCCACATTTTGTTCTGGAAAAATACAAAATTTTATTTAGAAAAAGATAGCCAAAGTATTGTATTAATAACATTACTGATAGTAGATTTCGGTTGCTAAAGAATGTAGGAAGATGCACTGCTATTATTTCTACCGCCGAATGGTATTGTGTAGTATTCTAATTTCGAGGGCGCTGTAGCTAATAAATTTACTAAGGTATCATCTAGATAATGTTTTTTGTCTCCTAAGCTTCCGTTGAAGAAACCGATATGTTCGAAAAACAACAGCTTTCGTGGACATGTGTCATGCACTAACCTGTATTTAGTATAAATAAACAAACAGATTTGAAAATGATGTTAATTAAAAACACAATTGCAGCAATTTGTACCGTGTGAAATCATTTGCAGACCAGTTGTCGATCGTCAATATTAGCTAATAACAGTTGCGTCCGTGTGATAATAAAAAGTGAAAGTGTAAATAGTAACCTCAAGAAAGTTGTGAAAGCGAGGAATATTTTGTGAGTAAATGAATAGGTCTATTTAATTACATTACTACGCGATTACGTCGCGTTGTTAGTCAAAAGTTCTTCATGGGAGATGATGTCATCGAAACAATGTTTTATAGTAGATTTTTTAAACGAAAATGATATAAATAGCTAACATTTTAAATTCATAATTAATTTTAAGATATGAAAATCGATATGCAATATATTATCATCCTGTCATATTCAACTTTTTAAATTATTGTACTTTCTATTAGAAAAAACATAATTCTACGCGTTTCGCAAAAAGCAAATAAGAGGAGACAATTCTAAAAAGCCATTTCTAGAGTTGACATCAATAATATTAAGTTGCTATTAAACAGCCGTAGATTCAACAATAAACTTGAAATTTCTTTAGCGGTTTAAGCCGTACCAAACCACTAAAGAAATTTACGCATTACGCACTTGAATCACGGCAAATGCAATGTGTGTGTTACTAATACCTCATAGTTACGAGAAAGAGCTGGTTACCACGAGGTGAAAGTCATCTTTTAACTACAGTTTATAAAACAAGTCCAATAATCGTATCATAATTTCACTTATTAACAAGAAGTATTTGATATCTTGTTTAGAAAAAAACTGTAACGATTTTCTAATCAATTTTATTGTGTTGTTTGGTAACAGCTATTAACGTGATGCAAGCAGGGACCGTTAAACAGTGTCATTACCAACTTCAGCTCTATTAACTGCTCCCTCTAAACGCATTAGATAATTTACTCGCGGCTCAGGTTGTTAATACCGTAATGATCACTCTTAGTGGTTCTAATACGAACTATGAAACGGATTATACGCAGATTATTAATATAAACACATCATATACTGACGAGTGCAATGTGGTGTTACTGAAACATACATTTTTATGGACAGACTTATCACTTATGTATGTATATGTTAACATTGTGGTCGCGTCGGCGTTTCTTTGTATAAATAAAAAAAAATCATGAATCTCTTTAATACAACATGAAGAGACATTAATATAAGTATAAATTATATCTCGCATTTACAGACTCAAACTTAACTTTTACATAATACTTTCAGCTCTGAGCCTTAGTCCGTTGAACTTGGAAAATTCGTCAATAAGACTAACAACATCCACTGGCTTTAAGCTTAAATATTAATTAAGTTATATTTATGTAATATCTCACTGTAGAGATATAATTTTAACAGCTATTTATCCATAATTTAGTAACGATTTTCTCTTATAAATTATTTACCAGGTGGTAGGTCTCTGTTGCCGGAGACCGTCTGGGTGGGTACCACCGCAGCTCCTATTTCAACCGCCAAATAGTAGTGTGCGAACATTACTGTGTTCCGGTTTGAAGGGCGCTGTAGCTAGTGTAATTACTGGGGTAACGAGACTTAACACCTTATGTCTCCATGCGACGAGCGCAATGTGGTGCAGTGTGTACCATCTTAACTAGCACCACGTTGTCATGGGCAAGCTTATCACTTACCATCAGGTGAACGTCTTGCTCGTCTCGTCGCAAAGTAGTATAAAAAAAAATGTGCTTAGCACAAAAAAGTCTGGGCTTACTACGAATTACTTATAATTATACTTGACTTTCAGCAACGCGACTCCTGTAACAATTGTAGTATTATTTCGTTTCTGATTATATATTTACTAAATATTTAAATTAAATCCAACGGACTTACATACATATCGTTATGTAAGTCCGTTCGTATCGTACGTTTAACATATCAAATGTAAAAGCATTATAGTTTTAATCGTGCATATATTCAACCGAATGATGAATACTCTCTACTTTAAATATTATTACTTTCAGGGACCTCCCTCAAGGGAATCAACGGGAACCTTCCCGTTGATGTAAGTGAAAAAACTAAAAATGTAAGTGAAAAGAAAATGTGAAAAGTTTAACATCAATCTACTGTATCTCCAAAGGAATGTATCAATGCTAATGAACTCTTCGCGTATATAAGTATCAGATCATCAAACGCTCGTTGCATACCCGGATCGCGTACAACTTCCTGTCATCGCTCGTGTGACACGACTATTTCCAATTCACGACGCAATCACAAAACAAGTTGCATGTGCCATCATAATGAGAGTTCAGTTCATTTGCACTCAAATGCTTCCAATACCTATATTTTGTTTTTTTTTGTATTTATCATTCTATACATTCTTGTTATTTCATTTAGTGATATTCGTCGAACATTCTACAAATAAAAAAATACTTTTTAACAATTTCTGGATAATAATGCTTGACCGCAATTCAATCTAGTGTTATATAGTGATTTGGTCTGTGGTGGTAACTAGTCTCTTACTAGCCTAGTAACAACCTATTCATTCGGTTGAAGTCACTTTATGGGGAACACTAACTCCGGCAAATTCTGTTCCGATCTTTCAAATTTTTCTTTCATCTGACACTAGATCTTAATGTCAAATGAAAGTGATAATGAGGTCGTGGAGGATGAAGCGCGCTTGACCCGACTGTCATGCGTTTACAGCTGGAATACAGCAGTGCTTGTAGTAGCAGCAGATTTACATTATAAAGATGGTATAGCTATGATATGTGTTTAGTTAGTGTAGATAAGTGGTTAGTAACTACGCCATAAAGCTGTGAAATATTTGTTCTTGATGTTTAGTAGTTATTGAAAATATTTGCGACAAAACGAAAACAGCGTAACATTGTACCTTTACTCATCAATGATTTTCATGAAAGGTAACAAAGACAGAAGATATAAATTCTTGGAAAATTAAAGAAGCGTGTTGTGGTGCTCAGTGTTTGTTCTGCTCTATTGGTAGCGCACCTGCCAAGTAATATCATCCTAGGATAAAGATAATAAGAACAAGCAAACGCTGTACAAGTATGAAGGAAACATTTTATTGGTAACAAAGAATATTGTCCGCACATTTCCAGATATTATAGAGATTTGAGGTTTTAAGTTTTAAAATAATTTTCACGGTAACGAAATGTTGATTACGTAATATTTGTATAATCACCTTAAAAATCTTTACAATCTGCTTCATATGTGTTCACCATTAACCCGCTCTAAGGTGTAAGTGAGGCCAAGCTTCAATAATTTGCATGAAAGGAAATTTAATGCCCGGAAATTAGAAGCTTCCGATTGCATCTCTTCGATTCAAAGGGGTATTCGTACGCGTTGAATAGGAAAATGTGATAGAGAAATGTAAAATTACATATCATGCAAAAAGAAAGACAAAGGAAAGGAAGACAGGAGCCTTTATAATGACAAATATACTTTTGATATCTTATAATTTCAAATAAGAGTCCCAATTCTATTTTTTTGTATAAATCTCTCTGAGAAACTTATTTTTTGTTATAAGTTCTTACTACCGATTCAGAAAACCTTTTAGATATTTTATTGAACAGTCTAATTTCTTATGTTACCGCAATTATTACACATTTAATAAATCTAAACTAATATACAGATTTCATGGCGTTTATTTTAGCATTCTGGTTAGCAACCAAACCTTGAAACTATACTACTGTTTCTTTTTCTCTTTGGAAATTCAAACTGCAAAATTACTATTACCGTGTCTTACCGTTTTTTTTAATCGAGAGTTTAGAATAAAGACAGTTTCTCTGGAATACTAATAACATTGTAATATCACTCATAAATTTTAATATATCATCGGATCCAAAATACCAAGGAAAGTAGTATAATAGTATATAGCAAAATACCATTACGTCGAATAAAAAAAATCATTTGTTCCATGCAGTTACACATTTTTGTCGGAAATATTTTTTTTAGAAGCTAGTGTTGGTAGATTTCTTTTCTATTTTTACCTTCCAGTAGTCGTGTGACGTTACAATGTTCCGTTCTATAGGGCGTTTTAGCTAGTGAAATCACCTCAGGTCAATGCCCAATAGTTATGTGTGAAGCTCATTTACATAACATATGTTATCTTAAGGCGTTGAGCGAAATGTTGTTCTGTATAAACATTCTAACTAGCACCGCATTGTTACGAGTATTATATTCCTTTAAATATATGTTTGTGATACAGTCCTACAAATTATGTTGATTAATATGCAGGATATGTTAAAAATTTATTTTCTTACAACTAAAATACTCAATTTCATTAGTACATATAAAACATATTTTGTTTGACCGAGATTGAGAAAAAGAGTTCGCGCTACTCTTAAAAGTTATTTCATAAAACATCATTACGTCAACGTTTATTACAGAAATTTTACAACATATTATCGTTAAAGCATCTAATAATGCCACCACAGTGCCGTTAAAATTTATGGCATACAGTAAAACCCGTAATAACGGGACATTATTTTAAAGAACCAATTTCACGTTCGAACACCTCTTCAAACATTACGTTTCAATGTGTATTCAATACTAACATAGTACTAGATAAAAAAAATCTATTTGTGATTATGTAAATTTGTACTGAAGAGCACATAATAATTTACTCCTATAATTGGAAGTATCCAGGTATGTACGTACATTTATTTAACTAAATATGAATACGAATCAGCTAAAAAATCTACATTCTCCCTGTCTTGACTTGTAGATAACGCGCAAAGGTACTATCAACATCCTTTTGTCTATAATAGTCTTAATTAAATTCGTTAACCAATGGCAGTTAATTTTGCGTCAGCGCTAAACAACAATAATTCATAAGCGTTACCTTTTCATTACATATTTCATCTAATATATCAATACAACTAAATCAGAATTTGCAATTGTGGATTGTAAAAAACTTAGCTGTATTGATCTGTTAATTATTATTAATACTCACATTGATTTTTCTTGTCTTCTTCACTCGTACCTATATTTATCACTAGCCAAGGACAAATTCACTACATACTTTCAACAACGTTTCACAAAATTATTACAACGAGGTATTATAAAGGCCGGTATTTTACACCGTGTTGAAAACATTGACTAAGCTAAATCTGCATAAATATAATGCACGTTGAATAATATTATTACTTATACAAGTTTCTGAATCCAGGACGAGAAGATGATCAAAAGTTAAAATACTGTTTGCCAATTCTGCGATTATGTAAACAGTTGAAATCTGTAATTGCTTCAAAGTAAATTATGCAGAGGTATTACAATTATCATAATTTGTTCAGACGGTAATTTTAAATCATGAATAAAGACTTGGCATGACTTAATGCAAAGACGATGGAGTCTATTTACGATGTATTGATCGAAATCATTTTCTATGAACACAATCCTTACAGAGGGATAACGCAACTTATACGTTATAAAGAAAGACTCCACGTTTAAAAAAACTTCTTATTCTCTTCCTGACTTAGAAGTATTATAATGAGTATTGCGTTAAATAATATACTGACAAATAGAATTAATACAGACACATTTTAAATAATTCAATGTATCTTAATGTGTTTCTATCTTATTAAAAAATAAATATATCTTATTAAAAATATGTTATTAATATATTAAAAAATAAAACAGTACTTGGATACTTAAAAAAATTAAATATACAAATCTCATTGCAGTTACGATATTTAAACAGAATAATATATTCTCATTAATGGCAAAATGGATATTTAAGCTTAAATACGATTTCCGCATTACTTCCGAATTCTTTTTGTATAAACCGTATTAATTTTTGGACTTCATTCCATCCATTTTTGATTATATTATATTCTGTATTTTACATGTTCAATCACAGGGTTTCAAAATTATAAAATGTACATATTTTTACCTTACCCTTGAGAAATACAAAAGAGATTTTTCCCTCCGTATTCCTATCCTCCGCGTATCCATAAAGAGAAAGTAAGGGATAGAAAATGAGCAGCTTTTTTATAACCTTTATAGCTAACGAGAACCCTATTGAGAAAAATAATTGCACTCAAAATATGGATTAGCCTGTCTTCAACAATGTACATTCTGATATATATTTACTTAGATGTATCTCTACCAAGTCTTTTTAAATTAATATTCGTAACATCAAAATATCTGATCGATATTATCATATAAAATTATTCATATTTATATCATTGGTACGACTTGTAAGTGGGAGGAGAACACGGCAATATGCCAAGGTTTTAACCATGTATAACAAGATTCTTTTCGTGCTAAATGCGTACGAATGCCAATAAACATTTCGTTGACCTTAAAGGATATAGTGATAAAACCTTATACCGGGATAAATACATTTATCAATATAAATTCTGAAACGAACTATTACAATGCAATTTTTTTTTTTCTTAAAGAAATGTTTTTATTGTTCCAGAACAGGAATTTTATAATGTTTAATCTGATAGTAACCCATTACAATGAAGGTATTATTACGTTCAACTTGTAATTAGTATTGACGAAATGCAAATGTATTTGTTTTTTTCGGGTTGACCTCCATCGGATATTAACTTGCGCATAAATTACAAAAGACTTATTGTGTTGTCCACACATTTTCTGAGCTTTTCCATAGCTGAGCATAGACTTCGTTTAGAATTGTGGATACTATGTCATCAGCTGTCCGCATCTAGAGATTTCCTGCGACCTGCACCAGATCATCGATCCTAAGATCCGTTTTTTAATAAAAAATTGAGGGCCATGATCTTATTATTTCGACTCAGTCCCATCGATTTAAATTGAAACTTAAGGGACACGGATTATAAGGGTCTAGGATTACGACGCAGCGGTAAACTCTCATTTGGATTAAATCGTTCACGTGGCAAACAACTCGCTACAAACTAATATACCAATTTCTTCTTTTTATTAAAATAATAAACTACTAGTTCAATGAGATTTCTCAAAGCCGACGAGTACACAATGGAGCTGAGCGACGTCTGGCTCGTCTATAAGAAACAATAATGTAATAAATTCACGTTCAAGTATGGTGTTATACGTACATACTATGGTTTAATAATTAAAAACTCTAAACATTCATTTTAATTCATGTTGCGATTGTATTTTTACAAAATAGTTTTAGCAAATTGTCTGTCTTGAACTTCGTGAATGCTATAAAATGCCCTTTTACAGTATACATGAAGATTTAATCATAAATTGACATTTTATCTCACCAGATATTTTGTTTGTATGTTCGACTTATTATAGCGATAAGGAACCCCTCAAAATATAAAATTTTCCATAAATTTTTGGACATTTTCTGTATTTAAGTTGCCACATAATTTTTAAAATCACTGTTGAAAATATAAAATCCGTAATTATTGCTACTAAAATGCCATAGGTAATGAAATAAAACTACTACTTTTTTAGTACTACACAAATAATTAGGAATTCTAATCATTTCTTTAAAAAGATAATATTTAAAAGTTATGTTAACTTTAAAAGTATGTAATTTTTTCTACGGCTTTATTTATTACCTTAACAGGAAGACGTCTACAGCATGACGTAGGTCTTATAATGTATTCCACATAACACTGTTTAAGTCTATAAACTGACAACACTTACTTAACACTTTGACTTTTTAAACTCTTTGAATATTACCATCATAGATGTTGGTCTAATCCAAAATGCACTGGCGAATTCAACATCCAATTCTACCAAAGACCTTTAGCAAATTTGTACTACTACAGAATTTGTTTCCAAAAAAAGAGGATAAAAACCACTTAATGATATGTTAGTTTCGTCAAGTGTTGTTAAGAATTGTAAAAATCCAAGACACGGCATATTGCATCCTCGAATACGGTCGCATCTGAGCAGTTAGTTTCCACGACATCCTGTCAGTCGACGGGATGGTTGTTAATTACTAGAAAAATGGACTACGCCGTTTGATTCACGGAAATTTCTAGACTGTCCTTACAACTCCGAGCGGGCGCAAACTTAAAAAGTCATCGGCAGCTGACGTATCGGATTTGTCCCGTTACTAATGGCCTTGATAGAGGACTGCTGTAAATTAACAGCCTATCAATCAGTTCACCACATCGCCCCATTGGTTTTTTAAATACTTGGTTGTTCACTTTGTATATTAGTAAAATAACACATTATTATATATTTACTTGCTTCTCACCCAATCTTGACAAACTGACGCATTGGAAAAAGTAATAATAAAAGCGCGTACAATATCATTTTTGAATACACTTGTAACAGTGATAACTTAAAAAAATACTCTTCATGGATAGCCAGTCCTATATAAAATAAAAAAGGAATCGAAACTTAAAACCATTACTCTTGTAGCTAGTAACATATTCTAGCAGTATATCCTGTATACAGAGCTTGTTCAATGTGGTTAGATGTGAGTCTTATTTAGGTAGGAGGATCCGATTCCTAGCAATGAGTTGTTATTGTAATATCGATTTACAAAGTAAAATATAGACAATATTACATAATAAAACTAACAGAGCAATGTTAAAAATCTAATTTTAAAGGACATATTCATGTTTTCTTCGAATATTGAGATTAAGCAACTGCGCTTCAAGTATAACGTAAGTATAAAATAAGTATGCGTGTTCCCCAACAGTTAAACAAACTCCGTTTTCTGTTTATCTTTCCGGTTAGGACCAATAGCTGTAATTGTTCAAATAATGTGGGGGACAGCTGACACGCAAGTGACCTCGTTCAACGTCTCCTTCATTCTGCTTGTTCACTAAGATTATGGCTATTTTGTACCGTATACGACATTAGTCATATCTATATTAACTTTTCTCATTATTATACACGTCCACTAACAGTTTTCCCATGAAGCGGTGATTGTCTAACAGTTAGACGTCCAACTTTCAAGATTCGAGTTCCAAGCTAACTAAAAAACTTTTCGGTTTTAAGTAAGAATAGTTAAAAACATAACCTTAACTCATTCCACTTCTAGATCCATACAATATAACAAAATTCATTTGCCTATATAAATGAAGGTCATGCAACGCGTTATAGAAGAAAATGTTTAACGAACTTTCTATACCGTTAACCTAACTCGACTAAGAAGTTTTATTAAATATTTCGTACTGCTCGGAACCGTTCATAATAACGGCTACCGACATCGCTATGTTTTAAAAAGTAGTCAGAGTACAATAACACCGACGTCCGAAACCGGTCCGCCTACCAGACCTTGGCACGGCCTACACTGACTACGCTTAAATCGAGAGATACAGGCCTATACAGAAGAACGTTACCGCCGCAATAGCATTGCTATTATAAAGAATATGTAATAAGTCAAATAAAGGATCCGTAGTAAAAAAAACTTAACATTGGTTAGTGTAAACAGCAACCTTAGTTATTTCATGCCAGAAAAGCTTTTATAAAATCATTTAATTATAAAATATCTTAATCACATTACGTCGATATACAGAAACTCTCAAAAACTTTACATCGTTAATATTTGTCCTGTAACAAATTAGAATTCTTTAGTATTTATCTCTATAGCATTAATTAACTACCATATGAATCGACGAACTGGTAAAAATCGCGGGAAATTATTGGATGAAGTTAGCAACGGACCAGTTGCGTTGGATATCGATTGGGGCCACCATGTTTAGCAAAGGATATAAGCTAAAATGATGTTACCTATAAAGCTCATCAACATTAAACAGCGTTATAAATGTCTTTAGCTTATATTATCGGAATAGCTGCAACGTCCTTGACCCCAAACAACATATAGTTTTTTATTCTGCTGTAGATATTTTAAAGTATTCCTCTAGGAAGAATGTCATTACTTGATATTTGAAAAATAAATATTTTCATTTCCTAATCGATTGTCTTAACGCAAATAATAAGTCACCACATTCATCATAAGCTCCAAAAGATCTAGGCATCATACCGCGAGGCTCGCCTCCTTTCTTCTGATATATCATACAAATGTCAAAGCAAATGTTAACAAAGACCGCGCGCGTCTGAATAGGCCTTAAAAATAACTCTACACTCATTGTAACGGCAGTACTGACAGGGAATGCGATTTGAGATTCAAATTCGGGTCGATTTATTCTGTGTCCCAGTTTGTGTAACGAGCAAAGTATTATTTATAATACTAAGTGGCTAAGCTGCGATGAAAATCATGAAGCCTTTGTTCAGCAGTGGACAGCTGTAGGCTGAAATAATGATGATGATGAAGTGAAATATTTAGTAAAATACTAAAAATACTATATATAAAATATTTTTGACATGACAAATTGGTTTTTAAATATCTTGCCTAATCAAACTCGTATGGGAACTTAACGGGTTAATAATGAGCAATTTAAATAAATCCATTTTAATAAGAGATTAAAAATGAAAAGGAATGTTAACTTATTTCTCGGATAAGTAGACGGGAAACTTTTATTTTTAATAGAACCTAACAATCATTCTCAATTTTCTATGATGGTATGTGTGGTCGTATGTGGTGAAGCGTGCACAATTTGGATTCACTAGCTCTTACAAATTAGTAATTAGAACCTGTGTTCTAAATCTTCAGATAAGCTGTATTAAGATTTACAATATTAGAGTGGTAGCTAGCTAACCAGGCGGATTCAAAATTCTACTACGGTCCAAACTCCTCCTTATGATTCCCTAACATCGAATGAGAAACATCTATATTACAAGGAAAACAGAAATCTTATTCGTTACGGCGGAAAGTTTTAATATATATAACCGTTATGCATATTACGAGCACCGCCATTTTGAGATGCCAAAACTTATGATAATTTATGCACAGGATAATGATTGAAACACGCTTCTAATATAACCGGATTATGCAAAAACTTGACTCTTTTACATAAATTTACTTTTATTTAACTAGCGACGTGACGAACAGGACGTTCACCTGTCCATAGCATGGTGTGATAAAAGATCATAAACACAGCACCATGCCGTGCACGTCGCTCTGAGACATGTCAAAACCCGTTACCACGGTAACGTTAGTAGCTGTCACGCCTTTCAAATAGCTGTCACAGTCTCCGCCAACAGAGATCTATCACCAGTAATATAACCTTCAGTCTCTATGTAATATTTTTTTGTTTTAATTGGAAAAGTGAAATCATTTCCTATTAGTAATCATCCGTCAGAGACAAGAGACCCATGTCCAGCAGTGGACGTCCATCGGTGGAATTGATGATAACGAATCATCAATCAATCAATTATTCTATTTTAATTAGCTAAAGAGGGATACATTCGAAATGAATAATTTCAATTCGTACCTGTTGAGGCTGATAAAATTTAATTAACGCAATTGAGATACACAGATTATATTATTATGTTAATATTACGTGTAATTATTCTGTTTTGAAATAAACGTATACACCATTAGTCATTAATAAGCTTTGCGATTGTAAAATTAACAGATATCAATCCAAATTTATATGAACACATATTAGTTATTGATACCCATTACACCTGAGTTTGTCACAATGTCTGCTTATTTATAACCGTATGATGTAAACAAATATTAAATTTTTAAAAAATTACAACTCTTATATAGTTTTATTATTCAAAAATGGTCGAACACTTGACTTAAATTTTACATGATATTAAGTGATAATGATACTGTAAAATGTAAATCACAAACAGAATATTCTGTTCTCACATATTACAACAGGAAAACAGCATGTGTACTGTTGTACAAATATGAGAGTAGCTAGTCAGACGGGTTCGAAGAAACTTTACCATCAAACTATCATAACGGAATCGAACCAGAATCTCCGTTTAAAATACGCGAGATAAACGTAACGTTGTAACTCAAAGTTTAGTCAAAACTACAATTTTAAAAGTAATAACAGAAAGCGAAAAGATCTTTATTGAAAACACGAAATTGTTTACGTAACGTTTACGTTTATTTTAAAAAAGAAGTAAACTTCAAAAGGTTGTAATTTCAAAATAACTTATTCATGAATACGCCTGCACTACACCTTTTCAAGTATTTTTTTATACGGCAAAGTAATCGCTTTCCTTGCTTTTTCGTTGCGTTAGCTTTTCCGTAAAATTTCCTTTTTTGATGAAAGTGGATCGGGAACAAAGCTCTGACCTATAAGTTGCTTAAAAGACTCTTTGTAAAGAGTATTTGCGTGTCGATAAGAGATTTTCTCTTCAATAATATGATTTCTACGCAGTGTTAAAATAAGTGTCTTTTGTGTTTTGTGAAAAGACTTTTCTTTGATTTTCCTTTATTTACCAAATTTGCATATATTTTTTAAACACGTACCGTAAAGTCCTTTTTAGATACTAAACACTCGAATATATGTGAGAACAAAATTCAAAATTTTACAAATCTGTTATAAATATAAAATTGGTATTTGTTCTGCTATATATATCAAAGTGCATAAAAAATATATCAGATATTAATACAACAACGCCATATGATTTAAAATTCATTTGTTTCTACCATTATCAATATATTATTGTATTATAAAATATACAAATTGTTTTTACTTTGAGAGATGGAAGCTGAGGTGGTCTCCCGCAACAAAAACCTGCTAAATTAACCGAACTTTGCACCCAGTGTAACTGTAAACAATATCCAAATTATGTTACTAAGCAAAACAAAGTAACCCAAATTTACGTGAAATGTTGATATAAAAGTGCACGATCACCATCCTCCCCACTTCGCTCGAGCCCTCCCATTCAGACAAACAATCAAACCTAAAAACGACCGCGCTGTTTGCCGATGTAAGATTGGACCCGCCTTAACAAGTTCTGTTTGCAGAGACAACATCATTGAGCGTAATCGCTTTCCTCACTCATTCGTTGCTTTAACTTTAAAGTAGAATTACGTTTCATGACGGAGTTTCACATTGCTATAACCTATTGGGAAGGCCTTTAGCCCAATAACTGTCACGAAGTCAAAATTCAACAAAATCAATTAAAAAATATAGGAAAACTTTCTAATGAAAGATATTACACCATAACCTGTAGGTTGGAAAATATTCTGTAGTATTAAGCAATAATTATTATTTTCCGTTGTTAAGAAGAATACTATGTAAATATATTCTTTAACAACTCGTTTATGGAATCTTACAAACTTTAACTTGTACTTGATGATACACTGGCAAATATTTCCATTCAAATCTAGAAACAATAAAAATTAACGGCTGTGTTTTTAAGCAAAGAAAGAACCTAGCCAGCTTTAAAAAGTCTTCCGGTAGTATCAATCAATAAGATGTTATTGAGTTATAATTCATCAATAAATTCCACAACTTGTTATCCAGTACATAATTATTTTAAAATTACTAATTATTAACAAACACAATAGGTCAAAAAGATACTTATTCTAGGTAACCGTGCGAAACATCAATTATAATTGTTAGCAATGTGAATATTTATAATTAATTATTACGACAGTAAATTGTTAAGAAATTATAATTTATTAATTAAAAAAAAATTCTCATCGTTTTTTAGTACTTTTGAAGGAAGAGGTCACCGAAAGGTCACCTCTGCGCAACACGCGGGTCCGACGAGTGTGCGCTCGCGCACTTCGTCATAGCCTTTTAATATTATATAATGGGTTTACTTTAACTATATTACTAATAATTCAATTAAAATAGCTAAATGCTGTGTGATATTATAAATTAATGATTTCAATCCAAAATGATTAAGTCTGTGTCTTTAACATTTTTACAAATAAAAATGAGAATGTTATAAAATTATTTTTCACAAAAGACACAACAGTCGCTATGATAATGATGCAAGATATCTATAAAACTTTTAAGCAACAAAGTAACGTAACTCGGCGTTTATTTAGCTATTATTAAAATAACCACAACCTTCTGTCTTACATTACTTGAGGGTTTTCGCAGATATTTACAAAATGCTGACTCTCTGCAAAAGTTTTCCAATATAACTGGAGAAACTCCCGTCGGTTTTGTTCGATTAGCGATTTGTAATCAATGCGAAGACTGATTCGCGGTTTCGCTGCTATTAAACACAAACGATGAAATTAAACGATCTCGAATAAACTTGAGACTTTAAATTTTGTTTAAAAGTATGTTTACTAAGAGAGGAGAGAAAGGAGATATCAGAAACACGCCCAGACAGGCCCAAACGTCAACACCACTTGCTCGTGCCTTACGACAGTCTTAGTGAAGGCGAATGACGCGGATCCGGCATTTGAATCATTGATGGAATAATCACTTACTCTGCTAGGCAATATGTCAGAAGAGGCATCAACAGCTCGCAGGTTCAAACAACTTCAAAAATGGTTTATACAGATGGCAATGGGAAAACACTGCTATTATATCCTGTTAGAGTCCTGCACAAAATGTATTGCCACGACCACTCTGTTGATGGAGAACGACTGAGAAGAAGATAATTTTAAATTAAAATACAAACAATCCTAGATAAATTAATATTAATTATTCGCTTGGTATCTATGCTTTTATCTTTTTCTTATTTAGAATGTTAGTTTATCGATTGCATTATTCATAGTAATAAAAAAGTATACATTCATACATTTTAACTTGCTCGCCTCATTTTTATTAGCATATTTGAGGATTTTAAAAATAACATTTGTAATATTATTAACATGGGACTTGTTCTAAACAACTAACCACTTGCTTAAAGAACTGCGGGTATCCGCATTGTGATCTAATCGCGAAATATCATCTTCGAAGGTCACCTAGTCCACCTACGTTTCACTTCTATCGTATTGTATTGTTTAGAAACCGGTTACACTGTAAATCGCGCAATTGGAGCAATACTCTTGCTTTTTATTGGACAAGTTAATATTTGTGTTAAGATTTATTATTTGTAAAGGTATTTTTTCTATTCTAAACGATATGTTGTATGTTCTGTATATATATTTCAATTTACATTTACTTTAATTTAATTGTTCTCATATTATCTTCATATACATTTAATTTAAATTAACTAAAATTTTAGTGCGAAGATATCTTTTAGCAAAAGTCCTCTGACTATCTGTATTTTTTTAGTAATGCTCATCCATAGTTTGTTATTGTTAAAAGAATGTTCGCTTAAAAATAATTCTCCCCAAGAAGATAAGTGATAAGCTTTAAAAAAAAAACCATATTAGTAGATGTAAAATTAATCTTTCCTGCTTTCCCAACTAAGAATTGGAAAGTTTTCATCAGCTTCAAGGAGTAGGTACATAAAATAAGGTTCACCGTTTAATTGAGAACACTTCTGCTGTTGGTTAAAAAAGGGTTATTTAATAAAACACCAATATCTTCGTGAAAAACCAACGGGAATGCAAAATCACGTTGTTGGTTAATTGCTAAGAAACTAAAACACACTTTTGAAGACATTTGCGTGACGGAACGAAAAGCAAAGGAAGCAGGCACGCAATGTTGCGGCGCTACTGAATACAACGATTATATTTCTAGCAGCTTGTTATCACTTTCGTATTATTTATTTAATATTACACTAGTCAGTATTATTTGCCTTTCTGTTTATTGTGTGCAATGGGCTAACACTTAACTTAAATTACAATGAGGTGGGTCCCCGGTTATTTATTGGTGAAAATATATAATATCATAATATTATAAACAACCCCTTTAATATTGCTATTCTTGCTACTGCTGAGACTCGGGCCTTCTCTTACAAGAATAGAGTCAAGACCAAAATATATGTGTTAACCAAAACATCATAAATCATCAATTCAACATCACAAATCGCGGCGACCGACCGATGATGTTTCTAAATCCCTGGACAACAAAAAGTAAATTCAAAAGGTGTTTCGCTTCGATTCTGTTCCGTTCTATCTGGCAGCATCCGTCTAAAAACGGAAACATCTTCGCTTTGCGGCTTTCGTTCCGCCTCGCCGCTTCCCGTTCTAATTAGCTCTGCTCGTAAATAAACATTGTTAGCCTAAATTTTCAACATTCTTTGAATGTTATTAAATATTTATATATTTGGTATGGTTATGGTAAGGAAATTCCTTGTTCTGAATACACTTTACCGTAATTTTATTTAGAAGATCCTTAAACACCATAGCCGTACTTACGAAATATACTGTTTCTTTTTTGAACATGGTGTATAATAATTTTATTATTATTATTGTCGGAATTCATAATCCTTAATAATTACGTTATTGAAAAACTTTTAATTGCTTCTTAATGTAACGTTTAAACAGGGCAATGACAAAAATATTTTATTTTTTTTCATTGCCCTGTGTAAATGTTAATTATTACAATCCATCTATTTGATAAAATTTACTGAATTATCTGATCGGCGGATTATGGAAAAGCTTCGCTAATTATATATTTTTTTAGTAAACTTTTCAACTACAAAATTATACCTCGATTAATACGGTTTAATTGATTTTTTTTTTTGGTCTGTTAAATCAGAAATTTAAATATTTGGATATTTACCGCACCAGAGACAATGCCATTTTAAAGTGGTGTTATATTTCCGGAAGCTCAGAAACGAACATGATGTTCATACATCAATTGTAAATGATACTACTTCCCATAACAATGTAGCTATACTTTTGAGACACAAGATGTTGAGTCTAGTTACTCCAGTAATTTCACTAGCAACAACACCCTTTAACTCCCAACTCAAGAGAACAGAACGCATTTCAAGTCAGTGAAAGTCAAAGTATGCCAAAATGGTTCGCCCGTGTCGGTAGGGGCTACCTTCAACTTATTTAAATAACTTTTTAGGTATACAGCTATGGAATATTTCGAAGCGACATAAGACATTAAAATAAAAGATAAAAACGTTCGTTTGGTATTGGAATGTGTAACTGAACGGTGTGTGTATTTATTTTTTTCTTTAGAAACCTTGTGGAAAGCGCATTCACTTTCACTTTTTCTCCACGTACGGCGTTTAATTACAACTGTAGGTGATGACTATATACGGCTCTTCGTATATTTACCTATGTTTGTTTAAATGTTTTAACTATGTTAAAGAAATAGAAACACGTTTATTAACCGGCGACAACAGAAAGATTTTCATTATGACGTTTTTTTTTATCTATGACCACTCGTAACTTTTCATACAGCGGTCCCATTTTTACAATTCTTTTGTTGGAAAGACGATCCAACCCAAAATATAGATCTAATCTATATAATAAAAATGAATTGCTGTTCGTTAGTCTCGCTAAAACTCGAGAACGGCTGGACCGATTTGGCTAAATGTGGTCTTGAATTATTCGTGGAAGTCCAGGGAAGGTTAATAAGGTGAGAAAATATGGAAAAAGTGCCTGGAATAAGTTAAAAACAACAATTTCTCTTTTTCATTGAGGTGACCAGATTTTTAGATAGGCAAAGCGGGACAACTCTGAAGGAATAATAATATCGTAATTTTTTTTAGTTTTAACGTAAGTACAATTTATAAATACAAAAATGTATAATATTTTATTCTTTGACATATTTCTATCTAAATTTCTTTTAGGGGTAAGCTCGGTAACATACTTTTTGTCAATAATATAAAATTTTAAGAATACAAGTATTTTAAGCTTAGCTTAAGAAAATTTATGTATATATGAAGTATACCTTAATTTTCTATAGCAAGAAGCAGAACACGAAGTGTATCATCTGAGAGACAAATACAATGTAACTGGGTAGCAAAAGCAACGTCTTACGCAAAACAATGATTTTCGTAAATATAAAATTTAACTTAATTCTAAAAGTCAGGACTTTTGAAAAACGTTGCGTGACGCGGAATTAATTGTGAAAAAGCGAAACGTCTGGTCACCTTACTTTAGACATAAAACGTCAAACATTTGAAGTTTGTCCCGTCATTTAGAAACCAAATACAGTTTAAAAGAATATTTTGATTTCGACATTTGATATTGACAACTAACAATTACTGATTGCAACTATAACATTTTACGAGAAAAGGGAGGAACATGGCGATCGAATTGACCACGCAAACAATTTTTAAGGATTTTTATTCTTTGATTTTATTCGTCTACACGTGTCACTGGCTCACTCACAAACCGTGCTCATGCCATCAATTGGGAAGAAGAAGAATATTTTACGAACTTTAGCGGGAATCTGGGCGTGAAGGTCACGTTGTCTAGGTTCATTTTTATTTTTTTGTGCATAATGCGGTTGAATGTACGATGTGAGTGTATCATGCAGTAAATTAGTGTGTTCGTGTGCAGCGATTGTAGAATTCTAGCAGGAACACCACTGTCCTAAGTTCAGATTGGTTCAAAATAGTAGTTACGTCTTAACTTTACTTTTTTGATCTTTTGTGATAGTGACACTAACTGAAATCTAAAAACTGGAAACTGTAAACTGGAAATCGAAAATTGAAAACTGAAATCTGAAAACTGTAAACTGGAAATTGAAAGTTGAAAACTGAAATCTAAAAACTGTAAACTGTAAACTGGAAATTGTAAACTGAAATCTGAAAACTGTAAACTGGAAATTAAAAATTGAAAACTGAAATCTGAAAACTGTAAACCGTAAACTGGTAATGGAAAATTGAAAACTGAAATCGGGAAACTGTAAACCGTAAATTGAAAATTGAAAATTGAAAATTGAGAATTGAAATTGGGAATTGAGAATTGAGAATTGAGAATTGAGAATTGAAATTGGGAATTGCAAATTGGTTATTGGGAATTCGGAATTGAGAATTAGAAATTGGGGATTGGAAATTGGAAATTGGAAATTGGTAAATGGAAAATAGAAACCAGAAGAAACTAGAAACCAGAACTAGAAACCAGAAACTAGAAACCAGAAACCAGAAACCAGTAACCAGAAACCAGAAAACAGAAACCAGAAACCAGAACCAGAAACTAGAAACCAGAAACTAGAAACTAGAAACTAGAAACCAGAAACCAGAAACCAATAACCAGAAAAGAGAAACTAGAAACCAGAAACCAGAAACCAGAAACTAGAAACCAGAAACTAGAAACTAGAAACTAGAAACCAGAAACTAGAAACCAGAAACTAGAAACCAGAAACTAGAAACCAGAAACTAGAAATCAGAAACCAGAACCCAGAAACTAGAAACCAGAAACCAGAAACCAGAAACCAGAAACCAGTAACCAGAAAACAGAAACCAGAAACTAGAAACCAGAAACCAGAAACTAGAAACTAGAAACCAGAAACCAGTAACCAGTAACCAGTAACCAGAAAACAGAAACCAGTAACCAGTAACCAGAAAACAGAAACCAGAAACTAGAAACCAGAAACTAGAAACTAGAAACCAGAAACTAGAAACTAGAAACCAGAAACCAGAAATCAGAAACTAGAAACCAGAAACTAGAAACCAGAATCCAGAAATCAGAAACCATAAACAAACAAACAAAAGTTCATATTAAATTACAAGCTTTCACTGCTGTCTAAGCAATGTAGGCGCGTTCGTGACGCTAAAGAGTCAATTTGCACTTTATGACAGCCGCACAAAGTTCAAATTCAATTATTCTATCAAAACAGTGTGCGTATACGCGTCGGAGGATCTAACGCAGCGTGCCTAAATTAAAACGAATGAAATAATAACATAAATAGTCACAAAATGTAAGAGCTAAAGATCCACCATACTGATTTTCAATTTGGTCGGCTTCGCGATATTATTTCTTTTGTTTTAGTTTCGGCGCGCGACGTAACATGCATTCGTTTTCACGTCAATACATCAGTCGAGACCAAACCGCGTTACCATCTGGCGGACCTGACAGACTACATTCTCTCAAAAAGATTTGGAATGTAACAGTTATTTGTTCCTAAAAAATATTATAGTAAATATAACTTATGTACTTTAATTATGGCTTTGGCCACTCTTCTGGACCCCCTATAATATTTAAATATTAGTTATTAGATGAATATATATAGTGCTGAACCCCACACACCACTCATAACCAGGGTTTTTGCCCCGGCTATAAAATAGGCAGGAACAAAGAACATTCCAATTTTTGGGACAGAACGAAGTCTGTCGGGTCAGCTAGTATTGTAATAAAATATTTGAAAATCGTGGTACAAATCAAACAATAATTGATTACTATTTTTCATTTCGTTTTAAAAATTATTTTCTCTGCGCATTATCAAAAGTCTATTATTTCTTTAACAATGACTATTTGAAACTGACTAAAGAATAATTACTGTTTGCTTAGGTTTTTTACTAATTTAATAATAATAAATGTCAACTTTTCAAAAGGCAAATTTTGTAACGATGATATATTTTTAAGTTTTTGACGAAGAATGCTTAAACACAAACCCTAAGTTTTAACATCTAATTTTTGATTAAACTTAATTTAGCAATATAATAAAACACTATAAAGTATAAGTAAATAATTTAAAAAAAATAATACGAAAAACAAAATTAAAAATTACAAATTAACACTTTTTTCAAAATTTTGTCTAATTTTAGTTTTCCTGAAATGTCTTATGTATTTTGCTAATGGAAAATAAAGTAAAGTTTAATAAAATACACACTGACGAAATGAGATTTTTTTTTCAGATAAAAGAATCGTCACAAATCCCTAATCGTAAAGTGAACCTATCATACTAAAAAGACGCTATTTCTCTGCCATTGTCTTCAGACAAAGACCTCCGTTGACTGTTATTGTTCAAGCGAAGTTTTCTACTACGATAATGAAAACAAAAAAGAAGATTGGAGATTTTCCTCCCAAGTGTTAAAAAGCGTAACTTTGAACCTTATATAAACCTTATTTCGTAAAATAGAAAATAATTTTTCGTAAATATTTAAACAAAAATTCTTAAAAAGCAAAATAAGTTGAAAATTTTGCACGATTTTTGTAATAATTCATGTTCATAATTTAATCATCATCATCAAATTTTCTTTAAACACAACCTTATGAAATCTCGTTAATATTAATGACTAGCAGACCCAGCAAACTTCGTTCCGCTTCAAAATCAATAAAAAAAAACACTTATTGATAATTCGAGACTGTTTGAACTTTAGTAAAGAATGTGATGAAAATTTAACCAGAAAAAAATAATTCGTAATCACAAAAAATGCCCGTTATTAATTTGGTTTTTCTATTATATTTAAATGCACATGTTGATTGACCTAAGTCAGGACATCTTATCTTTGGCATTATAAATTGTAGATAATCAAAGTAGGGAAAGTTCTCGCGCACTCAGCGGTAAATAGTGTCACTATCACAATAGATCGACAAAGTAAAGTTAAGACTTAACTACTATTTTGAACCAATCTGAACTTAGGAAAGTCGTGTTCCTGCTTGAATTCTACAATCGCTACAACGAACACACTAATTTACTGCATGATACACTCACATTGAACATTCAACTGCATTATGCACTAAAAAAAATTCAACCGAGACAACGCGACCTTTACGCCCAGATTCCCGCTAAAGTTCGTAAAATATTATAGTTGCATCAGAAATTGTTGGTTGTCAATATCAAATGTCAAAATCAAAAATATTCTTTTAAATTGTATTTGGTGTCTAAATGACGGGACGAACTTCAAATTTTTGACGTTTTATGTATCTAAAGTAAGGAGACCAGACATCTCGCTTTTAGCGGGACAGTCCTGATTTTTTACTATTAATTCCGCGTCACGCGACGTTTTTCAAAAGTCCCGACTTTTAGAATTAAGTAAAATTTTAAATTTATGAAAATCATTGTTTTGCGTAACATATTGCTTTGCTACCCAGTTACATTGTATTTGTCTCTCAAATGATACACTTTGTATCCGTACTGCGTGCTAGCAAGATAATTAAACAAATAAATATTACAAATCTGTTTCTTACCATAGAAAAATAAAGTAAGTAATTTATTTAAATATTTCATAAATGCATAAATTTTCTTAATCTTAGCTTAAAATACTCGTAGTCTTCATATTTTATATTGATGACAAAACGTGTATCACCCACCTTAACCTCGAAAGAAATTTTAGAAAGTAATATACGAATAAAATTTTGCAAATATTTCAAGTCAATCAAACTAATTTATCAAATTCTTGTGAAGATTTTTACAATATTTTACAAAATTACTACAATCTACTCAAACAAATTCACTTATATAAAAAAACATTTATAAACTGTACTTATGTTAAAACTAAAAAAAATTACGATATTATTATTCCTTCAGAGTTGTCCCGCTTTGCCTATCTAAAAATCTGGTCACCTCAATGAAAAAGAGAAATTGTTGTTTTCACCATATTCCAGGCACTTTTTCTATATTTTCTCACCTAACTAACCTTCCCTGGACTTGCACGAATAATTCAAGACCACATTTAGCCAAATTGGTGCAGCCGTTCTCGAGTTTTAGCGAGACTAACGAACAGCAATTCATTTTTATTATATAGATGACATAATTATTACCTGGCACAAAGATACCAGATTTAACACATATAACTAAAACTAGTAATATAAGATCAATTAAAACTACCTACGTGTCGCAGTGGCTTGTATTGTAACACAGAGAATCCTGGTTCGTTTTCAGGTGCAAATATTGAGGAGTTGGGTTAGTGGATGTATTTGTTTAAATGTCTCTGGCTAGCCAAACCCTTGTGTTTCAAATCTATCACCATAACAACATCGGTTTGTTTCGGAATTCAAACCAACTTCAGAGAGTCAGAGCAAACTTCTCCATCCACGGCCTCATTGTCACTGAACACTGTGAAATTGAGGTCAAGTATTACTCCATTACAGATAAAAAAATCGCGTAACCCACAAACGTATTTCGTCATATTCATTTTATTTCTCAGCTCTGACCGAACATGGTAATTTTCGTAAACCTACATTAATAAGAGACAAAATATATATTATTATTATTATACATTACTGTGTATGAAGCTATTTATTACCGTAACTTTGCTTTAACTTAAGCAATATTTGACGAAATAAATTTTCAGTACCTATAGAGAAAAGTTAGGTAATGAAACGGCTTTGTAAGTAAGACAAAGTGGCACAAACTTGATACATTAAAATTAAATATAATAGAACATTTTGTATCGTTTTGAATAATATTTGTAGAAATCTGCAGGTAAATACATTTTATTATATTTAGTATTTAAATATTTGAAATCAACAGACGATGTACGGCCAGGGCACATTTATTTTACTTGTATAGGGATATAAATTTTACAGTACAAGTACAAGTGGTATTCCATTTACCATTGCTAGTTGGTTTGTTTCACCTTTCTGTAAAAACTATCTCCCGTAACACAAGTATTTAAATTGTTAATATTAATACTACTAAAAGAAATTCTAAAATGTTTCTCTCCTAAAGTAAATTGAATTAACCCTTTAAAACTTTATGTGCTGTATTTACATGAAACATAAATTATTTTAGAAAATAATAATTTGACATGACGGCTTGTAACAAAAAGAAAGACAGACAAAAATACACTTTGACTTGATTAAATAATCGTTTAAATATTCATATGCAAGTACTAGTTACTTTGGCATTACAAATAAATTCAAGATATTAAATTATTTGTATATAATGAATCTTTATTGTATATTGTATAAACTAACAAGTCGTTAGAAACATTCTCAGTAGTAAACAAACTAATTAACCGTAATGAGTTTCTGTTTGTATTAATACTTACAGAAAATAGATTCGTTGACATTTATGTCTTGGCAACAGACCCTTGTCACGCGTTCAGCTGAACTGGACCATCATTAAATATACTATGTTTAATACTTATATATGTAATGAATACATAACATGTAACATGAAGTTTATAGGTCCGAAAACGTGATGAGGGTTTACAAGGACAATATAAATATTTATACGTAACAACGAATGTCATTAAATGCTTTATAAAACTGCAAGATTCTGTATACCTATTAAATACTCAAAAAGCATCAAGATTAACTTAAAAAAAACCTTTTTATGTAAAAAGTATAAATTGAAGAAAAGGTTCTACGTAGTTTGCTTGGTGGTGTCTCAAAATTTAAGTACTAGTTTAAGAGTTTATATAAACAGCCCACTTAATAATGGTCCCTCTGCCAAAACTTTGCACCATCTCTGATAAGAAGTAAAGACCTATAAGTTTCAATGGAAATTAACGAGTGGTTACGACTACCGTCAAAGTAGTATTGTCCCAACTAAAAACCTATCAAAAGTTTGTTTGATGGTGGGACAAATAAAATAAAGGTGCAAATGAGATTTAATCTAAGACCTAGTCCAAATATTGATTTAATTAAATGTGTGGTATTTAGAACAATTCAACATAAAGCGTTAAGTTTGATTTCTGTTAAATTGTACCGAATGTGTAACTCATTAGCATTCGAAATCGTAAAAAAAATTAATGTACACTGGACCCTTTTAGATGATCTACCCAAAAATCGCTTTTATGTTCGTTGTAAAATCGCTGAAGGCATAAAAAGACGTAATGCATGTATATACGCGGCACATAACAATACGTGACCTGAAAGCTTCCCTTTTGGGTCAGGCGCTCTTTGCGCGCTTTATTTGAACGCCTCTAGACATAATACCTCTAACTGACTCTTCATATAATATTTTTTAAAAATAATATTTTAATTTATTCAATAAAATTCTTCCCTATTCTACTTGTTGGCTCCACTCTTACCAGGTCGGTTGTGGTTTAAACGTCTTGGTAGTTTTGATCCCTGTCTGCTTACATTAATTGGACCCATTCGTGTATGGTAAAAATATTATTTTTAACTTTTCCAGGTGCCCGCTCTGTAATAATGATTACAACATTTTCAATTTGCATTTTGAATAATACCACAAACAACCACGAGGAATCTAAACAATTTTAACAAGAAAAGCTCAGCTAAATTAAATATTTCGACACATCGTATACCAACTTTGACATTTCCCTCCGAAACTCATTCTCAATGTTCCTGCAATAAATTACTCTGTACAGCGTAAACAAAGTTTTTTTATTACTTTACTTTCGCTACCTAAACAAAACAAACTCGGCATAAAAGGTTACTTTGACGCTCGAAGCGCTTAAAAACAAAAAATTACAAAAGCAATGTTTTTAATTAGTATAATTACTTGTACCCAAAACATTCTCAATGGCTTATACCTACTTTAACCGTATTTAATCTTTGTTCTATTTTAAAGATTCTGTTTTTAAAAGAAAAAAGTAAGAAGAGCTGGATGTAAAGAACATACAATTTACCAAGACATAAAAGTTACGATAAGTTTTCCCGAAAAAGGTGTTACTTTAAGTAAATGGGTAATTCATCACCTACACCAGACCTATACAATTCCCGCAATGGATGAAAGATCTAAAATTAAATGGTACATATTATCAGAAACCCGCAGAACGATGTCCTGACTATACGTTACATTTCTCATATACCTACACTAGAATAGGAAAGTTTACAATATACCAATCATAACTGCCTTAAAAACAGGTTGAACAGTTAAGAACTTGATGTACCGCCGCCGTCTTAATACAAGTTACAACAAAGTTTATATAAAAATATTCTCCATGAAAAATACTCATACTTGCTAATTTTTATATTTATCGATCAAATGCTTTATTTATATATTTATTATGGTCTGTCTACCAAAATACATGTATTAGTTAATTCGTACATAAACATTAGATAGCTCAGGCAATAAGCGACATGTACTTTCAATTACAGACAAACACGGCGTACATTGAGTAAGGACGTATAAACCGTATTTACAGACAAGTAACGAAAACTAACTGCTTTCGGAGTTAGAGGATTACACATAATTTAAACCAAACTTAACCACAAAAGCTATACGCCAGTTAAATTCATGCCAAATTCTCTAGAGAGCTTTGCAGATTAGTTTAAAAAAAACTAAAGAAATTTAAAGCAATCTTTTTCGCTATAATACTATTTAAGGTGATATACATTAAATAAAAAATCTGTTACATTATTTTTACAAACAGTAAATTCAAATTTGTTTGTAATACAATAATTTCTTCGCATATAATGAACATACCTAACTTTTTTTAAATACATATATGAAGGTCTGCATATCTAAGTAAATATTATTAGTAAATAATTTTTAAAATACATGTGACAACTTCTGTATTTGTACATGTTAATGTCACGACAGACTTTATCTATTTATTTTATTTCAATTAATTATCCCGACTAAAACGCCAATATTAGTCCCGCTTAAATAAGGGTTTCCCATAAACTATTCATAAGGTACCCGTTATGAGCAATTAATGCTGAGATAATTACCATCGACACCACAGAGGGTAACCAACTTCCACCAAATTAACTCACGAAACTCAAATCAAATAATAAAGATACGTATATTAAAACTTAAACAAATATGCAAACCAAAAACCGACATGTACAAATGTCTGATAAACACAAAGTATTTTTTATATGTATGAACATAAGTAGGAAACCTTTCATATCGGTTATTCTACAAAGCCAGCACAATCTGCTTTTCGATTCCCACAAGTCTCCCCTATTAGATTCAATAAAACGAAATTTGAATTAGATATAAGGATTAGGATTGTGTCGATAACAAAGGGACCGAACCCGGCGGGATATCACATTTCACGGTAACATATAACTGGAACTAAGAATCCGTCATTTTTTATTATTATACAAAACCGTCAATAGAAGAATGTGATCATTGTCATCGACGACAGTAACCGATACTTTTAATGAAATCTTTTTATGCCAAAACTTTAAAGGAGTAAATAATAATAAACTGCCCTCTTAACGTTACCGCTGCTACGACTTAGGGCCTTCTCTTAACAGAGCATCAAGGCTACAACGCCGGCCAAGTGTGGGTTAGTGGATATCACATATCCTCGAAAGTTGTTTTTCAAATATCTTGGTTTCCTTAAGATGTTTTTCTTCTCTGGACACTTACCATCACTGAGAATCGAATCGCGTTCCTTCGGGACGTAAAGCAACCACCGTTACAAACTTAACTTTAAAGTCCTCGGTTTATTAAAAGTTTTGAATATAATCTTCAATAATCCTCTTTGAGAGATTAGAAGAAAATCTTATGTTCCATTACATACTATGATACCGTAATGAGGATTATATGCTTGATATACGTCGTCTAGAAGCTTACACACAAATTAGGATATAATATACTTACCGCTGAAGGTTTGAAATATCGTTAAAAATGTACTTTTGTCAAGTATAAAATGACATTGTGGCAATACTTGTATGTGAATGATAATTTTTATAATACCACATGAATATAACATCATAAATAAATATCGTAGTAATATAATTAATCTTAGCCTTACTATCGTTGATTTGTGAACGAACATCAAATGCTTTAACACCATTTACTATCGAATGGAATCGCAGGTCTCGGCATTTTTAAATAAAAAACTTTATTATAGACCAACTGGGTTATTAAAAGATGCGTGTGATTAACTGTTGACGTTAACGATTGCACAAGGGCTGTAAGTTAACCCAATTTGTGTTAAGTATAATTATTGTACAATGTATTTTTAGTTCATAATACGCCTTGTACAGACCGCCAACGAGTAGATAGATTTAGTAAGATTTACCAAGTTTTTACCTTTACACGAGAACGTAATCGCACGCAATTATTACTGCATTAACCAACCATGTTTTAAAGTAAATATACCTGAAAAAATAATAATTTTTTAAACTAACAAGTCGCGTATATTATAACATCTACACCAGGACTAGTATCTATTGTAGTATGTATAGTGTCTATATCCAGCAATTAGGCATATCTTATTATTTTTATTGTTTATTTATTGAAACCAACAGCGTTAACAATTTATCTTATATTCTAATTAATTACAATATGTAAGGCCAAATGAGGTTTCATTGTACATTTAGAAAGCAAGTTGGAAAGCGCAGAAAGAATTTTTAATTAAATAATTAAAACTATAGTAAAGAAAAGAAAATGTGGAAAATCTATTTAAAACTAAATAACAACATTTATGTACAGATCCTATAAAATTAACAATATAAATATAAAAATCAACAATATACATTCATATGCCGAAAATGTGGTTGGTTTTTTTTTTGTTTTATTATTTTAACTAATTTCTTACTTAATTGTTGCCTATGATCGTCGTCCGCAGTAAAAGCCACTGCATTAGTCGTTTCTGCCACCAAACAATAGTGTACAATATTACTCTGTGTATCAGTTCCTAGAAAGCGCGGGCAGGTCTAATTAATGGAGTAACGAGTAACATCTTTTGTCTCAAAGCGATGGGTGAAACGTGGTGTAATCGAATCTTCTTATAGTTAATATACTAAAGCACCTCATTATTATGAACAGGCATCGCTTACATACTAGCAGGCGACCTTACCTGAGCGTCTAATCGATCTTCCAATTATATTAGCTTTATTTTTGAACATGATACATAATATGTACATGGAAAAAAAAATTTTTGATCTAAAATAATAAAGCAATTTCGGCGATTTTTGACACGTAATTGGCAATCAATGAACATTAGCTATTCACGCAAACATACGTAAATGAACAGATAAACAATTGGCATAATAATAGCAATACGAAAGACGGCGGGGCTGTATTCGGGTCATATTTCACAAATTGTGTTAATACAATAGAGATAATCCAGCAAGTTGCTACAACGAAAGCCAGTCACGAACACTTTTGCCAGGCTATTCGCAAAGTTATGACGTTCGAATAACACGCTAAGAAACTACGAACAAACTACAGCACGAAACTATTCATTCGCAATCGAAACACGTATCCAATACATTAAATATACACGAACAATATCGCAACTATCATTTTGCTTTACCTAATCCAATGAAGTATTACTTAAAGACAATATTTTTAATTCTTATTTACTGTGATTTAGTAACATTCAAGTTACTTGCTTCAACTATAACCTAAAAAAAAATCAAGTACATTTTTATACCGGAGGGAAGGGTCCTACTACAACGTATATTTGCTGCGTTGCGATCGTCCGGTTCATGCCTTTCCGCAATTGAGACCCACATCATGTAAAGACGTAACAGGATTTGATGTGGTCGTTAGACAACTTAATTTCCGGGATCAGCGCAAAATAGTTTAATATCCGGCAGAGAAGCTAAGGTGTACTTCAAGTTTACAAAGTAAAAGGGCTAAGTCATAAATGCTGACTTACTTTTATTAAAACGCTTTAACAATGTCGAATTTAATTATTTCATAAATTGTAGTCACGTAGTAAATAGGAAAATTATTATCTATTAAGTGAGACGCACAGAGTTCAACTTGAGAGCCTCACATTGCGCTCGTCACTGAGCCACAAGATATTACTATCTCAATGGCTAACAGCTTGCCTTGTAGCATAGTCCTTGTCTCCATTGGGGCCATAAGACTGGACACAGATTTTGAATACTGATAGGTTTATTTTAATCCTGCCTGTCGTACTGCTCCTAGACTACCCTCATATTGTAAATCTGCCGCCACAACAACTGGACTTCAAACACATTATACCTCATATATAACCATTTTTATTTAGCACAATGATAAAGCGAATTTACCTAGAAATACTGAGGTTATATGAATAGATAATGTACAATTTGTCTTAATGGAATTATCAAATGTCTTTAATAAGAAACAGTTTAACTAATAGCTACTGCGATACCCATTCGATCATCCAGAGAGTACATAACATATAGTTCTCTGCACAATATTCAGTGACATTGTGCTGTTTCTTTCATTAGTATAACAAATGCAATATGTCTATTATTCAGGGTTAATTGGCTTGCTCTATGATATTATTAGTTTGTTAACAACGACGGAGTATGGCATAGCTCTCAAAGACAGCAATTACTCCAGCGTTAGCTTATTGCGATGATATGTCTGAAATAGATGAGATATTAAACCAGCCTAAATCTTCTTGTTAAGTGGCTATGAAAGGATTTTGTTAAAGTTTTTAATTAAGTTTTTCGTTAAAAGATGCATTACACCTAAAAATATTTTGAAGTTATTGTTAAATAAAATTATTTTAAAGGTCTTTTATAGAAATTAAAATTTTATAACCGCTCTGTGGGAATATTATTACAATTCCTTTCTGCTGTAGCCGGTGGATGTATGTGATGGAAATGTGTATTAATTCATTTTACATAATGTTATATTGTAAGTTATATTCGCCATTTCATACAAACAGCTTTCGTAGGTCGTAGCGCTTATTATGTGAGATCTCGAGATTTACGATGCGTTAAAGAAAATACCATGGTGTTTCGTGTGTTAAAATAACATAAAAATTTCGTATCTTGATGAGTATGAGAGTATGAGATAGTAGATATCTGCAAAAGACCCTCCTTTTCCCATTTTGTTATAAAAAGAATAACTTTAAATAAGGATTTTGCTCTCTTCATTTTACATTTGTTTAATAACAAAACCGAAATACTGATAGTTCATTGAGCAGCGACTAAGGCAAGATGAAGAGAAGTTGAAATACATCATTTTTATGTACCATTTAGTAATGTCAATGTCGTATAAATAGAGACATATGTATTGCAATTTTTACACAGTTAGTGATGATTTGGGGGCAGAATATTAGGTAACCGAAGTTACTTAATATACTGACCACTTTTCATCTATGTACAAAGATGTTGAGATTGCTGCTGCATCGATTTTCCAAATTATGAGAGCATGACTTATCGATGGACTGTGCAGAACTGTTGTATGCTTCAGTTGTATAAGAAATTTCTATTTTACAACAATTATGAACCCAATATACGTGTATTATTCCGCTCTTTCATCAATTTGTTTAAAACTGTTATAAAAGAGATTTTGAGGCCAAAAAAATTGTTTTATTACTAAAAGTCATTCCCATTACACAAAAAAAATACATTGTAATTTTTTATATGTTACGTCGTTGTTTGCGTAACGTAAGATCATTGTTACTAAAAAAATACTTTTAAAATTAAAAATACTTGAACTGCCATCTTATGTTTGTAACAACATCGCAACCAGAGACCATGGAAATTAATGTAGAAACCTAATTAACCAGATATAAGCTTCAGTGTCTCCCCTGCAATATTATATGTTGCTTCTGATCACCTACTGAATTGTTCGCAGGTTAGATATATAGGGAATTGTCCGATATCGATAAATACTTCGTTTATAGTAAGTAAAATATTAAAAAAAAGATTTGATCTTTTTTTCTATGTTATAACTAATTAATTCCATTTTATTGCAGGCTTTTATCCTAGTAACAAAAATATCAATTTAATTGTAATATCTGTTTCCTATAGCAAATCGTTTCAATTCCTCAATTAATCTCAACTAATCATTTTATAAAGTGATAAAATACCCGACAATACTAATATAAACCAATAATACACAACATCACAAACGTTTGCATGATACAAAGCCAACACTACGCCGCTCTGAATAACACCTTAGAAACTTTTCAATTCAGAAATTAATCTCTTTCAATCTGTTTAACGAACTTCGAAGTGTTTCAGCGGATAACTTCGCGTTGTGCGTAACAAAATTGCTTTCAGGATCGTTACTAACAATATGCAAATAGCTTTTACCATCCGAAAACCGTCTCTGTGGGATATTCGTTAATTATGTCTGATTAAATTTGATTAATTTTAAGCGTTGTACTGAATTTAATTTTGAACTCTGTAATCTTGAATGTCAGTTAATCTCGAGACGAATGATTAAAGCGGCATGTTTAACTTGCGCAGACAGAAAATTAACGAGTCTCTCGTTAAGTTAAACAAAGCGATGCTGAGGTGATATTATCAACTGGATTATTTAATACAAGCAACGTCACTTCCTCAGTAAGCACACTGTGTGATCTTTCTTTGCTCAGCTTTGTATTGAAAAAATATTTATGTTAAACCTAAAATTTTTGTAAGGTAAGGTTTTACTAACTATATCAAGAACTCATTATTTATAAATACATTTATACTATATTGTTATTTGATACAGGACAGGCCTTTGGTTAGGTGAGGTTAGGTTAAAATTTATTTTGATCGATATCCTAATAGTAATGTTGTAAATGAAACGATAAGGAAAGAGTACTTTTGGAAACTGATGTTTAGCCTAAATAGACTATATTCTAGATAAATAAGATATGTAAACATGATTAACTTTAACTTACTGTTTAAATACAAATAATATTTTGATTTATCAGATATTCTAAACGTATGTTAAGGACGGCGGCTCATAACTATGAGACCTTATATACAATATTAATGAAACATTTCCCGAAGAAACCAACATAACCCTCCAAACACTTTCATTATACGGGCATAATATTTCAAAACTATCAGCCGGAACCGTAGAAAATTATCGCATTACACTTTCATACCAGTCAGATGACAGTCCCGGTAAGAATTACCCATTTACACTAAATAGATGTGTGACATCCAAGACGGTGTCATTTTTCTCTTCGCTATAAGCATTAACATACATTATAGTGAAATATCTTGATGCTCGTGTGCCGTAAAAACGTTCCCGCATTTCAAACCGACAATGACAGATTCTCGCCGATAACTCGAAAGAAAGTGACGCGTAGGTACGACCTTCGAGTGAATCTCAGCGTTAACGGTCTAATCTTTTTTTGGAGAAAAGTTTCACTTATAAGCTAAACGATATCGTAACAACTAACGCAATGATTTTGTAAGGTATTCGTTGAATAACAGCAGCGAATTACGTAGTTAAATGTATAAAAAACATTGTTATTCGACGAAACGATGAGCTGTGTTACCAAAATAATTATATATATAATTAAAAACAGAAATTTTTGCTGAACATTTTCTTCACTAAATGTATAACAAAAATTTATATGATCTTTTTCTACGACCGGATTAGTGACGTCGTTAAATTATTTATGAAATAAACTAATATTTCATTTTTAGTAAAACTTATGAAACCACATTTAAATAAATACTTTATGCCATAGGGGATATGGGGCTAGTGCAGTGTCAAATGCACGAGAAATAAAGAATACGTGCATAGAATACGCTATCAGCAGCGCACGTTTAACACGAATATTAAACGCGAGTCTACGGGGATTTGAACCCGCGATGTTTGATACTAAAATTACTTTTATATACGGAACTTTTGAATAGTTTGTTTTTATTTTAAATTTCTTTGCAAAACCTGAATGAAGGTTGGTGACGTTAATATTTTAAAATACCACGAACATTTTAATGAAAAGAGCAACCTTTTTTAATGTTTTATACAACTAAAATTATTGCACTTACAAATTAATGTTGCTGTTATGGCAACTATAGTTGCGTGATAACCGATAACCACATTTAGGTAGCTATATACTTCAATCAAATTATATTGACCTTCTAGTTATAATGACCATTGTTTGGAATCTAACATAAATCCATATAGCTTTTGATTAACAGTATGCGTTATTATCAATAAGGTAATAATATTGATGTTGAATATTCTGACTAAACTCTTGTAAGAATAATATAATATAATAATCTTTTTAAAGACGGGAAAGCCTATAATCCAGATAAAATGCAGAAGGCTGTCTAATGTCTAAACTACTCTTGTCCCTTACAACGCTACAGCGTCTAATACTTCCACGCCTGCAGGAATTACTGCCTTAGTATTCGTAGAAGCGAGAGAAGATAGATTAATTTATTACACCAAAGTTCTCGTGCTTAGCAATGTATATAACTTCAGATCGTCACACTTTGTGTACTTTTAATGAAAATAAACACAATTCTAGTGATGATGTCGACATAATTAAAATACCTTGTTGTTTGTTTTGGATGAGTTCGAAAAGGTGACCTCAAGTTTACAAAGCTGTACCCTTAACCATAGCACTATTGGTGTCTGTTTCTCGGTTACGTTCTTCATAAAGGAAAAACAATGCACTCAGAAAATGAAAGAACTGACGGCACGGGAAGACTTACTTTTTGTTTTAGGTTTGCAACGAATTTCTTAGTGCTTATGCTTTCTTTGAGGGATATGGAAGTGTGTAATAATTTTATAGATGGTAAAATTTTCAACAATAATATAACAAGATACATAAGTTTATAAAAGTTATTTATTTAATGTCAGTATGAACATAAACATAAACAAAAGTGAACGGTTTAGAAGATGAAAATATTATTTTAAAATTTCTGTAGTCTTTTATATAAACAAGCATATAGATTCTTTTAAATTTAATAGACATACATAACAGAAAATAACTTTTACATAAAATTTTTATGATTGATTAACTTGTGTTATGGCAGATCAAAGTTCGATACGATTTAGTATACTTATAGAGAATAAGTTTCGAAAATCTAAACACAAAGTACAGTAATTAATGATGAAAATTAATATAAACATTTGAGGTAACCATTTTTCCTATATTTTATTACACTCCAAATAAAATGTTAATACAATTTTTAAATTTAAGTTCAAATTCAAAAACTTACACGTTTTGTAAAAAAGACTCGGCATAAAATGAGAACGACGTATAAAATACAGCATTCGGTATACAGTACCGTTAGAAATAAATGTAGTCTGAATTTACTTACTACCTTTGTTAACCCACACACTTAGAAAAATAAGTTACATCTATATAACAATTTTTTTTTTTTTACCAAAACTTTATAAAAAAGTTATATTGTGTTAAAGTACAGAACCCAAAAACTTTTCGTTTCTGTTTCATTATCTGTTATTTTTATCTGTAAGATTTTTTCTCCGAGTTCCGGGAGTCGAATTAAGATATTTCTACCGTCACTTTACTGTCGGCCACAAAACGACAAAGGGAATAATTCCAAGCAAAGGTAACTGTTACCAACATGTATGTGTACTGTAGACCAATGCATGCAAATTATTATGTTGACGAACGTGGTATGCCGGTATAGTTCACTAGAAAACAACACGAACAGAGATGACTTTAAAGGTGAATAATATTACTTTAAAAACTATTTCGACGTATATTTAAGTATTTCTTTTCATCGTTGCCTTCTTTCGTCAAAAATGTATTGTAGAGGTTTATATCACCGCACAGTGACGCAGATAAAATGGCGCTGAGCCGGTTTTTAGTGGAATTGTGGCAGTGTCGTACCATATGTACAATTCTTTTACTATCTTTCTCTACCGCCATACATTTTTTAAACAATTCTATATAAAAAGGGAGAATAGTTTAATTTAACAAGAAAACTTATTAAAAATCATGAGAACTTATGCACCGATAGCAAATAATAACTGGTTTTACTGGTTTACTGGTTTAATGGTTTACTGGTTTACTGTTTACTGGTTTAACTGGTTTACTGGCTTACTGGTTTACTGGTTTACTTGGTTTACTGGTTTAATGGTTACTGGTTTAATGGTTTACTGGTTTACAGGTTTACTGGTTTTACTGGTTTACTGTTTACTGGTTTACAGGTTTACTGGTTTAATGGTTACTGGTTTACTGGTTTAACTGGTTTACTGGTTTCTGGTTACTGGTTTACGGTTTACTGGTTACTGGTGTACTGGTTTACTGGTTTACTGGTTACTGTTTACTGGTTTACTGGTTTAATGGTTACTGGTTTAATGGTTTACTGGTTTAACTGGTTTACTGGTTACTGGTTTAATGGTTACTGGTTTAATGGTTACTGGTTTAATGGTTTACTGGTTTACAGGTTTACTGGTTTAATGGTTTACTGGTTTACTGTTACTGGTTTACTGGTTTACTGTTTACTGGTTTACAGGTTTACTGGTTTACAGGTTTACTGGTTTAATGGTTACTGGTTTACTGGTTTAATGGTTTACTGGTTTACAGGTTTACTGGTTTCCTGGTTTTACTGGTTTAACTGGTTTACTGGTGTACTGGTTTACTGGTGTACTGGTTTACTGGTTTAATGGTTACTGGTTTAATGGTTACTGGTTTACTGTTTACTGGTTACTGGTTACTGGTTTAATGGTTACTGGTTTAATGGTTACTGGTTTAATGGTTACTGGTTTAATGGTTTACTGGTTTACCTGGTTTTACTGGTTTAATGGTTACTGGTTTAATGGTTACTGGTTTACTGTTACTGGTTTACTGTTACTGGTTTACTGTTACTGGTTTACTGGTTTACTTGGTTTACTGGTTTAACTGGTTTACTGGCTTACTGGCTTACTGGCTTACTGGTTTACTGGCTTACTGGCTTACTGGTTTACTGTTTACTGGTTTAATGGTTTACTGGTTTAATGGTTACTGGTTTACAGGTTTACTGGTTTAATGGTTACTGGTTTAATGGTTACTGGTTTAATGGTTACTGGTTTACTGGTTTACCTGGTTTTACTGGTTACTGTTTACTGGTTTACAGGTTTACTGGTTTACAGGTTTACTGGTTACTGGTTTAATGGTTACTGGTTTACTTGGTTTACTGGTTTCTGGTTTCTGGTTTCTGGTTTCTGGTTTCTGGTTTCTGGTTTCTGGTTTCTGGTTTCTGGTTTCTGGTTTCTGGTTTCTGGTTTTACTGGTTTCCTGGTTTTACTGGTTTACTGGTTACTGTTTACTGGTTTACTTGGTTTACTGGTTTACTGGTTTAACTGGTTTACTGGTTTACTGGTTTACTGGTTTACTGTTTACTGGTTTAACTGGTTTTACTGGTTTACACTGGTTTACTGGTTTACTGGTTGACTGGTTTACTGGTTTACTGGTGTTACTGGTTTACTGATGTACTGGTTTACTGGTTTAACTGGTTTTACTGGTTACTGGTTTACCTGGTTTTACTGGTGTACTGGTTTACTGGTTTACTGGTTTACTGGTTTCTGGTTTTACTGGTTACTGGTTTACTTGTTTACTGGTTTACTGGTTTACTGGTTTACTGGTGTTACTGGTTTACTGGTTACTGGTTTACTGTTTACTGGTTTACTGGTTTACTGTTTAACTGGTTTTACTGGTTTACTGGTTTACTGGTTTCCTGGTTTTACTGGTTTAACTGGTTTTACTGGTTTACTGGTTTACTGGTTTACTGTTTACTGTTTACTGGTTTACTGTTACTGGTTTACTGGCTTACTGGTTTACTGGTTTACCTGGTTTTACTGGTTTACTTGTTTACTGGTTTCCTGGTTTTACTGGTTTACTTGGTTTACTGGTTTACAGGTTTACTGGTTTACTGGCTTACTGTTTACTGGCTTACTGGTTTACTGGCTTACTGGCTTACTGGTTTACGGTTTACTGGTTTACTGGTTTACACTGGTTTACTGGTTTAACTGGTTTTACTGGTTTACTGGTTACTGTTTACTGGTTTATGGTTTACTGGTTTAACTGGTTTACTGGTGTACTGGTTTACTGGTTTACCTGTTTACTGGTTACTGTTTACTGGTTTAACTGGTTTACTGGTTTACTGTTACTGGTTTACGGTTACTGGTTTAACTGTTTTACTGGTTTACTGGTTTAACTGGTTTACTGTTTAACTGGTTTACTGGTTTACTGGTTTACTGGTTTACTGGTTTACGGTTACTGGTTTACTGGTTTACTGTTTACTGGTTTACTGTTTACTGGTTTACTGGTTACTGGTTACTGGTTTACTGGTTTACTGGTTTACTGTTTACTGGTTTACTGGTTTACAGGTTTACTGGTTTACTGGCTTACTGGCTTACTGGTTTACTTGTTTACTGGTTTACTGGTTTACTGGTTTACTGGTTACTGGTTTACTGGTTTACTGGTTTACAGGTTTACTGGTTTACACTGGTTTACTGGTTTACTGGTTTACTGGCTTACTGGTTTACTGGTTTACCTGGTTTTACTGGTTTACTGGTTTACTGTTTACTGGTTTACTGGTTTACTGGTTTCTGGTTTCTGGTTTTACTGGTTTACTGGCTTACTGTTTACTGTTTAACTGGTTACTGGTTACTGGTTTACTGGTTTACTGGTTTACTGTTTACTGGTTTACTGGTTTACTGGTTTACCTGGTTTTACTGGTGTACTGGTTTACTGTTACTGGTTTACTGTGTACTGGTTTACTGGTTTACTGGTTTCCTGGTTTTACTGGTTTACTGGTTTACTGGTTTACTGGTTTACTGGTTTACTGGTTTACGGTTTACGGTTTACTGGTTACTGGTTACTGTTTACTGGTTTACTGGTTTACTGGTTTACTGGTTTACTGGTTTACTGGTTTACTGGTTTACTGGTTTACTGGTTTACTGGTTTACTGGTTTCTGGTTTCTAGATTTCAAATATCAGATTTCAATTTTCCATTTTCCATTTTCCATTTTCAACATTCCAACATTCCAACATTCCAACATTCCAACATTCCAACATTCCAACATTCCAACATTCCAACATTCCAACATTCCAACATTCCAACATTCCAACATTCCAACATTCCGGCGTTCCAATATTCCAATATTCCAGTATTCCAATGTTTCAATGTTCCAATATTCCAATATTCCATTTTCCTTTTTCCATTTTCCATTTTCCGTTTTCCGTTTTCCATGTTCCATTTTCCAATAACTGCCTCATTCCAAATCTTTTTGACGGAATGAAGTCTGTTAGGTCCGCCAGACGGTAACGCGGTTTGTGCTGGACTGATGTGATGTCGTGAAAAAAAAACTAAAACAAAATAAATAATACCGCGAAGCCGACCTAATTGAAAATCAGCAGTAATGATTTTTAGCTCTTACATTTTGTGACTATTTATGTTATTATTTCATTCGTTTTAATTTCGGCACGCGGCGTTAGATCCTCCGACGCGTATACGCACACTTTTGAAAGAATGATCTAATTTGAACTTTGAGCAGCTGTAATAAAGTTAAAATTGACTCTTAAGCGTTAGGAACACACCTACATTGCTTAGACAGCAGTGAAAGCTTGTAATTTAATATGAACTTTATGAAATAGCAATAAAGTTCAAATTGACCCTACATTTTAGTTAGAGAACGTTTGTATAGGAAAAAGAAAACCGCTGTTTTTAGGGGCTTCCCGGCGATTATTCGAATTTTTCTCAAATTGGCCAAATTGGTCCTGGCGTTGTAGAGTGATGCGCTTACCGACACATATTTGTATTATAGATTAATAATAAATTATATTCAATGACATTAGTTATTAATAAATAAATAATAAAGTTGCTTGAGAATATATTTATATGTAGAGGGAGTGACAAAAGGCATAATGTTTGAGAGATATAGAATTCGTTGTCACCCCCACTCCGTGCTGTGTACTGGTGAGAGGTGACATCGGTACACACGTGGAGGGGATCACTTACCAAGTGATAAAATTTTTTTTTTGGAGTTTACTGCCACGCGTTTTGATACGTGGCCATGTATAATTGATGTCATCAAGCGCGACAAAAATATTAAAAAGACTATTTAAAAGCAGGGGTTGGTGATAGAAAAGTGAAAATTGAGGGTTGTATGTATTTTTTGATGCCACACAATAATAAAATAAAATAGAAAAAAAATACCCAAAAAACAAAAAAAAATTTTTTGGTGTGGGCAACCCTGATCACTTTAGGGGTTTGAAAAATAGATAGTAGCCGATTCTCAGACCTACTGAATATGCATAAAAAAATTCATAAGAATCGGTAAAGCCGTTTCGGAGGAGTATGGGAACGAACATTGTGACAAGAGAATTTTATATATTAGATATTGACTGTTCGTTATCTCTTTTAAATTCCGTTAAAATAGTTATTACACGAACATAGTCTTTAAAATTAATTGTAGCTGTTGCAATTTTATGACATTATCGATATCGACAATAAATGAACTTCCACCTATTAACCAACATTTCTATTGAAAGGAGATAATGATACATCAGATTATTGATCTTTTACATATAAAAGTAATTCCCAATGCAACTGCTACAGACAACTATCATTCTCTCAATAGCTCTTAATATTACTACCAGATAATTTAAAAAAAAATATTATAATTTAGTATGATATTTATATTCTGAATAACTTGCTGCAATGTAAGGATTTCGCAAACATAAATGTATTAAAGAATTCTTGCTCTGTCGAGGTGGAATAATGAAGGGTTTCGACTTTTCCCCGTCGCTAAAGTAGGACACGTTTACTTACTCTAATGATGCAAAGCGAGCAACGACGCTTAGACTGTTCTGGTCTGACATTGTTAGCAGCTGTTTAGAATATTTTTTGCCTAATGACGTAACTGAAACACCGTTAAAGTAAATTAAAAGGAGTAGATGTTCTTACTTTTTATTAAAATAACAGGAAGTACCTCTTGCAACGTTTCTTAACTTTGTGCGAAGGTATAAAACTTTAAACCATGAAAATACTACACTCGCAAAATTAGCCGTCGCGGCTTGTCTTACAAAATTTCCTCTTAATTAACAAGACAATACATTCATTTATTCAGGCCCATCTCCCTCAAGACGTCGTAACGACCGCCTTGTAAAACAAATTTATTCGTAAGACCGAGTTTTGACGAAAGCCTCGAGCTTATTCATATTGATAAGATACTGAGAAGCAAAATTACCATTCTAACTTACCTCCGGTATACTCCGACGGAGTCCTAAAAATAAATTCACAAACAACAGCTCAACCACTATGAAAAAATCACTTTGTCTTCGTATAAACTTGGGTTTTTCACAATTCGCAACATCTCACAGAGCGCACGTCCATTCATAAACACAGGCGACGCATGGAGGTCAAAGAGATCGTTTCATTTATAAAAGTTATACGCAGAATTAGATTCAGAGATATTGTTTAAATATAAGTCCGTGTTTTTAATAAGTTGCGCGCGCGCAAACATGTATTGACAACAGTGGACACGAGGGCACAGACCCCAGAGGCCGGGAGGCAGCCGCTGGCGTCGTCGGCCGAGACACGAGTACCGTTGCTCCGAGAGTGGGAGCGAGGTCGAGAACTAGTCGGCAGGCTTTGACATTTTCAAGTTATTTCGTTACTTCATTGCGAGCAACATGACTTACCTTTGTTATTGTTGGCATAGATCTGTAATCTAACTAACCTTCGACACCGCCGTGTGAGAAAACTGACTAGTATCATGTTTTACGACAAAAAAATAACGAGTATTATATTCCTTTTTACGGACACTAAATATAGATATCGACATTCAGCCTAGAAAATAAGACAATTCTTACATATTAGGTTCTGTGGTCGTATTCAATAGAGCAACTTGAAATAACTAAGGATCGGCCGTCAATGTGGGTCGATACCAATCTATTTCTAACAAAGCCTTTGTCTACTAGCTCAACATAATTCGTAGCTATTCCAAAAAGTTTTCATTATTTTAAAATGTTCATTCAAGCTGAAAAAGTAATATACCCTGAGATTTTTTAAAAGGATGTAGAACAAAAATCTTGCCATCAAGATTCAATAGATTTTGCAAACTTTCTGGTAAATGGAAGCATAGAATTATATTTAATAACGCTACGAATCCTTAAAAAAGCTAAGAAGTATTGATACGAGAAAATTGTGCCACAGCTCGCTCCAAATTTGCGTATCTCATGCAAAGTTAGATAACAAGCGACGGCGAACTTGTCGAGGATTTTTGCTCCCTCACAAATTGCTTTCACATTGAAATCGCACAAAGAATTCTCTGAGTTAGAACTTTCCATCTTACTGGCATATTCTGTTTCGGATTCAATCAGCTTGTGGTTTTTGTAGTTTTGTAAGAAGCTTTTATAATTTTTATATATGAAAATTTTCAAAATGTAAGTGAACAAATAAGCTAATATAGAGTTTAACAAAAGCTAATAGAGAGCAATTTAACACAAAGAATATTCCCATGTTTAACTACGCAAAAGAATTTGTTAATAATTTATACGTGCGTTGAATTGATTTTATTATTATAATATAAATCACATCTATTTCCATATTTTGTAAGTTTATTGATAGCAAAAATGCAGAACTGTACAAATTTTTATAAACGTTTTCTTATTTATCGAGTTATTTCTTCGCGGGGTGGGCCAGTATTGGGGCTGTTGGACACATTTTTTTTAATCTTACAGCCGACTGTTACTAAACTTATAATATAGTGGATTTATCTGTCTTCAAAATTACGTAAACGGGTGGGATTCAGCCGTCGTAGCTGTTCTTATGCTTAAACGGCTCGTCAAACTAATTTTAACTGTTTCAAATCGTTCCGAACAGTTTCGGAAAGGCTTCGAACTATTCGTAGTATTGTAAGTGTTGGCTTCCCAATGATTGATGTGAAGTCGCGAATGTTCCCGACATGGGCTCACGTATTTAATATTAATACTGTCACACATTGTAGGGATGACAAGATTGATAGAACAAGTTTCGGTAGAATATTGTGCGCTTTACGCCCTGTGTGATTTATTTAAAAAGTGACTCGGGAAAAATGCCATTTCTTTCTTCAATGTTATTTGTTAGTGTTACTTAACTTTTATATGTTTATTACGCAATGATAACTTTGTAAACTATTATTCGTAGGTACTGTCGAAATACAAATTAATCTCTTCTACTTTTATAGATAGCCCGTACCAGTTTTTTTCTCCACAAATACAAACAGACTTTTTAAAACGATACCTATTTATTTACATAAAACGTATTACCACGACTAATTTGACAGATAACATATCTATGCGTAATAAATACTAGCATTATAATATATTATGTTTTAAATTTGATAAAGATAGCATTTACGTAAATTGTAAAGAAATAAAGTGGTACTTAAAAATATTCTTATTAATTTTTAATACAATTTTATGGATATTTACATGGTGTTAGTCTCCTTTTACAGCTCCATTGGACTTACGGCTCAAATATCTGGGATCCCAGAACTAAAGTTCGAATCTTAATATTAGGTTCACAAAAACTTGTACAGTTTTTTTTTCACTTACCTAGAAACAGATTTCTGCTATATTACTAAAACTTTTTACCCAATGCTGCAGACGACCGTAATCTTATAATTTGAAACAGCTATTTACGATTACCAATGATAGATGCGTCCAAAACGATTATCCAGGTATCCGAGTCGTTTTACCGCTTACTTCCAAGATTTATTAACCATTGAAGCGTATCTTTGCTACGAGCGCGCTGCTCTGTAATGATGATAAATTTAAAATCGATTGTTTTTTTCTATACGAATACGTTCCTTTCAAAAAGCAAGCAGAAATTATACGTTTACATGTACTCGAGGGCTTCATACTGACATCTATTATGTATGTATAGTTAAAAAATATATATTATTGCGCTAAATGACAACGAGGCCATGGATGGTGAAGCGTGCTCACCCAGAATACTCAGGGTTTTATAAGTGAACAACCGAAACACAGCATAGCCGTTACGGCGGCAAATTTACAATAATGGGGGATGGGTAACTAGCCAGACGGAAAAAACGTTGTCCCGAAACAAACTCCAAGACATGCGGCCACGGAAATGAACCCTGGACCTTACGTGGATATTACTATTTAAGCGGTAGGCCACTTAACCTTGGAGGGAGTTGCATTATTAAAGTCATCGCATTGAAAAACAAACTGACTTCTGCGACAATTCATTGTATTAGTAAGTAATTCGGCAAGTAATAAATAACTTTATTGTTATAATTAAATAACGTATAAGCATTTAAAGTTATACCGAACAAAAACACCTTGTTCTCTCAGACACGTTTTATTATTTATTGTGAACGTACGCTTTCGTAATCGCAATCTTTCTATCACTGACAATTTCATAACAAAGAGAGAGAGAGGTATAGCCTGATTATGGATGCAAATTCCAACAACTACTTAATAGTCCACGGACAAGACGACTCGTGAGAAAATGGCTTACAATCATCCAACCATTGAGGAATTTCAATTACAAAATTATGTGCGACCCTACCTTTCTCTGTAGAAGACGTTTTTCATGTACTGTGTATAGAAAATATCAAACTTAATAGAGATCAAAAAATAAAATTCCTACTGTACACCATACTGGACTAACATTGTAACTGCTTGTTAACTATGCAACTTAGTGATCATATCACTTGAATTTACTTGATCTTGGATGAAACCAATAAACGATTAGATCACTAAAACAACTTGAAAACGGTTTAACTGGAAAGACTTCATCATCAATAAATTAAACACTAACCCTTCAATATATTCTCACTTTTATCCACAATTAAAGTTCAAAAATTCACGTATCAAGTTATAATTATTTATAACATTTATACCCGTTATAAAAAAAACATCTTACAGTTCAAGCCGCCAACACATCTTAAGTTCATACCCTAAATGTCATAACATGAACAACGCTCTTAATGTTTCCATTTCTGGGAGAGAAGACATTCTCCCACAAGCAGAGAGTTAAGGTCTTTTAATCATCACACTGGCCAAGTGCGTGTCGGTCTCATACAATATGTCACACATACATACATAACAAGCGACCGCCAAAGACGTGTACGGTGCTTTTCTATAGATAAATTACTAACAGCTATCCGAGCATAATTGGAACGGACATGGTTTTAACTGAGCGTAAAATGGAGGACATTTCTAACGATGATTTATCTTTTTTCTTTCAATACACCATGCACCTGGAAACACGTAAAAGTTTTAATGCCTAAGGAATTATTTTTATTCTAAATGATAATCTATCAATAATTTTCACACGCTTAATTTTTATCGTTTTAAGCAAAACTGTTAACTTATTTTTTATAATTGATATACATTTCAAAAGACACTGGATTTAACATAGCCGTAACAATTACGTACCTGTACTTGTTTCGGCTATTCTAAATCCCACCATCTCAAGAATAGCAATGTTCAGCTGTAAAAGGTTAAAATGATGACGACAATATTTCTCTTTTCAATAATTTATTGTGTGCAGTGATATCGCCTTTTTGACAAGTGGGCCACACACCCTTCAAACAGGAATTCAGTAATGTTTACACACATTACTGTTTAACAGCGGAAATTGGTGTTGTGGACCTAAACAGTCTCGACAACAGTGACTTATCCGAAACACATTGTTAAATGTAAATTATTTACTGCAAATAAAAAAGTCTTGAAATATTGTAGCCGATAGCCTGTAACTTACACAATAACAGGAATTTCAAAGTAGCAAACTCCAAGTGCCCGGTCGTCTTCAGGCAACATCGGAACTTAACTCATAGTAGCTACTGCAAAGTAATCAAAACTAAGTAAACAGCTGCCTGAGGCATCTTAAGTTGTTTGTACTATTGTTAGTGTCTATATTTCAAAAGCTTTTTTATTGACATTGCTAACGTTACAGGATTTTCTTTCAGTTAATAATTGGAAAACCAAAGTATACACGTGTTTATTTTTAATTATGTTGCCCGAGTTTTAAGTAATTCCAAAATCTAACTTTCTTTTCAATAGTATGGCAAAAAAAAATACGTTTTTAATAAATCTTAAATCATTTGTCGTATTTTCATTTGAAGTGTATTAATAAGTTATCATTATGGTTTTCAATAATGTAACAAAATACTAAAAACATCTATTCGAATATAAATTAAATCTGCCATACCTCTCGTATTCACACATCATCAGTCAAATAGCTCACACCTCGCACACTGCCTAAACACGAATGTCGCGATATTTTTTTTTTTTTGATGATTGATGTTCTTGCTTTGGGTCACCTTTAAGACCGTCAACAAGGCTGCATCGGACCCTGGGCTCGCGGATCCGGCATCCGCGAGCTGACGGATGTCGCGATACTTACAGTCATCCGTCTTTTATAGTGAGACGATGTTATGTCATACCCTCTCTTTTTTTATTTTAATCTTTTAAAAAGTCTACTTATTTTTAGTCTAAATATTTTTCCTCAATATCTAACAAAAATTTATTGTTAACACAAATAAGTTTTAATAACGCAAGTAATTACATAAGTCTTATATCAGTATTCAACACATTTAGAGAAAAGTCTCTTTATACTCTTTTGATATTATAATCTTATTATCTTTAATTAAAAACCCTTTACGGTTAGTTTTAAAATAAATATGAAGGACAAGTGACCAATTCGGTAACGTGATACCAAACGTGCCGCAGCAACGTTAAAATATATGTAAATTAGCATGAATTCACAACTGAAATACTCTCATACACTATCTGTTATACGCATAATCTAAAATTAAACATTTTAGTATTTTCATCAATATTACGTTTCGCAGTTGTTAAATTAAAATATGTCTAAATAACTTGATGAACATCCATAAGACGCTTTGCCGTAGACTAACCAAAAACAAAATACATCTTTTTCTCTTATTTTTCTAATGACCTCATTGTTACAATTTGATCCTTAAGGTAAATAAACAGACAATGTATTAAAAGCAATGGATTGAACTTTTCATCAGTCTATACATGAATAAATCGTAAATAAATAACAATCTAGTCACGAAATTCATTGAATTTAAAAACAAAATAATCAGGTTCGAAAAAAAATACCTTTTCCTTTGCTATAATTTTTCACTTGTATAGCTACGATAATCAATGAATTCAAGCAACCAGAACTGGTAATACGCGTTTAGTGCTTACTTAATCTCTAAAAGAAATCGCAAAACGGTGATGTTTATACATATATAGATAAGTATTTATGTATATGTATACGTTACTTCGTACTTTGAAAGCAGCACTACAAGTTGATGACATTTATCATCCTGAATAAGTTCTATCTACTTTTGCAGCCGCAACACAAAGAGTTGTAGAACATTTTTAAATAAACTGCAACAAACCTATTAGGAGTTAATAATCCGTAAAATTGAGTTTTTAAATGAATGACATTCCCGCAAATATAAGAAATCAATATATAATATTTTCAATAACAATTTTCATTATAGCTTAAACCAAATAGCAAGCCAGTAAACCGTTGAGTTAAAAGACATAGCAAGCTTAAATCTATTAAACAGCAATGAACGGAGAGATTACAAAAGAAAAAAATTAACATTAACTACATGCGGATAAATTACTACCTTGCTAGATACTTCTTCATATTTTTTTTTCAATCAGTAAAACCTATGCAATTTGCGAAACGTCTTTATAAATTTTACACGTTGCGAATTTTACACGAATTAAATTTTTTTGAGTCAAGATGATGATACTCATGGGCTACTACTTTGCATATATTATTCTGAAATACATTCAAATCAATATCAAAACTAAATCAAAAACCGAAAAGATTAAGATTCTTTTTTGTTAAGACACTTCATTAAATAAATATATACGCCATGGTCCTCATAACAATTCGTTCCTTTGAGGATAGTAATTCCTGATGATCAAAATAGACACTATAGACATTATTGACACACCAAAAGACTTATGGCGCCTTGGATGTAATAGTCTCTAATAAATCGTTATAAGTCGTATTAAATCTTCTTACATTTTTTAAATTAAAATTTTAAGTATCAATAAGGTTTGTTCTGAACTTGATAAAGAACCATAAATAACAAATTTTGACATAACGTTGACGTCTGTCTTGACAGCTGTTATTCGCAATCCCAAACAAAGTGTATATTGAAAAGTCTAACTTATACACTGAATTAGTGATAGTGTTTAAAATTCTATTTACATATTAAAATATGCGTAGCATTGATAAATAAACATAAATATTGAACATTCCATTTTATAGAAGCAATTAAATTAAAATGATTTTTCTTAATTATTTTGTATCTCTTTAATTTATTTTGATAAGGCTTCAATAAATCATTACCAATATACATATAGCCAGTGTACTTGCTACGCATTCATTCCACTAGCATCATGTCGGCCCTATTAACAGCAGATTGGTTCCAGCTGGATTCTTACTACAGGTAAATGACTTTGTTGTAAAAATATTGGATTTTATTTTGGTATTTATCAAAACATTTTAATACAATTTTACATCATTTAGATAAAACAATCTTGTTCTCAGTTTTAAGGAAACACACAGTTTTATTTTCTTTGTATATATCTTTTCTTTTCCATGTAAGATTTCTGGCATCTATTGGTTGTACCACAAAATGGAATGGAGCAACTAATTAATAAAATAATAATGTAAAGTTAACTTGTATTCATTTACAGAAAGTTCGACCTCTATATTATGGCATGGTCTGTAGATGAAGAACTAGGAAATATGATAGTCAGTGGTGCACCATACGGTGGTCCCATAGCTGTAGTTAGAGATAGAAAACAATATGTGCGGATTGCCACCACTGCTAAACCAGTTATAACAATTTATAACTGTGTTGGAAATATCATGTCAAAGATTTTGGTAAGTATTTAATAAATACTCAAGTCCATAAATTGTTTTAATTATCAAGACACTTAGCCAAAATAAGGCATAGTTAATTATAGGTACATAAATAAAAAAAAATACTTTTCAGTGGAATAATGGAGTGCTCATTCACATGGGTTGGTCTGATGGGGAGCAACTCCTGTGTGTTCAGGAAAGTGGAGATGTTTTAATATATGACATGTTTGGTGCTTACCAGAAGACATTCAGTTTGGGGCAGGAAGTTAGAGACACTAAGGTAAGCCACTTATTAAATAAATTAAAAATAGTTAAGCAAAATATATGTATTTCAAAATGAGGATTTAACATAAAAGCTTTTTTTTATACCTAATGCAATATTTTTGTAAAAGCATTAATTATCAAGACCACACCACATTATACAATTTCCAAATATCCTTATCAAAGAGGTGTTTTACCAAATGTATTTCTTGCTTATTACAATACATAGTATTCATTTACTGGTATTGTAAAAGCCCAAATTGTTCCTATTAATGAGAATAAGAAAACTGTCTCCAGACATTTTTAATTTAATGGTGTCAATGAGTTTAAATAGTGTGGATACTTAAAATATAAATACTTTTAGGTGTGCAAAGCTCAGCTATTCCCAAATCCTCATGGAATCGGGCTGGCTGTGATTACAACAACTAATCGCATGTTTCTAGTCAGCAATGTTTCTGATCCTAAAATTAGATCAGTGCCAGATTTGCCACGTATGTATTGTTGCTATAATTTAGAACATTTCATGTGATTTCTTACCAATTATTGTTTACAATTCTCCCATGTAAATTTCACCCTTACATAACTGAATTAATTTGCATAAATAAGCAGAATAACCTTAAGGAAATAAGGATATTTCCTATTTGAAGGATATTTCTTTTTATTATTTTAATGATAAGTCAAGTTGCTAGATGACCAAGATAGTAAGCATGCTTTGTCTTTAACATTGTGGTTCCGGCTATAATTATAAACACTGCATCACATTGTAACACATCCTTATTATCTTTTTATTACAGGAGCTAATGAACCTATTAGTTCCTGGTGCGTATTTAGCTCTGGGCAACGGTCCTCTTCTGTCATCGGGTTCCTTGTTTGCAGAGATAAAGAAATTTACAAGTGCCAGCTCGGGGAATCCAGAGCTGTACTAATGGTAACTACAAATTATGTTATAAATTAAAGATTAAATGACTTTAGTCTACATTACAGGATGCATATCTTCAAAAATATCTAGTAACTTTGTACTATATTAAAAAAAATAACTACTTAATGATTTTTTCAGCGTCCAGAGATCCAAAATCCTTACACACAGATAGTATCAATAGTGCCTTCACAAAATGGCCGTCATGTGGCGCTGTTGACTGATTCTGGCTTCCTATGGATTGGATCATCAAACTTCAAGAATAAATACTGCGAAATAGACACTGGGTACATCAAGCAACCCAAGGAATTAGTTTGGTTAGTTGGTTATACTACATATATATTTAAAATACACCTACAAACAGTATCCGTTTCTTCTTTTTAAAATGCCTCTCCTTACACTGTTGTAGCTAATACAATTACTGAGGGCAATACGATTGAACATATTGTGCCTCAAAGAAAACAAGCACAATGCTATATTATGAGGAGACATGTCATTTACTATTAGGTGAATGCATGTGTTCTCATCAATTTGTGAAATGAAAAAAATAACATTGAAAAATGTCTCTTTTATTGTTGCAGGTGTGGATCGCAAGCTATAGTGGGCCATTGGGATGACATGATGTGCATATACGGTTTTAATAATACTGTAGTCTCCTACCCGTACGACGGACCATTCCATATCATTCCCGAAATGGATTGTGTCCGCGTTGTATCTGAGATGACGCATGAATTAATACAGAAAGTGCCTGCTGTAGTGGATAAAATACTTAGGATTAACAGCACTGCACCTGGTTCATATCTAGTTGAGGCCTCCAAGCAATTTCAAGTATGACACAATATTTATAAATTTTAAAAAACCTGATTTTATAATATCTTCGTTTACTTTTTATAATATCGTATAATAGCGATGAGCATACACATTACAAAGTGGCGCAATCTCACTCTTTTGATTTTAATAGTCATAGCAAATTTTGAATCACATATAATGTGGTGGTACCAGTCTCCGGAAACAAAGTCCAAGGAAAAAATTAACAAATACTAATTTTTAATTACTATTTTATTCGTGTTATAATAGAGAATTAAAAATTTCGGCACTCATAAAAGTAGTAGAGCCGGCGGAACCCCGAGAACGAGGCCATAATTAAAAAAAAAAACAAATTCAGAACCAGTTGCTTTTTTTATTTCTATTTGAATTTTAGAAGCGTAGTCACAGAGCAGACGAGTACATAAGACTTGTGAAACCGGACCTCGCCAGCGCCGTGCAAGACTGTGTAGACGCGGCGGCGTTTGAATTCAATGCGGAGGTCCAGAAGATGCTGATACGTGCGGCGCAGTTCGGAAAGGGTTTCATCTTAGACCCGGTGCTCACGGAGCACTACGTGAAGACGTGCCGGTGGCTGAGGGTCTTGAATGCGATACGGGACCCCAAGGTCGCTATTCCGCTCACCTTCTTACAGTATCCTTTCATAACAAAACGAAACACAAGAAAAAAAAACCTATTTATTTCATGTTTGAATCCTCCTGGGCAGAAAGGCGCACGCCATGGTTGATTCCAGGGTCACTCGTTGTGGAGTGTGAATAGTGATAGAATTTTTTCTGACCTGCCCAAGCTAGTTATTATTTTCATATTCTAAATCTGCATCCACTGTGTTCCGAGTGTCAATGAAAGCCAGAGAATACTAGGCGAGGACCCTTTGCTATCTACGGTCTCATTGGCAGTGAACACTATGTAAAATTGAGGTCAGATGTTAGCTCTAGACAAAAAATAAATAAATATGTACCTTAATGAGACATAACAGAGTTCAAAATCTGGGGGAGCGTGTCTTGTTAGACCGTTTGATATGGCGCCGCCTGCACTGCCTCGCCGGACACATCGCCTCCTACCTTCAATTAAAAGATGGGCAGACACGGGTGCTTTCACATTGGGCCTGCTACAAAGTAAGAATGATAATATAATAATAAATTAGATTGCACTAGCTTTCATGGTGTCCATAAAACTAGATCTAACAAAATTTGTTACATATTAACGCTACATTACTACTATTAATATTTTAATGCTGGTATTAATGTCTTGCAGTAGTTCACTTTGGTACTACAGAGGTTATAAAAAATATTAAAACGTTTTTTCTATGTAATGAACGTACTGTGTAGACCAAGCGCATGCGAATGAATCTCAGTTTTAATGTCTTTGAACACTGTCACTACAACAGACAAAGTTATTTATTATTTAATTTTCTACAGTAATGCCGTTTAAATAAATTCTATATGGTAAAATTTTTAAAAGCAACGTATTTCCTTAAATAAGTTGAACAAAATTTTTTCATAATGTAGATGTTTTGACGTCTATGGGTATATGGGTAGAGTTATTCGGTATGACTTCATTTTGCATTTTCATAGCTTCGTTAAATGTTTTTAACTAGTTCTTCGTTCTTATGTTTTTTAATTAAACATTGTTTTTTCTTTTTTATTCTATGAGGCGACGAGGCGAACATGATGTTCACTTGATAGTAAGTGGAACGCCTGCACATAACAACGTAGCACTGGTTAAGTTAGTATACAGAGCACCTCATTGCAGTCAAATCTCGTTACCCCAGTAATTTCATTAGCTTACAGCGATCGTCAAATAGGAATACAACGTTTATACACTATTGTTTATCGACAAAAATAGGGGCTGCGGCGTTTCCTAACTACACAGTCTCCATTAACAGAGACCTACCTGCAGTTATTCTTATATGTAAAAATAATATTTTTATACAGGTAACACAGCCACACTTGGATAACGAAAGTGCAGCTCGCGAAATCGGTGAAAAGCTGCGTAATATTCCGGGTATATCGTACGCTACGATCGCCATGAAAGCAGCAGAGAAGGGCAGAAAGGCTTTGGCAATTAAGGTTAATAATATATTAATAGATCGGGACGACGGGTACACATAGCGCTGGATCACTGTCCAGATCTATTTGTTTGTACATGCGCAGGTTCTTAATTTTAACTACTTCCATGATGGAGTGAGTAAACGCTTACAAAATACACAGAGGTCGTTGGTTCGATTTGGAGGCCAGATGTTATAGAGTTTGGTTTATGAGACCGAGGTATTGGGCAAGCACGTTTACCCATCATTATTATTATTTATATACCATATAAACTACCATTTAGCCTGTCTAGTGGATAAATGGCCTGGGCTCTCTTATGATGAGAGTCCCAATAGTGGGAAAATTAATAGAGCAGTGTATGAATAACTACAATTAAACTTTTATTAGTACGATAAATAAATATAAGATGAGTTATTTATTAATATAAAACATTTTCATAGTTTTATTTCAATCATGACAGATATTAGAGTATGAGACACATAGCAAACTGCAAGTGCCATTGCTGCTGACCCTGGGCGAGGGGCCCACGGCGCTGCGAAAGGCGACAGCCAGCGGTGACACTGATCTCGTTTACGTGGTACTATTACACCTCAAGGAAAAAATGGGCAAACACGAATTTGAGGTGATATATTCGTAATTCATACTCTAACTTTATAACCCGCAAGTAGAAGGCTCTTCTTATCCACAGAACGTCTTTGGTAGTCACCGTCAATGTGTTACGGAAATATTCTATGGAATGCACCTGTACTGTAGTGCTCTGCATTACGCCTAAGCGCGTCCTAAGGAGTGTTGTAGCTCCTAGCCTACTCCGTCACCCCACCAGACTACTTCGTATTTTTGATTCGCCCTGAGTTCGTGTAGTGAGCGATGAAAGACCCCGCCTTCAAAGTAGGCGAACCAGAAGACCCTTTAAGTCGTCTCACACGACAGCGGGGGTTACCGCAGTCCTATTAATAATAACCTAAGACTACAGAGCTGCCTGCAACAGACACCAACCACTAGTAAAGAAGCAACCTCATTTAGCTTGTATAACAGTATTGCCTCTGTTTCTAACGCGCATTAACGAAGTTTCTATGTTGTCCAGCTCACGATACGCGGATTCCCGCTCGCGCAAGCACTGTACGTAAAGTACTGCGCGGGGCACAACCGTGAGGCGTTACGCAAGGTATTCGTCCAAGAAGACAATTTCATGGGACAAGCGGCCACACACATCCGGGATGCCATCGATCAAACCAACCCCGGTAGCATGGAGGCCTCGCTCATATCCGCCAGGGAATGCTACAAGAAGGGAAAGAATGATTTAGGTAATGTATTAATGTAGGATTGGAATTGTATGGAATGTAAGCAGGTTGTAAGGAGATAGCGTGAAGCAAGAAGGATGGAAGGGAATTAAAAAGCAAAGGGAAAAACAATGGAAGGACGGAGTATCAGAGCGACAACGCGAACGAGAGGATATAGAAAAAGCGTGGTGGTGATTGCGTGGATTGCTGGTTTAGATCACGACGCCTAAATCCCACATATATATATATTATTATACTTACGGCCTATCTTTGCGGAAACCGTGCTGACGACAAGAGTATTACTGATGCCGAGGAGTTTTGTTTGAACTTCCTCACTAGTGCCAGATTGGTGTGACGGAAAATTTAAAATATGAAGGTAGTAGTAACCTAGACGGCTAAAAACTTTGTCACTAAACAAACAGCATAACATGTGGCACCGAAATTGAATCACCTCAGTTGAACTAAGCAATCTTTTATCCATATAACTACAGAGACTGTTGATTCTTGCCCTTTATCTACATAGTTATAGATAGATTTCTTTATTTAAAATTTGAACATTCGTATTTATGTATTAAGCGTATATAAGAGTTAATTTTAAACTACAAAGGTGACTCCCACACGTGTATCAATGAATTATCACGTGTTTGTGTAGAGAGTAGAGACAGAGTCATATACCAATGAAAACAGCATAACGCTTTTTTGCTTCGGTTATTTTTTACATCTCAAAACACACGTTGCTATTAATAAGTAGGTTGGTTCTAACAAACATTCACTTTTTTCAGGGGTTTCTATTTGTGAAGACGCTCGTAAACTTTGCAAACAGCAGTCGAGCCTGCAGGAGACATACGGGCAAAGCTTCGTGGGGCTGTCATTACATGATACCGTCAAGAAGCTGCTGGAACAGGGAGAAATCAAGCTAGCTGATAAACTTCGCTCTGAATATAAAATGCCAGATAGAAGGTGTTAACATTTGCCAGCCGTAGATCTCTGTCACCAGGGTGTATCACTTACCATCAGGTGACATCCTACCTGTGTCATCGCTTTGTCGTATAAAAGGAGTAACTTTAACGCGTTACTATCATGTTCTATTATTCTCATTTTTGGGCCTTCAAATTTACTTAAGACAGACCTGAATTAGTCTCATTGAAATTAAACTGGCGAAATCCATATTTATGATTTTACAAAATTTATTTCTCTCTATGCAACTTATTCAAAAAAGTATCACATCTATTATAATCAAATTTCAGTTCTGTACTGCTATTTAAAATTTAATTATGAATCAAATCTAACACATGTATATATATACATCGATATTTTTTATCTGTAAATGTGCTGAAACGACCTCAATTTCAATTGATGTTAAGTGATAATGAGGTCGTAGATGGCGAAGCGTGTTCGTTCGCCTAGAATATTCTTTAGGTCTCATTTAATGGCAGCTGGATCACAACAATTCTGTTAAAGCGGCAAAATATTTATTTATAAATAACTAACTATTACAGAACCATGTATGTAATCAAGATTTTAACATAAAAGCAATTTTGATTAACTTGATATATTTATTTTTTAAATTTAATATGTTTTTCTTTCCGAGTCGCACTTAATGTAGTATCTTATTTTCAGATATTGGTGGCTCCGGATATTAACACTCGCCGAAAAGGACGACTGGGAGGAGTTGGATCGTTTCTCAAAATCCAAAAAATCCCCCGTGGGCTACGAACCCTTCGTCGACGCCTGTCTGAATTACAACAAGAACGATGAAGCTCTCAAATATCTACCAAAGTGCCGAGATGACATCAAAGTAAAATATTATGTCAAAGCAGGGTAAGTGACTCCGAGGCGATTTTTATTGTAAGTCGGGTTCTTGACTGGATCCCGGGACCACATGTTATTAATTTCGAACAATCTTGAAGCCCCGGGTAGTCAATATTATATTTCATTAATATTTCCTCTCAATGTATAAGAAATGTTTTATATCCATTTTTTTATGTACTCAGCTGGCTAACTGGGGATTGGTGGATATCACATGTCCACGAAATCTGTTGTCTTTCAAACATACCAGATTGCTCACGATGTTTTCCTTCACTGGAAACTCATTCCGTTAATTATAGCGAACATAACTTGAATTTGTTATTAACCAACGCAAAGAGCAAAACCAATCTCTTGATGGTAAATGACAAGTCCGACTAGAACAATGTGGTATTATTTATAATGGCATACATTTCACAACATTATGGCCATAATTTTGAGACCTAAATTGTTATTATGATTGTTGTTTACCAGGCAATTTCACTAGTTATAAAAACTTTTCAAACTGGTAGACAGTAATACTTACACTCTTATTTAGCGGCAAAAATACGCCATGCAGTGATACTTAACTAAGCTTTCGTTAGGGATAGTATCCTACCACCGGAAAATAAAGCTATCACAGCTGTCGACATTCAGAATATTATCTATCTTCAGTTGAGTGAACGTTCTTTTAATGAATTATGAATTTTGTTAAAAAAAATTGTATAAACCGCAGGTTCTATGAGGAAGCAGCGCGAGTAGCGTTCGAACAGAAGGACAAAAGCGCTTTGTTCTACGTTCAAAGCAAATGTCCCGTACGAGAATCAGGTCAGCACGCTAAAATATCGGCGTTACTTGAACAATTGAATACCAAAAAATAAAAATTTTATAGTATTGTCGTTTAAGACTACACCAGTGTTTAATAATTCAAACAATATTCCGATTATTTGTTGTAACTTATGTATCTCATTGTTAAACGATTATTGTGAATTTTTAAAGGAGTAAAAGAAATAAAATCAAAATGGCGTAGTCCTGTTTGGCTTTATTTGTAACATGTATGAACCTCTTAGAAAATGAACAATCACCTCTATAAATGAAGTCTCTAACTTAGATTTTATCTTTTAAGTTAGCTAGTATCAAATAATTTCCTTGCACACTTCACTTTTTAAGATGCATTAAACATAGCACTACAGCAATTTTAAACATGTATTACATCTTGTAAGAATTTCGTTAATACGTCATAATCAGCCAGAAAAGGCCCACTGTTTAGCTTAGGCCTTCCTCAAAGATTTCTAGACAGATTAGTCGATTGCTAATACATATAATGGACACAACTTTGCAAGCACATTAAGAAGTATTCCAAAAAATTTAAGAATATCTTTCAACTTACACGAATGTTTTTTAAAATAAAAATGTATTTTAATCTATTATTTACAATTTCTAATCCAATCATTATCCAAATGGCTTAATTTTAAGAAATTTAAATCCCGAAATAAAAAGTAAAGAAATACCGACTATAATTCAATCACATTGACAAATTGAAATTATATGTATTTTCAAATATAACATAATAAATATAGGCCCATAACATATTATAATACAACACAAGGCGAAAATCTGGGGAAAACATCACTATTGTCTTTAATCATCCATGTAATCTATGATGTTAAAGCTAATATGTGGTTTTGTATATGGATATAAATATTTAAGTCAAATAAAATGTTTCAGTTAGAAAACATCACAACCATTTATGAACTGATTCATCTATGTAAATTTAAATATATATAATAAATAAATATGTATACAGAAAGTATATACAATTTAATACCATCGCCATACATTTCATACAATAGGTATATATTTAAATTAAGACAGAAAAATATTATCTATTAACGGATATAGAGACAGATACATACTTTTTTCAATAAATAAAAATACCTAACCCAATTCTTTCAATTATTTAGTCTGGACATAAAATTTCTTTATATCCTCAAATGACAATATGCCTTTTTATATTTAATTGACAATCACAGGAAATATCAAACTTATGTCTTGTAATAACAGTGTCAAAAAGTATTGAACAAATAAAAAAAAATACTCAAACATTTGTCAATACACATGCAATTAATGTAAACACAAATGTAATATATATCAAGGAGGGGGGGGCAGCTTTTAATAAATGTGAATTGGTTTTTAAAAATACATAATGAAAAAACAATCTTTGGATAATAACAAAATGGACACAACAAATGTTTATTTAAAGGTAATTTAAACAAATTCAATAAAAACCAGTCCAGCTTATCATGATAAGTCTAATTTAACTTATAATAAAATTTCCGCATACATTTTTTAATTTACGTAAGGAATATAACACCACACTACACCCAGTGCAACATCTAATATTAAGTCACCTGTCATTTTTTTTCTTATACAAACAATATGCAATAGAATCTTCAACAATCAGTCTTAAATGAAACAATGGCGTCTAATGTTAAATGTAATGACTACAACATTTAATCATATCTCACAATAAGCTCAAAATAAATTTCAAAGCTTCTATACCATCACATATATATTCCACATGAACCTTAAACTAGATAAATTGTGAGGGTTTGTTCATAGAGGCTTATGTGGTTCTTAACACACAAGATTTTAATTAAGAAATTTTCATTTTTATTTTGTGACACGTTGAGGTGTGCCATATTTAAAACAACAATCTACATGTCAATGATGAAGTGACAAAGTCTTCAAAAACTTTGCATATAATTTTCGCAATATTTTTTTAAATATGAAGATTACTTGCACGCAGATAGCATAACATCTTTGCAGGTTTCTATATATGTGTAGACTATTCAATTTACAATTACAGTTTACTATGTAATTGTAATGCAATTGCCAATTATTATAATAGATGTGATCCTTTAAATGTAAAACAAATAACTATCATAACAGGGTTTCTCAAACTTTATTACAAATCTGCTTGCATGAGCTCTTACTATGATGTTTTTTTACTGTTTATAATCATATAATTGTGTTACTCTTATAGAAAAAAAATAATCTTGATTTTTTTGGGATAACCAAGGATCGCAACTAATTTCAAACAAATCACTAACAATGTTGGCTTAAAATCAGTACACAAATTATTTGTATTTATAAGAAATATAATAAAATTTCTAAAGCAACCAAAAATCACTTTTAAACTCTTCTACCTCTTCCTCTTTGTTTAATTAGTTCTGTTTAATTTTTTGGCCATCATTTTTACAATTTTAGGGTAAAATTACATCATCATTATCACACAATAGCAAAAACTGAATTGCTTTAAAACTGCACTTTCAGTTCCCACCTATAATTGAAGATTCAACATTAAACCTAATTTTAATTCAAATCTTTTTTCCAAGTCCCCTGTTATAGCACCTCAATCAGATTTTTACAGTTCCCACACAGTCCAGCAACTTTATACATTACTAACAATACAAAGTTGGCCACACAATTTTTTTTATATATAATGGAATATGCTTTTAAATTGTTCCAAAAGAATGAATTGTAACAATTATAACAAGTTGAAGCATAAAAACATGTTAAGAGAAATATGCAATTTTATGCATCACCCCATCCACATATTTATTGTATTGAACATGCTTTAACACAATGCCTTGAAAATAAGTAGCCTAATGTTGGAATGCTGAAACTTAACTCAAAATTTAATCCCAAAACAAAGGACCTGTTTCAAATTATAAAATACTAAATTCAATTGTAATGTTATTTAAGTAGATTAGTAAATTATGTTATGACATCAGGACATACAATGAGGAGTTTCCAAGTTGTGCTTCAGGCCACACTTTATTCTAGAGTTAATAGCCAACGTTCAGCCATGAGACATGACACATAAATTAAGTTATGTTCCAACATTACACTTGCTACATATTTTATTGTTATCATTCTATTAACAGGTAAAAACAACGAAATGAGCATGTTAAAACCAGAGATTAATTTCCGATAATAATTATTTATAATTTTTTACAACCGCTTTTTTCACCGCAAATTCAACAGAAGATGGCAGAAAGTGAACCTATATACTATATAATCAAATATATTTACGCTTATAAGCATTTTTTTTTTTGGTTTTCTATAACATATTATCACATTTACGAGTATATTATTTAACCTAGCCGATACTTAAGAGCAATGCCGTTTTTAATTGTTTTATTTTTTACTTTCTTAATTAAGAAAATTTTACATTTTAGAACATGTAATAAAAAAATGTATCACGCAAGTGATAAGAAGATACAAAAATAAATTGGTGCAGATGACGAAAAATAATAATGACAAGGAGTGATAAATGTAAAACATTAGTCTTCATGGTAACAAAGGGTACTAAGTACATACTCGATAACATTTGAGGATATCAAACATAAATCAATTATGCAAATAAATTAAATAAACTCCTTCTAACATAAATAACGCGTAAGGGAATAAATAAAACATTCTACGCTACTAAAGTAATAACTTTAAAAAAAACTTACTAGAATCACAGCAAACTATAAATTATTTAAAAACAAACGTAAAATAACTTCTCAATGGGAAATCAAATAACTTTTATTCCTTTCAAGGATAACAAACTAACGTCTTTATATTAAAGTGCAATGGAATAAGCAATTTGCGATCTCCATATTTTGCATTCGCACAGACATTTTGTCCGGGCAAAATTTTGAACAGTCGAAGACAATCGAAATGCGTTCAAAACATTTTGGCAGACAAAATGGTTAAACAATTTTATTCGATATATAAATTAATTAAAATAATAGGCTAAAATAAATAAGGATTTTTGTCCATTTTAATAGGAACTGCATTCGAACTAGACTTAGCTTTAATCACTTAAATTCGTTATATAGATCTTGTTGGCTTTTTAAAAGCGTGTCTAAACATCGTATGTTGGCGCGAGCGAAGTCGGTGGCTGAGCGTTCACCGTCACCTTCGGGGTTCGCTCGTATTTCGTTTTATCGACGGGACTAGAGTTCGGCGTGAGGAGAACTGAATGGCGGACACCTTGATTTGAGTTCGCGGTTATAATGTTAATGTTATTCAAGTTATGTTTCGGTATGGTAAAAGTTGGTATATCTTTTGTTTTGATACTGTCGTATATACGAACTAATTTGTTAGTGTCTAAACCGTCTATGATGTTTAGAGAGCGACTATGGGCTGGAGAAGCTGTTACAACCAGTCCTGGCATCTTTGTGGCGTGGAGGCGTCCGGTGTCCAATGTCGGTGGGGTTGGTGGCGTGCGGGGAGCGGCCAGGGAGGCGGTGGAGGGTGCGGAGGAGGTTGAGGCTTGGCTAGTGGCGATATGCTGAGTTATCGAATGGGTTTTAAGCCCTTGAGCCGTCTTGTAGCTTTTGCCGCATTGGCACTTGTAAGCCTTTTTTACCCTGGAAATACAAAAACAAATCACTCCATTAACTTATAAAATTCCAAAATTTTATATTTCGACAATGACGAGTAAACCACTAATTAAAGTGAATTAACTATTTATACATATGTTAAACAAACATTTATATAAATACTACCTAGACATATTTAGATTGTTTTTCTAATGCTATTATATACCTTGATAGGTAATGGAAGTTTTTAAAAACCTACTTGTCTATGAACTAATGAGTTTTTGATTTAGGTACAATTTTTTTTATTTACAATGGATGTTTTACTCGACTTGAACTTTATACGGCGCAGCGAAGCGTGCCGCCTAGAATACTCTAGCTCTCATATGTTATCAGCTAGAACACTACTGTCAATATATGAGAGCTAGTTAATGGCGTTACGGCGTCAGATTTACAATGCAAAGGTGGTAGCTTGTCCAGGCGAGTTCGAAGTTCTATCAACAATAACCACCACATAACATATAATAAAAATACGACTACCAGATGGAAGTAAGAAAGATGAAAATACCCATTTCTTCCAGAAATACTCTTGAGCAGTCAACCGTTTCTTGGGTCCAGGTATTTTTTGCTTATACTGCTCTGAATTAGGCATCACAGGACATTTTCTTCACGAAACAAAAATTTTAGACGATTTGGTGGGAAATAAATATAAAATTTTTATCTGTGATAGCTATACGTTCCAAGAGCCATGGATTCGATCCCTACTGAAACTTAGCTTCTGGTGAAATAAAACATAGAAAGGAAACCCAAGAAACTCTTTCGTGGATATGAGTCATCCACCACCCTACACTTGGTCTGCACGATGCCAGATAAATTGGCTCGATTCTCTTGTGAGAGAGAACCCAGTTTCAATATGATCAACAGGAATGTTTATTAACAATAAATATATAAAATATACTTGTAACATTAATGGAGTACATCTTAATATAATGAGGAAATTTACTCACATGGCTTTTTAGCATTTTTTTTGCTCCGACAAAACGACAAGGCGGAAACAAAACGAAACCCTTATGTTTAGGACGATACATTGCACCACACTGTGCGGATCATGTTATGCTCGTCGAAATGTTAATGGTAGCTTTTGTTTTACTTAAATTCGTTAAAACATGTCTGTGACAGCATTTTGTGTTAAGGTGACGAGGTGTGCCCACGCACTAGCCATGTTACTGACTATTCACTCTTGTCTACCAAATATTACCAAGCCGCAATAAAATAGTATAAGTAAACGATAATACTATATTTTAAATGTTGCTCGTGTGTATTATAAATAAACGATACTCACTTGCCGTCTTTCTTGTGACCGTTTTTAGAGTGATACTTGATGCCGTTCACATTCTTGTAGCGCTTCTTGCAACCTGGCACTGGGCAGGCGAACGGTTTCTCCTGCGCCGCGGGACCCAGCGCTCCGGACGACGCGGTCATGTTCATCCTTAAATTGGAACAGAAATCTTTTTATAATCTACCATGGACTAACTTAAACTTAATTTCACATGGTATTGAGTGACATCACGTCTTGTATAATGAAGCGTACTCGCCCGGAATATCTCATACGTTGACAGCCAGAACCGCAATGGCGTTAAGGGTATATTGATGGATGTTGAAATGTTTATGTTAATGAAAAATTACAATATTTTCTCGAAAATCTCGCAAAATAAGGTTAAAACGAATTTAAGTTTGTAGCGTATTGTTATTGACAATATCACTTGCTATTTAAACAAAGTAGATATTACCGTAATGAATTCAAAGTATTAGTAAAAATTAAAATAGGAATTACTATAAAGTCAAAGGATACTGTAAAGATGGATGAGAGAATTCAATTTAGAGTGAATATAGCAATCGTTACCGTGTGCAACGAAGTTAATTTTGTATACATGTAAATACATTTTATTTATTGAATGTGGCTGTATAAAATGTCACAAGGAGTTTAAAAAAATAATATATCGATCGACTCACTAAGCGTACATATCGTTTCTAATAAAGTTAACGTACTTGACTCCATATCGAAGAATAAATTCGGAGCTATACTCTTCGACAGTCGTCCACGAGTCATTGCTATCTTCCGATGGACTCATAATCTCATCATCATCAACTTCGCTTCCTAAAAAAATAACTGAGATGTATAAAGTATTTTCAATAAAACACTAGTTTTTAATCACTTCACGGATAAGCGTTTAACCATTTCTTATTATCTCAGCACTTAAACATAGATTATATCTGATCAGTTGTTGAAGTTTATATATGATTACGAGGTATCATCTACTTTTAACTGCTTACTTGTTAATACGTGTTTAAGTACTTTTAACATTACGGCTACATATTTTCAAACTGTGTATAAAATTATGAAGATAATATCCAATTGTCACTTACATATTTTTAACCCGACAAACTTTACATTACCTATATCAGATTTCTATTACACGTTTTAAACCTCTAAAGAGTCTGTCACTCCCCATATGTGAAACCGTCTAGAATATACCTACTATCACTCTACTGTACATCTGTCGCAAAAGGCGTATAAAAGGAGCAGCAGCTTTTCCTATCATCTTTACCAACACACTGCGCTTGCTAACCTATTGCAGCGAGAGCAATACTTCCTAAACCACCAGAACTAGGTTTAAGCCAGGGTTATTTAAACCGTGTATAAAATTAAGTACAAAATTACCTGTAGGGGTGCTGCTACGTACTGATGGAGTCTTCGGTGCAGAGAGTAACCGGCGTCGGACATCGCTCGTTGGAGGCATACTTTGAAATTCCCGCCTTGACGCCTCCGTGAAAAATCGCAATACGTAGCTTAGAGGAATACAGGCCGGCTGTGAAGCTTCTTTTTGTTCAATGACTGCGGGATCATAGTCTACAACGGAATAGTAATTGAAAATCATTTTTGCATTAGATTCCTTCAGGTTAAAAATCGAAACAATGAATGCTCCAGTTTTAATATAAAGCTTCTGAAAAGTGATCATATGAAAATTGTCATACAAATATTACACGGTTGGTTCCACAAAAACACCTGTATGTTAAATAATTTTTAAAAATATGGGGCAAAAATATTCTGTTATCTACCTCACTGTGTAAGCCTGACCATCCATCGATTCAGCTGATTCTGAGACAAGCTCGACAACTTAACGTTAAAAAAAATTAAAACAGCGCTTCGGTTTGATATCATCTATATACGAATTAAAAAGCCTATACTTTAAAATAGCAGTCTTTCTACTATTACTTCGAATAAAAAATAATATAAATGTAAGCTTAATTCGCGCAATTATTTAAATGCATTACAAAAATAATATTTCAATGTTGACAACTTTGACATATTGATAAGACAATAGGGCGGATAGCAATATTCATTGGGAAAAAAAGCTATGTTAACAAATATTTACATAATGAAACAGTATTTACCTATATGCACGTCTTCTATATGTTCAATTAAATCAGCTAATCTTGGAAATGTAATACCGCAGCCATTAAATTTACAGATGTTTATCATGAAGACGGCCATGTCGTGCAGAGGATAATATACTAGTCATTGGCTGAACTATACCAATGCACCTTTGGCAATACTATTATTTCTGTGATGTTATAATTCCGTAAGATTTTTCATGTCATTTAGTAAAAATTTTATTATTTTATTGTTATAAGGTGGTCCAGTATTTTTTAATTTTGTTAGGATATATTTTTAAATAAAAAGTAATGAATGTCGCTGTCATCTACAGAAAATAATCAATAGTTGGCCACCCTAAGCGGAACTGCGCGTCATGCGCATTTCAGCCAATAGGAGTACAAGATTTTTACTCTGTTCCAGTTCGCCACTCAGAAATTGAACATTCCAAAGGCCGGTCTCCTCCTTTTCGGTGTTCTTTGGTAAGTGTCAAGAGAAGCGAAAAACTAATCGTGAAAAAGTGTTAATATCATAAGAGATCATCGAACAAATACTATTTCTATCGTACTCTCTATTAATACCGCGGGTGATAGTGTTAATATTTTATTGTGGAATTTGTAATTGTCATAAAAAACATCAAAATGTATGTTGAGTTGCCGATCGGCCATTTTCCGTGTCCCTAGCAATTACATCACTAGTATTTATTTACTGGATTTTCCATACAATATTAAGTGCGCAATGGTGTCGAAATCGATACTTGCTTTAAAATATAATTTGGGATCTTCTTATGTCTCGGTTACGTAGTCCCTTCAATTACGTAACATTCACAGTCGTCGGTCTATCTGTCAATTTCGATCAATATTATAATCTGAACTAGTCAGGAATACCATCTAATTTCTTATTTAGTTTCTAATTTTTTTCAGTAGTCGCTCGCCACACCCAATAAACTGAAAAATGCTGTTCGCCGCTAGATTGATCGCTCCTGCAGCCAGGTCTGCCGTAAGTAGTTTTATTTATGTTCTACATTATTACTACTTCTAATTTGTGGTTATAACTAAAACATTTAAACTTTTACATAATATTAATGGTCTTTATATTAAGTAATTTTTAATCATTAAAATAAACGATAAATCACTTGCCTAAATTAACACTATCAAGTAGATCTTAAATTATATTATTACATAACCAACTATTTATCGGCAGAATACGATATCAAACGAAAGCTTCGTTCTTTACAGCTATAGATTTTGTTGGAAACTTACTGTTGAAGTATTTATTCAGTGTCAATGTTAATGATAAGGAGGTTATTTATAAAGATATGTGTATTGCTTTTAGATTTTCAGCAACACAGCCTTGGTGAGGCCTCTGGCTGCTGTTCCATCACAGACACAGATTGTGCCTGTGGCACCAGCACAGCTATCTGCTGTCCGCACTTTCCAGACCACGTCTGTAACAAAGGACATTGACTCCGCTGCTAAGTTCATTGGTGCTGGTGCAGCGACAGTGGGAGTAGCGGGATCCGGTTAGTGCTTAACTTACATTTATGCATGTTTTTTTACTTGCTAAATTGTGTTATCTGCCATATTTAATCATTCTCTCATAATAGTGCACTCTTTGATCAATGCAATTTAAATTAACTTCCTATAAACAAATGTGTAATAACTTTTGTCTATTATAGTTTTATCCCTTCTTATATAATTGACAAAGTGTGATTGCATAACAGGAAGATGGGGCACATTATTGATTTTCTTTACATAACACCTGCATTGCAGTAACATCTAACAGTTGCTTATTTCACTAACACAGATATCACCAACAGGTATTGGTATTGGTGTGGTATTTGGATGCTTAATCATTGGCTATGCACGAAATCCTTCCCTGAAACAACAAATATTTTCTTACGCTATCCTTGGTTTTGCATTATCTGAAGCTATGGGACTGTTCTGTTTGATGATAGCGTTCCTCATGCTGTTCGCTTTCTAGTTTCTAATGAAATTTATGTAAATAATTTTGGATACTTATGGATATATGAATTATTTTATTAATGAAGATTTTTTATTGGTGAGATTATTTTGGTGGACTTTTGTAGTTAGGCATATTATCTTTTTTAGTGTAATATTACAGTAGATATAGGAATTATTATAAGTAGGTAATGAAGTAATGTTTTTTCACAAATGAGTTGATGTTGAGCAGGTTTTAATACTTTGTTTATTATTTCAGGTGCGGGTATTGGAACAGTTTTTGGTTCCCTCATCATCGGTTATGCCAGGAACCCCTCCCTCAAGCAACAGCTGTTCTCATATGCCATCTTGGGTTTCGCCCTGTCAGAGGCTATGGGTCTCTTCTGTCTTATGATGGCCTTCTTGCTGCTGTTTGCTTTCTAAGCCAATTACTTTTAAGAACACTACCACTGCCATCCAACATAGCGAGTTTTCAGTGGTTAATATCTGGAGTGGAGGGCCGTGGAATCATGTGGAGACCTCACCCTCGTAGTGGTGTAAGGACTGTGTAATAGTGTTACACTTACGAGTGCGACATCAGGAATGCAATTTATTTAATTATGTAGTATAAAAAATCTGCAAATAAAATGTTGTTCATAAAACATTCGGCATACACTACAATTATTCCTATTCCTGATTAATGTAGACTTTATTAAAATCATGTTATGGAAAATATCTCACAGTATAGTTGTTGGGAAGCCGTTGATAATACTTTAAGCCAGTGATTGCATGTTTTGCGTGTATATTGTCATCGACTTCACTCATGCTGTTTGGGAATGTCAGCGTCTGTATTGTACATTTTTAGGGCGATTAAATGATGCAAAACCGAGTTTCTGAGCATTCTTTTCTATTTTTATTTCACTTTTTGAAATGATACTGGCTCGCTTATTCTTGAAAATAATTACAAATATTTTCTTTAAATTGTTACAATGAAAGCTAAAACCAAGCGATAGCTGTGGATTAGTTTTAATACATCAAAATTTTCAGTTGGCTTCCACATTTACGTAACAACGTATAATAAATTAATTACCCATTTTACTAATACATTAATACCCTAAATGTTTTTTTACATTGTTTATGCCTTTTCTATCATAAGCACCATCGTCAAATCTAAGTTAAGCTCAACAGATGACTTGGGTCTAATATTTTGTGAGATACCAAAAACGAATTTAAATTTAATGAAGGCTCTTTATTCAACATTTAATACGAGAATGATACCAAGAGTTGTCGAGTGTTGCACAGCAAAAATAAGACGACTTGCAAGAGAAAATCCATTCAGCAAAATTAATTAAATTATATTTTCGTATATTGTAAAATATTGCAATCATAAAAGTCGTCGGTTTTGGTGATCAATAGTCTAAGCTAGATTCTAATATATATTAGAATCGAGCCACGTTTGCAAACTGGTGTGCTTCGGAGACAAACTGCTTCCTTACTATAAATCGAGATTGAGATAAGTTGCAATAACAGCATTTTATATGATGATTCGTCAAACTGGCAAATGTATATTCCAGCTATACTTCAACTGCGGTCCGCCGGCTTTATGTGGTTGGCCCGTCACGTATTTTTTTAAACTTTAATTTCGCTCGCATTAGAAATGTCAAGACAATATATAAAAGATAAATTATTTTACACCTATTTGATTTAAAACAATCTAGAAATCTTAGAAATGATCATTTATTTTTTTCCTGTCTACGGCACTAAGTTTGTGGCCCCCATGAAAAAAAAGGTTGATTACCACAGGTATATCGTAACGTCTATTGTGTCTTGTTAGTAAATGTACACAGATGACAAGACTCGTAAACTAATGAATTTATTATCAGAAGACGTCGTACGCCACTGAACATCTGGTAAGATCATGAACAAGCGCTGGTCTATAAAAATGGATGCAAAAGTCGTTCCCATGCGAGAAATCAATAACTGAATCCTGACCTATATTGACTACAGCGCCATCACGTCAAGCTTCCATTTTAGTAGCAATATGCAGTGTTTTATAAAAATATCAAATTAATCAATAATTTCAAATATTTATTCATTCAAACAAACAGGATGTTCAAATAACACTGCATCGAATTGTGCCTTGAGATAAAGTTATTATTAAGTCTCGTTGCACCAGTAATTTCTTTCTGCAGCACCGCTAACCTGAACAGTAATGTTCGCGCATACTGTTCTGTTGCAGAAATGGAGCGCTGTAGCGGTATTTACCAAAATGGTCTCCGGCGACAGAGACCTATCGCCAGAGGATATATAAAGGGACAATAAGTTTAGTAATCGGGTTTAATTAAATAGAAAAAAATTATCAACAAATTTATTTCAAGAAAGTTTTTATATGCGTCTAAATGGATTCCTCGGCAACGGGACGTTGATATTGCGTCCAGATTCGCGGAAAACAGCCGAGGTAAACATTTAAATTGCAATTTACATAATTTTCTTATATCCCTATATTTACGAAAAATGCTGGGCATTCTCAATGCATATTTATAATTTGGATCGAACATAACCAAAAAGAATACAACTTTATTTATATGAAGAAACGAGCTGGTTGTCACCTAATGGTATGTGATACACCTGTCTATAACAATGTGGTGCTAGTTAGTATAACACATAGTACAACAATGCACTGGTCGCCTTGTTCACAAGTTGTTTAACTAGCCACAGCGCCATTTATTGTTTTCCACTACTGGTCTGCGGCCGAAATAGGGCGCTGAAGGCGAAACCTCATACCCAGCGTGCTGTATTTATTTTGGAGTAAAACGCAAAGAAAAGAAAAATTCTCAAAGAAATGCAAAAACCGACGACTAAAAACTAACAATTAAAAAATATCTCCTTGATTTGGTTATTTCCTAAAGAGCTACCGCGAAACTTCTCTTCTATATATTATAATTTTATTTTTTTAAATTTTCCGTACTTTTTTACATAACTCTAACAATCGACTCTGTTCCGTGATAATGAAATTCTAATTAATACACAAATATCTTAATTTTGAATAAAACTTAACATTAAAATTTTACTTGTAGTCATCATGGCGTTGAGGTCAAATTGACGCGAAAGATTTTATTAAAAACAAAAGTCAGTTAGACATTTATAATATATGTACTAAAAAGCTTACTATTATAATTTTCACTTTACTAGAGTAATAACGTAGCATATATAATATATTACAAACTATCTCCATTTTGGACTGACTGCATACTAGGTATTAAGTTGCAGTTGCACAAATCCTGAATTTGTATGTATAACACATCGGCGACAGGACACAAAAGTTATTGCTTCTTATACTTGTCACTTGTCGTGGCATAGTAGTATAAGATAAGAAACTTATGTAAATTTTCACGTCAGTTTGACCTGCAGTATATTACATACCGTCTTCATCAATCTACACTTCCTTGAGAATATAAATAGACGTAATTTTATACATATATATCAGTCTAAATTACAACATAATTTTGTCGCAGCGACACACGATTCAAAACATTTTCGGGATCATGATGTGACACAACAATATCTTCATAATCTAGATTAGAGGATCTATTAAATAAAAAAAAATCGTAAACAGTTTACAATAATTTTTCCTTAATCTAAAGCAAAACAAAATAAGGCAATTTACTACATCCGGCGACCTTTTCAAGTGCGAATTTGTATTTATGCTCATCAAACGAGATCATAGAAACTTGCCACAAGTATGTCGATCGTGTACAATAAATTCCCGTAGTTACAAAGTCAATAGAATCTGAATACATGATTTTATATATCACCAAATATTCAACAAAAATGTTCAAGGGCATTAATTACTGTCAATGGTCCACATCAGTTTTTTTTTCGTCCATAACACCAAAGTACAACAGAAATTTTAAGTTAAACACTTAAGTGCAAAAATTCAAACAGGTCGGAATACTCGGAAATAGTACTGACCATCGTTTTAAATATAAAAATCATTAGCATCAGCCGACTCATGTCCACAGCTGGACATAGATGTCACCAGAGCTTGGTCCTACGCTGTACATCCATCTGTTTCCTGCGACTGTTACTAGGTTGTCAGTTATGGTTCGGAGGGCCTTCCGACACGCGATTCTCGCATTCCTTTAAGTAATATGCCCTCTTAAAGTCCAGCAAAAATACACGCATAAAATACAAATAATACGATTCTCCAATTTAGCATAAGTTGTCAGTACAATAAGAAATTTCAAAATCAGACTGTGTAAAAAATAGCAGCGGTATTTTAAACAAATAAAGCATTTTTACAAAGTCAAAAAAAAGGTTGTATACCCCAAAAAAGGTCAGTTTTGAATTGTAGTTTCCATGAGCTCGCATCATTAGCTCCGCTTACACATTATATTTGGCTCGACTCTCCAGTGCAATCTGTATAACACATCTCCACACCGCAATTTTTATATTAGTTACCCTCTTTTATAACTATTTGATATCTTGTCTCCGATATAATAAATACACTACAAACATTTAAATAGTTTCCGAGTCGAATTGGTCTCCTCTTGAGATGATAATAGGTCCATAGGTTTCGTGCTGCTCCAGCTTTAGCACTTGATGCTTCTTCAAAACTAATAAACTGTAGAACTTTTGTGCGACCTGCAACCGAAACGACAGTATAAAGCATGTGAAATTATATTCTAAAGAAGATCATGATTTACAAAAAAATAAGAAAAACGCTATACAAGTAAATGTTTATGACTGGAAATGGCTGATGAAAGTATTGACATTGCCACTGGCAACTTTATTCACGGTGTACATACCTGCTTCCTGTTGTTGTGCGGAGGCGCGAGCTCAATAAAGCTGAGCGCGTGCCCGGGCTCTAGTTTGGGCCGCATGGCAGCGAACAGCTGCGCAGCGCGACGGTTCAGCACGCGTTCTGAAAACTGCTCCTCCGTTTCCCCGGCCTCACGGAATCCTTCCTCGCCCTGAATTATATCATCAACATTTCAATTCAATGTTATTTTGTCACACTTTTTAACTGCCTCCGAAGCGCAGTGGCTACGTGTTTACCTAGTAATACAGAGGTTTTTAATTCGATTTCAGGCCGCGCGTTGTGGGGTTTGGTTGATGAGGTTATTTCGAACCTAGCTAACTATGGCTCTTTGGTGATCCAGCTGTCATCATATAAGTCTCTGGCTCTGATTTTCTCTGGGATAATGTCCAGAAACCGAAGAATTAATTCAAACACATCACAAACAGAGCTCATGCATTAAATCCATATAGATACATCTAATTAACATTCGATTTACTGTACTGGTTTAACAGAATCTATATAAACAGCCCTCTTAATGTTCCCTCTTCTTGGACAAAGAGCCTCCTTGCAAAATCAGTGAGTTAAGATATTGGTCAAGTGTTGCATCAAACAAGTTGTAAATAAAGGTATATCCTATAAAGCTGTTGTTCTTAGAACATGAAGGTTTCCTCACAATGCTTTCCTTCTCCCGAACAACTGGTTTATATCTATCTCCTTATATTCTACTTATGGATAAAAATATGTAATTATACTCACAGCTTCAACACTTAGTGGTAAATCGTAGTCGTGTGGTGGACTGTGGTGTTGGTCATCGTACCCTAAGTTAGTCATTTGCATACCAGTCTGTAATTAAACAAGAAAATGTCCTTTAATATTTCTCTTAATTTCACTTTCTACAATGAACACATGTTTGCATACCATTACTCAATGGCAGTAATTGTACATAGACAATGTCTGGCAACAGACTTTCCACAGGTTGGTGAGACTTTTATTACAATAATGAAATGATAAAAAAAAACGCGGCTATCTTCTAATGCAAATAATCTAAACAAAAGGCCTGCGAGAACTAATTATGGCCAGAAAATCCTACTATTTGAAGGCGTACTTCTCTGTAAGAAGCCTCCAAAAGAAATAAAAAACACACAATCAATTGCTACCTAAAAAAATATTGAAACAGTACGTTAGAAACGATTCGAAAAATTAACAGTAAAAAATAATAATAAAACAAAATAATTAAAATTATATCAAATAAACTGTTTTTGCTAATACATCTAATGAGTTTGCAAATTCAAAATGTAAACTAACAATGTCATAATTAAATTGTTATGTCTCATCTAGTAACGCCGAAGTATACGTCACAGTATTTTGACCATTAGCCCTCTAGACCCGCGTCCGATACACAGTATCATGGAATTAATATTTTTGTTTTGTGTATTACTGTCTGCGTGTACTTATTGTAAATACACATTGTTACATTCTTATGTAAGGGAATTATTATTACTTTTTTGAGAATAAATATCTAAATGCAGATATCTGACCTGATAATCCCCATGTTCATCTAAGCCGTGTAAGGGTAGAGGTTCCATTGGTACAGTGTGTGGTAGGTCGTGCTGCGGTGGCTGCGCGCTTGCTACAGATCGTGATAGCAACGAGGAGACCTGCTCGCCTCCGATCTGTGGCATCATCGGCAGCTGCTCCATGCCGTGTTGCAGCATCATACCATGATGAAGCCCTGAGCAAGAATCGCTTTATTACACCGCTTTCAGTGTGCAGTTTATTAATTGCTTTGTAACATAGAAGACCCAGTATGTTGTGGTTAAGTTTTTTGTTTTTTACTAATCATGAAACTATTTCAGCAATTAATTTATTTAATTTACCTGCACAGATTATAAAAAAACTACTGCAACTAAATTCGAACGACCACAGAATCTAACAATAAAATAATTAATGTTAATAATAACTTAACTCCATGTTATTACAATAAACAATTATTTATTAAATATATGCCTTTTTAAAAATTAAATAGACAACTTGACATTTTTCGTAAAATAATGGCACTGAACAATTACCTGATGGTGTCATTCCACCGTGTTGCAGACCCGCAGGAGTCATACCACCATGATCTAAGCCACCTGCACAATAAATATTAGAAGATTAAAACGGTTATAACTTATTACAACATTCTACAATTGAAAAAAAATGTAACTGAATGTTTTGAATTGTTTTTTAATCAATACTAACTTTACTTCCTCAACGAACTTATAAGTAGGCAAACAAGTAAATGACAAACGCAAGTCCTAAAGTAAAAGCCGTCGTAATTATGAAATAAAAATAATGTACAACCCATCTATCCCGCTAATGGTATTTGAGGCCTTCTTTCTTAAGAAGTGTCTACTATTTATCCACCATGTTGGTCAAGTGCTAATTGGTGGACGTCACATGACCACGATAGATGTTATTCATGATACATGATGGTTTTCTCACGATGTTTTCTTTCACCGTAGGTTTAAACTTAGAGGGGATAGAACTCGTATTTGTTTGAGACGTGTTGCGCTTACAATTATTTCTGTTTAATGTGTTTGAGATTCGGGTTCGCGGTCGGAGCGTGTGCGTAACTGTTCCCGCATATCGCAATTATAACGGTTACAATTAAAATATATCAAAAGAGTTGGATATCGGAAGTTATTATGCACTACACAAAACACCCACACAAAGTGCAGTGTGAAGCGGATTGATGTACCCCGATGCAGTCGACGGCTGTGACCACAGGTACATATTTATTATTTCTAAGTATTTATATTGTGATATCCAGCTCGTGTATCCCGGACGTCACAATTCTTATGTACATAAATTTAAACATGAAAATAACCATGTTGTTATAAATTGCCCCGAGATAGCGGTGAACGTCACTATCCACCCCATTTGGCCAGTTTTATATAGATATTCAATAAGTACCTCATAAGTATTCTTTTTGTAATATATGGTTAGGATTTTGAAAGAAAACAATTCAATTGTTGTCTTTGTATCCTTGTAATAAACGATATTATTATGTAAATGGTGTAAATTCTAGGTAATTCTATATGGTGTTTCAGTCTGGTCACACGTATATTTATTAAAACAAAACTGTTTTCTTTTTTTACAGAAGATAATATAATTTTTGCGGTTATTTGACGAGGCGACAAAACGTTCGCCTAGTGGTAAGTGATACGCTTGCCCATAACAACGGGGCGCTAGTTAAGATGGTGAACAGTGCACCACATTACACTCGTCGCCTTGAGACACAAGATGTTAAGCCTCTTTACCGCAGTAATTTTACTAGTTTACAGTGCCCATCAAACCGGAACAGAGTAATGTTTGTACATTTATGTTATGCGCCTGAAATCGGAACTGCGGTGGTACCTACCTAGACGGCATCCGCAACAGGGACATACCACCAGTAAAGTGTTACTTCTTAATCCATCCACCAAATATTTAAGAATAAAAATGGTAAATTAAATGTGACCTGGTGTCATTTCTCCGTGATGAAGTCCGGCAGGAGTGAGTCCTCCATGCACTAGGCCGCCAGGTGTCATCCCGCTCTCTAGGCCCAATCCCGGAGTCATACCTCCCGGGGTCATACCTCCAGGAGTCATACCACCTGGGGTCATACCTATGACAAAAACATTTATTAATAACCTCTAAAATCAATCATACGTATGTTAGTATGACAGTTTGATTATGATAGTACAGTTTCATCATACTCCTTTCTAGGAAATAACAAACATAGCTTATTATAAATTAGTTTTTAAATGTTTTACCGCCATGATGTAATCCGGCTGGAGTCAGCCCTCCGTGGACCAGCCCCAGGTCCACAGATTGGTGCTCACCATGTTGTAATCCCACTGGGGTCATACCACCATGTGGAAGTCCACCTATTAATAAAACTAAAATTATGCGTCTTAAATAAAAAAAGCCTTGTGATGTTTTTTAATTAAATTTCTTAAATTATCAATCAACATAGTCTGAAATTTATATAAAATTACCATGAGTAAAAACTATCAAGGAGTTACTCATAGCAAAAGTTTTTAATCTTTTCTGTTTCATTAGTATTGTAATGTGTAAAGTAGAGTAAGTGTAAAGGGATACGTTTATTAACATTTGTGGCTGTTACCTGGCGTCATAGCGCCGTGTGCTAGTCCACCGGGCGTTAGTCCACCTTGTAGCAGGGTGCCTGGTGTTAATGGTCCCAGCACTCCAGGTGTTAAAGGTGGTCCTAAGGTACTCAGCATACCTCCTGTAAAATATTAAGTTGCACTTTTATCCTGATTTTAAAAGATGAATAGATCTTTTTAGTTTTGTTCTCATTAAACCCCTCAGTGGGAGCTTGTGATGATTCAAACACTTGATTTTTGTTTTGTACAATGGCCTAGTACTTGACCACGATTTCAGATTGCATTCTAAGACAACGAAGCCGTAAGTCTCTTGCTCTCATATATTGACGGCCGGAATACGGGAATGATGTAGTGGCGGCATATTTACAATATGAGGGTGGTAACTAACCAAGTGTTTTCAAAGAAATCTTACCACCAAACAAACTGCACTAATGGCTCTTGCATCGATGCATGAATATCCGTATTACAAGGCATGTGGTTAGTCACTGCACCATGCAGACAGTTAATTCCTAATGAAAGAGTCATTCACCACATTATTAAAATTCGTGTAATGGATGGAATACTATTCAGTGATGTATAACCATTAGTTAGTATAAGAAAATACGTGTTAGGTGATATACACTACGTACCGGGCGTTTGTGGGGCCTCCATGTCGTCACCTCGCGGGGTTTGTGGAGATGCGGGCTCGGTCACCCGCTCCGAAGCTATCCACACCATGGGTTAATATTGTGCGGTTACGATATATAAACATTGCGCAATTGTTAACTTTATTGGTTAAAGGTTGTATGAAGGCAATTCTGATTTTTAAAATGTATTGAATAAGATATATATACAAATATTAGAAGCTTATAAGCCTAATCTCACAGAGAATTAGTTTGGTCATTGGAGACTCCAAAGACCAAACTTAACCGTTACCTTATTTATTTGTGAAATTAAAAATAGTGATACAATATTGTTAGATTTTGATAGATGTTAATGTGAAAAAAGCAAAAAGCAATGTTTCAGGTGCAGTTAAATGAATACCTTTCGTGTATTATTTTTTAGAGAAAGTATAGTTTAGCACTTGACTATGATCCCACTTTGTTATAATAAATATGTAATCTTTGATGGTAAGGCACTGGTCTAGGAGAAAAATAGAAGTCTAGAAAACTATGGTATGATTTAGCCAATAAGGTTGGAAGTATTATCTTACCAATTGAGGGTTCATATTCTTGAGGTACAGGTGTAGGTGGTTCCATTTCAATGGCTACTGGCGCCGGCGTTTCAGGTGGCTGTATCGACTGTATTAAAAAAATCATGAAGTATCTGGTTTATCTATCCACTAATCACGCATTTAACAGGAGGGGTAAAACAAATAACAATATTTGAAAAATTAAGTGGGCTAATTAATATGATTTTTCTTTGCTTCTTTTTATCAAGCTAGCAAAACATAATTAGGCCACCTGTACATACAAACTCTCTCAATGACACCTGGGGAGACTGAACTAGGAGAGGCTGAAAACCAGCGCTGATCGGAAACTATTGTCCCGATCAGCATGAGCTGAGCCGCCTCCTTTTGCCGTTATTACATTATAAGCAAAATGTTAATTTTAAGAAAAAATACTTTTTTTAAGACTTATTTTTTTTAATTTTTAATTATAAATTAATTGCTGATACGTAATTGATCAACTTTTATTGTTGTCAATGGGCGGAAATATTAACATCACTTTCTAACAAAAACAATATTATTGAATTTTGTTGAACTAAAAGCTTATAAACATAAATTATCATAATACACGCGGCAATTGCTAGAAAGTAAAATTTAGATCTAACCTGTTAACTAAAATTATCTACTAACCATAATAATACTAATATGGTGCAGATCTAAAAATTAAATGCAAACTCAATGTACTAAATAATTATCATTGTTTCCTTGGAATCCACCGACGCCACACAAAAGTAAAGAAGGAAATATTAACTTATTAATAACAAAATTTTTTAATACTAAGTTAATTTTTGTAAATTTTCATAAATTTTATAGATAAAGCAATGATCAAATGTATTACCTCCTCATGACGCCGTTTCCTGCCGGTACGTCGCACCGTTTCCGTTTCCGGCGAACGTGCCACTTCAACCTCATCTGCTTCACAACGGTGAGTCATGTTTCGTGCATATTTCTGAAATATTACAGATAATTTCTGTCATCACAATAAATATAAAATAATCTTTAGATACCCTTACAGAACAGATATGGAGTAATAACTAAAAGTAAACACATTAAAATACTTCATTCACTTTAACTTTTTCATAACTAACAATAATGAGTATTAAAATAATACAACAAACTATTCCATTCCTCCTGCCAAACAGTAGTGAGTAAACTACTGTATTTTGGTTTGAAGGGTGCTGCGGTTAGTGAAGTAACTGGGGTAACACTTAACATCGTGTGTCTCGAAAGGACAAGCACTAAGCGGTGTCGTGTACTAGCGCCAAGTTGTTATGGGCGCACTTATCACTTACAATGAGGTAAAAATCCTGCACATCTTATCGCTGCAATAAAAAAAATCTTGTTTACCTTGAACAATAATCTCGATGGTATGTGCCTAGCAGGTAAAGAGAACAGCTTCTCCACACCTCCAGTTTCTTTCCAATGCATCAGTCTGCGAGTAGGTGGAGCAAGGTCTAACGTGGTCACTATGTCCGATGTGTTACTAAGTTGATTCTTCATCTCTTCCCCTGATATGTTCTTCACTTCGTCCACAATCAGTTTGCGCTTCCGTTTTGTTTTCGTTATGCCTAAATAAATGTTGAACATTAATATGGAAATTAAAAGTGTAAGGTTATCTTACATCTTGTTTCAAAGCATGGACAATATTGTGATGCAGTGTTTATTATTTCAACTAGCGCCACATTGTTATGGGCAGGCGTATCACTTACCATCAGCTATCTTGACTGTTTATGTATTCACATGATGTTAAGTGACAATTAAGCCATAGTCAGAGAAGAGCATGCTCACTCTAAATGCTCTTATAAGTTGATAGTACTAACACGACAATACTATTATCAAAACAGATTTACAAACTGAGGTTAGTAGCCATCGAAATTTAAAGAAACATTAACGCAACATGTGGCCTTGAAATTAAACTAGGCTCTTCTCTGTTATAAGGCATGCAGTTATATACTGCGCTTCGGAGAAAAAGCAAAGCTTTGTGGAATAAAAAAATAAATACATTTTGTAGAATCACGTGATAAATATACCTTTTAGTACTGTTGCATCAACGGGTGCTAGAGCGAAAGACTCCTCTTCATTAGTCAACAGTGTTGTCGTATCCAACACCGGTGCCGGTGTCGCAGCTCTTGCTGCCTCGACACTCGGTACTTCAGCATCATCCACTTCCTTTTATTAGAAATAAAATTTTAAACAGGTTTTGTAATGGCTATTTATGCTCGTCGTCTAGTGATCTAAGGTTGTTGTCCCAGTAATTACAGGTCTCAAAAAATCACAACTTGGTAATATTTGCATATTACACTATTTGGCGGCAGAATCAAGAATGCGATGACATCTAAGACACTCTCGCATATAGAGACCTGCTAACATTTATATAAAACACACATTTTTAAACTGAATATAAATATATTTTTGTGTAATAACTTACGCAGTGATTAAATTTATTTTAATGTTTCAACTGTGTATCGTAAACATATAAATGGTTTTTTTTTTCATTAAAAAATGTCTTACACATACTGCTCGAGAATCAGCGCGTTTTATTTCCACACATCTTTATAATTTAAATAATCGTCAACACTATAATATGCTTTACCTATTATTATATTTTTAATTTGGTTTTTAAATCTATGAAGTGTCAAATCTAAAACAGTTTGTGGAACTTTATGATACATTCGGATACCGAGCCCCACAAAGTTTCCTTTAATTTGTGCAGACGTAAATAAAGCACCGCGAGCTTATTTTTATTTCTTGTATTTTAGTCAATGACTACCTATAGAGAATAAATTTATTTAAATAATGTTTACTTTTAGAACAACAAATGTGCAATTGAAGGATAAAATAGCACTTCTATATCATGTTGCTTTTGCCGCATGCGTTAATGTAATTCTATTACAAAGTTTGTGTGCGTATAATGTACACACAACCAATGTATCTTTTTTTCAATTCATAGTCTTGTTAATATTTTTGCTGTCACTATTTATTGTATATATATATACATAACTGCATTTTTAAACAATCTCTTTATTAATTTATTTATTTCTTTATAGTTATGGTCATTTACAGATTTCCATATCATGTTACCCACCGACTTTTTGTAAAGGCTTCACATAATATCAGCTCTGTAGCAATAAAGTTGCTGCAGCAGATGCTTAGTGGACACCTGTTCAACATCATGTCACAACACACTTTTAATATTTTTTTTTTACGTAATTCCTCTTTTTTAGCAACTGTTGTTGAATAAATTTATTTCCTTCTTTCTATTAAAAGAAAATCATACCATGGGTTTAACAGATGGAGGTCTTGGCACAGCTGGTGGTGGCATAAGATCAGCCCCATCAGTGTCCATTGGACGAGGAGTTCCCGGTTCGTGGGGAGGTGAACCACCCCAACTAAAATAAAATTAAAGGTCATATAAATTTTGATAATAGTGTTAAACCATAAGATTTTTTTTTTTTATTGAATAATGAATATTACCACATGAGCATTTTCTTTTACCTGTGCTGAGGTGAAGTACCAGCATCATAATGATCGCCCATATCATCCTCGGAGTCCTGAGTGTCTCCACCTGCTACATCTGCTTCACCGCCACGTTCACCAGCCGCCTCAATCTCTGCCTAAAAATTTTTTTTTTCAACAAGACAGTGCATAAACTATTATTAGATATAAAAATTTCTAATATGTTCTTTCATTACCAAACCCACTGTCATTGATTGTAGAGTGAGCTCACAAAATTTAACTTATTATATAGGTAACTAAATATTAGCGTGTGTAGGCAGCTTGTAATAACTTTATAATGAACCATTCTGCAGTGATCTCAGTGTTTTATTGACATATCCATAACATTATTTAACATATTTTGCTATAATTACAGATTTCTTTAGCTGAGCTAAAAATATAGGAAAACCCAAATATAAGTCATATAATAAAATAAATCAAAAGTACCTGCAGGGATTGCGGTTGCGCAGAGGTACCGGGTATACCGACTGCAGCACCCGCAGCAGAACTACCCGCGGTAACATCGCCAAACAGGTCTCCTTCGAATAACCCTCCAGCATCTGGAAATTTTAATATTATATTATTTACACATCTTAACCCATCTGATAAATAGAGTAAAATAATACATAATACATACTTATTAATATAAATATCCTCAAAAAACTTATATATTAACTAATACCAACAAAAGCTTTACTGTCCTTAGAAGAGAAATAAAATGTGTTATTAAACTTATAATATTAAGGGGATAAAGAAACTGTCTAATAAATTAATTTAAGAAACTTTAGTCAAAGATTAGAGTTCCAACAATTACAAGAAAAATTACATAGTAAAAAAAAGACATAAAAAGAATCGCTAGGAGTCACTGGATCCAAATAGCATAAGGCCATATATTGTGGAATACATTACAACAGACCTATGTCCAGCAGTGGATGTCCATCAGTTGTAATGATGATGATGACAATGATGAGAAAAAGACCATGTCAGCATTAAAAAACATCATTACACTTACGCCCAAAGTCAGGTACATCTGTAATTGTCCCTCCAAAACCATCGTCTAGATGCGCAGGTGCAGGTTCGAGTGCAGGCTCGGCGCGCGGTGCACTAGGTCCAGCCTCCTTACCACCCAGCTCCAGTGAAGACCCATCCGCAAATAGTAGGTTACTCTACAAGTAGTTATTAATTATATACTTACCATTAAATCTATAATCTTTCTTCAAAGCTTATTCCCAATTTTTAGCAGTTACAATATCTTTTATACCTGTTCCAAAGCGGCGCCATTTCCGATAGCTTCTCTCATTATATCAGGATGGTCAGTATCAAAACCCATGTCACCAAAACCATCATCATGGGTAACAAGATTTAAAGAGCCATAGTCTTCCCTCATTGTAATTTCTTCCGCCCTTGATTGGTTGAGTGAAAATTGTGCTTCAATATCCACTTCACTGAAAAATATACAAAATTTAAATGCAAATTTACATAACAAAACTTTTGTATGAAAATGATGAAATAGGCTTTATAATTAATATATTCTATATTATAGGTATATTTTATATTTATTAAAATATATTCTAGATTGAAGAGGATATTGCCGACATAAAACTTGTTAAAAAATCAATGTCTTGAGACAAGCATAATTTTTGATTGAAAATATTAAACTCATAATCGTAATATGTATACTGCAAATTTGAACAAATAAATATATGAAGCAATAGTGTTTTTTCCACTGGTAACTATATTAGCACAAATGTAGTAATAATATATTTACAAAATAGCACATGAAGTTTAACAATTAAACAGGCACATGTAAATCAATGTTATATAGGATTTTTTTTGTAGTTTATTTAAAAGTAGTTACTTAAGCTCAGGCATAGCTGTATCAAAATCATGAAAGACTTCAGGCAATGTAATAGCATTCATGGCAGCCTCTCTATGTTCTTCTGGTAAATCCACCATGCCTGGCCTGAAGGCCATCTGGAAATTTTCAATAGATATTATTAAATGTGTTTAATAAATCTATATCTAAACAAGAACAGAGAAACTCAAAAAATTTCTAACAAATTTCAAATTTATTGAAAATAATTAATAAATATTTTTTTAAGCAGTGATTGACTGATATCATGACTACTTCATTAAAATGGCCATGCAAAAATTGTTAAAATTGTAATTTTTACGTTATTTTGATGAAAAGCATTGCATAACCTAGGCAGTAAATATTTTGGGTATAAAGACATAAAAATTAAAGCTAAATTAAGCTTTTCCACTAGTTTCTTAATTGATTTATAAAAACCAAAATGATTTTAATATTTTTTTTAATACTACTCCTATCTTGTTCATAACTTTGTTAACATAATAAATCAGAGCCATTATTACAATTATGATTATACACTCCCAGACACAACTATGGGCCCACCTAGTGTTTAAAGTTTTAACCGTGCCTAGCTAAAAATAAATGTTAGGTGGAGCAATAAGTTTTAATGCAGTTTTAAAGCTGCTTTTTTGGTCAACCTTTATGTATGATTTTTTTTAATTTCCAATTCAGGATTATGAAAAAAAACGAAAATTCAAGTCTGTTCATTGTTTTCAACTACCCAGGAATAGAGAAAACTTTTTTATATCACACAAGTAGGATTTTTTTATTGATGTTTCCGATTATTGGTTCCATAAAAAGGCAAATCTAAACTGAAAGCCAGTTTTGACCAAAAAATATGGATACTCGGCCTGAAATTGTCGCCCAAGCTGTAGCACTTCTGCCGGCTAAATCAATTCCAAATTACAAAAGAGAAACATACATAAGATTGACCAAAAAATCTGCTTCAAAACTGCATTAAAACTTATTGCTCCACCATATTGAGGTATTTGCAATGTGATAAATATTGCTTGTACCTAAAAAAAACTGGTTTATTCATGCCAACTTAGCTCACTAAGAAATTTTCCAAACCTCTGTTTAACCATCCTTGTCACAGCAGGGTAATACAAGTATAAAAGAATATTGGAGTGGAAAGAGAGCATATGAGGAAATATGCATATTATTAGGCATATCAAATTATGTACTATTCATATAAATAAATATTTACATTCAAATCATTTTAGACAAGTTGGAAATCTAAATTAGAAACTTTTTTACTCAATGGGTTAATTATTGATCAGAATTTCAGGTGGTGTTAAGTGACAATGATGCTGTGGATGGAGAAGCATGCTCACCCTGACCACTATGGCTCTAATATGGCTCACATATGTTGACACCAATAACATATAAATATAGTTTTGGCAGCAGGTTTAAAAAAATGAGGGTTGTAGCTAGACAAGCGAGTTCGAAAAATCTTACTACCAATCGAAATAAATTCTGGTACATAATTAAATGTTAAGTAGTCATATATAACGTCAAATAACCTACTGGTAATAATGCCTATGAATTGAATTAAAAAATATAGTGTACATTAACAAAATAACTATAATAAAACGTACCTTGATTTTGACGAAAGCTTCATTGCAATCTTGAAGCAAATATTTTGCTTTTCTGGAGTAAATTCTTACTACTCCAAGCAACAGATGGCCTGAAGTCCGTAAAGCCATTTTAACCTTAGGTTTAAGAATTCCATCAACAGATTTCTCAATATTGGTTTCAAAAACATGAGCCTTTGTCAACTTCTTATCCCAGTGAGCGGCCAGCCAAATCTTGGCCAAAGGGCCTTTTTTGGCCAGCACAAAATGTGCGTAAAACATTTTTGTAAATCACTCGATTCAATCTGTTACATTAACGTTGTTCTGAAATAAATATTGTCATGACAATCATTTCAACCCTATGAAAACTATAATTTTTGTATTAATTCACGGTAAGTCGATAGAAAATCATTAACGACACCTATTTGGCGCCTATTCTGTAATGTTACAAAACACCATGCAAATTATCCATATTTTAGAAAATAAGCAACAACAATATTATTTTCAGCAATTTCTTTTCAATTAAAGAATTTTCGTTTGTTTTACCTAATGAATTTATCAGAAATTATAAAAACCACCTTTCACACAACGTAAACATGACAACAATTACGCTTTCAAGATGGCCGCAGCGATACTTGACCGTTGATATCGTTCCGAATCAGAAACATTACAAATAAATATTATTATTAATATAAATATATAATAATATTTTGAAAAATTAAATTTTGGAGAATTGTAAAAGGAAAATTGTATTTCTCCAAATAAATATATATTAATATTTATTTGAAGAAATACAAGTACTACTAATACAAGCAATAACATATACTATATTAAGGTAAACTAACAAATTAACTACTTCATAGAGCTTCTGAAATATTTACTATATATACAAACCAAAAACTTATAATTAAAAAATATGTACATTAAATATACAAAAAATTTCCCAGGTCGTCCACATCTGGCAGAGTACCGAGCAAACTAATGGCATTGCCCCGCTGGATGGCGAGGGTTATTCTTTGTGGCAAGTAGTTGCCGGCGCGGGGGTCTCGGGTGGCTTCTGTCAGTTTTTTTGACAAATCGCTAAAAAGCTTATGCGCACCCGAACCCCATGTTCCTACGGTTTCCACCCCAAACGGCTCAAATACGTAATCACCAATAAGGTTCTCATACTTGCGCCGCTTGAGATTTTCCGCGGTGTTTGCAGCTGCGCCGGCAATGCTAGAAGTGCCCTGGACGTGGGACGGAGCAAGTGTATCGACACAGGTAGCATCCCATACAAGAGCCCGTTCCATTCTCCAAGGCACCAGAGTCATCCATCCGGTCTCCTGCCATCGTCGCGCGTCAGCCCAGATGGCTCCAGTATAGATGACACTCCGGCGGTGACGAGAACCCGACGAATGAGCTCGTTTAAATTGTAAATAACAGTTAAAAATAACTTGGTTGAATATTTATTTTTTTGTTTACAAGAGAATCGTAAAAATTACTTTAAAAATTTCTATGATCTTACTTTACATTGTTGATATTGTTCCTTAATTTTAGAATCTGTTAAAATGGAATTAAATATTTTTTCATAAACATAGTTGAAAAAATCAAATATTCGATTTATCAATTTTCTATTCATCTAGTAAAATGCAAAGCACGTTTTTTATAGATCAATAAAGAAGCTGTACTTTACTCATAATTATAAAAGAAATATTACGTAATAGTTTCAAAGCATCTATTCCATTTTTTATATTTAAAAATAACTAAAACCTTGAAGAGGACAATTAGTAACTTAAAAGTTCTATTATAAGTCTTAAATTAGTTGAACATACTTAAGTTATGAAATTGAGATTTGTAATTTTAAATATTAAGCTCTTTAGCGCCTAGCTTAAAATTGGTGAATTAAATAATAAATATTTTACGAGGATTTATTATAATGTCTATTTAATTGACAATTATTTAAAGTATGATATTTAAATTTTTGCAATGGTAACATTAGTACTCGGTAACACTGGTAACAAATTATCATTCACTCAGTTCCATTGTGCTCTTTTCCGGCTTACCTGTGGAGTACGCGAGACGTATGTGTAAATTTTATCCTTAAAAATCTATGGCTTGTTTGTAATATTTTATCTAAATTTTCTACATACTTTTATTATATAAATACTAGATATCTATTGTTCATTTATTTCAGAAATAGTGTTTTTCTAACTGTATATCTTATTGCAGTTGTGTTAGTCTCAGCATGTCATTCTTGGCGGGTCTCAAATCGCTCTATTTGTGGCCAGACCGATGATGTGACTTCTGATCAATTATTATTGATTTTGTTACTAGGTCTGCCACAGGCTTCCCAAGATGGGCGCGTACAGATATATTCAGGAATTGTACCGCAAAAAATTGAGCGATGTAATGCGTTTTCTTTTGCGCGTGAGAGTATGGCAGTACCGCCAATTGACTCGTATGCATCGCGCTCCCAGGCCTACTAGGCCTGATAAAGCTAGGAGACTGGGATACCGTGCCAAGCAAGGTGAATAATAAAACTTATCCGTGATTGTAATTATTAACCTTATCTATGTTTGTACTAATCAAAGGACTGGTTTTTAGGTTATGTAGTCTTCAGAATCCGCGTGCGACGTGGTGGTCGCAAACGCCCTGTTCCTAAGGGTGCTACGTACGGCAAACCTAAAAGCCATGGTGTCAACCAACTGAAGCCTACACGCAACTTGCAGTCTATTGCCGAGGTAAATGTTATTTCAATACTCGATGTTCACTTATATGTTATTTCCTGATATTAGTTTAACTAATAATACGTCTATAACCGTAGTAGATATTATTTTAATAATTACTTATTAAGGTGAATCACAGATGAACGCTTTGTTCGTTTCGTAGCTAAGTCGATAAAAAATTAAACTTTTTGCTATCTTTGTACTAGGATGTTTCTCTTGTTTGTGAAGTAACAAGTACTATGCCATACTCTTGCTGCAGTATAAAGGCCACTGAATCCTAAACTACAACTTGAAATTTTATGTCGTATATTATTTATTAAATACAGTGTTGTAAGAATTCTTTAACATAATGGTCATAGTACCAGGATTTGTCTTTTCTCTTCTCTGAATATTTAAAACCACCCTGGCTTTACCGCTGTATATAATAGATTTCCTAGCTTCATTAACTTGGAGTTCTTCATATAATGCATAAACTTATGAAGGTTATTTACATTACCAATTTTTTTTTGTAACTAACAATTGCTTTTAGGAACGTGTTGGTCGCCGCTGCGGAGGCTTGAGAGTGCTCAACTCATACGGGGTAGCACAGGACTCCTCGTACAAATATTATGAAGTTATCCTTGTTGATCCTTCACACAAGGTAAAATTGCACAGATATTTATTATAAAACCGCCTTTTTTTTAACCAAAAGTCAACGAAGGTTCTTTTAGTTTTCTCATGCAGTTTTAAATTTGCAATTACTAATCACTATAATTAAATAAACAATTATCTAAAACATTCCATGATGAACATTTATGTCATGCACCAATCTGAAAGGTTTTGATGTAACTTCACCTACCATTTTATCTGATTGAAAACTTTTAAATAATAATTTTTTTTGGACATGGGACTCTTTAAATAATATAAGAAATTTTTTAGGCTATCCGACGGGATCCTAAGATCAACTGGATAGTAAATGCAGTGCACAAGCATCGCGAGATGCGTGGTCTTACATCCGCTGGAAGAAGTTCAAGAGGTTTGGGCAAGGGTCACAGATACTCCCAGACTAAGGGAGGTTCTCGCAAGGCTGCCTGGACCCGCAAAAACACACTACAATTGCACCGCAAGCGTTAAACTTCAATATAATCTTACCTGTAACTTTGTTGAACTTTTGTTTTGTGAAACAAAGTTGTGGGTGGGAAATAAATATAAATTTTACGAATTTACGCTTTTACTTTCTCAAATACATATGTTCTTTCCTATTTTCTTATAGATGTAAGTATGAGTCATTTAATAACATACATTTGTTATTTAATATTTCTAACATTAATATTTACTGTGAATGTTTCAGCTCATAATTGGCAATAGGAATGAATCTTTTGAGAAAAGGTAAATGTTTTGTTTGTTCATTATTTCTTCTTAGCTTATTCAAAATGATGATAATGCATTAATGAATGCGCAAACCATGATTACCACGCATTTTTAACTTCCTTGGATGGCTGAACAATTTCTGTGAAATGAAATATCTTGCATGATTGTAAAAAGTATTAAGATTTTTTTATTATTGATTTCAGGCTCCGCAGTTGTTATTTTGGATCCTCCACATATATCACATATTGAGGTAATTATTATATTAATACAAATTATTTTTAGCAATAGTGGGCAGAGGAAGACCAGCTTGCATTAACTTCAAAATGTTTATTTTTGTTTATTTTGATTGTATTATGTACTACGGGTGCTAGATATTATATACATTTTTTGCTGCAAAACAGTAGTGTGTAAAAGATTACTTTATGTTTGTCTATTGTAATGAGACTACATTTTATCTCAAGGTAACCAAGCGCAATGTATATCATGAAAACTAGCACCACTTATAAGCTAATTTATTACTTATATTATATGCATCCCTTGCGTTTGTTAGATTATATTTTATTTAATATTACTTTATCCAAGTTATTTGTCTTTTGTCTTGTTAAAAACTTATTAATAGGATCAAATAATTTGGAAATATAATTGATCTCGTCTTGGTGAGGTTATTGTTATCTTAATTTTCAATAAACCTCAATCCGGCGAGCAACAAAATAAAAAAAAATTAAATATCTTTTACTGTTAATTTATTATTGTTCTCAAACATTCTTGTCTTTTTCAGGTATATATCCAACAAAACCGCTTTCCATTTGTATGGTGGATCAGAATTGTTAAGAAAATATTTTATTGCCAGATAAAATTGTGTCTAATTAATGCTGCCTGGGATGCTAAGATCATGTAAAAAGTTATTTATCTACTTAAATAAATCTTATCCATACTATTATTTTTATACGTTTTTTCATGTACTGTAAGAACTTTCCTCTTTGTAGCAGTTAAATAACCGATTCGTTTCGTTACAGTATGATTAAAGGTAATGGAAAATAAATAAGAATGTGCGAATTAAAGATTTATTTATAATTTTCAAACCTTAAAATTAAATAACAATATTAATGTTACAGCGTTTAGAAGTTCCGACATAAGTATTGATTGCTGTGAAATTCTTGCAGGATATTGCTTTATCCTACTCGGTTAAATTTAATGCTTGATAAATACCTAAAAATATACCAAACACCTAATGTTATCGTTTACCAACGTTCCAGACACTTGAAATGCACATCGGGACGGTGCTTTTGAATGCAATCATATTTTGTGCAACCGTTAGCGCATAGTTAATTAATTATTTTTGAATTTACTATGGTGTTGCCCTATTTATATAGAATGATAAAATATTATAATACCCAATAAATAGTTTTTATTTACTAGTTACTTTAGATAAATTAAAGAGCATTGCAAATAATAAGTAAGCTAACGCAAGATCGACTATGACCATCAAGTAACTAGGAAATTAACATGTATTTACATATAAAGTAATTTAAAACTTTTTATATATATATAACGTTTCAAGTGGGGTTACATAATGTATCACTCTTACAATTTGAGTTTTACAGTAATATTAAATACATCAATTTTAAGGTGAATTATAATCATCAAATTAATTACCATTGGAGTTCAATTGATTTCATTTGAACGACATTCTAGAAGTGAATATATATACAAATAGATAGTGAACATTGTGTTTTTGTCTGTTAACTGGATAGTTTATATTTCAGAGTGCGTGTTATCCACACTATTACGCCGATTTTATAAAATGGGGAGGTTTCCGTGGGAATTTTTTTTTTTTTAATACTTATTGTGTTAGAAATTGTTCATAATTAGCATTATAATTAGTTGAACGGTCAAAAAACTGAATAGCTCATTATTTTAATGTTTGTAAATTTGTGAAAATAATTACCTTTAATTTTTTATACATTTGTTGCCAATACATGGCGACGCAACTTCTATACAATACAAAGCATACAAAGTTAAAATAAATATATACAGAAAATACAATATTTGCGTGGGATTCGGCTAGTTTATTATGAAACATTGCTTTAAAATGGTTTCATAGTTTGTGGTTCCGATAACTTTTAACAATTGTAATACCAAACTACACTAAATTGATAATTTTAAGTTGTTTAGATATAAAAACGTGATATTTACGGAATTAATGCGCTTAAAAAAGAAATCTAGCAAACAGCTACTAATTTATACCGACGAGGAATTAATTTTTATGTACCACATTGAAAGCATTATCTAAAAATTACTTACTGCCTTTATATCATTCCATTACATTATTTATATTTTTTAATTTATTATGAAAGTTGAATAAAACATATCCATTATAGATGCTAGTATATTATGAATACATCATAATTATGTAACAACATCATTTACTAACTTAAATCACTACAATCGCATAAAATAACATACTCAAGATAATTTTCCCATATCCCTAATAAGGATAACAGCGTTTATAAAAAAGAAAAAAATAATAGTATTATTATACAGAACAATAATATAAAAAAAACCTTTATTAACCTGGTGGTAAAGTTTTTTTTCAATAAATATAATAAAAAAAGGATTTTCGATTTTATTACATTCAGATCTACAAAACAATTATGTTAAATTTTTTCTTTTGTAAATGTTTTTACGGCTCTGGATACGAGTCCTTTTGGACAATTATGTTCAAGTTTTTAAAATATTGCCCTTATACAAAAAACATAGCTTTTTTATGTGAATGACTGAAATTTTTTGTTGAGTGACACTTTTTTTTTCATAAAACGGCTCAAGCCGTTGTCTAGATTGCCGTTCATATGATTTAGAGATGTCGTGTTCAGTTGCGCGGCACCGGGTTGCGGCGTTCGACGTGGAATGTGTCGGACAGGTAAAGTCCGAATATGGCAACACTATAGAACACTGTTAGACCGAATAGAGCGACGCTCGCGCTGGCCGTGAACATATTTGAATACTCGCATCTAAACAAAACCAAAAATAATAATTAGTAGTAATATAATCTTTAAAGGTCACAGAAAAAGCTGCTGCTATTTTCATAAAATAGTTCCCTCCTAGTCGCCTTAAACGACGAGCTGACCTAATCCCGGCTCATCACTAATGCGACACAAAATAATATTATATTGTACTTCAAATTTTAAATCAGCCGTCATGCGAGGAACTGGAATTGTTTGCCGGCGTCAGTGTTTCCGTCCAGTTACGATGTGCGAGTCTTTTAGAGAAGAATAAATATGCTTCTTCTAGACCAGCGCGCTTTACCATCAAAGACTACATCGCCACTTACCATCAGGTGGGATCGTAGTCAAGCATTAGTCTATACATAATTAAAAAAAAAGCATCACCGAGTTCCAACTGGCAAAATATAAGAGGAAGAAAATTCTGTGCGGGCACGCTACGCTCTTCACGGTCTCATTGTCATTTAACACAAGTTGAAGTTTAGGACAAGTGTTGGGCTCATTGTAGATAAAATATTTAGTGGAAAAAACATTTTATCGTGAATATAAAAAGACTGCTGTACCAGTAGTATAACGATCTTTTTCTAAGTCGTATTTCCTCATGACTGTGGGTCGGTCATCATGTGTGATGAAACACACGACGACTTACTTGGCAGTTATAATGGAGTGGTTTGCCATTGCCTTCTCCATTTCACATACTAGTCCGACCGATAGGTATGACATAGATATGCAAGTTTCCTCACGATGTTTTCCTTCACCGTCAATATAACGATAATAGCGGTTATTACCTGAAGAACCAAACCACAGTGAGGGCTACTGACACGAGGGTCATCAGAATATTCTCGAGGTCCCACGTCCTCTCTGGTTGAGCGACTTCTGTAATCAACTCGTGTGTTGGCGACATGTTCGCCTCTTCCGTAACCGTTCGTGGCTGAAAAAAATTTCAAAGTAAAAGGAAGTGTTAGTCTATTGTAGATATAAAATAAATCTTATTCAACATTAGTCTCAAGTTTGATCATAGAAAGAAGTTTAGCACAAACCTGATTGTTGTTCCTCTTTGGATGCACCAGGCAGTGCACGACGGCGCGGTGGTGCAGTCCGCATGCTTGCAGCGTAGCCGCTTCATCGACCAGAACACGCCCGTTAAATATAAGCCGCACGCGGCATTCGGAGTTCAGCTCTGTTGAGAAGTGCCGCCTGGAAATAAAATATGGGACAATAATAGGTCTGAAAGCTAGATAGACTTCGGCCATCATCGCTCATTGAGCATCCCCAGGGTGGATGACAAATACACATTGCTTTCGTATTTATCGCGGCAAGGTGTTGGTATAGACTATGACCTTCCCCGGGACGTGATCCCAAGCCTCTCGCAACGCACAGAGAATGACCCCTCTCTCTCTCTCTCTGATAATAAAAGATATTATAAATAAGTATAACTAACCATTTAAAGTCCTTCAATAATTCATCCAAACTACCTTCAACTTCTTTCAAAGTATCATTAAGGTACTTTAATTTGATAAGTATTTTTCGTCTGTCTCCTACACTCTCCTCACCAACTGCTGGAGCAGTTTCAGCATCCTGCCCTAATGATGAATCTGCCTCTGGGCTGCTTGTGTGATTATCGTCATTTACCACAGAGGAATTTGTCCCCGCGTTATCACCTAAAATTAAATTACGCTTTAAAAAGTTAATATGGTGAATGGTTGTGGCAGAATTTAAAAAAATAATATGGTGTGTTTAGTTCCATAATTATCAGGGATTTTTAACTGTTTAATAATGTTTCATATAGTTACAATTGTATCTGGTATGTGTATTTGTCTAACTACAATTGTTTTCCAATCACCATTATGTAGATCACTCAACACCAGATGGATTGTGGTCAAGCACCAAATAAATTTAAATTAAGACAATACATCAATTAAAGTTACCGTTTGTTATTAATGTATGAACATTGAATCAATTGACATAAAACCAGTTTATTTCTTGGTCTGTTATGTTAAGAAATAACGAAGGCAAGCCTTTTGCAAAACATTATCAGCGATTAATAACAAAAATTACCGTTAGATCTGTTAAAGAAATCACATCCTTCTGTGACATCAGCTTCCATAGCATTAACAATACTATCCATCTCTCTAATTTGTGCATTGCTCACAGGCTCAGGTTCTTGTTGAATCTCACTTTCTGCATTCTGAGTCTCAAGTTGAGGTGTCTGAACATTGTCAGGAGTAGCTAAAAAATTAAAGAAAAAATATTAATTTTTCTTATTCCATGAAAAAGGACGCATAAGTTGCTTACATGGTGGCGTTAGTTATGATGATGAACCATACACCACATTGTGCTCCTCGCTTTGAAATAGGTGTTAAGTCTCTATACTTCTATATTTTTCCTAGCTATAGCTCTTTTGTTATTTATATTATGTTAACGCTTTTAAGTAAAGTTTTTAATGAGTTAAAATCAACGAAGCATTTAATAAAGATAACCAACTTACAATCGATTCGTCTATAAAAATGCAGGCGATTATTGTCCAGCATAGCCATGTCAGCATCTACAATGCTATCCATCTCTTGTAGTGGAATCACTCTGGAGTTTTCTCGTGGAGCTTCAATAATAGAACTTGGAGTAGTTGGTGCTAAAACAGTATTTAGTTATGGCTGAATGGAAATGATGTTAAATGTGTAACTTACTGAAAAATAAACAGTTTATAATGATTGATCTAAAGTTTTCATAGCATACTTCTTGTCTTAAAAACAATGGATTAATGAACTATGAATGTATGTTGGAATTATTAGAGCAATAATATTTAAAGAGTTACACAGCACATTAAAAAATGACCAACATATGAAATCTACCCATGTATATTTTAAGTTTTTTGTTGTTATATGATTAAAATTAGAATGTATTACAAGAATGGATCATATATAATATAGATATCTTCGTCATTTAGAAATATAATGTACTAACACTAACATATTAATTTTATGGGAAAATCTAACAGAGCAATAACAAAAAAAATAAAGGTGCCTGAATAAGTTACAAAGCCAAATACAATGTGATTGTGCAACAAGGTTGTAGTGCAATTTTTATAACTGAATGTAGCTAAAAGTTATATTGCAAAATAAATTACATCCAACATTAACAACCAGAAAATTGCATACCAATAGAAAGAATAACATTCTGTGTGGAACTGCTTGCTTGGGTATTAATAATACTTGGCCCTGAGAAATATTACAAAATGTTTTATTAATAATAAATTTAAAAGCAAACAGGATTTCTGTGTATAGAATTCTAATCCTAGTAAAAGATTATTTAGAAAATCATACATTTATTACATATTATGATAGATTATAAGATTATCTAAAAAATGTGGCATTTGTAATCTGTAATTTCACATGGATGTTAATTGTCATGTTACAAGAAGTTTAACTTAGTATTAGCATTATTAGTTATATTGTATTGTAGCGTTTTTATAGATATATGAATGAATATGTTAATTTCTAAATGTAAGTAAAAATTTTTTTTACTTCGTATAATTTTCCGGTTTAAGTTTTTTTGGAAAACCATATTCATTATTCTAAAGAATTTCATAAGTATATAACAAAGATTTACAGCAATTTTATATAGTTGCCACAATAGATGAATTTAAGAGAAACTACATAAGGGCTAATTGTGTAGCACCAACCAATTATTGTAACAGTAATGTCTAATGAGATGAAATTTTAAAATTTTGAGAAGTGCTAAAGACATCCCATTGGTGTCTCTATCAATATCAGTCTCATTAGTTATAAAGCTTCTTAATCAAGTGAAGAGCGATCTTTTTCCTTATGATATAATTATAATAATCTAATAATGCACTAAGACTTACTTGGTCGTATACTGACTGTTACTGGGTGATGGGTCCGAGAACGCATCAACAGCAAAGTGCGGTATCTGTTCGGACGAGCATTTGTTGACCACCATGCCAATATAGCTATAATTATTACCAGCACTGTTATAACAAATTGCACCACCTCATCCCCCACACCCTCGATCAGAGTCATGGTGTATTATTCTAGCACCAATCCCTTAAACATAAAATGAAAAGTTGTAAAAAATTATGTTTTTAAAAGGTTTATTTTAATTAGAAGAACAATAAAGAGTAAACTTTTACATAAACATTACAACAAAATCATACAAAAAATCTAATTAATTCAATTTATGCCATTACCTCATTAGATAAAAATATGTAAACATAAATAAATTTTGAATGCATCAATGTGTGTCATGCCAAAAAACTTTTATAATCTTAAATCCACCTAAAGTAGGTGTGTTGAGTTTACATTTTGCCTTTAGTTTTTAGAATGTATACTCTTTAAATAAAATCAAGGTTATTTATACAAAACATCATTGCAATTGTACTTGTTATAGTGAAACAATTTTCAAAAATCTAAGAATGTTAAGTTAACATTTAACATCGTTTCTTTTATAAGCACTACACGAGGTCTTGTGTACCACTTAATTTTTAACAACCAAGCTATTATATTATAACTATAATCCACAAATGTAACTTATACAGAATAATATCCAAGGTCACAGATAATGATAATTATTTACAATGATACTGTAAAAGAACTCTGTAAAACACTTTGAAGTAACAAATCATCATAGTAAAGCTCCAAAAAGGTGTAAATGTTTGGTGAGTATTAACAACGATACTAAAGAAATTAACAATCTGGTATCCGTAGAGAATTACAAAAACAAATACTATTCGTCTAGTGAAATAAGATTATACTGTCTTTGTCTGAATTCAGGTATGTTTCGTAATCGAGAGAGTATTATAAAACGTTGATATTACCCTAATTTAAATTTATAATACAGAAATTGTGTACAGTACCTTTTTATTTTTTTTGCCTATTTGACAGATTCCGTCAATTACAAACAAGCAGAGAGTAAGAGCTATACATAGATTACGTAGTCTTGAAAAATTATAGTCTATTATAGACAAAGATTTAAAAATACAATAAAATAATTTATTTTTAAAAATAAAATAATTTCTTTTGAGTTTAACAAGGCCAGGCAAGACTTTTATATTCGCCTTTTACAAAACGCCGAGATTAAAATAGTAGTGGCAATATTTTAACCAGTCCCTCAAACGAGGATGGTTTTAAAAAGCGTTTCTTTAAACATTAATTAAAGCTTTTCTAAAAAATGTCTACAGCTACCAAAACGAAAAATCGTTTAAATGTACGTGTTGTATCAACAATAGGTTATTTTTTTAAAAAATTCTATATTATGTTGAGCAATACACCCTCGTATAAACTTCGTATCTCTATAATTTTAGTAGGATTTTTCTAGAAACAACAGAGTATTTTGAGCAGTTTACACCGCATAACCTTGGAGTCATCATATTATGTACTGGTTGTAGGTTTGTTTTGCTAGAGACCGTCAAGATAAATATGATCACAGCTCTTATTTCTGCCGCTAAACAGTAATGTGCAAACATAACTGTGTCCAGTTTAAACGCTGTTGTGGCTAGGGATATGAGATTTAATATATTTTGTTTCAAGGCGACGAGCGCAATGTTGTACAGTGTATTCCATCTTAACTAATGCTGCATTGTTCAGAAAAACGCATTACTATCATCAGGTTAAAGTCCGGCTCGTCTCGGCCCAACATCGAATAAAAAAAATGCCCAGTGATTATATTACCAACAAGACTCTCACCGTAACAATGTGTAAAAGGTGTACATAATATTACTAGACAGCTGAGATAGGCACGTTGTGCAAAGTACATACTTTTGCCGACTTCAGACAAGAAAAACTTGTTACTATCAATATTTTATTTTGATACCGTTAAGAGTTCCCGTCAACTTAATTCTTATAAAATAAACGAAAATTAAAATATACGCAATTAAATAACTAATGCCCGGAAAATATTCTTACTTATAATTTACTAAACAACTTTAAATTAAAAAGTAACATACATATATGTGACTTTTGTATTAAAATCTTTATTCAGGCAATAAATATCGGCTAATATTAGTCTCAAATAATAGCTTCGTTATAATCGTTCTCTTAATCCATATTTTCGGGAAAAAAGAAACCGGTGTCTGTAGTTTGTGCCTCAAATGATATTATATTATTTACTTACTCATAAAATCTATTTAAAATACGCTTAATCGGTCATTTTTATAAAGTATTATTTATATAATTCTAATTATTATAAATATCTTTTACAAGATATAAGCAAAATAATTTAGTAATGTCATTTTTGCTAGAATTGCATCATTCTGAAATCGATAGAAAGATGAATTAAGGTTGTGTTACAGATTATACTAAACGAATTTTCGTTTTACGGTATAATTTTTCGAAAATAAATTTTTATCGTAAAATTTTGGTTGAAAACATGAATGAAATATCAAAATAGGCATCAAATAATACATTTCGTTTTAGTATTTTACAAAATTGTTCCAAATTTTTCACATACAATCTTCAATTTTATGATAATGTGTCTTTTCTGCTCAAATTCGGAACGTTGTCTTATGTGTAGATAAATGTAAGTACAACTTTTGCATAAGCTTCCTAAATATAAATACGAGTTGTATAGTATAGCCTCTTAGGTCACCGGATTTGTTCTTCAACGCGGTATATAACAAACTATTTAAACCATTTGTAGTCCATTCCACATTGCGTGTGGTACCCAGTTTTAATACTGCGAGTGATATTTAAGCAAAATTTTAATAATTTAGGTTTTCTTTTAAAATATGAAAGTTTAGAGTTCAATGTTATAATATTTGCTTTATGGTATTGTAGTGGAAAATTTTGTATTTTGTTCAATAGAAACTTGTTCTAAATCGTTTATACTAAATGTTTTTACTATAGGTCTTAATATAATTTAAGACCACCGCTCATTAAATTTATTAACTGAAGTAAGTAAATACAAAGAAAGGCCAAAGAAAACACAGCTGAAAAGCTTAACATGATCTTCTCGTATGTCCAACAAAACAACAATCAACATACATACTACCAATCCAACTCTTCCTTGGGCCATAAACAGCCAGTTTCACATAGAGTTAACTACAATTCTATGAGAAAGGACAAGATAAAGAAGTTCAAGACAGCAATCTTCAGGAAAAACATCAAAATGTATGTAATTTTAATTTTATTTATTCATTAGTATTTGCTACAATATTTATTTGTTCTGTCCAAAAATGTAACGCAAGTAATCACTGAATATTGATTGGTATTATTGTCAAGAAATATAATAACTGAATTAATGACTAAAAAAGAAAAAAATGAATATTGCGAATAATAAATTTCTTTCTGTTACTTCAACTGCGTCACGTGTCTGCGATCTGCGTCACCATCACATGCATTACATTATAGAACCTTTAAAATTTAGTTTATCAAATTATTTGTATAAAGACAATTTGAATTATATCTTGTGATAATTGTTATTGAAAACAGATCCACGTGCCGGTACTAATAAAGCAACATTATCAATATGAAGTAAATAACATCAAATTATTTGACAGATATTTATTGAGTACATTTGAACAAGTTATTAGTAGGCATAAATGATATTAAAGCATATGGAGAAAAGGAGTTTAGAAAACTCACTAAACTAAGATAATGATCGAGTTGTATTTATATTTTATTTTTGGAAAGGTTTTATTAAAACATTCAATAGATTTACGTATTAAATTATAATCTGCTATTAAAAGTTTAACTCAATTTTCAATCGTGTTTATACTATTGTAGAAAACAATGTGTTCTTTTTATTCCAAATAACTCTTCAAAGTCAAGACTTTCGCGAAGCATTTTTGTCTACGATACCCTACTGTTGTAGAACGGATTGCTAAACAGATTCAGAAGTTTGTATGAAAATGACAAAGGTCTCGATACTTATGATAAATAAAAATTAGTGTTCGATGCCAATTAAAAAAAAATGCTTATGACTCATGTGCGTCAGTAACCACTAAAACATTTAGCTAATAAAAATTTGCAGGGGCAAAACAATGCTGTCTAGATTCAATATAAATAAACAACATTCAGCAAAGACGATGATTTATACATACAACCATTTTAGTAAATTATAACATCATGTATTTACTTATAGAATATTTTAATGTAGAATCTATATACACACATAATTTTTTTGCACTTTGCATAGCTTCGATTTATCTGCAGTTTTATTTGCAACAAAAATAAGTAGGTAACATTTGTGACGTTTTACAATTTGTCCGATCTTATCAAAACAATGATTGATTGAGGGCGCCGCCGCCGCAAGTATCTTCAAAAGTAATCGCGTCCGTGTCCGGTTCTTGCACCTTTGTGCGTCGCGATAAGGTTTCGTTACGTTTGCAAACAGGTTTGAACTTCGTTTGATTCTTTATGCTTAAAAATTATTTCAAAACTATAAAATTTTTGCGTAGCGACAACACTAGCCTTCAACTAATTGTGGTATCCAGAGCTGTAAAATAATTTGCAAAAAAAAAAAAATATTTATTTATGGTAGTTTCCATTTGAGCGCCATAGTATTAATGCGTTATTTAGTACCATAAACACTATACCATATTGTGATTATCTATTTGAGATAAAATGTTAGGTCCTATTACCAGTAATTTTAACTTTTTTTTTAAATTTTGCGTAGACTTATTACTTATTTATTACTACAGCGCCCTTGAAACTGAAACAGAAGTTTTTTCACAATAATGTATGCCGGCAGAAACAGGAGCTTATTGTGGCAACAACCTAGACCAGTTTCCGTCAACACCTACCACAAGTAAAATATTTACATGTTGCAAATAATGTAATGAGAACAATTTTTTTTTTGCATTAAATAAATGGTGAATGTCTATCACTGGCCTTGTACAGTTGTGTTGTATTTTAAATATTGGATATCATTATGGATCAGTAATTTGTTCAGTTATCTATTCCATGATGTCTCGACATTTATAGTCAAAAGCAGTTTTATAAGCTTGTTATCAGAGTGACGCAGCAAAAATTTCTAGGCGACTGCGGCCGTCAACGGGGGCTCCAGTAGGTGAACATTTTATATCCCAAAGACCCAAAGACTACTTTTACTAACAACTGATAATTTTTTTTTTGTTAAGAATTTTGTGACTAATATGTTAAACCGTGGTACTGTCAGACCTGTCTAAAATATATGAAGGAAGCCTAACATAAAAAAGGCAAACAAATTAATTTAAGGGCATATTTTCTTATATCTTAATTTTTTCGTCAAAGGTCGAAATTTCGTTCCGTAGAAATCGCTTACAACATTTTATAGTAGAGAAATGTTAAAGTTAACTATTGTATATATCGAAGTCCTTGTTGTAATTGGCAAGGACTTAAAAGGTTTCTTAGAAGATTCGATACCTATATAATTAATTCAAGTGCGTTAATTAAATGACAACAATTCTGTTGACATGTTTTTAATGTCAGTTTTCCATGACGTCTTTCACTTGTTTACATTGTTTAATCCTACCTAGGTTTACTCAGGTAATCAACTTATAAATATAAGTATAACATGTTCAATTCATTGTTTAGTAAGAATATAAAATGTAGGCTGCGCAATCTCCAGTTTAAAATTATACAAAAAAAAAAGGATTTCTGCATCAATGAGCAATTATTATGTTATTGATTACAATGTCTACGTAATCCACTTTTACTTTATAGAAACGACACCGTACTTCCTCTCCACTTATATTACTATTCAATTCTTCAGCCATCTCTCCATTTATTAAGCACTCGTCTATCTCTTCTCTTTTTTTAGTGCATTTATATCTATGTCTATCTATACTCATAATTTTACTGAGCGTGCAGATTCTAGATCCACAAGCCCTAGGCACGATGAAACGAAGACGTCGAGAACATATTGGTTCAATGTAAAATAGTTATCTTAAAAAATGGATGACTTGGTTTAAAAATGTACATTGCTGTAAAACCTAAATTAAATGACGTAATAACATTTTTTTTAAAATTTTGTTTGGATTAAGGTTGTTCAACTTGTACAAGGTGAGGTTTAGGCATGAGTCACGATAAAGTTGAAGAGTCATAAGCGTGATTATGTGATGACTAAAAACCTTAAAAAAATATAATAACGTATAAGTTTACAATTTAAAAATAAACAATTTACAATGTAAAGACACATACGAAGCAAATAATTCAGTAAATAAAACCTTGTGTGAATATCAATTTATAGATTTTTTGGGGGACCTATTGCAATATATGAAACCCTGCCAGCAGTATATATTCTAGGATACATTAAATGGATTACTAAAATGACCATAGAATTTTAAGTTTCCCTTCTATCTAATTTTTTTTAAAAAATTCGTTGTTTTTTATGTACATACGTTGTTTCTAACGCAAGATATCAAACATGGAGGGGAGTTTTTTTAAGCAAAAGTAATTTCATCACAGGTACTTTTCCAATTTAAATGCTCTATTAAATTTAACAAAAAAAGTAAATGACACGCTCATATACAAGTTATCTAAAAATGATACGAGATAATGTTTAATGGTTATAAAGTAGTAAATTCTGAGAAACGGAATTGTATTAATCGATTACCGTTTTAATTTTAATAGCGTCTTTATATTAAAACGTCTTCAAACCAATAACTGATGCAATTAAATTATAAAATCATTTACTTAATGATACATATTCTAGAATAAATGAGCTCTACTTGATGTATATATAAATGTACATAGGAAAGTCTAAGTTACGCCTTATAACATCAACTATGCGATGTATGTACAACTAATTCGGTTTAATCATATTAAATATTATTTCAATCAAATAGACAGACAAATTTAAACTGTCTGATCTTACTCTGATTACTACACTCGAGTATTATTTTTTTATACAGATATGATCTGTTGATAATTTTTTATGCATTTATAATGTGCGGTTCAATTATCCAAGGAAACGCAATTATCTAACAACAATTGCTCGTGCAACCACCATTTATAATTTTTGTATGCATTGTTAAATTGTTGACTTATACGTTCTGATATAATAATGTAAAATAAATTTATTTATAAACAATGCACATCGGCATTAATATTATATTATGAAAACTTTGCAGAAAAAAGTTAAAGCATAAAAAAATTAAATTAAAACGGCATCTCCATTGTTTAAAACACATTTCTAGATAGCTTATTTTCTAATTAACTATTATATTATCATCATAATATTTTAAAATTATAGTCAATTACGTCAGTGAATAAACAATTTTAATAATTATGAATTCAAGTTTCATGTTTGTTGTTTTCTTTGATGAATCAAGTCTATATTTATAAAGACAGATATATGTAATTGAAGTATTTTGATAAGATTAGTGTCGTTTGTGAAAAAAATTTAAAAACAATTTCCTTATACTATTAAAACGGTTTTTTCTTTGTTCAGGTATTGATTAAAATATATATCAATGAAATTATTTATTATATATTTACAAAAAAAAAAAAATACCATGCAGTCGTTGATTTCAACAAATGAGATCCTTTCCATCAACTTTATATTACTCTATTGTCTTATAGTACGTATCATCGCCCAGTACAAGTGGTTATTATTCTGTATAGAACATTCATTGTCTTTTTCAAGTTTTATTAATTAACAATACAACAAGCGAATGAACAACGCAGACTTTGACTCTCCTTGTTAGAGAAGTTCACGGGTCCCATTTGTGGGAACATGAAAATTTCTATCTTGTTTAAGTATAAATAACGTATACTATACCGTATATTTTATTTACTTTCTAAACGTTGGATGGAAAAATATAAAACATCATAAAATCACGCAGATTGCTTAAACTTGTTTGCGAAGAGAAAGTTCGGAAACTCCAAACAAGTAACCTAAAAATACATGAGGAAGTATATAAAATTTTTTGTTTAATATAAAAAAGATATGTTAAATAAAAACCAGCTCGCGCCTACGCTTTGTTATCTGTTTAGGTTAGCATTTTTTCTTTTTTTTTTTTGGGGGCTTTACCATTAGAAATACGTCAGCCCCATTGACACAAAGCTAAACTATAAACACAAAAAAAACCTGCACCATTAATTTAATTATAAATAAAAAAGTAAACAGTTGAAATTGTAATAATAATAAAGAGTCCTCAATCCGTAAACATGTCAAAAATATCTCGTGCTGCTTCAGATTTTGGTTTACACAAAATAATTTGTAGAGCACCCAGGTCTTGTATATTAAACGTCATGTTTACGGATTAAAAGCTCCCTTTTAGTTTTATATTTCACACATTCCATCAACAAGTGTTGGGCATCATCTATTTTATTGCAAATTTATTTCTTAATAAAAGAAAATCATATAGATACAGCATAGTGACAAATTTCCCGGAGAATTGATCAAACTGTAGTCTCACACAATATTTTTTTTATTTGTATGTTAATGTAAAAAAGTAAATGTCTTGGGTTTTACTAAATGTTATTAATTTTAACTACATGTACATTTCGCCGTCCAGTTTTGTAACTATTCGACATGTTGGTAAAACCCGCTGGAACAGTGTTGCTGCGAAGTACAATCATATAAGTATATCCATGTTTTTATATATCGCTATACGGAACGCGACGGTCTCGTGACTCTTGCCAATGGAGCGACGTCGTTGGCTGCGGCGGATGACGTCATCCGGCGCACCAATGGCGGACGAGAGCGTGATATTTTTAGAACGCAACGCGACTGTGGTGGGGACGAAGGAATATTCTATGAAACGCTTTCGGCGCGAATATTGCACAAGGTTTTCTCCGCTCGTACGCAGTGCACCCGTGTCACGATTGTATTTAAGTGTTTTAACAAAACTAATTTTCAATCGATTATTACCGAAAAATTATATCAGTATTTTTCGAGAAACGTTTAAAAGTTATTTCCTTTTCATTTGTTTTTTAAGAGTGTCCTTTCCTGATTCTACTGGAGGCCAGTAGACAATTACCTTATTTTGAGGTGGGTTATTTTAATACATTCAATAGAAGTTATAGTATTAGCACTAAAAAAAGAACTTATTGGCACTTAAAAAAACTTATTGGAAATTTATTGCGTTTCATTTACAATATGAATGCGAAGGAACGGTAGATATACTAGTTCGTACATGTTGGAACATGTCATGGTGCACGCTCTGTTCTGATAAATTATGGTTGAATTTGATTTTTACATATGTTACGGCCATTATAATAAAAAAAATATTTACATAAAAACATTTACTTTCTCAATTGTAATAAATTTTACATAATTATGAATAAAAACGTAATGCGTTTAATATTAATTGAACATTTACCGTAGCTGTATTACTGTTATGTACTTGTGAATATGGTTTGTCAGAATGGTGAATCACCACATTTTCAATGATAAAAGTTGATTCGATAAATCGATCCCATGTAACGCGTGGTGCTTCGAGGTCGCGTATCAAATTGCCACAAACAGATAACGCTAATGGTGATGCCATTAAAACTACTTTTCTTTACAACGCATTAGCAATAATTATTTATATTAAATAATAAGAAATACAGGAAATATTTTTATTTCTTTAAACAAATTTCTCGGTATTGATACTGATTATAAATTTGAGTCACTAAGATGCAATTACTTTTTTTTTTTAATTATGTATAAACGAACGCTTAACCACGAGCCCACCTGATGGTAAGTGGCGATGTAGTCTATGGTAAGGCGCGCTAGTTTAGTTATATGTATTTTTCACATCGTTAGTTGCCCCCGACTTTTTTTTTAAATGATTTGTTGAAATAGTTTAGACGGTTCTGTGTTCTATTCAATTGGATTTAAAACAAAATTCTTTACTATCATATCATATTAATGCTATCTGATCTTTCTCAGTATGAATAAATTTTTTTATTTCTTTCTTTCTTTTTCCAATTCTGTGAGTAATGTCTTTTTAAATCGTGATAAACGTTTCCTTGCTTTAGTCAGTGGCATAGGCGTAAATCGCGCAATGCCAATTAAAAAAAAATTACTAAGTTTTAGCAAATATTTAGAAAATGTTTTAAATTTAAAACAAGACATCGAATCATCATCAAGACTCGAACAAATTTTACAGTTTAATCTCTAATTGCATAGATGCGAAGTATTGTGTATATTTTTATCCTCAACTTATTTGCAAGTTACGACTGCAATCATTATGTCGGATTCCGTTTTGTAACAGCGTCAGGGTTTTCCCCGCGCTCGGTTTCGCCGGATGGCGGACTACTCGTTTTTTTTTTCATTTCCGATTTTTTGATTTAGTACTAAAGCTTGTTCCGTTTGTTACAGGCCTACATTGGTGACAATTTCTTGGTTGGGCGCCTAAAGGGTTAAGATTTCATTAGGAGCTCGAGAAGAGTTCAACGAAGTAAGTAGACTCCGCCCTGGCGGATTTCTTTTTTTAATTCTTTCCTCTGTTCCAGATACAAAAGATCGCAAAAGAGAAGAAAACGAAATATTGAAAATAGTTTTATTATGTCCAAAATTGTTTACTTAAAAAAAGTTAAAGTTAGAAACGGCGAAATTAATATTAAAATTAAAACTTTTTTAAAATCACCGTTGTTGATCAAAATATGTTCGAATCATTTACAAATTATAGATCACAACTTTCGTATAATGATTTAAATAACTAAATATGATCCATGATAGTTAAATTGTTTTTGCAATTTCAATTATCACTAATCAACGTCTTTTTTCATTCTTATACTTTTCGTTCATTAACGTTCAATATCACAGTTTTTATTAAAACGCTTTAATGTCGTAAACAGAGATAAAAAATATAACCAATTTCAAAGTAATAATTCTACTCCTTATCGAAATTATTATGGTTTTTATTAATTTGTCATTACAAGTCAACTGATGCTATTATATACAAGATGGCGGCTACTTTGAGACTAATTACACGTAAACACAGATACAATACTAATCTTGGAAAGGTTCATAGACACATAAGTATCACAAAATTGTCTTCCTTACATTTCACAGTTTCAGTTAATATTTACCCGATAATCTCTTACAATAAGTAATACTAACCTTACACTTTAAGCTAGTTAATTACATCTAAAAATACTTTACTAACATTATATATTTTAAGAGCTAAGAATAATTTTTAATAATAATTTTAGTCTAATTAGAAATAATTTAAAGTTAATTAAGATTTTAGCCTTTACTTGAAAGTACTATTTCTGGCCGATCAAAATATATGGTGAAGAGCTGGAAAATTATAATTATAGGATCAAAAAAATAAATGATGAACTGGGCAGGTGATAGAAATTGCAACCTTCGTTTGTGTGAAGAATTAAATCTTATATAGACAACTATAACACATAGACGAGAGACAACTGATTTTTTGTATTATAATTACGAAAATTTAAAGTTTTTGAAATGCATACAAACTGCGGAAGACGTAAAAACGTCTTACAGTTTACATTGCGCTATATCACTACCCTCTAAAGTTCATTATGTCACTAAAAATTTATGTATTACATATTTCAAGTATTTTTACTTTTGGTTACAACTTCCTTTATCTATCTATCTATATATATACTTCGACATATTCATAATAAGTTAAAAGCAGGTGTTAGCGTATTATATAAAAACGGGGCATCAATTACCGAGGTAACAGATATTTTCTTATTTCAAGCCAATAATAAGTAATAACTTGTGTATTAAAATATGATTTTTAACAAAATCTATTACAGAGTGAATTTTTATCCAGGATTTTGTTACTCGATACTACTTGTTTTTTCTCTAATAAATAAATGCATAAGAGTAGTGTCTAAAAGATTATAGTTTTTCATTTGATAAAGATTTACTTAATTATACAAGAACAGAAAATAAATAATATAAAACTAATAAGAGTGAACATCAGAATGATGGGACACAAATTCAAGTTTTTAAAGACGCAGACGAACAGTTTAAGGAAAATTTGTCGACAAATGAATACTTTAAAGATTTAGACGGTCATTGGAACGGAGACTTATACGAAAAGCTGTTTTTATATTATTAATGAAATATTACATAAATATTTTCCATACGGAACTGTCATTTAACAACAATCTTTTTTCTCGATACTCTGTAATAGGAAGCTCTGTGTATATCATACCTCTGTAATAAAGAATGCCGCTTATCGAACAAAGAAAAAATAACATATAAAATGTTTCAAATTAAAAGCAAATAAGTGAACTATTAAATGTGCAGTATTTTATTAAAAAAATGTAAAGTTACCGGGGATTATTACGAAAGCGTAATATTTTTCTACTACGGCTAAAACACTTCGAAATAGCAACCTGCTTTTAGCTCGTATACGCGACCACAATTCCTCTCAATGTCATATAAGCAGTTATGTACATACCTATTCTATTTCAATACATTTACATATAATTACAGACCCGCCTCAAGGTCCCCTATCTTGTGACATTTAGGTAAAGTCCGCGAGCCGCGCCGAACTGTTGCTATGCCTGTTTACGTCACTATACATTATCAATGCGCACGTTGCTCTCATCCAGCTTGCAACCAGTTCCCTTCCCGTTACAAAGAAACTTTCCCACCATACGCTTTATAGAAAACATTATTAATATCCAATCCCTAACCACTCCCGTTCCCGGCTTCATATAAATATGCACATTATGTTACGTCGTATCATTTCTGTTTGTAGTTCTATACAAAATGGTTGCTCAAAAGATCACCTGTCCGAGTCGGAGCGACGATATCGGAAATCAGTACAACTCAAACACCAAAAGATATGGTTTTTTCTCAAACGAGTCACAAGACTCGCAGTGTTTTGAAAGTGGTAGAAATAGATCTCTTAAAGGCAGAAAAGAGTCAGCAGGTGAACGGTACGACCGGAGTGGTTACAGACAGAAACGCAGTTTCAAGACCACCATCGCCAGTCGCGACCAGCAGCTATACAGAGGTAAGGTTTGGGGCAGACCGCCGTGAGTACCTAATATAATTACATTTATTATAAATATAAGTTTATCATTTAGTTCTCGCTATAATTTTTAGCTAACCATACTCAAATGAGATTTATGAATTTTCAGGAATATCTGAAACCGGAGCCCGAATTCCTGTGCACAATGACTCACGAATCAGACTTCGAGTTCTTCCAAGATCTGGTTCAGTGGTGCGGCCCTCCCCCCGCGGCATCAGAAGTACAGTCCACTGGTCAGTCTCCGAACATTCAGTTTTCCCTCAATTTTATTATCGCAAACCATTATAATATCTTCGTGTCTCCTTTCGCAGAATCTCCAAACTATACAGAAAATAGGGCACACAACACCGACACACTGCACACACCATTCTCGCCGCAAGGCTGGGATGTTTTAGACGCTAACTCTCCCTCAGCCCAGGCAAGCTTTTACAACCCAACACATAACTCCCTTCCGCACCCCGTGGAAATGTTGGACAGCTACGAAACTGATTACCTTCACGAACACGAGAATAAAGTTCCATTCCACGAGGAGTTCGTTGACATCAGCAGTTTGCCTGTGGTGATAGGAGATTTAGCGTCGGATAAAGCGGCCGATATGGACCCGTGGGACGTCCCGGCTCCAATCGGATGGCTCACACACGACACAGAACACACGAGCAATATCATACACAACACAATGCCCTTCATGGAGGAGGACTCGCTGGACGCGAAGCTAGTATCGGTAATACCCCGGGAGGTGGAGAGTAACGACGTAGTCATATCAGAATATATAATAAATGACAATTCTAGTGTCAGGGAATCCAAAAGTGCTCTTAAGACTAGGCTGGACAGCCGTCGCGGGCTGTCTCTGGATGTGGACGCGCGCGCCCCGAACTGGTCCGGCGACATTATCAGCACGCCGGAAGTACTTAGCTACGTCGAACAACTGGAGAATGAAAAATGTGCACTCCCAAGTCCGGTAAGCTTACTAAGTAGAGGCGTAGAGGTCAAGTAGTTTTAATATAATTATGATTTCTGTTGTTATCAAATCAACCGAATCTCGGTGTTTTTATAACGGTAGGTGTTAGTTACATTGACCTCATAAAAGATATCAGGATCCGGTATCAAAGCGATGTTTTAAGTTTTTTAATATTTAACAGAAACCATACAAATTCGATATTTGTTGTTACAGACGCCGGCAGGTCCCGATTGGTCCGCTCACGACACATCCATTGAAAGCGTTACGAAGTCTGTACCCTCGCCGTTCATGGACTACGAACCCATCACGCCCAAGGCTGAATGCCACGTGGAATCCGACACGGACGACGTCAAGTCATACACGAGCAGGAAGCGACGCCGCGACAGTGAGGATTCAGACGCAACGTACACTCCTTACGTCGAGCACTCGCCTCGCAAGTACAGGAGGAGGAAGCCCGGCATTCCCATTAAGGATATGATCCGTGCTTTGGAGGACTCAAAGCAGTTGAAGCCGACGCGAAGGGGCCGCCCGCCGAAACGCAGGGAGAGCACAGTCTCGTCCGTGTGCAGCGTGGACGAGAGCTCCTCCACGATATCCACACACGAAGTCAAGTACAGAGAGTTGAGAGACAAGAACAATGAAGCATCAAAAAGATCCAGAATGAACAGGAAGTTAAAGGAACTACAAATTGAACAATTGGCACTGGACCTTGAAGAGCGTAATAAGAAGCTAAGAGTGAGAGCAGAGATTTTAGAAGACATGACGAAGAAGTTAAGAGAAGCGTTCATGTCAGCTGTATCACAGAAAAGGCTCAACAGTTAACTTACGGTTTGAGCCAATGTGGGAAAAGTTGATATTTGTTTCTGAATATCTATGTTCGTAGATAACGCATAACGTACAGATGCTTGATAAATAGCGTTTATTGTGCGATTTCTGTGAATATGGATGGACGGATCGTAGATTTTGTGTCTACAAATTTTTTTGTTCTCTTTGCTGGTTAAGTTTAACCGATTGTAATAAAAGAGCAGAGTTTTACTTTTAAGGAATATTTATTTTTTAAGGTTTAATTGTAAAAAAAAATCATTATATCAACACTTATTTGTGATGCTTAAGTTATTTTAACATCTTTTGAGTGTTTTGAGATAAATCTTATAATTATTGTTAAAAACTAAACCATATTATACTTAATAATAGTCTATGGATTGATTAACTTTTTTAAAATAATGCATGGTATTTCATTGGTGTAGTTTTTATCATTTTGTTCGATTATAAAATAAAAGATTTGGAATTGTTATTTACTTATTCATTTACAAAATCCTGTTGCGGGTCGGTAGATAGAATAGATTATGAATTTTTACCACTTGCAACACTAAAAATTATAGTCCAGAATCTCGAGAGCCTATACGGTCAGCAGTGGGCACCTTCCAACTGATGACGTTAATCTTAAACAGTGCAAGTTTTCAGATACTGATCACATTCTCGAATGATGTCTGATAAGGGAAACAAGAACGATAATTTTCTTTTGTCAGATTCATGTTTACTGTATTCTCATATCTTAATTTCGACTGCTATATTATATAACGAACTGTTGAAACTCTTGTGATTAGTTTTACAATCTGCTGTGTGAGCTCGAACAATTAAAGCTTTGAAATATTCATTCATTAACGTATTGTCAATGTAATTGTAGTAAATAGTATTGACTGCTACAATATACTAATGCTTTACCCATAAAACCTAGCACCGTTCAAACAATATAACATAGCATCTCTCCATTTCCTAGGTTGACTGGTAGAAAATGCCCAGATGCATTAAGTTCTCCATTTGGTTCCATTTTTAGTTTTTCGACAATGATTTTGAATGAATAAACAATGTTAGTAGTAACAGTAAGTCCAGCAACAGTGATGTCTCCCATACACCACCTCATAAGAATTTGACCACCAGGTGGTAGGTCTCTGTTGCCGGAGACCGTCTGGATGGATACCACCGCAGCTCCTATTTCAACCGCCAAATAGTGGCGTGGAAACAATACTGTGTTCCGATGTGAAAGGCGCTGTAGCTAGTGTAATTACTGGGGTAACGAGACTTAACACCTTATGTCTCAAGGCGACGAGCGCAATGTGGTGCAGTGTGTACCATCTTAACTAGCACCACGTTGTCATGGGCAAGCGTATCACTTACCATCAGGTGAACGTCCTGTTCGTCTCGTCACATAGTAGTACAAAAAAATTCTGGGTTATATGTGCAGGGCACTTATGTATTTTAACGTGACAACGTCTATTAATTATATCACAAAAAATTTTGATAATAAATTTTATTATTCTTATTTGACATGTTTATCGGGTTACAAATCAAGTTATACTAACTCTCAATTATATTTGTTAGGGATTTTATTTCTAATTATTATTGAGCAATAGAATACATCTTTTACTTTCAACCAATTCGGGCAAACGCATACCGACTTAGCGGTCGGCGTAAGCCACGCCCACTTATGTGCGGGACATTTCTCAGCACGCGCGTCCTATCTTATACCAATTTAATAGACGTTGTCACGTCAAAAAATTTAGACAAAATAAAATCAATCGAGTCGGCTGTAAAAAGAGTAATTTATTTATAATTCACAGAGACAAATGTACCAAACATAAATTTATGAGATAATAAAAAAAAAAAATCCGTCGTCGTGACGATACTAAACGAAAAAGAAACCTTGTGACCAGGCCTCGGATATTGTTAGGTCTCAATTTCCATTATGTATAATCATGTGTTTATGCCAAAGGCAGGCCAAACAGTAGCAACGCTACATGCGTTGGGTGTAAATATATATAGTTAAAATAGTTGATTAACAATTTTAGAGCATAAACATAAATAATACAATTAATATTCTAACAATAATCTAAATCGACTAAATATTTTCATATAGACATTATCTAAAACCAAGTATTTTTTTTAATATTGTGGCATAATGGCTACTGATCATTTTGCGGTGTAAATCAAATCCCATAAGACAATCTATGAATAGCCCGAAATCAGGAAGTAATCATTATCAACAAATAAAACGGTTACGACAGCAGCAGCACCTTAACCAAAATCCTGTATTAGAAAAATCATAGGAATATTTTTTATTTATTCATTACGGCCATTTACTTGCAAACATTCACATTATCAAAACCCATAGAAAAATTTACACCGTTCAAACACAAGGTCACAAATTAAAAAGCCCCAGCCCTCGCAGCAGTTCCCCTGTAAACTTTTGTTCTCTGGTATTTTAATATCAGTGTAATCCAGAGTGGTACATGATCAAGTTATTTGGATGTTAATTGCTTATTCACCCATGGGAAGGTGTCTACAAGGGCTGGGGCAGGCCTCGGAGCATTGTGAGCATGTGCAGCAACCATAAAGTAAATGTTTCTTTCACACCGCACTAATTATAAATGGGGTCCTATAACGTAGCACAGTACTGGATCATTCAATCGCGTGCTCAAGTCCCGCAACACTATTTATACCCGATTACTCGTTAATTTTACACTTTACACTGAGTCACAGTAAAACTGACACCTGAGTACAAAGGAGATTTGATTTTATGTTAATCGGATCCACCGTCGTCGGCATCCTCCAGGAAGCTGAATTTATTTGAAGCTACAAAGTTCTGGGGAGAGAAAGATTTTATTTGTTATAACTATTTCAGTAAAACATTGTCAAAATAAACAGTATCAGGTTTATTTAAGTGACAGTCATCACCTAAGCTACGTTGTGTTGTTTTACTCTTCTTCTGAAATGCAGTAGCTAAATTTGATAGAGGTCCCTAATTCGACTCCGGGGTTATATACTGTGCAGTTTGGTAGGTGGCAGGGTTTTTTCAAAGCTGTCCGGCTGGCTACCAACCCATGTTGTAAATCTGCCGCCATAACAGCATTGCTATGTTCCAGCTGTCAATATATATGAAAGCCAGGGTATTCTGGACGAATTCACATCCACAGCCTCATTATCACTTAACACCATTTCACATAGTCAAGTGTTAGCTCATGGTAGATATAAAAAAATATGTTGAATGAGAAAAGGAGTGCATCAGCGAGCTAGTAACTCACCGGTTTCTCCTGTTCCTTCAGTTTGGGCAGAGGCCGCTCGTCGCGGTCGCCTTGCCTGTCGCGTGAACGGCTCTGCCTGTCGCGGCCGTTCTGTTCGGGGTCTGTCTCTTCCCGCGGCTTGGCATTATCTGGCGAGGCTTCTCTGTCCTTCTCCTCCTTCGGATGATCCTCCCTGTCCCCGGAGTAGTCTCGTTTTTCTGCGTCCCTGCTATGGTCGCGCTTCTCGCGGTCGTTGTGATCGCGATCGCTGTTCTCCCTGTAGTCGCGTGAATCTTTATCGTCTCTGTAATCGCGGCGGTCCCTATCGTCCCGATCATGGCGGTCTTTATCGTCGCGATTGTCTCTGGAGTAGTCGCGTCTTTCCTTCGAATAGTCTCGCCGTTCGCCATCTTTAGAATAATCGCGTCTATTTGTATCGTCCCTCGAATAGTCTCTGTCGCGACGATCTCTGTCCTTGGAATAATCACGCCGGTCTCTGTTGTAACTGCGCGAATCTCTACCGCGGTCTTCTGCAATGAAATGGTAAATTTCAAGATTATTTTGTCATTTAGTACTTATATAACATATTCAGATAGTTGTCGTTTACAAAAATGTATATATTTAAGCTTACCTCGCCTGGCACCACCACGACGATCACCGGAATGATCGTTCTGAAATATGAAAACAAAGGTGTTACACATGATCAATCAATCAAAACCAATAATTATTTTAAATAAATTATTCTCAGAACATGTTAGTTAATTTTTCATACAGATATCCATATTGGGGCACAGAGCAAGACATATACAATTACATAAGGTCCTCTTTTCGTACTCCATGCCAGAAATGAGAACATTAAAAGTGCTGTTTATATTTATTCGAAACAATTCTATATCTACCACTATTGTAAAATAATCGATTGTGAACCACTAAAAGTTAAAAAAAAAAAGTTTTAAAATGTGATAAGTAGAAGAGTTTTTTAAGAATATTAGAATATTTAAATTATTTAAGCAAGCTGTATAACATACCCTGCGACCCCAACGTTCCTTTTCTTCTCCAGCGCGTCTAGCCTCTTCCTCTTGTTTACGGAGGCGTTCTTCAATTTCGCGTTCCCTAATACAAAAAAAAAATAATAGTTTATTTTGTTCGATCACTGTAAAAATTTCATTCTTCTTACAAAATATGTCGGTAAACAGCGACCTAATTAAGCAGACAGCTTTCAATTAGGTGTCAAGTTAACCATTTCAATATGGCACAAGCGAGTTGAAAAACTCACAACAGTAATGATACATTTATCAAAACTGATGTTAATTGTGCATATACCTCATCTAGACACAAATTCTAGACCTATTGATAAAAAAAAATTCCAAAAACTAATTGCTACTATTTTTATTGTGGTAAAAGCAGGCATAGATCTTCTAGAAATTCAGTTGATGGCGTGAATCCAACAGGCTGACCATGAAGTGAGGTGTGAAACAAAATCAAAACAAAAGCATTAGTATGTGTGATAGCAAAGATAGTTTTAATAAACTGGTGTTTGAAATGATACATGAAGCATGCACAGTAAATTAAAAAAAAAAAATTCTTTCTTATATTTAGGCATCCTATCTTTCACGAAAGGAATATTAAACCGGATCATCAATTTGACTTCCGACAAGAACATGGTTCCATCAGACAAGTACATAGAGTATGTAATAAAATAAGAAAATCTCTAGAAGATGTCGGGAGAAGCTTGGCGCAAGGCTCTACTATATAAAGTAAAACTGCTCTTACCAGACCTTTTTATGTAATGTTAACATTATATCTCTCTGACAGAATATTTCAAGTGAGAGAAGACAACAGTATGTCCTTATTTTACAACATCCCTGCAAGTGTACCCCAGGGTTGGGTTACTAGCCCAGTTTTATAAACTCTGTATACCACAGACTTTCTAAAGTGCACAAATTTAACAATAGCAATGTTTACGGAAAATACGCAGCTGTTATGGTCAGTGACAAGAGTCCCAAAATGTCTTCAGAGATGTTCCAGCATGGACTGAACAAAGTAGACATATTGTCTAAAAAAATGGAGAAAAAAGCCATCACTTCAAAGTTGGTTCAGGATAAAAATCTCATGTGGAAATCAAAATATACTAGTCAAAGAGATCAGCTAAATATGTAATAACGGAACCTCCAGTGGCACATAGGAAGAAAATGAGTTTCTGAGGAAAAGCTTCTTCTGGATAATGCTGTGCTCAAACCAATTTTGATTTACTGAATACAAGCCAGGGGTACTGCCAGAATCACAAATTAAAACATTATAGAGAAAAAAGAGTGCAAACTGGCTCTCGGTGATAGCCATCTAGCTGCTGCTCCACAACAATGCTGTTATACACATTTACAACATCGGAGTGCTAACTAGTCAGTCAGGTTCAAAAATATCCTACCCTCATCCAATCTAATAAATAAATTTATAGAACTACAGTAATAAAATAGGCTGAGGACGTGACTAACTTGGCAGCAGTGTCAACGGGTTTTGCAGCACCAAACACTTTCTCAGCGGGCACAGATTTCGGCTTTTCAGGTTTGTCGTCTGCGGGCGCGCCATCCGCCGATTTGGTGGGCACATCGGAATCCCTCGGCACCGTCCGCGGTAACAGATTCAACTTTGGACGTTCACGAGGTTTACTCTCTGTAAATATTTAATAACCAAATGTTTTAAAAGAAAATAATATATAAATTACTTCGTAAAACACACTTAAATTATTGACACATATACCAGGTGGTCTGTGTTTTCAAAATAGTATATCTATATCATTAACTTAGAATGATTACAGTATGATTTCACATTGAATCAAATAGACTAAACTTTTAACACCAAAAGCAGGTATTATCGACTTGGTGCTTTGACGTATAAAAAAATAAGCACAGATAAAAATATCACAGTATAGTTACTGTGGAATTAATTGAGAAACGGTTATTTTTCGTTTAGTTGGTTACCTTCTCTGGGCGGTGGGTCACGATCGCGGTCACCAAATCCTCTTCCTCCGAAACCTCGGCCGTCGCGACTACTGCGAGGTAAAATAAATAATTAAGAGTATATCGGCGTAATAATCTTTCTTAAAATTTTGATGTTTCATTTGTGAGTAAGGAGTAGCAAATGTGTATAATTTGACATACAAAATATTGAAACTTACCCGAACCCTTCTCGCTCGGAACGGAAGCCGTCGCGGGCACCGTAGCCTCCACCACGTTCACCGTCGCGGGCACCGTAGCCGCCACCACGTTCACCGTCGCGAGCACCGTACCCGCCACCACGTTCACCGTCGCGACTGAAAGCACCACGCTCCCTTCCACTGAAATTTAATACATTCGTTAACAAAAGAAACAATTGTGCAATTAACAACATCAGATAGAGTCCAATTATTATATTTATTATTTGTAACAGATACAAACATTTAAAATAAGTTTTTAAGTTCTGTGATAACATTTACCTAGTACATCAAGACATTAGCATAATATACACTGCCCCAATAATTATTGTAATTTTTTTAAAAGGTGCTATACTGGATTATAGATCATTATCCAATAAATGTCAACTGTTGGACATAGGCCTCCTCCTCAAAGGTCTCTCTCTACACCAATCAGTTCCATTATACAGATAACGATGCTTTAATGATGAAATAGTAGTAAGAGTTATTAAAAAGAGTAAAAGCATACCGATCCTCTCCGAAGCGGTCACGCCCGAACGAGTCACGACCACCATATGGAGTTCTAGCTGGCTCAGCAGGCGCCTGTCGCTCCCCGTCACGCCAACCACCAGGCTTATTGTCAGTACTCGCTGTCAAAGTAATAACCAAAGGTTACAACATAAAATTAAATAAAAATATTTTTTTAAAAGAAGAAAAGTCATTCAGAATAAGCTTTCGTTAATTACAGAGTGAGCTAAAGACTAGTCTGAATTGAGTTACAGCATTGCCGTGTCACAGATTGAACTAAAACAGCGGGCCACAAAGGAAATTTCAACAGCATACAGTGCTATGTCTCATCCAAAAGGAGTCCTCAACAAACACCAAGCCTTTGTTTCTGGTGCCTCTGCCATTGCTTGTTGGCAATGCTCCCTTTTAGAGAGATTATAGATACAACTCATGACCTTTACTCAGACCTTCCCGGGGCAAAATGAGCAACTATGATCATTGACTTGTTCATGCTATGATCGTTGATCATTGACATGTTGAGGTTATAGAAACAATTTGTAACTTTATTTTTCACCAATTGCACAATACATAACATGAACATTGGAATTACTAATATATTGGTGTAATTCATAAAATATCTTTAGCATTATTAATACATAAACAACTTATTGTTTTAATGATAGTCCAAAATTTATAATCAATGACCAATATACTCTTATGTATGTCCCAAGTGTGACATTTTAGCTCCCTCTGAATCACTCGAAACTTACTTTTATCATCATAGTGGCAAATTATTAAATAGATAGATAGATAAATACTTTAATTCGAAATTAAATTATAGGAACAATTTCATTAGTATAAGGAATCTATTTAAAAGGTAAAAGGTTTTCTAACAATTATATGGAAACTTGACCAAGTATCCCATTAAGAATGTTTAGAATAAATGTTTATGTATTATGTAATGAATAAAACGATGCTAAATAATTTGTTGAGTGATCATACTAACATTCTCTCTCTCGGTCCCGTTCGCGGTCGCGCTCCATGGGACGGGCGCGCGCCTGTGGTTCAGGCACTGCACGTGGGCCAGATCTCCAATCGCCCATAGTTCTCTCCGGGTCATACTCCCTGCGTTTTTACATGAAATTAAAAAATTGCCTAAAACCTCATCTTGCATAGTAAAATAGAACTAATGTATGTGAAAGCTGTGAGGTAAAATAGCTAATTTTTTAGTTATAAAATTTTATTATGTTCATTGTCCACTTCATTATTTATTATTACACAGAATCTGTACATGAGCAAGACATTCACCCGATGGGAAAATAATCTGCCTGTCTATAACATTGCATCTATATTTAGTATTAAAAACACTACATAGTGCGTGCCACTGTGAAATGTAAAACAGTCTCAATATCACAGTAATTTTATTAGCTGGGCACCCTTTTAATCAGAGCATAATTATATTTCAACACTACTAACTGGAGCAGGAATAGGAGCTGTAGCTATGTATAAAATCTCCAGTATATCTAAAAATGTTACATATTGCAATCGCAATTGATTGATTTTGTTCATTGTTTACTTTAATGATCAACTTGTCCTTAACATTTTCCTATTACGTCTAATTTTAAGACTCTTAGTCTCTGGAACACCAAGTGTGAGAAACATTGCATTAACCATTTATTACTTTTATTTAACAACAATACAGTCTGTAAAATATTGTTACAAAGTAACACCTCTATCTAATATAAAATTTTTATAAGATTACTAATAAAAATAAAAATTATCCAAAATTAAATCTACATACCTATCACGATCTGATCTTCCGCTTCTGCCCATACGGCGGTCGTTATCATTGTTGGAAACTTCTATTCTTATCCTTCTACCACCAACTGTCTACAGATACAACAAATACATAAATTGTAAAAATTTTACAAACTACTTCCTGAGGTATGACATTCTTTTACTGTTTTTATAAAAACACTTACCAGGTCTTCAATGTTCATTGCACTAATAAGACTTTCCCTGTCTTCAAAGTCAACATATCCATATCCTTTAAGACGGCCACTCTCACGAGGAAGTCTCAAGTTAGTGATCTGTAATAAAATGGTAGTGTTTTGTATTGTTAGAGAACGTAAAAGGTTTTATACAATGCTTTGATTATGCTAGTAATTAATGACGTCTTTTAGATTGATAATCAATCTTCATAATATCCTCAACAAATTATGTTGTAAGGTTTTAGCTATAAGATACATTATTTATTAATACAGAAACAAATTACTACATCTACAGTGCTTTTCTGCATGTATAGTAATTTTCCATATACATGTTGTAAATGTCAAAATTTAAGCAAATAATATCAATACAAAGAAAACATTTTGTTTCGTTATAAATAATGCTGCTGTTGCTAGATCAATCTAGTAAATAATAGCATGTAAAATAATTAACTAATTAAAAAATATTATCAAATTAAAAAAAAATTAGCACCTTGAGACCTGCGAACAACTCAGCAATGGCACTCTCCTCCACATCATAGGGCAAGTTAGATATGTGCGCGATATATGGAGGACGTCGCGGTATGCTCTCTTCATCAACAGCCATGCCACCACGGGCGGCGCGTGAAGCGGACGGGAGCACCACCGGCACACGAGGTCGAGACACATAATTGTAGCTCTCAGCTATGGATAATGTGGTTTTAGGTAACTGTGAGTACATACAATTACGGAAGCTATATGGAACATTGAAAAAAATGTCAAAGCTTAAAAATAGCAATTTATGTTTTGAGATAGTTGTTGATAGTTCACATTAAACAATAAATAATTTTTTAGTACATACGTTACTTATCAATAGTTTTTGCTATTACTAACAAAATTATTTAAATAACAAATTTATATCTATTGTAATGTGTTGAACTTTTTAAAATATTAATGGTCATAATAAAGACATCATTATGTTATTAAATGATTGAGAATATTATAAACAAACTTTATACAAATAATGTAATCAATGAACTTTAATAGCCCTCAGTTTTATCGGGAGCAAGCCAATGAAAGACTAGTCTGAATTGAGTTATGACCTTGGTCATCTCGTAGATTGTACTAAAATTGCTGGTTGCAGGGGTTTTCAAGAGTAACAACATCTGTGCCTCCTCTGTACACCCCTGTGTCAGTATCACAAGCTAGACATTGCACTATGATTTCTGGTCCCCCTGCCTTCCCTATAAGGGAAGCATCCGGCTAGAATGTATTTAAAACACATAAACCTTCACTCAGACCTTCCCGAGACGAAAAAAGTGACGAGCACTCGTAAGTACGCCCCAAGTACGAGATTAACATTGGCTTGCCATTGCCCTTTACATCATCATAGGGCTTTTTTCAAAAAATACCATGCCATGCAAAAAAAAATTAAAAATCATGATAAACTGCTACTTACTCTCTTCATCTACAGAGTCTGCCCAATTGTTTGTTGTGGCTATTGCCGTCGGCTCCGCAATGATGACACCCATGTTGGCTTTGATCCATTTTGCCTTCTTTGATTTCTTGCCTGTAATTTTTTTAATAAACATGTATTAGTGTGGATTAAAAGGACAAATTAAAGACAAAAATGGCGAGTACATGAAAGGGCACATAACGATGACGCACAGAAGTAATCGACCTAGACGATTTTGGAAAGCGGTTATTCGTGGACGTACTCAATGGATAATTTGTTGTAGCAACTGTTAAGTTTTATGATTTAGTTAGCATGTTATTTTTTAAGATATAAAAGATCGAAGAAAGTAGATTTCATTAAAAAATAAATAAAATAAAAGTTATGAAAGCGGCCACGCGGTAAATCCAAACGTCTGCAGAGGAGAAAAGATGACACGTTAGCATTACTAGCTATATAATTGTAAGGCTTTTACTTTATTTAAATAGTTACAAATTCTGTTAACTACTGAAATATAAAAAAAATTAAAGAATAAACAAGAGATTTATCATAAAGTAATGGATATTCACATGACAAAATTAAAAGAACTAACCTGTAGCGGCCATATTATAAGGCTGGGGCCTGGGTTGCCACTGATTGACAAAACGATTTTCTCTAAAGACCAGAGATGCCATAAACTAAAAAAATCTAAGGGGATACCATATCATATATTCAATAACAAAGGTTTGACATTTAAAAAAGATGTAACATCATATTTTTATGAAACTATATTAAAGTTAAATTATACAATTGACTTCAATAAATATTGTAGTAAAATTCAGCGACATGCATGAATTTTTTTATTTTTATAAAAAAAGTTTATAAATCTTTTTTAACTTTTAGTATAAGTGCTATTTCAAAATCAATAATGTTATTTAGAATCCTATTCCCGAATGGTATTTACCGATAAATAGTTTACTATGTCGGTATATCCATTAATCTGAGGAGGGAAAGAAATGACCACTGGAATTCCGTGATTTTATTTTCCTTTCATAGAATTAATTGATGAATAAAAGAAATTGCCACTTTATAAAAATTACATCCATATTAAAGATTCAGTGACGCCTTTTATTATAATCAATTAATGGCGCGTAAACATTACGTTTCTACTTATAGGGGTCTAAAATGTATAATGCTATTACTTTTGGAGGTTTTCATAGTAATCATTCCAAGGGATGCGGAAGTTCAAACTTCAATTTCACACGGTATAATATATATTCACTCATATAAGCGTCATTGCTCCAAAAATGGTGAAACGTATTTAAAGAATATTTTGGCTTTCATTTTATATGTACCTAGTTATATTTAAAGCTTAGATTTGATTACACGGTTTTTTTGATATGACACATTGTGACATTGCTCATTTTATCTTTTCTTCATATATTTTCAATTGTTTGTCTTCCTTCCTGTTCTTGCGCTTTAGCTTAGTAGTATTTATATTCGTTTGTAAATTTGTAATTCGTGCTAATCATATTATGTAGCAAGGTTACCATTTCTTTTAATCGCAGCAAGTAACAAGACAGATGCGAAGTGAAGGGCGACGCACTTGATATGCTTTAATAAATATGTTATTACCGGCTGGGGTAGAGTTTTTATGAAGAGAATACATTTTTAAAGACTTTATGAATTGATTTACAATTTTGTTCAGAATTGAGATATTCAAATCTTAAATCTGAAAACTTGTCGTTATAGGTGCGATCATGTTCAAAAATTATCATAATAAAGAAGGACGTAAATCCAAAAAAGCCAAAAGTAAGAAACTTGTTCCATTTTTTGGTTCCTCGAGTGTCTAATTCTCTAACTGCCTACAAACTCGATCTTGCGGGCTACGGGCAGATGGCATGGCATTTACGTCGCGCGCGTGTATAGAGCGGACGTATTGTTGGCGCGTTCACAACTTATAAACATTGAACATCGAAACCGTTTTTTGCTGCGCCGTGTTTTTATTTAACTATAACATCGGCCGACCCAGCGCAGCTGCTAAAAAAACAAAGTTAAAAGTTCCCATTTCACAAATGGTCAGTTGGGTTCAATATTAGTTTCTAACTGGCAATAAATTAAATTTTGTTGTTGCGAGGTGACGTAAAACCCGGTGCAGTGATAACGGGGAGTGATGTGAACCGAGTTGTGTTTACGTTGCGATGTGTGTGGGTTGAGTGTAAAGTGTTTCGTTTTTTATAATGGGTTATGCATCGAGCGGGACGGGGCGGGCGGCGCACGAGGCGCTGCTGGCGAGACAGGACGCTGAACTGCGCCTTATGGAGACGATGAAAAGAAGCCTCCTGGCTAAAATGAAAAGCGACCGGGAATACGCCCTCGCTCTTTCTGCCGCAGCTGCCCAAGGACAGAAAATGGATAAATGCGAAGATCTTAATGGTAAGCAATGTGTAAGAGAACACAAACAGACCTGAACCTTGATACAGAATATTTTTCTTTCAATAGTGATCATGATCCTTGTGTAGTGTATGCCTAAGCATTTATTGTTTCCATACCTGTTGTGTATCGAATGAACCACTCTAACGGTAGTTTTAAATGCGCAAGACCAAAAAGGACAAAGGCTTTCAGAACAAAGAAAATATTGGAATCGTCTATTGATAAAAAAATTTGTCTACTTTTAATGTCTGATCTACACTCACTACATCATAATTTACATATTTATTTTATTTCATTTAAATTCGTTTTAAAAATTTTGTTTATAATATTGTAGGTTCAAAATGTACAGATTTTTGAGGGGATTATATTATAACAAATAATATCTAGTTGTCAGACCATAAAAATCTTCAAAAAAGAAATAACAAATATAATACTTTTTACGTTTAGCGAACTGACTAGATTATTAGGGCGTTCACCTGCTGGTGAATGATACTGTTTGTAACATTAACGTGCTAGTTAAGATGTATATACAGCACTACATTGCGCTCGTTGTCGTCCTTGTTATTTAAGATTACAAAGACTCGTTATCCTATCAATAGTACACTAAATACAGCGGTTTTCACACCGGAGCAGAGTAATATTGCAAGTAAAAATAGGCGATGCTGTCGTTGTTACCAAGACGGTCTCCACCGACAAAGATCTACCAACAATTAACAATATTTCCATTAAGAAATGGAGGTCTAAAATTAATTGCTCGATTTTAAATTATTTAAGGTAAATAAAGTTGTGGTGGTGAAAATGTGTTGAAGAAAGTAGTATTACTGTTTTTAAATTTATGAGTTTATTATGTCGTTGTGGGTAACAATAAATAATAAGCTTTGAAGAGTTAGACGGTTGAGATCTCATTATTCATTTAGATTTAAATGTTTGTGTAGTATTTAGCAAATCAACGATGTTTATCTAGCATTTAGGGCGTTTTACTTCACGTACAAATATACTATAAGTTTAATGAGGGCATTACATTTCAGGATCACTAATAGCGTCTGCTTGGCGCACTATGACCGAAGAATGGGAAAGCACTAGTCGCTTGATCCGCGCCAACGCCGAAGCCCTTGAATCCAGGGCCCTTGATCGTCTTATCAGTTTAATGACAGAACGGCGGAAAACCCGGAAAGTCTACCAAGAAGACCACACTAAAATTTCTTCACAGTTTACACAGGTACGTTATGGATTCTTTTTATAATTATTGATTGTTCGAGCTTATTCTAGCGGTTTATAAGAGTAATTCTTATATTTGTTAATGCTCTTGGTTTCGAAGGTATTATAATAAAACGGCAATTTAATAATTAACGGAAAGTAATCGGAAAGTTAAAGTTTTTGCATAATGCATACGGATTATGAATCGGCAAAATTCAATAGATCAACGACGGTAATTAAGTTCGCCCGTGTTCATCACCCAAGTACCATATAAATAAACAATCATAATTTTGTCAATTTGTGTTCAACATTTACAGACCTCGATAGCTACTTATAAAATTATTTGCTGAGTAGAAAGTTAGTTATCATTTAGTGATATTGTTATATATTGCACGATTAACAGTGTTGTTGTGTATCGCTTTGGAAGTTGCTGTATTAGGTAAAATTACTTAAGGTTACAAGATATAATTTCCAATTTCACGACTATGAGCACATTGTGGTGCTGTGTAAATAAATTTACTTGTTTTTCAATGAAGTGTAGTCCTTGTTGAATGCTTGCTCGTTTAGCTGGTCTCTTTTAAAAAAAATACTATTCAACTAAAACAAACCTATTAGTTTTTATGCTTGACTATTACGTTTATTTATTTAAGTTGACCTTATGAAGATCACTTTATATTAAAAATATGTAAACCTTTTATATACTTTTTTTTACAACTTTTATCGACAATAAGCCATACCGTTACCTGAATTTATATTATATGCGTCGGTCACCTATAAGGTTTGTTTTTTAATTCATGATTTGTTTATCAGCGTTTAAAATTTCTGTTGCGGGGTTCATAGAGTGAGTCATTAGTATACATTGCGAATAGTATATTACCTAGTATGGGTTATCAGGAATAACAAACTTTAAAAAGAAATTGTGTGTAAACGAAGAATGAAATCACAAAAATCTAATTTTTTTTGTGTAAAAGAATTGTCTTTTCGCCCTACGTAACTTTATTTTGTTTTATATAAATAATATTAACAAGTGATTCCGTGTTTAGAGCATATTTCTTTTTCGTAACTGTTGACCGTTTAAACGTTTAAACAAAAGTTATTGCCTATGATAGCGCGTACGAGTCGGATTGGTAATGCTTTAAATGCACAAGATCCGTTACGGACCGGTCGGTTTAGTTTCCCTGTTCCCCCCATTTCCTATCATTAATTTATAATCTTAGTATTTATACTAAATAGGTATCAGATGTCGAACGGTGTAAACCAAATAACCGTGTCAGGGCCTGTTCACAACCTATTATTTTATCAGCTGCTGTTCCAACAGAACACAGCGTGTCTCTGAATAAGTAGGTCAATCGGTCTTCTCCAATGAAGCAAATGACTTACGGTACTTGATGAATGATGCATTGACATCAATGATTTCCGTAATAAATACGTACATCGTTGTTGGTACGTGTCGTGTTATATTGTTGAAATATTGTTTCGCAATGTTAGTTAACATAAAATCGTCAAAAAAGTTAAAATAGTTAAATAGAAGCGTTCGCCACGATGAGTATAATGTGGATGCTACGTTTCCGGAACGGGTGTTGTTATATTCTGGGGGTGGAATAGTATTTTGCATTCACTTTAATGTCATTTTAACACCTCTATTATAGCGTTAGTATGTGATGTCAGATAGACACATTAAATGCCAGAGTATTCTGAGCGAGCATGCTTCTCCATTTTCGTCCTCATTGTCATTTAACAGTATATTGTAAAATGTATGTTAGGAGTTAGCACGTTGATGATAAAAAAAAACAATAAATAGGAGAAAACGACAATGCGCATTAATTTTTACAATAGTTATACGTTTAAAAAACAATTTATAAAGTTAAACAAACTCTGTAACATTTACGTTATTTTTAATCCTTACAGTTTCTAATATATATTACAGATGAAAATTAAGTGTAAATGTCAAAAATTAGTCCTGACTTTGTTGATTTTTTTATATTTATAAACTCCCTACTAACGCCAAAATATTGCTAACATAATTTGAACGTGGTTTTCCCTTAGCATTACTATAATACCATTAAGCTCACTAAGATAGCTTATTAAGTCATTTAGTATTTTTACTTAAAGTCAAATTAAATGTAGACAAAGTAAAAAATCATTTTCTACAAATGTTGAGATATTAGAATGTTATAGAAAGTTGTCTATGACAGGAAGAATGATTGTATGTGAAAGAATGCACTCTGGGTAATGAATGACTTTGTTGGGAGCCCTCTGTAACGACCTCCTGGAATGCGTATCTATCCTTGTGGAATCATAATGCGATGTTCGCACATTCAATGTGCATTGATGAATAGGCTGCTCATTGGTGTACAGGACACGAAGCTATAAATTTAAGATAACAAAAAAGTATAATGAAGATGAGTAATTTTTGAAAGAGGATTAGAGCGTGCAAGTAAACAAAATACCTTATTCGTACGGAAGACAAATTTTAACGAATGTGTTTTGTATATGAAATGTACTCAAAGATGGATTGACTACATATCGCTGATGTTTTTGCGCATAATTATTTCGCTGTCTGTTGTAAATTTTAATAACTGGTTAAACAATTTCGTATGACGTCAATTTTTAACACGGTTGAGCATAGTCTTCTATATATACATCTGAATTGTAGATGTGATCCACGATGTTAAACTTATTTAATTATCTTCCAAATTATGTCTTTTTGTTATACCCATATTTGGTAATCTTTAGAATCGGTCTCTGTAATCATAATAATATCGCCTCCGTTACCATAACCTAAGTGATTTTCAATTTCATGGCAAACATTTTTTTTGTGTGTGGATAAATATGATGTTTTATGGTTTTCTTATTAATCTATGGCATCGGACGAATATCTGTGACGAGATTTTTTGGAAGTGGTCGATTAAAGTGGGTTCAGGTTGTTAGGCTTGGTCGCGGCGCACCTGTCACCGTTCGTTGGCCCTGCGTCCGTATCGGCGCGTGCAACTTAGTTTTTCTAACAGACTATTTTTATTGCCATTATTAGAAAACTACAGTAACTCCGTCAGCGTCGATTTCGAATTTTATATAGTAATTAAATTGGCAAATGCTTTTGTATGAACAGACTTAATAGAAAAAATATTTAAGAGTTACCTACATCATAGTAGGCCAAGGAAAGAAGACATTTGCCAAACTACGTGAAGCGGGGAGATGATGTTGATTATTTCGATGATATGCATATCATGTAACGGTCAAAAAGTAATTTTAATCGTTATAGCAATGTAATTCTTTTATAATAAAAAACCATGTTACAGAATGATTTAATATAATAGTATAAGTTTTTTTAAAACTAATACATACTTAGCTTCTATTTTACGGATTTTTTAACTGCCAGCCTTGTGTCCGATGAAGTTGTGAAACATAGTCAATGTAAACTAGTTAATTCGTACATTATGGTTAAACTCATAATCATGAGTATGTTGAACATTGGGCGGCGTGTACAACTTTTTGTTGGTTACAAATTGATATGTGATGTTGATTTCTCATGAAACTTTGGGAGTGGTTCCGCGTGAGTCATGTAACGAACCGCCATCGAGCAGGTACCAAGCGTTCTCTTCGCGGGTGTTGCAATAACAAAATCCGGTAGACGACGGGGCGTCGATGTGTCAATCGCATCTTAAGTCGGAGCCGGTATGCCCTGCTTGCACCGGACCTGGCCTAGATGCAATAAATCTACTACACGACCGATTGTAAACGGGGTTACCAGATCTGTTATAGGGTTCCGGCCGCAAATGTACACAACCGGAATAAAGTCAAATGAAAGGAGTACACAATAACGAATTCAACATTTTAAACCCACCTATGTCATAAACAAATTTCCGTAATAAAGTTTAAAATTTAAACACTTCCAACAGAAACTAAAAAAGATCTTATAATATTGCAACAGCTAAACTGTTTTTCTTCCTTTGCACTTAATCGAAATACTATGCAAAGTAGAAAAGTTAGAACGAAGTTGAAAAACTGAAAGACATACACGAGACATCTTACAAAATCTTCTTTTCGGTCGAGGTTAAAAAGCAATTCTTGCTTAATAATTTAGAAATTGAATATAATAGTTTTGTGGTTTACATCTAACGATTGTTTCTTAGTATCTCCGTCATCGTTTATGAATAATGAACTGAATCATTGAATTGTATAAAAACTAATTATTTTACACTTATTGTGGAAATATCTTTAAATTATTGTATTTTATATTTAAATGCTTGTTCATAAACTATTAAATAAAAACACTTCAAAATTTTCGGTAATCCGGTAAAAACTGAGAAAGTAGTACTGTTTAACAATCTTAAATTCTAGCAACACAGAGTTTATACGCCAATTCTTAATTTAAACAGACCAAACATTTCGCACATCATCTATAGTCCAGATTCAAAATCGTGTTTGTTTTCATTTTATTATTGTCATTCTGGCACAGTCTACCCAGCTGCTGCCAACAATATCCTAATGCCACAATACTTAAACTATTCATTGCAGTTTCCTTGTTAAGCTCACGTATACTTTTACAGCTGCAGTAAAAATTGTATAAAGTGAATTGATTTTGTTCAAGCATGGACAATCCTCAAGATTTTTTTTTCATTTATAATCAATCATTTAAACGTTTTATTATGTATGCGTAGAACTGGCAATACTAATAGTATAAAAAAATTGCAGCCACGTGTCACTGACTTACGAAGGAAGTAGGGCAAAAGAATTGCAAACAACGCGGCCTCCAGTTGTATCTCACAGCTGTTAATAGTTCCGACCTACTTCGATCGCGGCTTGCGGCAAAACAAATGGTGCACAATGCATTATTGTTATGTTTAACTAATTCTAAAACATATGTTTGCTAAAGAATAATTGAGGTGAAGAAAATAATTTATCGTTACTATACTTTTTCCTTACAAAAATGTTTTATTTAAGCTCCGCCAACTTTTGTAATCTTAGCATCTGTGGCTAATATAATAAGGAAGATACTTTTATTTTTAACCAATAGTTTCCATCACAATATAACACACAAAAATTATATCTAAGATTCTAAAAGGTTAAGATAACCAATCGACACGGATACACTAAATCATAGCTATTTTGGGGCGTATAATCTGTTTGTATAGGCCGAGGATTCTGAACAAAAGTCTATCGTTAATATTATCACATTCTTTTAGGCTTTTGTTTATATGGACTTTTACTATGACTTTAAATTATTATAAAAATTATAATGCAGAAAATTTTTAAGTAATAGAGTATAAAATTGATAATATTTGACCGTTGATTAATAAGTATATTGCATATCAATGCATATTGTGTACTTACGGGGCCATATTTTTCACATTTTTTTTCCTTGGCTCGTTTTGAAGCTCAGCCACCTGCATTCCTGTTTATGTGATAATAAAATTAGTAATTATAATTAAGTGATTACATCATTTCACTATAATGTTATTTGAGGTTTTGTCGTCCTCGCTTTTAGTCGCCCGAGCGACGTTCAAGTGTAAAAAATATTTGAATTAGTGCCAATTTAATGGCGTCTCGGAATGTCGAAAATGAATTACAGTGTGGCAATTGGGTTAGGAGTTCAACGGTTGTATAAATGCAGGTATTTACGGTTAGTATTTAACTATGCCATAAAACTATTCCCACTGGAAACATAAACAGCCGTGTTAAAGTATGAGCCGCGTGACATTTTAATATTTAACGAAATTTGGCGGAAGTATTCATATTTAGATTTTTAGTAAAGTACTTTCTAGAGCACAGCATCGGTATTTAAGATATTTTTTATAATAATAAGTTAGTTAGCCATGTTGTTAGAACATTTGCCAATTAAATGGGAGAAATAAACTATACAAACCCTACAAAGATTGTGTAATCATTATCTCGTCATATCTATTTAGGTATGGTTATATACGTCCGATGAAAAACCGTATGACCGGTTTTTATATGGCGGATAATTTTTTTCTAGTGCTAAATATAAAATTATATTATTTGGCTGGTGAAAGTGAAATCGCCACTGAGCAGTGAAAGCCTCCATGATAGTTGTCTAATTTTGATTACGCGAGGACTGGTTTTTTTTAACAATTTATTTCATATAATACAAACAAATAAAACATGAATGTTTATTTGTAGTATCAAAATAACACATTTTTTTAATTTATACGAATATTCCAAATAACTTAACTATATTAATACTTAAGCAAAAACAATAGAAGTAATTAAATATGTTTTTCAGTTCTGAGTAATCTTAGTGACTACTAGACTGATTTTCTTTGGACCGGCAAATATTTAAAGATACAAGGTATAAGATAGGTTACTTTTGAGATATAATAAAGGTTCTGTGCAAAAAACATTACTTTTAAAACTGTGCACTAATTACGATTGAATTTGATTAGATTGTACCGCAACGTGTCCATTGGCTTGAGTCGTTAGATGTTACTAATTTTACTAGCTCTTTGAACCGGAATACAGTAATGTTTGCGCTCTAGTATTTGTCGGTAGAATAAGGAGCGGTACCGCCAAACAGTAACTTAGTATGCAATATATTCAAATATAAGAAAGTAGTCAGAAAGGTAGAATATTTATGACTTCATTGGACCTTTATGATCTCACTGGATATGAATTCATAAGTAACATGACTGCAATGGTAACTATTTACTATAATAAAGGATCTTTATCTAAGTAGTTTTCAACGTCTGACTCAAATAGCCTCTGTTTATATATTACTCGAACTGAAGAACAATTCATTTGTTACTGGAATTTGCTTTTACCGCTGATAACAATTGCTATCTATACATTTGATCTTCGGTGACTTCATTCAAATATCAAGGCTGAGGTTCATTACTTAGTGCAGGCCAATGTTAACCAGCGGCAGGACTCTCCTGTTGGTGATAAGTACCCAGTTTTATGAAAATATCAATGTTTTGGTTTGATAATTGCTTTTTAGCTATTACTGGGCTGATGAAGTTCATCGCACAACGCGATACCTCATACTTTCTAATACGAAAGTTTATGGTTGGATCCCGTATTACAGATGAGCTTTCCCAAACTTGCTTAATTACAACATTGTTAGTGTTTAAATTGACAACTTGTGGGAGCTACATTATTCTGCGTTTGCACACTTCATCATCTACTACCACATATAAACTTAGATCATCTCTTTGTTTATGAAGCTAAAATCCTATGGACATATATCTTACCATCGGTGGAACATTTCTACAACAGGTACTTTGCAAGTTAATGAGACGTTATGACGCGTTAAAAAATTCACGAATTGGTTAAAAGAATTCTCCGAATACTCGTTGCATAAAGCGTTATATTACGCGGACTCGGTTATTATGCAAAACAATGTTTATTGTATCATTCAGTTCATTGTATCACTCAGTTAATTCTTGACCCCTGCCAATTTAAGTCGCCAAGTTCCCACGGCAGTATTGTTACGTTTTAATGCGGCCCCAACAGTTTGCACAATAGGCCATTAATCGCTACAGTTTCTATTTACGGCTAAATCATATAGGTTAGTGTTAATTAGTGCACCATTTTATTTACATGTTTCTTTTATTGTTCGTACATTGGATGCCATGTCAATTATAATTTATTGTATTTTCATTGAAGTAATATCACAATCTACGAGCAAAATATCATATTGCTTAACTCGATGATGAGTAAAAGTCTACTTAGCAGTTATAAGTTATGTATATAACCGACGGTACATGATCATTGGAAGGTAGTATAAGTACCTGATGCATTATTAAGATATGTATAGAAGGCGAAATGCTGAAGTCATTCTGCGATGTATATAAAGATGACGACGCGATTACTTCTCTTCCTGGAGTGAACTCTAGTTACGAGACCAAGCTTTAAGACGTTATACAACCAGTGTATATATAAACATAAATATACACGAAACAGATATAGTAATTTAAAAAAAAAAATTTAAATAGGAAATAGCATTAAAAATATTTTCAAAAACAAATCTTTGTCAACATTTCCACATAACCCTGGTCCCTTCCCAGGAGACAGAATACCTTTTCGAAGCTTTCACTCCGATAATAATAATAAAAGTATCATGTATATAAGAGTGTGAATGTATAGATTTATAATTAACATCAAATAATACAAATGTTAATAATTACATATGAAGCTGTTGTGTCCCATAGTAATTATTTGCACAACCATGGTTGACGGCTTAACTCGCCCCTTACTTTACTGACCTCGTTATTCTGACCTCAACTGCCAGTACACGCCTGTCGCGTATCCTATCTAGTGTAAATGACATTTTGATTGCCAATACATCATTGTTATTTACAGTTGAGACAATTTATGCCATAGTTAGTTTATAATTACGACATATAATTTTTAAATGTTATGATCGCACAATCTATTGTTAGTTAACAATGGGTAAATTCTAAATATTTGTCTTCATTGGGTGTTACATCATATTAATAAATAATTCAATCGAAAACATACTAAAGTTTGTCGCATTGATTATCGCGTTTAATTTAGAATTCTAGTAATCGCACTCTATTACTAGAAATTCCAAATTAAAAAAATATCCACATTTTTTGAATATTTCTTAATATTTGGACTGGACTTAAACAGCATAAAACGTGTTTTGTAAAATATTTTATAACATACCTCTATGTCCAGCAGTAGAAATCTATCGGATGAGATGATATAACGGTCCGGTTATATATTTACAGTTGTTTAATAAGCACTGTATCTCATAAAAAATAATTCTTTAACAAATATCACAATTGATCCAATTTAGGAAAGTAAGGATCTAAAAATATTTTAAATGCAACGAAACTTTGCCTTTATTATTTTCTTTCCCTAAAAGTTCAGTTAGTAGTGTTATGTGTAATTTTTTTCGAGAGTTCGGTAAATAAAGTGTAAACAGAGTGGATCGAGATCCTTTGTTGTCGTCGCCGCCGTTTAATTTGCGTAGAACCGACCGTCGAGGCACCGGTTCCTGTTTCGAGAGACGCCGGGTTGGACTATCGGCCTGGCCTGTTATTTGCGTCAGACCGACGTACACTGTCTATTGGTAACCCGAGACGCTTCTCTCATCTCGTGTGAATTTATCCTTTGAGCAACCGCTTCATCGGCGGGCCTAACCCGTTTGTCAGCGCAGAAATAAACTATGATAAGCATATAACCACAGGTTATACATATCATCACGTAATACACATCATCCTTACCCATGGACGCCCATTGCTGGACATAGATCTCTTGTTAAGTATTCGACAGAACGCTCTTCTGTTTGTCTGATATTAAAATGAAGTTTCTATTAAAGTGAATGTTTAAAATATGTAACACGAGATCGTAATTATTACGCTTTAAAAATATAACTTTAGCATTCATGTCTACAATAAAATAAAACAGTTTGTTAATAAAAGACTAGAAATCTTACAGATTATTTGTGATATAATATTTACGATTGTGTAACATTGGAATTAGTAATGTTTAACACTAGATCCAAAATCGATTATCATATGAAATCGAACCTAGATTACTGATTATAATATTTATGTAATGAAAAAAGAAAGTTGTTAGCATCGTCACACTGTGTTTTATTGGCAGACGGAATCAGACGATAATTTGAGCGTCGGTACGAAAATAAACTACATAACCGACGACCGACCGCCGTGTCTTGCCTGTCCTTTTGTCGTTTACTAGTAAAGACATGAACATATAATTACTTAGAATTATACGTCATTACTCGTACTCGCATATTTGCTAACGTTTCCTATAGTTTTTCAACCTTGTGAATGTGTTTGGTGAACATATTGTATTTTCTCGATCTCTCATTCTATGAGATGTTTAGCAGCTGAACAATAATGAAATGAAATTTTGATTAACACGAAAAATAAATGAGTATTGTGTTTTTATAAGCCCGCAATGTAAATATTGAAATTTATCTAGAACACGTTTACTGCTTGCGTCACTCCGTCTTACGTGGCCGCCGGCTCGCGTGTAGCGAAATTATAGCTGTGCATAATTCAATAATAACGTTTAATATAAAAATTTTGCTTACATTTGTTATCATATGACGATTGATTGAAAATGTGTGCGGCGACAATAAATCGGCAACTGACATAGGATCTGCTAGTTCGGGATACATTTGTCTTTAGGCCATGAGCACAATGTGGTGCAGTGTAAATATCCAAGCTAGCACTACATGTTTAAGCCTTTAGTTGCGTCGTTGGAAAATAATAAAACTAATAGTATCATAGTACTATCTTGTTAGAACTATATCAAGCATGGGACTATAAGGCGCATATAAAAGTGATAAAATGATTTTTGGAAAAAGTTTAAATGTTAGTTTTGGATCATGATTTTTGTTATTAACAAAACACGTATTGGTAATTTTCAGTTCACCTTCATTCTCGGTTACCACTCTTCGACTCCGTTTTCGTGGTTTTATGGTACGAAAAACGTGGTATTTCTATAATCACATCAGAAATTATTTTTTTGATGTGAATTTTATGTGTTGTTAAATTACAAACAAATATCAATAATTACATCATCATTATAAGCCGGATAACGCCCACAGCTGGGTATAAATTAATAATTGTGGCAATAATTACATATAGAGACAGAATTAGGTTTAATTAGATACATTAGGAAAGATGTGAATAGAACGATTCATTTGCACACGGACAAATTAAAAGCTCATACGTTTTACGAGTGCTGATCTAGATATATTATACGTCCCACTTATTAGTAATATGATTCGGTTGTTTTTTTTTAACTTGTCGAAATCGCAGTAATCGATTCAGCTTGAACGACAGTTAGAACATTCGTACTCAATAAACTGTTCTTAATTAGCGTCTATGTAACAAAGTTCACATTGAGACGGCATTTGGCTGGCTCATGGCCGAGGCGTGCTTCTCGGAATTGACGACCTGCTCCAAATAGTACACGTTGCACTATTTAATCGATGTTGTAGTTTTACATTAAAACAAGTTTATATAATGTAGATAATTTTTACCTTGACAGTAAATTCTATCTTTCATTATAAACATAAGTTACTTTGAGTATTCATGTATGTGTATATAAGTATACGTTACTACATCTATTCTTATATTTCGTAACAAAAACTTACACCAAATTTACTTATTACTTTACATATTTTCCATGCAAAAGTTGTCTGGCAGAAATCGCTCATAGTGATAGGACCGCCCATTGTGCATTTATCATATAACAAGCAATGTGATCTGTTAATTCCTTAATTTTTTGGTGTGCAATAAAGTATTTTCTATTCTTTTCCATAATTTTAAAAATAAAACAGGATGTTAGGTTAGTCATCATGTTTTATAATTTTTGACAAAAATATCCGTTTGATGACGTTGTATTTTCTTAAAAGATTTTTCTTATGTATTACTATAGACAAATTTTGTATTTTTTTCATTCCATAAAGCCACGAAACTAACATGAAGTTCGCCTGATGATAAGTTAAATACTTGCCTATAACAATGTGGCGCTAGTTTGATCGATAAACACTAAACCACATTGTGCACTAAACATATTTGTTTATTTATGTAAATATGTATGTGTGTATACATTTTATTTATTACCTTCTTTCTTTACATGTACACAGTTTTATACATTATCTGCCACTGCCAGCTAGCTTGGATTAATTAGTACAAGTCCATAGGCATTAGTCCACCTGTTATGTAACTTCACTTTTGTGTGGTCCAATAAAGTTTCTAAATTAATATATTTTGTTTAATATATTCGTAAATGTAAAACATCTCAAATTATCATTTCTGGGTAAAACTTTATTTAAAAGTTTTGGTGTCACAACGGTAGACTTATTTGTTTTTCCTTATACAGCGTACAGTGACTTCATTATGAATCAATACACATTTGAAGCCTTCCTCACGCTCACAGCTGGCTTTGTTTCGTTACTTTTGAATAATCATCACCAAGCTATTCATATTGTTTATTTAAGCAGAATGGTGAATACCGAAGTCATCTATAAAACCCATCACATTACACCATATTTTACAATCCCCTCCGGGCGACGCGCATATTTATGTTGCCATTGTATGAAGAACACAGTAACAAATTTCCTTATAATAAAACCGTAAAAGTCTGTATTGGATCTGCTTATTTTTTATATACACTTATTACGTTTAAAAAGAACATATTACGTATACATTTTTACGATTTCGATGTAGAAAATTTTATTTAAATCCAGTTTATAATAAACTAAAAAAGATTACCATATTTCCTGATAGTATATGTCTTATTTTAGTACATTTTAACCTACGAAGTTCATATTGACAAACGTCCAGACAAGCAGGATTTCATCTGATTAACGATGCCGCTAGTTAGGATGATAAACACTACACCACATTATAATTATCGTTTTAATACACAAGTTAAGTTTTGTTACCCCTAGTATTTTTACTAGCTGCCCTTCGAATCTGAATATTGTAATGTTTAAACTACTGCTTGGTAGCAGAAATAGGTGTTGGTGGTGCCAACATAAATGGTCTCCAGCAACAAAGACCTGCTAATTAAACCTAAATAAAAAAATGTGTTAGTGTATGCGTGAATGGTTTAAAGCATTCACACTATTTAAATTTACTTCGCATCAAATATGCAAGTGAAGCGGGCACCAATTGTAAAGTCAACTATAGGGTCAATTAACAATATCCTTTCAGATTGGCAACGTCTAATTGCATACTTGATCTCGGTCAGATCTCGTGCTACGGTGATGCTGTAATCGAAGTGCGTATACGCACGTCGCGGCGCCGATGTTACTTTTGATAATATTCACTGCTTCTGTATTATTAAACAATAATACGTTTAAACTTTTAACAATCATGTTTTCCCTCTCATTGATTTACGAGAAACAATATCTTAAAGTTATTATGTACCTATAATAAATGTCAAACCTCGTTATGTCCCTTTGCAATCAACTCTGTAAGGTTTAAATTTTTACTGTTTAAGTTTCTTTTTTAAAAACTTTACAATCGGTGCGGAATTTTTTTATTGCTCTTTGTATACTTCTTCAGTATGGCATATAACGAATTAATTTAATTTTATTACACACTTTAAAACTTTTTAAAACTTCATTATTTCCTTCATTCTATGAACGGTATTTTAATGTATTTTTTAAAGCAATAACAACAGTTTTAAAGAGGCTAACCTCAATTAATATTTAATTAAATAATTGCTATGCCATTTTATCGCTTTTTATATTGAACTGTTAACCTGTTAGCAATTTTAAACTAAACCCAATTGTGTAATAATTATCCTCATTAATGTATAAAATCGCAGATAAATATTTCCGTTATGTTTTTAACTAGATTTGAAGATATAATGATGCATTATCACGGTTCAAATGTTGGTAAACCCAATGGAAAAGTGAAACGACAGCGGCCAATGTGATATATTAATAAAAGGATGAGAAAAATGGATCCCAATCTTAAAGTCTGGTTACGTAGAAGGGTTGCCATGCATTTGTTCCAATATGACAAAAATTACTTTAAATAGTTACCAAAATCTTTACTTGAAAGTAGTTTTTTTTATGAACGACTGGTCAAACACCTGATGGTAAATGATTCCTATAATAATGGTTAGGATTAAATATATTGCACCACATTGTGCACAAGACTAATTATTAAATTTAAAATCTCGTTAGACCGACCTTCAAACTGGAAGACAGTAACTTTTACACACTGCTACTCGATGCTAGAAATACCTAGACTATATCTCAGTTCATTCTTTTGTGTGAATTTATGTTTTTATCCTTGAATAATGATTATTATATTTCTTTTTTTTATTACTCATTTGTAAAAACTGACATTCATGCGTTTTATAATACTTTACGAAGTTTTTTATAATACTGTGTAACACATTGTTGTTAGTTTTTACTTGGTAACCCTGCCTACTTCATTTCGTTTAAGTATAGGGTTAAATAAAAAAAAAACGTGAGGTAGTTCTTTTCTCCTATTTGCCCCTGACCTCGGTGCTATTGACAATGGCTGCCAGAATGAAATATGGGGCGTCGGTAACTAAAAAGGGATTAGTCGGACGGATATTATTCCTCGTCTATTGTGACTTATTGCGGCGGCGAGCTGTTTGCCGAAACGTATGTGTTAGTTTTCAAATCACCTGTTAAGCTGTGACGAAGGTTGGGATGTTTTCTTAGGATATCATGGATGTGATTTATTGTGTAATAGGGGTCCTTTCATAGTTACTTTTAAATTGTATTGCCTTTAAACGTTCTAAAAGTCCTGGTTCGCAAACATTGTTTTTAAATATTCGTTTATAAGCGTATGCTCACATTTGTATGTAACTAAATAGGATGATGAAAAATATAATCTTTGTAAATCAATGAAATCATCATCTCGCCACTCACTTAGTTTCTAGTCTCAGTGTTCAACCTATTATGATTTTATTTATATGTTGAGTGTGTGTCGTCTGATAAATATATGTCTATATCTAAATTCCTGATAGTAAAACGCTTAAAAACTCGGTATAATTAAAAAAATAATATGTCTTCCGAATTATTCCAAACTCAGTTAAAAAAAATAACAATGATATATATGTAAAATGAAACTTGAAAAACTTTTTTTTAATGTCATCTTTGCTAAGTTGGGATAGACGAAATAATAGTATTTTGTTTATAAATACATATATATAAATGATTGTTAAAATTACATATACATACTATTTAATGTATATATGGAATTATAATTAAAAGTTTAAGATGTTTTATCGATTCCCGATTGGTTCAGCGTGAACTCACTCACATAATTAGAGTCCACTTGGCGCCTAATCCATAAGTTAAGGTGCACGCGATGAGATAGAGGCACCGGGCCGAGGATGAAGGGACGCTGGGTACAGCGCGTGTGGCATTAGGTTGTCACTTCTTAAATATTCTACTGCTGAACCTTTAAATTTAACAAACTGTATTAATTTGAGAACAGTAAGGGTTCGTTTCATTAATTTTTAATATGACTTATTTTAATTTTCTTCAAAAAAATGTTTGCAAAATTTTCTTCTTCATAACATAGTACTTGCTTGTTACAAATGCAGTTATTGTTTTCCTTAAAAATGTTGTTAGAAGTTTTATTGGAAAATCTGCTTCAGTTTAATTCTTGTAATGTTATGTATAGCAGAACGTTTTAAATGTTTTAATGTAATATTTTGATAAGCATGTGATATAATAACATATGACATATCTTTTTACTTGTATTACCTATATTAGCGACACAGCTCTTTAAACTTTAATAACGTAAATAATCAGCTAAAAAGGCTTAGTTATATACGTTCACAGTTTAAGGCGAGTTAATTCCGGTGTACACATATCGGTGTTATAATAAAGTTATACTGGTAGGTCGCTGTTGCTGGAGATCGTCTAGTTAGGTACTACCGCAACTCCTGTTTCTGCCGCCAAACAGTAGCGGGGAATAATTACTCTGATCCTGTTAGAAGTGCTTTGTGAACTAGTGAAATTACTGGAGTAACGAGATTTAACTCCTTGTCTAAAGGCGATATGCGCAATGTGGTGCTTACTGTCTTAACCAGCGTCACGTTGGTAAGGACAAGCGTTTTCTTTACCGTGACGTCTTACTCGTGTTATTGAGTAATAAAAAAAAGGTTTGGTATATGAGTACGTGGCAACCCTGTCGCAGAGGGCAGACACAATAGCAGCCGCCGACGCCGGCCGAGCCTTCTGGGAACCGGTCTCGGGGGCAGCGCTCCGCCGAATTTCGCGTCGACCACCCATCGCCCGCACCGATACTTATCACTCCCATATTTATGGCTAGATCAAAAACAGCGCTCTTTCGAAACGGATATTTGTTATTACAGTGATTAGGATCATGTTGATATTGTAATAACGAATAAATACATCTCCTTATTACATAAAAGTAAGTTTTTAGTAGGTAACTATTTTATTGTGATCAAAATTTTAAATTAATATGTTTCTGTTTATATTTTTAAAAAATCATGAAAATAGAAGTTACGGACAACAGATAAAACATACACCTCCTCCCACTCGCCTTTCCTCCATTAAATCTAATATTACAATGTATTTTCAAATATTTTTGTTATAAAAAAGTATAAACTCTCTCGTACTTGTTAATAACACATTTCAGTTTGTTTTCATTCTGCCCGTGAAACCTAATTATTAGCAAAATTGTGTCCTTTGTTTTTAGAAATATATCTTAACTGTATATAAAATTATAGGAAATGACTTTTGCAGAATGAATTTGTAATGTATGGATACATTCAATAAATTAAGGAAAATAGGTTCAAACCCCGTCGCTATATTTTGTAAAATTGAGAGGGAGAAGGAAAGTTTTACTGCTAGCCGGTGCAACGATCCCGCCTACTTAACGCCCTACACACAGGTAGTGCTGTACCTGCACAGTTTATTTCCCTTTATTTTAAAATTTATTTTGTTCAACATGACAACTTTTATTATACCTTGGAAGAGCATAAGAATAATTGTAAAGAAATTAAAATGCATAAAATATACATTTTAAGTGTTATGATTGTCTGACTGTAGAAGAGTTGAAAATAATTGGTGAAGCCTAGTTGTGGTGTTGGTAAAACAATAAATTTATATTAACAAGTGACTTAAAGAGCAGAGTTAGTTTCTCGGAGAACAGCTAGTCGCCACATCTGAACATGACGCACCTACAAAAATACTTTACTGGCAATGATCGTTGATGTATAACGTTTATATTTCCGTATCATAATATCTGAAAAGATATATATAACGTTTTCGTCTAATTTAGTGCTCGCTCGATGTAATTAATTCGTTGTTTATATTTTTAATGCGAATAGATAAAAATGGTAGCTGTTAAAAATTTATGTATTTGCGTGTTATTTACTGGTGAACGAAAAACTTCCGTCCGTTCACTAAATCACAACAAGGGCACAATACTTTGTAAAGTAGTTACAGACGTGACTAAGATGTCCGTGAAGAAAGTTGAGCACCTTGATGAACACAATATCAAGCAAGAATATGGTATTTGACCACAATTCTCAATACATATTTATTAAACATGTAAGAGAGTTCTTTTAAGATCTACTTATTTATCTATTTTTACTGGTTGCATACAGAGATTTTGAGTTTTAATTAGAATTTTGTCATAAATGCATTAATATTTAATTATGTACAAACTCAGGCGCAGTTCCCAGCCCTTAGTACAGTTCATTGAGTAAACCTGTGTCTCGGGCTGCGCAGGCGCACGGCTTTGTTGCCTCCATCGGGCACGATCTTGCTTCAGTGTGCGTCTGTGTGTAATCCACTCGTTTGTGTACCTGCTTGTAAGTTTAGACACTGGCCAGCCCGGAACGAGCCGGGCGCCGCTCTCCGACGTGTTTCTTCAACTTTAACAGATGTTGTTGTATATTTATCGGTGTCCAGTTTACATCTCCGATCGCTCTTCGTATCGCTTCATTCGTACTGCACTCATATTAGCAAAGTTTTCAGGCTGAATATTAACAAAACATTAGGCGATTCGTAATTGATTTATTGCAATATACAATTGACGATATAGATAAGTGTGTAAAGGGACAAAACAATCTTTATGTCTCTAATCGACGCGAGTTCTATACCCTCTAAAATTGAGCGTTGTATGAAGGAAAATATCGTTATGAAATCGGCATGTTCCAAAAACAGCAGCTTTCATGGCCATATGACATGCAACCAGCCGTACTTGGCCGTGATGGATCAATGGCCTTGAATCTCTCTTTAAGACAGAAGACTCTAGCTCCGATATGTTAAATAATAAGAGGACTTTTTTATTATAACATTTTATTTACTAACAAATATCTTTTATGTCGACCAATCATTTAGTCAATTTGGTATACTAGAATGGATCGGACAAAGTGTAATAAATTTAGCAAATAGTAGTGTAGTGTTTGTGTCAATGCGTTTCGCATAAGTACGAGTAGCAATCGTTTTCAGGTAACAGGTACATACATAAAACAAACACAAGCTCGCCGGCCCGCAAGCAGCGTGGAAGGGAAAGTTAAAACTTTCTGAATACTGATCGATTAAAAGTAAAAGTACCCCTTTTATACCGTTTGTATTTCAAGAAAGGTTTATCTAATTTGCGTAATAGTGCACATCAGGAATTCTTCGGTGACGATGCCCCACTGTACCCGATGAATCCAAATTAATATTGCGTAAATATAAACGTCAACACACCTCATGGAAATTAGCTTTAAGTTCAGATTTGTCTAATTTATTGAGTGAAACGAATTTAACCAAATAAAAACTATGTTAAACAGAATTTCTTACTGAAAGATTATATGTTAATAGATGTATATTTTTAAAATTACTTCAACACCATTATCATTTCAACCGACGGACTTCCACTGCCGGACAAAGATCTCATGATTGATTAATTGTATTATTATTTTTGTGGAAATTTATTTACTGTTACCAAAAACATGTTAAGGATGACAAATAAACAGAAAAAATTAAAGTCTCTTCTATTTCTCCATTTCTCGGGCAAGGCAACGTTGTCATTACACTTTGATATAATTCAACCAGTTTAACGGGAGCCCTCGTGACATAACGGAGTACAGTGCGGTGCAGGTTTAATTTGACCATTTGATTGAAGAGAGTGAGCTCTTACTAATTCGGTTCAAGATAACAACAAACGTTTTATGTTTGCATAGCTGTACAAATAGTGTCGGCTAGGTAGCCACAAGCGCCGATACCGAGAACTTCACGTTTGCTTATTTAAGTACATCAATATAATTTATCTTTACGTAGTTATTATCTTTGACGTCACCAGCGGATGTTTGTAAAGGCTTAAAGTGAATTTTCATTTGTTTAATAAAAAGGACTTTACGTGATTCTTATTTGTAGCGATTGCTTATGTTACTTTGCGTTGGCGTTTGTAATGGTCTCTAGAGGTCTTTACATTTGGAAAGTAATTTTCGATCTGAAAATTTGATAAATGAATTTAGTGCTTACCTGACGTAAGATAAAATAGTTAGGTTCATTATCATCATTAGTAGTTATTCGCTAACTGTTGTTGTTGTATTCCGTTTACTTGGATGAATAACTAAAGAGCGAGCAATGACAAAAATATGGTTGCTCTTCATACGTTAATCAATGAAACTTCATTAATAATGAATGTGGCAGTTTCCGGTCTTACCGGCTCAGTGCGGACCGTAGCGTTTGTATTCGCTATAAACTATTCGATAGATAAAATGATAAGAAATAGTAATGCAGTTCAATAATTGAATGTATTTGTAACACGTCATAATCCTTATTGTGGAATACTCATGGACGTTGGAGATTGTAGTTTTCTGCACTCAGAACGTGCCGGTATGCTGTGTCAATGTCCTTACCACATATAATGTACGAGCCTGTGTATGTTTTAACCAGCGACGAGTAATACAGTGGAATTCTAATGTTAAATTACGATAACAACTTTCTATACAATATCTACTGAAGGCATTACCTAGGTAAACAAGACTTATTCGTCGTTATATATATTTCTATGTATTTATTATATAGTATAAATATACATAGTATTATCTATGTATAAATATACCTTAAATTTATTTTGTTTATGGTGAAAATGTTTCCAATCATATACCATTGCGTCTCTCCGCTACCTAAGTTCACTGATGGCAAATTCTCATTGGCATAAAGTCCGCTGATTGTAGCCTAGTCTATCAATAAAGATTTTAAATAATAAAAAAAAAAGTATTTTGTTAGCTTTTATAGATGACATATAGAAAAATTTAAACCTGTTATATTTACCAAAACATTTATATGACTAACTGCTGATGGTAAGTCATATTCTTGTCCTTATTAATCTAGCGGTAGTTAGGATGGTACACAGTACCATTTTGTACTCGTTGCTCCAGTAATTCACTAGCTACGATGCCTTTCCAACCGGAACACAGTAATGTTTGTACCCGTACTGTTCGGCAGCTGAAATAGGCGCTGCGATGTACGTCGCCAGAAAATGTTTTATTGGCATAAAAATATTTCTTTCATTAGAATTACTTTATGGATACAATTTGTGAAATACGAAACTATAGTCAACATTAGTGTAAATATCGAAACGATCCGCTTATCCGCTCCTAGCGACGGAAAATAAACATACAAAAGTATATCGAAAAAGGATAGTAAGCAGAAGTAAAATACACATGGTTTCTATTTACTTCAAACATACAAATATATTCTTTTTTCTATTATGATTAAGTTTGTGATGATTTTATGGGACTGAGATATAGTTACTAATGTGATTTGGTTATACAAAAGCTAATTGCAAAAGCAATTTCTTTAAAAAACTATTTAAGATAAAATTAGCTATGTGAGTTTTATTTTTATAAAACAAACCAATGTTACTTTTGTGCTCTTGTCAATTTTAAAGCAATGCCTTTTGTTTTAGGTACCCGCGTAGGCATTTAAATAGGTACTAACTTCTCTTATTCATGTTTTCTTGATAAATGAATTTTATTATGTAGTATCTGCTTATAATATTTACTAAACGAGTAGATTCAAAACATATGGTAATAGTATGTTTTTTATTTAAATTTTATTATATACCTTTCGTTATTGTTAAAGCTCGAATCAAAGCATAATACTGTTGTGATATAAAAGTCGCAATTGTTCTCATATCGCTATCGACATAAACGCTTCCATGAACTTATAAACTTTGCCTGCAATGGAGGTTAAACGCGCTGATCCTTTCAATGCGGATTCCATTATGACTAACGATATTCATTGAAATACTTGTTTACATAGGTCATATAAAGCTTCAATTAAAATACGTCGATATACAATACAATAGTATTAGTAATTTGTGTTGTAATTAGATAATGTGTATTTATTATTGCAAGAAACCATCGCTTCACATTCCGTCATCAAATGTACATGAGAACTTGTTATTTCGAAATCGAATTATTCGTTGTTTATTTAAATTTTAATTATCACTTAGACGTTAAACACTTGCTATATAAGTAAGTTCGGAATACACATCACTCTTCCAAAGAATAATTGATTAGAAATTCGAGTGATTTAGGCTAAAGTTTTATAGAGTGTAAGTTAAAAAGAGTAATTCGAAGAAAATATTATGACGTTCTAACAATTTATTTTATCATTAACGTGTTTAACAAAAAAAATATTTATTCATAGATAAATTATTTTGTAAATTACTGTAGTAACGGATACAAAAATATGCGTATTTTTTATAAGACATGTTTTCACTTTACCACGGAAACTATGTCGAATTGGGAATGTTAGAAACTGGGGCAAATATAAAGTAGTAGCCACATTTTGTACAATAATTATAAAATTTAAATGTGTTTGAAGATTAAGGTTTAACTGTTTGATTTGTCATCACGGGCAAAGTCACGTGCTTGCGGCATTGGTTACATACATATGGCTTATATATGAACAAATCAAATAAACAGTTAAAATTTGTTAACTATGTATATTTTAAGTAAATAATACCTCTGTGTAACATTTAATAATAGACTTATACTTTTTATTAGACATATGTTTAAATAGCACTCCTCTAAAAATGCGGGTACAACCAGAGTTAGTTAAAAAATTTTATGTCAGAATTTAACATTAATTTTACAAACGATAATAGTAAAGCATGTTTTAATGAAATTTTCAATAAACACTTCTTTTATAAATTATTCACAATACTAGATGTTAGAAAATTCAATCCCACAAGCGAATTCAAAGATTTCGCAAACCATTAGGTTATTGGTGCTTAAAGTCGTATTTATTAACTTTTAAACATTAGATTACTTAGCAACGGTGTCTCCGGTGATCATATGCTGTGTCATAGGCCTGATGCATATAATTGCTCGACAAATTGGTGCCGTGGGAAGGTGTGTGGTGTTAGTGACACGGTGCGTGCCCTAGGCATGAATGCATACAGGAAACTCGCTGCATACGCCCTAATGCATGAACTGACTGCATTGCTTTTGCGTATCTATATAACAGCAAAATGTCTGTAGTGAATAATAAAATACCTTTTTCTTTCCTTCAAAAGTGTAACCGTTGTGTTTTTCATAAGAATTAGCCAAAATTTTTTTCTCAAACGATATCGAAAGCACATATAAAAGTCGTTATATTAAAGTTACGGAAATTTTAAAGGAACCAAAATGTTAACTTGATGTTTAATGAATTTTGATTGAAGTACCTAATAAATTTTTCTTTGCGGGTCTTACGAAAACATATTTTTCACTAAGTTTTCTATATGTATAAATAACTTATTAGTGATGTGGCTGCGAACGCGACTTTAAACGACAAATATTTTATAAATGTTTGTCGAAAGCGAACAAACGTCCGTGGAAACAAATGTATAACGAATAAACATAGTTTTACGTCACTTACTTTTTATTTATTCAATGCCAATAATTCTGTATTTATGGAGCTGATCGAAGTAATCAGTAGTAACATGTATACACACTTGTTGAGAGACTTGGGAAACGTGCGTCGAGCTGTCTGGGTGTAAGGTGAAAGCACTTGCCGCACCTATTGGCGGTTTCATTGAGGTCTTTATTCCACTTAAATATACTGACGAGATGAAAAGATTTCTTTATACTATATGTAGTACATAAACATAGTGATTATGGAAAAATTACTGTCTTCATCTTATATACGTGCTACAAACTTAAAGTTGCAATGTACAAGCAAAATTAAAAAAAAATTAACATAAAGTAAACCAAATACAAAATATAGTATGAAATTTATGATCCTATGGATAACACTTACCATGCAAGTTATAAAAAATCAAATTGCGGCCAAATTTATAACAAAAAAATTAATACCGGTTTAAAAAAGAGATAAAAAGCGTTTCAGAGCGAAATAACAAATTAGTGCTTTACGCTGAGAGAGTCGATCGCGTGCAGAATTTTAATCAGCACCCGTCTCCGTGCCCTGGGCACATCCCGATTCCTGCCATTACCACGTGAGTGGTTTATTAGTGGTTCAACGTCTACCTAACGATGGACCAACCAAAAAAGTTCTTATTTAATTATACAACTTGTATAACTATAATTTACATGTATCATGGAGCTCTGTTCAAAAAAAAAAATTACATCACAATCATCACAGCATTTTAACTTGTTCAACTATTTTTTGCCTCTTCAAAACCAATGTTCGTGAACCGATTATTTGACAATATTATTCCTATAAAGAAAAAACGATATGCAAATTAAGAGTATATAGATTATTGTTTTTGGTTAACAGCACATGCTGTGAGATATCATACCACTATCAAACTTCGACTGATCTCAACAGTCAGTTGTAATCACTATACTCCTGTATGACTCCAGTGAGCCTGCTGACTATCCAATAACCAATTAACATAAGAGTCGCGGGAACGCGTTTTTTACGTTTTCGATCGACATACTTGTACAGGCGAGTCATAAACAGGGCATCATGAATCGTAATCCGAGGAGGAAAAACTGTATAAAAATACGGACTAATTGAATAAACTATTTTTAGTACTTTTTAAAATAATAATAAACTTTTGTAGTCTGTTTTGTAATCATATTAAAAAAATAGTTAAGGTATGGTCCATTAACCAGGTGAAGCTCGAAGAGAAGGAAAACATTAGTTTTATAATTATAAACGAAAAGATAATGAATATGAATATTTAGTTTACTAATATTGAGCACTAAGATAAGATAGAAAGTCAAACTTAAAAGAAGAATCACTTATACATTTCAATATAAATAAGATTATAAAAAGTAGTAATGTAATACGTTAGGGATACAATTGGTAAAAGTAGCAATAGTAATTTAATTTTATAAGTCTCTGTAGTTCTGATGGTGCTGGTGAAAAAATAATTATGTGACAGATGATTTATAATAGTTTTTTCTTTCATCCGACTTCCACTGCTGAACATACCCTCCCACAAAGATCTCCACTCCGATTCCGGCGCTGTCTACATCCAATAGTTTCCGGTACCTTCATCAGATCGTCAGATAATTACTAAAACTGCAAAAACATGTACTAAAGCACGCAGATTTTCGCCATGGCAAGGACTTCAAATACATAAGTAAAAAAAACGAAGATTCATAGTAAAAAGTAGAGAGTAACTTAGTAAATGAATAGAAATATTAGCTATTGCTACTAGGTCTCTATTGCTGGATACCTGCAAATACTACTGTGTACCAGTTCGAATGCTAATGAAATTACTACGGTAACATCTCATATCTCAAGGCGACGTGCACAACTGTTATCTACTGTAAACATCCTAATTAGCGCTACATTGTTATAGGCAGGAAAGACGGCTTAGATGAATATTAAAGTGTTTAGTTAGTTACACATGATTTTCACTTATCAAATGTTCATAGTTTATCGTAAACTTGTAACGGAGGTTACTTAGAATGTGCATTACATCGTGTAAGACGTCAATTTCTGCTAGTTTCTAAGAAACGACGCTTTCTCTAACTTGTAACTAGTAACTAGACTCCTGTTTGTATTGCGCCGGTCGCTCCGGTAAATACTAGATTTGAATTTAAGTCCTCATAATGAATATGTGTTTCTGCTACTAAAATATATACGTGTACGTGTAATTCCAGAGGATTTCTACCAAGGTGTACTATATAATATTAAAACGCGATTATTATTTATAAACAGAGGGAAGTTGTGGTATTCAATACAGTGGTGGTTTTAGAACATGCCTATTAATGTAAACATGTTTTCATCTGTGGTTAACATATTCTTATCACCAGCCTGCCCTCGGCATATCGTAGAGGATAATAATTTCCGAGTAAGTGAAACAGCTTTATTTTAACCAATAAGTTATAACATTGCTTATTTAAAATGACTTTAAATACTTCTTGAATTTTGCAGTACGAATATGCGTTTTATTAAAAAAAGCACACACACACTCATTGAAAAATCGAAGTGCTAAAATAAAGCATAACCGGTTATATCTTGCCCTTTCTCAGTCCAAAGACCAAAGTTTTACGTTTATTTGCAAACATCGCCGGTCCGAATCGTGCTAGTCGTAAAATTAAATTATTACCTACACACACACGTATCCCCTTAAGTCGTGCACAACTAATGCCTAACATTCATATCTCAATAAAACCCTGTAGTTAAGCAAAACGCTTCGAACATTAAATACATCAGATATCGACATAGTTTTAATTGTAGTAACTTGTATGCACGGTGAGTTTAAAATCTTATAGGAAATTAATGAAATATGATGTATTGCCAGCTTAAAAGCCAATGAAGGAAACAATCATAAACTTTCTAAGTCATTGTGATTTGCGACGATGTTGCAATTAAAAAATTCTAGGCTGTAGTGAGTGGTTCAAATTAAAGCGGCAATTTTTGTAGACATTTAAAAGAGGCCACTAGTCCACCTGCTTTCTTGTGACAGTTATTTTATTGTAAAATACCGAGCCCCGGTCGCGGTCCGTAGCTAATGGAAAAGAGAAACCTGAAAAGAAGAAAAAGTTCAGTTTTTTCAGCGCGCTATTTACTGTTAACAATGACATTAAAACCCTCTTTCAATTTATCCAATGTTTATATTAACGGCACAGATTATATTTTCTGCAAAATGTTACAGTTTTAAATCTTTCCAATTTACATGTGTATATGTATAACGTTCAATGAATTAACATCAGAAAGTCTTCTGAAGAAATAAAATAAATGTTCCTGCTGTTGAATAAAATCATATTAAAATATCAATACTGATATTAGTAGCAGCTTATACTTGTTTCTATGTTATAATATCTGACATTACAAAACAATTTATTTATAAAGAAACAACACTGAGACACTTTTTTTAAATGAACGAAAGATTCAGATATCTCATACAGACAAACTACGTGTGAAGGGATGCAGAAAGGTTTTACATTCTATAAATTGAGTAAATAATGTCCTTTGCAAATACAATAAATTAAACATAATAATATAAAAAAGCTACCACATTTTTGCCATGAATACATTTCAAACTTCAATTGTAAAAACATTATTCATAAATTTTTCAAAGGCAATTTAACAATCTATTACATTCAGAGAAACAATAAAACCCTAAAAGTTTACCATAAAAACTATATGGATCATAATAGATCGAAAATTATAAATCTGTGAATAAAAATAGAAAGTAAAAACTATATTTAAGTATGGTATATCATTAGTACTATTTAATAGTATTACGTGAGACAACAGTTATAGGTTTATTTGCGCGATTAGATCATAAGTGTAAAACCGACGTTATCAGAAGCGAACCGGTTTTATTCGGTATACAAAAAAAAATTATATATTTTCTTCGCATGATGTCATTTCGCAATAGGCATTGGCTCGTTTCGATGAGAGCATAATCAAGACGCCTCTGGTCGGTATGCCAGCGGCTCCGATGTAGGTCACCATTGACAATAGACTATGGGTATAAATATCTATTTTAGTTATTCGGCACGGTTTTCGCAACACCCATTCATGTATTTATGCAATCAGTTTCAGCCTAAATTATCTTTGCACAGTTGTTATACACTTATAAATAAGTTTAAGCCGTAATTGCTTAATTTATAAGGTACACAGATAGAGAGGGTTCGTGCCCCAATGAGTTTCAGATTTTATTAAGGGAAAACATCGTAAGACAATCAATCGATTTGTTTCAAGAACAAAGTTTAGTGGATATGTGACATCTACCAACTCGCACTTGGCATATAAATGGCCTTGACTTTCTCTGCGAGAGATCTCAGTCTCAGTGGAAACTTTATAAGTAATATTTATTATATAAAAGTTTGTTAAGTTATTATTAGTTTGTTCAGTTTCATAATCAATCATAACGCCATCTTGCTTAGGATATATAGATTTAGCGTTACCAAAAACGCTATCATGGATAAATCTTTTAATATGTTTTACAATACCCTTAATTAACGAGTTGACCTTGCTAAGTAAACGGTGCGTTAAACTTGTCGTCGGCGAAAAATTTGCGCTAAATTAATGTATTTTACCGTTGTGCGCCATTTGCTTTGTCCTCAGTTGAATTGCATATGTCCCTGCCGCAATGTCGTAACACGATGCCGGTTGCTACATTTGATCCGCACATCCTTATTGCAATACACTACATATACTTACCTACATGTTAGACCTGAGAAGTTACTCATAAGTTATCAGTACATAATATTACAAGCTGCGGTACTTATTTCATAATTTTTATTACCTTAACTTCACGTGGTGTTAAAGGAAAGCGTTCTCAGAATAATCTGGATTGGTATTTTGTAGGCATATTTACATTATGATAGTAGTAGTTAGGTAGATTAGAAAAAACCATCACCACTATACTTCACAAAATATGGCGAAACCGGAGACCTTTGAGCTACTCCCTATCCTGGAAAACGATTAAATTAGAAATCATAAAAAAATTTATATGTTGTATATAATATGTCGATAGTACCAATTTTGATAGAAATTATTTACCCATTTATTAACGTTAGATATCCATTAACAGCTTTTAATTAACAAAGTTTACAAATGACTCGCAATGTATGATTTCTAGTTGAATAGAATGTTTGCAAGTTTCTTTCATAGCACTTTCTATTTCAAGCGCCGTTATTTTTGATAGATATTAAAAGCTACGAAATACATCAAATTTTATTTCGATTTCACTTTCGCAATTGATTTTGTTACAATAAATAAAAAACGCGGTAGTAAGAAACTGCAATACTTCGGCCACAGAATACAAGATTTCATGTGATATATATATATATAACGTATTTGCTATCTTATTATGATCAATTATAATTTTGTAATATCCCTTATATAACAATATAACTCTTATAAAATAATATAACATCATATTGTTTTGGATAAACTATTATTTTATTTAATATGCTAAAATTAAAGAAAGGTATTGCTAAGTTAAATACTAATTTGAAGTCGCTGCTGCGAAACCTAAAAGCGATAACTTTACCGGAGTCTTTTTGCGACAAGTTATCGTTGAATAACCACCGAAGCTCGTATTTCAACCGCTAAGTAGTAGTGTGCAAACATTACTTTGTTCTGGTTTGAAGGGCGCTGTAAACTAGTAAAATTATTAGACGAGCACAATATGGTGTAGTGTACACCATCTTTACTAGCGGCACGTCGTTATGGGCAAGCGTAACACTTACCATCAGGTGAACGCCTCGCTCGTTTCGTAAACTAGTAGAATAAAAAAATCAGTGACACACATTTTCAAGTGTAATTATAGAAACCTTCCTCAATGACCTACTTACAAATTTAATTTAAGTAAGCTTAGAAGCCTACAACAGACGGATTAACATTTACGAGGAAGGCCAATACAGAGTCCAGTGTGCGTCTGATTTTTTTTATCGATTTATTCGTAAATGGTTTTTGTGATAAGTTAATTCTACTTAAGTGTTCCAAAAGTATTTTTAAATACATATTTAGAACAAAGAAATAATACAAGTAATTATACGAAGTATATTCAAAATATTCTTTTTGATAACTTAAGATTTCTTGATATAAAAATTCAATGTTCTATAGTTGAATGCAACATACAATTTTAAGTTTTTCTAGTACTTTTCGGGCGTTTCTATAAGTGATGAAAATTTTTAACACAGCCTTACATGATTAGACAGAGAGAAAGATATATGTAAAACACCTAACACTCACTTTTCGTGTCAACGATTAGACAATTAGAATTATATTACATTCATAAGTGTATTTCATTGGAAATAATAAAGATATGTAGTAAGTGGTTTCGAATTCTGACGATGGAATAAGACGACCCTTAGCGGTTTACCACAAGCACCAGTTCCTCGGAAATTCTTTTATGCACACATAACATTTTAAGTAATCGTATTGAATTCTCGGAAGCGTTCCTGTAATGCAATTTTACGATTCCGAGACATAACGTCGCCACTCGATAAGTTTTGCTAATGAATAACTCTTAAATTTGTATTAAAGTACTCCAAGGAATTGAACAAAATTGTTATAGTATGTTGTTTATATGTTATATAAATTATAAAGCAACAAGTAACTTAGTAACTGCTTGACTTACGAGAGTAAGTACTCTTGGAGAGCACGTTTCACCATCTTCGCTCTCATTGTCACTTAACATGACTTAGTATGGTAATTTTTTTGTTAAAAGTTACCTATTATGAAAGTTTGTTGATAAAAGTATTTGTTAAACGAAAAACGTATGATTTCTCAAACAATATTGTGTGTAAATCATCATCATACCATTACCATCCATTGCTGCTGTTATAATATAATACATAATTTTCGAAATTACTGAAAATATTATTCATATTTATTTCTTTTTTAATTCATTTATCAGTATACATGTTACAGGATCATTCAATGTTAATTTCTAAATAAGTTACATGACGTCGTCATTTTGCTAAACGAGTTTAAGAGTGTTTAAGATTAGCATGACGATCATGTCCATTGGTACCGTACCTTAGTTATCAGCTCTCGAGTCACGTGACCGACGATGATGCTTTGATATAAGCTATTTATAACGGCCTGTTTTATACTAAAGGCAATAACCTCACATTTTCATACGTTTGTTTTTGAACTGGGGATTTGCACTTGCAATTAAACATTGTTTTAGATAAAACTATTAAATATTATTAAAGGAAGCTGTAATAATGTAAGAACTGTTTACGATGCGATATAGAAGTGTCTCGATATAACACGAGAAGCCTCGCTTGCTATATTAAACTAATAATGTGAATTAAAATTAATAAATAATGATTGGATCAATGTATTAAATCGATGATGATTATGAAAAGAGTAAATAATCATAATAATTACATGTTAAGGGGTAAAAAATTGTTATACGAGTACATCTACTAGAACATGAACATTCCAAAAATAATATTAGCTTAAAAAAAAATTACATTCTTTTTATTTGGTGAACGTTTGTGTATAGGCATGCACATACCTAACAAGTTATATAAAACTTGTTTTTCTGATGATGTGTATAACAATAATGCTTTTTTAATTCATCTATTTATAAATAGCTTGTGTGCATTCAGATATCATTAGCAATACGGATGATTCATTATCTGAATTATTTTTATATTAATTATTCATATCAAAAATTCTTTACCCACACCAACGATGTAGTCAAAGGTTCTTCATTATTAATTTATTACTGTCATTTCCTACATCATAATTTACTAGCGGAATCCAGCAGACGTTATTCTGTCAGTATATTTATATAAATATCTGAAGACACATGAATAGTACATCACTCGTAAATAGACAGGCACATAAAAAATATAAAAGTTGTCATTTTGTCAATAATACTAAGTAAACGCTGTTAATTTATTACAGACAGAAATCTGTATTAGAATTATATTAGTAATATTACATTAAATATTATATAAACGCGCATTATTTATCGTATAATAATTATGAAACTGAGTAATTATGTTGGTTTATAAAGAAGAAGTATGTCGCCGGAGATTGTTACTGGAACACTTATATCTACCGCTAAGCTGTAATGCAAATATTACTGTGTTGCCACTTTAAAAGCGCTATAGAACCTTTTAAACATGAAATTTAACATCTTATATTATGGGCGAAAAGGGCAATAAGGTGCGGTGTAAACATTATATATGGCTCGTTATTGTTATGAGTAAACTGACGATTTACTATCAAATGAACTTTCGCGGTCTTCTCGTTTAATTTTTGACATTGATTTGTTTTATACGAATGACTTTTATATGTCGTCATGATCACAATTAGCAGAGAAGGCGTCATCATTGGTATAATGAATTAAAAAAAAAACTGATTAACAAACCAAAATGTCCGCGTGTTCGCGGGTGGGCAGCGCGGGAATGTAATTCCGAACATTTCCGGCGAGAGTATATTGTAGGCAGCGCATTTAGGCGTATCGTTTTATAAAATACTAACTACCGCTTCAACCTTGTTCAAAACCTGTTATTGTTCTGTTGATTTAAACTGATGAGTTACAATTATTTTGTTAATTATCCTTTCCGCTAAACAATAGTGCGAAACTATTACTCAATTCCTGTTCTAAAGCTGTTATTATAGGCATACTTGTTATCAAGTGAACATCATATTCCTTATGTCATTTCTTTGAAACTATATACGATTATGAAACGTTTTCCATCGGCGTTTGTTACCATTATATTTCTAACTTCATCTAAGTGTACAACGGTAAAATAACGACCATTAACAATTTAAAATTCATACAGTTAAAAAGCTTTTTCTGTTAGTTAATCTAATGGTGTATATCATTGTTGTTCGAATATAGATTTTTTATCTGTTAGAGTTTGTAATACTGAATAGACAATGACGCTCTCCCACGGCCCACTAGCCCCCGTTATAGAAACTTGTTACATATTTGTGTTACACACATAATGAGTAAATGAAGATTTTCATTTTCTATTCTCGGTACCCGTTCACTGGTGACTGTAGTAGTAAGTGAGACGAAAGACTTTTCAGGTCTCAAGAAAATTAAGTAGACTTTACTGTGTTTTACTGTGTTCTCATTGGAAACCGCCTTCCTTCAATTCGTAACACTAATGTAATATCTGATGGTGAATTCATTACCACATACTATCATATATTTCAAAGATTTGAACTCAATGTGGTGTTGTGTAAACATACTATGTAGCTTTACATTGTGATGGACAGTAGTTTTACTTCCGAAAGATCATCGTGATCGTCTCATCGGTTTTTTGATTATAAAAACTTCAACAATCGTACTTTAGTGAGTAGATGAGTTAATTAAGAGGTAATTACGTATTGACTTCGTGTGAATTAAGTTTTTTTGGATGAACAAATTAGCTTACCAAAAAAATATACCGATTCAAATTGATTTGGTAATTTGTGGTACAGTGTTGCGGTTTAGTTATTAAATATGATTTCATACAGTATGAAGGTTTTACTTTACAAAACGTTATTTGTTATTAACACAAATATATTTGTGATATGTATGGTATGTTATAATCAATCTGAATCTTGACGTAATGTGTTTTAATTAATTGCTTATTTCTCTTTCAGTTAACTGAAGAAGTGCAGAGGAAACAGAGTGAATACCAAAAGTGTTTGGAGTCTTACAAGCAAATGAGAGCTAAGTTCGAAGAGAACTATCTTAAATGTAAGTGTAAGTTTAATCTTTGTTTATTTTTATATACACAGTCACTTCTTGTTCTTATTGGCTATTTTTGAACATGGGCCTCGTTAACCTGCATTCAACGATACCCTGTGATCTTCACCATGCATGTTTGATTTTCGTATCTTTGCATTCACTATACAAAATCAAAAAGAAATTAACTAAATTCTTTTATTATAACCAAGACCAGAAAAGGTTGCTTTTTATATCTATTAGACAAGTATTTCGCCAGTTCATTAAATGTATTTTTTTTACAAATTTGTTAGCTTGCAGAAAATTCTCATACGCATTAAGTCTGTCTATTGTATAGTTTACTTTTGACATTTAGATAATTCAAAATTTATCATAAGTTTTGCTAATGACAATTTCAATTTACATATATACGTATAATTTTAATCAGAAGGCAAACAATTGTCTATGCGTATTATAATTAAGCAACACTTGAACAATTTACCCAATTTTAGATACATTAACCCGTTCTGAGACGTTAGTGTCCTTCGCTTTAATTTATTGGACGTTTGAAATAACGACCATACATTGACCTTCTAGTGATTTGTGGCGGCTGCGGTATGCCGTAAGGAAATTAGCCTTTGTACATTATTATATAACCGGTTAACCTGTTACAAACTTGTCCAAAAGAATTTTGCATTCATTACAAACGAGATTATTTAAAAAATGTATTGAAGAAGTAAACTTACAACAAATTAAATGTATATTTTCTTACTAAAATCTACAAATCACATTTAAATAACTTGAAGTATGCTGTATTGTTTATAATAGTTCTTACTACGAAGATAGTTTTTATTTATCTTTAAGGCATTTAACTTTAGCTTAACGTAATTAAATAATATTTAATTTGTAGAGAAAAACTTGATTTATGAATTATTTATTAACCAGCCAAATAGGCAGTTTATAATTATAATTATATGCGTAAAAAACAAATGATTTTAAAGACTTTATATGGGTGCTTCATAAAGAGTAAACCATTTTGATAGTGCTTCTTACACTAGGATCACTAATCTATTAAGGTACATATTGTGATGATGTATAAATTGCACCCATATTGTTTGAAGTAATTACATAATTAAGAATCTGGTGAAACTCTATCACGACACTTCGGCATAAAAAAAAATACTTTTAACCGGTGAAATTTCATCGCAACCTATTTTCAGATAACGTATACATATTTTGCGAGTTTACTTGGGATAGTTTAATTTATGCAACATAATTCTAACAATACTGATAGTAAGTAAGATCTGAACGGTTACCACTTACAACAAATCTTTGGATATAAATACAGTGTTTAAAGTGATGTAAACAGCGTGTCCGACGGGTGATTTGCTTTTCCGGCTCTGCCGATCTACGCGGTTCAGCCGATAGCTGGGTAACAGGAATTGCACCAATCATTACGTTAGTGGCGCCAATTGTACATTTACATGAGGCGCAACTGTTTATCACCGCGCCCACGCTCCGGTGGCGAATGCTGCGCAATATCTACCGATCTAATACTGCTCAAACAATATATATCTGTACTTAAAGTAAAGTCTATGCTAATTTATCAATCGTCTAAATTCAGTAATATTTTGATCGTATAGTCGTTGTTAAATATATTTAACAGAAGATTTATTTGTTCAAATATATTTTTGTACTCTGGCAATATTTTGGTGCTTGGCTTGTTTCCATTTCAAAAACGTCGTTTGTACAGTCGACTACATTAATAATTTTGATTATACATATAATATCAGAAAAAAGTCATTTTATGTACTGCACAGTCGAAAAACCTTTATGAAACTTATTCGAGTAACTCATAAAGAATTTAATTATGGTAATTCATAGAAATCTACCACGATTAAGTTATGAGGCAGTTTAGAAATGTGTTTCTCGTCTTATCAATAATGAGTTATTTCATATAAGTTTCACATGATGTTAAGCGACAATGTATCCGAAGACGGTAAAGTGGACCCGCTCTCAGTACTTTAGATATCATATACACCTTTAAGTCAACTACTTACGTGCCCCAGTATTTGTAAGGCAAAATGCTTTACTACTGCATAACGGAGACACTTGTAAAATTTCTCTATCAAACTGCAAAGAATTCAAACTTTCCGAGACACAATAAATGTTGGATACGTTGTATACATAGTGATGTGTTCTGTATTAAGATTGAATGCAATGCCTAAGTATTTAATTTCGCTGAATAGAATCTGCATTTTCCTTAATTAACACACTTAAAATTCCTCCTAAGCCATTTTTAGGTTTCTTAGTTAATAGGAGTTCGGAAGCTTGTACGGTTGTTAAGAATTTTGGATTACCTAATTTATGCATGTTGTCAATCTATAGTTATAACAGTATTTATCGACTTCTGTTAGTCACATGAGAGCTAGATTATTCTAGACGTGTACGATTTACCTTATTCGGAACCATTGCGAAATTGAGGTCATGTGTTCGCCCATTTGAGATAAAAATTAAGTAAAATGCTAGTACTGAGGTTACCAAGTATAATAATAGTTGCAAAAATCACTGCTTTATGTTTTTATGTGGAAATCGCAGAAGTCCAGTTAAAGCGGCACCTGCGAGATTTCTTCTGATAAGTAAAATACTTAGTATAAGTTGATCACAGAGGTGATGATGACTTGCTCCATATAGAGCTCCGTATTGAAACGGGAAATTGAAATTGTACTCGATGAGGTGTAATGATGGTTATTTATTTACGATTTACGACTCAAGTTAAAACGGTGTACTATTTTGATTGCCATATTAATACTGTTATTTTATAACATTGTCACGACATATATACATCAATATCGCTTGTATGGGAAACAGGAACGTATGATGGAAACGAAAATACTTTTAGGTATTTATTTCAAATTGTTTTCGCTTTAAGGAACTTATAGGATACGGATATCAGAACTTTAAGTTTTTTTCTTTGTCATCACAAAAGATATCTTTGTTAACTTACGATGGCAAATCTATGTATAGGTAAACTTAGAGTAGAAATTGTATACCTATCTACTCAAAACGATAAAGTTTTTTTATATGTACTCTGTAATAAAGCTGCGATGAAGAAAGCTGATGATGATGTACTAATTTAATATTTGTATTTCAGGTCCGACGAGCCGGGGCGGTCGTAAGTTGGACGAGACCCGGGATAAGTATAGTAAGGCGTGTAGAAGGCTGCACCGGGCGCACAACGAGTATGTGCTGCTGTTGGCGGAGGCTACGGAGTGCGAGAGGGCACTGCGAACTGCAGCCCTACCTTCTCTATTAGACCAGCAGCGGCGGCAGGGCGAAGCAACAGCTGCTTCTTGGTAAACAAAGGAAATACTACAACTACTAACATATAACTGAAGCAATAAAGGCAATGTCTTGCTGAGAATCTTCAATAGTAACACACACTTGCCGCTGTTAGTTCAAATCGTTCAAATGTTAGTTAAGTAACAAAACAATTTTTTTTGTCTGAAATTAGTTAACACTTAACCCCAAATTCACATGATGTTAGTAAAAATTTTATTTCATACAATCTTATTACTTATTCAGTTTATTGAGACAACAGCAAAATCTATATACATAGCTGACGTACGTAATATATTCAAAATTGACTTCCTCAATTATAATCTCAATTATGCATTAAAAATGTCCTTCCATAACAGTTTTTTGTTAATTAAAAAAAAAGTGTTACAAAAACACACTGATGCCGCAACCGAAATTGTGTTATAAAAGCAAAATTTCCGTGGAATTATACACGATCTCTTGTTAGTCATCAACCACAAACTAGGTTTAATATTCATACATGCAATATTTCGAACGCATTAGTCTTAAAAGAATCCAAATTAAGACAATTATAATTGATAATTGCGATGTTTTGACATTTAAAAATAAAAATTACGGGTAATCACGGGTAAGTCGGTATATAAATATTTTTTTTTACGCCAACAGCAAAGTAACTTGCGCAAACCGAGAAGTAATATTATGACCAATTATAACTAGTCATTCTGATTTTTTTTTTAAATCTTTATTAAATATGTCCGCGTTAACTTCCGTGATATTCTAATTAATTCATAAATTATGTTATTAACATAAATATTATATGTGAATATTATGATTTATGACCTTACTGATGTCTACGTCAATTACTATTTTTTCGTGGGGTTTTTATTTGTTCCATTAATAATGAACTGTTGTAGCTGTGGAGTTTAGGAATAGAGTTTTTTTCCTGCATACCTAGATACCACCGTCATAACAGCTGTAAAATATTCCGGAAAAGTTACTGCTGTTTCTTTTCTCCGGTTGTCAACATTGGACTGTCTTTCATAAGGAATATTCTGGGTGAACATTCTTCACCGTCAAAGACTTCATTGTCATTTAACACAGCTTAACTCTTTGTGTCATTAGGCGTAGTCTAATTTTGGTGTTTAACTTTTCATAGCTTCGTTTTTTTTATGAAAAATTTTTCTTCAACCACACCATATGTTTTTTTATGTGTTAAGTAAATGTCAATAGCTGTATTATGTTTCACAGGAAAGCCATCTTACTAGAGGTGGTGCAAAGGTCAGACTACAGCACGGACAAATTTAAAGAGATCCAGAGCAAAGTGGAGTCTACCATTCAGAATCTTAAACCGCAGGATGAATATAAGGAGTTCATGGAAAAATACAAGTAAGTATATTGTCTAGTAACGCAATTCACTTAAATATGACATATAAAAATTCAATTTGTTCTTTTTGCGTTTTTGTCTTCACACCACAATATTTTTACATGTTTATTTTTGAACATGTTCTACTTCTCAGTGGACGTGTTGAATTATTAAATATCACATTAAAACCAGTTTGTGGAGACTGGCTTTATGCAAAAATCCTCAGTCAGTGTAAAACAGTTCACAACAGGATGGGGCTTACTATTTTTTCATAACAACCACAATTTACAAGCATCATCCGTCCGTATTAGTTTTCTTCAAAGTATAGATGTTACGATAACATCGTTTTGAATTATATACAAATATATTTACTACAGCAGAAGCCGTCCATTGGCTAGTGATGCACATTTTCTATATTACTCAAATACAAAAATACATGTATTTTAATAAAATGGCTTCTTTAGATTATTTAGGATTGCTTTCATCTGGAATATCTTTAGTCCAGTCTTTTTTTAATAAAAATTTCAGAAACATATTAATTCACATTTCTTGATCGATTGTTGCAATGAGTTGAAAACTGAATCATGCAGTAATACGCAGATTATGCCCTTCACTTTGTGACTTTAAAAATTTACCTCTTCGTACACAGTAGAGCGAACATGGAGAGGACGGTAAACACTAAATAGTCTCGAGTTTATCATAACACAGATAGGATACTAGGGAAGGCTATGAACCTAAACAGCATGCTTCTTCAGAATGCACTGAAGAATACGGCTGTACTTGATTTTTTTTGGTAGAAATCCAACATGATCTTGATTTCCCTCCAAAAGCAGTTCTTACAAAGATTTAACCCTGATTAAAAAAAAAATCTTGTACGTTTCTGTTTGCAGACACATCAAGAAGATATTTACTGTAAGCTTTGTTAACTACTATTTATGTTTCAAGGTCACCCCCATCAACACCGATAACGTTCACATTCGACGAAAGCCTCGTGGAAGACACTAGCGGCAAATTGCAGCCAAACCAGCTCACCGTTGACAATCTGACAGTGGAGTGGCTAAAAGAGAAGCTAACCGAGCTCGAGTCCTCTCTGCAGGACAACAGGGAGAAACAGACTGCGCTGCACGGACCCGAGATTATCGGAAATGGAGTCTGCAAGAATAATAACACTGGTGTTAGCAATGGGGTGAATGGTATTGATAGGTACGTTAATGTCAAGGTCTTGAAATACCTCCATGCTTGTTTATATACCTCGAAAGATTCTACTTACTGTGCTTATATTCTGTATTACTTTCTTCTATGCAATTATTCTTTTGATGTGGATATTTCGTTCATGTAAATAATTGGAAGTCTAATAGCGTCATCCAGTATTAAGATTCTTTCCTTTATTTACAATAGGATTTTGTTTAATGTATCCTAAACATTGACTTCTTTTAAACGGTAATCGGTGACAAAATTTTTATTTATGAGTTATATAAATTAAACTCATAGTTATCATATTATTGTTCAGGCACTCGCCGCCACCGATACCGGTGACGTCATCGGAGCCTACAAAGCTTCTAGAACTTCGGGTCGCGGAACGCAAGTGCGCGCGTCAGGCCGAGCTGATACGCACCGCGCTGGCGGAACTTGGCTGCGAGGAGGCGCCCAGTGGATGCCCTGACCTCTCCGCGGAGACTGTCGGAGGAGATAGTCTGGATGGGAGTTCACCGGATCATCAGGTAATGAGACCGACATGTCTCTTTTTTAGATATTATTAGTATGGATTTATTTAAAAAAATTACATTTGTTTTTCTGGAATACTGTTTACTTCATGGCTTACGTAATATTACTTCAGGTACATAATGATACTGTATAAATTATAACGTTTGCAAAAAAGTTTTAAAAGTAACTTTTTGTGTAGTTTCCTTAATGTTAACGAATTATAGTAATTTAAAGGAAGGTTAGGTTTAAGGTCTCTCCAATTTTTTATATTTTTTATAAAAACGATACTAAGTATCCGAAAATTATTTATATCAGAAATAGGTAAATATACTACGAAATATCCAGTAGTAAATTAACATAGAAAAATGCCAAAAATTATCAGGACCGATCTTCGCTGGGCTCTAAAGCTTCGGTGGACGCGTTGCGGTTGCATCTCCATTCGATTATTCCACCGAGACCCTTCTTCAAAATGTTCACGAGGCCATTCAGGCGCAAGTCGGTGCCCTCGAGTCCCGCTCTACCGCCCAAAACCTATCGGAGTAGCAGCGAAGGGCCCGCAGATACGGTAACAGTTGTGCGGACCCTCCGCAGCAAGCGGATCAGGGTCCTGAAGAAACGCTTGCGGAAACGCGTTGATGTTTATGTGCATTGTCGTGTTCAAGGGCATAGCTCTTTAAAGAAGAGAAGAAAACGTTGTAGTTGCCCTAACAGCGTGGTGAGTGACACTAACGCCGCACTAATGCATGAGCTTTCGAGGACACGGCTCCCGTCCAATGGGAACACATCACGCCGGCCTAATTATAGCGAGCGTGCATCCTACCACCGCGCGAACTTCGCACCGGAATAAGCTTTCGTTTCAATTTAAAATAGCACTGAACAGCTCTAAACACACAAATTCAAAATCAAGGTGAATCTCCTAGACGCTAGACTGTTTACGCGACTACGCCGTCTGAAAGTTATTCTATTTAACTTTTATATGTGCTCCATTGTAAATTGTTTTCTCTCTTGTGAGTATTCAAATATAGTTAGTCTGAATGGACCCGTTCTCGATGTATATAACTCAAGCGGATCTGTTGCCGCCGATTATCATGCCAAGGAGGAAGAAACGTTTGAAACAGCTTCAGTCAGAACTTGAGAAGGAGGCCGTATGTTTTAGTTTTATAGGTGTTCGTGTGTTTGACTGTTGCCTAATTGTATGCATGACATGTTTTATTATTTTAACGTGTTTGAGAATGTGCGTGTAAACATTGATATAAACTAATATTTATTTTTATAACTATACTTATTAATCTATGTTTAAGTCGAAATCTCTGTTAAAATGTGAGGTATTTGTAGAATATTAATGAGCTCTAAACATCACAGTTTTTGTACTGCACACGTTTCCAGTAATCAAATATAGGCACCGCCTACTTCCAGCGTTATTTATCCTTATCGAAGCACGTGGTATGCGCGGAATACTGTTTTATATGAGTCATGCCATGTTGCCCTCACCAGACGAATACAAGAAAAAGTTTACTGCATACCGATGTAGAAATAAAAACAACTAAAATGTTTTAAAACTTGATTTATTTACAAAATTTCCATCAAATTTATTATTTAGTATATTTTTAAATTATATCACCAAATGCAAATAATTCTTCGAGAATACTTCTTAGGTATAAAAAAAGTATTTTCCATAATACAATGAAGGTAATAAAATAAATATAATTGAAATCATACGTTTTTGTACCCCAGGAAAATTAGTTATAAAGTATTTTTTTCTATAAATATGATTTTAATAATTATACTCCATATATACACGTAATAACCTAAACATGAGCAATTTTACTAAAAATTAGATAATAAACAATTTTAGGTGAGTGTGAGCGAGGCGGAGCGGTCGCTCGTGGAGCAGGAGTGGTTCCACGGGGTACTGCCGCGCGAGGAGGTGGTGCGGCTGCTCCGGGCCGACGGGGACTACCTGGTGCGCGAGACGACGCGCAACCACGCGCGCCAGCTGGTGCTCTCCGTGTGCTGGGGGCAGCACAAGCACTTCATCGTGCAGACTACACCCGAGGTTAGTTACAGTTTTTTTTAAACTAATCATCGCTCAGTGATCAAAGATGTGCTGAATTTTTGACATTTTGTTTTTATATATAAACTATTGTTAATCTGTGGCAGAGCGGAATAATGCACAAAAGTGAATAATTGGTGTTTAATTAATGCGATTGCAAGACTAATTAATAAATAAATCTTGCAAACTTTTTTACTTGTATATGTTAATAATAAAATATTAAAGCATAAAATTTACCGTATATTTTGGTATTATTTGAGGCATAAATAAATTTATCTGCACCGTGGCCTGTAAATCGAGCCACCAATTTCCGTGTTATAAAGCAGGCTGTATATTACTGTGATACTGCACCAGTTAAATAGTCTGTAGCATCGTAGTTCTTTAAGAGCTGAATGACCTAAAGGTCTATGTTACCAGTACTTAAAATTAAAAAAAGAATTAAGCGCTGAACCGATTTTGATGAATTTTTTTTTGGATTAATTGTCTTTTTACTTTTGTTACTGTGAGTTTGTATCTGCGAGTGTTTGAATTTTTTTCTCGCTCTTCAGGGCCATTACCGTTTCGAAGGCGCCGCGTTCCCATCGGTGGCCGAGCTGATAGCGTGGCAGCGCGCCAGCGGGGTGCCGGTGACCGCGCGCTCCGGTGCGCTGCTGCGGAGGGCGGTGCCGCGCGAGACCTGGGAGCTGAACAACGACAACGTGCAGCTGCTTGATAAGATCGGACGGGTTAGTATGCTCCGTGCCCTTCACCAATGTGCTCAAATTTGTGTAACGCTTGCGTGTTCTTTTAAACACTAAACGCCGTGATTATGTTTTGTGTTGTATCTTCTAATAATTTAATTTAATAGTAAAAATCCTTATTAACTATCAGTTATATATATCAGCAATAACAGTAAATAAAAGTATACAGTCTCTGTGCTGCAAAGAATATAAGCATGCCTTGTAACACCGGAGAGGTTATGCGTGATACGTGGTGCTTAGATACCACTAACATATTGTGTATAGGCTGAAATTGTGTATAGATTAAATGATTATAAATCATAACTTCAGGGCAATTTTGGAGACGTGTACAAAGCTCGCTTGAAGTCGACCGGGCAGGAGGTCGCGGTGAAAACGTGCCGCGTCGCGCTGCCCGAGGAGCAGAAGCGCACATTCCTACAGGAGGGTCGCATCCTGAAGCAGTATCAGCATCCCAATATAGTGCGCCTCATCGGCATCGCCGTGCAAAAGCAACCCATCATGATAGTCATGGAACTTGTCCCAGGTAATAACATTTTTGCATGCGTTTTTAATAAATTTAGTCTTTATGTATCAACAAGGGCTCTGTTCTATTTCACGGTGTTAAGTGACAATGAGGTTGTGAAACAGAGGAGTGTGCTCTCTCAGACCGCCGTAACAGCAATGCTGTATGGTGTAAAATTTTTAATATGATGGTGGTAGGTAGGCAGGCGGTTTCGTAAAAACCATCCAGCTACATTTTACTACGGGAAACCAATAATTTTTCAAAATATCGCCATGCCTACTTTTAGTAAGATGTTACGTTAAGTTTTCCTTTAAGTAAGCATATTATTCGATGCAGAATATGCGAATAAAGCTAGTATCCAAAACCGACATAAACGGTTCGTTAATTTGTGCACGTTCTGCGTCCTTCTCCCGGTTGGCAGGCGGTTCGCTGCTGACGTTCCTGCGCACGCGCGCGACTGCGCTGGGCGCGCGCTCGCTGCTCGCGATGTGTCGCGACGCGGCGGCCGGCATGCGCTACCTCGAGTCAAAGAACTGCATCCACCGCGACCTCGCCGCCCGCAACTGCCTCGTCGCCGACGATCATACCGTCAAGATCTCCGACTTCGGCATGTCACGCGAAGAGGAGGAGTACATTGTATCTGGCGGAATGAAGCAGATACCCATAAAATGGACAGCGCCCGAAGCGCTCAATTTCGGTGAGAGTTCTTTTAATTTTCGCTGTGTTATTATTACGATAGCGTCGTCGATCCGTACATAGCCAACAGATAAAAGTGACCTAGTTTATGTGCTTGTCGGATAAAGTCGCCGTGTCCCAGCGGTGAATACATTAACGGGTATTGTTTATGTTTTATTTAAACTGTTACTGTTTGTTAGTAATAATTATTGATTTTCAGGCAAGTACACATCGCTCTGTGACGTATGGAGTTACGGCGTCTTGATGTGGGAGATATTCTCCAAGGGCGACACGCCGTACGCGGGCATGAGCAACTCGCGTGCCAGAGAGAAGATCGACGCCGGTATGTCGGGGAATTAGAATACCTCCTTCACTATTCATAAAATCACCATAACTATTCTTTGAATGGTATCATTAAAAAACATACGTATTTTAATATCATAATTTTTGAGACCGACATGAAAATTAGTATTATTTCTTAGAAGGAAAATTATGAAAGGGAATATAATCTTTAAACAGCTTATGACGAAAAGATTTTCTGGATTTACATTAACTTTAAAAAAAAAAGCAGATTAAAGTCGCTATAATCGTCAGGTAACGCCAAAACCCTAGCAATGTTCTTTTTGCATTTGAGTTTAAAAATATAAAATAGACTAAAGGTTGATGCTCCTATTATATTTAGCTCGTGGTTTCTAGATCCGCGAGCAATGAGTCCGTTGAAGCTGTAAAAGTAATCAATAAGACTAACGGCACAAACCACATCCGGAAAAGAAATAAAAGAAAATTAGCGTCTATTATGTCCTACATTCGTTTTTACACAATGACGAGCAAAATATTTTTGTGACGATAATATTTTCAGTAATAATGTTTCTGATGATAAATTAGCGTTGGTTAAGATGCTTCTCATCATCATACTGCCGCCATCGCTTTGTAACAAAAGATGTATAGTTACATATGATACGCTCTTATTTAATTACAAAAGAGTTAAAACTTTATTTTGAATCTCATTGTTGTAAATATAATTATCTTTGTATGTTTAACGGCAGGTTATCGCATGCCGGCGCCGGAGGGCTGCTCCGAGGACGTGTACGCTCTGATGCTGCGATGCTGGGAGTACGAAGCGGAGAAGCGGCCGCACTTTCACCAGGTGTACACGATCATCGACAACATTTACAACAGGTAACGGCGACGCGCGCGCCGCGGACGGACTTCCGGAGCAGAACGGCGTGACGTCACACGTATGAATTAATTACACATTACAGGTCAGATTTACACGGAATATAGTTTTGAAAAGCCTTATTTCCCGGGTGTATTTGTAAATCATGATTTCATTTGTTTTTGTGTGATTAAACTGCGTTACTGTTGTACAGCTTGCAATGATCCGATTACGATAAAGTTTATAAAAATATTTAGCGACGGTCCCTTATGATATTGTATGTCTTTAGTTTTTTTTTAAACATAATAGTAAGTACTATTTTATGTTATTTGATTATTTTACCTTAAAAGTAAATACGATTAAAACATGAGAAAATGTTGAAACAAATATATATGAGTTTTATGAACTCTGAGAATGTTTAATGAAAAATTGTATTCAGCTAACAATTAACGGATAATCTATTATTAGGTTAAGTGACATTAAATAGATGTAACTATATGGATTTGTATAAATTTCATGGACTATATTCGTTTATTAAAAATAGTACCAACAAGCAGCTCTTATCGACATCAGGCGTAAACAGAGAAATGTTTCTTCTTCAATATCATTTCAGGTTAATAATCTGAGAACATACGCGTTCTCAGATTATTAACTTAATTTTAACGTTAGAAATAAAATTCGTTGCACGTTCGTTATCAGAAATCTCAAATGAACATTGTTTAAATGTTTTTTATGTTATATTTAAGTTAATCATTCGTTTGTAGTTTTGTAGCTAAGCAATAAATGGTAATATTATTGTAATAAATATAACCGGTTTCCAGTAATTATAAATTGATCTCGAGTGATTGATACACTTGAACATTAATATAACGGTCTGAGCGGTATAGGTGTTCAAAAAGGGACGTGAACAGAGGAAAGGGAAAATGTTTTATTTTTTATATTTAAAAGATATTTGAAACCAAACCCTTATATGGATGGGATGTAGTTTTAATTAAATATTTCCGGTGAATCAGTATATGTTGAAGTGTTAATCATTTTAAATAGTTACTAGATTAAGTCGCGGGCAGCGCAGATGAGATCTTTGTGGGAGGCATATGCCCAGTTGTGGGCACCTTTTAAAATATGATGATGACTAATTTAGAGTTCTTTTCTTTTACGCAAACAAAGAACTATTTTTGTGACAGAAAATATTATTTACATTATTTTATGAGTTGACAAACATTTATCGCTTTTATTTAATGAAATTTTATATTATTTTTTTCTGTTATGATCCTAGTGCTTCCATGTGTAATTCTAAATTAGTTATGTTTTTTTAATATTTAGATCTAGTACTAAGTGATGATTTATGTAACGTGCTTCCATTTTATTGAATGTATTTACACCGTATAACAGTTTGATCGTGTTTTTCTTGCCTAGGGAGTAGCACACTTTTTTGACAATGTATTCATTTAATAAAATAATTTACTTGCGATAATCGCTACAGTTTTCGTGTGTTTATTACATTTTAGTTATAAGTTGTGAATGTAAATATTTTCATATATTAATATCAATAAACGTGCCGTATAAGTTGGTTTTGAATACTTGGAAAATTTTATTATACACTTCCTTTATTTTGAAAGTCAATAAATGTGTCATAATTAGCATCTTAACTGGTGCCTCTATTTTATATGCGATTGTATCACTGAAAGAATCTTATAAATAAAACAAAAGTCAATACATACAAACATTTATTTTTATATATAACAACAATCTTATAAATATAATTTGATTAGTTCATCGCTCACTGCCGATGGTGTGAGGATTCCTAGATCTGTGAACAACAAAGTTATATAAGCAGGAGGAGTGTAGTCGACTAGGGGATGCTCTTTAGACAGGTCTTTTCCACTTTTCAGAACACCTGATAAATATTTAAACTCATTGGGCACATCCTGCTGGTTAAGAGGGTATATCCTTGAGAACTTGAAGCTCTCCGTCAGTACGTGGACTGGCTTCTTTAGTTCTAACGCAGACATCGCCAGGCTGTATGTCCCGATCTGGAAATGATATTAAACAAAATAAAAAAAATATTTTTTTGAAATTTGACTGTCAACTTTTTAACATTTTAACTGCATATGTGGCGCAGTGGCTAAGCGCTTGCCGTATAAAATGGAGTCCATGGTTCAATACGTTCGTCACATATTGTGGAGTTGGTTGGTGGTAGGGTTTTTTGAAGTCATCTGGTTAGCGAGTTCCCTCAAATTGTAAATCTGACGTTATAACAGACTTATTGTGTTCTTACTCTCAATATACGACAGACAGTCTTCTTGGCTACGCGTACAGGTACGTTATCATCCATCTTGAGCAAGTGTTATAACTGCAGTAAATTTAGTTATTTATTTGTGTTCGTCATCTATCTGCACTGGTACCTAAACACTTTGTTTTTATCTCTTCATGTTAAAAGGAAGTACCTTATTAATTATGCCTCCGCTCTCGGTGACCCCTTCAGCACCGAGCATCACAATGTCAACCTGCTCCATTATGTAGCCGACGGCAGCGTCCAGGATTAGCGTGGCGTCCACTCCGCCGGCGACCAGCTGCTTGTGCATTAACACACTGAAAAGGAATTCAGTATAAAGAAACATGTTTTAGTATACATGTATAGTTGAATAAAAATATGACTCATTTATTTCTATGCCTACTTTCTGTAGAGAACAATTAGATTTGGAGGGTGCTGTAAAGATAGTGAAATTACTGGGTAATGAGACTTAACACCTTGTCTCAAGACGACGAGCGCAATGTGGTCTTGTGTGTACCATCTTAACTAGCACCATATTGTTATAGGAAAACGTTTCACTTACCATCAGGTGAACGCCTCGCTAGTCACGTCGTCATGAAGAATAAAAAAAGTAACAACAAAACCAATATGGATGTATGGTATCATAGAACCGCAGAGATCAATCACTAATAGCAACCTTGAAATATTGCAACATTTAGATGACTTATTTTGTTTTTACTCTAATCAAATTTATTTGCTGCTATTTGATTCTGATTAACTCACCCACTATTATCAGGGCCGGACATGGTAACATACACATGGAATCTTTTATTAGCTTTAGCAGCTTCCAGCATTGCCTGGAGTACCACTCTTGATCTGGAATGTGTGAGGATTTTCTGTAAAATAGATAAATTTAAAGTAATATTAATAACATGGATTGTATGTAGATGAACTTTAAGACATCTAATTTATTTGAATAAGTAAAAAAATATTGTTTTCAGTAAATGCATGGTATAAAAAAAAAGTCCTTACAAACTTTGTTTATACTTACACAACCATCACTAATGAAAGGTAGTGCTTGTTTGGCTACTTTTCCTCTTGCTTCTAGCAGTGTTTCCAGAAATATTTGACCTCTTTGTAACATTATTTGTTCACATTCTTCAAACGACTGTATGAAGAATAAATATATTATTTATTTAATTATTAATATGTTGTTTATTTAACTGAATTCTGACGACAAAATATGCCAAGTAACTTTCAAAATCCTAGAGGAATTTACTGACATTCTTTGTTTTTGGAAGTATAGTAATAAGATGTTAAAAAAAAGTTTCTTAATAAATTTAATGCCAAAATAAAATGTTGTTCTTAATTAGTGTAATAACATTAAATTGAAAATGTTACAAGAATTAAAAATAAACAAGATTTAATTAAAGCTTTGTTTAACTCTAGTACCATTAGCAATTACAGACCTTAACATCAAGCTTTGCAAAAGTGATGAATCTCATAAAGAGTTCACAACCAGAAGAAATTGCTGTTACTGGCTGGTCACAGTGCCGCATTGCATCCACTGCCAGTTGCAGGTTCAAATCCAACTCTCTTACGGTTGCCACTACAAAAAAGATGTAATAGATTGATTTAACTTATCCAAATGCTATGAATTGGAATATTTTCATTATAACATAATCATTATAATTTTCAATAGGGCTTACACAAGAACACCATAGGTTCATGAGGATTTTTTATAAGATTTTATAGTAGGCATATAACCTAATTACTGTGTATGAAACTATTCACTTCCACTCTGCTTTTCTCTTCATTTAATTTTATAATGAAAATAACAAGTTAGAAACATAACATACCTTTATAATTTTCAATAACTGTAAGTAAAGTTCTAATTGCAGCTACCCCGGCAGAAACATCTTCTTCTTCTCTTAATATTTTAAGAAATATTTCTTGAACTTCTACAATAAAAACATTGAATAATTAAATCATAATTTAAAAATATTGTATAATCTTCTTAATGAAAATACCTTCTTTTCGCATGATTAACGTATATCTTTTGTCAGCTGCGTTGTTTCCTATTTTTTGTTCAACAAAAAATCAATGCATACAATACAAATGTTTATGTTGAAAACATTAACCTAAACTTTTCAATATTTCTCCTTTCTAACCACAGTTGACAGTTGGAATTGGAATAGACGTAGTTAAGCGACCAGGTTTTTAAACCAGGTATTTATTTTTAAGTACCTATATAATACCCAAGTACCTAAATACTATAATGTACTTTTGGCACGCTTTTTTATTGCAATGTTAGGTTTGCTTCCTTTCATATGTACAGACGTACACCATAGAAAACCACAAGGCTTTAATATTGTTTTACAAGACACGACCATATACGGATTTTTTTCTTAGGAATATATTGCATACTTACAATGATGTTAACACTCGACGATGTTTATGCCTGTAATGTACGCCAAATAATAAAATTTGAATTATACCGTAATGAAAACTATGAAAAACGTAGTACAAAGCCGAAGAGGTATTTTTATATTGTAAGGTTGATTTTGTTTTTTACATGTTTTCAATAAGGTTGGATTTTCGGGGAACCGATGAATGCGCGCAGTATAGGATCGATTGGAGTACAAATGTTTGGAAAGGGATTATTTACAATTGTGAGAATCATTCGGTTGATGGAATTTTCTCATTCAAAGGAAAGGAAAGGAAAGAAAATTTCTCATTTTCATGTGGCAGGTAATGAAAATTCTTTGAAGTAACTTAAATATTTTGCAACCTGGTTTCTACGCCTAGTATTTAAAAAAAACTTGTATTACTGGTGTTGACGTATGACATATTTTTAAAAACGATGAAAATAATAGAGTATAAATGACACTGTATAAACGTTTTGAAAAATATTTTTCATTTAGTATATTACAAATACAACGTTTTCGTTGTATTTGTAATATACTTTTATTTTATGTGAAAATAATCTTTGAATTAGAAAAATGAATGTTTAAAACTTTATTAATCTTTGTTTTTAGCAACAGGTTGTTAAAAATGTAATGTAATCAAAATGCACGCAAAATGTACGTCTGATTAATTATAGAATATATAACACAACGCAGCACGCATACTCGGAACTGTCAGATAAAAAAGTGTTAAGACAACTTTATTAATTATAAAGAATCTTTACATGCTTGATTAGTCAAATATTAAATAAAACGGGTCGATAAAGAATAAAATGAAAATGTTTTTTAAGAAAAACTTAAGTAAATTCTAAAATTACTTTTAAGACGCCATCTAGTAAGGAATAACGAAGACTTATATTGTTAACATTTCAAATATTTGTTAAGGAATTTTCAAAGATTTTCCGTTGTAATAATATTGTTGCTATATTATAGAATTAAATGAATTGTTGAATTTTGTTAAAACAAATTACGAAAATTGTTTCTATTGGTTAGGGAAAGTCATGGTCAACAGTAAGTGCGGCGTACCCGTCGTTGTAAAGGTTGTTGTTGATTATTGTCTTACAAGAATTCGAATGGCTAAGACGCGTTTTTTATTACTCCTTATCTATACTATTCGTTTGTGTTTGAAATAGTGTTTGGTATATATATAAAGTTTCAACTACAATGGGCAATTCCGCATCCCTTAAAGTTAACGATAAAAGGAGATGGCAGTAAGTATCGTTTGCTATATTTATAAGAAGTAGGTTAAAATTAATAACTTATTTTAAAAAATATTTTATCAATTTGTAAAAAAACACTAATAACATAAAAATCCGTAAATTTGGATTCATCTTTTCAGTTGAGAATTTAATGTTTCTGTAATTTTCATAAACATTTATTGAAAACCATATTATTTTGAGAATCGTCAAAAATTATTGATGGTAAAATCGTGATACAAAATATATTTTAAATTCGTTTTAATTACTAATGGTCAGGTATCACTATGGGGAATACGTTGGCTAGAATGCGGTAGACAAGTTCGATTCCTAATAGAGACGTTTGCATGATCAATAATGTTCTTAAATCAATCTGTATGCACGCAAGTTTTTATAAATTGTAATCATTTGAAAATCTAGAAACGTAAGTACAAATTAGTACAATTCTAGATCCATAAATAATTTTAATAATTGAATGAATTTGATATTGAATTTATCGTCAAGTAATATTAGTGTTAGAGCGGAAGAGTTATCAGATTGCGAATCGATTTTAGGAAATTTTCTAGAACAATGCGACTTCGGTTACACTAATGGCGTAAAATGTTAATTGTGTCTCTTTCCAGAAACAATGTTCATGATATCAAAACAAACATGTGCCGATAGTTTATTTTTAAAACGCGTGCAATCTCATCATACTGTTTAAGGTTACGTATGCATCTAACGTTTATATACGAAAGTAAAAGTCTAACCTTTTAATTTTATGTTATATGAAGAATCGGGCCAATGTTATACATGATCTACATACGAGTACGTTTCATTATACATATTTCTTATGCGAAATCTTTCAGTCAACATACGTTTTAGTCTTCGAATTTAAACAAAAAAAGTGTTGACTGTAAGTCGCTTTTAGGTTGCCTAGTTCGTTTTATTAAAAAGGAATTAATAATCATTGTTATTACGTAAAATTCATGTCTTTATAACGTATTTCGGAATGACGGATTTGAATCAAACATGCGCTATATATTATCGACAAATTTAGTGCCATTTTAAATAGATCTTCATAATGCCTCATAGGACTCTTTGTCTCTATAAATAAAATCTACAAAATGGTTTTCATAATCTTTTGTTGTTGCCAATTCCATCATTAAGAAAGTTTGCAATACATTGTCCTATGGAAACATGATAGGAATGAATTACCACAGAGTAGAAGTTTACTAATTTATCAAAAATCACATTTATGCTATTGGTAATAAGTAATTTTTAATGAATTAAAGGGAATTATTATTTAGGTCAAGAATTTTAGTTGTAAATTTTCGGCTGCAAAAATTTACTCTTGTTAATTGCCATTTTGTCTTTAATACTACATTTTTATGTCATTGTCATTTTTTACAGCTTAAAGTCAAGGTGTGATTTTTTTGCTTTAGTGACTCAATGATTTGAATAAAACTACCAAAGGTGTGAAGAAACAATTCAATTGTAAATTGAACTTGGTTTTAAATTTTAAACAAAATTTTAACTCGGGGTTTCATAGAACATGGCGTCGACTAAATAAACAAAATAATTATAAACGATTCGGAGTTTCGATAATTTAAAATTTCCTTTAAGTATTTTTAATCTCTCTCAAGAAAGTCAAAGGATTCTGAACTTTATACTTTTTTATTTATTTATGCGTTTTTTACTTAGTACATTGATTAATTACAAACTAAAAAGCAATGGTTTTTTTATTATTACTGTTATGATGAATGAAAACACGTTTTATCGGAAGTAATGTCTGTTTTCTTTAACTACCTTCTACTTACGCTGAAGAAAAATGTTTTTTGGTGTTAGCAGCAATGATCAACTGCTACACTTAAGGGTGTAACAGATGTAGTAAAATTCTTACAAAATAATGAACAACTGACAATTGATAAATTTAAACTTATTTAAAAGCGCGTCAAAGACCATTATTTTAAGTTATCTTAATGTCCATAAATGTGGAACAGTTTTTGATACACTGTTTTTTTTGTTTGTTTTCTGTTTGTATTTATAAGCAATGTTAGTTTATATTTAGTATATAAGTTAAGTGCACAGGACTTACAGTCACTGTTATAAAATTTTCCTACCAAGGGCCTACTGGAAGAAATTCCATATTGGAATAAGTAGCGCCTTTTGCAGTTATTTCTCTACATGTTTTATTTCCTCTGTAATTTTATGTGTGCATAAATAAATAAATAAATTAAAATAGACATAACAAAACTTTCGCTTGCTCTCGTACGATAGTTGTGTAATCTCGGTTACAAACGGTACAATAATTGCGTGACTCCTTTCTATATGTTAGTATCATATCTGGTTTTACATATCAGTTAAAAATGTTTATGAAAAATTTCAAAACTAAAAATAAAATGTTCTTATTAAGAATAGTATTATAACATACACTTTATAACTTAACTTTCTACGTGATTGGTGAAATGTTACGCTTTTTCTGCTAGGAATGCTGTTTGAAAATTTCTTGATTTATAAATTAATTGGGAGTGTAATATAGAACAAGAGCAATAATATATTAATACTTTAACTAGTTGTTTTATTGGAGTGCCTTGCTTTTATTAGTAGTAGTTAAAAGAGATACTAAACTAATAATTACCCGATATATATCACCAGAAATTTATATAAACATTATATCTATGTAGGCACAACCTAGAAAAATAATCTTACATTACATAATGCATGTATTGTTAACTCTCATATGATTTACGTAAGTGAATAAGTAACATTTAACAATCAGGTTAAATGTAAATATAAAATGTTGTTTCTTTTACCTTATTCTTTCCTCCTTTATATTATTTTTTTATTTAAATCAGATTTTTTCTGTAAAATGACTCAATGTTTTCATTAGATGAATGTTATTAGTTCATTGCATGTATTCGTGTATTATCTGTGGCATCGTATGATAATTCAGATATAACCAGTTATTGAGAATGTTATAAATAGAAATCCAAAAAAATTTTTTAACATTTGTATTATTTGTTTATTCACAAAATTCAAACCTTTAGATTTTTATAGTTACTAGTAAACCGGAAATTTGGTTTAACTCAATCATCAATGGTGTGTCATTTACCAGTTCCATGTTTTCCACCAAGGTTGAAATACTTAGAATTGGTTAAAATCACGCTAAAATAAATTGAGGAAATTGATTAGGTTCAGAATTACCAATCGTGATAAGAAAAGCAATGTCACTTTAATCTACACGTTAAAGGTGTACCGACATACCTCTTTAGATATACGAATGAGTAGTTATATTGTATTATCTATACGTTTGTAATTTTTGACAGTTATTCTGTATTAAAGTGTTATTAACTAAAAATTATACTGTATGTTCTAGTACAGTCTCTTTACACTTATGGTCTAAAATTGTCCTCTTTGATGTTCTCAGGAAAGCCTATTTACTGTATTTAAAAATTAATGTTGGTATTTAAATAACTTTGATTCTTTTTTGTACTGCTATGTTTTAAGCAAGGAAAGCTCTTATAACTAAAACACCACTATGAGCTGTTTTTTTAAATGAGTTACTTAGTCCTTTTATAAATATAAATTGCACTTACAACGATACCTCATATATAACTAAACCTAGCACAGCTCGATTATAACTTTAATTTCTAACTTTAAATAACTTTTTTTAAGTTATAATTTAAATTTATTGACAATTATTTGTAATTAGGTACAACGAAAGTGCAATCTGATAGATACATTTAGCAAATCGTAGTAAATATTTTTGTATACTGTAACGACAACTATTTTAAAGCTATTTGTAAACAACTGGAAGATATGTTGCCTATAAAGCTATGTGCCCTAGTAATTACCAGTGGGGTAACATAACATGTCAGTTTGTCAAATTTATATTCACAAAAATATTTTTTTGATAGGAATAATGCTAATAAATTCCATCTATCTCACATTGCTAAAGGTCGACATAATAATAAACAATTTCGTTACATAATTTAATATCAATTTATATAATATTTATTATGGTAAGCTTATCATGGTAAAAACTTACATCATTGCAAATTATACTTTACTGTATCTTAAAGTGTAGTTATTTACGTCATAAGTAAAAGATCTGCGACATTACTACGTAGACTCGAAGGTTTAAGTTGATCTTAGGATTTTTTCTAATTAACATTGATGATGAAACATTGAGACTTTGACAAAGTTTATTAGACACTAAGACAATTGGAAGAAATAGGTAGGCCAGGGTCTGTTCGGTCTGTTGAACAGTTGAACAATGTTACTTTCAAGTGACGTAAACAATTCAGTGATCATTATCTGACATTATAAATAATGTTCACCTATATATGTACCTCCATAAATATACGTATATTAGATTACCTTATATATAATATATATCGCAGTGATTACGTTAGCACAGAAACACATACGCCCATTTATTGCTCATTGCAAGATGTTTTGTGTCATGATATTATATATCCGAGAGATTTTATTAGCTACAAAGATATAATGTAATATATGTATATAATAGTTTATATAGATAAATATTGCAAAATTTTGAAGAAATATACGTCGCAGTAACAACCACCACGTCTACCGAAAAGAGAATTAAACATTAGTATAAACACAAAAATTTACAATTTGATTACAGCAATTTACTTGACAATGAAAACTATGGTAAACCTTCTTAAGCTTCATCACCCATTCTTTAACTGATCTACTGTGTTTTGTCTATTAAGTGAAACAGAAGGGGCTGTTGCGCTGAAAATAAATCAGGGAACCTATTCGAATTTACTCATGACTTGTTTGTGACTTTGTAAGACACATTTACTTATCTAAGATGAAAAAAATAAAATAAAATGAAATTATGGTAGTACCCATTACCAGCTTTACACTTCTTTCTCTATGAGAAGCTTTATTACATATTTGACCTCGCAGTCACGGGGTAATAAGGATTAAGGTAACCACTGCCTGTCCTTGAAAAGAGTTTTCGGGTTCACGAGTTTTGATGGTGGGTAGGATACTTTATCAATTTCAATAAAAACAGCGCGCAATTTGCCTCGTTTTTTTCTCATGGATAGCCCTTAGCGTAATTAAAAGCTGCAAAGGTTTCGTAGTTCTATATAAATTCCACATATAACATCTTTCCAGATGCGAATATCAAAAATTTAAAGTTTTCATATTTCAACGTCATACGTTGCTCTGTATTGCTGTAAATCTGATATATCCGTAAGACGTGTTGCTAGTTTCGTCACTATGTTTACGACACTCAGACAAAGTCGCAGCTAACAGCTAGTCTATCATAATGGCAAGTGGTGTTACGCCCTTGACCTGATCTTGGTCGTGCGATTCAAGGCATGCAAGCGTCGTGCGAGCATGATTTATTACACTAATCTATCAACAGGTCTACAGTATTTAGTTCAATCGAGTTCGCACAATGATTTAACTGCCACATTACAATGTAATGATAGCACTTTCTTACATACTGTACAGAAAATAATTATTTATTTGGTTGTAGTTTTAGCGCGATGGGTATATATCGTTGCCCCGTTATCGCAGTGGTAATGAGCGAACATTAAATTGTTCTTGCTGTTCAATTTGTTTCAGTGGCTCTTTTTCCAAAGTTCGATATCATAATATATTAAAAGGTCTGTTAAACATGTTATAACAAAACAAAGAACGAGACTTGACATTTTTCTGTTTTGTGGCATCGAACACTTTGCTTTTCCTAATTCGTATAGGTTTCATTTGCTATAAACTTTTTGTAATAATAAATGACTACCTAATTAAAACTTATGTCGTCTTTTCTTGCTTTTCATTCATTACAGTCATAGACAATAGACCGTTTAAACGTATTTTTTGCTACTGTAACAAAAAAGACAAGGTGAATTCTACAAACCTTGAGCAAAAGATGTTGTGCTAAGTTTATACAAGTGAACGTATTCTTAATTCATCACGCTGACGAACAACTCTGCATATATTTTATTGACAATCTTGTTCCAACTTGTGTTGAATTTCTGAATACATAGAGGAAGAGTATTAGTTGTTATCAGAAGCTATTTGTCATGGGAAAATAAGAGGAAATAAGAATAAAAAAATAAAAGGACATGGCATATAAGAGTAAATGGTTATAATTATCTATCAATTCAACGTATCAAATATTTTAATAATCTGTGTCAATAAACATGGTTCTTGATAACGTGAAAGTTTGTATACTTTTTTAACACCGAGTTTCACTACTAGTTTGATAATAAAAAGTATTAGAAAAACATAAAATTAATGCGTATTTTTTATAGGAACGGTTTATGTATGGCGACCATAACTGGTTAATTTCCACAGTAAAATGGCGTAACCTGTGATAACGGTGTCATGAAGTGATCAACCATGCCTATAAAACATAACACCAACGTTTAGATAATTCTTAAACATCGAGGAGAGGAAATTAAGACTGGACTGATAACTTATACAAAACTGATATTAACAATCATGTCTTCAAAATTTGTATGCACTAAATCCTTTCAGCTATTTACTAAATTGTATCTAGAAAAAAATATTGTATTGAAATTATTATATGATATTAACATATGAATCTGTGCTAAGAAAAATTAACGAAGATTTAGTTCGCTATAAAGCTTTTTATTGTTTCTTTAATTACTTGAATATTTATGTGGTACTACAAAAAATAAAGAAAGATAAGAATAAGCCGAAGATCGGGCTAAGTGGCGTTCCTTGGGAGAGGCCTATGTCCAGCAGTGGACTGCCGCGGGCTGTTGATGATGATGATGATGATGATGACTACAAAAAATTAAAACTACGCTGTGTGGTGTGTGCATATGTTTATTTATCTTTACAAATGTATTGACACGCACTGAACTTGCAAACTAAGAGATGTTTTGCTAATTGATAAGTGGATGTATTATGTATTTAGCGTGATCACCGCAGGTCGGGTCTTCAGTCTTCTTAACGAGTTCGTACGAGCTCAACAAAATATAGACTCGCAATCTTTTATGGTTTATTTTTGCATTTTTGCTCTCATGCTTCAAAATTAAAAAAAAAAGAAATACTGCAGGAGTATTTCATAAAAAAGTTTTTACTGTCTGTGATATCGGATCTCTTTTAATAATTTTCAAAAATGGAATATGTAACACGGAAAGTCAAATCAGTCGCGAGGATTGACGTGTGTCAAATGAATGGCGCGGGCGATTCTCACAAAGTTAAGCGGTAAGTTTTAATAATTATTATCACTATTTAGCAAACATTTATAATTAGCACGGACTATATTAAAAAAACAAAGTCGCGTTATTTATTTACCCTTTTAGTAGTGACATTTCACTATAGTTCAATAAAACTTCGCATGAAATCGTTAATGCTTCTTTTCATTTAAGTTTCACTAATAGTAATTTTTAAGTGTTAGACAGTTTTGATTTATCATCGATGTATTATTTTCATACAAAACTTTCATTAGTTATCGTTTGGTTTCTGTATGGGAGAAGTAAGTCTGTGGACAAGATCGCTGGTGTAAAGATTTTTCTAGACGCTGCAGGAACTACTCGTAATATTAGATGCATTTGTCTTTAATGTTTTTAGTTTTTTTTAGCAAACATTTGCATGAGAATATAATTTTCATTCACAAACAACATCTCGAATGAAAATTATGAATTGCCTAATAATTACGCTAATCATGAGATTAAAGAAGTTAATCCAAAGATAGAAGATTTAGTGTCAGAATTTTAGTTGGCAATTTACTGTTATAAACCGTATGAAATGTTAGAGGTGTTATTATCTCTATGTAATTTTTTTCAAGTATATGCTTTTTCATTCAGCCATTTCGAAATTCATTCTGGAGTCCATCTTGGTGCGAAGACGAAATCTTGGTTCCGTTCATAGGTTAGAGCTTTTTTTATTGTTTGCAATGAGGAAGTAATCTTAGTTCGAATCTAGTAAATAATTATTTGTAACAAGTCAAATTGAAGGTTACGTTAGTATTTTGATTTGATAGTTACAACGGTGTAAGTTTTATGTCGATGGGTAATAGTTTATATTAATAGAACAATTAATTTACTTATAAAACCATCATATTTTTGTTGTACAATATAATTATATAATAACTGTTTAATGGTGTTATTAAGAATAATAGAGATATTTAATTACGCTTTTCGCCCTTCTCATTTAGACTACACTTGCTTAACCGTGGAAGTATATATGTATAACTTATACGTAGTGAACTTAGAGTAAGCAAACTAAGATAAGACGATGTTGTCACCAATACTGTTGACATGGTAGGATAGTGTTGTTTACTGACCTGTCGCAGAAATAGGAGCTGCGGTGGTACCTAACTAGATGATCTCCAGCAACAAAGACCGAGGAGTAAAAATAGTTCATGTGAGCGGCAAACAAAATTGTATACTTTTTCCTCACAGCAAATGTTTCCTCTTCCAAGCAACTATTGGCCATCGCAGCGTAAATTTACCATCTTATTACCTCTTGACATCTAATTATTATCACATTTATTAAAATTCTCCATTAAAATGTGGTTTGTTTAGTTAAGGTAATTAAATTTACTGTCTATTTGTATTTTACTGATTAAAACTATAGTTAAGAAAACTCGTGATCGAAAAGTATTAGATCTGAGCAAGTTCAGCTCTTACAACACACCTTTGTATGGTTGAGGAGATAAAAGAAAAATCTTAATTTAGAATAATGGTTAATACATTGTACATAGAAATACAGTATTCAAGTTTTGCAGTAATGTTTTTTAAAGTAATGTAATTATTTGTTAGAAAATTTTGTAAATATTTATTTAATGTTCGAATCACATGACATTTGCTATTAAATTCGTACGATATCACATATCGCGTTGTGTTATAATTTTGGAAAATGTAAATAAATGTGCGACGCAATGGGATTAAACATTACATAAGCTAATTATCAATTACTGATAATTCATTGCTGGTTTGGCACTGATGTTGTACGTGAACGTCGAGATTCGATTCTCAGAATGCGCAACTTGAAATAAAAAAATCATAATTGATTATGTTCAAAAGTATTTTTATACCAATCGCTAAAATAATGATTATCGTTTCGTAGCCGGAAATTAATTTTTTGGCTATAATCTTTCGTTTTATTAATTTATTAGTAGATTCTTTTCCTATTATGTCTTATAACATTTGACTACATCTTTTCCCTTTTTAAAGGGAGTGTAAAAATTCATATATATAACGAAGGACCACAATGAGAACTTTATATCGATTTGAAACTATGCTGTGAATAAAATATCACTTTATGTGGTTTCAATTCATCGTATTCATTGATTGCGATGTTCAGAGGTCAAGGACCTATTGACAATATATTATATTCATTAAAAACTATCACAGTGATGATGATGATGATGATGATGATGATGATGATGATGATGATGATGATGATGATGATGATGATGATGATGATGATGATGATGATGATGATGATGATGATGATGATGATGATGATGATGATGATGATGATGATGATGATGATGATGATGATGATGATGATGATGATGATGATGATGATGATGATGATGATGATGATGATGATGATGATGATGATGATGATGATGATGATGATGATGATGATGATGATGATGATGATGATGATGATGATGATGATGATGATGATGATGATGATGATGATGATGATGATGATGATGATGATGATGATGATGATGATGATGATGATGATGATGATGATGATGATGATGATGATGATGATGATGATGATGATGATGATGATGATGATGATGATGATGATGATGATGATGATGATGATGATGATGATGATGATGATGATGATGATGATGATGATGATGATGATGATGATGATGATGATGATGATGATGATGATGATGATGATGATGATGATGATGATGATGATGATGATGATGATGATGATGATGATGATGATGATGATGATGATGATGATGATGATGATGATGATGATGATGATGATGATGATGATGATGATGATGATGATGATGATGATGATGATGATGATGATGATGATGATGATGATGATGATGATGATGATGATGATGATGATGATGATGATGATGATGATGATGATGATGATGATGATGATGATGATGATGATGATGATGATGATGATGATGATGATGATGATGATGATGATGATGATGATGATGATGATGATGATGATGATGATGATGATGATGATGATGATGATGATGATGATGATGATGATGATGATGATGATGATGATGATGATGATGATGATGATGATGATGATGATGATGATGATGATGATGATGATGATGATGATGATGATGATGATGATGATGATGATGATGATGATGATGATGATGATGATGATGATGATGATGATGATGATGATGATGATGATGATGATGATGATGATGATGATGATGATGATGATGATGATGATGATGATGATGATGATGATGATGATGATGATGATGATGATGATGATGATGATGATGATGATGATGATGATGATGATGATGATGATGATGATGATGATGATGATGATGATGATGATGATGATGATGATGATGATGATGATGATGATGATGATGATGATGATGATGATGATGATGATGATGATGATGATGATGATGATGATGATGATGATGATGATGATGATGATGATGATGATGATGATGATGATGATGATGATGATGATGATGATGATGATGATGATGATGATGATGATGATGATGATGATGATGATGATGATGATGATGATGATGATGATGATGATGATGATGATGATGATGATGATGATGATGATGATGATGATGATGATGATGATGATGATGATGATGATGATGATGATGATGATGATGATGATGATGATGATGATGATGATGATGATGATGATGATGATGATGATGATGATGATGATGATGATGATGATGATGATGATGATGATGATGATGATGATGATGATGATGATGATGATGATGATGATGATGATGATGATGATGATGATGATGATGATGATGATGATGATGATGATGATGATGATGATGATGATGATGATGATGATGATGATGATGATGATGATGATGATGATGATGATGATGATGATGATGATGATGATGATGATGATGATGATGATGATGATGATGATGATGATGATGATGATGATGATGATGATGATGATGATGATGATGATGATGATGATGATGATGATGATGATGATGATGATGATGATGATGATGATGATGATGATGATGATGATGATGATGATGATGATGATGATGATGATGATGATGATGATGATGATGATGATGATGATGATGATGATGATGATGATGATGATGATGATGATGATGATGATGATGATGATGATGATGATGATGATGATGATGATGATGATGATGATGATGATGATGATGATGATGATGATGATGATGATGATGATGATGATGATGATGATGATGATGATGATGATGATGATGATGATGATGATGATGATGATGATGATGATGATGATGATGATGATGATGATGATGATGATGATGATGATGATCTAGTTTATTAGTATTAGTTTTTCTAGTAATCGTATAATTGGATCTCTTATTTAACTGATATTATGTGAAACAGTAAATTATTGAATCAGTGTATATAATTTGCATGTGACGTATGCCTCGACAATAATATAGCATAATTATATTTTTTAATAATTTTAATTACCAGCAAAACACATAGCAATCGCATCGCCAATCAGCACAGATTTACTGATACCAAGGCCAACGACCCAACGCCATCTGTTATCGGCCGGCCGAAACCGCAACCTGTGGTTCGTATCTGTGTCGCTGAAAAATTTTCCTGTTTTCCCAGGAGCGAAACCGCGATGAGCCCAGCGCCCCCCGCGATGCAAAACAAAACCAGCTCGCTACTCGTCGCCGGCAAGCAGTCGGACACAGCTAGCGGAACTAAGTGTACGCACGACGAAATGGAGCGCGATCGTATCGGACTATGGGGATGCGGGGACGGCCAGACCAGCGGCAAGATCTCCGGTCTCGACCGCCTGAAACATCCCGGCCTGAACAAGGTAAGTGGAAATATAGTAGTCTGAAATAAACATCGGTGTTCATACATAATTCGGTTACGTTACGGCTGTAAAGTGCGCGGAAGTATTGCACTTTGAATCAGCTGGCGGCTTTGACTGAAACGTTCGCCTACGTTTGAGTCTGGCGACGAATACTGAAACGTTTCATTTTGAATCAGTATTCAGCGTTAGAATTCACAATTAAGTTAAATTTCCTTTAGTTGTACGTACATACGTTTAATATAATTACAAGGTTATATGTCAAATAAAAATAGTTTCCGCTTTGCTCCCAAATAATTATAAACATCTTTTAATAGATGGGTTACAGCGGAAGTTCATATCGTTTTCAATATCGGTTAATAAATTCTGTTGCGTTGTAACATTATCGTTATGAGTTTTTAAAAACTCGTCAGATTTGTTTTATATTCATTTCGCGGCATTCGGTTTGTATAGTTTATCGTTAAAAAGCAAATATTTGCGTTCGTGTAGTTACTGATATGTTTGTACGGTAATATTTTAAGCGAAATCTACATATGGGTATGAGCTATGTTAGGTCTTAAAGAGGGTCGCTTTTTTCGAGACAAAGGAAAAATGTCGCAAAGGGTGCTTTGAGCCCTTACAATGATTACAACTCGTTGAGCTTAGGGTCCCGGCCATTCGGCACATTGCATCATTATTATGTTTCTCAACTTTTATCCTTTCGTACAGTTTACAATTTTTTATGTCTAGCTGTTTTAGGACACAATATAACAAGTTTCAAAATAGAATTGTTGGTAATAATTAAGTTTATATCTGTTGTAAAAATATATTCAACTTCATAATATTTTAGTTTTTAGGATAAATAATTCAATATACTATTGCATGTTTATAAAATTTCATGAACAACGTCACAGCACAAGAGTCTCGTGATATCGAAAATCACTGTGTATATTTAACATCGTAGTTACAAATGCAAAATCATGAATGCTATGAACTTCAACCCAGCTCAAGTAACCGGTGTGTACACAAAGTACATATTATTTAAAAGCTATGGGCGTAGTCTATTTGTATTGATTGAGGGATTTAATTTACTTGGTAAAGAAGTGTTTATTGTATTAATTCAACATTGACTATAATCTTGATATGTTCATATACACAATGACATATGGAAGTATTGTAATTAAGAGAACTTTTAAACACTTGCGTTACAATGAACTATTTGTTTAGATGGTAAATTTTTAAAATAATATTTAAGCCGAATGTGAAAAGAATTGAGGTTATTATTACTTAGTAAAATTCCTCGTTTATAATAGCATTTGCTTTGTTCCTGTTGCCAACATACGAGAGCCAGGGTGTTCTCGACCAGCAAGCTTCATCATCCATGGACTCGTTGTCAACTAATACCATGAGTTATTGTGGCAAAGTTAATCCTTTGTAGATAAAAAGTAACATTTCTAAATCGGTTACTGCCACTACTGCCATTACTTAGCAAATGCTTCTACTTCCTCTTAAGATGTTACTATACGGAATTTAATTTCATCGCCTTCCAATAGTCTTATTTAAACTGGGTTTCTGTAGTAAAGATAGAAGCAGTGATATAGTTATTTGTTTACTTCGTATGAGTCTTGTGATGTTCATTTTGTATGAGTAATGTACGAAATCAAAACGAACAAGTCACATGATGTTAATTCCAATGAAGTCGATGTAGAAGCGTGCTCACCCAAAATATTCCTGTTGTCATGTGTTGCTAACCGGAACACAGTAATACTGTACAATAATTATAAAATTATAATGTGATGCATATAGTAACTTGTTGACAATGTTCCAAGTAGGCATAAGTAATTCTGACCGATAAATATCAAGTGCATTTTTGCAATTATATACTTGAAAATTTTCCTTAGTTCACACAGGTTTATATGTATCGAATTATTCGATTTGAGTTTCAGCACGGAACAGATAGTGTTGTTTCTTTGTTGCCAAATTTAAATAAAATAATTGTTTTGTTTATTGGCTGTAGTGAAATTTTTAGTGTTTTTAAATGGGGAAAAATACTTAAACAAAATAATATCAAAACAAAAAATTTGCATAGGTATTCTGTTCTAGATCTATTATAGTCTATTACATAAGGAATGTCTTACTTCCTTTTGTGCAAGAAGATATTATTATATTTAATAGTTTATACATTAAGATTCCCAACAGTAGGTAGTCATAACATATGCAGTCATAACATATCAAGTGTTATTTAAACATGAAGCAAGTTTGTGCATTGTCTTGCTATAGCAGGTTTCGTGATCGGAAATTATTTAAACTGCATTGCACCTTGTTACTTCATTGTCTATATCGTGATAAATTCTGCAGTCCGAAAGTTAAATGTAATTAGAATGTATTGGATGAATAGATAATTAGTAAGTAGCTTTAATGGAAGTGAGAGAGAAAATCAATCATTGGTCATGAATTAACGAGGAATGATTTCCATTGCGTTTCTTATAAAGTTTCTCGGAAGGGTGAAGTAGACTTTAAATTTGAAAAAATTGGAAATGATTGTGCAAAACTTTCCTGCAAAAATATATATACCAATTTTGTTTGGCGGGTAGATCTTTATGTTTATTGTACAAAGACATTTATTGGATCTTATAAAAGAATTTTAGATATAAATAAAGAACAAAGACAGTTTAGGCTTTCATTAGCGAAATGAATTTTCACAAGTGTTTCATAATTTTTATTAATACAGGGTCCTTTGTTCTTGTCGGATTTGTCAAGCTTGTCTCTCAAGCTCTTAAATAAGTATTCATCAGAAATATAAAGCGAATGAAAGTTATTGTGTCAAATGAGGTCCAATAAATTTTACGAGCTTTTCATTGAAGAAATTACTATTTGATTTTTGATTCATGTGGTTTAAAATTGATCATATTATTCCAATTTTCCTTACTGTTACTAGATATATTTTGATTTGAATAAAACATAATGTAGTCCTTTTTATATCTTTGGAGAACTTGTCCAGTCATTGTTAAACCTTACGCACTTAATTGAAATATTTCGCGAAATTGATTTCCGCTTACTCATTTCAAATATTGTTGATGATAAAGGCCAACTTGTGAGCGTTTGATCACCCTGACAAGGTGTTTTCAATGTTGGTACATATAATTTATACTATATTGATTTATAAATTTAATAGTATCGGTCGTAAATATTTAATACTGAATTTGAAGTTTTGACAAATATGATATTAGTAAATAAAAGAGAGTTGTAAACAGTTTAAAATATAAGCGTATGAGAAGGTATCCATTATTGTTAACTAGTTAAATACTTAAACGTTTATTCAGTAGACTTTTTTATCTACAAATTTATTTAAATTTCATATTGCTTTAATTGAGAATCGTATGTAGGATATGTTGACAACTGGAACACAGCAGCAATATGAGTATGTTAGCTAACCACGTACGTGTTTTTTTACATGTCTGTTATAGTTAGCTATATACTTAGCTTAACTTCTGGTTTACTATTTTTTTATGAAATAATTATTTATGCTAATTCAAGTGTTATTATCCATAATTAAATTATAATCAATTTAAATAAAAAAAAGATATTCCTACTGACAATAGGAGCTGGCTTAGTAAATAAGTCTTAATCTTAATTACACAGACTCCGTAACTATAACGATATGTATGTTTCATAATAGAAGATGTTAACTAACTAATTAGCCTTAGGTAGCACTATATTATCTACTTTGTGCCACTAGCTACCAGTTTATTAGATACCTTAGCCGCTAGCCGCTCTTAATACATTAAACTAATCGACACTGAAATACTGTTGAAACATTTCGGGTCATTGTTAGCGGGTTACTAGACCAACCTTCGCGGCAGGTTACGTCAGTCGCCAACCGTTAACTGTCGGTATCGAGTTTAGTGACAGCTGTGTTACATATATACTGTATTACAATACATATACAGATCTATAATTACTACGGCCCGTCAGTGTTTATGTCAACTCTGTAACACAACGCGGTAATTGATTTTGTGTTGGTTGTTGTTTGAAATCAAATTTTATTAAAAAAAGTTTTCAAACAGGATTTTTAAATCATCATCATCATCCATAGTTGGACGTAGGCCTCCAAAGATATATGAATCGATCCATCCTGCTCTAATTCAACATTTTCCTTCGACCTTCACAAGATCGATACAAACTTAGGGATAATTCATTATAAATTTATAATTGTAACGTTCTAATAAATTACTATAATATGATAAAAATATATAATTACTGGCATGCTGTTAGCTGCTTAATAGTCTTCATTATATAATACTATAAATAATAATTAAAAACTCCTTTTCATTACTAACTTCATCATTTAATTTTTGTTATGAATAGAAATATTCATTTCTTTGAATAGTAATCTAAATCTAGTATTTATTGGTTTATAATCCTTAACAACAACGTCAACGGTTTTTTAACGTGTTGAAGTAAAATTTCCGCTCCATTTTGTTTGTATGGCTAATGGATAAAGCAAAATGATATTCCATCATTATATTTAATGCCCACATATCCGGCTTATCCACGAGCAATGGAATTGTGTAATAAAACGTCCACCTCATTATCCTTCAAAGTATTAGTTTAGTTATGTGCTTTATTTGATTTATTTTATGGCTCATGGTAATAAAGAACCGACTTACCTTAAAGACATTACTATTAGGCGATATGTTTTTTATCATTTAATTCATTATCATCATGTAATCCTATAGTTATTTTAAAGTAACTTCAATTATCGTTAATTAAATACTTAATTTTTTTATAAGTCAAAATATTTTATTTCGTAGTTCTTTTATATGACATTAAAAAAGTTTAAGTTTAGATTGGAAATTATGGATCTATTTTATTTATGGTAACAGTTATACTTTAAATCAAAATCAATAATTTACCGTAATTTAAAATTAAGACTTCCCTAAAAAAACTATTATAACACCAGCTTTATTATAAGGAAACTTGTTCCCAGTTCACATAAATAATTCTTTTGTATTTAACCTGCTATAGTCTTTCCTCTACTTTGAAAGGCACAACTGACGGTGACATTAGTACCAGACACCCCGCATACTAAGCGCTGTTTTGTCTGTCTGTCGGCATATTATTAATTTGTTAAACGCACATAGCTCTTTTTTTATTATATTGATGGAATAGATTATAATAATGGGACAAAACTCCTGAAAACTAGTCTTTGGGGCGTATGGAAAAGGGACAAAAAGAACTTAAGTAAAATTTACAGCAACAGCAAGTATTTTATGAAAATCATATGGACATTAGCACATTCAAAGCGTTGCTATAGCAACGTATATAACTTAAAGTGTTATATTATTCGGAAGGCTTTCAGTTCCGCGCTGTTCTCACATCACAACTCATGTGAACGGAAGTTTGTGTTGTTTTGTTTAATTTAAAATACCTTTCAAATACAAGTTGTACTGAAATAGTTTGATAAATATCTACAAGTTTGCCACTGGTTTGTTTCTTAAGTTATACATTTTGTCAATGCAATGTTGCATCTTGCAATATTACACGTTATTCAATTGTAAATATATCATTTTTTCTTAACTATTATGTATAAAGTCTCTTCTTTTCTCACTGAATATTTTAGTGAAGACCGTAGTAAAATTTACAATAATTTGTGACACGTTTACCACGATTAATAGTGCATTATGGGTAAGCTTCTATTTTAATTCACCGTCAATAATTCAATGCTCAATATGCTGATTCAATCCCTGGTGAAATATAAAATAGCTATAAATATATACAGAATGATAATAAATATTTAAATAAGGTGTTTGAACCGAAACTATCAGCAAACCATCATTGACATTGATTATATATTGAATCGTAGTGATCGGTTCATGACTTTGACGGTAGAGGCCATCGTTGTTCATTTAGGGAACTCCTGGAGGATAGTAAAGCAAGTGTTTCCTGTAGCTCAGCTAAAGGGCCTTAGTTAAGGTGTAGGTGTGATGAAGAGTCCACCAGTCGGTCTTTTAGAAAATATCTAGGGATCCACAAGACCACATTTCCACGTGAAATCTGTCCTGAATAAACACATATTGACGTTAGATTTTCTATCGTTAATAAATATTATCTAGACGCACTCGTCACGCACTTGACGTTAAATCCCCTTTGACGTGATACGCAACTGTACACGGTCTAATTACCATGGCGTTACCTGCGTAATTACTAGCATCGGCGTCACTAACAATTAGAGCAAACACTGATTACGTATGGTGGTCACAATTCGAGTTACCCTGGGTCTAACAATCAACAGATTCGTCTGTGGAGACATAGATATATTTGCTGTTGTCTTTCAATAATATTAATGAGAGTAAGGGCATTATCTTTATAGCCGCGTATCAAATCGCGCGGCTTTAAACACCCAAAAAAAAAAAAAAAGGGCATTATCTTATAAGCTGGAATGATTATACTATTTTTATAATATTTTGCCGGTTATACAACAATGAATAATTTTCCACTTGTAATATTTTACGCTGAACCCTTTTGTGATCTGATTTCGTAATTAATTTCAAAGCCTTAAAGCTTCCAGACAAATGTTCTTGTAAATGAAAGCACATTTGCAACGTTTAATAAACAATTTATCACACGAAATTACGTTTTACTGCTCTAAAATGTTTTTATAATAATTATTTTTAAGCTACACAAGCTGTATAGATTTTCAGATTTCAATTTAGGTAAATGTACTATTAAAGCGAGTGTTAAGATTTTATCGGAGAAAATTCTCCATAAAATGTTTATATCACTAAATGCATCGGTTTGTAATCAAATATTATATTACATAGGGTTCTGTATATTTTTAAATTCCTACAAATATTTTTCATACACACAACACCAGTTTTACAGTGTTTAGTGACGTGATTGTGAGGTTTCATTCCTTTAATCTGTACTGTCTTAATAAAGAGGAATATTAGTTATATGAGACGGAAATAAGTTTATTTTTTATCTTTTGTTATAAACGGCACAGTGGCATCTAAAATTCAAGGTTGAAAATATATTATCAGTAGTGTTTTGTCATCTTAGTCTATCTACTAGAAAAACGTAAATTGATTGGCAATCGGACAGGTTTGTCATAAATGTTAGTCAGTTAGATGACTTAGCAACATAGTAACGCTCAATAAATATAATAAGGAAATCAACACCTTACTATCGTTTGCTTATCATACTTGAGATTTATTGATATTTGTATTTATCGCGATATTTGTATAATAATGTAGAGTTACGTATGATTTTTTTTCTGAAACGCAAGTCACTTAGCCGAAGACAGCTCGGATTTTACCCACGGTGACGTCAGACGATGAATTTTAATATTATAGAGATGTCCAAGGAGATGTAGGAGACTGGAAACTAAAGTACTATTACTTACATTCACATAGCCATTTATGTTTAAATAGGAGTTAATGTTGGAAGAAAATAAATGTTATTTTATAAAGCAAGCATTAGTTGTTAATTCCAATATAATTGTCAATCACATCGTACAGTTTTTTAATATGCTTTGTATTATTATTTCTTGTTTATTAAAAGATGTAAACGGCGCCATTTCGCTTTTTAGACTCCACTGAAAATCAGGGTTGTAGTCTTCATGGGCTACATTACCTGAGTAGGTAATGTAGCCTGGTTCCTTTCCCATATTTATGGTATAATTTTTTGTCCATTTTTTTATCATGGGAATAAATTATTTAATGTTGTCTAATACGAAGGAAAGCTTATCAGTGATTACTAAACCGCGTTTAGGTGGGTGTGTTTATACTGTCAGAATATGATATACCGTACTTATAACCAGAGATTACTGAGTTTGTAATGAACAAGGCGTGTGTGTTGGTTTAGTTTTTTTTTATGAGAATTAACGTGTACTGAATAACGACGCATTTTAAGGCCATCCTTCCGTGGATCGATGCTCCGCCGCCCGCCTGACTCACAGCAAAGGTTGAGTCGAATATTACGTACGATTCGGAAGACTGTTCGTACTCCTGTACAATATATGATATATATATACCTTGTATATCCATTAGACAAATGAGGCAGTAAATGAAATCTTCAAATTTCATTCCAATGTAAATTAACCACATATCCGTTTTTAGCTATTTTTTAAATTTTTCTGTAAAGAAATTATATGTGAATGAAATAGATATATATTTTTATGAAGAGTCCATAACTATATCGATCTGAGGACGGCGGCTGATGTTCGCTTTCCCATATATTATTTACCAAGTTACCAATAAGTTTCATTTCGCATTACCCATACGTTACTTAGCTGCACCGGAAGCAATAGGGATTATTGTCTAACTTATAATACCCGTATTAACACTTAGTATTTACTATATGTAATATTGTGGAGGTTTCGTTATTTGTTAGTTTGGTGATGAGGTATTATAGTTGAAGACGTTAAAAATTAATTTCGCGTGTGAAGTGTTAATTGTAAGGAAATGGATCACGATTGGTGGCAGCTGACACCCCGGAAGGAGATGACTTCTCTGCCGTATTGTTTGGCAGCGATCGATTCGAGGGTTCGTATCATTGTGACTTGTAAACTAATGTTTAGTATCAATGAATTATTGTATGAATGAATATTTTATGCACGAATGTAAATTATGATTAAATGTTATGAGAATCTATTGATTTACATGAAAATATGGATATATGTATCACACAACAACGCCTAGTAAAATCCGAGCGTATTTTTATAGAAAAATTCTCTCAAGACATTTACTTCTTAGCTTTTTCGTGGCAATCTTGGTTATTTACAAGTCGTAACTTGGAGTTACTAAATAAAAAAAATGCACCTATAACGTTCACTTGCACTCCCAATACTTTGTTATATACACACTTTCAGAGAATATAAGTAATTAACTATAAATACTATCGCCTATATCTTTGTGTGCTACCTTTGTGTATCTTCTTTAAACATATACTCAAATGAACATATTATAATTCAAAGACATATCAGTGTTAGGATCGAAATAAGTTTTCGATTATGTATTCATTTAGTAAAATATTTGCTTAGTAAAATAGATAATATTAAAAATTTCAAAAATACCGATTTATTGATAATTGAATTTGATATAAATCCCGTTTTACTTTAATGAAATAAGCTAAAGCTTTATTTTAATGGAATGTTAAATGAAATGGCCTTTGTTTCATTTGAGCTTCGGCTTAAATCCGATTGAATTGTCTAGTATTTGGGTCGTTGCTCTTTATAAAGGTCCAATAAAACTCTGTTCCACAAAAGGGGTTTATCTATCAAATTGGACTTACCCAATCGTCAAAAGGAATTTCCTTTTGATGTTAAGGAAAAGGCGTAATAGTCACGGTATGAGCAGAACTTGTATATTTTACCTACAATGGAATAATGCTCGACTCATTTTCAAAAAAGTCAAAATATGGTGAATGTTCTCATTCAGAATACTCGAGCGTCAGTTTTATAATATCAATGACGTAATAACTAGTTAGCTAGGTTTCAGAAACACCACACATGATCTCGAAAACGAATCAGTGACCTCTTGAGGTAAACGGATAGTTACAACAAAGAGGTAGTCACTCTAGATTTCTTTCAATGAGGGATGTAGTTAAGCGGTAAATAAGTAAAGTGCTTAAAAGATAATGATTACGTAAAGTGCAGGACAAAGTTACAGATGTCTTTCAACTACATCATATCACAGTTCCAATTTTTTCGTTCATACCCTCGCTCGGACATACACGTGCCCTATTTCTATGTAAATAGGTTTACGAACATCGATTGCACAAGTGTCTGGGGGGAAACTCACACACAGCGCTCCTCTACACGGCGACTTAGTTACAAACTAAGCAAACAATAACATTAAAAATTTACTTTAAAATTACACGTTACATTTTGTTAAGATAAAGTTATGGTGGTTGTTTGATATCTTTTTAAATTGATTATCAAAAACCTCGTCGAAAAGTACTCTAGTTTTAGAAATGTATAGCTGAAATTAATATTTCGTGTGCGGCGGATTTAATACGTAACTTACTGCGCATGCGTCGCAATGCACATAATGTGTACGACTAATATGTACGCAATATTTACAGCTCGATAAATTCTTTGCCCGTCTACAGATAGAACGGCAAAGAGTTATATATGAATTGCATCATAGTTTATAAATACATGTGCTAAGCACTCAGCGACGTATATTATATAATAGGTAAGTTGATTGATAATTATAACTCCGTGAATCCTCATATACATCGAACCTCATGATTTGTTGACGAAAGTCACCGCATATTTTTAAAATATTGCAGGAAGATAGCGGAGGATGCAATAATTTTTTACCTGGTGGTAGGTCTCTGTTGCCGGAGACCGTCTGGGTGGGTACCACCGCAGCTCCTATTTCAACCGACAAATAGTAGTGTGCAAACATTACTGTGTTCCGGTTTGAAGGGCGCTGTATCTAGTGTAATTACTGGGGTAACGAGACTTAACACCTTGTGTCTCAAGGCGACGAACGCAATGTGGTGCAGTGTGTACCATCTTAACTAGCATCACGTTGTCATGGGCAAGCGTATCACTTACCATCAGGTGAACGTCTTGCTCGTTTCGTCGCTAAGTAGTATAAAAAAAATAAAAAATAATAAGTAGATTTAAGGACAGAAATGAAAAAGAAGGGAGCGGGAGATAAAGGAAAAAATAGAAAATAAGAAAGATTGTACAGATATAAGAAAATGCGGTGGGTTTTGTCTGAGAGGCGATGTAAGAAGAGATGTAAAAAGAGACTGTAAAAAGAAAATAATAAATATAAAAGAGTGAAAGATAGTATGAAGTATAAAAGACGAAGAAAGTTTAGGGAAAAAAAGGATTAGAAACACGAAAAGAAATACCAAAGAAAGATAAAGAGGACAATGACCAAAACACGCAGAGGAATTCATTAAAAAAAACCACATGATTACTCTTACTGATATAAAGTAACTATGTGTAAGCAGCAGTAAATATACTTAAAGCTGCTAGGAGCATGTTTAATGCTGTCAGGGATTTGTCGGACTTATACAGTACATACACATAAAAGGGTTCTCAATTATTTTGAATGCTTATCAAATATAACGTTTTGCAAAAGTCAAATTTCTGGTGGACAATACTAAAATATATTTTGACCAGTTGATTACTTTTATGAATTTGTATTTCTTTTGTGAATAAATACTTAGTTTTCTTAATGAATAATAATTCATACTGTCTGTGAAAACATGTACGGATTTATAACAGTAGAGTAAGTTTTCTTTTCGCGTAGTTATTTCTAACCGCGAAAAGATTTATTAGCGTTTCAAAAGCTTACGTCTGTGAAAGTTCTCTTTCTGTAAGAATTTATTACTTTTCCTAATCACAGTAATTTTTTTCTTCTTGCGCGCAGAGCAACTTAAAACAAACTACCTAATCCTTTTAATGACAACTTATTATTATAATAATTTGTATGATTAACAATTTCATGAACATGATTTTCAAGTTATATGGATATGCTACATGATCGTTTTCTTACAGTTTCTATCTCTAATACATATGTAATTAATTGATTTCTAGTCTTCGTAAGGTATCTTATATCTATATGTTAGTTCGCCGCAACATTTCCGTAGAACATTTTTAACTACTTCCGCCAAAAGCCAATGTGAATACACTGGCTCTTATGTTAGTGTTCAGAGCGCATGTATTTACATTTTCATCATCTATCGCTTCTTTGTTAATAAAATAATGTGAAATCGAGACCAAGTTTTAGGTCATTGCGTAAATATAAATAGTATGTTAAGACAATATTTTTTTATATTTCTGGCGCAAATGATACCACAAACCGCAACAGTAAAAACAATCATGAAACTCCAAAAACAAGTGTAGTTCATTGAAGCGTCTTTATTACAGGGTCTTGCGTTTACAATTGAAGAGCGACAAGCATTGGGTATCCATGGTCTGTTGCCAGCGAGAGTCAAGAGTCAGGAGGAGCAGGTTCAGCTTTGCAAGATCTCCATCGAGCGATACGAAGATCCCTTAAACAAGTATATCTACCTTATGGGATTGTTGGTGAGTAACATTTCCATTACTTTATATATGGAAAAAAGGACTATTAAAAAATTTGAGGAAGTTGGGAAATGAATTAACTGTGACTGTAGATTTTCAAACTGGACTACTATACATTAGTAAACGTGTGTTACAATTAATAATGTATCGCACACACATTCGTTCCGTAACGAGGTTATAACCTTTGCCAATGCTAACACCACTCCTTAAGCTATTGAGAGCAAATAAATATGAAATTAAGTTACACATACTTCACTATATAAATAAATGTATTATTCTTAAGATGTAGTTTTGCGAAAGTGTCGTGGCTGTCTCTTCTAAAGAATAGGGCATAAATGATAAATAAATTGTTTGCTTAGACAATAATTTATGTAAGCTATGCTTAAAGGTAATTGTTATATGAAGCTGTATTTAATTTTGAACTTTCGTTGCCTAGGATCGCAACGAGCATCTTTTCTATCGCTTTGTGGCCGAGAATGTAGCGGACTTGATGCCCATCGTGTACACACCGACTGTGGGGCTGGCCTGCCAGAAGTACGGCCTGATCTACCGCCGTCCGCGTGGTCTGTTCATCACCATCAACGACAAGGGACACGTTTATGATATACTGCAGAATTGGTAAGCGTTGATCTAGTGGATGCTCTTTATTACATCATAGTTAATATAAGTAGAGTTTAACGGATGGAAATTTCACACAGACATGATAACTAATTTAAAAAGTAACTTGAGTTATATAGTTTAACCTTCATCAAAAGTAAAACCATAGTCAAAGTAAGCCATAGTCGTCTTCGAGGCAGAATTTTGAATAAAGGTATGTTGACATTGGTACGAGCGCTTTCAACATTTTCATGTATAAAAGTTAATAGAAAACCTGATTCTAGATCTGTAAATGTAGATCTTAGAGCGTATTTAAGTAAAGGTTGTAATGTAAAGGTCATTTGGACAGCTCCAGGCCAAAGTCGCGTGCCGAGGGTAAGCTTGGATTCGAGGCGATCTAGTACGTTGCGGTCGGACTCGATAACTTCCGCATAATTACAACAATAAATTCAATTTATAAACCGTACTTTGACCATACTGCGATATGCGACCATAATGCGTCTAGAGTTAAAAACATGTTTACCAGTGCGCATGTAAATTTCTTAAATAAATTGATCATTATAAGATACGATGCGGTCCATCTCGATCTTTGTTACGCGGTTATCGAAATAATAATTGTCCATTGAGTAAGTCGACTAAAATGAGCACGAATGAGGACTAGAAGCAGGGATCACGTTTCGGTAATTCGATCATCGTACGGTATCATTAGGCGCGAAGACCATAAAGGGATACGCGAACGCGCTCAGCGAATATAAACTTTTACTCCTTTGTTACTTATACCGTATGTAACAAAGGAGACATGATTTATATCTTTACGTAGATACAGAGTTCTTATAAAAATGGCTCTCTCTCTGTAAACTTTTTTGTAAGAATGATTTCGGGGAATTCAATATTTATTTCATGTTTGGTTAAACATCCGAAATTTCTCATTGTATAATACATTAATTTGTGAAATATTCTTTATTAGATTTTCTATACCTAAAAATGATTTTGTTACTAAGTATCAGTATAATAATATACGACAATTTATAAAGAAAACGTGGGTATTTTAATTCGATTGTACAGATGTAAAAAGTTTTCAAAAAGTTTCATTTAGAAAAGTGAATATATATCAACTAACAAGTGTTGTGAAGTGACTCTGGAGAATGGATATCCTTAACAAAATTTTATTGTTCCAATGACTACAAGTTACAATGACTACAGTTAAATCATGAGGTCGCGTCATTTCTATTAGTGGTGCCGAATGGTGCTTCCAAGGCTAACGGAGAATAAATTCAGTTTGATTGACGAAGTAAAGTGACGAAGCGATTTATAAATATGGAGTCACGGAAAAATCATGCGATCGAGGGTTATACAGATATGTACTGAATGAGTCGACTAATTTACATTTTTTCGCTCAAACAACAATGATATAATGATTCGAATATACTTATACAAAAATTATTGTAAAACATCTCAAATTTTAGTTTTTTCTTTTGGATATTAGTTTACATTTTTTAATTTTTCCAAAACACTGAAGGCCAGAGACGGATGTACGCGCTATCGTGGTGACTGACGGGGAACGTATCCTGGGCCTGGGAGACCTGGGCGCGTGCGGCATGGGCATCCCGGTGGGCAAGCTGGCGCTCTACACCGCGCTCGCTGGCATCAAGCCGCACCAGTGCCTGCCCATCACACTAGGTAACTAATACAGATTGTGTTAGTGACGGTAAACTGCTGGTAAGTACCATCGCCGCAGTTTATACGAGGCAGACCAATCGAATGTCTCGTTAGCAAAATAATGTTTCTGCGCTTCATTGTTTAATCTTGAAGTAATTAATGAACTGTGAAGTGTAGTGATAGCTGATGTAGAAGAATTACTACATAGATTTAAAGCTTTTGCTAAAGTGCTGAATAGAAATAATGAAGACACTGGTGACATTATACCGATGGCGCTTAACTTAGATAATCAGCTGTGATGTTTCGTTGACTACAACATTTGGTTATAAATGTGTGGTTATGTGATAAGGTTATGTAATGTTTGTACACGTTTTAACTTTATCCCAGACGTGGGCACGAACAACGAGACGATGCTGGCCGACCCGCTGTACATCGGGCTGCGGCAGAAGCGCGTCCGCGGCGCCGCGTACGACGAGTTCATCGATGAGTTCATGCGGGCGGTGGTGCGCCGCTTCGGGCAGAACTGCCTGGTGCAGTTCGAGGACTTCGGCAACGCGAACGCCTTCCGCCTGTTGGAGAAGTACCGCGGCAAGTGCGTGACCTAACAATTCCATTACATTAGTCGTTTGGTTGGAGGTCCAAATTTCTCTGTATATAAAAAACGAGAGAAGAGGCTGATACTAAGTTAGCTTTATACCTGGTAGGATCGTGGTCAAACACTAACTGATTTAAGTAGGAAATGTAAGTTTTGTGTTTTGATCAGGTACTGCACGTTTAACGACGACATCCAAGGCACCGCAGCCGTGGCGGTGGCCGGACTGATCGCCAGTCTCAGGCTCACACAGAAGAAACTCTCCGAAAACACCTTCGTCTTCCAGGGCGCTGGAGAGGTTTGATAATTGAATTTTAAATATGTTATATGAAATGATATAAAAAAATCCTATCGTCAACCACGTGCCGGATCGGACCAGGAGCCCTCGTGTTACTAGGCAGCGGTTAGCCAATGCGCCATAGAGGCAGGATGTGACGTGTGCGTGTGTGATAGATGTATCTCGTATATTTAAACATGCAAGTGTGTGCGTTGATGGCAGGCGGCGCTGGGCATCGCGGAGCTGTGCGTGATGGCGATGCGGGCAGAGGGCGTGAGTGACGAGGAGGCGCGCGCGCGCATCTTCATGGTGGACTCCAAGGTAACGCTCGCTTGATTCACTTGTTAGTATAACTAAAGCCATGTTGTTATGGACGAGCATATTACTTCGGCTATGAAGATCTACAGTCCTAATAGTGGGTACATTAAGTTTATAATATTTTTTGTTCATGATGACTAATCGTTAAATAATTACTAAATAATAATATCCCAAGTCATGCAATGTTCTGTAAAATCTTATGTGGACAAAACAAGTTGTAACGAGCCATCCTGTGTATTAACTTTTATACACCTTTGGCTTGGCCTTGGTTAATGTCCAGGGCCTCATCGTGCGCAACCGGCCGGAGGGCGGACTGAATGAGCACAAAGAGAAGTTCGCAAAGGACTGCCCGCCCATCAAGACCCTGGAGGAAGTCGTCAATGTAGCCAAACCCTCCGTGCTCATTGGTCAGTGCTATACTTTATTTATTATTTTGAATAATAAATTAGTTGTTTTACGTTGAAGTTGCTCAAGTATTTTAACCAAATTTTTTTAGCGTTGGTAATGTTTCGTGGTTAACAATCGACTAATGCAACCTGATGATTATCAATTAAATGGTAGACAATAAAGTCCATCGCGGGTATGCACATCAAGGTTATCTGTAAAAGTGTAGTACATATTCACTGAAAGTTGTGTGCGCATGCGCAGGCGCGGCGGCGATCCGCGGCGCGTTCACTCCGAGCATCCTGCGCACGATGGCGGCGAACAACGCGCGCCCCGTCGTGTTCGCGCTGTCCAACCCCACCAGCAAGGCGGAGTGCACCGCTGAGGAGGCCTACACCAACACCGACGTGAGTACAACACGCACACACACATTCATCGTTCACGGCGTTCATCTTCTGTCTAAACCGAAACATAGTAATGAATGCACACTACTGCATATCATCAGAAACCTACTAGGAATACCAGCAACAGAAACCACCGCCAGTAATAAGTAATACTAAGTATAGATGTAGTGAGAAATAATTATGTTCAAAAACTCGGATCTTTATCGAATTGTGATGACATCCGTACTGTCAATAAATGGTCGTATTAAATAAGTGACATTTTCGTATCCATTGATATGGAACTTCATTGTTTAGTGTCAAATATCAAAATAAATAATGTAAGTATGAATAATGTACTGAAGCTAAATGAGAGAGCACGATAAATACGAACTTTTCGAAAAAATTACGAAGGAAAATCTTTACTTACCATATCTGTACGCTACCTGCGCGCAGGAACGCGCGATCTTCGCGTCGGGCTCGCCGTTCCCGGACTACCGCACGAAGGACGGGCGCACCCTGCGCCCCGGGCAGGGCAACAACTCTTACATCTTCCCCGGCCTCGCGCTCGGCATCCTCTGCGCCGGACTCATCGACGTCTCCGAGGACTTCATGCTGCTCGCTGCTGAGGTATTTGCTGACTGTGAATGAAAACAACCCGTCTTATTGTTTTTTACCGGGATAGATAGTTGTAGCCTTTTATCCGCCAGCCTGGCCCCGAGTGCGGGTTGATACCATAGCTATGAAGTTAACTGTTGTTCTTGGAACACGTCTCTAACACGAATCTAATCCGGGTCTCTTTGCGTATAGCTCGGACGACTTCAAAACAGCTATCACAGCTTCTGTGCAGTTAGAGATTCAAAATATGTTTGAAATTTTGTTTCAATGATTTCTGTAGCACTTGATATCATAAAGTAGATAATAAATTGATATAGATGAAATCGTGATATGATGGTAATATTGCGTGTGACAATTTAAAACGGTAACAAAATAATCTACAACGCGTACGTTCGCAGGCGCTGGCTGAAATCGTAACGATGGATGACCTGAACATGGGCAGCCTGTACCCGCCGCTCAAGGACATACAGAACTGCTCCGTCAAGATCGCCAAGAAGATTGTGGAGCATGCGTACGCGACCGGTGAGCGTAGTTTTATACATAGTATAATTTTTTTCATTTAAAAAGTTTACTGCTTCACTTCGCTCCCACGCGTTGTTCACTGGTGATGAGGTTTGCGGTGGTAAGTAGTGCTACCTGCTGTTAAAGTAGTTATTTGTTATATCAAACAACAGCTATTTGTTTTTCGTTCCACAAAGTGTTTGTACATTGTTAGGTTGTAATGTGATCACATTTGAATGTGTCGACGCAGGCAAGGCGCAGGTGCAGCCGCAGCCGCTGGACACGGAGGCGTTCATCCGCGCGCAGATGTACGAGCCGCGCTACGCGGCCGCGCTGCCGCCGCAGTACGCCTGGCCCGCAGCCCCCGCCGCCGCGCCCCGCGTCAACCTCATCTAGTGACCGCGAGCGACACACAACCTCACACAAACACACGCGCGCGCAACCTTACACTATAACATCTCTTTTTTAATATGTAAATTCGACTGGCTGTATTTTCTGTACTTTTTGCCTTACTTTATTACTAAATCGTCGTTAAAGATTTGGTCTAGTGTAGTTTATAAATACAATGATACCAGAGTTTACAAACAGTCCACTAATACCGAGTAAAGCTGTATATCAACGGAATATTAAATAAACGTATTTCTGAATGTATGAAGACAGTTTATTGCAGGCCTCTGCGCTTTATAATAGTTTGTTGGAGGCCGTAACTATATCATATAATGATCTGACTTTATAGAAGGATAGAGCTGCTTTTATATATTGTAGTTTTAATAAGACTTTTATGATACATTGCAGCGATGTCTAAAGTTACTTATGCCAAACATATTCGTTGTTGTGTTGCGTTTATTATTATATTTCAATCAACGATCTTACACAGCATCGTCGCGATGTGAACATTCCAAAGGGTTAAAAAATACATCGCAGATATTTTTTCGTTTTGATTTCTTTTGTCAGTTATATTTTCTTGTTTTTTGTAATTATGTTAACATTCAATTTCTGCACGTTCAAGGTTTTAAAAATTTGCAATTATCGCAACTCTTAAATCATTTAAGACCGACTTTTAAATTAGGTATACAATATTTATTTGTTAATTTTAAAATAAACTGAAATGAATAATTATAATAATTTGTTTTATTTACTTATTAACTCTTATTTGAGATGAATTAAACATTTAGTGTTTAAATAAACTATAACGCACGAAATGCTGCGTTCGTAACTGAGCGCGCGGGCCGGAGAATAAGCGTGCGCGATCCGCGTCGAGTTAGCGTTACGACTGGTGAACCGTGGACGCGACTTGATGCGCGCGGCCACCGGCTATTTTTAGCCATCCGAACAAAAAAATAGTGCACGGCGTGTGCGCGCTTCCCCGCCAGCTACCACTACGCACAGCCGGCGCATAATATAAAATTTTATAAAAAGGATATATATATATAAATGTTTAATTGTAAAAATATTATAAATACATATGGTATACATATGATAAATACATATAATAAACATATAATAAATAAGTGTGCAAATGTTGCCTACACCATCCCCCTCCAGAGACCGTCAAGGGCGATACAAATCAGGGAACCGGACACGGCGTCCGGAACGGGTAATTATATTCTTATTTGCTGTGTTAGGTTTTGTTGTTGGTTCGTTAGGAGAAGTTAAAATAAAGGCTGGTTTAAGCCGGTCAATAGACACTTTAATATTTTTTCCTTTGACCAATATTTGGAACGTTTTGTCATCTCGTGACAACACTTTATAGGGGCCCGAATAAGCAGAAGATAGAGAGCCACGTAATGCGTCTTCACGGAGAAAAACGTGATCAGTATTCGCGAGCTCCTTGTAAATAAAAACTTTATTTTGAGAATGGCGAGAAGCAGGAATGGGACGTATTTTCTCTGCAAAACTTCTTAACCTAGCGGTAAACTCAGATACGTCTGTGGTGCCCTGAATCGTAGACTCAAAGAATTCACCAGGTAGTCGGAGTGTTTCTCCGTACACTAATTCCGCTGACGAAGACTGAAGATCGTCTTTAAAAGCTGTTCTAACACCAAGTAATACCCACGGTAGAGATTCGGTCCACTCCTTGTTGCCATGACAAACTATTGCGGCCTTCAATTGCCTATGAAATCTTTCCACCAGGCCATTACAGATTGGGTGGTACGCTGTGGTTTTTCTATGTTCGAAACCAGCCAGTTTTGCTAAACATTGGAACAAAGCTGATTCGAACTGCCTACCTCTATCGGTAGTTATTTGAGTGGGACAACCGAATCTAGCTATCCAGGAAGATAGCAGCGCTTTGGCAACTGTCTCGGCAGTAATGTCCTCTAACGGTATTGCTTCTGGCCACCTTGTAAAGCGGTCAATCGCAGTGAGGCAATACCGGTAGCCTTGCGAGACTGGGAGGGGTCCAACAAGATCTATATGGATCTCCTTGAATCTCGCGCGTGGTAGATGAAAGTGCCGAGAGGAGCAGAGACATGCCGGTTGATTTTTGCACGCTGGCATGATATGCAAGAGCGCGACCAGTTTCGGCAATCTTTCCTGACGCCTGGCCAAACGAACCGTTCTGTTATAAGTTTAACTGAAGCATTGGCGCCAGGGTGACTCAGAGAATGCAAACTGTCAAATACTCGTTTGCGTAAGAATTTTGGGACATAAGGTCTGGCAATCGGTGTACTTACATCGCAGTACAGAAAGAGACGACTTCCAGGTAAACATCGTTTTTCTAAACGCAAAGATGTTTTTGCGCTAAGTAGTCGGGCCAGCTCATCATCAGACTCTTGGCTTTCGGCTAGTGCTTCGAGGCTGACAGGTGCACTCAACTCTTCAATTCGCGATAAGGTATCGGCTACGACGTTGTTCTTGCCGGATATATGGCGTATGTCAGTAGTGAATTGAGCGATGAAGTCGAGGTGCCTATACTGCCTAGGCGAACAGTTTTTCTTCCGTTCATGGAATGCAAAACTAATCGGCTTATGGTCAGTGTAGATGATAAAATGTCTGGCCTCGAGCATATGCCTAAAATATTTTATGGCCTCGTAAATGGCTAGCAACTCTCGATCGTAGGGCGAGTACTTTTCCTGCGAAGGACTTAGCTTGCGTGAGAAAAATGCTAGGGGCTCCCAATCATTTTCTCGCAATTGCTGGAGTACTGCGCCCATGGCCTTATCCGAAGCATCAGTCACTAATGCTAGCTTAGCTGCTGAATCAGGATGGGCAAGCAAAGCTGCATCAGAAAGATGGTTCTTGCATGCTTCGAATGCTGTCAAAGTGTCGCCGGATAATTTAATAGGGTGAGATCCCTTAACGTTACCTGTGTAAAGTGCGTGTAACGGTGCTTGTACTTGGGCTGCTTGAGGGAGGAACCTCCTATAAAAATTGAGCATACCCAAAAAACGTCTAAGTTGACACACGGTGGTGGGGATAGGGAACTCCTTAATGGCTAGCACCTTGGAGTCCAGAGGTTTTGTACCGCTCTCTGAAATCTGGTATCCCAGGAAATTTACCTTATTAGCACCGAAAACACACTTTGCAGTGTTAACCAGCATGCCATATTTCTGCAATCTGGTAAAAATTTGACGCAGGTGCTCTTCGTGCTGGGCTGGTGTCCTAGAAAATATTAAAAAATCATCTAGATAACAAAAGACAAAGTCTAAACCTCGAGTGATCTCATCCACGAACCTTTGGAACGTTTGACCTGCGTTCCTCAAGCCAAAGTTCATGAAGGGGTACTCGAATAGCCCGAAGGGTGTTGTGATCGCCGTCTTCGGGATGTCCTCGGCAGCGACCGGTACCTGATTGTACGCCTTCACCAGATCGAGAGTACTAAAGATTTTGCAACCTGCTATGCTGTGGGCAAAGTCGTGGATATGTCTGATCGGGTACCTGTCAGGCACTGTGCGTGCATTGAGCATCCTGTAGTCACCGCAGGGGCGCCAACCGTTTTCTTTTTTGGGCGCAAGGTGAAGAGGCGAAGACCAAGAGCTCTCCGATGGGCGCGCTGTGCCGTTCGCTATCATGATTTGAAACTCATCACGGGCGATCTTCAATTTGTCTGGTGCTAAACGTCGCGGGGAACAGGAAACTGGAGGGCCTGGTGTCGTGCGAATGTGATGTACTGTGTTGTGTGATATAAATTGAGGTTTACCAGCTGGCCTAGTAATAGATGGAAATTCGGCTAATATTTTATGATAGACAGAGGGTCCAGTCGAAACCTTAACCGAGTGAATGCCATTACAAAATACGGAGTTAGCAAAGACTGAAACTGTTGTTGTGTTATCAACAAGTCTCTTATTGCGACAATCTACCATTAAATTGTAATAATTTAAAAAATCTACACCTATTATCGGTTTGGTAACATCTGCTACTACAAATCGCCAACTGTAAGTTCTACGTAAACCTAAATCTAAATTAAAAGTTATAAAACCATAAGTTGAAATGTTAGTTCCGTTGGCTGCACACAGATCAAAGTTCGTCTTCGCGCGACGATCTCGTAGGGCCGCTCGAGGAAATACGCAGAGGTCGCTTCCAGTATCAACCAGGAATTGCGTTTTCGATGAACGGTCCGTGACGAATAGGCGACCAGAAGATGAATTTGACAGGCAATCGTCAGTCGCCATTACCGACTGCCTCCGGAGTTTCCCGCTTTGAAATCGCACGGGCGTACGCACTTATGGGCCTTCTCTCCGAACTTGTTGTGATAATAGCACAATGGGAACTTCCTGTAGTTCGAACTCGAACGTTGTTTGGACTTCGACCTGCTCCGGTTACGTTGGGACGAGCGTCGCGAGTCGTTCCGACGGTATGCCACAAAATTATTTAATTGCCGTCGCAATTCCGCTACTTCGTTCTTCAGCTCTCCAATGACAGCGTCTGATAGGCTGGATCCTGCAGATTGCACACTGGCCAATCTGGGCGTACTTATAGTAAGGTCATTAATACGGTCAGCTAAATCTGCCAGGTCGTCCAACGCGGAGGTAGACGGCTGACCGGCGAGCACTGTCTGGATGCCGTGTGGAAGGCGACTATTCCAAATAGATTTCAAAAAATCTTCCGGAACACTTTCGCCAGCGAGGCTCTTTAGGTGGCGTAAGAACTGTGATGGCTTACGGTCTCCTAGCTCTTCGTGTTTTAGGAGCTGCTCTATCTTCCTCTCGTTGGACGCTGTGAGTCGTTTGATGAGAGCCGCTTTCAGTTTAGGATATTTATCTGTAGCTGGAGGATGTATGATTATGTCCTTCACTTCTTTTGAATGTTGGTTATCCAATTGACTGATGACATAATTAAACTTTGTAGAATCGGTTGTGATGCCGGAATTTGCAAATTGCCCTTCGACCTGCGCGAACCAAATTTCCGGCTCTTCGGGCCAAAAGGGCGGTACTCGTATGCCCACCTTGAACACATCGACTTCTTTTTGTGAAATTACTTGTCCGTCTGATGCAGTGGACCCGGACGTTCTTGCATCGCTCCTCGCATTTTCGAACTCCCTCTGCATGGTGTACGGTATACGGGGTCACCAGTTTAGTGTTTAAATAAACTATAACGCACGAAATGCTGCGTTCGTAACTGAGCGCGCGGGCCGGAGAATAAGCGTGCGCGATCCGCGTCGAGTTAGCGTTACGACTGGTGAACCGTGGACGCGACTTGATGCGCGCGGCCACCGGCTATTTTTAGCCATCCGAACAAAAAAATAGTGCACGGCGTGTGCGCGCTTCCCCGCCAGCTACCACTACGCACAGCCGGCGCATAATATAAAATTTTATAAAAAGGATATATATATATAAATGTTTAATTGTAAAAATATTATAAATACATATGGTATACATATGATAAATACATATAATAAACATATAATAAATAAGTGTGCAAATGTTGCCTACAAACACATTGATTATCAAAATAACTTTAATGATGAATAATTGTTTTGGAACCAAAATTACAACTGATACACACAGCATGTGCACGCACAAAAGCGCACATGACATAGGAAATTCACATACTTAGCGATATACTTAACAGAATGTAATCAGAAGTTTCAACCAGTAGAACACAAGTTTTGCGCCGAATGCACTTTAGTGCAATCACATTTTGAAGTTTGTTGTCAGAATATAAAGTATTACATAAATTCTATAAATTTTGTGTAAAACACTTTTTTTTACAGGAACAAATTATTACATGAACACCGGACATAATGAAATTGTTACAATCCCGTGCTTGCGGTTCAGCGCAACACGATACACGGTACAGCGGTCTGTGATATCCGCCAAGTTCATTCGTCGGAGCAGAGATATTTCTCCCGTGTTAAAAAAATAAGCTTAACACTACAATTACTTTAGAAAACAAAACCGTACACTAATATATATGTACAGACAGACACAACAACCGCATGTTGAATTACAATAAAATAAAACGTCTCCATTTACCGATCGTCTTAGCCTTTATTTAGGATATTATTCAATTATAAATACAAATGAGAAGAATCGATTCACAATAAAATATTTCCTAGGTTAATTGTCCGTTATGTATATATCACTGCGCTGCTCTGCGCTCCGCGGCGCTGCTGCTACATGCGCGGTGCGCGCGGGCTCGCCGGGGGCACGGTGCGCGCGGGGCTCGCCGGGGGCACGGGTGTGGCGGGTCGCCAGGGGTCGCGGTGCTGAGCTCACCTGCTCAGCGAGTGCGAACGCTCGCGGGAACTCTCCCCGTTACAACGCGGCCGGTCATTGCCTGCAACGTGGGAACGTCGTTACTGTCTTATCAAACTATTAATATTTTTAAATGAACAGGATGTTTTAGATTCAGTTACTATTACGTTTAAACGAAGAAAAAAGCAATTCATACGCAATCACAAACAAATTCGATTATTAAAAAAATAAAACATTGCAGTAATAAAATAACGAAACAATATCAGTTAATCAACAGAACTGAAATGAAAACTTTTGTATATTTTGTTCCACAGACTTTTTAAATATTATCATCGAAAAAACAAAGCAAAGAATATACACATTTTATTAATATCTCAATGTCACTTAAGACAATGTAAGATTGACGTCAAGTAATAAACCTATTGCAGAAAAAAAAAAACGAATGCTATGCAATTTCTATCGTTCATCAATTGCATTGGAATAAAGCAAAATAAATCTTACAAATTTAATTCGATAATCATGCAAAAAGTACATTTAAAAATTAGAACAAAGCAAAACATTTAGGACAACGCATATAATAATTAAAACTATTTAACTTTTCGGTGAGAAATTAAAATAAACATTAATAATCGGTTAATAGACACATTCGTCGAAGCCAACGGCAGTTTAGAGACCGCCGACAGCGCCGTGTGATACACTTGGTTCCATGTCTCGTAATGTGTTCGGACGGAAATACATTTCAATACAAAGCTGTCAGTGAAGCGGTAAACAAAGACAAAGGGCCTGACCTAAAAAACGACGGCCTTGTAAACTGGTGCCCTATAACAAACAATTTCACATCATACAGTTGCTGCGACGCGGCGCCGCGCGGATGCACCATTGTAAATATCCAATGCACACATGAACTTATATCGGCGGATAACACAATACAAAATGACTTGTAAGTATTATTTAAATAAATATCATTTTAAATGACATCAAATAAAGATGTTAATATTTTCAATTATATTGGAATAACGTAACACAAACAGCGCCTCTAATGTCCCTCACCACTGGAACTACCGCTTGCCTAGCGGCAGATTTAGAATATAAAACAGTATTGTTGTGTTCCGGCTGTCGACACGAGAGCCGGTGTTCTCAGTGAGCAACACACTTCACTATCTGTGGCCTCATTGTCACTTAACATCACGTAAAATCGAAGTGTAGCATATTACCGTCGGTAATGCTGGTCAAGTAGCTAACAAATAACTCAGATTGACACATACACGATTGTCAAAACAGTCGGATGTAATTGTTGGTCATTAACTATTGCTTTTAATTATTTGATTCATTTATGTAAAAAACAACAACAGTTATAATTTTGACTAAAGCTATAATATACATATTTTTTAAATGAACAGGATGTTTTAGATTCAGTTACTATTACGTTTAAACGAAGAAAAAAGCAATTCATACGCAATCACAAACAAATTCGATTATTAAAAAAATAAAACATTGCAGTAATAAAATAACGAAACAATATCAGTTAATCAACAGAACTGAAATGAAAACTTTTGTATATTTTGTTCCACAGACTTTTTAAATATTATCATCGAAAAAACAAAGCAAAGAATATACACATTTTATTAATATCTCAATGTCACTTAAGACAATGTAAGATTGACGTCAAGTAATAAACCTATTGCAGAAAAAAAAAAACGAATGCTATGCAATTTCTATCGTTCATCAATTGCATTGGAATAAAGCAAAATAAATCTTACAAATTTAATTCGATAATCATGCAAAAAGTACATTTAAAAATTAGAACAAAGCAAAACATTTAGGACAACGCATATAATAATTAAAACTATTTAACTTTTCGGTGAGAAATTAAAATAAACATTAATAATCGGTTAATAGACACATTCGTCGAAGCCAACGGCAGTTTAGAGACCGCCGACAGCGCCGTGTGATACACTTGGTTCCATGTCTCGTAATGTGTTCGGACGGAAATACATTTCAATACAAAGCTGTCAGTGAAGCGGTAAACAAAGACAAAGGGCCTGACCTAAAAAACGACGGCCTTGTAAACTGGTGCCCTATAACAAACAATTTCACATCATACAGTTGCTGCGACGCGGCGCCGCGCGGATGCACCATTGTAAATATCCAATGCACACATGAACTTATATCGGCGGATAACACAATACAAAATGACTTGTAAGTATTATTTAAATAAATATCATTTTAAATGACATCAAATAAAGATGTTAATATTTTCAATTATATTGGAATAACGTAACACAAACAGCGCCTCTAATGTCCCTCACCACTGGAACTACCGCTTGCCTAGCGGCAGATTTAGAATATAAAACAGTATTGTTGTGTTCCGGCTGTCGACACGAGAGCCGGTGTTCTCAGTGAGCAACACACTTCACTATCTGTGGCCTCATTGTCACTTAACATCACGTAAAATCGAAGTGTAGCATATTACCGTCGGTAATGCTGGTCAAGTAGCTAACAAATAACTCAGATTGACACATACACGATTGTCAAAACAGTCGGATGTAATTGTTGGTCATTAACTATTGCTTTTAATTATTTGATTCATTTATGTAAAAAACAACAACAGTTATAATTTTGACTAAAGCTATAATATACATATTTTTTAAATAATTACTCAAACCAGCGCTAGACTACGATCTCGCCCGATGGTTAGCGGCGGTGTAATCTTTGATTGTAAAGTACACTCAAGTCTAGAAAATTTATTTTTCTATGTTATACTTTTTGCAAACTCTGTGCTTTATAATGAATATATATTGAATCCAATACATGCCGCTTTCGGGACGTATATTCAAGATGTGTTTATGTGGGTGTGGTGTACTCGGAGACGGGGCAGCGTATTATAGTTGCAAGTGTCATGCAACGAAGTACCTTCCTTTCGCTTTCGTGTTAAATTATTATACTACAGGGGTTATGGTTATGTAAGCTCTCTTACACTAGGTGCGTGTGCGTACGTACCGAGCCTCTGGTGCGGCGGCAGCTTGCTGAAGAAAGGGTGTGCGAGAGCTTCCCGTAGTGTGATGCGCTGCGATGGCTCGTACTCCAGCATGCGCGCGATCAGCTCGAACAGTTGACGGTGCTCCTCACTGTTGCTTTGCATGTACCTCTGTACCAACAATTGAACCATTAATAATATCCTGTTGATTTCCTCAAGGGAAAAGCATAAATAAATATTTTAACCTTTAGCCTTCAGATATAATGTTATGTAGGTGTAGTCATATTACTACAATACATATATATGTATTGTTAATATTATTTTTGTTCTTTTATAACAAATAAAACATTTTAACTTTAAGCAGTCTTAATTATTTAAGGCATTCAACCCCTTTTGTACATTTTTAGGAAACAGTGAATGTACAAAATAATTAAATACCTTAAAAAGTAGGCAACAACTAACATTGTAATGATATTACTCATGGCAAGAATTCACCATAAATCTTTAACCAAAAAATCAACAAGGTTAGACAAATAATAAACAGTAAAGTGCTATAAAAGAATAAAACAACCGAAACATGAAATCACTGTCGTCAAATTGCGAAAATAAAAATATATGACAATGAACGTAAGTAGACCTTAACAATAACGTTACAAAAACTGTCGCAGTAAACGAGTGGGGCTAAAAGAAAAAGCTAGTTATGAAATACTTTCAGACAGCGTTATTATGTAAAGCGCGGCGCTTTCGCTCTTCGTGTACTTTGACGTCATGCTAGAATTGGAAAGGATCGTTATTTATTTTTATTTATTTATTTATGCATACAAAAACTACAGATTAAATGTATAGAGGTATTAAGTGCAAAGGCACTAATTTTATTTTAGGCACTATTATATTATTAAGTTATTATAGTTTTTGCAAGATTCTCCGCAGCTTACCCATCGCACGGGTTCGCAGTTAAGCGCTAGGTTATGTATTTAAAAAAGAGCAACTCACCAGTAGCGGTTTGCAGTTTTCTCTGACGTACCGCCCGGCCGAAGATTTCTCGTCCCAATCCAATTTGCCGTGGTAGAAATATTTTGTTCTAGTTTTTCTTGCCATTCTGGAAATAGTAGTGTTCTCATTTAACTATAATGTACACTTATATGATAGTAATATCATAAATTATGGTAATTTTTGTAGTGAGATCTATCAGTTTTTTTAAAAAAATAAATATTTAATTTGGCATAAAAGTCAAAGCGTGTTAGCTACAAAATAACATCAAAAGCCATTTAAAAAATTTAGTGTCTTCTAAAATTGTGCGTCTAAAAACAGACGACAATATTTTATGTCTCTTGTAGCACGTTAAATAGACCAGCGAAAATTGAGCGGTTCGAAAATGCGTCAAAATTAAAGTATGAAGCGCAATGGCGTTTTTAAAGTAAAGTTAAATGTATAGGTGCATGGTGAAATTAACATAAAAAAGTAACTTGTATACATAAACATTTTTTCAGTTCTAAATAAGCTACATTCAAGAGGTATCATTACCTGTATGGTATAGGTCCGAGGATCCTCTCCATCATGGCGAGGTGTTCGCGGTTGTCGTGGGTCTGGAACAGCGTGATGCCGAGGTGCAGCTCGAACATGATGCAGCCGATGGACCACACGTCGCACGGTTGCGACCATCCCAGCTCTGAAGAGTAAACGACTACCGTTAGCAGTTAGTTCATTTGGATACTTAAAACTGTTTCTTAATTTAACACCTGATAATATAATGAGAAGTTAAATTAATTAGGTTACACATAAGAAAGTTTTTAGTCATAGTGATCTTTGAAGATTCAGATTAAAAGCTATTTTAACGATTTACAATACGATGGTGGATTTCTGGTGTCTGATAGATTGCTTATAAACTCGTGTAACGAGGTCTCCAATTCGTCAACTCCTACAAAGTAACAATACAGCTTAAATTAAGAGAGGAAGTGTTTACAGTGAATGATGTATATTAATGTGTTGCAAGAAAGTAAACAGTTGGAAAGATATAGCGCAATGAAAATATCTAGATTTTGTAAACGTATAGTGACCTAGGATGACCTCCGGCGCGCGGTAGTGTCGCGTGGAGACGATGGTGCTGTGGTGTTCATGGTCGAATGTGGCACTGCCGAAGTCGATGAGCCGCACGTCGCTGCGCTTCACGCGCAGTAGGTCGTGCGTCTGTGAATGCAAACCGACAGGATGAAATAAAAAGTATAACAACAAAATTCATGCAGATATTTTAATGACTTTAAAGAAATCAACAAGTTAATAACCATTATTATGATCATCTCAACCGATGGACGTCCACTGCAGGACATAGGTACGTCAAGTTATTACATTTTTGAAAACTATGTTCAAGCTCCAAATTGTTTTCTTAAAAACTTGGTAATAGTCCAGAGTTTCAGTAATCTTTTATGAGCAAATGACAAATTACTAAAACATTCACAGTTGCTTGTTATAATAAGCCCTAATGATAAATGAGGAGAATGCGGGAAGGGATGATCAATAGAGATCATTACTAATCCACCTCTGGGATGTGTAAAATGTTAACCACATAGTTACAAAATACCAGAGGAGCCATAATAATATAAATTATCCTAAAGTAAAATTCAATAATAATATTCGTTGCATTACCTTCTTAGAGCTATTATATACACTGACTACTTCATAGTCACTATCTACAAACAAAATGTTCTCAGGCTTGAGATCTGTGTGGGTGAGTTTGTTCTCGTGTAGGAACAGCACACTGTATATGAGCTGGTACGAGATGTGCCGCACTTGCTCCAATGGATATGGCTGGTAGTTGTTGTCTTTCTGCAATATTAATTAAATTTCATGTTAAAAACGTTTTCAATTTTACATATGCATCGATTAGATTTTCAGCCAATAATTACCACATTAAATACCGCAAAAAGAAATCTGTAAGATATACGTCTAGGAAAACAAGGTTTTTGGATAAACCTGTAGTTTTTTGTAGCTTGATCTGTTCAGTTGCCTCCAATGTGAAAGTTTCCTTCAAAAGGAGGAAACGAAAGCGAACCGTCTTCAGTACAATAGTACATTGGCTATTGATGTAAATACTTAAATACACAAATTAGAAACATTGTAGCAAAGTAGGCTAGGAAGCAGATTATTTCGTGATACATCCGTAACAGACGAACGCGCAACACGAGTAAACAACTAATGAGCGGTCAGTAATGTGTTAATAACTGTTTTAAATTTTCTGTAAAGGAAACTGAGCACACACTTTGTCGGTTTGTGAATAAAATATTGTTTTATATTAAAATGGGCTTACCAAGAAGTCAAATACACTTTGACCAAGCATTTCAAATGCGATGCACATGTGACCGTGGTATTCGAACCAATCCAGCATTTTCACACATAAACTGTAACAGAACAATACATTTGTTACTATATGTCTTTATTTGCATTTTTTTTTGCCTACACGTTTTAAAAAGTTTTTCTTCGCGCCCATTAACCTATTACCCGCCAGAAAACATTTTTTTTAAATCTTTCAGTCGGATAAGATGTATTTATATATGCCACAAAGGTACGTGTGGGCGCTGCATTCTGCTCTCACAAACTTTTTCTTGAACCGTTGTTCAAGAAAAATTTTGTGGACGCTTACATTTGTCTCTGTCGGTAGAGACCGCTAAAATAGATACCGTCGCAGCTACTATTTCTGCCCCTTACCGTAGAGTGCAAATATTGTTGTGTCCCGGTTTGAAGGGTGTTGTAATTAGTGAAATTACTGAGATATCGGAACTTAATTTATGTCTCAAAGCAACGAGCACAACAATGCGGTGTAGTAGTGTTTATCATTCTAACCAGCGCGACAATGTTATTGACAGGTGTGTCGCTTTACCATTAGGTGAAAGTTGTTTCGTCGTTTCGAACCGTGGAACAAAACAAAAAAAAAAACTCTTCGATCGATACATTATCCGATCACACGTAGGAAGTAATAAATGTTACAATCAAGGTCGACCTCAAGACGTCGCGATATAAAATGTTATTCTATTTAGAAATTGCGAGGCGAATACAGGGACGGTATTTTTGTGTTTTGGTTGACATCGGAGTCGCTCCCTGGCCGCGTGCCAGCGGCGGCCAAGCGGCGCGTATATACACACACAAGGTCAGATATTGCTACATTCGCGAGCGTCACTCAATAACGCGGCTGACAATGATCATGTCTGATGTGCAAACATAATCTACAATGTCCTAATGTACCATGAAACTTTACAAACAAAAAATCAGAATTACTAAACGTAGTGATCATATGGCGACAAAATGTTTAACGGAAGGGTGAATAGTCTAATTCTAGCTTACAGTACTAGCCCAGGCCTTTTGGGAACGACCATTTAATAATGGTGACTGATGATGGTAGTCTCCGCGACGGATCCACGGGCCGTCCTATAATAGCGTTGTAGGCCGCAATAAGGTTCCAAACGGAAATCCCTTGAACTCTACAAACTTCCATCAGAAAGTAGTTAAAAATATCTAATACGCCATATGCTATGCAGGTGATAAACTATAAAGTAAAATGCTGCACAGGAAAGCGAGGCCTGACACCAACAACGTCAGTAACGTACACGAACCCTTCTTTATTTAATGACTCATTGTTCAATATCGTTGCTACAGAAAGAAATGTTTATAGCTCGAGCTTGATGCACGTATAGGTAGCACAGTATAGTAAAGATGAAAGTACTTACTGTTTACAGTCCGGATCAACTTCAGCCAGCTTCTCTAATACATTTATTTCTAACTTTGCAGCCTCTCTGTACTTTTCAACATTTTTGATTATTTTCAGAGCCATCCTATGCTCCCTGGAATAACAATTAGACTAATTAATAAAAGTTTTAAAATTGTTGTTATATTTTTTTGCTTTTATAATTTTCTTATTGCCGATCAGTGTGTCATACATTTTTTTACCAATTTATGCAAATAATATATATAATACAAAATACAGTGTATAAATAAAAGTACATGTAAGTTATTTAAGGAAAATTAATATTAGTATCCTTAAAGAATGGCATCCGCCAGCAATAGTTGCTGAAGGTAGACGTGCTAATGTAAACAAATGAAAATAGAGCTTGAATAATTCGAGTATGCAAAGCTTTGCCAAAACAATGTGTGTCACAGTACGTGCGTGTGTGTGTGTCTGTGTGGACTCAATTATACACTATTGGGGAAATATTCCCAATTTCCTGGTGCTAATGAGCTTACATGAGCAAATTTAAATGCCCCCAAATTGTTGTCATTAATATTTTTAATGTCAACAATTTGGGGCATTCAAAATCTTATTTCTTGATAGGATTTATCTGGAGTGTAATACATTCACTAAGCAGTATATCGCCGTCTAGCCCTGTTATCACTTGCAAATCAAAGATGCCCTGCTTTCATAGGTTTCAATCATACAACTGCAAACTATTCATTGCTTTCTTAAGTTTTTTGTTGCTAAAGTTTGAAACTATTTCTGAATTAAGTTCCTTTTATTCATTTCAATAAACAAATAAAATAATAAAAGGAGCATATTGTTGCGATTTAAAATTGATCCAAAAATTTAATTAGAATATTTGTAAGCTAATAAAAATATAGTACTATGTTCGAAATATTAGCAACTGGATATATATGGAATATTAAACTTTAAATTGCTTAAGACACTATATTTTATTTACCGAAACTTGTGTTGCTAAATTTTAATTTCACTTTAATTATTGGCTACGGATACTAATTAAAATATAGATTTATTATAAAGAAACATTAGATTTAGTTGCAGAAGATTGTGATCAATGTGATGGTACTAAAATCAACAAAACCAAAAACTTAAGGTATATGGTATGTAGGATGCTCGGATATGTACACATTTATAAAGCAAATGAATTACTGCAACGTTTAGTAAATATTGATCTTACATTTCTAGGTCCTTCACTTCAACCACCTTCCCGAATGTGCCCTCACCAAGTGTGTCGATGATCTTATCTGAAAGCAACCGAGTACATAATTAATCATTTGTTCAGTCAGATATTTCCTCTGCTCCGATGGATTTGTACTTGGCGCTATATATCCACCACATTTTTTGGTACCACTATAAATCATTTTACAATTTCATTGAAGCATTTAAACTGAGCTGCTTGACATGATAAACACAATAATGTTTATATGTTTCAGCATGAACTTTTTCAATTTGTGTTACGATTTTAGATACAAAAAAATAAAATAAAAGTAAAGTTTATATGTAAAACTTCTTCACAAAACACGAAATCACAGATCTGGATCGGGCTTGAATATACTGAGAAAATTACACATTATTCTTTATCGTGTGTCAATTGTTAGTGTGAAAGAGATTATGAATTGTGTTTTGGTTTAAATGTGTAAATGTTTATTAAATGCATGAAAAGTGTGTACAAATTTAGCGTTTATATATATATGCTTGTGTGGGTACAGGAATGTGTGAGTAGTGCGTGTGTCGGTGGCTGGTTATGTAGTGTACTGGTATGTTGTGTAGTAAAGTTATGTGGTGGACACGAACATCTCGCTCCCATGACATATCCGGGCCAGTACACCAGGTGTCCGTCCTTGTCGTCCTTGACGGAGGAGCGTGCTCGGGAGCTCTGCAGGCCAGGCCGCACCGCCGCCGCCGCGCGCCGCCGCCCGCATCCCGCCACACACGCCACACGCCAACACGCCAACACGCCACATGCCACGGAGAGCGCCACACGATCGCCACGGACCCGAGTTGTGTTGTACCCAACAATCAGACAATGGAACGGTTGCCCGTCAGACAAGCGACAATTGGTATGTGTGTCGTACATGCTGTTAAAGGGCATACGGGTGGGCGCTGCGGGCCACTCCAGCCTGCGGTCCAACTCTCATCACGGACCAACACACCGCAATCACGCATCACTTTCGCACAACACATGACACGCTCCAACGGTATATGATCAGTGTCCACCCGAGCCCTTACTAATAAACAAATTTACTAACGCCCAAAATGTTGCAACTGTTCGAGCCTTTTCGCTTCCGAAACTTGTTCGTAAACATTTTAATGCAAAATAGAGAGGTCATGTTGTCTAACCTTAACAAAACGCGAAAAAAAGCTGTTACATGCATTATTATCTCAGATATAAATTTATCCCTATCTTACAAGAAATATTTCAAACACACTGTTAGTACGCTAACAAACACGTCTTGCTATTATACACTACTTTTTCTGATTACCGCCTCGATTACAATAGTGGTGATTTGCAACGATATTAATTATTCAGATCTACCTCCGAAGTTTGACATTTGAAAATATCATGCATTCAATATTTTTAACGTGTCAGCGGTACTGCGGTAATTAATTCGGTACTTCATCGAGTTGCATTTACATCGAGCATCTATTTTTTTTTAAATCGTATAAATATATCCATTATCGAATATTGAAAAGCACGGACCAGGTAATGTTAGCGCGGCACACAAACGCAGGCAGTTAGCTTGTGCTTACAGGCGGCGTCGCCGCTCGTCGCATAAGATGGCGGGGCCGTTGGGGTCGATGGCGGGCGCGAAGTTCAGGTGGAAGTGCAACCACGTCGCCTACTCCCAGTGGTTCCGGTTTTCGAATCGTGTTTGGGACAGTGGTATAGCCATTCGTTTCTTTATCCGTTATGCGGCCATACACTTCGTCTAAGTGTGCGTACTTCATAATGAGACTTTGAATTTCTTTTCGTCTGGTTTCTCGTTCTGTGAGTATGCGGTCTCCGACGGGAGTCTTGTCGTCGTCTTCGTCGCTAGAGGGGAAGTAGATTTGTTTCTGTCTGCCGACTTCTTGTACGGGGGATGACGCAGGTGTTTTTGTCGTATTTGGTTTGACTTCAGACAAACCTTGTTGCAGAGGCGAAATAAGATCGCGAGCTGTTGGCTGTATGTTTATATCGACAGTGTGAAGAGATAGTTTTCCGCCTCTTCTTTCGTCACTTTTTTGTGCTCTTAGTGATCTCCTTTGATGTCGACGATAAACACTGTCTCTGTCCTTCCCAAAATTCGTACGATCTTTCATACTTGCATCTAAACCGTTTTTGTATTCGTTTTTATCACTGTGCTTGTGTCCAGATGACAAACGGCGGTCAGTCGTATTTCTGAAGGGCGTTTTATCTCTAGTTTTCTCACGTGAATAAAGGTTTGTTTTAAATGAATTTTCACCGAATACAGCAGTCGTTAGGCTTCTCATTAAACCTCTTGGGACGATCGGTTCGGGCTCTAAAGTTTTATCACGATCTTCTTTTTCCTTTCGCGCTCTTTCCTTTTTTTGAATCGCAATTTTATCTAATACAGATGAGTACTTGTCTTCTAAGCGGCTGCGAGTGCTGCCAAGCATAAGGGTAGAGTCTATGTTATTGTTGTTTGCTTCTTTTAATGGGTATCGTTTGGTAAATGGCGATGATTGACTATCTTTCATGTTTGCTCTTCGAAACGAATCACTGCGGCATAAGCCGCTAATTCCGGAGGTTGAGTGCAAAGGCGAAGTATCTATTCGGGATCTGGCCCCTGCCAGATAAGTCGAATACATTCGTTCATCATTTAATTTCCTAGTCGATGCGGACAATCCTGACGTTAGAGATGTATATGGCGAGATGTGGTTGTTGTTATCATACCGCCTAATATTGTTAAGTACTGAGGAATTCTTGTTGGTTTGTAATTTGTCGTCATACCGATTTCTAGTAGAAGTAAGTTTAGAGTCGATGGCAGAGTCATTTTTCTCAGAAGGTCCCCGGCGCGTCAGCCTGTTGATGATGCTGGAATAGCCGTCTGATAACAACTGAGTCACGCTAGAAGTCGAGGAACGCCCGTAGCGCTGACGTCGAGGACTAGTCGTACTGTTGCCACTGCCACGAACACTGGCCATATTTCTATTTTATGAATTGAAATAACTGAAATAACTTTATCCGGGATATATCACATAAAATTTTTCCAACATCATAACTTCACGTTCGAGAGACGTTGCATGTTTTCATTTCTCCGCGAGTCGGTCGTTCAGAGGGCGTACAGTTAGCCGGCGGATGTCAGACTGCTGCTGTTCTATAGATTGTACCTAAACGCGAACGGATTTCAGAAAGATCAGTAGCACAGGCGAGTGCGGCCGTCGGTGCCAAGTAATGGTCGCGGACTAAAAATATCGGCAACCCGTGGGAGCGCCCTCCCGCGCACTCCGAGGTGCCGCCGCGTGCGCATTTCGTCGCATTACCCGGTACACAAATTTAATACGTGTATTAATATACCATACATTATTTTCATGTTCCGTTGTCTCCACTATGTAAAGATGTTGTTATATTTAATTATATTTCTTTCTTTGAAATTTATGTCAATAAAACATGGTTTAACACGATGAAGGCAACGTCCATCACCGGTGGCCCATCCACGAATGGTTCATCTGGCATAACGTGCCACCGCTGGCTCACAACAGAAAAAATAATGTGAAACAATTATTACTTGTTTCAGTGGAGTGTGGCTGACAACCGGCCGAAATAATACTTTTATTTTTTCCTTTTCCAAGTTTGGTTGATAGTAGTGTTTTAAAGATATTAACGACGCTACTGATGCGTATAGTTATACCTTTCTCCGAACGGCGAGCTCGAACGCCAAGACAGTTCAGTCAATACGGGCTCTCAGAATTGGGTCAGTGGGTGAACAATGTGTTAGATGTGCATGCAAAAAACACTACACGCGCACGTGTGATTAATCATCACAAGGCGACGGCTATCATGTATCAACTTACGGGTCAATCTCTATCTTCATTGATCTAGCGTTATCAATAACAGTACTACTCTTATCTACTGCACATGGTACTGTAATGAGCGGATGCGGGTAAAAAATATCCATCAAAACTACGATAACTATTTATGTTGCTTGCTTATCACAATTTAAACAAATTTTACTTGGTATTCGTTCCACCGTTATCAGTGTCGGGTATTCCAGTGTCTAATGATCGGGCCCGGTTAGCGCTGCAGTCGCCCGTTACGATTCTGTTATGTTTGAACGTTACAATGAAACTTCTCATTGACGGAATAATAAGGCACGTTTAAACATTGAGCGCAACTGAACGGAAACGGTGGTAAAATATCAAACATTCCACGCGTTCTATCATCGCGGCTCATTGTCAACTGAATAACTACGATAGTATTGTACAAACCGCCGAAGTTTATTCACATTTCGATATTGAATGCATGTATTTTAAATAATGATAAAACACCAACAACGCGCTCGTGTAACGTCACGTTACCTCTGAATAGCCGTAATCATCGTTCAAAGTTAATGTAAAAAAATCCACCACTTTTTTAATGATTTTTAGTATGTTAAACACTTTCATTATGTGGAACACGTGGATTAAAACTTGTTAGTATAATTTAAATAAAAATTTATCACAGACTTTGTACAAACACCGGCGATACACACACACTATCAGCTGTTCAGGTACGCTGCGATCACTAAGACGCGACGGGTGCAGGTAAAGCTTGCCGTCCCTACCATTGGTCTGCGCGGCATGTAAAAACCTTTAGGGTAGACGTTATTTCAACCTTTTTCTTTTGTTAAAGAAATACGTCTCATATTCTTAGCCACTTAAGAGATTTTTTCCAAAGCCTTTATAATGTTGAATTTTGATTGTAAATTAGTAACATACTTGCTAACATTTTTGTTTGTAATATTCTCATGTAAGGAAAATAAACGAGGGCGATATTGTATACTGACCTTGCTCGCAATACGTGTAAAAGCACTGTCGACATCGAAAAGAACATCAGCCACAACGTTTAGGAGTTTAGTTACATCGTGCCACTTACAGCCGTGATCTTTGAGAAACCGTTTGTACAGTTCATAAAATGAGGACCAGCGCAGGGGCTCACGGATGCGTTCGGCTTTCAAAGCCAGCTCGGTCATCGTACTAGCACCGCTTATCACTACGGGTGCTATCACAAAAGGGGCGGCTGGGCGAATGGACGCCTGCAACGCGACTGTGCATGTACACTAAGCGGAGCTCAAGTTCGTCGCGATGTTTTGATTTCTTCAAAGTGGCGCCACAGATTAAGTATTAAAATTTCTAAAAAGAAAATTATGTTTATTTTAACGTTTGTATCGTCGTGCTCTTGATATGAGACTGAGTAAACTACACTGTAGCGGACCAATTAAAGACCGCGAAAGGGAATGATCGCTAACAATTTTAATGAAAGCTTCGGTTGTAACAGGATTTAACCGCGTCAGACCCGTAAATTCATATGCGCAACGTGTTAAGGGACATTCCTGGAACGCCTGTAAAGTTATGTTCAGTGTAAGGAGTACAGTTATTCAAAATTTCGTGGCGAAACAGTGTTATCGTAAAATAAATAATTCTGTTATAAAAACATAAACACATTTTTATGATTTTGCATTATCTGCTTACGTTATTTATGATTATACTAGACGCAGTAAAAAAAAATTTCGTATGTATATTTATTCGCTCTGTATATCCGAAACCGAGAGTTGGTGTAATTTAAATATCACAAAGCGTAGTTGACATTAGGATCCGTTCTGTACATAAAAGGGAATAAGTTTCCTCGTAGAGCATTGATAAAAAAGTGATTATGTAATGGCGACAAAGAGTAAGTAGTAAACCTTTTCAGCATTCATTATTAATCTCATGTTTGTATGGACCTGCTGTATGTTAAGAATGCCCAACTATCTCTCACAGAGAAATGTACATACAGTATGTATCCAATCGTTTATGCATACATCTGATGCAAAGATGCTATGTGGTTTAACACAATTTGGACATTAAGAAAAAATATATTTATCGAAAGGACTGTAGCGACCAATTTTGATAATCTCTTATAAATTATTACTTTATTAATTAAATGTCCAGCTTTAAGTCTCTTATATCCCACCTAAATAAAAATATATGTTATAAAATAATAAAAAAGAACTTTATGTCTACATTAGGTTTGAAGGCACTATTAAAATTACTTATTATATATAATATCAATAAAATATAGATGTTAGTGCGGTTGTTAATATTTATATTTAACTTCTTACGACATTTGATAAAAAATTAGGTAATACGTTAAGGTTATCTTTTGACAAGATTGTATATTATTATTAGCTCATGTTTTACTACCGGTCTTATTATACATGTACTAAAACTGTCTACGCATTAATATGACATAAAATATTTTTACATATATTTAAGAAATTACAAATTTTGATGTCGATGTAATTAATACAATAGCCAAAAGTACTACTTTTATGTTAACCAGTTTATATATAACTTTAAATTATTTAGCTTGAAATAGATGATCATCCATTTAGACTATTTTATATTGAAGGTAAATTCTTATTTCTTTAGGAATTGTGAGACAAGTTTTAAAAATTTCTATTTAACTTTTATTGTTACGAAACTAGTAAATCATCCAAAATTTTTTGAGCAATTTAAATTTAAAAACTCAAAATAACTTCACCGACTGCAGTTTCTCTAACAAATACGGGGCAGGCCGCATTAATCAGACCCTATCTCGACAACTGAACACCTTGGATTAATGATACGATTACGGCTTTTCGTTATCGTATGAACTTGACCTTCGCCTTCTTAAACACGGAAATTTTATTGTATAGTAAAAAGAAACGTGATAGTTAAGCTATTGCAAAATTACCATCGCGATAATCCTTTTTAATTATAACTATTATATTCTTGGTCATTAGTGTAATAAAATCTACGGCAATTCTTTCAAAAGAATTTGCATATTATAAAGCAAAAAACTAATTCTCCCTTAGACAACTTTTTGATCCTTAATAGAAAAATTAACGGTTGTAACAAAAAAACAATAACTTATAATACATGGAAGGACTAAAGCAAATTAAAGATTGTAGAATTTCTGGTTGGTATTACTCCACAAAAACTTATACCGTTTTATATTGAATTTTTTAGACACACAGCCGGAATCATCTTCTAGATTCACGAGTGTTTTGATTTGTAGATGGCTCGCTAAATGAAAGTGTAAATATTTTATTCCACCAAAAGTATAATTGAAATAATTTGCAATAGGTTTAATTAATCGAGGATATATAGTTGTTAACTATAATAAATTTTCGTTTCTATTAAAAATTAATATAATTATCAAAATTCAAATATATCTTTTTATTAACTTCAGCGTTTATGTCTCAGTAATTTAGTAAATAACAATCTTGTAAACTTTCATAAAAAATGACTGCAACACGTCGCATGTACACGGGATCTTAAGTACTACTACACACACATCCAATAGGAACCAGCTGTAACAAGATTCAATTTAGGGATTTCGTATTACGTGGCCAATTTGAAACAATTGTGCGTGGCCGCCATTTAATGAGACTCTATTAGGCAAATGTGTTAGTGTATCTATAATGTTATTGTTGCTGTTGTGATTGTTACTTCATACGTTTAGACGACTAAATAAAAAAAGAAAACAAGTATACGTTCAATATTGAATTTTACAACTTCTTCCTTAAGCCGAAAGATCACGACCACCACCATATAATATGTATGTCGGTAAAAATAAACCTTAACGAAAAATAGTAATAGGTTTTATTATGTTCGATTAAAATATTAATGTATGTATAAATCAGTGGAAACATTTCGGGTAAGCACCGCCCGCCTGTGATTGCGTCTCGGACATGCCGACATGGCTGCGCCTAGGTGAAGGTGATTCTAGCTATTTCTGTGCGCATGCGTTGTACGTGTTTCAACGATAACCGGCGCCATCTAGTGTTCGCCATCTGAACTACATAGATCGCGCCAGCGGTTGCTACTATTTCCGTCAATTATACATCCGAAAATGTGTATCGAATTTATAATTAATCCTAGCTTATTACATATACGCGATATTCAAATGCGAAATGGGGTTAATGGTTGATTAAATAATAATTAGTCAAACGTTATGCATATATATACACCATATACTGTTTACTTGGTTTTGTTAACAGAATGTAGCATCACATGCAAATAACATACGTAAGGAAAACAAGCAAATTTACTTTTAACGGTTATTGAGCTGATGTCGCCTTTTTTTAACATTTGCGAATCGAAGTTAAAAGGAATACATAATGAATGAATCCCTGACCTAAAATTTATATTAAAATAGATGCCCAATGCTCTCTACGTACTGCTGGCAACGCACTGCGCAGTTACTGATTTTATTATGTTTAATTTGATAAACTATTTAATAGAACTTTTATATTTTAGTAAAAAAACAATCATACATGAATTGAAAAATTTTAGCTGACCTCGACTTCTTTGGGTTGTTTTTCAGGTTTCAGTTGTGTAATGTGGGGATGTAGTGGCGGTGCAAAAGAACACGATGGCTGTGGGTCAACTGCAGCTTTCTCGCTTCTTTTCACAGATCCCTGCTGTGACACCATCGGGCCCTTTTCTGCGGCATACGTATGTCCTTCCGCGCTCTGAATGCAGATTTGAGGCAAATTTTTCTGTACATTAGTACGATCTCCGGTGGATGTTTTTGACAACCAAGCCGGCGGAACGGAAGGAGGCATGGGAAACTTTTGTGGCACATTCGAAACGTTAACATTTACGTTACTATTACTACTGGTTTCTGGTTCACTACAGTTAATTTTGTTAGGCACCTTGTTGTTATTGTTTATTTCGCTTTCAATATTTACTGCTTCTTGATGAGTTGGCGCGTTTTTAGTTTTATGGTCTAAAGTCTCCAAATCAGGTAAATTATTTGGCAAATTAGTTCCTAATGTGGGTAGAACATTTTGACTTGGAACGGATGGTAGTTGACACAAAGGTGCTTGGGGCAAAATTTTCTCAGAGGCCTGGTCGTAATGTTTACCGCAAACGTTATCATCGGTCTTAGATTCATTTGTAGTAATGTTGGAGGATGCCTCAGGTGATATATCATCTCTGCTTTGTGAAAAGTCTGTGCTGTCGCCACAACTGGACGATTCAGCAAGACTAGGACCTAAGTCAAGGGCTGATGCTTCTTGGTAGTCTGTTGAACATGGAGACGTATCATCACTGGTGTCATCTCCGGCGTTTGGCCCCTGTGAGCTCTTACTGCTTGGTATGAAAGCTAAACTAGATGTAACATCAATAGAAATGTCAGCATTGAGGGATTCCTCACTGCGGGATAACTCTCTTTCAATATTATTACTCTTATTATCTTCGTTAGTTGGCTCCTTTGAAACCATGATAAGTGACGAGGGATCCATTTGTATATTAGTTTCGTCGTTTTCTCGTTTTTCAATAACACTTTTTGTACTCGTAGATTTTTCGGCATTTATATTTAATATTTGATTTTGTGTATGGTTTGGTAAGTCTGTCATAGGTGGATTTTCGGGCAAACTCATATATTGCGGTAAAGCAAAATCAACATCATTAAAACGCATGTATTGGATTCCATCTTCAGTAGGAACTTCTAATTGTGGCGAGTAGTATTCAAAATTTGTGTTACTATGCCCATATACGGTCCAGGGGTCATTTGACGGGATAATAGGCAATGTTTCGTAATACAATTCAGGATTAAGTTCTGAATTGTTTAAAAATTCAGCTTTATAATCCCAAGTAGGTAGAAATGAATCTTCAAAAGCTAAATAATTGTCGGGTAATACAACCATTGACTGACTAAGTAACGTAGGATCTAAAGTGTAGGACCCATCATAGAATGGATTATTAAGCACAAGCGACTGTGGTTGTATTTGGTCACATTCTATAGCAACTTCTGCATCCACAACAAACCCACATTTTGAAAGATCAGGTTCGGATCGCCTAAGTTGATACGCGTTGGCAACTAGTTCATCATCACATTTATTAGTGTAAATATAGGATATATCAAAACTGTGAGTCCTTCGTAATAATGTGGTAGACAACGTTTGCCGTTCAAAACAAAAATCATTCTCGAAAGGATGGATTTCCGGTTGTGGAAACAAATCTTCGTACGGCACACCAATATTATTTATTTCTTGCAAATCGTCAGATTCACGCGTCGTTTGATTGTGGAATTTGCAGTCAGTATCACTTATTTGCGTGTCGCGCATGTCGTTAGTTGGCAGGAGTAGTACGTGGGGTAACGAAGGCGGTGGACCGCGAAAGAGCAAATTGTTTGGTGGCGGACGCGTCGGCTGGGCAGCCATGGCGCACGGGCCGCCCGCCGGCTGCGGCGGACTACTCGCACAACGCGACGGCGGACACGCGATGGGCGGCCGCTTGAGTTTTGCGACTGACTGAAGGCGGACTTTGTGACGAAGGCGAACGCAAATAGAACAGGCGCAAGCGCGAGGAGGTCGCCGTCTCCCGCGCACGGCTTCATGGGCGAGGGCGCATGCGCACGCGCACGCCGCACGCCGCACGACCAACTAGTCCGGCATTTTTGCCGAAATCAGCGTGACGTCTACGTATAATCATGGTTCTAACTACGATTACGACTAACAGGTTCATAAGATTGGTAAGAGAGTTCTTCGTCGGGTGGACACTCGTAGTGATGATGTGTTGGATTAGATTACCATACTGCCGTTTATTCATCTTTAAAATTAAATATCAAAAATTTAGAAACGGTGAGACTCACCTGTTCTGGTGGTGACCGCGGTGAAGATTCGTCGCGGTGATGTCTCCTCCGTCTATGTGATGTAGGTGAGCGCCGGTGATGAGATCGTTTGGAACGCTCATTTCTCCGCCTCCACGAGTGCTCCGAGCTGTGAAATTTGCGACCGAGAGACTGTAGGGTTAGTGAACAGGGAATTAAAAGCAAAAAGTCGTTTGTGCAATATCAAGGTGAGGTTAACGTATCCAGGAGCCGTAATCTACTAACGTTGGTGAGCGTTCTCCGTAACAGGTATGAGGGTCTACTAATTGATGTAGATTATCAGTAGACGGGAGACAACAAGCGTGAAGCAGCGCCCTCACAGCAGCCCAACGCCGTCGTCTCGTCCCTATGTTTCCGATAATGCCCTGCACGTTAGCACGTTGGCGATAAAACTAATGATCCAACGCTCGTTATAATAAAACACTGCTTATTTCCTGTGACTCACTGTGTTTTATCATAGTGGTAGTGTAATAGCGAGTGTTGGCAAACGAAACGTAAGCGAGAATTGCAGTGTTTGCGCAGTTTAACTTATTAAGAGACGTTAGCTAGCAAAATCATTGCGGACGTTCAAGGTCTACACTGCGATCGTCATGACGGCGATCATCGGCTGCGAACACTACAACACAAGAACTAGCTGGTCCGTCGCGTGCTGCGGTCGCGGACTGACTGCCAGATAAGCGTCCCGCGCACATTTAAACTAACAAAGGTACATGCACCATCAATATACATTAAAAACAGCCGTCATCACATCATAGCTAATTAGCGGAACATATAAGTAAGACCTTACAAAGGCCTTACACACATCACATGTCTTAGTAACAATTAGTCGAGCAGTAATTTTTTGGCGACAAAAAAAAAAACGCGAAGCCTTTCTGATTCGCCTTTCTTATATTATTAAAAATTAATTTCACAATTTAGTTCATAATTTTAAAATAAGTTGTAAATATGCTTAAAGTTATTTTTCTATATTCTATCATATGGAAATACGTTGATCCGTTACAAAATGTATAATTATTATTTTTTTAAAGATGTAATGTGTGGATTTTATTAACTTTAATTAATTCAGATATACATCTTATTCACGTGTACAACACATTTACACTACTTTATTATTCTTTAACTATAAAAAAGTATCGGCACAGAATACTAGTGTTTATTTATTTATGTGTTTGACGTAACTTCCGACAAAAAGGTATAAACCTGTCTCGAGTGATATTCAAAGTGTAAACACAAAAAAAATCACTACCGCTGAACAATCTGTAAATATTTTGTTTAGTATTTTAATCATATGACAATGGCCATAACAAACTAACCAACAAAAGCATAAAATAACTTCAAGTTCGTGTTCTATTTTATAGTTTGAACATAGATTTTCTATTAGATGGAATAACATAACTGGTTTCTTTTCACAGTATTTTATAAAGGCTTATAGCAAAAAACGAGTGTCCGTTGCTGAACGCAGCGTTGGCGACTGTGGTTTGCACATGCGCAGACCGCACTTAATATAATTAAGTAAGTGAAGTACTTATTTAGATATAAGTAGATTACTGAATCTACTTACATATTTAAGACTTTTTAATGACAGTTAAGTATACAAACATGACTTCATAGGTGTATGACTTTTTTTAAGTGTACTTGGCGGTGCTATGGTCGGCCTCACCTTCAACACAGCATACATTTGATAAGCTGTGCATTGTTCAATAAACGGTTAAACAATTCTTTGATTTATATATAATAACAACTTTCCTTTAAGTCGTTAAATTTAACGGGAAAATAAATACAGCAATTTAATTAACCTAAAAACTAATTGATTACATGATAATTTGGTTACGTTCGTAATTGGAGCACCGTAGATATGACTGGAGGACAAGTACTTTCATTTAGTTACTTCGCCAAATAGTAGTGTACAAACATTGCTGTGTTCCGGTTTGAACGGCGCTGAATGAGAAAAATGGTTGTAATGAGACTTAGCACTTTGTCTCAAGGCGACGAGCGCAATGTGGTGCAGTGTATACCATTTCAATCAGCTCTTCGTTATGGGCAAGCGTATCACTTACTAACAGGTGAACGTCTTGCACGTCTCTCATCGAAGAATTAAAAAAAATAACCACGAAGCTTAGAGTGAAAAAAAATATTTTGAGTGTTTTCTAAGAGACTTCAAACGACTTAATGCTGCTTTAAATATTTTTCTTCAAATTAAGTTACAAATTTTACAAGTGAACTACAATATTTTCATAGCTCTTTGCGTAGATTTAATTTCAGTACCAAAAATTATTCTCACTATTTGTTTTTTGATATTTTGCATTTACAAGTAGCATTAAAACTTTTAGAATTGCAGTCGCAAAATATTTGTTTCAGAATGCACGATGCCTTTGAAAATGTATTGAACAAAAAGCTTTGCGCGGGCGAGTCCGTTGAACAGGGCGTTATATCACATTGTTTAGCGCCAACTGACGACAAGTTGAACTTGACGCGTTGCTGGTAGACCTTCAATGTTCTTCGCGACATGTGATACGTTCTATTAAACAAGTACGTATGAAATAGGTCAGCCGGTAACGCTTTGTACATTCGTCACTGAATAGTACAAGATAGAGTATTTTGTTAAATTCTAATTTGTGTAAATATATTACCTAATATATTTTTTCATAATAATTTACGTATGCCACAAACTTAAATAGGCGTAAAAGTAAAAATACCCTTCGCCTTTTAGAGGGAACGACTTCCACGTTTAGGGAAATGAACTGGATCGGATTTGCATTTTGGCATATTCTTTAATTCGTATTTGATTTGTATAGTTAAAATATACGAATGAATGAAATAATGAAATGACAAGTTGTTCCATTTGATTTTATTATGTTAACGGAAACTAGAGAAAATTACACGCAAGTTCAATATAATACCATGTAAAACACATTGACGGTGCCGACGCTCGACCTGTCGACGTACGTCACACGACACACAGCGAATGACAAACACCGGAACATTCACTTTCGATTAGTCTTTAGCATTAGAATTCGATGTTACGTATGAATATATCAATAAAACCTGCCGCTAAACATTTCCGAAAAACAAGGCAGTTTCCACTTCCGATTATATGTATTTATTCTAACGTAACGATTAAATAATTAAACTCATTAAGAAACACAATAAATATAAGATATTCTAAATAACTTTAAACATTTTAAGTAGATGTGATAGGAGAAAAAAAAACAAAAGTAATCAGAGTAAAAGCGTGCCAAAGAAATCATACCTTTACTTGTAACCAAGTTTTTATTTCAGTTTTGTTTATTTTGCAAGTCGTTTTGCTCCGAAAATAAATAACTGGTTATGATTACCCGTATTATGTAGTGTTTATAAACTCTTTAGACAAGCTGTCGACCATAGCTCGTTAAGGTAATTGTGCAAATACGGTTACCTGAAAGCGCGATGAAGGAAAATCATTAAATTGCAATGCGGTCAACGTTCACTCAGATACGGTATTCACACAACGGTACTTTACATTTAGAGACAGACAACACGTATTGAATCATTCCTCTCCTTATATTTTGCTATGTTATGTTATTTTTTGGTATGCTACTTCTGTAACGGTTGTGGTATATTAACCACAATATACAATTGTATGAAATAAAAACATTATGACAGATACGGTAAAAAGACGTAAGTTACAAGGTGCTCGCTGAGGTCGCCGTCGCGGTGTAAAATCGCACAATGACCATAATCGATCGATCTCTCCGTGCAGCGGTTACGAAATCCTTAAGCACACTCACAATGCTACTCAAATTGTGCTCCGGTCAAGGAGATCCGTCTTGCAAAAAAATATAATAAATTAGTTTAAATAACTGATTGACATAATAAAAATCGTTTGAGTTTTGATTTGGAAACGGATTAAAGTTTCGACTTATATGTACGCATAAAAATAGTTTAAACAATGATAAAAGATCCGATCTTGCATTGTGATGGGCGGCAAGGCCGCGTCGCGCGAGTGATCACTGCGAACCATGTCAACAGCACGGCCACGCCTAATCACCCAGCGCGGTAGGTCAATGACAGCCCCCTCTGTCATTAACCACAAAAAGAGATAAGCCATTGATTCCGGATAAAGCAGTACGGACAAGTAATTCAAGGTACCTAATCATTAATTGCAATAACCGCATATACCAACAAATTAGTTCTGATATTTGATAAAACCCTTTTCACTTGGTAACTTGGTTGGTAACATTTTAATATTTTAGCGGCTACAAAATAATAATTTTGTATCGTTAAATAATCCTATTGCAGAGAACTAGAGTTGCCCTTAAATGCAGACATTTGAACTAACGATTTATTTTTGCTATATTGCCTTTAGTATAATGATCGAACGGACAACTAAATTTTGCGCAATTAAAACCTCAATGAAAAGTTTTCCTAAGAAACATAAATATCACCCGCAATAGCCTTAGCAGTAGGAAAAGGGTTTACGTATACCTTTTTATTTATCTTTGTACATTAATTTAATGTGTAAAGATAACACGTGCGTACGTAAAACCTGTATAGTCTGTATAAATGCGGTAGAATAAAATAGCTATTAATTACAATTCGTATTCAGCTATTCACTTTAAGTATTTATTTTAAAGTTAACTAAAAACAAAGCAAGCGCAAACATTAAGCAATCGGCTTTTCAATATACCTTAGAAACTAACGTTACGTTTTAGCAACGGTATGTGAAACTTGCCATGTGATGGTGTTGGTGACATGTAATTTTATCTGCATTCAACAGAGATTTTCTTTATCAAAAAACGGCTAACACTTGGTCTCAGTTTCAAATGTTGTTAAGTAACAAAGAGGATTGTTCCCCCAATATATTCTGGCTCTTAAATATTGTTAGCCGAAACCACAACAATACTGTTACGACTGCAGATTTAGAATATGAGTTTGGTAGGTAACACGGGGGACTGACAAAAAGCCTACGACCAACAGCACTGGATTATTTTTTTTTATAGAGACAGTGGGCAAACGAGCAAACAGTTCACGTGATGGAGAGTGATCACTGACGCCCAGAGACAGTCGCAACACACACGGGGTCGCGGCTGCGTTGCCGACCTTTGAGGAAGTGGTAGGCTCTTTTCTTGAAGGCTGGTATTGGGTCGGAAATATTCCACAATGCTGTTCTGCGTGGTAAAAAGTTGCGATTTCATTTTTCATTCATATCGGTGAGCAAACGCTTAACCGCGGAGCAGTTGGAAAAAGGGATAGATAGTACTTTACAGTTGCAACTTGAACGTCATTATGAAGATTAGATAAATAGATTTAGCATTTACTAGGAGCGCGTGATATGCATCGCGGGGACAGTGTTACATGTTACATCACACGGGCGGGTGTATATAGCGCACACGTGCGCCGGCGCCCGGTGAAAGTTGACCGGCCGCGCGCTCACCGCAAGCGTTTGACATTTGACAAACGTCCCGACGGGATGCCTGCCTGCCTGCTTGCCTAGCTGACACGTTGACGATAACGAAATACACTTACAAACGTATAACCAGTTTGGGACTACACCAGAAAACTACTAGCGCATTAAGATTATTAATGCATCATAGGTAAATTCTTATATTTAACTAATTTTATTTATTTATTTGCACACAAAGAAAAATGTACAAAAAGGCGGACTTAATGCCATAGGGCATTCTCTCTCAGTCTACCATAGGTTGAGCAGAGAAGATAAATAAGGGTGCATTATTTTTTGTAGTTGAGTATAATTACATATAGTACAATATAAAACACAATAATAGTGGTGGACACAACTATGATTGGTACATATGTTATAGGAAAGGTTAGTGTTATACATTGGCTGAAGTATACACATACATATAAATGAACAAATGTTCATAACAAAAGCTATTAACTGATTAGTAAGAGTTTTCCTGAGAATTTGTCGATGAATCGTATAATGATTTCAATTCGTTGATAAGTTATTCGTCTACAAAATGTGACACGCTCTGGTCGAAACAAATTATCCACCAATCGCTGTCCTTTGACGAACATTATAGGCGAACGATTTAGAAGAAATTCCAATGCGAATTAATCATTTATAATTTCAATTATTATTACCAATTCAGAAATACCTTGTTAGGTAATATAATAGAATATCTAAGAGTGATTTTAAACAGTCGAATTTAATTATAATCTAACAAAACAGATTTTTTTGAATTTTGTTATCGATGTTTAGCGAGGTTCAGTGTTAAAATTTGAAACAAAGTCTAGATACAATATAACAGCTTTTGTGCACATATAACTTGGAATGTTTTTTGTTACTTCGCTATGGTCATGCATGGCCATTTGTGAATATCCATTAAGCAGATAAAACCATAATCACTGCAATAAATTAGCGGTGCGTAGGCGATTGCAGGAGCAACAACATTCATGTGTTCCTTGTTGAAAACGTTTCTCAAGTAAAACAGAACAGGACATCATTAATGTCTTTAAAAATATATATTTTTTTATGTACGTTAAAGCCGTAATTAAATGTTTTTTTAAATATTATAAAATTCGGTAAATTTCTCTATTTCAATGCCTTCGGCAATGATAAGACTACAATGTTATATAATTAACGAAAGCGGTTGATTTTAAAAGCGTATCATATAACCGCGGTTTTATAAATTCAATTAGATTCAAAATCTTTTCCTGTTGATAAAATCACAAACAGTTTGTGTGAAGTGAAAATATTTTTGTATGTGTATTCTACGAGAAAGCTACAAATCGCACCTACACCTATTTCATAAACATGACTTTCACCTTCTTCTGCATGGATTTATAAACATTAAATTTAGTCCTTTGATGGTTACGGTACGTAACAAAAAGAACAAAATTAAGTGACTGTAGAAGACGTGTTCAGACAAATATGTAAAATAAAAGGCAATAAACTTTTAGTTACGTCAGAACGGTTACCGGGTTGACAAAACCTAAACGGGCCGTATAAACCAGGACGAGACCTTGAACATTCACTAAATGCTATCGAGGCGAATCTTTTAAGTCGTAGCTGTGCGGGACGCCCACCTCTTGAATATTTGTTGTATACTTTAGAGAATTATTGACATGCAAAAACCTGAATCAAATAGGAAAACACAGCGAAAACTTATAATTCTATCGTACTAGATAAGATTCAAAATATTCGTTTTCTAATTGTATTTCGCGCGTTTCTTCTATATAGAGGCCTTAAGTACGTAAAGGTAATTTGTAGTGAATAGTTAGTAATTGCACGGTGGAATAGAATAAAGCTCGCTGGTGAGTCATGTTTGGGTTGTGCAATGGCTTTGCACAACCAGTCGCCAGACCCCGGCGGCTGCCACAGCGCGCATAATTCAGGTAAATAGGCGCGCTGACGTGACAATAATTGGATTTATAGGCGTAAGTCAGACCGTACCACTGCGAGATTAATGCACCAATACCAATACACGAGTCGCACGCCGATATGTGCGACTGGGTCAAAAGGATGTATATATTCAAAGTGGTCGAAGTTTCGCATCCTACTTACAAAGCTAAATTACTTGAACCACTAAGTAACGGTAAACGTGTTTTACTTCCGAACTAGCAACTATTAATTATATTGGATGATTATTTTATAAATACGCAGGCCTCCGATAAAAATGCTAATATACAATGACAATTCCGCGTTTAGTTGAATGTTAAGTTATAAAAATGTATTGTGTATTCACGTCCGATGCAATCTGTTAAGTGCACAATGCATACAGGACATTTGCTCCAATTTTCGCTTTAGAAATGTGTAGTTATATTTCTTATTGGTTTTGTACTTTCGAACGATTCTCGAAAAAGCTCCGGACACGTTGGAATTGGGACACTTAATTCTATATGGGTAATATGGACAGGTTAGTAGGTGGTGTAATGGTAACTACATACGAAACGCTCCACTCGTGTTCACGCATGCTCTTTTGGAAAGCGGCAGACTTGGGCGTCCACGAATCGACGCTGAGGTAGAGAGCAGGTAGCTCGGCGACCTTGACTTCGAGCCGCTCGGCGAGCCGCTGCTCGACGATCGCCTTGGGTCCGCTCGTCAGGCGCTGCTGGTCCTTCCCGCTGCGCCGCTCCGTCCCGACGTAACCGTTCTTCTCACCGTTGCAAGACGTCACGCTTTTTGGACCATCTATGCTGAGCAATTTACTCTTAACGGTGTCCGTTTTACCGTAACTTTTATATTGCACTGATTCTGTTCCGTTCGCTGTTCGCGAATACTTCAAGGAATCATACGTGTCACCATTTAGGCTGCTGAATTCAACCTTGTTCAGGTTAATGTCTCTTTCGACGACGCGTTTAGACGTCACTTCGTACCCGTTTCGTTTGCTGTAGCGCTCTTCTTGGCTCTGTTTGAGGAAATTATTTTCAAAACTAGTTTTACATTTAGGAACATTGTTCAAATAATCAGTATAATTTAAATCGTTACTGTGCAATCCTTTATCACAGCCTTTTTTAAGTGTATCTTGTATGTCAATTCCGTTTCCAAGAGATCGGCTATAGCTATAACTGGCGGGTTGGTCATTTTCGATTCTTACTTCTTTTTCTCGTTCTGCCTCCTTGCTTTCGAATTCGTGTTTGGCGAGAGCGACTCGAGAGCCCTCTTCGCCGTTTTTAAATTGCGATTTGAGATTAAAATCTGCAGCTGCAATACCTACTCTGTTTTGTTCACTAGGTACCGTCCAAGTATCGTGCTTCCTTTTATCACTACTTTTGGACGACCAGGCTTTAGCTAGAGCAGCCTTGAGTGCCTCCCGCCGTTCGTGTACGCTGACCCTCGGGTACTCGTGAATAGGCACGATGGCGGGAGCGTATAACGTAGATCTTGGTGTCGCTCTCGTTATTCGGAAACTCCTGAACTCCCTGTTGAACTCCGAATTCAAAGAATATGCCGGTATTCTCGAAGTAACCATTTTGAGATCAAAATTTCCACTAGTGTTTAAATGTAACTTATAATTCGTTCACGATAGTTCTCTTATTAGCACCGAGTACACTGAACACATATCGACTCTACCTAAAAGCAGACGATACCACAGGTGGAAATGTGTTGAACATATGATAATGCGAATAGATAACACACGGGTGTTGTGGGGGGCTCGTTCACGTGGCGGGGTTGAGTTTCGGAGTCGGTGTAACGAGCGAGCCCGTGGGCCGCGACCTTCGCGGTGGGCGGCGGCGCGGCGCGGCGCGGTGCGGCGGGACAACGCACTGGTCAACGAACCGCCCCGTCCGCTTACACTCGCAGCTTGCATAACGCACTTGCGATCTGCCGTCTGCCTCATCTCTTATGCAGTTATGTTGCCTATCGCGGCAACCGTAAGTAGAGACACGATCTTACTTAATGAAAACCACTGTACACTAACTTCGTAATCATGAAATATGTCTGTCAACAAACGAATCTATTAAGCTGTAGATAACGATAAAATGTTATTCGTAAGCACAATCTAGAGCAGTTACGCCGTATAAGTGCAACAAGTGTCGCCTTGATGGCGTCCCAAATATGGCCACCGGTTGCCATATGGCCCGCGACCGACACATCCTCGACCGTCCGCGTCCTATACAAGCAGTATCGATAAATAAACATACACCTATTACTATCCATAAAAATCTATTACTTTAATAAAACAGTACAAGTCTGTAAAACGTGAAACGAAACATAAGTAAAACATTTTAAGATTGACATTGAATTATGTATTATGTTTGTTTATTTATTTGATTAATTAACATTATGAATGTGCTTTGTATGTAATCAAACGCGTCGAGTTAGTTATTACAACCGTCACTAATAAATGAAACATATCACGAGATAAAACAACAAAAGGCGTCGATTGGAAACTTAATACAATTCCGTCACTGTTTTTTTTTTTTGTTAAGAACGAGTTTACTATCCAGTTCAACACATTTCCACTTGTGCCTAACAAATGCACACTATGAATTCTGTATCGCGTACAATGTCCAGGACAAATGCAACACGGACAATAAGTTGGGAGCATCGCGTGACGCGCGGGAGACGGTAGTGAGTCTGGTCGACGAGGGAAGCGAGGGCAGCGAGAGCACCGGAAGCGAGTGCATGCGTTCCGTGCTCATACCTTCTCGTTGCGCGCGCGAGAACTGCGTGCGGCGTGCGTGCACCGCTGCGACTGAACTGACTGGAGGCAGCCGACGCACGCCCGCTGCCGAGGCCCCACCGCTGCCGCCGCCTCTCTCCTGCGGTCCACCACTTGTGACTCTAACTCCGGGCACTACGGCCGGAATCACAGGAGCACTGACCTTCGATACCGACACACTGAACGGCTTCTCTATCAACTAATAAACTATATCTTGACGCGGAAATAATCCTTTAAAAGGAATGAAAACTTGTAACAACAGTCGGTTTGTCCTACATGAATACATAACGTAAAAAATACTTCAGTCGCTCTGCGATGAATATCATCTCTCGGAGATCAGATTGTTAGCAATTTTTTTTGCTTTGATTATACGTAGTGCATTCACTTACGCTTATAACGCAGTAAATGAACGAATTATTAATTAGTACGGCGAACGTCCACACCAACGTAGTTAATGATTATTATATGCGAGAAATTTGTGAGAGTTTTGGATACTTAAGATTAAGCCTCACCTTAATATATTTTGACGCAAACAATCGGATAAAACATAACTGTAAGTACCTGAAACAAGCACAAATTTGTTGTTATTAAAATTTAATTATGGATGTACAGCTAATAACTTTTAAACGAAAGAAATCATGAAAACATAGCGAATGAAGCAGAACGCAAGGTTGATTCAGTTTCGAAACAATTGCACTTTAATCGTACTTCGTTGATGTTTGTAACATTATACCGGTATCTGACCAGTCTATGGCAATAATAGCTGCCGATATAATTTATAATTTAAAATAATTTGTTAACATCTAGCACAAAATTAGGTAAACTAAACGAGACACGTTAACTTTATAATTTATCATTTACAAAAATTATTTTTTTAAGATTACATTTTAATGAACAGTTTAAATTTAATGACGATCACCGTTACAAATAAAAAGAGAAAGTTGACAAGTTGTAATTAGTAATAACTAAAAAAAAAATTAATAGCTGAATGGAAGTTGAAACATAAATTATTCGCCTACGTATGTGAGCTCGCAAAATTCTCCACTTTCGGACGGAGCCAGATCATTCTGTACAAATCAGTTCGTTGATGTTACACTTTAATTGTTTAACAAAAACGATTTCATATACTTATCATTATTAAAACGTTTAATTAGGAAAAATTATTTACACAAAAATTTATAAAATGGGCGTAGTTCTATTTATGTGGAGTTTCTCATAGAATATTCGGTCTAACACAACTTTAAGTTAAGTGCTTAAGTAATGAAAAATATTTTCTCCACCAAATAAACCATATGCCTCAATTAGAATCGAAGATTTTGATTAGCTATGAATTTAGTTAGGTGAGATGGTGCTTAAAAGTACATAATGCAGTGTCAACTGTGAACCAAGGTGGGTTCGATTATTTAACACGGCTGGTTTAATGTTTATTTATGTTCGATATAAACGCGAGGGCTGGACGGTCAGTGTGTTCATTCAACGGTGATGTATGTCACTGCCAATGATTATCCGCTTATGTGGTTCTACACCCTCGAGCTGAGGCTGCGCGTTACGCTTGCTCGACTTATTAACAACGATGTAAATTATTTTTAAAAAGACTTTAAAAATAAAAGTAAAAAGAAGACTGCGGAGCGTTACTTGATACTTAAGTTTAAAGGTGATTTAGTTTTAAATGTCGAGGTTGTAAATTGGTTGTCCTTTTCTGTGAGTATTAAGATTCTACATCGGCCAATATTTATGTCAGATAAACCTAAGCAATGAGGCTATTGATTGTGACGACGTTAAACTGGTTTCTTTTTTGGAAAATCAACGGCACCATTTTTTTAAAGTAAAAAATTATAAATTTATAACATGTTATATCTAAGCGGTATATTAGAAGGATACAAGTACAATACGCAAAGATTTTAAAGTTGAGAGACCCTGTGGCCTAAAAAAACTTGCCGAAAGGCATTGTTAATGAATCACTCATCGTACATCGTCCTTAAGACCGTTAAGTTTACATAGCACTTAATGTATAGTTATTTAAAGGACGTTTGTAACAATAACGCAAATATAAAATATTGCTTTATACATTTGTATAGTTGAGTCATACTTGAAATATAGATAGTAAGAACTAGAAAAACTCCGGAGGGTCCTCCTCCCGGTGTGTCAAAAGCCAGCCAATAAATAGTGAAATCCAATAACCCAAATGGTTAATTACCAGGCCGCTAAACTAAACGAAAGAAAAATCGGTTAACGGACAACTAGCGCGCCGCTGTTTAATCATCAATCAACGACTGTTCCATTTTTCGGGAAAACAATGTTGAGAACTGGTCTCTAATAAATGAGAATTTATGCACAACACAACAATGGCATTGTGTTTTTTTTAATGACGTGTTATTTATATATTAACCTTGATACACAAAAACTTGAAGAAAATAAGTACGAAATTTTGAACGAACTCATCATATACAGATATGATTATCAAAATTATTTTGGTTTTAACAATGGCAATGATTAAATAATAGATCTATTATGTAATTGGGGAGTTGAAAAATAAAAAAAGCAAATCTTTTTACTAACAAAATTAACTCACTGCCATAGAAGGAACTCTCGGATCTGATCGGTTCATCACGAATCAAATACAACCTAAACAATACCTCAAAATATGAACCGTATATGGACTTCCTGGATTACAGCTTTGGTAATCACGCTGCCTTTTTGTAAACGATTGTCTATCAAACGTTTCTAATAAAAAAATACTTTTTTTGCCTTTCTAATATTTGCTTCGGTATGTTTTAACATGTATAAATAACTTTAAACATGTTTTAATAAGTAGAGGCAACAAACCTTTTTTCTTTTAACAAATTTGATTGGATTAAGAGTAATACATGTATTTGAAATCCTCTAAGTGTTTATTGCTTAATATATTTTTGATAAGCCCAAGGCGACATTGGCGAGAGACAAAAAGATTGGGTATTTCAAAAATTAATGCAATAATAACAGAGTTAAACTAACGGTTTCATTAATCATTGAGGTCAGAATCGGTCAAACACCAACAACGCATAACTGAACATTACTCTTGATTGATTCGTCATCTATACCATCGCCACTCACCGACTAATCCGATTTGGCAAGTAGTATACCAATAAGCAAAAAAATTTCAACTCCGAATTTTTAATGTAACCATTGTGAATCAAGTGGAAACCATACAATTGCGATCACATAGTTATATATTTCTAGACTAAAATTTCACACCGATGACCATAAACTGTTAAAAACAAAATTGTGATCTTCATTCTGTTTATGTAATAAGCAACAAACTTGCTTTGCTTCCCTACTTGACTCCATAAAGTATTAAATTCATGAAACAATTTTGTCGATTAAATTTACAACACTTAAATCTCAACTATCTAATATGAAAGCAAGAGATAGATTTAATAACATTCATTTAATAGTAAAGACAATACTTTATAACGTTGCAAAGAAAACAAACGTGCAATGAAATCTTTCCGCATCCTTGCTTAAAATGTTTTTACTTTTCAATAATGTAAAGAATTTGAGAGAAAGCTGTACCAGATATTTTTAATTAGTCAGAGTATTTGCACATAAGGCGGTATAAAAATCAGTCCATTGGCCGGCATTAAAATATCTTTCCCACAAAGACGTATCCAATGAAGCTTCTTGGAAGCATAACAAAGATCCTGCACGAGTTTGTGACTCACTAGTGGTGTCTTCCATCCAGACTAAGTGTGCCAACATATAACCGGCAAAAAACGCAAGCAAAAAAAGATTAAATCGTCGTATTTCACAATAATGATGTTGGTTTGCTCATTATATTGAAAAACTTCGAGTAACTGGTTTAGTTCTGTGTTTAAAAAAAAAGACAACTAAGAATAGGTTGAGAATATGCTATGGTTCATTTATGGAGAAACTATTTGAAGCGGTGATGTTTTTTAAAGGTTCCCACGTCTGTCATGTCATGGTATCAATTATAAAGAAATCAAAAAAACAACAACGGTCCAAAAGGTTCTTAAATTTCAGTTTACTGGGACATCGCTTCGTATGAAAGGATTTACTTCGGTAATATCTCTCGTAAAAACTTTAATTATGTTTACTGCTCCACTCCCTGAACGAAATTTCATTTAATGGCCACAAATATACCTATTATGGAATTTCGGAAACAAATAAAACGGGAGAAAAGTAAGTGTTACTGCTCCAATGATGGTTAATGTGAAACGGTGGGTAACAAGGGCGTCGGAGATCGCCGGATCATGAAGAGTACCTCAAACAGGCTTTTCCCAATACAGGCTCCTTTATTAAACGAGTGTGGGTAATTGGGGCAGAGAGTTGTCAGTACCCGCCAGTACAGTTGGTTTCGTCGAAGCGGCGCGTAGGTGTCCGTCCGCACCGCAACTTGCGCGTCATCCTTCATACACAAAATTGCTTGTTCCCATAATTTATATTCGGGGCCGCTGTCACACTTATGACGCTCGATTAGAAAGGAGATTGCAATTGTATTGATATGTATAGTGATTTACGTGGGAGGGCACACTCGATCGCTAAAGTAAAAAATTATACCTAGATACCCTGCGAAACTACTAACGTGATGTTGTTCAAACTAACAGTAATATGAAACGCTTTTTTTTAAGTAAAGGCATATGATAAGTATGAAAGTGATTCAGCTGTTTTCCGAAAAGCGAATCGATGATGATACATCAGTTTTAAATTTTTCTCTAAATGAAAGTCAATGTGTATTATATAGACAGGTATCAAAATATTAAACAAATTACAAATATCATGAATAGCCTATTCTGTTTAACAAAAATTAACTAGCACAAACAATTCCTTAGCGTGAAATCAAACGCGGAAATATTTTTGGTAAGTAGAAGGTTAAACGATTAGTATTATTCACGCCTCGCACACCTCAAACTTACACATTGATCATAGGGGGAGCGGTTTGCGATGCGACTTTGTTTTGATAAAAGGGAAATGGTGTCACATGAGAGCCGACAGCTTGCAGACAATACGCAGCTGCGCGGGTGGATAGTAATCAAGGCCGTGCAGAGACACAGACGCTCGAAATCAAAAGTGATCATGCTTTACGCACAACGTGTGCCCAATGCGAGGAGTGGAGCTGTCCGGTAAGCTCTGTATGAACTTCAAGTTCACTCTGCATATAAAATTTGTCATTTTCAATTCGTAAATTAAATTCATGCAACATCAAAATTTTTATATGTCACAAGTTCGTAATAGTGTGATGATATAACAATTAAACAAGGTTACTTAGGTTCATTGTATGCCAGTTTCAATAAACAAAGTAAAGTAACAAGGCTTACCCATGTCTTTGTTTCGTTATAATTTTAAGTAAAGTTTGTAAATACTTTAAAAATTGTTTTACTATTTTTAACATTTCACTGTCACTGTTATAATCTTTGGTAATACTAAATAAACATTTATTCCAAAAATAGTATATTAAAAATACACATAAACAAGTCCAAAATCCATTTATAACAAACAAAAGTTTAGGGTCTTGGCAAGAAAGACATGGGAAAACTTTTGTAACAGTAAAAAAAATCGAGACGCTAAGGTGAACTACATATCATTAAGTGAGTAAGCCTTAGCAGCGGGTATTAAGCCTCCACATAAGTCATGACTTTAATCGTTTTATGAGTTAAGTAGCGTACCGGCAACAAAACAAACACGCAATCGGATAAACACTTCCGTGAACATTCAGCCGAAAGATCGTTCGCAGCGTTCTAGTGCAGCGGAGCTTGTAGTTACACGTGGGCGAGTCAATGCACTGCCAACATTAAAATGGCATGTTCATTATATACATGTAAATCTTTTCTTTATTATAGCCACTACCTTTTCACTGCAAAGCTCCAACGGCATTTACAACGTACCAAATGCCCTTGAAAATAAGCTGCGGCGGTAAGTTCAATCTTCCGTAAACGTGATACAGTCCTAACGAAACCGATGATGCAGTTTACATATAAACGACAACATTCAAAGCTTAGTGTATATCTAAAAAGGAAATAGTTGTATTAAGATTAGCATATAGTACTTTTAAGAAATAGACTAAGCACGAGAGACTGGCGCGATGTATATATAATTGATATTGGTGATATTAAAATGCTAATATGCGCATTACGCGTGTGATGGGTGTAGTCGTTGGGTAATACCGATGCTAGTGTGTACGCAACAAGGCGCGCCGGAACAAAGGTCTATCTATGATTCAAAACGTGCCCAAGTTTCGCCACGCAACTTCCCTAGTGCATGTGTTGCCAGCACGTGCGATCGTGTAGTCATCGCATCGATAAGGCAAACGAACACACTCAACGCGAACATCACATTCACATAACGTAATACCAGTGAATATATCTAACCGAACACACCACATGTGTTCAAATTTAATGTACACCATTACATGTTGCGTAATTCTTTAAATTCACACGAAATTTAAATGAGTTCATATGTATTCAATTCGTTACCCCGATGACCCGCATTCGTAACACCCAGTCAATAAAATGAAAAGTAAGCTTTTAAATTGATGGACTTTTAGCTAAATTATCAAATAGTAAAAGTATGTTTTATAAGACACGCTCAAGACGGTGATGAGTCAGGAGCGAAGCTAACTGTAACCGGGCTAAGTTCACACTTGCTCTCAATACCCACATTTCGGTGATCACATTACCCACATACGAAGCCTCTCATGAACTCATTACACGACCGGTATTCATCTTTTGTCTCACCATATGTTCCTACAAAAAATATCTACGCTATTAGAGAACAACTGCGATTATATATTTTTATATAATATGTAATACATAAAGGTAAGTATGAAAAGCGAATTTTGAGAATTTTCGTATACAGCCTATATGCAGTTTTCTAGTTTTTCGTAGTAATCATCCGTTTCTTTAAAAATTTTACTAGAGTATTAACAAACCAAACGTTTAATCAATAGTCGTCATCATTGATCAATGGTACAAAAAAACAAGATATCGATGACCTGAACGTAGACAGACTTCTGTGTTTGCGCCTGCGCCTCGAAACAGTTCCGGATATATTTTTGAAACAAATGCACACAATTTGAAACAATATTTGAGGCCTTTGAAGGATGTATCAATGGTTGTTGAGTTGGCCGGAACAGATCTGATCTAGATTATTTAGTAATTCGATAGATATACCAACAGCAAACTTTGTCCAAAACCATACTTTAATATAAAACCACTCAGAATTTTCTGTTTAGGAGCATCCATAATGTTATAGATTTAACATAGATTGATGAATGTCGTGTTATCTTTATCTGTTACAAACTTAGACAATGAAAGTTATTTGTAAATATAAAGAAGTTTTTTTTTTTTTTTTTTTCATTGTTCGCATCTGCTGGGTGGTTTGGATTGGCCTGAGTTTTCCATTATCCAACCTTCCTTGCATATGCACCTGTGGATACTACTGATGTTGTCTTTTCAGTATCTTCTGGCCTTACATTTATAATAACCATTTTAAGTAATAGCTATAAAGCTTAGGCTACTAAAGTTGTTAAGGTGCGTGCGGGGGGACCGTCAGTGCACCGTCGAGCTATGGTCGACCCATTTGCCCTGCCCGTCTCGTTGACCACGTGTAGAGCAAAATCCAGGAAGAGTGGTCGGCAGGAGTCGTTGTTGACCGCTTCCCTTAGATTCTCCAATGTCAATGGGAGCTGCACCTTTTGCTCGTATTCCCACCGTCTGCGTGCGAAGCGTGGGCACTCCAGGATGACGTGTAGGAGTGTCTCGTTTACATTATTATCGCAAATGCAATTAGGGCTGCTTCGAAGACCGAATTTATGAAGGTAGGCCTTGAAACCGCCATGGCCGGTGAAGAGTTGGGCGATTGTGTTGTTCTTGATTGATAGTTTGAGGAGTGTCTTGTGCGCCTCCGAGACATCAGGGAAGAAGGTCTTGGTGACGGAACCGGAGGTGTAGGCTGTGTACCTCTGTTGCCAAGCTTCGATGGTTGAAATTCTAACTAGCCTCTTCGCGTAGGAGAGCGGGAACCGATCATAGAGAGGGGCTGTTTGCTCTTGAGAGCAGCGTCCTTCGCGAGTTGGTCTGCTCGCTCGTTGCCGGGCATTCCATCATGTGCCTTGATCCAATAGAGGTTGACACGTCCGCCCTCGTTGGTGATTTCCTGGATTATTGTCCTGGTCTTGGCAACGAGCGGATGGAGACTGTGTGTTCCACACAAACTTTCTAAGGACGATCGAGAGTCGCTTAGGATGGTCATGTCCTTGCCTAGCCTACGACGTAGTGCGGCTTTAAGCCCTTCGATGATGGCAAGGAGCTCGGCTTGGAAGTATATAGAATATAAAGAAGTTCGACCATTTCTGAGTTCGCAAGTTCATTAAATTAGCATATTAGACAATTTTAAAAAGTTAATTCCATAGACAAATTTTTCGGTTTAACAACTACCAAAGTAGCTTTAACTGTAACGTTAAGTATCTATTATAGTCAACATCTCGATAAGATACTAGAATAGATATTCACAATAGACACAATTGCTTGCATTATCTACAATCGTGTCTTTAAATTATATAATTGATATACTGTTACGTTTAAATAAAGGGCATTAAAGATACCGTTTAATTACATTCTCGCGATTAATGGTACTGATAAACTAATTTGATAATAGGTGTGGTTACAATCATTCTAAAAGGTGGTTCATCTAATTCCCTGTTCAGGACTTTGTAATTATAATAATAAAAATGTATTATAACATTTTGACACTGACAAACCAAATTTACATTAAAATGCATCAAATATCATAAATCAACGTTAAAATTTATCATTATGCAAACAATGATTTTGACGTAAAATATTCAGCGGTATCATGTGATAATGATTCAGAACTAATGTAGGTTTTGGTGCTTTCAAATGATTTATTTTTTATCGTTTCCGTAGACTATAGTAAAATACTTGTTTGAGTAGAAAGTACAATTGAAGACAGTAAACATAAATAAATAACTGTTATATCAAACGAATACACTTCCTATAAAAGTTTGTTTGATTTCGCATATCTTTGATCGCGTTAAATCAAAGGCGCTATTGTCTTGTAATTGAATGGAACATGGATAGAGCGAAGAGAAAACACTTTGAGCGTGGGCGATACATTGAGCAGGAGATGGGTTCATTACCGAGAAGCGACATCCGGGCAGCGGAACAATACCGCTAATTAATTATCATCGTAACATGATACAGTCGCGGCCCACATTGGAGTGATAATGTCATATGCAGAGGGCCTACGCGGGAATACAATGCTACCATTGTGCGCGTTGGTTCTTCGAAACGATACATAAACAAAACTTCGGCAAGGTTCCGTTCCGGCAGCGTACAGCGCACAAGGGGCATGTTGTTGAAAGCGTCTGCGTGGTCATTAAAAACATTCTGAAGTATAAACTGAAATTTATAAAATCCAAATGAATAATGAAAACGCGCTGATTACTGTGTGTATTGAGCCTTAGACAAGACGTGGATTAAATACAATAAGTTTGACGCTTGTATCGGTGGTACAGGTAGTGTCAAAACGGCAGACCAGAGTACGATTCTGGTTTAAATATACTTAATCTACAGTAACGTTAATTGTATTTTTTCTAAAATGGGCTAACACTTGACCTTAGTTTGAAACCGTTTTAAGACAAAATGAGATCGTAGATGGAGAAGAGTGCTAACTCAGAACACTCTGGCCTCCCATATGTTGTAAATTGGAACACAGCAGCGTTGTTAAGGGCGCAGATTTACAAAAAGGCGGTAGTTAGTACCGGCCCCTTTGTTTTATCATAACTAGAAAATCAAGAATAACTTTAACTCAATTTTCAACAAAAGTTAAACGGAAAGTTAGTGCTAATATTATACCTACGCTGTCCACGACTAACGAAAAGAGTGCGCATAGCTCGAGCATAACGAGGTAACTCTTAACTAAGTACATTTAAAACTGTTTATAAAACAAATACTGTATAAAATAAAGAAGAAAATACTGTAATAGATAACAAAGGGGTAAAAGTATTGGGACTTCTGTACCATCAACGCAAGTTAATAGCAACTTATATTTCGCGTTTTATTTATAAGTACTAGCTCAACGGAAATCACAGATAATAATACAACACGATAAAAAAACCTAACGGACTTCACCTACTCACTAGATAATCGAATGTATGAAGCGGGGTGTATGTGCATATTTTATTTTCGATTAGCGCTCATATGAATACAATGAGGAGCTGTTGCGAGACGGTTACTGTCCACGTAACTCACTTCGAAATCTGACCGTTAAATAAACCGAGATAAAACTTCGCAATCATTTATAAGTGTATAGTAGTACTATCATTATTACTTGATAATACAAAAATATACTGATTATTGAAAGGGATTTCTATGTAAAATAACTCATCTAATCTGATGAGAAAAGAAAATTGAGGAAAAGTAAATACTACATCCAAAAAGCGGTAATAATGCAACGCTTTTAAGAAATCGAGAGTAATTAATTAATGTTTAAACAACAGATATGAGCAACGAGCCCGCCTAAAGTAGCTTTCACTTAGTAGAACCGCCTACTGAGCACCGGGACTGGTTTCTTGGTACCAAAGTGATAAAGTATCAATGTTACTAGGAAGCTGTGAAGTTGAAATTATAAGCAGCTTTATATATTAAAAACGAGAAACGCGCCGGCGAGCCGACTAAACAAAAGCAGACATGCCATTCAGTAAGAAATCTCCGAATTAAGCCAATTAGTCTCTCCTAATTATAAATTTCTTATTCAATTTGATTGAAATTGTAATAGGGAAAGTAAAAATATGATACGCTTTGTAATTTTGAAGGAGAAAGGCGGAATGTAATAGGTAAAATAATATTATGAAGCCGCATTGAAAGACTGCAAATAAACATTCAAACCTCTCATTTCATAAATTTACAGTTCGCGTCTGATGCAGGAAACTTATAATTTTACAACTTTGTAATAATTAATCTGAGGTCTAATTTTACAAGAAAATTAAAAAATGCCAAGATTTAAAGGTTTTATATTCAAGCGTCGAAAACTATGCCATTTGTTATTTGTGCGTAATAAATTTTAATATATACCATAAAATAACCATTAACGTGCATAATAATAGTAAATGACGTTTGACATTACGGCCATTTCATGTTCAGTTTTATTGGTAGACAGACCAATCATAATTAAATTGTATGTTCGTATAACAACTTTCGCCATTTGAATGATAAAAAGAAATTTGCTAATCCGGTACTAATATGCGGAACTATGTCGCCTGATGGATTGGTCACAGTGACATGTGCAGACACCTCACGACTGGGTATTACTAGGGCAAATATATTTGAGAGTAAACGTGTGACGACTGAAGTAAACGCATGTACTGAAAACTATGATTTTACTAAGCCGTTTGTTGGAATCAATTCTAACTCAAATCGATGATGATAGTAAAGCCGGGAAGCGACTTCCAGGTTTGTTAGTGGCGAATGCGATGCGTGAGAATACGCAAGTGAAGCTATTTCAGCTGGTTAACAGCGATATTGTACAGAACAATCGTATTAATTGGCGTTCTTGCACGCGCTCCGTTGTACTTTCTACGAGACTCATCAGCCATCGCGCGAGAACAATCATGTGTTATTATAATTTTTGTGTATATTAGTAAAAGTAAACATGCCGTATTCTCATCTTAACGGTAGATGGTTTCGTTTGGGTTACGGTTGTGCACTCAATAAACACGTTCAGTTTAAACTCGACAAAATCTAATTAAATTAAAAATAATAATATTTCAATATATTTTTAAACGATGCGTTTATTTTAGACATCAGCGGGTTGAGTACGCTCAAATGAACGCTCAATGAGCGTGAACCGATACGCTCAGGCAACGCTCATTCGTGTGGACCTCGTGTGGAAAGCACAAAAAGGGTCCAAAAACCGTGTAAGCGTATTTTTATTACATAGTTACGTTTAAATAAAAATTTATACATGTGATACAATACAAAGGAAATATCAGCTTAAATCTGTAAAAACTGTTAACGTTAGCAATAGTGGAAGTGTCTATAAGTTCATATAAAAAATGATACAGTCAGTGTATATCATGTTGCACATACAGGAAATACATAGCAATTTGGTCAAATTAGGCCAGAGTTGTTATTTATTTATTAAAAAAAAAAAACTCAACCATATGGAATAAGTTTTTTGTGTGAGTTATGAGTTATAGTTATTTAAAACATTTTATAAATTAGATGTCGTTAATTTAAATAGAAAAAGCAACATTTGGGGAGGCGAGGTAATGATGAGTAATAAATAGAGAGCTGGTGTAATTCGCAGCGTCGCGTCGCACCACCTCCCCCCTTATTTCCCCCTTCCGCTCCCTCTCCTCACTCGTCCCTCCCCCGCGCGTCTCTCGTTGCGGCGCGCATCCACTTGGAACAATGCGCGGCGGTTTACTTTCACGATTGACTCATACAGATCCAACGCGTGCTAGAGAATGGAATTAGATTAATGGGACCACGATCGATGCGAGGGTAGCGCAGGCAGATGTAAGCTTTCTTTTCAACGCGCAAGGTAAGCCTTATGATCGTCTGTACAGGAAACTGATACAATCATTTGCGATAAACTTATTTTCTCTCGGCCAACAGATTATTAGAAAAATCGGGTAGTGAGATACGCTAACTCAATTCTTTTTCTTAAAGTGTCTCTGCTTTACTGGAGGTGGGCCTGTCAGATTTGCGAATTTCTTTCTAGATCTTAAGCAATATGGATATTAGCTTTTTAACTCTTTAGATGAGTTTAAATATATATTTTTTATACCAATTTATTACCTACAAATGTATCAAAAACAAATGAGACAAACGAAACCACAACACGTAATGCGAACCTTGTTGCATTATGCCTACGTGTTTTATGTTACATCTCTCACTTCCTCATACATCTTTAAACTACGCGGATTCTCAGTAACACAGTGTTGCAAACAAAAGATATATAGCTGTTTGAACTCAATAATTATATGTAAATACGTTGAGTACATCATACGAGGAAGAAATAATAAAATATTTGCGGTTGCGTGGAAACCGCCGCTGTGCCCCAAACAAATGTCCGACCCTGGAGCGTACTTCGTGGTCATTCCTGATTCGACAACACTCATCACAACAAAGAAATGACGAACAATCGCAAGTGTAGGTAAAAATTATGATAATTTGTTTAAGAAAACACACCGGAAGACTTTATATTCGCGCAGATATATTTCTGCGGATCGTGTAGGGACGAACGGAATATTTCTGTACATGTTTAAAGTTTATACAAAAATCACGCGCAATCAAACATTGCATGTAACAAATGTGAAAAGTAAATACTAAGAACAAAAGGAAGTAAACGATGAGGCGCACGTAATTGTTATATGATAACCTTCGCATTAAACAAATTAAGATGTACAAAAATTTTGCTGTAATCGATATCATGAAGGTCTCGAACGCAAATAAAGAAATTATTTCAATTTGTTATTTTTCAGTTTCATAGAATCTTTCCGAAAAATTGTGGAAAAATAGATAAAATGTTGAGAAGCAAAGAAAGGTTAGTGTTAAATGCGAAGCTCGTAGATAACGATATGCATCAGCGCTAGGGGTACACAGGAGCGTTTAACGCCGGCTGCGCGCGCAGACGTAGTGAGTAATGAAGTAAACTATGTATATTGTGTGCGCAGGTCTGCGCGGGCGCACGTACGCGCTAATGGATGCGTGTCGCGCCGCTGACCCCCGACCCACGCGGGGTTCAACGTCCGGTCCGGGCCCTACGTCTGCCTTTGTCAGCACTTCTTTAATGCTCTTACTCATGAACCGTAGTGCACAAGGACTATTTAAAACGTACAACTGTACTACTATTTACTTAATATTCTTTAGATACTATGATCCAGGGTACGATTTTATTACTCACTCTTTTAAAGTTTTTTCATTCTTATATAAGATAAGGTATATAAAAGTATTTGTATAAATAAATTTATTAAGTACATTCTTAGTGGTTTTAACAGATGCATACACACCAGCAGCTTACTTAACAAGCTTATAAAGAGAGCAGTCAACTTTGTCACATTTAATCGAAAGAGACGGCAGTCTATTTACATTTCAGAGGGTTAACAGTTTCCGACACTCATTACGTATATAATTATCAATTATCCTGTTTACGAGCAGTTGCCCTAAATTACTGCGAACGATGCAGAAATTATAAAGTAATTATATACTTGGTTAAAAAACTGAAAAGAGTAAAGAATCACTTTTTCCCAAAGAAATGTGACTTGGCATGTTTTAGTAAAACTTAACTCTAGTCTAGACTTCTATTGAGAAAGTTATTCCGGCATGCACTTCAACGTTCCAATCGTAATATGGTAATGGTTGTATCCCTTAAAAGGAAAATTCTCAATATTCTCGTAATCACGGCTGACGAGACTGCACGGCGCACCTGTGACCAATTATACATAAGCTGGTCGGGTGTATGGGAAGTTACCAGAGTCAAGTGGAACCCGCCGCTATCGGAGTGAAACTAACGAGGTCGGTTTCTCTGCGCACACTTAAAAAAATCAGTATAAACACGTAAATCAGGCTTGTTTGTAAAGATTTTCATAATTTTTTTTCCAAATCTCGCAAGATTTTAATAAACAATAAGTGTGCTATTAGTCGGACATAATAATAGTTATATTAGTCAGGTTTGCAAACTGAAATTGTATCTTCATCAAAAAAATATTTTGAGAGCGGTATTTCATATAAGATTTCGGTTTTCGCCGATTAGTTTAAGGTAGGTAGAGATAGATTTTTGCATCCTGCATGCAACTTAATGAATATATGAAAGTAAAAAAATTCTTTTCATTTTACGCCATCCAAATAGATTTTCTTAGCTTCTACTTAAAAGCAGCCTTTAGTTGAAAATCGGTCAGACGGCGAAGCTAAAGTATTTAGCAATTGTTGTTGGTACTGAAGAGGTCTGGAGAGGGAGGGGAGGTGTCCTCTATCCAGTCGTGTGTGCAATTCGCGCCGTAGGCACAACTCGCGCGGGAGCAACGCACTGGGACCGGTTCACTAATCGATCCCGCACCGGCCCGTACTCCTGTCCTCGCCTAAACGCGACTATAACGGCCTGCCTGCAACCTCACGCCAACAGGCTTTACAGCAGCATATGCCGGTTTTTATAGAAGATAATCTATATTTATTCACTGGGGGGGTAGGTCTTTGTTGCCAGAGACCGTCTAGCAAGGTACCACCGCAGCGCCTATTTCTACTATCAAATAGTATTGTGCAAACATTACTTTGTTCGAATTTGAAGGACGCGGTAAGCTAGTGAAATTACTGGGGTAACGAGACTTGCATCTTATGTCTCAAAGCGACGAACGCAATGTGGTGCAGTGTATACCATCCTAACGCCACATTGTTATGGGCAGGCATATATCTTACCAGCAGCTGAAAGTCTCGTCGTCTAGTCGAATAAAAATAATAATACATAAAACATCTGGAAATTTAGTGATTAACATCGGCCAGTTTTCCTTCCTCCGGTATTGTGTTAATCACAAAAAATACATGTTAATTTAGGCTGACTTTATACTAATCATCGCCCATTATTAATTGCTTTTATATTATCAAAAACAAATATGGAATCAAAAAGTTTCGAGAATTTACACAATTGATGTCGAATTCTTTGCCAATAATGGAAATAAAAATGTCCGTCGTGCTCAGACGGTAGTCATAAAAAACTGTAAATCTACGTAACAGGCAATAGGCAACAGTCGCTCTGATTTATAACTATTTTGCAAGAGATCACCGGTAGTGTTGACACACGCAAGCGCCCAACCGTTATGTCACCTTAATGATACCGGGTAATGAAGTTGACCATTCGTCTACCGCTAACAAAAACTTATCATTAACGTATTTCATAGCTTTTACTATTTTTATTTTTGTAGCTGTTAATATTATTAGTATTTTTTAAACATCCTAAAAATAATAGGGGTGAAGGTATAATTGAACAAGTGGATAGTCCCTCGCGCAACAAGTATGTACATATAAGGAACCTGGTTGCTTTTGTCAGGTTAAAGTAAAACTTTTAGTATCACGTTGACCAAGTATCAAAAGTCACGGTGGTGCACAATTTCCACGGAATTGACAATCAGGCATTGTTCGTACCCAGTTCGGTAAATCCGTTTGAATAACAGTGCTCCGTGGAAAGGCTGTGAAAGATATTTAAAAGTAATATTGCAATGCTTCTTGAAAAACCACCGGATAAAGAAGCCCGTTCAGAATAGCGTTCATTTCAGGCGTCAGAAATTTAGAAATGTTAAAAACATTATTATTACAAGATACTGTGCAAAAGAATGCATTTAGGAAAGCGCTTGTTGCGTATACATGACTGGTCTAAACCATCCTTAAAGATATTTTGCTAGACAATAGAGTGCAAGCAACCCATATCTACTGTCAATATTGTTAATCAATAATTTATAATATATCATTTATGTTTGACATGATAGTGCAAGTATTGCACGATGTTATCTAAAAATCATTTAAATGTCGAGCTGGGGTAGTGGAGCGACAGATTTATGGGACGCGGGTCATCAAGAATAGATACGTTTGAGTGTATATTATAAAACGACTGCATCATTTTCGTTTAGAGATTAACGATTTTAAAATTCAAATAAGCACAATCAAACTGTCGTTATATAACCAATTATTCTACAGCAGAATTGAAATAGAAATCGACTTGATTTTGGCAGCAAGTTACGGTTTAAAATTAGGAGCGCGGTCCCGATCGGAGAGATTTATAAGTGTAGCCGATTTAACAATTCAAAACCACATAATTACACTCATGCGACATCATTTTCTTTCTGTGCCAACCGTCGGCCGGCGTTATAAAAAAAAACGAGGCTTTCGTCGTCTATACACCATTACAGCGAAGATCTCACTAAACGGTTGTTGTTTCTGTCGCATGTGCCCATTTCTTAGAAAATATCGAAGAGTAGTAGCACATTTGTAAATGACTTTGTTTGGAAACCTATGCAGTTGAGTATGTGATGTGCATGTATTGTATTACATAGCTGTTTATCGCAAAAAAAAAAAGAAGTCTTATGTATAATAAATTACGATATGTCGAGATCAAATCAAATGTGATTATTCATTGACGGTGAAATTATAAGCAAACATTAATCACTAGGACTTGGTCTTAATGAATAGGTTCAGATAATACGTTTCCAGCGTGCCTTACAAGACCCTGATGATGTGTGCCAGCCAAGGTCGATGCGTACATCCATTGTTGAACCAACAGGATGTAGAGAGCGACGGCCTCGCCATCTCGATACGAAGGCATTTGAACAGGAGAAGGAAATAATTTTCTTTAATGATCATCACCTTGAGCTGTGTCAAAATATAAGCGACTTTTAAAGCTAATAACAGGCTTTATGGGTGCTTGTTAAAACAAAGCGGGTCAGGGACTTCAAAAAACAAATTCATCGTTTTAAAACAGTTTCGCGTGTAATGGCTGCGAGTATAAAATCTATATGTACACATAATAATTTAAATAAGTAGGTTGATAACGTATTGAGCGTTCAATTTGCAGTCTGTTAAAGTTTCAGTATGTCTGAAAAAGAAACTGCTAAACTTATGGATTGTCCACAAGAAGAAAATCAAGAATAAATCAGTGATAATTGATTGTATTCATGAGCACGAACTTATATTTTTACATATATTATAAGAATGATTGTTTCACTAAAATTCTTAAGAAATGGCTTATCTATGGCACTACTACAAAAAAATATAACATTTCACGTTTGATAAATGTTTATGCAAGAATTTTTAAATAATTGTTTTAATTTTACTGCTTGCATGTTACTATTACTCTTCCTGTGTTCAAATTATAATTGTAGTAAGATAACGAGCGTCCAAGCGCGTTCTGCACTATTTGTTATAGCGTTACACACTCACATTAATCCCGGTATCAATGTAACATCGGTAAAGTAATACGATTATTAAAAAATATCTTCTTTATACATTAACGTGTTCTAATTTCTAGTGTCGAGTGACGTGCTCTTTTCTTTAAAAAAAAATGTTACGGAAGAAAAAATCCGTTTTTTGATCATAGTAAAAAGAATAGAGAATAGAATAACTGTATATTTCATAGTATATTTTCGACCTGAAAATAAAACATTACACAAAATTGCAATGAAATAAGTTTTGATCCACTTTACTGTTAAGATCGTGACAAAACACAGTTACAAACATTATTCTCGTGTCTGTTTTATTGAAATAAATACGGCGGGAAGAATAGAAGATAACGAAGAATGATAGTAACGTACTAAATTAAGTTTCTGCGAAGTTGTTTTTTATAATTTCATCGAGAGTTCGTGATGGTATATTATTAGGTTACATTGTAACCGATACGTTGACAATGACTCTAAACATTTCAACGTATTCTTAAAGCGTCGTACGCAAACGTTCATGTGGTAAGTCGTTAACTTAAATTACAGTGAGCTTACAACTATGAGCCCTAACCGGTTGCGGATAGCGATCGCGGCACGCAAAAAGCTCGGCGTGGGTCGCAAGTTGCACCTACTGCACTCCTAGTTTTACTGTGTCAAGAACAACGCCTCTCTACCCCGCCCCGCGCTACCCCTACCCACCTCACCACTATTTTCTCACCTGTACACAAAAACTTCAATATATCCTTAATGTTAATGCAACGATGTACATAAATGCTATCATAGTATGTTTTCAACACAACTAATGGTATATTGGCGTATTAATTATTTTAACCTTTTTGGTAAAGATTGTTATAATTAATAATATTCATCCATTACACTCCCAAACTTTGTTAAAATTTACCTTACTAACTAATATTGCTTAGTACTTGGGAGGTAACAAAAGGTTCAAAAATTTGTAACAAGCTGCATTTTTAATACGAATTTGAAACCATGACGCGAGCGCATAAACTCGGCGAAAATCAAAATTGCCGGTCAGATGACATAAAGATAACCGTTTCAGCGGCTGACCTTCTCCGGGTCCTTGACACGAGTATTGCGAACGACGAGAAAAATTGAAACGTATCGACACACGCAGGACAATCAGCTGTATTACAACAACGTTTGCAATTAAACACATGATAACCGATGAATTATTTCGGGAAGGTTGCTGTGTGTTCATAGTTCACTGTACAACATCCTCACCACAGACTAAAGTTTATAATTCAACAAAAATAATACATATGAGGGTTATCAATATACCAAGAAATTTGTCATGTCGCAATTACTGTCCACGGTTGTTTGTGAGGAAGTTAAATTTATTACGCACTTCCGATGTGCATTTATCGTATGGGTTAAACCCGCAATAAATTACAGAGTTCCTTCATATTTAACTTATGAACTATTAAACTAAAATGAAATATAATCTAACATAACAAATATCTGAATATGTTAGATATATTATGAATTTGTTTACCCAAAAATTTTAAATATGTTGTACCAAGCAAACAGCATAAATTTTTTTATAAAGTAAACGGTAAACAACCTATGGAATCGCCTCCGGTGGGAAGTAATTATCATAAATTTGGAAGCGAAATTTAAGAAAAAGATATCGGAATGGATCTACAGCAATATTTCCGTCGTCACTCATTTAGGGAAAGGCAATCTTAATGGATCGGTGTAGCATCCCACTGCCCACTTTTTGCCTCTTTTAACGCCACCAAGGTGCTATGGTGACGGACTACACTGTCATTTCACGCATAATATAAATACCGATAAGTAATCATATTATCACCAGCGTATTAATTTTAACCAAAATACCAACACCCGTTTTTGCGAAAAGGTCGCCAAAAACTGAAGTAAGATAACACTCGCCCTTGCCTTGAAGTTGTTTTGCGAAAGTAATTGAACGTGTGAAAATTGGACATGTATTCGTTTTAATTTTTTTTTTGTGTTATTCTCATACTACTTAATATATTAAGTGAACTAAAATTGTTATTGTGAAATAATTGCCTGTGACCAATGTCTACAAGAAATACGCTACCACTTTAATACAGATGCTAGATTTTTAGATCATTAGATACGCTTTTAGAAATGCTATACATTGCCTAGCTAACCAACCTTGTTAATCAGCCACCATGCTAGCCAGTCTAGCAGCCATGCATATGACAAAGTATTTTAGACCAGCAAGCTTTAGCATCTACGGTCTCCTTGTCACTTGACATCATGTGAAATTCAGGTCAAATGTTAGCTCATTGTATATTAAAAAATGTCATACACAATTTCAACGAATTATAAACGCCAAATGAAGACATTTAAGTAGGTGAGCTTTTTTGTGGGACATTCATCATTATTCGATATTAATTAATTTAAATTTATTACCGCACAAAAACAAGTAATACCAACATCGACATAAATTGGAAGTTAACCCATTTTTTGGTTTAATTATCGAAACTTACAGGTCAGGCAATTAAAATAACCTGATCTGATTGAATTAAGAATTCCCAGCGGAAATATTTACACACATTTCGATTAATTATGTCGTACCATAAACTCATTAACTAATATGGTATAAAAGTTTCAATCAAAAATTCAATAAAAGTAAAACAAGAATCGGAACTTTCTCAGGGAGGAGACGTTTCCTCTTTAACAAATATAAATTGCTTAATGGGGTTTAGTGGTGATAGATTTTCGTTGCGAGAGACCGTCCGAGCAGGTCTGTAACACTTATTTATGTCAGTAAACAGCAGTGTGCCAACGTTACCGTGTTCCGGTGTAAAGAGTGTTAAAGCTAATGAAATTACTAAATTACCACAAAATGGTGCAGCAGTGTTTATCATCCAAATTAGCGTCATTGTTAAGCACGGGCGCATCACCAACATATGAATGTTCTTCTAGACGCTTTGGCGAATAAAAATAAACAACTGGAAACAGGATCGGATGTGAAATGATTATAGATTCCCGCAGCATTGCTCATACAACAGTATCGTTTCGCTCTCACGACCCGAACGCTATCCCGGCGATAATAATTCTATGGCAACGCAATGAAACAGGACGGTTCGCCAATTACTAAGCGCGAGACGCTCCTATTTAATCATATAATTGATTGGCACCTGATGCCAATTGCGGGCAAAAAGGTTTCGCCGTTGCCGCATACATGCATTTACATGGCAACCCGCTAAAATTACTTATTTATCGGCGGCGATGCACGACGATGTATTTTACAATGACTTCTTGCGTCAGCTGGCCGCTGCCATCGGATGCGCAACACTGTAATGAATACTCGATTGATGCTTGCACTTTTTATTATTTTTGGCCAAATAAATTCACAGGTTGACGATTACGTAAATTGCAACCGTTAAACTTTTGCAGCTTGCCTATCACGGTCATGACTTCAATTTATAAAAGTATTCAGAGGCTGAATAGCAAAATCATAAAGTTGATTTGTATTAAGGAATTCGCTTCGACGATTGTTTCAATTATATAAAACCAAACAATATTCAATATTAACAACAATAACCTCACGTGCATGATATGTTGGTAGAACCAAATTTCCTGCATCTTAAAATAGATTACGAGTACGATTATAACAAAGTCCAGCTTCACCGCTGCAGTATTTCGCGTGCAGACTGAATGAAGTCACTAGACTAAAACGGCGACAACTAAATAAAACATCACATTGTTATGGACAGGGCGTATTATTAACGATCAGGTGAACGTCTCGCACACTTTTGGCTTTACGATATTTAAATAAAAATATTGGAATCGAGACTACCTTGCTTGATTGTAAATGGCCTAACCGAACCTTTTCATGACGATTTATATTTGTTTATACCAAATGATAAGCTTTAGTTTTTCTCGTGTTAATATAAAATATATTGTATACAAATTGAATAAATTAGTGTTTACAAAGGCGTTAAACCGAATTTCAGTAAGTTTATATTTTGAAAGGCATATATATAAAAAAATCAGATATTTTTGTACGTACAGTTCGATTGTTCTTTAATTCATAGTAAATAATAATTAAATTTTTAAAATCTTATATCCGACTTATTTCCCAAATAAAAAAAATCACTATTTAGTACTTTCTTTTAATATTTACTTAAACAAACGTAAAGTTAAACAGTTGACTTAACATCACGCGCGCCGTATTTGTGTTATTTCAATATGTTTTCAAAAATCCGTGTCAAGGCTATTTATTTACACGCATATATGTCTACGTTATTAGGGTTACGTTGCTTCTTCGCAACTTCATTGCAATTAATCAGCATTATATTTGCCCAGCTGTGGAATAACGATAATATTGATAATTTTCGTATACAAATGCACTTGTTAATTTACCTGAAAATTTTGTTCGCATGACATATATTTTGTGTGAATGGAGAGCAAGTAAATAATATCACCAGTAATTACATAAAAGCGTAATTTACATCACTTGTACTTAATGAGACTGATCATGTAATAACAAATATATAAATGGACGATACATTAATAAATGAGGACGCTAAACCACAAAAACTACAGGAATTCGCATCATAAGATTGTCACTAATTTATACAGGACATTTGACGCTGTGTCTAATCTAGATATCGTTCAACAGTATACAATAAATAACTACATTATATGGTCACTTAAACACATGTGTCATCCAAACACAGATATGTAAACATCTAGTATAATATAAACAAGATATTTCAACTAACATGATTTCAATTGTTGCCCCCTATATTATGTAAAGTCCACAAACTGAAAATGTCTAAAAAATATAGTATACCAGCATTATTTTTTTTATAAATATTCTGTACCCACGCATTAGCCCACGTGCAATGATGGGGGAGTTGAGTGCGCGGAACAATGTAAGCTTGTTAAAATGTAACAAAATCTTTTTTATATAACATAAACCAATTGTTCAGGATTTCCCACAGGCTATTGGAAAGCTTTGAATATTATCAAACAAATAAACATGTGTAATTTTCTGATAAAACTTATGTATTAGACAGTGTTATGATATAATAATTTTTTTGCTAAATTATAATATTAATTAAATTTTAAATAACTTGTATAAAATGAGATCATATAGAATGTTTGTGAATGATATAATAGAAAATATTGGCCCAACCAACAACTGTCTTGCACGTTTTATAGTCGATATATGGCTGCTACCAGATGGCGCTGCTGTATGATAACTTCAATAACCTTTAATTACCAGCATTAAAATTAAACAAAGAATAAATTAAATATGAGTTATTCATTTTAATAGGGCGCAAAGAATAATTGGTTTAGAACTAACTATGACAGGACTTTTTCAGAGTTCAACTTGAACTTTGAAAAGTCAATATTTATTTTCGTAAAACAGCAATATTCTAAACTTTCAGACTTTGTTGAAATAATGTCTTTCCGCTTTTTGATCCGTTATCGTAAATATCATCAATATTTATAATAAATTACGGTTTTGCCATATCCTTTGTAGATTAAAACTACAAAGAGGCTAGATAAAAAAATGCAGTAGATCGGTAAACACAAGGAAGTGAATACTATCCAACCTCAATTCCTTCGTGAGTCACTCAGATTTCCGTTAAAATCACAATGCGGTTTAATTTGTCACTACGGGTATTTACATTTTACTAATTGGTAGGAATTTTACGACGAATTTAGTTCAATTATTATATATATATTTATATTGCTAATACTCGAAAGTAATATCAATGCTAGTACCAACAAGTCGGGTAGGTTTTTTGGGGGTGCCTCTTATGATATCATGTTCTACATTATGAAAGAACAAAGGAGCTGATGAACAAACGAAAAGTTTTTTTTTTACTTTAAAAGCTTTGTAAAACTTTCGTCTCTACAATTTGGATAAATTCAACGAAATTGCTTTGTAACCATATTTTTTCATCAAAATCGTTCCAATTGCGGTTTTAATTATGTGATCTTTCAAACGTTTTTTGGTACACAATGATTTTTAATTTAGAACAGGAAATTGATAAAGATTATCAAACAGGAACTCCTGTCCCCATTTCTTGACACAATTTTATTTAAATAATATTAGTGTATATTTTTCTTATTCGATGAAGCGACGAGACGCACCGGACTTTTACCTGATGGTAAATGACACTCTTAGCCACAACGCTCAACAAACTGAAAAATTTGTTATTAAATAACATAATAAACATTGATAGAAACAAGCCGTTTCATAGAGAAGCAAGGTTTTGTTGTGTACGGCGTAGTAGAACTTTTCATCTGTCCCATCCAGGTGAATGATCTCTCCGTTCCGCGAATTTTTGTAAAAAAAACAAAACGCTAGACAGCTTTCAATGTTGGTAAGGATTTTTTGTTCTTTTATCTAGAAATATGAAGTTGCAATAACGGTTAAAATTGTGTTTTGTTGTTGTGTATTGTGTTAAAATTGTGTAATGAATTTTGGGGTAATAAAATTAAAAAAATTATAATTATGGTAGTAAAATTGAAAGGCAAGTAATATCATAAAGTATAAAATTTACGGAAGCGATACCAATCAATCAATTCATTGGTCAAGACTGGTTGGCGATGGTGACCTCTAACCCCGGGGCGGCTGCACGCTTTCTATTAACTCATGTCTAGCATTACAAAGTCATTTTAATATGCAACATATAATAAATACCCAAGACATTAAAGAAATATGTAAAAATAATTATCAGTTTATTTTATACCATAATACTCATTTTTCCTAAACTTGCAATAGAGACTTTTCCAAGGCCCCAGATCCAAAAGTTATGAGCTAAATTGAGTCTCCCCTAATAGTAGGTTAAAGAAGACAGTTAAATTTCGTCTAAATAAGAAATTTTATGATGGTACTAAATTACCACAGAATATATTTCCGTATTAAAAACGGTTTTACGTTTATATAGTTGATGAAGATGAATTGGCATGTACCCAGATGTTTTGGTATACATAGTTCTACATTTACTGCGAATGCACGTGGATAACTTAAATTTAGCGAAATGATTCAACTCATTACGTTAATAATAGCCTAACATTTGATTTGTTTGCTACATTACGACGCCTATTCAGCTGCATTAGATAAAATTATCTGAAATACCCTCCTTCAAAATCTCAAACGCTTAGAAAGTTAAACGCAACGAAATTTGATACTTAAATGTGTGTATAGCTCAGTATAGATACAAAAGTAAACGAGGTACAGATACATATCAAAAAACCGTTGCTCAATTCTCTAAATCAGGCAATTGATTTTTCGTCTATTTTAGAACTGTATTGAAGACAGGCAGAAGACACGTTTAACTTTAAAGATTTCGATATCATCATCATCATCATCAACAGCCCGCGGCAGTCCACTGCTGGACACAGGCCTCTCCCATTTGGATATAGTGATTTATAATTTAATCGGACATTTTACTTTTGCATTAACATGGAATCGTATACAATTTCAGGGGTACGAGAGTAATTTAGTGATCTACAACACGCTGGAGCGTCATCAGCTAAAACTTAAAATAGCAAATTCAACATTTGTAAACTTGTGTGGATTCAGGGACCAAAAAACGATATGGTTGTTGAAATATGACGACAGTTTTGTTTTTATGACGATTATAATCTAAATTAATCAATGTCATTTGATTTTTTAGATAATATCGTTATAATGCTAACTAAATATCATTTAAAGTAATTTATTTGTGGAAAGCACTAATTAACCATCGAGTTTTTAATATAATCACAATCTAAAAAGTATGCATAGAATAATGCATGTTGTAAAGAAATATGTCACGGCGCACTCCTAATGCTTCTAAAGCACGGGGAAAAAATCTTTCTTGCAATAAGAGAATAGCACAGATTGTTAGACCACCGCAGTGAGGTTAAACATAATCAATAAAGGTGCTCTCGTAAGGGTTTAAGAAATGTCCGTTATTCTTTCGCGAAAAGTATGACCTCTGCAAATAAAAAAAACTATCAATAGAAACTATGATATAATTTACAAAAAAAGTAGGTTGATATCCTCTTTAAGTGAATGAAAAGTGGATCCGAATAAAATATAATCGTAACAATTCAAAAAAATATATTAATTGTTGTATCTAACACTGCTTTCAAGTAATGGCTGGTTAGTGTTTAAGAGAATTTACTGAAATTACTTAACACAGTTACAGCGATCCGATAATCTATTTGAAAGTAGCCGTGTTGCAACATCGCTTGAAAGTAAATAAGGAAATTGCCTTATTACATAAAACATTTGTGTTAAATTATTCCAACATAAAATATACAGTTAACAAATAGCATCAACACCATCTAGGTGAACAAGCGAGAATCTCTTACTCATAAACGTAGAAAGTGTTTTAACGTAGCGCCGCCAGATGGCGATATAAATGATATTATTGCTTTAAGCATCAATATTGAAGTTATTTGTAAGAGAGAAAATATTATTTTTAAAACTAACTGTTAATTAAAAGCTCAACGATTATTTATAGTAACGTAAATTAAACCATATTAAATATAAATTAGTGATGGTTAGTCCGTGATGCCTGTGGTAACTCTACACAGCATTTGTTTCTGCTGCTAAAATGAAGTCTGCAAATACAATTGAACAATTGTTCCAGTTTGAGTGACACTGTTGTTAGAAATTACTTATGCAAGTGACTTATGTATTGTCTCAAGGTGATATTTTGAAATTTTCTGTTCTCTAAATATCTTGTATGTACAGTACTTTATCTCCAAATAGATGTTTCCATCTATCTATCACTATATGGCATCTTAACTAGCACCACATAATCGCCTATAAAAACGGGCGATGCGATAATTTACCAAGTGGTCGCTCTGTATAAAAGAAAACATTAAGAGCTTATATTTTGTCGTCTGTAAGCTATAGAACTGAGATAAGAAAAATATTATAAGCAATATCCTACCTGTCACGATCCCTGCTACGGCTACGCTTCCTGTACCCTGAATCCTCCCTCGTAGTGTCATCGATCCTGCGCCGCTTGGCCTCGTAAGTCCTCGAAGGAGATCTAGAATGCGACGAGTAGTGCTTCCTGCGTGTGCGCGGCATCTGTAAACATTACAGGACACACTTTACAATTCTACTCAACAATACTCGGTATAAGTGATAAATGTACCATGGACATGGCTTTATGTTGTGAGGCAGCAATGCATGTTATTTATTAACTATTGTAATTAACAACAACATTGCATTGTATCTAGCGAATTCCCTTAGATGCAGGATTATTATGGTTATGCATTAAATTAAGTATATATACATTTGTAAGTTAATCTATGCTTTTACCACAACCAATTAAAAAGTATTAAACAGAAACTTTGTTTGCAGAACTTTGTTAATACATCACACTGACATACCATATATTAATATAGATATTAAAAATAGCCATCAGTTACATTGATAACCTTCCATCTGGGTCAAAAAATCACTGTCATGAATATCATCATCATCAGCCTATAGACGCTCACTGCTGGACAAAGGCCTCCCCCAAAGATCTCCACTCCAATCGGCTTTGCGCTATTCACATCCTTTTTTAATTAATTTTTAATTTAATATTTTCGTAATTTTTATACAAATACATAAAATTGTCATGTTGTGACATTACATTAATAAATTATTTCAGATTGCTAGTGTCTGAAACCAAGGTTGTACAAATTATATTACTTTCTATATTGTATATAACTTATCACCAGATTGTAACTTTTCATGAGAATATTGGAGATTGTGTATGTTAAAAATCCATTCACTGATATATATTAATTCTATGTCTGTATAGATACTAAGACAGAAATTTCATAGATATACACTGCAGAGATATTAGGATATATGATAAAAGTAATACTGCATTTATAAGCTTGTACATTAAAACATAGTTTATCCTATTCCAAAACACTATATGCTTTATATTTTAATACTATTTGCTTTTAATAATTTATTTAGTCAGTGCACATTTAAATTTATTAAATATATTATTATATTAATGTATGATCTAGAATTGAAATTTTAGTATCTAAACAAATGAAATTTATAAAAAACAATTACTACATAGTTTCAAAATTCTTATTAACACACAACATACCAATCATAATATTGCATTCATTTTAATATTATTGATATGCCAATTTTTAAAAGATCTATAAATATAGTATAAAAATTTGCCTTACAATCAAAATTTAGAAATAGAAATTAAAGAACAAAAAGTTTTATGACTTATCAATAGTTGCTTCTCAATGTAATTTTTAATCCATTAATGCCATAGTGTCCTGGGTTACCATCACCACAACATTTTTAAGTCTCATTGTGAGTTTCATAGCTTAATAAATGAACAAACACTAAATAACTGATATAGCAGAATGTTATTAGAATATCAAGTCACATATAAAGAAAGCATTGTTTACTAGTAATTTAAATTTTGCATGAAAGTAATAATTTATCCATAATTGTTTATCTATTAGCATTTACTTAGCTAATGTTATTGCAGTAAGTACTTCTCTTAATCTGTATACAAATATATTAAGAGTATTTATATCTTATACAAACATTAAAATATTTACTCCTCATATAAGATATATGCATTGTTACTAATTGAATTCAATATTACTACATCTCAATGTTATATTATAATTTAATATAATAGCCTACTTTCATGTTTCCACTGTTCAGTCTATAAACTCTTAAATGAGAAGCCCATAATCCAACATGCTGGTACAGTGCAGAAATAGCAAGTTCTCATAAGCAGCTGTTCTTTTAATATATCATATTCCTATACAAATATAACCCACATCTCTTTACCTAAAGACTTGCTCATAGGAAGATAATTGGATATAATTTACAACTAAGGTTACAACATCATACTATTTAATATTTACTGGTTACGAAATTCTGCATAAAGTTAATGGCAGTTTTGTTTGTACAGCAAGGGAAGTACATTTATACAAAATAACGAAGAATAGATATAGACATAAGAATTGGGAAAGCTCAATTAATAAAAGCAAAGAAAAGCTTAAATGTCTATTTTTTTGTTTTTAACTAATATTTTTACCATGCTAATGCAGCTTTTCCATTTTTGTACAAATAAAAGCATTATTGTAAATAGTAAACCAGGTACTGCTCCTACTATTGTATTTATATTTTAATATTTTTTTGTTTTGAAGTCAAAAATAACATTAACATTTCAAATATAGAATTGTTGTTAAAATTATTTATCTTCAATAAAAAAAATTGTAACACAACTCTGTAGAGATTAATAACTATTTGGACAGAAATACCATATAAATAAAAAAATTGTGTAATTGTTTCATTAACATAAATTAGAATGCACGAAAAATTTTAATCTTAAGAGTGAAAACCTATTTTTACATATTGTGAAAACTGGTAGATGTATAAATTATTAATTAATATTGTCAGTGTAATGTACTTTTTGAAATACTTTATAAAACTGGCTTCAACTTTGTTTGACAAAGATGCTCTGATAAGACAAACTTGACTAATTCAGGAATTGTCATTAGAAAGCATAAATTTTCATGTCTACACTGAAATTAAGACTATTAAATATATTTTTAGTACAAATGTATGTCAGTGTTATAATTTTCTTCAACACTTTTATAACTATATACAATAAGTAGTATGTTAAAAGCTATTACAACTAAATAGTTTATCATGCTTTAGTAAAACTATCTGTAATGTATAGTTAAAGCGGTTCATTAAGTAATAAAAGTTGAAAGGTAAGTACATTTATTAAACTTACCATAAAAAGGATACCAAAACTCGTATCCAAGCAGTTTAGGCTGAAAAATATTAAACTTTTTAGACCATTGGTATGTGGTCAAGGAAAATTAAGGACAAATCTACTTAACCCGCATGCAAATAAAACTGTACCCAAGACTTTTTCACTATTTATAATTTACACAAATGTAAATACTAATTTTAGCATGCTCTATATACCTTTAGGACCAAAAATATATTTAAATTAAACCAAATCAAAATTTTTATTGCTATTGGCATTATGTTAATCAAAACAATAAATTACGGAAGTAATATGTATTCATTATTATCCACAGCTGGATTATCGTTCTGAATATCATGAATGTCTTTTAAGATCGATTTTATAAAAACTTTGGTTAACTACAACAAATAAACTAAACTCCTACCATTAACAAACACCTATAAACGATATTTAAAACAACAATATTTTCATTGATGCAAAAACTATAGATGTCATTTAGTTATTTACATGCTGACGCCATGTTCGTTCTGCGACTCAAAAGAGCCCTAAGCACGCCACTTTTGAAAGTAAAAATTACAAAGATAACTTACCCTCAGATCTCGTAAATATTTCAGCTTACACCAAAACAGTTGAGTCAAATTACTTAAACAATTCCAAGTTCTTAATGCGGATCCCTGTAGAATGCTTCTTCGCAATAAAGGGCCGAACATCGATCCGAACGCAAGACAGTCAAGTCTTGACAGTTGGTTGTACTGGGTTGGCGTAAAACGTAGTTATCCTACTTCCCTATCAACAAAATCACTTATTATGATTACCTGCTGTAACATGTCTCCAAAAGCTGTGAAGTTGTATATATTAAGAAAAATAAATTAAAAGCAATGTAAAAAAATTGTTTTCATAATAAAAGTTTCAAAATGTCTAATTAAACAATGTCAAGCGAGGAGGAAGTCACAACGCCATCTTGTGAATTACTATTGATAGGTGTTATTGCCAACATCAGAAGTGATAAGGTGCGTTTCGCGATAACAAACGCATCTACATTAAAAACTTTTTTATTGTACGTAAAATAGAATAATTTATTGTGATATGTAATTAAAAAACTGTGCCTATATTTCTTATCATACTCCTGTTAATTCTAGTCATTACAAGCTACTAAATGAAAATGTAAAACTTAAAACAAAAATTGATTACAGTTCTTTGCCAAAATGCAATAGAATAACAGAAACTTTTATATTATATTACATGGATAAACATGATTATATTAAATTTTTGTTTGAGTGCGCTTGATGAGCAGCAACCGGTTTTTTTAAAATGTATAATAAACCAGATATGTTTGTATTTGTTTTAATAGTAACCGCTAGATGTCTCTATATTTAATTATGATTAATGTCGAAAACTGTAAACAAATAGATCTAGAAGACGGCGATATATGAAATATTACAAGGAAATCAATATTAACGTTAATAACGTAGTAAATACCCTTGATGTTACGATTTTTGACGAAATTTATCGTAAGTTATTTTCGAAAATATTTTTTTCCTCATACATAAATATGTATGACTGCAGTTTTATTTGTTTTAAAGTAATTGTGTATACAATTAATGTATTTGTATAGCAGCTTTTACAATTTTTTTGTATAAAATTTTATAATAAGTTTTATTTTTTAAAACGGATATAATAATATCTTTATGTTCTAATGGAAAAAGGTGAATAACAGAAGAATTAAAAATAATTGTAATTGTCCTCATACATTGTTTAGATCTTGAGAATCTTTAATTTCGTTAAAGGCTACCGAAAGTTTTTGTCAACAAAAAAAATATGTCCTACTGGCGTTTCGTTATTTTTCTATTCCTTAACCACATAAATTGTTGAAATACTCGTTAGTTGAAAAGAATCTTTATATAAACCTGTGGTAAAAGGAAGCAGCTTTAAGTCGAACCTATTAAAAACACCAAATTTTATTAAACGTTTTATAAAATGATTCAATTGTACAATACCAAACATAACTTTAATTGACCTAGAAAAATTACGTATTTTTATATATATTTGCGGTGATACAAACAGTGAAATAATAATCTTATTCATTTCACAATCTATTACATACATATATACTATAAGTAAAACATGTGTATATTTTGTTTTATTTTAATTAAGCGCGCAATGTGTAAGTGAAATTTATGTCCTTTTTACCTTTATTTTATTTCTTGCCACTTGTTATATTGAATTCCAGTTATAATGTCACAAAATTCTTGTAAATAAAATAAGTAACTAGGAAATGATTTACCGCCATATAACACCGAAAAATATCGTTTGGTATCTGTCAGTTCATCTGCGTGTACTGATAAGAATTTGGGCTTGAATGATAAAGTGGGTTTATTTTTTATCCATTTATTTTTATCATTGGACGTAGATTATGCTTATCATTTTTTTTAATCTCCTACGTCTGTTGTAATAAATATCTGAATGAACGAAAATATATTAAATATTGAAAGTTTATTTAATGCATGTAATTATTAGTTTTTTTTTAATCTCGTTCCTCTTGGTAGGTGTGGGCCAAGGATTCCTTTACATTTTTCTTCTTAATTCTATGTTTTTAAATTTCTCTCTTTCATTCCTAATTCTTCTCTCATTCCTATTCTCTTTGTCATTCCTGTTCTATTTATCATACTTCTCTTTTATACCTTTTACTTTAACATTCCATTTCCTTTCATACCTCCCGCTTAATGAAGTGACACTTTTCTTCATTTATTATTACAATTTCTTACTTGTTATACATTAACATTTGTTTCTTTCTTTACATTTTACTTTGTTATTTCCTAATTACAGTTTCTCTATTTTTTATATGTTATTGCATTGTATGTTCTGTAATTATTAGTTTAGGCGCGCTAAGATGATCGTGTAACGAATAAAGAGTTGTCCTGGCGGGAATCAGCTGATTGGGATTGCGCAGTGCGCAAATATGAGGGGTGAGGGTGGGCTATGGAGGGGAACAAGGGTAAATAGGGTCTGCGGCGGCGCCCGGACAGTCGCGCGGCTCCGTGGCCCGCTAACCTAGCGCGACTTTACCGCTCACACCGGCGACACAGGGAGCCACGCGGCCCCGGTGTAATCGAATAAATTGAAAGAAAAATTCAACAACAACTGCTTCTTCAAACAACCTAGGCCTACTTTATGCTTTAGCTGTGATATTCGTACAAAAACAGAGCGCAGGACATGCGGGCGCGGTGCACGAGAACGCGCGTGTCACCTCCCGCTCTTCTTTTCTGCGAAGGTAGCAGAGCTTTGTTATTATGAGAGACGTAAACACAGTACCTGATGAGTGTACAAAAATGTTCGACGCGTCAATTCAAGAAGTTAACGGGAAAGGGCCAAGAAAGAGGAAAAAGTCAGTGGAGAATATCTGTGATAACGAGCTAAAGCCGGGGTTGAATGCTAGTGAAACTGAAGATGCCGATGATAATGAAGTCTGGGAGACACCTACCACTGGCAGTGTGGAACTGCTGCACTGGCGGGATATGCCTAAGCATCTACAGTTTAATCCTTATGTGCTGACGGGCTACCGGCCCCTCCAAGACTGGGGAGGGTGTGTTCGAAGTCTCTTCTACTTTCACAACGAGACCATTAATATTCTCACTCATGGTAAGTGTTATATTTTATACTTTAATTCAAATAGTAAGCATTTGTTTAAAAAAAAACGAGAAATAGTTGGGCTCCGCGGATTATTTTTTAAAAATATTCCAAATAATAAGGTTAAAGTTCAAAATAGTTAAGCTTTTATCAACTTTATAGAATAATGTAAGAAATAATTTAATATTGACGAAATTAATAAGTTATTTATAATTACTTATATTAATAGAAGATCACTGTGTAGAAAAAAACTTGAACAATTATAATACAAGTAATATACATTTTGATTTATAAAAAGTATTGAACGGAGTAACAATCACAGTACCTTACATAAAATCGCGGATAAAGAGTTTAAATTTCTATTGAAACATGTATTTACACAATCTGATGAAATTTGTCATGTACGAAGTCTGTGCTGTTAGATATTTATCAAAAAGATACCAGTTCAAGTTGCTGTTCTACGGAGGCTAAATTCGCGAACCCTTTACCCGCGAACTGCACTGCAATATAGATATCGTACCGAAACACAGTTTTAAAAATAACATAGTTTAAAAATTCAGGAAATATTCTAGTGGTTCTGATACTGTAAAATGTACAAGCTTACATCCGTAATTCAAACGCAAAAATTAAAACGATTCATGTATTTATTACTTCACTATACGTTTTGGTTTCTTTTTAATATCAAAATCATTAAAAAGCAACTGTTTTTCAATTACAGCAGGAAAATAGATTTTTTTTAATAAAACCTGGAGAACTCCTGTTTTATAGTAATATCCGGTCGACACTAAATCTTCATTCTAGGTACATCTTAACAGATGTGACTTAGCTCTTTTAAAATATTGTTAAAATTTAGATCGACATATATTCCTGCAAAAAGATCCTATTTATTATGCATATATATGTTTCTTTTTATAAGCAATATAAACTGTCTAAAATTTTATATCATCAATTGAAATAAATTTCAATAAAAGCTCTTTGAGTTTGTGGAACAATGTATTAGTATTTCTACTTAATTTATTGATACATTAAAAAAAATTATGCAGCAAAATACTTATTATTACAAAATAAAAGCGTTATTTGTTTTGTTATTTAGTAATAATTTAAATGTGTTACATAATATTTATATTCATGATTGTATTTGTACTATTTTTAATATACTGTCCAATATTTTCTTTTCATCCCAAAAGATTAGAAATAAATACATTGTGCGACAAAAGACTTTTGTATTTTTAGTTATATTGTGTTCATTGTTTAACTCTGAAATTAAAGTTCGTAGAAACAAATGGTATACCTATTGATTTACAATAAAACCGGTGAAATATGACAACATTATTACTTGTTTTTACGATCGTTTGCCGCTGATAAATTATATAGCTGGTCAATTGCACGATTGATCCCTATCGTACATCTTTTTTGTTATAAAAACAAGCTTTTAAGTTGCTTTTCAGCGACAAAGTACCGTAATTTGTTCGCACTTGAATGTTTTTACATTTACAAGGGCGTCATATTTCCCACAGCCCCGTTACGATGCGGCCTAAACGAAACCGTTTAGTCATCCGCGTAATCGAAAACGGGAAGCTAGGATATTTTTAAGTATTTTATATATAAGGAATTGATTTAAATATGCGTAAAAATATTAACAAAGGAATTTTAATTTTAATGAATTTAACACAGTTTTTTTATGTTTAATATGGATGAGAATATCCTATCCGTGATTATGTTCTCAGGATATTATAAAAGGCGATTACGGAGGGAAGTCGTAATAAACGGCTGAAGCTATTCATGTCACAAATATCATTTATATTGGCCTATAATTACCAGTAGCTTTCTGTATCCCGAAATTATAATGAGGCCCACACCGTTGCTATACAACATTATTTTTTTTATTCTACGAGGCGACGAGACGAGGAGATGTTCACTTGATGGTAAATAATACGCTTGCCCATAACACCGTGGCTAAGATGTGATACACTGCACCACATTATGCTCGTCACCTTGAGACATATGGTGTTAAATCTCATTACCCCAGTAATTTCACTAGCTTACAGCGCCCTTCAAACCGTAACACAGTAATGTTTGCACAATACTGTTTGGAGTTTGAAATAAGAGCTGCGGTGGTACCTAGACGGTCTCAGGTAACAAAGACCTACCACCAGTAAATAATATAATATGTAACTTATAATAATTTAATTGTTTACAATCACAACTAGCTTTCCAGGACAGATCGTTTGTTACTTTACATTAATTTGCATTGGAATGGTCCATATAAATAAACGAAAGCAAACGAGTTGGCAAGCAATAAATTGTTCGCATTCTCTCCGCACCCTCGTAGCATTCCCTACGCGCCTCGTAACTCGTAGCACGCTACGTTGATATTATTCATAAATTTTCTCTTTTATCTGTGCTTAAAATATTACCCGAAGTTTTCTGCTCTTTTATAATTTTCATATAATCAAAATCAAAAGAAAGTTTGAAATTATGCAGTAAATAACCACAGATAAAAGATACTATGTTTTTATTTAAAAATATAAGTAAAAGACGAGCTTACGTTAGTATACTTAAAAGATCACCTGAAGATTTGAAGAGCTAATCTCAACAGAATTAATTTCAAATTGTCTATGAAAAACGAAATGTAATAGAGTAAGAACTTAAAGATTTAAAATCTGTGTTACAAAGGGTGTAATTTGTGTTATTAAATAAGGCTCAGGTCCTTTTTTGTTGAGGGGGATGGAGATGAAAAGATACTCGTAATTCTGTAGGGAAATCAGGGTATCTTTAGAATCTTTTCTCGTCTTGCAAATGAGTAGCACAGCACTCCCTACCATTCTAGCTATGCCACAAGATCACCTCCTATATGCCAACCCGTTAATGACAGTTTTATCAGATAATACTAATTCAAAATTAAATTGCCGTGTTACGTAAAAGAGCTAATGGCTTATTAATTGAACTTTACCTATTTTCCGAAGAATAATTGTTAGTTCTTTTACTTTCTTTATAGAAATGTTGTCCACTTGTCTTTCCTCCTGAAACCGTCACACATTTACCATGTACAATACAAACCCCATTAGTCATATTTTATCCTCATAATTTTCATCCGTGTCACGCTGCTACATCGCCGGATTGACTTATGACTGTCGCACGGTTATCGAGCGGACTAAATTCGTACACAACCCATATTGTTTATTATTACTGCGTTATAAAGTTCAAACTTCGATTGACACATTTCACAGAAGCCGTATATTATCGTTATTCGTAGTGAAATTGTTGAGTCAGATGCGAAACACGTCCGTATCTGGTCTTCTATTGTTACCGATTCAATTGTACGATGTAGTGTTTGCAGTCGTATTAAAAAAGTAATTCCAGTTGTTGTGACCTATGATTATCTGTTATTGACCTATAAAAAACCTTTGAGTGAAAAATAAGTACTCGTCCCTTTTCATTCTTAAAATACTACCGACGTACACTTCTTTTTATAAAGTTCATAAAGTTTTTTTATATACAAAAGGACACACCGAAACTTGATTTTAATTCACATGATGTTTAGACAATAACACCGTCAGTGAAGTTATCTCAAAATGACACAGGAAAACAGTAATAATTTTATGGTGGCAGGAAATATAAATATGGTATGGTGTATCGGTAGCAACAAATTAGACGGATTCAAGAAGCATATCTAAATTATACCATATAATTGCATCGAACCTCGTCCTCCGTGTTACAAACACAACCCAGGAAAGCATTAACCTCTGAGCCAAGAAGACATATGTTCATATATAATTAGATATCCATACGTTTTGTTATAAATCTGTTAACGAAATTACAAAGTTTATGTCAATGTTACATATTACATACAAAATAATATTTTTTTTATATATTATAACATATTTTTCTGATCGTATTGTTAAAGGTCAAATGTACTAAGCGCACAATCTAATTAACAATTTAAAAACCTTTCATCATTGGCAGTATACGTATGTTACATTCTCTCTTTAATAATATTTTATATTTCCTCACAATTTTTTAGTATCTTATACCTTTCATTTACCTTTCATAAGTGAATATATTGTCGGCTTTGTTAAAAGGTCTGAGTATCTTATTCCTTCGTTCCTCGTTCAGAATATGCCATGTTTTTCTTTTACGCAACAATATGATTGATTAGTGATATAAATGTCATACATGATATAATAAATTGGGAGATAACAGCTGTGACAGAAACTACATTTGTAAGGTATTAAGAATAAAAAAGTGTAGACAGTTTAGTAGAGTTGTTGTGTATGGTATAATTTAATAAGCATTAGAACGTTTCTTTATTTACCATAAAAGCTGAATGTGCAACTGTTAATCGCTCGAGTTCTCGATAGCTTCGCAAACATTACCTATTGACTTCAGTTATATATTAATGTGCGTATTTACCGCTCCACGTAATTTACCGAACGTGGCTTAACCGTCCACGTAATCCTATTACCGGGTTCGTAAATGGTTTGCCCATGTACTTTTAATCCTTAGATGTTGTTAAAATGGTAATCGTTACAACACATTGCCTTGCTACCACGACAATGTAGCCTAAAAGCTAAGGGCAGTAGAAATACGTTCACTTGATTTACATTCTTACTATTTAAAGTAGTACCGCTTCATTAATGAAATCTAGATGATACGTTTCAATGTAAAATTCGCCTTAAATTACGTTTGAAATAAATATTAGTCATATTTACTGCAAGTTTAATTACCTGTCATAATAAGACATCTAAAAATTTTCATAATAATTAGATACGGTCCGAAATTTCACCAAGAACTTTATTTGACAGGTATTTAATTAAACGCAAAGTTTTTTATACTTTTACATTTACAAAAGTATTAATAGAAAGCTTGTTTACTACGGCAACATTTTAATATTTTTTTTTAAGATTTATTTATTTGTAATATTTTAAGCGTGAGCTTTCTGTCTTATGTATCGATATAAGACAGAAAGAAAAGCAGAAAGAGCTACTCCTCATACAATGATAAGTAACTTTGAAATGCTAACCTAACCTAACTAGATTATGTTTTAGGATTAAAGAAGATATCTATGAAAAAAGGCCGAGATGATTAGGTTATTCAATATGAAAAAAGATTGAACAAAGACTTCTCTAAGAGGCCGACATTATCTAAAGACAAGGTAAAAGTTTATTATATGGATATTTGTGTAACAAAGTAATCTAAAATCTCTGCCTCATTCTACTAAATAAAAAAATCTATTTGTCGCTACATCCAGTGGTAACTACTCGTATGAAAGAATACTATTAAGGTATTAAGTACGCCATGTTTACCATTGTTTGCATTTTCATAAACAAATATATTATACTCTACAAATTCGATGAAAATTTTAATCTGATTTGAAAAGTATTAAAATGAAGAATGAATCAATAAATAAAAACTTGATGAATTTACTGCATTACTACAGATTTTGTTAAGGGTCTTACGGAGTATGTAAAGAATTTCGAACTCATTTCATTTTCATTCAAGGGCTATAACTGATTTTGTAAAATGATATCAATGGCAATTAAAAACTGAGGGGAAATACCAGCAAAGCGTGTTTGTACTATAATAATAATCTATAGCATATTGCGTGAGCTTAGCTATTTATTTATTGAACTAGATTTTCCTATTTTTAAATCTATGTCACAATAATCGCAAGAATTGTGGAAGTAAGAACATAATATAAGCACCACGATTTCGGATATGCTTTCGTATCTTTTTTCATTGGATTTTTCTTATAATAATCTCATGAAAAATTTTAGAAGGTTCTAAGTAGAACATTTCTAAGTAGTTATAAAATAGAACAAATTTACTTAATAAAGAAATGCTGTATATACTTGAATAATATTTTAAAACAATATTAAGTTTTTTACATTTTTATAAAATCCGAACAACGGTTTCAATTAATTTTCCGAAGTTGCCAATAACAAGCCTAGCTAGGTTTAATATCGGTTGGTATTGTGACTCGGCAGTGCAGAAAGAACTTTTATAATAAAGAGTTATATGATATAACTCTTATTATTTGTGTATAAAACTTAATTTTTTTCTTCAAATATACTTTATATTAACCAAATAGATGAATATTAAACTAGTAGTAGTATAATTGGCAAGATTGTGCACAATTTTCGTACGTTATAAAGAATAGTTAAAATACATATAAACATGCATGTACTAAATATATAATGATTCATTCATTAACATATATAATACGAAGAAATCTTGTTTCAATCATATATTTAATGAGTATGAAAAAGTTTTAATCGTTTGTTGTTGATATATTAATAAATACATTCTGTTGTTTTTGATGTAGATGTTTAACACAATATTTGCAAAGTAACAAAGACGACAAACTGGTATTGATATTTATTTACTATGAAACTTTTAAATATTGTTCTGGAAACTAAAAGAATGTAATCAAATGTTCATGATTTTAAGTTGTAACATTTGTTTTTGGAAAACCCTCGCCCTAACCGTAGATCCGACCCTTCCCTTGCACGTAAATGGAGAAGTGGCTCGCGATTTGGGTCACGCACGGCTCGGCTTCTTTAATGATACCTAGGTTCCAAAGCGCATTTACTGAGGGTGCGTTTTGCACGTAACAGAGGTACTAGCGGTAGCAGAGGTACTCCGCTTAATTGGAGTGCACGGCACACGTCTTCTAATTGATTCGAATTGAAAAGGTGAAATGAGAAAAAAATTTGAAAAAGAACTGAAGCGTCTTTAATAGGTTAACTGATGTTAAAATTAATACTCACAGTTTTATTACAATTATTCAAACTCCGTAGATATTATTAAGCCGTTTATAGACATTTTATCTCTATTAATCTGTGTTGTTTACATATATATGAATGCTGAAGTAATCTGGGAGCACGCTTCGCTATCCACAATCCCATCGTCATTTAATAATTACTGAAATTGTGATCAACAGTTAGTTAAAAAGAAATATTCAGCTTGTAACTGACAACAATCTAAAACTTAAATTCTTAAACAACAACCTTTTTTGTAATAAGACCACACGTGGCCTTCCTCCGCTTTAAGAACACGACATGATATAAACAACAAAGTCATTTAAGGACACGTTAACACTTTCCGCTACGGTTTAGATAGCGTTTTCTTTATGACATGTACAAACGTTAAACTCAGCCAGGTGGACGTAAAGTTTTAGACGAATCAAGTCCTTAAAAACCTGTTATAAAATTTCTGTAATAAACATAGTCTGCATCAAGGCTTGTTCTTATTTTCTATATTTTAGCATTGTTAATCTTGAATTTGAATAGTAAGCCAAAGATCATTGGCCACAAGATCGATGTTTGTTATTATTAATAAGTAAACATCCTTGTGTTATAATTTCTAAGGTATGCGTCTGTGCAGAAAGGACAGTTCACTGATATTAAAGATAGTGAGCCCGTATAAATAATATTTATAGGAAAGATCCATATGCTATTAGTTTACGTAATATTATATTCTCATATTTATTCGTCGCTGCGTCTACGATTTCTTAATCTTTTCTAATTTACTTCTACTTTTTCGTCTACTTTTTCCTATGTTTTAAGATTTTCTGGTTATAAAATTGCCTTTTCTTTGGAGAACCGGCTCCATAAAAAACCTAGCCGTAATATTCAAATATTATTTTTATTACATTTTAAAAGAATTATAGTCTTTGCTAACGCGTTAATTGTGTTGGAGTCCTTTATGCCTTGTTCATTGATTCAATAATTGAATATTTAACTGTAAGGCCTCCTCCCATCATAACAAAATATATAAAAGTTTTTAAATTATACAGGGATGCTGTAATTACACGAATGAATGGACGTCGTTAGAACTAAACGTGCTAACTGCTTTTGTAGAATGTCCTCTTATTATAATCGTGCTTTCATCAATTGTACAGTGCTTCGCAGTTTGCCCCAAATTCAATTCAAACTCAACGAAAGCTCGAAATGATTGTACATTTAGCGTCTAAGAGGCGCTGAGCTTGGACAATTATCGGATAACTTTCTGATCTCTCATTGTACTTAAAGCTGCGTGTGAATTGGACCTTATAGTCAGTTACCATTGTATTCATGTTAAATTAAATTAAAAGTTATATAACACTCCTGGGAGATTTTAATAAGATAAATTAGAAAAGAGCTAGCTTAGCCTCGTAGTAACAGAGGACGGGTATGCTTAGATTCTGGAACCCTTTGTGATAATAGTAGGTTATTTTGTTCCGTCCATGTAACTATGTGCCTAACAACTTGGATCAAAAGTGTCTTCTAAAAGTACTCTTCATTACTTTTGACCTCATTATCATTTATCATATTGACTTTGTTAAGGAATGGTCTGTAACTGTCAGTTAAAAACTGTAGGACATTTGTATGAAGTCTTCTTCAAACGCCGAAGTATACAATTTTTGTAGTTTTTCTACAACTTTTGTGTAAATGAAATTTAAATATAGGCTTTGTTAAATCATTTTTTCGCTGGTGAGACATTTACGGGTATATCAGGTGCACCATAACCGATGCGAAACTATAAAAACATAATCAACATGTTATAATAATGGACATATTGACATCAAAGGCTTTTCATTTACAACCTTCGCACACACAAAGGAAGGTAAATAACATGATTGTAACTAAGGTATTGTTAAATTATCAACCGATTGTAACTTCACAACGAACGTACGTTTAATCATTTATTATGAAAACGTGAACGATTGCCCATCGGTTACCTACTGTTACATGAAACCTATTAGAAAATGCTTATGTGAATAGTTATTTATTTAAGTAATAAACAGTTACAATTCAAACGGAATGTAGTTAAAGGTAATATTAAAGTAAACTGTTCTTGTTGTATGAAACATTTTACTTTTATTATATCTATCTCAAGCTGTGACAGCGTAGTGGTTTGAACACCCACCTTCCACTCCGAAGGTACCGGGTACGAATCCGGCCTGCACCAATTAATTTTTCAATTTATGTGCAGTTCGTATAACACCAACTAATATCGGATGTTTTGACGGTGAAGGAAACCTACATATCTATGTGATAACTATCCGTGCTCGCACTAGTATGTGAAATGGAGAAGGCAATGGCAACACCACTCCATTATAACTGACAAGTAAGTCGTCGTGTGTTTCATCACACATGATTACCACGACCCTCAGTCACGAGGAAATACGACTTGGAAGAAGATATTAAAGTCACTAACCATTTTCGAAAATAAATATTCGTGTTGATCAACTTCTTATACTTTCTCCTAAATATGGACATTGGGTTATATTTTTATAACTACATTTATGTGAGCAGGACGCTCATAAGATAACACCATCGGCATAATATTTAGACGATATGACATTGCAGGTTTCTCTTAACATATGAGAAAGAATAGTCTGGTCAAATAATTTCAAAAGCGACAACGCTTTTTAAATTAATACGAATGAATACCAAAGCAAACTATCACTTACAATAGCCAGAATATAACATAATATTAAAATATGACAACAGGCAACACTAACCGTTTGTCTAGTAGTACCAGGCTTCTTTTATCGGAACCGTCTGAGCAGGTTGATCTATCTATCCACATTGATCTATTTTTACCACCAAGTAATAATGTTTAAAGATTATTTATTTATTATTATTATATTGTATTTGAAAACCGTTCTAAGTAGTCAAGTTACTGATCGGCGAGCGCAACGTGGCTGTGTAAACATCTTAACTATAACAACAAAGTTATATCCAGGCGTATTGGACTATGTTAGGGAGAACGTCCTGCTTATTATATTAAATACTAACACATTGCTATGCTTTCAATTGATATAACAAAATGGTATAATCATGACGGGTACGATAACCGCCCATTAATACATCAATTATGTACGTAGATTGAATAATTGAATATTGAGTTGCGTTTTACCGGTGGCAGGACTCCGTTGTCGGAAACCGTCAAGTCCACGGGTATGTAGTCGATAATAATCTGGTATAACTCTTCTTCTCCCGCATCGGAAGCGTATCCCACGTATGATTTACCCATGAAAAAAAATACGTAGCTCCTAGTTACGACACCAAACGTTGTGGAAACCTTACTAGTTTATGATGTGGCATTGAAACTCGTAAAATCACACGACTGTTAACATATTATAGTATGAACATCTCAACTGCCATCTCATTGTTATAGGCAGGTATAAATAAGAAAAATTGAGCCATTATACATGAAAATTTCACGTTTTCTTGTTAACGTTTGTATGTAATATTAATTTCATAAAATGTAACAGTAAAACGTATTAAATTTAATGTTTCACAGCTTCCTTCATTTTTATACATTTACCAACATCCATGAAATATTTTCTTACGTGATATTCTATAATTTTATTTTATGTATGACAAAGACAAATATATTTTTCGTATTAATTCTTATTCTTGTTTTAAATTTAACACTCGCTTGGTATCTGGGGAGTTCACCTGACGCTCCTAGAATTTATTTCCACGCCAGGATACCATTACGCGAAATTGTATTGCAAATTAAAAAGAAAAAAGGTTAATTTGATAAACTTATTAAATTCGCCCCCGGTTCTGCTAATAAACGTTATCATTAATTTTGACGATAACGATACTGATCATAGTATAACAATATAATTAAAATTTAACTGCTTTTATCAATAACCTAATGAGAATTGTTTCATTATTAAATGACTACAAAGAGCCCTATTTAAGTAGTGACAGTTATATAGGTTTAAGTCGAGCTTAAAGTTTAAATGATTTTTGGTTCAAAAGCAATATACATAATTCAGTTTTTTGTATAATTTTGTGTTTTAAAGGTTTTAGATAGATAAATGTTTGTCTAGAAATTGGACATCGATTGTAATGATGTAAACTTATTAAATCACAAACTTTCTACATTACCTTATTTACGAACTCGGACGATCTGCTATGTACTTTTGTTATCGCAGAGCACTACTTTGAAGGCTTGTAGTCGTAAGCATTTTACCTTTAGCATATTTATATAATTTACTTGGTTGCTTCTTTAGCACACTGTCGAACACCTGACGAACAACAAAAGATGCCGGGTACCACTTGACCTGAACAATCCGCCATCGAGAGGTTCCGTCTCGGCTGCTTCTGAAATATTCCCATCAGAAAAGATCAAGGCTCGGCTTTGTTATTGAAATGTTTAGCGTTACATTGATTGAACGTTGAATGCGTACTTATACACCTTTTTTATTCATCGGGATATTAAACACTCAGTAACAAGTTAAGACCAATAACGTTCATCTGGTGATAAGTAATACTATATCTCGTTCACGTTATTTATTAACTGAGACATGAGTTTCTAAGTCTTATTAAATTTGCTGTCGTACCTTTCAAACTGGACTCAGTACACATTACTATATGAAGGTGTCAAGTTCTCCTCCGTATCGTAATAGCTACATCACCTCCTTTGTAACATGTATCATTGACAGTTCCAGCAGATACATTCGAACCTATTCAGTTCTACTTACTTCTGTTACGGTAAACATACACATAAAAGGATATTCTTATGTGATATTAATGTGAGGTGAAGTATATTTATCTATTACAGATAATATTAATAATACATTTTTGAACGAATGCGTCTCTTATTCAATAAGCTTCACACAATTGTATTATTACCACAATAAAATATTATCAATGCCATCTATTATGAATAACATCAATGAAAAGGCACTTTCATACCATATAAATGCAGTGTGCAATGCAACGGGATATTTTCCGCGGCTTCACAATCTGCTTTGAATTGAATTCAACTCACGTTACGAATAACAATGAAATCAAACTAAAGGGAATTCATTTTAATTTCATCGTTTTTTCTTTTCACTTAAAATATGAGCAAGAATAGTAGATAATCTTTTTCTCGTTTAATCACTTTATATGTTAAAAGAAAACTACGGTATAATACATTTTTTTTTTAGGAATGAAAGTTAGACGGAGGTCTCTCCAGAGTAACTTTGTACTTCGTGAATTTTTAAATTGAATATAAACTTTAAAATAAACAAATCGACTTACTAAAGTAATCACAAGATATCAAAATATATTGTTAGTAAGTCAAACTGAACAACAAGCTTTGAGTTTAGATACTAAATTATACAAATGAATAGCGCTATAGAATTTATCGAAGATTTGTGTATTGGATACACTACGACAATTTGTATTACATTGTACTTGTATTGCAAGTGTTTGTTCTATCACTAGGAGTTCGTGCCAATGAATGAAATTGTTAAGGACTTCTGTTATTTACAGCCACTGCTTTTTCTGAAAAAAGGTACTAAATCGTACTATATCTTTACATTAAATTCTAAAAAAAAATTATTCCTCCACTTTCATCGGGCATGTAGACGTTTCACGTAACATTTACCAGTAATTATTATAAGAAATTGGAACACTTCGCTAATATACCAATTTATTAAACATTAACAAATTTATTATAGCTACAAATCAATCCCACTGTTAATAGAATTTCAGATATTAACATATAAGCAAGGGATAAGAGAAATGAAGTTTTAAATATAAGTAATGTAATATAGAAAGGCAACTAACTACAATGGGCGAGCGACTGGAGTATTGTGTATGCTCTTATTTTATCTGTTCACAATAGACGACGCAGAGGGACACATTACAAAGATGTAGAGCTCGCCGAGGCCTTTTTTAAGGAAATTCGATAAATTTCTCGCAAACACCCTGGATGATTAATCTTCCTTGTCTTAGACTGTCGCCAAAACTTTCTTTGATGGATGGTTGTATGGGATGGGTAAACCTTTTAAATACATAATGCTATATAAAATGAAGTGCAAATGCTAAAAGCAATTTCAAAAGACATTTCACCTTCACAGTCACAAAGATTTCAACTGGCTTTTCCCTTAACTTCGTCCATTCTTGTCAACTTTTTGAACGTCAAAACTAGTGTGGGATATTTTAACTGGTCGACTATCCGGAGAAATTTGATAGACCACACATTGGGCATATATATATACAGCCAATAAACCTGGCGTCATAGGACATCTTAAGACTTCTAACTGTAATTTAATGTAAACTATTATGAAAACATTCGAACACACATACATAGAATTTTCAGTTATCTTCAAGTGAACGCATTTATCAACAAATCTCTTTTTCTTATAAAACGATGGTATTCATTACTCATTTCGTAAATGTTTTTGCTAGAGCAGAGTAATTAATATAAGGTACAAGTTTCCTGACCCTTAGTGTGTTCTGTCAGCTGTAAAATAAATAAAGGGACCTAATAAAGTTGTACCGTTAATGTTCCCTTTGTGTCCTCGCCGTAGCACTTCGTAGCAGTTGGTAGCTGTTTGTAATCGCTACCGGGGAAACGGCTAAGGGTTAAATTGTTCCTATCTCTAGTTATTTAAGGCTGCTCGTACTGTGTTTATAGAAGTTTATGTAAACTTTAACATAATACAGTCATTTATGTTATTTTACATCTCAAATACCTATTGATATCATTTTCTTTTAACGGATTTTATTTATGTTATCAAATTGTTATCAAACAGCGCATCGAATGAAAGTGCATTTCTAAGTTAACGTTTCTTCGCTCATGTTGTGCTACAATGTGATTTTAATTTAAATATGACTATATTAAATATAACTAGGAAATATCTATTATTATTTTGCTGACAATCAAAATTGATTTATCTTTAAAACAATACAACTATATCAAAATTGATTCGACCGTTCCGGATTTGCAATGCCACTGATTTATTAGTACAGCATTCTTGTGAATGACATATTTTTTGGTTTTGATACGTATTTACATTTACATACTGTTTGTAACGTCATTGTTCTTTCTTAGAAAACCATAACATTCTATTTTAACGGACATTATTAACGTAATGACGTTTTTTGTTTCTGATGTAGTTTATAGATAAATTCGACGCTTTGTATGATAAAAGAAAAGTTTTTTAATGAAACAACGCTGTGTGACTACAAAAATAGTCTATGTTTTTAATAATTGTTTTTTAAATGCGTATCGTGTATAAAAACTTTAAAATATATATATAGGAACAAAGGACGTTTAATAAAACTTTGGGCGAGTTTTACATTTACCGGCATAAGTTAAGCAACGTTCTGTAACATAGTCATTATGGCATAAGTTAGCATCCAAGTCACGCGCTCCGCTTCTGTTGGTACACTGTGAACATAAAAAAGCGATGATAGTTACACTAATCACTGGCAATATATTCAGAACCCCTATAGAATATTAAACTAACGAAGTTACATAAAACGAGATTTTAAAAATACTACGAAGAACATTTCAAAAGAAATAATACATATTAAAACCATACTCTCACAGGTCTTTGCGACTGCAAAACAGTGGTGTGCAAACATAACTAAGTTCTGACGAGCACACTATAACATATATCTACATATATAACATATATCCTAACTAATTTATTTATATTAACTAACCGCATTGTTTTGTGCAAGTGTTTAAATTACTATGTGTTTCATTTCGTATCAACGCTACGTAGAATAAAGAAACTATTATATAATAATATATAACTAATATATTCTAGCAATTGAATCGAGAGCATGTATATCAATTGCTTGTTACGAGAAAAAACCAGCACTAACTTGATGTGGAATACGTTGGTTGTATTTATTTTTAACAACAAAAGATTGCTGATGTAATTGGTCTCTCGTGGGCGAAAGCTTTTCAATGGCCGGCGCAAGTGATGTAGTGCTGCTCCGAAAGAACTCGCTTTTCACATGAAAAAAAAAATCTCGCAAAGGTATCATTATGTCAACTGTAACTACAGTAGGTCTTCTTGCAGAACATTTATCTTTAGTTTAAGAAATATATCTTGTTCACAATTATTAATTGGACATTGAACTTCAACAGGATTTAAGCTTTCGTTTTGTTATTACAAAACTTGTAGTACACTTTTAGTGTAATAGTACTTGTTTTATATTTTTCCCCTACCATCGTCGTATTCTTTTCATCCCGGTTTTATACTTCTGCCAAAAAGCATTGGTAGAAACTTGTTAACTTTAGTAAAGATCATAACATATTTATAATACAGTATAATAAATTCAACTTAAGCTGAGATAAATTATAGTATGCATAGTACGAATTGTAAATAACAAAATTATATTCATTATCATAATTGTTCGGTTTTAACGGAGAGCTGTCGCGAATTGGAAATTATTGGCAAATACACACAGTACGAATAAAAGCGAGTGTCACTCGTAGCTGCCCGCATTTATAATGTAGAAGTGACAAATGATCGATACAAATGTAAATTTGTAGTATAATTTTTTTTATAAAACAAAGCATCGCGAAGAGAAATAAGTTTAATTGATGGAAAGCGATAACTTTTGAGCTAATATTTTCCTTGAGGAATTCTATACCTTGTCGCGTGAGGAGATTTAACACGGCTTACGTGACTGTTAAAAAAATCTTTAAAAACGTCGGCTTAAGTTAGAGGATACACGCACACTACAAGCAAAATATCCATTAACAAGTTTACAAATAGAATTTTCAATAAAACTACAACTCGCCGTTTTCACTTTGTACATTCCAAACACGGATCGCTTTTATATAAAAACTAAAAACTAGGCTACGTGTTTAAAACATCGTGAATAATGAGCGTACAAACGAAGCCCGTCTACTATTTTTAACTCGATCAAACACGCTTGATCTCGTGACCTTCGAAAAATGCAGCCTGAAGGATGATTACATCGCTTGGTCACGATATTGTATGTATACCTTAAATTTAAAATCCAATAGTAATGCTATTAATATTTAATATTTCCACTATAAAACCATACTATAATAGATATGTTTTCTAAACTATATAGAAATTGATAAAATGTATTTGTCAATAAAAAACATCAGTCATATCTGCCGATGGGGCTTTGGGAAACAAATTAGTGGTTTCCTTTCAGTATAGTTTACGGCCAAGAAAATAAAAATAAACCTTTTACTGTATCTCCATGTTGTAAAACTACAAATGTGTATATTAAAAAGTAGCAAGACCTTACTGCTTCCACGGGCAATGTAACATGCACTACTATATGATGCAGAAAAATTAAATAGAAAATTTTTAAGCAAAGTATTTTTCCATCGTTGGTACGAATCCGTGGGGTATTGACCCCAAATGGCACTGATTTCGCGACTTAGCGGACATATGCGATATTAGGGTAACGCCCATGCAATTACTTCAAATAACTTGTTAACATGTGTATATTTAGCTTTTGCCATGTATGTTATTAAAATAAAAGACAATAATTGTTCTTCGGACCGATTACTACAACAACTAGCAATTATATGGTTTTATACTCAGGGAATGTTCTTTCTTAACTACTTTTATTTTGTTTATTGTTTATTGTCACAAGATGGCGGCAGAGAATGTCACCTTCCAACAATCATGCGATATCCTCCGATATTCTTTTATATGAAAATAAAATAGTGTGGAAAATGCTAAATAGAACAATCTTGGACTGGAACATTAGCATCGGAGATCTCCAGTCTATTCCTGTTCAAATTAAAATAAAAAATGCTTATAAACAAGTTAATTTTTATACATATTTTATCCCTTAAAACATTGAATACTTAAAACAAGATGTTCCCACTAACGTAAATATTTTTTCCGGTATAAAAACGAAGAATAGGACTGTTGACTGTATACAATTTCCGTTTAATGTACTTGGAAACCTTATATTAAGCCAAATATGATTATATAAAGCCTTTTAAGTGAGTACTTATCAGGAAGTCGTACTACTATGACCTTCAAAGGCGTAGCTTATTGTAATGAAAGTAAACATTTATTCGATCTGAGGTTTCATTTGTATGTATTTTTGTCATCCGTGAAAGTTTCAGTTTGTTTAATATAATGAATTGTATATTCCATGTTGTGACTAGTGCCCTTTATTACTTTAGACAGGCCCCAAGTAAGTTGCGCACCCCTCTGTCTTAGAAACTCGACACTGCCTTAATTTAACTGTCGTGTGAGCGACATTTTGTTTCACTGAACACATTAACATGAATAAGTAATGAGAATGTTTACCCTAGTTTAAAACAATAGGTTTTTACTAGCATTTTTTATTGTTTAGGATCGAAAAAGCTTTGTTTATAAATAAGAAAGTAAAGGACAAAAAAACAAATTTAATCTATAATCGCTGTGCTCAGTAAAGGGCTTATGCCTATCAATAACGTTCATAAGGTAATATAAAAAAAACTAGAATACAGGAACAGTGTTATTTAAAATATTATGTTCAACTATTTCTCCTTCTCTATTAATTTATATAAGTTTTATCACTTTCAATTCTCAAATGTTTACTATAAAGTTCAGTAAACGACGTTCATAAAGTTTTTTTTAATAAATTTCAAATAAGTTTTATTTTAAAAACTACATTTTTATCGTTATTCTTACTTGTCGTTATTTCGTAATTTTATAAAATGTAAATTTCGTTATTTATAAACTATCCTCTGATACAAACAAGAATTTTTAAGGGTATATATTAATAATTAAATATAACATTGAAACGTACCTGGTTGGATGCCAAAGTATATGTGGAATGGCTCAGTCGATTTTTATGTTTTTTTCGAAAGTTACATCAATCAGTTTTCTAAGTTATAATTAAAAATTCAGTTTTATCATTTAAATATTTTCAGTCCGTATCCTGTATGGTTATTATATAGTATTGGTAGTACTATTAAATTCTGTTTTTATACTTACAAGTAAGATTCCTTGATAATGGGATGTTGATGATAATGTTCACGATTAACTTAAATATTTTTTTTACCAGGTGTATCACTGGTGTACATGATGCTGGTGCTGCCTGGGCTGCTGCCGTGGAGTGGGGGCGGCGGCGCTGCTTGGTTCCTCTCCCTGTGCCACCTGCTCGGCGCCCTGGCGCCCTGGTGTGGCTCCTTTCTATACCACCTTTTCATGAACCACACGAGCGGCGCCGGACTATACCATCGCTTACTGCAGCTGGACATGCTCGGAATCTGGGTCAGCCAGAGCATAGGTAAGTGCTTTATTTAACCTATTCTATTTATTTACTGTTTATCAATAAATAAGCACCAGATTAACAGCGCAGTATAAATGGATTCTGAATTTATTAATAGATGACAGTCCACTCACTATACCTAGTATCCTCCACAACTGGGTTATTTTTAATATAAACAGATATTAAAACAGCTTAAATATTTCATTTATGCAGACTTAAAAAATGTATCGAGTTCTAAGTTACAACGTGTAAAGTAATAGTAGTTTAAACTCGGCAGTTTGTCAGGGAATCTTTCTTTGCAAAAGTAAGACTATGGTTTAAATAGGCTACGCTGTACCCGCGGGCAAGGTTAAACATGCAACGCCGGAGACCGGGTCAAGTATCACGTTACGTAGACAGACCTTTTTTATGTCAGTTTACATAAAGCAGTAAGTAAATGAACCTTTATTGCAAAAGTTCAAATTGAACGTGAAAAAGACGAAGATCATGTCCATTTCTTTGAAGCTCAGGAGCGCTACATTAAAAGTTTTGTGGCGAATGTGTCTAACTAAGAAATAGTTCAACTTTTAAAATGAGGTTAATCGACGGATCCAGCAGGACGGCGCAGCGATCAGAAAGTTATGCTGCACTACTTCCAGCTGCCGCAATATCTAAAGCGGGAGGACTTTAATTCATTCGTGTTTTAGTTCATGAGGTTAAAGGCAATTAAATTAATCAAAATAATTACTATTTTCGAAAGGAAATGGCCATAGAAAATTTCTCGATAAATGGCGGCCATCAGAGTCGTAAGACTATAAAGCAAATATGGATTGTAGCAGAAGACCAATGCTGTGAATAGAGTTGGATTTAATTTTTACTATTGTATAGCTCGCCTTAAAATGTAAGACTTGATTTGTTCACTTTTTAACAGCATTAATTCTTCAAGATGTTATTATGTTCTCTTAGCAAAATTCAAAAGATTTTTCAATTTATTTAAATATCCAATGCCGCATTATATTAAGACTCGCTGCAGAAATCAGCAAAGACTTTCAGCCGCGAAGGTTCATTATGAATAATGCAAAAAACTTTCTTCGAAAAGGAATACAAATGACCTGAGTTTAAATTAGTATTTAAAATATTGGAGCACATTGAAATTTTAACATTTATAATAGAGAATATGAACACAATTAAAATATTTTTTTCTGAAACATGTTATGTTTGTCTTTATTATTATATTAAGATTCTTATTATAGTTTATTTTCGTAAGAAAGGCGCCATATATTAACAAGAAGAAATTCAAATATTAAAATATTCAATTATATACTTATTACATGAACAATAAATGCAATAAACAGATGTTACGTATCGACTCAAAAATAACGAAGAAATTACTTGCATATTCCTATTTATGTAACAACTATTGTACAAGTTTTTTGTTTCTTAAGCTGTGTTTTAAATAACATTACACTTAAATATTCATACATATTTATTTTGCATGTTTATTAACATTGATTTCATACTGTTATAGTCTTCCGAAATTCGTCTAGAACGAAACATAACAAAATATACCAATAAAGTTCGGGATGAAGCGAGGCGAAATGGAGTTCGCGAAATGAGATTATCATAGTGTTACGTGTTCGACAGAAATCTTCGAAACTTGCATATACATCTGCCAATATGTTATTTCTTTGTTTGGGGGAAAATGTGTATTATATAAGATCGGAGCTTTATAACTAAATATGTAACAAACCGAAGAATTTGTTTTCGTATTTGAAATTTTTTTTTTGTTTTTGTAGTATACGAATGTTTGGTTTCTCAAATGAAGAAGGTGCGAATATTTCTTTTAGCGACTATTTTCCTATCATATCCTGTTATATCTGTAACTATTGGTTTTATATCAGTATTATTTTTAATAAAACATTAACTGAAACTTTTGAATTGTCGTGGATACCTGATTTACAAAAGCTATTGTACAAATCTAGTACGTCAAGTCTTGATTTATAAAAGAATTATTTCTTTCTGGACCGCCAATACTTTATATGTATGATATAAGTAAAAAAATAAAGTACATTATTGGAAAATATCTTAAGCTCTAATGAAAAATCGTGTATTTCATATAAAGATATTTTTACATTTCCAATTTCCTGCCTGACGCTTTAACATTTTACCGAATAACTTTGGTTTGCTCGTGAAAATGGGCTTGCGCGAACCTCCGCGAAATATGTTACCGTAACTTGGAACAGGAAGAGAAAATATGTTAAAACTAGAAATAAATCCTAACAACTTTCACGACCCCATTCACTTTATTGCCTTTGAATCGTATAAAACCTGATTTAAAAAATAGAATCCAATGTTATAAAAATAATCAACAATTCTAGGTATAGATGTATTAACTTAGATTATTTAACATAAGTAACATCGGCTACTCATCGCGCATTTATGAGAAATCCTTGCTAGATAAATGATGTAAATGTGAATAATATGGCTCGTGAGGAGATCTTCAAAACAAATTTTAAAAATATCTTAACAATATTCAAATATACAGAAAACTTACTTATTGAATGAAAATATGTATGAAAGATATTTTCATTATATCATATCGATCATTCTTCATGAAATTTTTTCTAATTTAAAATAGCATTATAAATTTTTGAGACTCATAATTGTGTGATAAGACTGGCTATGCTTGTATTGCCATATATACAATTGCAGACACAAACAACGACCAGCGATAACTTAAATAGTGAAGAGTATATATATTGTATACGTACAGACTTACATAATCGTCTGGCCGTGAAATTAACCCTACGGCTGTCGAGCGACGCTATTTCCGGTGAAAGTTTCAGTTCAATGTTTGCCATATTAATTATTGCGAAATCGGACCGGAGGTTAATGCTGAAACTTTTAATGATAAACTTCGTTCTTTTTAAATATAACGAAGACTTAACATTTGATTTACATTTACTATTATTCAATTACAAATCGACTAAGTTTGTTGGAATGTTTGTAAGTAATGTTCTTGTCCTCATGGACAATGGGGAAATTAGGTATTGTGGTATTTATATCGTCATCAATATAAATACCACAATACCTAATTTCCCTAGCTGAAAACTATTCTAGTCAGAGAAAACTATTCCAATAATTCTACATAACAATTGGCTGCTTTTCTGGGGAACTGTTTATATTTTAACATGAATTATATAACTTGTAGCAATGAAGTGAAGTAATTACGTTGCAGTATAACTACATAAATCTTTGATAAAGCCGAGTAAAGACATTAATAGTTATTTTTATATGTTTTACATATTCCTTACGGATCTTTATGATAATAAAAAATTGATAACGTAGTCTTTTTGTTTGTAAGGAGTATTTAAAAGGTGTTCTAGTAAGTAAGTACTTAAATGATATACTATCCATGGAGACAAAATAAACTGTAAATAAAGCTTGTTCTAACTATATGTTTATCACCGAATTTGTAATTGAAAACATGAAAGATTGTTTAACATGAGTTTAATCTAATCTGATCCTTCAGAGCCAAAATTCTACCAGCGAAAACCTGAATGTACAAAAGCCGTGTTTACATTTGCTTGCGACAAAGTTACATAGGTAAAGTAAATGCTCGGGGGAAGTACAAAACGGCGTACAACAGCGAAATACTGATTTACATTTATAAAGCCAACTTCAAATAACAATGCAGTGGATATTTATTATACATGAGATTTGTCGACAAAAACACACGTATAGAAATTACGTGAATTTTGTGACATGAACAGATTTTGTTAAAAAAAATTCTCTTCCATGTATATCTAACATTCATAAACAGTAAGTGAATTAATAAACAAGAGTTGATTCTTTTTAATTGTAATATTTTAAATAACAAACTGTCGACGGATAATGAGTGAGGATAATACAAAACTTCAATAGAATTTATTTAGAAATAGAAGATCAATCTTTCCTGATGTCCCATGACATTGAACTTGTTTATTAAAAATTCGGTGAATTCTTTTAGATATACACTGTTATATCAAGACTTTCATGTATTAGGTATATAGTTAATGACTATTTAAGAAATTATTCAAGTAGATTATTGGATAGTGTTAGTTTTAATATGAGCAAGAAAAACTTTGAAAAATAATTAAAAAACTATCTTATTTTTAGATGTGGAGTACGGTGAAGGTTTGAATAAAAGTGGTCATTAAATCATCGTCAAATGATGGTAAGGACACTTGAACGTAGTCGTCATGCGTGAACTCTAGTGCTTTGGAGTGCTCTTTTAATATTTGCTTTGAAAACATCAAAGCTCGGATGACTATTTAAAGTCGCACTTTATAAGGTTCAATGTAAAGTTTACATTTACTTAAAAACCTTTCTACAGTCTTGTGACAGAAAACTTGTAATATTTATTGCATTAACGAAAGTATTTCTTTAGAAAATTACAGAAATGGAAGTAAACTTTTGAAGCATGTTTTATTGAAAAAGATAACATGGAGACGTATCTTTTTAGTTTATTTTATCCTATAGTTGTAGACACATTAAATGTATTGTATTGTTTTAACGTAAAACAGCGTATAAATAGTATTATATTTGGTTATTACGAGATTTAAAGCTTGATTGAAAAGATTGGCGAATTTCGTATGTAGTAAAACGTATTGAATGCTTTACAAAAAACAAATGTATCAAAGTTAATACAATTTATTACTTCGTTTAGTTTATTGTCAAATTTACGTAATAGTATTAATCCGTTATATTTTGGGTCGAGAACAGCACAGATGAGGCACTTTATTTTAGAAACGAGCGCAAAGCTATGACGTCATCAATCTACTTTAATCTGGGCCATCGAAACGAAAATAGAGATACAAGCCCAAGTAGACCTTTACGTAACAGTTTTGTCTAAAACTCTGAAATAGCTTCAAGTGAGGTCGTTGGTATATTCTTATGTGTGATAAATTATGATTTACTTTAATATTTCCTACTATTTATGTAATCTTTACAATTATTTATTGACGATAGTTTCAATTTATGGTCAACTTACCCTTACTCCGCGGCTTAGAAAACGATGACTTACAGCTAGTTTACTTAAGAACTAAGTCGCCCAGCGCCGAAGACGTTTACCAACTTAATTCAATTGAAGCTATTAACTTTACACATTTTAAAATTTGAATTTTAAATTAATAATATTAATTGATTATTTTAATATTCAAAATAAAACTATGAACGTTTGTTTAGATGTAACAAAGACTTGAGCCTGGAAGCTGTGTATTGACTAATTTTGTTTTAAATCATACTTTCAATATAATATTAACATATTCTCATACATCGAGACATCTGTAAAAAGATCAAATCTATAAACGTTCGTCCATACGTAACATCAAAGAAAATGAAAGTCGTAAAAAGTGTTTCAAAGCTAGCACATACGCTATGGATTTAATCACTCTACTAAACAGTACCTTAGTGTGTTTAACGGATACAAATCACTATATCACCAATAAAATAGTTAATCTATCAAGCACTATACTTCTAAAGATCACTTCCCAAACGTCAAAAACTTGCAAAGATTTTTATTTAGGCAGTAATACTAAGATTACACATCTTTTTTGCTTACCTTTCACACCGACATTTCTTTACAAATATTACAATCTGTTAGTCTTCTGTTTATCAGTTTCTCGTTTACAAAAGTAAAAAGTATTTTCTTTATTTCGACTTTGATTTGGAAAATGTACACATAATTATAATAATTTACGACTGTATTTTAATACTTCGACGATCATCTTCGAAAATCTTATATTTGGAGCCTGTAATTAATTTTGTAACAAAAGGGGAAAAAATAAGCATTTTGCTATGTATTACATGAAAATTTGCTATTCTAAAAGCACTTTTAATTTAAAAAGTCGTTACGAGAGAAGAAATAACTTTATTAGGTCAATAAGTTCAAGTTAAAAGTTACAGCGCTTGCAAGTGCCGTGCAACGTCGTAAATTTGGCTGACGGCAGCCTCTATATCCACGGACAAGGTGCTCGAAAGCTTGCCAAACGTACTAACAACGTACCTACTCTTAATGTTTTACGATAATGTAGATTGGTAAGCCGGAAGTTGTGTACCTGCTGCAACATTCGCATACATAAGTTCCTCTTTAATTAGTATTCAAAAGTGTAATAAGAAATACGCAAACATAAGCACAACCCTTTAAAGCTTTGGTGTTCGATAATGACCATTCAGCATAGCTCACCGAGTAGAAAACCAGGGTGATGACCACCACGAAGCTCTAACATTCTCGCAGACCAAAGTTTAACTACATCAAGTCTTGCTTTAAATAATTACTATAACGTAATTAAAGTAAGGTTTTTTCAAGGGTTATTCAAATATTAACATTAAAGTCATAGTTTGCTTTAATGTTAATGATGTTTGTTTAACACTACTAAAGTATTTATGTGGTAAACTTAACGTATCAAAGGAAAGCAAATGTGCTGCGATGAATATCGAGAGAGCAAAGTAATGCCGGAAGGTAACAAGGTGACCCAGTTGTATGAAACGGCGATGTTCCGGACTGGATGCAGTGTGTTTAACTTTTACTAGCTTACGTTATGCTATCTCAAACATTCTTTAAAAGGGATGGGTTTGCTACACTGACTTACAAGCAAATTCCTTTAACTTAAATTTAATTGATTTAATGATCGAGAGGCAGACCGGTCACAAAGTAGAGTTCTAATCTGAAGGTCGGGGTAAGCCGCTGGTTGTAGCAATGCAGTATAAATCGATGTGGATATATTTAAGGCCTATGCTCAGCAGAGAGCTTCTTTCGGCCGATAATGTTATTTAGTTTTGAAATATTCATGCCATTAAATAAAACTTATTCCATAATTTTTAACACCCTTCCGGTACTTTACTTAAAAATTGCACCGCGACTTAAAACAAATTGTATTTCATCAGCACAGCTGGCTAAGTTAATTAGTCAATTACGGATGGAAAATATAAAAAATTCAAGTATTTGTTCTTCATGCTTACCTTCCGCAAAGCGGCGGCAAAAATTTCTTTTATTTTTTTAACGAGTTGAACTTGATGAACAAGCCAGAAAGTTTTTAAACAAATTCTTATACGATATTTTTACGAATTATGGCTTATAATATAATATATCTAGATTGAGTATCATTTAAAACTTTGATTACAAAAAAATATTTCATTATACATTTCCAAACAAATTTGACTGCCTTCGAGGCGCAATGACTAACTACTTGCCTTGTAACACGAAGATTCCTAATTCATATCCAGGCCACATGTTGCGAAATTTTTATTGGTGGCCGAGCTTATGACGACACCTAAATAACTATCACCCTCATATTATAATCCTGTCACTATAATTCTGGCTGTCAACATATCTCCCAAAGCATTCTGACCGACCTTAAACCTTAACATTGCTCCTTAACGTCATATTTAATTTGGATTACTTTAAATTTTAATATACCTCATATAAACATTATAAAATGATTCAATAATGCAGTACAATTATATGTGAGTAATGATTGGTGTACGTCAAACCGTGTTCGAAGTGTAATGCTGATTCACTGCGGCAATGAAACCGTTTCCCAGACGCTGATTGATTATACTTTTTGCTCGTACAATACAAAATGGTTATGGCACAAATGGCCCTGAGCTTTTTCGGTCACGACGCAGAGATTTTACCAAAACGTTCGATTTATTTCACATTGTGTCATGACAAACATTTTCTCCAACTTTTCCAAGAATCCATGCTTTGTTTTTGCTTGAATAAACAGTAAATGCAAAGCAATGAAAAGGACTATGCTAAATTTCAAGAATTTATAATCGTGTTATCGGAAACAAGAAAACGGTCGTATATATAACTGATAAAATCACAAGACTCGAATGACGATGAGCACGTCACATGACGAAGGGACAAAACAAAAGGAGCAAAATTGTACCCTAGAGAAGTTAAAAACAAAAGACGCAGACCACAGCAAAGGAAGGATAAGGAATAGTTTGCTAAAGATGAATGGTAAAGATCGGACAAGGTCTATACTAACAGATCTGCAATAAATAAGCAAAAAACAAATTCTATATTACACTAAGTTTTATCTCGTCTAAATGAACTCAGCAAATTAAACAAGTTCTAAAACGGTCCGATTGTAATTTTCTACGCAAATTTAACTATAAGTTTGATGGTGTGTGAAGCATGCAAATTGTTGTTGTATAAATTAAATTGAAGCTTTCAAAATTTAAGGTTACATCATCATTATTATTTTGATGAATCAATAAATTTTTTTAATATTAATTCAGTGTTACTATGCATAAATATATATGCATATGCATAGTAATACTGTATATGCATATATATATATATATAAATATATATTTATACATTGAACATCGCTAACAAATAAAAAAAAAACTTTATCCCCATAAACGGTTAGTTTGATATTGCCAATTTCAGGGACCTTACAACATTAGCTACATGTTCACGACGACGTAACTTACTCCCGAGGATATTTTCACTACACAAAGCACAGTGGGTCGGAACAAGTTAACTCAATTACACATTAAGTCCTAACGTTTCGGAATGTTCACTACACAAATGCTCTTGTTACATGTCTATTCCATTGCTTTGCTCTAAGCTTTTCAGAATTAACAATAGCAACATTCTATTCTTTTCTTTCTCTTTTTTTTATAAATAGATTAGTGTTTGACTACGATCCCAAATAGGGTTAACCTATAACCTAATAGCAACCTATTATAAACTATTGGTTTAGTGACATCCACGATTAGAAGGGAAAACTGTCGTCAGCAATTTGTTTCACTTTACTGTACTGTACAAAAAATATTAATTTAAAACAGATCGTGCTGCAATTCGATTAACGTGAATAATCTTACCGTAATTATAGTTTAAGATTACGCTAAAGCTTTAGGGATTATATAACAGTAATATAGCGATAGTCCGCATAGTCGTTCTCATTCGCATATCAATTTTTTTAAAAAATTTTGGACTTCCTGATTCGTGAATGTCGAATATCGGAAATATATTGCATTACTAATATTTTTTATCTGTAACGGACTAGCTTATGGCATTATTTGCACACGATGAAAGATGGAAAAAGGCGAAAATAATGAAGCATACACAAACACTCTCGTGATATAAATGTACAGCTAGAACACAGCAATGCAGCAAGCTATGCTCGAAGTGTGGTGATATAAAAAAATACCACTAAATTCTTTAACAAACCTGTACCTACACAATGTTCTGATCTATCAACTTAGATTTTATTAGTATATTAATTCACAAACAAGCTGATGACACTCACCTCATAGTCCTTTAACTGTGATATGAAATTGAGATCAAATTTAAACCTGTCTCTGAAAGATTCTTTGAATACATAATTTAGTTGTTCTGTTCTATTTTAAAATATGATGCCACTTATTATTTAATGAGAATAATGAAATTGTTTGATTTGCATTAATTCAAAGATACGTTCACTCTTCACAGAGAAATGTAAAGGTTATTTGCGATGAGGTTTAGTTTATTTTATCTACGTATCAAATTTTACACAAAATAAATACAAATCTTCGTTATATCAACAAATTCAATCAGATTTAACTTTATTGTATCATTCTCTTAAATTACGTAATGAATATGAGTTGCATTTTGTGGTAAGTGAAGTGAGAACAGAAAACCAATTTGACCCGATAATTAATGATTCTTACGGTTCGTAAATATAGATCAACAAGCTTGTTCTTCAATCTCTCGCTATGCGTTAAGGAGCGACTGTGAAATCAATTTTCTTTGACCGTAATTAAGGATCGATACAATTTGACTACCTTCAAGAAAAGACCCTTGTTTAAGGACGATAAAAAAGTTGCGATTCTCCAAGCAATTTATTACGTAAACCCCAATGCATGGACCTGGGAAGTGGATTTGGAAACACATAGCTTATAAATAATACGAATTCTATATTTTCTATGAGGTACATATAGTTTTTGTGTAACAAAACATTTTTGCTCAAACAAGACCTAATACCTAATAGTGATTAGTGTGAATTTCCATTTTTACGTTGCAAACACACCCAAGGCATAATACGAAGATTTTTCCTCTCTCATTTTTATTACTTAAATAAGTGAAACTATTTGACGACTTTTAATTTTTTATTACACGAACCAATAGGACGAGGGAGGCATTCATCTGATATTAAGTGATACGCCTGCCCTTAACAACGCGGCGCTAGTTAAGATGATATACACTGCATCACATTGAACTCCCCTATCTCGCTAACCACTTGAGACTTAAGAAGTTTTTTTTTACCTCAGCAAACTCACTAGCTACAACCCAATTCAAATCGGAGCACAGCAATATTTTGCGGGAGAAATAGCCACTGCGGTGGTACCTACCTAGGCGGTCTCCAGCAACAGAGACCTTCCACCGATTGTTACAGACAACAAGTTATTACTATCTGAAATCGATTATAAAATAGAATTTCGAGTTGCAATATCAAATGAATTGTTCGTCTTTACCATTTAATAAAATTGACAAACGTTCCATGAAAATAATTCCGTCTGCAAAGGACGATTCCGATGGAAGTGAATTGTTCCCGTCGATGGCAGGCTTGAGTTAATTAGGAGTGCCCGACGCTCCAACGTCGAGAACAATCACTCCAGTTTACTGTGATGCTGCACACAAACTAGTCTACATTTAACTGAAATATAACATTCAAATGCAAACTTTTATGCTTTATAAATTTCTGCCATGCTTTTATAATACTAGTTATGCTCGCGGTCAATTCACACTAAGTGTAACTTATGGAACTGATGAGAACTATAGATATTTAGAACTTTTATAACCCAAACCAGAGAAACGTCCGTTGGTCCCTCAAAAACTTTTTTATATTCTATTACACCCGCTTCATCTTTTATTATTTTAACAAAAAGTAATCCACGTCCTTTTCCAAGGTTCCATGTATCTATAGCAGAATACAATGAAAGTTAATTTTGCGGATGAAAAAATTAACAATTTCACATTTCTAAATACGTATAAAATTTTTTGGGAACATTTAGATATTTCTTAATACATACATACATTTAATTCTGGTTTTGGTTAAAATGTTTTTATTGTATCATCAGCGCAAACATTTAATCACTTCATAATTAAGTAAGTAGTAAATTGCAACGTAAACTATATAATTTTATCGTTCATTCAGTGATTTATCGCAATCATTACTTGAGAGTCCACTATATGGGTGACAAGCCAACACTACAATTACTGGTACGGTGCTAATCGAAGACCTTACTACTCAAACGACCGCCAGTTTGCACAAATGTCTTGCCTATGGCCCAAAGCTGGCAATCTTTTGGGCTGTCTCGGTGACTCTAAAACTTTTACGGATCTACTTATTTTCGAATAGACCACGGGAAGAAACTTGAACTACAGTAATCTTTGCTTAACTATAAGAGACTAAGGTTTTTAGTGAGGGGTATTTTTAATTAGTATAGTATATATAATTATAAATATCTCAAATTTTGCTTATTAAACATTTTTGTTTATGCCCAATGTGTTAGATATATACATCCCTCTCCTGGATTCTTATGCAGGTGACATACAAAGTCCAAACAGGTATGCCGGCGCATGCTAACTCAGTTAACTCCAACTGATTGCCGCTATTGAGTTAGTACGGGATACTACGTCTAGACATTAACTGTATAATGTAAACTTGTATCAAAGTTACGTGCCGTGTTCGCTAGTATTTTCATCAGCTAATCATTATTTCTAGTAACATACTAACAAACAAACTAAAAGATTGTTTATTTTATACTCGTTCAACTCAGCAGACGTATAGCTAGTATATATTAATTTTATAAAATAATATTTATTATTACAGGTGCGAAAAGAAGTCTTTCTCAAATCAAAACTGATCAAAGTTAATTTCTTCATCGCTTTATCTAGTTTTTATTTACACTAAACGCTCATATCCTAAATCTTTAGCTCTCTAGAACAGAAGCTGATAAAGTTAGAATTGTTTTTTTCATGCATGTTAATACTTATATCAAATGGATAAAAATAGTTTTCCTTGTAACATTTCATGTAGACTACAGGTTTATTTGTACAGAAGAAATATTATACTCCTTCGAGTTTACCCATCGGCCTTCGTTTATTTAAGTCACAAGCGAAGTGTCAGGCGTACAATTATTACGTTGACCTTTGTCATATAAATTTTCTTTTATAAAATGATTCGTAGAACGTTCACTTGATGGTTAAATGATGTGTTTGTGATAGTGCGGTTTTACCAAAGATTTGCAAAACTCAAAACAACTAACGCTTGAAATTCAAGAATATGCAATCAGAGTCCAGTAAATACTAGTAGGATGTTAGGATTTCACCTCACCTAACCAAATGTGCAAAAATTTTCACAATTATCTTCAATTAGTTCACAATAAGTTCAATTTATTCACTTGGCCATAGTTTCTATAATTTGCAGAATTTTAAAAAAAATTTTTATGTGTATTCTGGAAACTGTATTATTGACATTAACAATATACTATTTGATTATTTTTTCATAAACTAACTGTATAAACTTCCTTTTTAATATACAAATATGTTTGCGATCACAAAATTTATATTTTTTAGACTTTTTTCTATTTATTTTCTATATCTTTACATGTTAGTTAATCCATCTATGTCGTACATTAATAATTATATAATGCTGTTCATATGCGATTTCTATCTGGTAGGGACGTAATAAACACAACTCTTAATGTTGAAACCTTTCAATAACAGTCATAAAAGCAAACAATAGAAGATTAACGTCCTTTTATATTTGAAAATGGGCTAATACTTAATTTAAATTTAACATAATATTAATAGGCAATAACGCCGAAGACAGTCATGCAACACAAAGGTAGCTAGTTGGGTGAGTTTTAAAAGGCCATATGGATCCTAAATCGAACAGGAAACCCCTATATTAAAAAGAAAGGGGTTAGTACTTCGGTCGTACAGTTTTATAACCTCATCTCCGTAACCGATAAAGTTATTTCTCTATTAAAAAAGTAAACAAACATTACAAATTAGTATTAGAAGATTACTTAGAACTAAAAATGTGCCGTCTGTATTTTCCCACATTAAACAGAAGCTTGTTTTCTTCTTTATTAAATAACCTTACATAAGGGTAACATAAATGTCAGAGGTTCGCACTAAATTGCGGTAAACTGTGAAGCACTCTTTGGCCCGGCCTCTTGACATAGTTCCTATTACTTTAGCCATTAGTGCAAATCCGTTTTAAAGAGTTATAAGAAAAATACTATTAAAAACTTTACCACAGTTAAATACTTTCGAGTTTTGTTTAATTGGATTTCAACTAGGTTACCGTGTAGTATATGTATGTAATATATAACACATTTTTCACAATTTTAGTTGTCTCACAATAAAGACATCTACACGTAGGAATCATCAAGCGTCATTATTACACCTTATCAAATGACCCTAATGCTTTCGTCGTTACCGGTTGCAGTAAAACTGATATGGTATCTAATAAAACTTCCAAATGTTCTTAACAAGGTTGTAATACTCCGGAAATACGAAGAATAAAAGTGTTGTTTTAAGTCAGGAATGATAATTGTGTTGTTCTAAATAAACACATTTCACAACATCTCAAACACACAAACAAATTGTGCATTTTCGTTTACTACATTTATCCAGCCCATGTAAGTGGAAACCAGGTTAGGATACCCCCGCCGCCACTGCCTCGATATTTCTTAAAAGACGACTAAGGATAGAAATATAACACGAAAAAATCAGTGTTCCCTGTGACCTTTACCAACATAATGTGCTCGTCAACCAAGTGTGGAATTTACAATAAATACCCACAGGAAGTTGTGATGATGCTTTATTCTTCGTACTTCTAATTCACACTAATGCTTTGATTAGGAGAGGATGCCTAAGGCACTTTGTTGACCCTTTGTAACTTAAATTTTAGCTTTACAATAAAGAATAAATAAACAATTTATTTATGATATTAATACAGATATACTTACAGTATACGTTTATGTTTGATTGCCAACGGATTGCCAATAAAAACACATGTACTCCCCGTGATTGCGCGGCCGCATAATAAAGTAATCCGCTCGGGATTCATATTCACATGTACGAGAAAACACAACGCGAGCGTCCGCCGGTATGAAATATGTTAATTTTGATTGAACAGAGGATTAAATAATCAACATTTTGAATCTACAAATGTTATACAGAAGTAATACGTTACGAATATAGACAAAAATTTTCTGTTTAAGGTTGCACACAATCATGGCGGAGATCTGGCATTAATGTTACATTTTTTTGACGACATTCATTGTACAATTATTATTGAAGTATAATTAAGAAACAAAAATATTAAGAACAATTTTAAAGTCATACAAATATTTAAACAACCCTTTATAAAATGATTGTAAAATCTACGAAGTCTTTTAACTATTAATCAGAAAAATAATTAAAAATAGACACAGTTTGTAAAATCATGGTGATAAGAACAAACTAAAACAACACCGGTAAAATTGTTATATCCATTTCCGTTTTGCGAGTGAAAGCAACGTGGGCTGGGAAATGGCCAATGCTGATTGATTTCGTTTGCAGTTAATTGCTTGTCGCAGCTCAGATTAATTACTGGCCGAGGTCCCATTGCGAAGCCCGGTCCCAGTTACAGAAATTCATATTTCACTGTATATTTCTCAAACCAACTAGTAGTTTAAACATGTAGCGGAACAATTTTTTTAAAAATATAGTTAATAATCTTCGTTTATCGATTTACATCAACTCTATTCATTAAATGCTTCATAATTTGGGTGGAGTTAAATAAAAGTTAAGTTAAAAACAACGTTTCTTTAAGTTTTAATCCCATTTTATTTTAAACTCCCTTAATTTATGTTAAAAAAATAAATTCGTGTGTACAATTTAAAACTGCCGAAATTGCACACCTTTTTAAGCACAAATGCATTTAGGTCAAGCCACAGCAGCCAACGCGTTAGTTTTTAAAAATTAAATCTTTACATCACACAAATTTCTGCTTATATATTTGAAAAAGTATTGCTGTAATATGACAAAAAAAATTTTGTTTTTTAATATACGTTATGTATTGTTACTTCAATAATTCCACTACTTACAACATCGTATAACTGGCAATACTCAGACGATCACACTGCTGTTGCTGTCAAGCACATCTTTGGCGTGAATATCCAATGTTAGCTCATTATTGATTACAAAAGTTATATAAAATCGATTAAAATGACTATTTTACGAATAGCAGCTGCGTAAATTAAGCATATGATAGTTTTAATAATACACAAACACACATTGCGCGTAATCAAACTTTAACGATGGCTCGTTATGACGACGTAGCTAATGTAGTTTTTATCACGCGATCCGATATTTCAGTGCGGTAGGTTTTATTAAAACTCCATTACACTGTCATCTGTATTTGAAAGAAAACTATTTTTAATCATGAAAATATCAAGCAGCTAATTGTTAGCATCTACTTCAATATTTACTTAGGAAAGTGAGCCTTTTAAATTTTTGGTTTTATTCAATTTGTCGTGACCTGATACAACTTCTACAGTGACAATCTCTAAACCATAGTTCGGCGATTATTCAGAGTTACTTTGAAACTGAATTCATGTAGATATAACATAGTTATTAACTAAGATTCAATAAAACGGATTAAAGTGTTTATTTTCTTTTAAATGAACCAAACTATATAAAACAATTCGTAATGCCGGAACAAAAAAACTCATCGCGTGTCATTTTCGCAGAACAATGCGAGACGCCATTAGTGGTAGCAAGCCTAGAGTGAAGCATTTGCGAATTAAAAACGTCTTCTCGTTTTTTTTTTCTCATTTACAAGAGTTCATTTTAACTTTTGAACCAATGCCTTCTGAAAGGTATTATTCACTTGGCAGACGACATTTTGGCAGAAACAATATACATTTTAGTCCAGTCAATATCTACTATCAGATATCTTAATTCGGCTATAATAATTACTATCACAACCGTATTAAAACCTTATGTAATTTTTCAACGAGTTGTATATTTGTTACTCATTTTACAAATAAGCGTATAGTTCTAGTATTGCTGAACCTTAAAAATCTTGTAAAGACTTTTTTAGTTCATATCTAAAAATAAGACTAAGATAAGCCCTGGCTACCATTGGAGGAAATTGCCTTTTTAATTAAAAAGTACTTCTTTCTACTTAGAACTACATATAATTGAAAAGAGGACGTTCCAAAGAAGATTCCAGGACGTAATACAGGAGATTCACGGACAGAGGGTTTTAAAAAGCATGAATCTTACATAACACTGATTTCCTGCTAAAGTCTGAGGTATCTTTGTCCAACGCAAGTATTATTTGATACAAAGATGATATTTCGTACATAAAATTACTACGAAGTTGTATCTTAGCATAAATAAGTACTTTTTAATTACAACCAGGAAAGGCTTCATTTTAGAACTTACCTAACATTTCTTTTTAGCGCTGCAACAATTCTTTCATAAAATTTAATTCTTCGTTCATTTCTTCAGAACAAAGGACTTATTCAGTACTGAGAAAGAAAGTGCGCATAAAATTAACATTGTTAATGATATTGCAAATAAATTCAATCAGGAATAACACGAAGTGAACCTCCATGAAGAAACGATGGAGTCTTTATTATGTTAATTTTATAAACAGACTGAAAATATTACTTTTGCACTTACGGCCGATACTTAAGGCCGATAGAACAACTGGATGATAAAAGTCTAAGATTGTGTTCGGCACTTTGCCACTTTTTCCAAATTGACTTTTACAGGATGCTGTTGATAATGATGAAGATCTATATCAAATTGGATTTTCTTTGCTAAATAATGACATGAATGGTCAAATCAATTGTTTTTTTTTTATATATACTACTATGCGACGAAACGAGCAAGACGTTCATCTGATGGTAAGTGATACGCTTGCCCATGACAACGTGGTGCTAGTTAAGATGGTACACATTGCACCAGATTGCGCTCGTCGCCTTGAGACATAAGGTGTTAAGTCTCGTTAGTCCAGTAATTATACTAGCTACAGCGCCCTTCAAACCGGAACACAGTAATGTTTGCACACTACTATTTGTCGGTTGAAATAGGAGCTGTAGCGGTACCCATCCAGACGGTCTCCGCCAACAGAGACCTGCCACCAGTAAACAGAGTCCTACCACCAGATTGTCTCTATGCTATTAATTCTGATGTGTGTAAAGTGATTGTATCAATAGTTGTTTTTGTTGCAGGTGCTATACCCATGGTGACGGCCACGGTGTACTGTGCGCCTGCGCCGCTGCGCTACAGCGCGCTCGCCGTGTACTGCCTCGGCAGTCTGCTCGGTCTTTATAAAGTAACTATAATTTTATCTGTTTCTCGAAATTTCGCGCTAAAGCTGCTGTAGTCGCGGGAGGATTGTTGATTAACCTCTAAAAGAGAGTTTTTATAAGTCTGACGAGTGTCCGTGTATATGGCTTAACCAAATTTGAAAACCGTAAAGCTTTTCCGTCAAGGTATTGGTAAAATTTTCATTTGTGTTTAATAATTTAAATTTTTATATTATGCAACATTCAATAAATTAAAGAAAATCAATTAAACAGAACTTTACGTTTTTTTTTAATAATTTTTACTGTCCTGCCGTTTAGACAGCTTTAAAGCAGTCGTAAAATTAAATGTGGAATATTCGCGTGTAAATAACAAATTATATTAAAACAAATTAAGAAACAAATAAAATATTTTAATTCAACTATGTTTTATGTAAGGCGATGCGTGCGTGGTCTCCGTGGGAGCGGCGGCTGTGCTTCGCGGCGCCTTTCTGCATGAGACTGCTGCTGGCTGGCGCACGCGCAGCGCGCCTCGGCGGCGGGGACCCCCATGCTATCCTACACGTCTTTCTACAAGTAAATTCATTTCCAATAATACTGTTACATGGTTAAAAACCTGACATGAATATAGAACAAGCAGTTATAATAACAAGACTGAAGACTATATTAATTTTTTACTGGTGGTAGGTCTCTGTTGCCGGAGACCGTTTGGATGGGGGTACCACCGCAGCTCCTATTTCAACCGACAAATAGTAGTGTGCGAACATTACTGTGTTCCGGTTTGAAGGGCGCTGTAGCTAGTGTAATTACTGGGGTAACGAGACTTAACACCGCATGTCTCAAAGGCGACGAGCGCAATGTGGTGCAGTGTGTACCATCTTAACTAGCACCGCGTTGTCATGGGCAAGCGTATCACTTACCATCAGGTGAACGTCTTGCTCGTCTCGTCGCATAGTAGTATAAAAAAAATACTACAATAGATTAACTTACATTTATGTAACGTTCAGTATCTGTGTGATGTAAATTGAATTTAAACTATCCGTATACTTTTTGTAATATACTAAATAAATGAAACAGACAAAGAAATAATAGTGCTATTGTTTCTAATAGCAAACATATAGTACACAGTGTGGAAATATCGATTCTTATCGAAAATATTACCATTTGCAATAGCTATACGTTTCTTCAATGGGCTAATATTTGACCTGAGTTTCAAATAACGTTTTTAATCAAGCCGTGGATCGTCCACTATACATGCTTTGGAATTTTGTTGATGATAAGGTTATATCAAACCTAGTCTAGCTACCACATTGCAAATCTGTCGTTATAACTGCAATGCTGTGTTCCGGCTGTCAACATATGAGAACAGGAGTATTCTGGGTTTCACTATCATTAGCTTTATTATCACTTAACATCATGAGCAATTGATGTGAGCCTATTGTAGATAAAATGAGCAGGTAGATTACAGCACGGAATGAAAACAGGCACAGCTTTTTTAACAAGGGAAGGTTTGAAGTAAGAATATAATTAAACTCAGCGTCGTAGTACACGAAGGATCCGTATACGAAGATTACTTCGGGATAGTACGTCAGGAGCGGGCGAGAGGTATTCATATTAACAAGACGCAGGAGCCGGCGCGCCCTGAACCCGCTGTCTTATTAAAATTTCATAACGCCGTTATCCGCCTTGCATCCTTTAATAGGATCATGTAACTTTGTTACACGCGAATTATGAAACGTAATTAGAGAACACCGTGATCCTTATCCTTCATATATCAAAAATTTACCGGTTAGTTGTAAATTTCTGTTGCCGGAGACAGAATATGTAGTTACTGCCGCAGCGCCTGTTTCTGCAGCTAAATTGTAATATTCACACAGTATTATATTTCAGTTTAACGGTTATGGTAGTGAAGTTATAGGACTAACGAGATTCGATATATTATTTCTCAACGAGCACAATGTGTAACTATCATCGTAACTAGCCTCACATTGTTAAGGCGAGCGGGGAGTATTATTATTTGTTGAGCGTCTCGTAGCTTTATCGGATAAAAGAAAACATAAGAAGTAACATTTCACTCAACGTTTCAGTCACTGTATATCACAAATACAAACATACGGTGACTGAAACACACGATATTATTAGTACAAACCTCGGTTCGTTATTGAGAAAACTTTATATTAGTTTTTACAATAATGTACAAAAACATTGGACAACTATAGACAGAATATTTTTATTATTAATTTGAGTTTCATATGAGTAATATTTCGAGCAATTTGAGCTGACTTAAAAGTATATTTTGATAATTATTGCAATTATCGTAGCTTGGTTGTAGTAATAAAAAACATTAATAAAACGTACAAACACAAAATAATAAACAAAAAATCAAATGTATTTTAATTTCTAAATATCTTACATATATTTGAAAGCTGAATAAAATATCTAGGACCAAATATTGCAAACTTTATTGACGTATTACGACAGCGGTTGTGAATGAACACTACATTTTAAATACTTCCTCGCGCGAAGTAACAGCAAGTTGCAAGCCACTTATAAGTTTCACAGAGTTCTAATGTACTTAGAGATTTAAGCACTTCGCTAGAATAAGAGCATAATGCAATGTGATAGTTTAACCTGTTTAATACATTAAATATCTCTACTAAAACGCAAACAGAATATAGAACTATTTTTGATATAAAAACATTGTATCAGATATGCTTAATAGACTAGTTCAGTTAGTTACGTTAACAAGATACGAAAAATATCTGCTTTTTTTAAATAAGCATTCACATAAGCAGATTTGTAAATGTATATAATATGTATATAACTAAAACGAACAATACGCCGCTACAACCCGGTGTTGTTTAAGTATACATTATTGATATGACAGGCGCGTGGGAAACATTTTGAGTTTCTTGTAATAATGATAACGGAGATGAGGGTAGGTTTAGGCTTTGTTCAGGCTTATGCGGGATTACACCTAAAATAATAAAGCAGGTAAATTGAATACTTTGTTTTTCTTATCTGTAAAACTTCGAGTTAGCCAAAAATATTATAGACTTAGTTTTTTATAACTCAGTATGTATTATAATATCTTCATAATTATTATCCGCCGCTTACCTGGCATAGAGCTTTGTGAAAAATCTTTTTAATTCATCATTTCATCATCAGAATGTTCATAAGTTAATAGTAAATTGATCATAAGTTATTTGTGACTACAGCCTTCGATTTGAAGTGCACTGCTTATTATCATTTAATGTAACTTTGATCTCATAATTTTTGCTTCGTTCCGGTAAAGAAATCTAAGCATATCCCACTCGATTACCATTTAAGTTACTTTGATCCTTTACACGGGATTCATTGTAAGTGACCATGTCTCGTAATCTTTAAGTATTAAACTTGAGTAATAACTTTATTGAGAAAACCACATTTTCTGCCTATAGCAATGAGCCTCCCAAACAACTTTCTTTTTTCTTATTTTAAAGGTACTTCAATAGACACCGTTCTCATTTCTATCTTTTCTTCTACAAAAGATTTTATTTTACAATGAAGATATTTTTGTACATCAATGATTTAGATTATCGTTTAATTTATGAGAAACTCTGTGTTTATGTAGTTTATATTCACCTCCTTTTACAATAAGTCGCGTATTGTATTCGTACTAAATTTTCAGTCCAACGTATGTTTGGAGGTTCGCTTACAGTAGAAATCGATTTGCCTAATTGTGAAAGCTTGTTCCAACTGCTGCTGGCGATAGCTGCGATTTATGGCACGACACTGGCATTAATAAACGCAGCTTGTGCATTATGCTATGTCTTATGTTATCCAATTATAATCTAGTAACAACTGTTGTAGTAAATATTTCTTTAAGCGTATCACAAAAACTACATCGATATTTCTTTGCATTATTTTGATGTTACGGTATGGTACCCGATCTCCTTATTAATAATATTATTGAATAAACCATAAATGAATCATTATTCTTAAGCTGATTTTTAGAACTTATTTGTTTAAATTCTTATTACATAAACAATTGTTAAATAAACTAACACCAGTTTCAAAGTGACGAGCAAAATGTGATGTAGTGTTCAACGTATTAACTACTGCTATATTAGGTGAACGTCCTGTTCATGAAATTATTTTTAAATGAAAAAAACATAGAAAAATATTTATTACAGATTTTAATCGTTACGATATCAGAGGAGACAGCCGTTTGACTTTTTTTTTTGTAAAATAATGGCCACGCTCGTACTTCCATTCTGAACGTTGGCAACATTGGCCTACTTCATTTGGCAGTATGCCAACTGGGTTCCGGACACGCCCCGCTTTGTTACAATCGGGGTGGGTTACATTAAATAATACACGCATTACGTAACTGTATCTCTTCTTACATTATACGAAAATTTACGTCTTGATTTATAAAACTACATTATGGTTTATATTTAGATTATAATCTCCATTTTTAGGTTATGAATGGTATGGTTTTGATATAGTAGATAAAGACTTTACAAATTAAATAACTCTATTATTGGATTCATCATTAGCCGATAGACGTCCACAGTAACGTATAAGCCTCCCTCTGATGTCTTCATTTACACGCATTAACACAATTATAATTATAGTTGTATTAATCATTGATTATAATAAAAACCGAAACTGTGATAGCACAGTTTTTAAAGCGATAGTACTTGCTATAAAGAAACGTAGGTTTAATTCCTACTATGTTTGAGCTTTCGCTGAAGGAAAATGTCCTGAAGAAATGACAGCTTTCGTGGACACGTGATATCCACCAACTAGTATTTGGCCTAATTAAATGATCTTAACGTTCTTCATGAGAGATGATCCATCAAGTCCTGGTAGAAAGAACTTTAATATCGCTAGTTATTATTTAATATCATTAAATAAACTGCTCATTTAAATCAAAAACGCACACACATACATTAAGCTTTTTAAAATTTGCTATATTCATTTTATTTACCTCAAAAGATATACTAAAATAAATCAAATTACATATATTCTTTCTTCATTATTTGATATCTTTGTACGCAATACAAATGAGGATTTGCTGTTCTGTAATTATTTTCGTAGACACAAAGGCATCCGTTGCCTTACCATTCGAGATAAGATCGAAGTAAGTCAAACAGTCACGCTTCCGTCATATATTAATATATTTAAGAAATATGAAAATAACAGAAGTATAATTGCAGGCCAATATTTGTTAATAAATATAGTGCAAAGCGACTGAATATTGCATGAATCGTTATTGTTTGTTACTTTACACAAGAGCATATTTTTTAAAATGCCAGTTTCGGATCGGTCGCACTGAATATCAATTAGGAGAAACCATCTGGTTGCAATACTATGAAATTATGGTAATAATGTATATCAGTTATATTATTCAGATTATTTAGAATTTAATATACCAACTAAATTACGCTTTTTACAATTTGGTTAGCTTTTTATGCGAAGTTATTCAAATTTTTATCCACTTCCAGTCGAGTATCTGATACGAGAACTTAGCATATCTAAAACAGATGCTTCGATTTATATTTAATGAATATAAACGAGATAGGGATAAGATGTGAGCGGTTGCTTCAAATTACAATATAGGTATTTAGTAGGAGAATGTATTAAACAAATAAATCTACACGAAGACATGATCGCAAAATTATAGAAGACAAAAGCTTTCTTTTTCTTAAAAATTACAATTTCACAATGATAGTTATTTATAATATTTTCGTGGACTTTCTATTAGTACACCAATTGTTTTACTATATAAAAGGTAACGCATAGCAGTAGGTAACTATTTCCACACAAATTTTTTGACAGTTTGCATTAGATACCATTAAATTGTAAAATTGTTTGTTTATATTTCCATTTAAAATATTGAAATCCGATATGCGACAAAAGCTGTAGATTTTAATTGTGGATTACAGGTGTACATTAAAAAAATACAGCTTTTAATTAATCAATGTGAAATAATGATTTAAGATCTATATCAGGGAAGGGAACCTCGTTCAATACCACGTTACACTGGTACCTTGCGTTAATAGCCGGAATGTAAGCGAAATTCACACGCCCTGATTCCCGAGAAGTAAGCCTGTTGTTGGCATAATGCCAGGTTATTAACATGACACGGCCGAAAACTTTTGACATTAACATAACTAACAATATTAAGGTTATGGTCAGAAGTTACTATTCCTAAATACCCTTAAGTTCAAAACAATATAAATCATTGAAATGTTCAAAATTTAAATAGATAGTTATGTGTCTGTTTGTAATAACAACTCTACAGTTTTTTTTCTTATACAAAAAGATCTTTTATTAAAGTGTTTTCTACTGGAAGAATGCTGAAAATATAATAATTATAAGGTTTACGTTCAAAACAATTAAAGGACACAAAATTTTATACAAATTCCAATATGATACACTTTTGGTTCACTTCCGAACCAATGGAAATATAAATGAATACACAGTGCAACGTCTGCCAGGTTTAACTAGCAACTAATAAACAGAAACAAAAATATGTATGAATATTAATAACTTTTAACGGAATAACAACATTAATAATTTCAGGACGCTGTGTCCTTGGGTGGAGGGGTCATCGGCGCTATGCACATACCAGAGAAGTGGTTCCCCGGTGCGGTGGACCGGTGCCTCAACTCCCACAACATAATGCATGTCCTCGTGGTACTGGCGGTCTACTCTATGCATCAGGTGAAGTTACCATTCTATTAAGTTACAGGCTAGAAACGTCAATAACAATATTCATTGCAATGTTTTGTATTTACTAACCATGTCTCCAGTAAACGTTATGGTCGTATCGTCCCATATCGGATAAAAATGTGCCTTTCCTTCAAAATCAACAACACATTTATATATTACCACAACATAAATAAAACAAATATGTAGTTAATATACATTATCTTAATATAATGACTAATATTCAGTAAACAATAATTAAAATAGTTGTAACTTATATCACCGCCCGCAGCTTTAGTTATTTGCAAACCATTTCGTTTACTTATATAACCTTATTTATCATATACCTGTTAAGAGATTTTAATTGATTCGTGGTTAAACAGTGCTTTAAAATACGCAGTCTATAACTCGATTCGGAGGCCACGTGTTGTAAATTAATATTGTGGTAAGTTTTTTTCGATCCTACCTACATAGCTATCTTGTAAATATATCGCATGGTGTCGGATACCAATGCATGAGAGCTCTAATAATCTAAGCGAGCATGTTTCATCATCTTCGACCTCATTTTCATCACATCATGTGAAACTGTGTTGATATTAACAGTGATGATGCAGACACAAAACATATTGCCTTTTTTGCTTATCAAGGATAAAGTTTAATAACAAATAAATATAATTTCCAAGTTAAAGGCAATATCATCAACACTTAATCCAGACTTGGACCAGTAACTTTGAAGCTACAGTAAGAGCAACATTTCGTACTTAAATCAAGCTATAAAGAGGAAGTTTGTATGTTACAGGTTTTCGTTATATAAATACAGTTTTGCTTAGTGTATAACAGAGTTTCTTTCCATTCCAGGTGACGACCCTGGACCTGGCGTGGATGTCTCGCGTGGACTGCCGGGCTCCGCTGCGCCAGCTCTGACACCAATCGCCGTCCCCAATATTGCCTTCGAAATCCTTCCTTCATACACGCTGACACCCGTTTATACATCTTCCATAATCTGTGTACACGATTCAGTTACAACTATAATTGTTAAACGTCTAGATTAAAAGTACGTTAAATATTTTCGGTTATAGTGAAACTATTTTAAATTAACCGTCAAATATAACAAAGTACGGGTAAAACATTTTTCAAGTATCTATTGATTAAATCATTGGTATTGATTCAACAAAACTATAGTCGTAACAAGAGATTGGTATAAGTGAATTGGTACAGATAAGTTATTTTTTTATATTAATTCAACTTTTAACACATTTATGACACTTGTAAATTCAGAACTATTTTCTTGTGAAATTGTATTGCGGTTTCAATAGATCTGCAAATTAAACTATGTATACATTAATTGAAGAGTTACACAAGCGTTAGGTTTCGTAGTCAAACAAATTACCCGTACATGAGTGGTTGGTTTATTTACATAATTTTAATCCAAATTTATCAGAAAACCTTTGACTAATAGAAGCCTTATATCTTCATGCATAAAAGGTCATGTACATAAATGCATTAGTTTCAATCTGTACATCTACAAAGCAATATTCTTTATAGAATTAGGTAATGTCTTTGCTGTAATCGATAGAATACAATGTGGCATTTAATTGGACAAGTGTAAATACATAAAAACTTGAAAAAAAAACGGTTCAGAAATGATACACATGTTAAGTGGTGATAGGTTGGAAGATAATTTTTTAATGTTGACGCACGTAAACAAATATTGAATAATGTTTAGTCGGCAAATGTCGACAATCGCACTACAGTATCACGGCCTACATAATCGACAGTTAATAACAAATTAAATGTAGTAATAGATATATTAATGAGACGCTATATCTAGTAACAATAAGTTATTTAATGTAGTAACTCTAATATTTATAGCAATTATAGGTACATTCATAGTTAGTTTACTAGTAAAGTTAAAAAACAACTAACTAGCAAAACAACAACTAACGATCGATTCTCCATTTAGGTTATATAGTGAAATATTTAGTAAGATTTTTCCCTATTATGAATTAAATATTACCTCTTAGATAAATTCGTAATAGAGTAGTTGTAGAAACAAATTTAGAATGATGAGGAAAACATTTGAAGCGTTTACATACATCGCTTCATTATTAACAAAGAAGTTATTTATATGTACTAAAATTCTACAATTTTTAGACATTATATGTGTTCTTTGACTTCTCTTACTTAAAAATACCAGATATTTAAAAGGAAATCCTATGCAAACTAAATACTGACTATTACATGAATTACGTACATAATATATTTTAACACTTGGATATTTAACAAAAAGGCAAAAAAATAAAGTTTTGTTATATTATTAATTTATAATATTAAAAAACAAATACAATTAATTAAGTATGAGAATATAAGATAATTTAAAAAAATCTTCCATTAGAAAATCAAATTTGGGCGATGTTGATAAACCATAGCGAATAAACTAAAATTAATATTTACATACGTTTATATCAAAACATTTATTTTCTAGTGACACTTTCTGCAAAGGCTTCTCTCTACATCCGGTATTCTATTTATTATAAAATATATGTATTTTTCTTAAAATATTTATTCAGACACAAAACGGATTTTTAAAATATTAACCTCATTGATAATGCTATATTCTTTATATGTTCATGTACTCAATCAAAGTATTTAAATTTCCTTAAACATATTGCAAGTTAGTTGTCCCTTAAAGAGCATACGACCTAAATTGTTCATCATGCTTGGTCGTGATTCAATTTCGTGTGCTTGCTATTTTTAAAACTCTGCTCATTTGCTATTCGGCCAAGAAAAACCCCGCCTCCGTATGATATTGCAATTTATATTTTTCGACTATGTATTAAATGTAAAATACAACCAGTTTATACAATTATGTCATAACGAGAAAAATTATTTACTTATAGTTACTTCTTTAACTGTTATTCTTTTTACTGCATTAGAAATAGCAAAAGGTGAAAAACATAAAATAAATTATAAAACTTTTATGATCTTCATACTGTACTTTTAAAAGGACATTGCGCTTTCTTTTAAAAAAATTATATTATCTTCTTATAAGAATTGATGAACAAGTTTATTATTCCACATCGTTGATTTACTCTAACTTGTGTAAAATGATTGTTTTTAATAGTCTAAATCTATTCGAATATCACTTCTTGTATAAGTATCCAGCGAATAATTATCTACTCTTGCAAGTCACTATATTGAAACAAACTTAAGTTTTAACATAACACAACTTAAATCAATAGATATCACTGGTTAACCGATCTAATGCACTAAATCTATCAAATTGTAGTTATTATTGTAGCTAGGATATGAAATATTTGCAAATCTTGATATAATGTTGGCTTCCAAACTAATTCTAATGTAAGAAAGCTTCTTCTTATACAAAACAAAAGATTTCGTCATTAGTTAAAATATTTTATCATTGATCTGCTTGAGGTTGGATCCAGAGTGTTCTGTCCGTATTCTTCTACTTAACGTGCTTCTCTATGCTATCCTGAAACTTTTCTATATTTCACATGTCCTTAATAAGATAAGAATAGAGTTGAATAGAAAGATTTTTAATTTGGGAAAGTGGAACTTAAAAGTTTTTTTGTTTTTTTGAAGGTAATACTGTTGTTATACAACCTATTTGCTATATTGCATTTCTTTACATTTGAATCAATCACATCGATCTCATGGATCCTTAAATAGATAATAAACAGTGTGTGTGAGTGATGTTGTAAATTATGAAACTATTATAATAATATGCAAATAATGTGCACAAAATTTCAATTAACCGTCTGTGCAAATTTAGCGTGCCATAACACAGTTTGTACTTAACTTCACGTATGCTGAAACTAGATGCTTGAATGATGTCATGAACAACCAAAGGAATTTAAAACGATAACAAAATTGTTGCTATGGTTAACATTAAAACAAACTATGTAATCATTTAGTTTAAAATAATAGTTCTGATTGGTGAGGGTGCAATAAACACGGATTATATCTGCCTGTATGATTCTTTATGTTTACTCGAATATTACACATCTTTATATAAATATTTGCTATTCAACCATTCGAATGATTTTCAGTACCTAAAGTCGTAGACGGATTGAAGTGACAGATATCTTGATGCTATAGTTTTTACAGATTTTCAGTATTAGTAATCGGTCCCTGCCACTGAGAATAATATTTAGTTGAACTAAAATGATATAAAAGTATATTTAAATAACACAGAATGATCATAAAATTAAAATGAGTTCTATTAACTTTAACAAATGTTATAATAACCCTTTTTAGAATCAATCACATAGTTTTCAGAAATATAATTAAGCCCTAGCTTTATTACCGTATTTAATTTAAGTATACTAATCAACTCTTTATAAAAATATTCGTTGATATATGTGTAATAACAAGAAAACGATTATTGAATTTAACGACAATAATAATTGTTGCAAGCTCAAAATTATTTAAAATGTATCAGTTTAATTAGAATATTTAATACATTTTACTTATTTATTCTTTTTAGTGTTACATAAAAAAATGCTTGCATAAGCGGGACATGGTATACAGATGCCATTCTACTATAAACTATCTTAGATATGGTGAGAATATGAAGTAGGCATATAACTCAAAAATTATGAACTTTTGTTATATCTAGGACACATAGCGCTTGTTAACAAAATACAAGATACATATTATACGAAATTATTGCGATATATTGTCAATCCTCCTATAAACATCATACTAATTTCAACAGTAGCGGAAATATTCCTATAAAGTATTATTATATAAAAAAAAGTATTGCACAGCATGAATAATTTAAGTAAATAATGTTATTTGAGTTTTAAATAACAGAAAGAAAAGTTACTTTTTTTGCTCATATCGAATCATATAACAGTATTAATAAGTATATCAACTGTATTAGTAGAAATAAATAATGCGAGTAAGAGTTACTTTCTACTAAAAAAAATACTATAGTAGTTATAATAGGTAATTCTTAATTAATATAATTATAAAAACATAAGGCGGGTTGTATAACTAGACAAAATTGGCAATAAATTGTAATATTGCTTTAAATTAATGATTATTATGTAATGATCTACATGCCACTGTACATAATCGTGTAAATTCGAAACAGCCATATTTTAATAAATTTTAAATCGAATAAACGATAAAAATTACACTTTAACCTCTTGTCTGATTGTTAACACATTCAAGTATAACCACAACATCATATTTTCTACAGTATTTATTTATAACTATTATAAGGAAAAAAACAATTCTCATTAAGTATATACCAGATAAAAAATATTGGTTACGGGAAACCCGTTAAATTTAGTTCATTAATTTTAAACGTCACTTACAAAAACAATCAGAAATAAAATAAACATTATTACTTATTTACATTATCATTGTTTGATTTATCTCTATGACTTAAAAAAACGATAAATTAAAAAACCAGGAAAGGGTTTTAGCAAATAGCTCAAACTTTTGCGATTTTTCTTACTTGTAATAGGAATTATATAAATGTCGTGGTAATTTATAAGAAACGAAAATTGTAAGTCAATACCTTTAGTCGTACCAAACAAAAATAAGTTGTCTGTCAGACTAACAAAATTTTAAGTTGTTTCAAAATATGGTGACAATATAGTAGCCAAATTCGTTCATAATGCAATAAAAGGAATATTAAAAGTTTGAAATGCTATAATTTTTTTAGTAAAAAAGATATAACATGTGAATTATCATAATAAGTTCATCATTTATCATTATCTAAAATCCAAATCTGAACATTGAATAACACAACACTAGGCATTTGATTTTCGTAGTTCACAGATAAAGCAGCTACTCTTTTCTTGGGATTGTCATAGTCGCCTTTTAAAACACGCCGGTGTAGTGGTAGGGAGGAAAATACTAGTCATATACCCCACCTTATTGATATTGTTAATTAATAATGAAAATATGAGTGATATTCGAGAGCAATATGTCAGTATTTTTAACGTAATATGCGTTTGATAGTTGCGTATTATTGCACTGTATTGTTTATAGTGATCCACGATCTATCGATACATTCAGATTGTAGATGTTATTAAGAGTATTAAAGTTTATTTCCAATTCATTTTATTCGTGTTTTCATTATTTTATATCCTGTAATATCCGTTGATAATGTTCGAACGTTGTTTGCGATTGTTATAAATATAACCGACTGCCACGCTAACGGGTCGTCACCTTGACTTCTACGAGACAATAACAAAGGAGGTCATTTTGAACTTAATAATGAAGCACAGTAAGTTTATTTTTTCTTTTGCAAACAAGTGTATACGGAAAATATGAAACTTTAGCAAGTTGTCAGATTTTTTGTGAACATAGTAGGATTGAGATTCGGGCAATTTGGTTTTACCCAAGGACCAAATGATTAGTAAACCACCGACTATAAATTTTAATTACATATTTAAGCGTCGGTGTTTCCAAATACTACTACTAGTGGATTTTACCACATTACCACTTAATACTAGGTGGCATCGTGATCAAGCACTAACCTATTTACATAAAAGATAACAATAACTTCAATTAAAATGGGATACTAACATTGTATAATAAATAGAAAACCTAAAAAAGATCGTCGGATGTGATACGAATGGGTAGTATGAACTGTTCCGTTTAAACGCAATATTAACTTAAAATAATTGGGAGATTCTTTCTTTCACGCGCTTCACTATCGAGAAGGAAGTTCTAACATTTATAATCCCCACATAAATCTTTCTAACAACAAACAAGGTCGAAAAATGTTTTTATCATAAGGCAATCGAAAGTAACTTGGCAAATTATTGACACGGAAATAAATGAAGCTTATGTGAACTTAATCAAGCAAGACTTCTTTAAATACGGATATTTGACTTACCGCCGCCATGAACGGATAAGGCACCGAAAGGTTATCCATCTCTGGCTTACTTCCGGCAAGTCGGATTTGAGGCCGCGTTAACAGAAAAGGGTGAAAGTGGCTAACATATAGGCTTTACCATTTCATATATAATTATGTTCACAGTGATCACCATACTTCCTGTAAAGAAGACAAAGTCTTTGCTAATTAAACAGATATTAAATGGCAGGTGTAAAAACTGGCTGATGATTGCTAAAATACAAAACAGTTTGCTGGCAACTGACATTAGTAATTTATTTTATTAGACCGAAATAATTCACGATCATACCTCCCTCATCAGTAGCCAATATTAAAGAGTTTCATGTTCCGGTTCAAAAGATGCTGTAGCGTGTGAAACCAAGAAATCAATTTAATGTATCGCGGTGATGATTTTATGGTTAAAAATGCCTCACAATTGAATACAATTCGTCAAGCTGAAAAGGAAATAAACTTTACAAAATGTAAACTGTTACCGCAGACCGTTTTGTGGTATTGGTGCTAGTCAGGGGTATTTACGGAATGATACAACATGAGAAAAACAAATTATAATAAATAAATAAGAGAAGTGACTTCACTTTTCTTGAAGGTCAGCCACGTAGCGGCGATTCACCGGATGTTGCAGCAGTTCATAAACCAAACCGTAAAACGCAAGTAAGTTAGCCTACCTTAAAAAAAATTACAGTTTGACTACAAAATCTATAGCATCTAAATACCAACAATATAAAATGATGTTACGCATCAAGTGATTAATTTAAACAAAAGCCATATATTAATTCTACACAGGTGTAGAAGTGACAACACTTGTACGAACAATGCCAAGGTAACCACTTAACTAAAGCGGTGAATATGTTCTCTATTTTCTAAGTTACGATTACATTTTATGTTCTTGACAGGATATGATTAACACTAAAACTGCCCAACATATTGTTAATAGTGTTTTAATATACCCATCGATGGAATGAGCCTACATTTCGGAAAAATGTACATAAATACGTAACGTTTTTGTCCAGTTTTACTAAATTCATGGTTTTCTGTATGACAATTCACTTTAAAGAAATATCAATCATTATATTTAAAATAATGTTTTTGTTAAATATGTTTTAATATGTCTTATGAGGGATATAATAAAAAGTACCGCGCCGTTTTATTTAGTATGGCTTAATTACCGGAGACCGTCAGTGTAGGTAACACCACAAAGAATATTTCTGCCGATAAACACAAGTTAGCAATCAGTACTGTGTTCTGGTTTGAAGGCGCTATACATAGAGAAATTACAAGAGTAACGAGACTTAACATCTTCTTTCTCAAGGCCACGAGCATAATGTGCAGTGTATTAATAATTAACATTGTTACGGACAGACCCACCGTTTACCATCAGATGACTTAGAATAAAAAAAAATATTAAAAGCATATACATGTTAAATTTGGATTTTCTGATATGAACTATAAAATCGATGTTAATGTCTTCTATTGAAACAGTTTTTAAAATTGCGTGTAGTGATCTTTAACAAGTGTGAATGTTTAACTAATTACCTAGGGATTATTATATGTATTGATTGTCCTGTAATTAAATACGCATCGTAAAATTGAAACGTTGTGCGAGCAACACGTCGGCGTGTAGTTTTCCTCTTAAGTAAAGCAGATAAATAGAAGCGCGTGCCGGCGCCGCGCGCATACACCGGCACGATGGCCCGCCAAGTGAGGTTGCTCGCGTGCCTCGCGCTCTGCGCCTGCGCCGGCGCCGACGCGCGCCCCGACGACAAGTCAGACCACAATCGCCTACAAATCATGGAACACCGTAAGTAACAAACAAAAATTATCCGTGAACTAATAACAAACCACGGTCAAATGTGAAAACGACAGTTGCATTATAGTTTTATCTGATTTCGTTTTTTTCATCAGTGTTTATACCTTTGTTCTCTACACTATCAATTATTATGCGCCGATAAAAGGATAACAACGGTTCAATAGTTAATCAGGTACGTGAACTTTGAGTTATTACATAATTAGTTAAAATGTATCAAGAACGGTAACTGATAACGTACGTACCATCATCAACATCCATTTGTTTTACGACTTTCACCGACATTGAACAACACAAACTACTTTATTTTTAATTGGTTAATCTAAAAAAAACTGTTTTCTTTTTTTATTTACCGCAGTCAATTTTAAAGTTACATCGTTTGAATTTATCAACTAACTTTAAGATCTTTGATATTAAATATTAAAAATAACAAATGATATAAAGTGGGTGTTTGTCAACAATCCCAACCTGTAATTTAATTTTTACCAATTAATTGTTACCAAACTTGTTTCGAGCGATTACTCACAACGCCGCTTTGGATGTATGCAGATATAACCTTATGAGAGGTTATATACCGGGATTTCCAAGATTTTTTTGAACGGCAAACAGTATAATTAACGTTTGGTGTACATTTAACTAATCTTAAGTTTCACTATCTACTATTAGTTATTGAACAGTGTTGTTTTTAAACAGAACCCGACCGCGACCTTTTATCAAAGCGACCTCAAATGAAACGTACATATTAATCGAGCTTAATTTAATATAAAATAATATATAGAATAACCATGTTTGTTTATTCCAACAAACCATGAGTATATAAAGATCAAATATTAAAACCCAAGTACTTTGCACAGTTTGGATTAAAAAAAGGCCTGACAATATTTTACACCTTTATGACAATGAATGAAAACAGGATCTACTGTTCTGACAGAGATGTTCATGGAAAAATAATTACGATATTGTAAAGTGAATAATCAGAACTATTATCTATCGATTATATAATGACTCGATTCTCGTACATAATAGTTCGGTTAAATGGAACAAATAATTATATGAAAAAACCTGCGGAGATAACAAGCCTTTATTTCAATGCATACTGCAATTAAAATTTTAATTGATGTGTCATTTGTGGTCAATTCGTTGACTTGTTTACAGCGACAATGGGGAAAACTTGACTAAGTTTACCACATTCAGGGCTTATATAATAATATATAGCAAATTATAAAATAATATAGCGATTGAAATATCCTTACCTTGTATACGTTAAAAAAAGAAACCCGCAATTTCAGACGACTTAGCTAAAAACAAAATCAACTTATGTTAAGTGGATGATCTTACCTTTTTTTCTTTGAGTTGTTAATGGATACACACAGCTAATATTATAAATGTTAAAAGCGACGGTTATTTAAAAGTCATATGAAAGTGCTTTTTCAATAATTAATAAATTTTCGAACAAGCAAAATTAAGAAACGTACAAAATTTTTAAAAATCAAGTTTTTCTTGCTTGATAGATAACCTTATGACACATAACCTTTTATCCATTTGCTAAATGCTATTAATGATATAAAGCTATACAAAATGCAGACACGTTGATTATTTTAAAAATTTTTATAATAATCGCAAATCGTTCTCTTTTATTTTTAATGCCAATCTTTAAGTTTCAATGTTAGTCGATCACTAGAAAATAAGTACAACATATACTAAATACATATCGCTGCTTACAATAACAATATAGTTGATACGAACCGGTTATAAAGGACTAAAGTCTGAGAAGGACCATCGTACTAATAAAAATTTTGCAAAACGAGTTTAAACATAAACTATATTCGTAGACTCAGGGCAAGTTTATTGTTTAAGACATATTGCAAAGTTATTCGAAAACAATACGAATCTAAGTTTACTTAAAAAACAATTCTGCTGTGTTTTAATCTTAATGTAAAAAATTTATCTAATCTAATATTTATAACCTAAATTCTAGACCACTGATAATTATTACTTTTACGCTTATTACTTTTGCATATTAAACTTCAAAATTGATAGGTTACATGTGTAGCTAGACCAAAAGTATGTGATTTTAATATAATAATAATCATTTCAATGTATCCATTTCTTTTATTTAGTTTTTAATAGCATTTTACAATTTTGATCAGTACGAAATTGTTGTAAACTGAACCTGTTATTTATTACAAGTGATAGTACTTGACATCACATCTACGCTGTTTAGAGTGCTAACTTAAAGTTTCTTTATTCTAGATAACTCCCGGGAGAGCTTCGGTCGTAAAAACTTACAATTAAATGTGAGGTATTATGATCCGGAGAGGATTACAAAACCCACGCAAGACGAGAGACCGGTCAACGAGAAATATCCACATGCGGTGCTCTTCGGGGGTACCTGCGGCGGCACGATCATCAGTCCCAAATGGGTACTCTCAGCTGCCCACTGGTATGTAATTTTACTAAAAATTAGGTAAAATATTCAAATGCTTTAATACTCCAACAGTCTATTTATTTATTTCATCTTACCATACAATCAAAACAAATAATGATAGGAACACATACAAGCCACGTACTCATGACAGTGTTAGTATACTCTTCGCTTAAATGACATTCTCTCTCCAACAAACGGAAAAAAGTATACAAAACTAAAACAAAATGAAACAGTCTACATTTATATTGTCCTGTCGCGTCATTGTACAATAGCTCAGTCATTACAATTAGCATTTGCGAACATTAGTCATCATTGCACGGAAAGACCCGTGGCATTTAAAATATCATCAGATAACACATTTGCGTACGTAAAATCCGATACTTTTGCATATCTGCACATGATTAACTGCAGTCTGCAAACAGGTATCAACAAAACATGTTTTAGTCGAATAACCCAAGGTCTTGTTTTCGAGTATAATTTCTTTTTTATGTTATAACTTATGTTATTACGTATCTTGTGAACGATTGGTGACAACGAAAATCACATAATTGCTATTGAGACTCAAAATTTTAACTTTAGGTGGTAATGAATCGTATTACTTAAATGACATAGATTTCGTAAAATATATTTTTTGCAGCGACAAATGAAGTAATTGAAGAGAAGGCTTATGTTCAGTGGGAACTGAGACTTTGGGCCTAATATCCGCAAAGGTTGTTCTTGTAACATGTGGGTTTCCTCACAATGTTTTCTTAAAGAATTAATGTTTTATAAGTTATCATTGCAAAAATTTTTAACTAATCCATAACAAGTTTCATAACAGCCCACCGCTCCGATTTTGAGCATGTAAAAATGAGTATTACTAAAAATATTCTTTCCCAATGTATGTGTAGTCAATAAAAAGCAAAACAAGATAACCTTATACATATTAATACCTACGTAATCTCGGATAGTGTCCAGCAAATGACTCAATGCTTTTGCTAATCTTTTTATCTTCTCATTTTTTTATGATCATTTATAAGATTCATTTAAAAAACTAAATAGAGTTGTAGACAATAATACTAAAGTATTTATAACTTGAACATGTGGAAATGTGTAATAAGTATTTATGCGTGTACTTAAGATGCTTTATTAACATATGAATCATACTCTATAGTATATAAGGTATAACTGTTTATCAATTTCAATGATGACGTTATTTTTATTGCTTGTTAAACTTGTCCACCTTTTAAAGTCTTATGTTAATATTAACCAATTTGTCAGATAAAATGGCGTGATGTAAGAATTTATTTTGAGTACTTTATTAACAAACATGCAATAATTTCACAATCATGTTATTGTTTAACGAATGTCTCAAGGATATCACTGCTTAAGACATCTTATCATGTTATTGAAAAGGTTTTATATAAATTCGACGATTATTTGCAAACTGTACAATCTCCAACTCTTTTTTTTTAATGGTAAGATTACAAAACCTGAATCATAAATAAATAACAGACAGTATAGTAAATATAAATATATATTATTAAAATTGCGATTAAATAAAAAAAATGGATTTCATATAAATATAGAAATTAAAACTAATTAACCGTTAATGATAACTTTAGTCTACTATTAGACTAAAACTTTAAAGACAAATCTTTCCCAACTAAAAATTTACACATAAATTTTAATACCAAAGAGTAATTTAAATAAAATTACTTGACTCATTAATATTTATGTATTTACGGTTTGTCTGTTTATTTCGGATAAACTTTGAAATATCTACGACAATATTCAAGGAATTTTCATTGATATATCGTTGACAACAAAAGCCGTACACTACTTTTACTGAAAAATATGTTGCACCAACAGTTATATTGCCGTTGCGTTAAATATACAATATGAAGGTATATAACAAGTCATCCAAATTACAAAACATTTCTAACCGGATTTGAATCAACTTCGTGTTACAAAGCAAGAGATTAGCCACTGCGCCACGTTAACAATTTTTTATATAAATGTAGGCGGGCAAAAGTTGTACCGGGTTTATCTGCCTATATCACTGCGTAAACAAAAATTGTAGGACAAAGGAATAATTTGCTTCTTTGTCTGTCTACAACATCTCAAGGTTCGTCTCCACTGTGGGATGAGTGTATTAATTTGTATTCAGAGGAAACCCAGTTAATCTGCACACGTCAATGATGCACATCATTGTGGGGTTTTCCTTATTGTTGCTTTATGCCTCACAATATGCTTATTAATTATTATTATTGTACCCAGAGAATACGATAACGTACCCATTTGTTTATCATTTCGTATACTACGCCTTAACTATATCGTCTGGCCACTAATGAATAACAGACAACTTAACTAATCGGCATTTTTATAAGGAGTTGATTAAATGTTTGTCATTTATATAAAAAGACATTGTTTTGTAGTTAGTGAATAAATTACGAACATTAATTAGTGTATACAAAGTGTTTGCTATACTTAACAAAGAGACAAATGCCTGTATTCCGACCCCATTGATTTACGTAATCCAGTTAATGTAACTCGATAGCCAAACATATTTCTGCAATTTTAAAAAATACTGTGTTACCAGTCACTGGATTTAATAATTATTTTGTTAATTATTTTAATATTAGTCACATAGCGCCGGTAGGTTAATGCGTAACCAATTCCTTTAAGTGATCAGTTAAAAATAAATGACAGTATAACTTATAAGTAACAGGTCAAATGCAAGTGACGTAACATTTACCTATGAAAATAGTCACCAATTGGAACGCAGTTTTGTAATAGCCACGTTTGTAATACATCTCTTACGTATTCACTTTATAATTTAATAATTATGAAATATATACTTGGTCTACTCAAAATAAAAAAAACTCACCAAGATTACTTTTCAAATACATCCTTATATGATTGTCTTCTAAACATCTTATGAATATTGTTTTAGTTTTAGTAATAATTGCATTTTTTATTCAGTACCTACATGAACATAATTTCGATATAATTAACAATATATATCTAATAAACATCTAGAGTTGCGGACCCATGACCGATCTATTTAATTTATTATGGAAATTGGTTTGTGCGTCCGACCGTAACCCAAAAATCGACAAAGAAACTTACAAATAAGAATTGTATGCATAAAGCAACGCCCACGTCTACTCTCGGCTTTGTCCAATAACCGTATTAGACCATTTAAAAATACTTCTAGCAACTCGCTGTAACGTAAATCAAAAAGTCGAGTCAATAATGCCTCCGAAACGAACCTTTTGAAAATAGTTTAAATGGTATAAGAAATTCAGATAATATCTACGCTAAATAATGTTTCCGTCACAGTTAAATTTAAAAAATCGTTAGCAATATTAGGTATCTAAATTTATTGCTAAATAAGATCATCGAATGATATTAAAATAACAAATAGATAATAAAACGACAGGCGAAGGATTATTTGTATGTATAGACTTTGTACCCTGTTTTTAGTAACTAACTTTTATAACTTATTCTTAGTAACTAACAAGACAAGTTATCTTTATATACTAATATGAAATATGTATATTTGTAGCTACAGCGGAAACTGCTTATGTTGACAGTTTATCACAGTATTGTTGAGTCTACAATCATACTGGAGAATATATAGACATATATAGTAACCTAAATAGTGATTAAACTATTTAGACAGATGATTATATTACCCTGCCTTGTTCATGTGATATTAATTATCTACAATTATCATCCTTTCAGCACGCTTTTCACCGGCGGTAAATATGTACTTGCTGGCACAAATAACTCGGAAGATGACAGTGGTATCACGCGCCGTGTCAAACAGCTCTATATACACCCTCGCTTCAGTGTTGGTCCTTATTGGCTCAATGCAAAGCGCTACCAAATCAAACAGGTACGAAGCTTTTACCACCATATAACCCCATTTTCAAGTTATTTTGTATCACTTAAATCGCATACTATTTTTAAACATATATGTACTTCGTTTACTACTCGTACCAAATCTAAATCAAGTTCTATCTACATTTATGACATTGAATCCACTTAAAAAGCCATGTTTTTTTTTCTACTTTTCCCTGATATAATGATTAAGCCATGTTTTAATTTGCATAAAGTACAAAAACTACCTATGTCCACTGCTGGACATATGTCTCTTGTACTGTGTTCCACAAAATACGGTCTTGTGCTGTTTGAGTCCAGCACATTCAAGATAAATCCAACGAAAAATTTTAGTTGTTCACAAAATAAGAATGTCATAATAATTTTTGGATTTTTTGCGCAGGTAGCGGCGAGGTTTGACTTCCTTCTCGCCGAGTTAGAAGAACCTCTGCCGATAGATGGCATAAAGATTGCTGCAGCGAAACTTAACGATAATTCTAAACTTTCACCTGGATTAAATGTTGGATACGCTGGCTACGGTGCTGAAAATCACGGAGTAAGTTTTTTTATTCTATATAAATAGATACAGTCCGAATACCAACAAAACACTTTTCCCATATTGTAGAATAAAAAAACTCGGTGCAGAAATTTATCAACCTTTGTCGCTAATCGTTTAACCATTTAGACCACGCATTAAATATTAACATAACAAAATTATTTTCAGGAAACGATGCGTCACCACATGCACGGCATGGATCTGTCATTACTACCAGACGAACAGTGTAGCCTATTAGAAGAATACGATTCTCAAGACATGATTTGTATGAAAGGACGCCCTCCCAGATTCGATTCCGCGTGCAACGTAAGTGATATAATAAGAACACCTAATAGATAACTATATTCAGCCAATTCAATAACTTGTCTCTATACCCTACCAAAGATATTAATAAAAACAGTTGAAAGCTTATTGCTTGAGGCATATATTATGATAAAAAAATCTATTTATTACTAAAGAAAAGTCTTTATAAATACAGTAATAGAAATTATTAGAAACATATGTTGGTTGGTTACAGGGCGACAGCGGCAGCGGTGTGGTTGACGAGCGAGGAGTGCTAGTTGGAATAGCATCGTGGGTTGAGAATGACGCAATTGAATGTCGCAACGGAGCCACCGTCTACTGCTCGAAGGTGTCGGTCGCACGGGATTGGATACGAAAAATAGCAGGCGTCTAAACTTATAGGCTACAGTTATTTTAGTTATGTGACACAGTGAGTAGGTGCGATATATCTGCCATTTCAGCAACACACATACACAATTTTAATTCAGGTTATCTGATTTTTAATAACGGTCGACATTTTAATTAATATTTAACCAATCATTTATAAACACTGGAGACTACAAAGGGATTGCTATACTAGAATATAAAATAATAGAAAAAGAAATCAACATAAAGTAATATTTAACGACCAACAAAAACCCACAAATTTACATGTTATCTTTTTAAGCAACAATGCATTAAAACAAGTCAATTTGGAACTACAGTACATTAATATTGTAAATACATTGCAATTAAAAAGACCTTATTAAAGGAAAGGTCACTGTATGTTACGTACTTTTGACGATTTTAATATTGATATCTATAATTACGACTTTTATAAACAATAAATAAAAATAACTGTTGTTTTGGATAGTATAAGTTTTCATCATACCTGCAGACTCATTGTACATTTAAATTAATTTTACAACATTGAAGTTGATATTATAACTTATACGATACGCAGGTACAAGACTATACGAATATTGTTTTATTATTAATAAATACTACTTACACTAGCCAGGTTTTCCATATTTTAGAGTCCCAATTCTAAAAAAAAAACTGAAATCAATATTAGGTACTTAAAGCAATATTGATTGTATGTTGACAAAAAGCTGTTACCCAAGTGTCGAAATACCAAAATATGGCCATATAAATAAAAGGAGTCAGAAAAGCAAGATGATTAGAATCTAGGCAAGTTATTATGCTAGTCAGTTTCGACTCTCTAGTACTGTCTTTTGTTATTAGTTCGTATATAATAATTTTATATATTCTATTAAGAGTTAAATGTGAGAACAGTTATCAGTAGCACGTTTTTGAAATTCTTACTACCAAAGTTTTACTTAAAAACTCAATCGACACAATATCTTAAGGTTTTATTCAAATGTAATAATATTAGTAAATAAATTATAAAAAACTACATCTGCGTGCATTTTTTTTTACCCAAATTTTGCCTGTGCTCTTTGGAAACTTTTCGGAAATTCGTCTAATACTTTTGTTGTTATCATTTTAATAAATAATTATACTACCCAATGTCTAATCTCTTGCATAAACTGCATTATAAGTACTCCAAATAGCTGTGAACACGCATTCAGCAATCTTGTTTTAGACCATTTGCAAAAATATTTGCTGACTATAATTTTTGTGTTGAATCTAAAGGTAAAACAAGTGTATAATAATTGAACTAAGTTTTTAATTGTAAATATACACTTTGAAAGTGAACGACTGTTTAGACCACGACTTTTAATATGAATAACAAAAAAAATATTTTCTTTAACATCATTTTATTAGAAACAATTATTAATATAAGATATATAAAAAGCAAATGTAAATTTAAACCTTTAGATACTTGTCATATAGACAATATGTAATTTTAGTTTCCTCTCCTCTGCTCTCTACCAGATAAGGCGTAATTCCAAGATTTGGAAATAACAAGAGAAGTTAACACACCTTTTTAGTAGCTAAATTTATAATTCGTTATGTGTGCTTTTTACAAACAAAATATACACTATAAACGTTGTAAAAATAGTCTTGAACACTGGAATATGAACCCGTGCTTAGCTTGACTTCATATTAAGCGCTTAATACCAACAACCAAACCTATTTCTGATTACCTATATCCCCATCGTTCTAAGCAAATGCACCCCTAAGCCCCCAAGAAATAACTGTTTTTAAAGATTCAAGAATTATTTTCACTATAGCTTGTTGAGACTCAATTTTGTGTTAACTTTGGTTTTCGCTCGCATTGTCAAAATATTTAAAAATGTTTATAAAATTAAAGTTATTTTCACCGTATATTGAATGAATTCAATGCACATTCACGTAAATATTTTGCACTCTAAGAATGACAATTTGGAAGAAGTCTTTAAAAAAATAATAACTTTTAATTTAGAGAACAATTTCTCTGTGTCAGAGTTGTAATTAATAATTTCTAATCGTTAATTAAATAAAAATATGTTAAGCAACCTTAAATATATTTGTTTATCCATGTTTCATTAAAAACAAAGGATTTTTCACCGCAGGTTTTTACACAAACCTTTTTTAAAACGATTAGCAATATAAGTATTCATCGAAAACAAGGTAATTCGAAAACATTCAAGCGTTAAAATGAAAAATAAAAACAACACACATGTTCCTGGAAATTTAATGACTTTAATAGAAGAATAACTAAATCAAAACAGCAAGATAGAAGAAAAAATCATCCATTATTAACATCATCTTCGTCTGATTATATTTAAGCGAAAGACCAAAATTAATCAATGACCTAACAAAATATACAACAAAAGTCATTAAATAATTAAGTCCAACCGAGCAGTTAGTGTAACGTGGACGACGGCCGAAATAATACAAAGCCATTATTCGTTTCAACCTCATCGCTAAACAAACAAGTTACATAATACAACTTACAATTTTGAATAATATTGTGATTAAAAAGAAAAAGTTAAATAATTTTTTTTCCTACTTATATAATGTGTAATAATATAAAGTGTCGGCTACGTTAAAATGTATAACTATCCATATGCTTACATAGAATTTTCACACAGCGGAACGGAGGTAACGCGACTGCGCCAGTGCTTGTGGTTGTGGTTACGTCCGGACCGGCTCCGGGCCCTCCCCCGCCCTTAGAGCGGAGGAGCACGAAGCACACGGCCATTCGGTGTTCCAAAACAGATGGATACAATTTTTTTTGAATAAACAAATAATAATGTACAATCATATCTAACATAAATTACACAATGCATTTTGAACGTTTTCTTTTGCAAACGAAAAGTATGTTGTGAAAGTCTGTAACAAATTCTAGAATCGATGTTCTGAATAGCCAACGGCGTAAAGCAGCCGTCGCAGTCACCGCCCAGTGGTCTCGCTAACCCTACGCTTCTTACCGAATGTTACGACGAATATGAAAGCGACTTCCCAAACCAAGTTACAGTGCTAACGTTCCCCGTATCCTAATCGGAACCGGAAAGCGGGCGACCACCAGAATCGTCTCGAATGTTTCACCAACAAAACAAAATAAAACACGTGTCAACCCGAGTGAGCGCACAACTCTGTACAATTTAAAACTAGGCAAACACACGGAGATGTCTGCGGCGCGGCCCCGCTCCTCGAGCTTCAGCTAACAATTGTTATCACGATAATCATCAAGCGCGCAATCCTCTCCGTTGGAACCGTAACAATGTAGCTTTTTTTGGAGTTTTAATTTTTTTTACAATATATAGGATTTTTCTCTATAATTAATTATATCTAATATTTACAATGGAGGTGAATGGACATATTTAAAACACTAAACATTATCTCAAAAAAAAAATTAAACCAGAAATTCCTACCCGAAATGAAACATTATCTACAATTTTTAAAGAAACAGAGATGAGGCGCATCGCTATCTGTACCAGCTGACCATGGAGTGTTATTGACCAAGTCGCGTGGTGTCACTGTAAAAGATGCCACCACGTTGCATTCGAGTTGAATAGTTTGTTTTACTCAAATTCATTGTGGTATTTTAGTTTATCAGCGCCAAATTTTCCTTCATTTTTCAGAGTCAAAGTCATTGAATTTGTTCATTAGTTTCGTAAAGAATATTTTCAAGGAAAGGCAACACAGCAACAGCACGCTGGTCGCGAGGTTGGACAGGAGCGCTCGCAACCTTCTACACGTGCCGAAAACATCCTCCATGGTCATCTTGAGCGCGCAGTCGCCCGATCTCCTTCAAAAGCAAAACTCTCACAAACAAATCTAACAAATAGATCGAGTGTGCGTTTCCGTCTATCGCTAAACTATAACTACGCAGAAAAATAGTCTCTGTTAGAAAGTATGATATACCCGAGCGGCGTCCGATTTCGTCAGTCGTATAATATAAAACGCAAAAAAGAAACACATGCTCGATCTATAGTTTATTTAGAGTAAGGGGAGGTCGTAGTGTGTTGGTAGGGGGGCGCGCGTGGCGTGGCAGTGTGCTGGTGCGGGTTCAAATCTTGTGTATCTTCTGCGACACGACCACGGGGTTGTTGCGCCGGATCTCCTGCGCGCCCAGCTCCCGGTAGTCGAACGAGCACTCGTGCTTATCGCTGTACCGGTGCACCGCGCAGAACAGCCCCCCGCAGCGGCACTCGAACCCTGCGACAATCGTTATCGCGGCTTTGAAAATTGTGTCACAGCGACCGCTGCGCACCACCCGGTACTTATACAGCAGCCACAATACACCGATTCAAACAGTCTTACAGAACACTACAACGGCATGACAAAACAACACGTGGTATGTATTTGGTGGTTTATCTCACCAAACCGAACAAGCAATACTTGTGATATTATTAAAACAATTATAAAAAAATACTGCTACTAAATTTTGCCTAACCATCAACAGATTCAAACCACTTATAAAAAAAGTCATAAATGTTACAAAATTGTGCAAATTTTGTTTGGTACATATCCGTGTTTATTATACCAGACAGGATTAAAATAAAAAAAATATGGAGGAACTTAACAATGACATGTCAATTATGAAAGTTTTCATCGCGTTTTGTGAAATCGCACGTCAGCTCGATCGCGGGGCAGTTTGCTCGTGCGCAGCGCACAATGGGCGTACACGTTTCCAATGCAATCACGTTTCATTGATAAGGAGTTATAGAGACGATGACGTCATAGCACGCTACAATAACAATTACGGTTCATCGATACTAGGTTCCACAGAATCAACCCGCACCATTTTACTTCTTTATAAACAAATTTTTATCCTTTACTTTACAATTCTATCAAAAATGTGAATCTTGGTACCGCTACTAGTGGCACCTGGTCTCTATTGCCAGAAAATATCGCAGTTCCTATTTATGCCGTAACAGTGGTGAGGAAACGACACTTAAAATCTTGTGTCCCAAAACAACGAGTACAAAGTCACAATGTACATCAGAAACATCGTATAAATGTTCTATTGTCTTCATCTGATTTGATCACTCTTTTAATTGTTATTTACGGAAATTATATCCGAATTATGCAAAGCCTTTATTGTAGGCTAATTGTTACAAGTAATCATTTAATAATTTGGTATTGATAATAACGTCATTATGTATAATAAAATTTAATATTTCTCAGAATCAAACGTTAGAACCCATTAAGCACACAATTATCAGCTATCCGCTATCAATGGACGTATATTACACAACTATCGCTCACATTGGAATCGCGTGATAAGTTTTACATGCGCCGTTAAGAAACTTATTGCGCATGTGAATAATATACCCGTTTTACTGTCGGTACGTAACTCAAACAACGTAATGGATATATATAAATACATACTTTATTAAAAATTATTATCAGTTTAAAACAGGTAATCTAAGTTATATGTCAACCCACGGGTAACGGCTAAAAGCTTGTTGTTACAAAGGGATCCCGAGTTCTATTCCGAGGCCACATGATATGAAATCTGGTCATAAGACAGATATTTTTCAAACCCACTTGAGTAGCTATCGTTAACTTATGCGTTAGTATTGTATATGTAAATACATAATCGTTTGGTATGTTCCAGCTGTTAAATGAAAACCAGAGTACTCTGAACAAATACGCTTCACTTTACACAGCCTCTTGTCACTTAACACCATGTGAATTTTAAGTCAAGTTAGACCATAAGCAGATATTTTTTTTTAAAACGTAATTGTTTTTAAGTAAATTGATCGCGGCATGAAGGCGTTTACTCTTTCTTACCTGTGAGTCCAACCTTCTTGCGGCAAACTGCGCACCTGTTCTTTTTCTTTTTGTCCTTGCTGGGATCTTTGTCGTCGGCGTCGGTGTCCGAGGCGCCGGTGCTCGCGCCGCTCGTTCCCGCCCCGCTCTCCTCCTCCAACTTCTGAAGCACATCACATAACTCATAAATATCGAAAAACAACATAAATTGGTAATTTTTTTTAAAAGCGAAATATTAGTGGCAAAAAAATTATTTGGTCAAGACAAAAACTAGATTAACTATAAAATCATAAGTACATTCAGTTTTCTATATACATTACATAAATTCGGACTGTTGGACCAACCCTCTTTAGGTTCTTTTTGACTCCGGCTGATGAACGGTCATCCTTCTCAAATTTAACAGCAGAATTTTTTTTAGGGTTTTCTATAGTTTCGTTAAGGTGCACTGGTTCTACAAAATCCTTTGGTGTTCTGTCTGAAGTTTCCTCCGGTCTAGATGTTAGAACGTCACTTTTGTCCGGTTCCGGTCCCCCGTCTAGCGTTGGTAGCAGAGTGTCGTTAACTTCTGTACTCGGCCGCTTGTTCTGGAAACTTTTGGAGCGCGTACCGCTGCTATTGTTGTCCGCGGAACTCGAATTACTATTACTAGATTTACTATTACGACGTAATGCTTTCTTCAAAATCCTCTTCCCTTTTGATTCTTTCTTGCTGGGGTCATTTTCCATTATTCAAGTTTCATTTTCTCAGTTTATGACATTTTGACTGTATGAAAATCGGTTTTAAAAACGGAACTGTCCCGCAGGCCACTTTTTTTTACTATTTATTATTCCATTTTACCACTTAGTGTCAGCGAGCCTGTTTTGTGTATTAATCGGTCGATACGAATAGTTACATATTTCAATATTTATTTTGATTTTTATTGTGAAATTAATAGTTTTTTTTTGTATAAATAAAGATTTTACAACACTATGGTATCAAGTACGTCCGCTTGACATTAGATTTTATTTTAAAATCGTCATTACGGAATGCCAGTACTTTAAAAAAGTTTTTATAACGCTATTAAACATTAAATGAATACCTTTAAGAAAAATAATATTTTTTTTTGGTCTTGCCAATCGCAATAAAGCTGTCAGAGATCAGTTTGCGTGTACAGTAAAATATTATTTGTATTGACCATGTACGAATTCTGTACATACTTTTTTTACAGTGAAATTTTACATAGTTTTATACAAATAACTAACTACGGACCGGAACAGAACGTATTAGTAAATTATATTTATAGCTTTTTATAATCGATCGCTATTAACACATATCACATGATAACGATTTATGAACATTTGAAATGTGAGATGGTTAGTTCGTTTTCAGGTCAACGTCCCGTACAAACGTATTATCAAATCTGTTAATTTTGGACTTGCGCATGTAATATCAGCAACGTATAAAATATATAAGCAATGTATTAAAATGTGGTACACATATTTCTGTTTATGATGTAACCAGTAACTGGAAAATATTTTATTACTTTATATCGACTAATATTATACTCAAATCGAATACCGATTCGTTCGATCTATAAATGATTATAACAAAGAGCAGACTCGTATACTATTATGTCGTATTTTGTACGTATCAATAAATCTTTGTCACATTAATTATTATTCACTTGATGATTTTCCGCGGCTATTACTTGATATAAAAGATTTTACGATTCATGTACGTAAAACAATTTTATTTGATTGTAGGTGTTGTAAATATAATTATTATGGAAACATTTCGAAACAAAGTTGTGATCCATGGTACTTATTATTTATTTTCTATTTTCCTCCATTTTATTACATTTTCCTGTTTTTCTTCTTACATTGAATCTATCGCCATCGTAACGAGCTGGCACGTAAATATGTTTTTTTATTATCCATTCAGATGGTGCCAAGATATTTGACTTGTGAGGCAAATAATTAATTTCCATGGCGATAATCGGTATACATGCAATAAATAAAATAAATTGACTCCGTCAGAACAACTGTAAAAATACATCCATGCAAACAATAGCAAAGCACTTATTATACAGTAAAGGCGAAACAATTGCACAACACATTGATGAAAGTGCAAACGAGTAATTAAAACACGAAGAAAACCAAACAAGTTGCAACATATTGATGTCTGACATAAGCGATATAACCCGACACCCATCCCCATTTGGGGTTTAGCAAATGCGCTGTATGGTGGTTTCAAATTTAACGAGAATATTTGCAGAAATTCAAAGGAATTTCTTTGTATAAATTTTACCCTTGCTTGTAATTTAGTAGACATTTTTAACTCAATTAGTTTTTACAGCAAATCTAACGAGTATTTTGTATGGGTCTGTTCTGTTATCGGTGCATTATACATATTACGTATATTATCCCCACTATTGTCTAAAATCATTCATTATACAAATTACAATACATGCTTTATGACAATAATCTTATGCAATGAGAACAACTAGGTTGCAAGTTGCAAAGTGGATAAATGTCCATCTTCATGCTTTCTTATATTGTTAAGATCTTTTAACATATCGCTGTTCTTCTTAACCTTAGACCAAGTTTAGTAAAACTATTATGAGTCTACAATTCCATGCAACGTGTTTATGTGCAACTGTAAAACTTCACTGAAAAGCCACATACGTTAAGTTAGTCAGAACATTTCTAGGTTAATGACTGCTCGGAGGAACACCAAAACACGAATGCCAAGGAAAACACAATTAAGCAAAAACTTGTTGCAAAAATGATTGAAACCGATAGAAACATGAACTGATAGTTCTTCATGCGAGTTAATCTTTTTTATAGCAATATATAAAAAAATTACTGGGAAAGTGATATGAGCGCGTGACTTAAAGCACAAACAATAAGTGAGACGTACATATATACTAAAATCCGTATAAAACTCACGAACCATATTCATGGTCTGACATGCAATGAAAAAATGTCTAAATTTAACGAAATCAATGAGATTTTTAAAAGTCATAATTCATAAATATTTTTATGATGTCAACATTGCTAGTGTCCGTTTAACCGTCCAATTAAGGTTTTCCGTTATCCTAGAAATGGTTTACGACAATAGTGGTGGATTCAAACCTGCAAACATTGATTCACAAGCTTAGCCTTAAATCAATAGACGACAGATGAAATGGAGATTTGTATTAAAAAAAACTGTTAATAGTTGTTTTTGAAACTGAACAATGACGTTAAATTTATGAATTTTAATTAGTGATGGTACAGTTAATGGCACGGTTCTACGTGCAGCTATCAATTGAGTAACGGCCTCACATCTGTGTGGGTCTGCGGCTGGGCGGAGAGGCTGGGCACTGTGGGTGCGGCGGCTGCGAGCGGTGTGGGTGTGAGTGTGGGCGTGGGCGTCGGCGCGGGCGCCGGCACGAACGACGCCGCAACAGGAGACGGCGTCGTCGCAGGTGGTTGCTGTTTCTTTTTTAATGCCTCCTGGGAAAAACAACAGTTACAATATTAGATTACATCTTTTATATAGCAAATTTGCACTAAGAGGGTAGTAGGTTCGGTATTATTATGATTTCTCCAGTACATTAGTCTAAAGACCGAGCTATGAGGCTTTATACACAAAGAAAGACGCATACGTTTTTATTCAAATACTTGTATGTAAAAATAGAATAAACAAGAGGACGTATAGTTATTCTACTATAGTTTTTGAAGAATATCGCATTACACGAGTACAATCGTACCTACGAGAGCGGTTAGAGAACTAGGCTAACATATTATTTCATTATGCATAACAGTAAAAAGTTGTATTTCGTTATTTTTCTTGGCAAAACAAACAGGTTCGTGACAGCGAGTCGCTATTACTCCATACGCAGGCAGAGATTTCAGTTCCGATAATGACCTAGACGTGACTCTACGTAATTTCACTATTAAGTAAACTAACAAACCTTTAAAGACGCTATATTTCAGATCAACGCGATGGCTATGTTTATGACAATTTAACATTTCCACAACGCACGTACATCATAATTTAAATTATTCTTTTATAATTAATAACATTATGCGAGCCTTTACTTAATTAAAATCAGTGCTACTTAACATATATTAAATAAAAATGTTTACGAAACGAAAGTAAGTTGACAATGCTTCTTATATAAGTAAATTCTCTAGCCCGCCCATTAGATAAAAACTGACCATTTTTACATGAAAATGGGTACTGCTGTTAAATCCAATAAACTAAAAAGACTGCAACTCTTCATTGAGTGATATGTGACAGAAATCAAATGGCTTGTGCCTAATTCCAATGATTTTAAAACCACTGCCACGGGACCGACGAATGCGGCTTTGTATAGCGCAGGGCATTACAAAAGCCGCATTCGTCGCATTGCCTCATTTCTAGACCATTCGTTGAAATCTCTTTATCCTCTTAGCTTTATTAACACAATGGAAATGACATACTATATTAAAACAGTAAACCCAATAACAGGACTCCCAACTAAATTTCACGGCAATCGTAACTACTTAATCTGTATTCATACATACAAATAAAATATGAATATAATACACCGTCAGGACAACGCCTGGAGTTCAACCATGATGATGCAGTAATAGATTGGTTAAAACAAAGAATCTAATTCTTAAATAACAGCTTTCTTATGAATTAAGATAAGAATAATAATAGTTAACTTATAACTGTCTATTTGTGTCTTGTAACTTCTGAAACGACTAGATTGATTTTTACTACTTTCATTAGATTTTAATACAATTCAGAAAGAACAGTTTTAACTAGTGTATAATTTTGTAAAAAAAAACTAAGCCCGTTCCACTAAAAAATTAATGATATCATTAAAACAAGTGCCGACGTATGGCAGTATTAGCTACATCTATTCGGTACAAACCGTTAGCACATAACAAAAAAAAAGTATTAAATAACGTATTATTATAATAATTAAATATTTTAGTACTATAAAAAACAACTAAAAGCTGTTAAATGTTATAATTATATTCTACTGAATTTAGAAAACCTACATTCCATATAAGGTGTTATTTATAACGAACATGTTACAAAGAAATACAATGCTTTGTATTTATACAAACAATAACTATATACGCGTTCTCTAACAAGGAAGTTCTTTATAACATATCTCGAGTTTCCTCAACGATCCTATACGGAAAAAAATAACTACCTCTAGTTGTTGCTCGCCTCGCATACTCTCTGTTAGTCTCACGGAACATTATATTACAGACAATTATAAAGCGATAAAACACTTTAGCCTAGCGCGTGTCTGACATTCAAATTGACTTGTCCGAACGCATCGAGCATGTTCCGTAAAACGACATACTTAAACAACAACTTCAAAGGAATTTTTATTCATACTTCCAAAAAATTTAAGACAACCAATCCAATACATATATACAATAAATTATTAAGACACGTCTCCAGGGTTCGGGACATGTTGGAATTCAAGTAAAGAACTGTATCAGGAGAAAGCACTATAAAGTACTGCTTAGTTGTCAACTTATACTTTGAACTACAACAAACTACGTTGAGCAGTACAGACACGTGGTGAGCACTAAGATCGCACGAGGTCAAAGTTCTGTCCGAGTAGGATTTTCTTCTTATTCTTTTCTTTTCTGTAGAACCTTAAGGTTCTTCTTAAGCAGAATCAAGTCAATACACCTCAAGTAACTACAATTAAACAACGCGACACTGAACACATTATTACATTTGTATAGTGATAATCTTTAATGCCATAATTATGTCTACCTCCAAATTTAGGCAACGTAATTAAAAAATTACAAAACTATATTTAATTACAATATATATTTACTACTGCGAAATATTTTCGTCGGAACGGTACGTTTAAAGTGATAACTTTACTCACTAGAACGCTCCAAACCAAAGTCACGAGTAAGTTACGGAAGGTCAACAAGCCCCGCCCACGCGTGTCTCTGAGAGCCGTAAGTAATTCCACCACAAATAAATTCCAACAACACTCAAGTATTTCATAAAACAATATATAAAACCAAATACGCATTTTGAATCAAATGTTCTTTTCTGTGGAATTTGAAACTAATTGTAAAGCAAGATGATTGTTCAAGTAGCATTTTCGTAGTGATTATTGAAAAATATATTAAAATAGGTTTTATTTATTACCCTTCACGCTAAATTCTGACGTGTAGATTAAAAACTATACATAATTAACTTAAAGAAGGATCAAGAAACAGTGCCTCTCTGAGACAGGAATTCACATTCTTTAGAATCCATTGAAATATTTAGTAAAGTTTTCTGTACGGTTATTTTAAAAAGGTTACGGATTATACAAAATAAATAAAAAAATATATTAAATACCTTAAAACAAACTGAACAGAGGCCGTCAGTGGACGGGTTTCCGTAGAAGCCGCATCCTGAGCGGCAAAGCGCTTCCATCGGGTTCGATTCTCGCTCCATCTTTGCACAATAATTTTACGTTTAACACAACAACAAAACTGTCCAAGCAGTCAACAGTACGATTGCACTATCAGTATATTGCACTTTATTGTCTTAACACAAAACTGCACAATGATCACAGAGTTCAACGTTGCAATTTAGTCGGATTTCTATCACGGGTCTGCTGCTCGCGGTTAGTGGCTTCCCTTGCCGTCTTGCTACTTCTTTCTGTGTCAGGAACGCAGAGGGCCCTGTAACAAACAATAATATCTCTATAACAAATTTCTATAACGTTCAATGATCCTTTTAAATATCATGAATATACGAAAAGTTAAGGAAATGCGCGTTCCAGTTTCCGGTTTCCATTCGGCTATTACCGTATACATATACTATGGCAAACAAGTTTTACGAAAACCAGTTTTCGTGGTTTTTGTAACCAGAGTTTATAATATCGCGGTATATCTCTTACTGCTAATATTACAGTTTTAACATATATAACATAGAACCTTTTAGAAGGCTGTGGCGAACTTTTCAAATATTTGATACTTATAATTATAACTGGTAAATGTTATAGGCATAGCAACTGTACTTCCGTATTAGATTATTACACATGCGATCAGATAACGTTGATTAAACTTTGGTTGTTGATCAAAGCAAAAAAACTTAATTTTAAATGATTTTTATTAAAATGGTAAGATCTATACACTGTGTATTCTTATTATTTATATTTATAGTCCTTTTTTTTTTGCTTTTCTTGTATCATTCAAGAAATTAATGTAACCATAAGAATCGTAACTTATAATACACTAACGTTAATATCAAATAGCTGTTTAATAGAAACGGGTATGACGCAGATAACTATTTCGATAGAAAGTGGGTATCTCTAAGCTCGATTTCGTAGGAGCAAAGCATAACATGCATAACGACAAGTTTGCATAACAAGAGAGAGCTGTAGTCTAAGTCGAACGCGGCTAAACGGAGCACGCCCCGCGTCAAGGTCTCACCGACAAACACTCCAAACTGTTACATGACCATGTTACTATGGTAGAGTTAAATTTTACAATTAAACTCGTAGATCAATTGTCATAAACGTTAAAATGAAGTGGTTAAAGCGTACACAAAAGTAACCTATGTAATTTTTTTCAGTTTATTTCTAGTTGTAAATTTTATAACCGTAAAATAAATAAGCAGAATAAGTTATGTTTTAGTAATTATTTGCAGAAAACCTAGTCTTGAGTCCAAAGAGATGTGATAGCAATACCGGAAGTCGACAACCCTACCATAACGGCTCTGATGAAACGACTCCGCGAAACAGCCTTCAAATAAATGATAAACCGCCGATTGCGTACGTCATCGCAGCAGGTAGTTTACATGGAATCGAACAAACACGCATAAACTTATTCAGTTTGACGCAAACAGAAATCACCTTAATTATAATGCATTGTAATTCGTGCAGTATAAAAGTGAAATCACTGCACCTACCTAACGCGTGTGAGCCGTACAAGAAGTACAAATGAATCGCGCAACGCACCGATTCTCGATTACTGTATGATAAAGTGTTTGTTTACCGCCTCGACTTTGGTACGACATTATCATTGTTATTGTTAATTTGTTGCGATGACAAACCAACTCGCAGTATATTCATTTTGTACCAAACAGCAGTAACATAAATGTAATTGGATTATTTATAACAAAGAATTCGAGACGATCATGTTTACTCTTAATTGCAAGTCATTCCACCGTCGTAAGTAATGAAGGACAGTACTGATCTTTGTGCAACATTCCCTTTTGTTCTCGAACTATATATATATATATAGCATGTGGCACAACAAACTCGTGCTTCTCCGGGTTCTGATCCCCGCGATGTATTTGTTGAGTCATGAACCGGTGGCGGACGAACTCATCCAACACATGGCCAGAAGAGCAAGAGCACATACTCAACGCGCTCCACTTATAACCGTCGCGGGTCATAGTCCAGTTATAATACATATGGCACTTGCCCATCACTAAAGCACTCCTACAAGTTGAGCATCAGATGGGCTAGGCCTCTTACCTAATACTGTCCATATAAAAAGATTTGATAGGTCCTAAGTTATTAAGTCGTATATTAGTTGACCGAATATATATACGAATTAGATAATGTGCATTTAACATAATAAAAAAACGTTATAGAAACAAGTTCCCTATAAGTAATTTCATAAATGCTACATAAACTATATGTATATGAAATTCCATAATTATTACTACTTAGTAAACTGCTACTATGTTAACATATAAAACTGCTTTAATAGTTTTTTAAGATAACAACATATGAACTAATTTAAACGACCCTTAAAAGGCGCTTGTGCAATATTTGTATGTATTTAACATCCATGCAATATGAATTTAAGCCTAACAACTATAAGTAAAGGAATATATTTAATAGCGACAATCTCGGTTACAGGCAAGGTCAATAAGGTATCGAAAATTTTCAACACAACGTTTAAGTTGTTGCAATAAACTGTTTTAGACACAAAAGTGAGAAATACATTTTTTTGGGGGCCATGAAACAATTTTTAACGTTTAATTCAGGTCATGGTCTAACTTTGTACGACATCACCAAAATATTTAAAACATACCATAATATGCATGTTGTTGATTATTTTTATCATCACAATAAATATCAAACAAAAGAATAACAAAGTTTGAATACATGTACATTTATTTTACTTTATATAATTTAAATGTGATGGAGGTAAGTCAGAAATCGAAGCTTTACATTACTTTAATATTAAAGGTTTCTGCGCAAAAAAAATTATCTTTATAAAATTAAGCAACCGCTCTGGATTAATTTTGAACAGTTACACTGTCAAGTTTTAATTTGTGAGAAAAAGCAGGTTTCTTTTAACACCAATGAAGTATACCGACAAGTTCAACAAGTAATAAAAAAATTGACTTGAGCTTTCTACTATGTTTATATACCATGTTTATATACCTAAAAAAACCGAGTGTGGTTGTAATAAATATTATTTCGCGGTGACAAATATTTTCAAATAAGTGCACAATGCGAATACTATGGTTAGCAAATAATTTAACGATACAACGCGTAATATCGAGACGGCATGTGTGCCAAGGAGAATGTTCGATTACACGGAAACGTGGTGCACGATAGCACCACACTTCAATGCCCAAATAAAACGCACTTTTCAACCATTACTCAGTAACGAATAAGGATATAATAATAAATGAAAAGGTTTCAATACTGAATTCAATGAATCAATGTTTTTCGATAAAAGAAGAGTGCATTAAATATAGATGTTACTTTGTTCAAGTTAAGTTACAGCTATATTTACTTATCTTTAGCACACAATAACCAATGCTGCTCCTTGACTAGGCAAGGCAGAGTGAACGAGCGGGCAATGAATGATGGGAGGTTCTAATATGCGTGTAATGCATATTAGATGACGTCACAATGAATTGGCACCACGAGTATTAATAAGCAAACATATAGTGTCCATTCTCACGTGCCCGTGTAAACAATAAGACGATGCAGTCGTGGTGCGCGTAACGCGACGGCGGGCGGCGCGGCTTGTATGCGGCGCCCCGTTGACCCACTTACGGTGTCAGCTACGCAATCCGAGCGCGACCTGCTTCGCCCTGCGCCCACGTATTATGTTTGTGTAGTTATTCATATTCTTAGATATGCAGTCTTCACTTCGCACGCACTTCCAAAAATCGTAACAACTTTTACCCGACAACTTATTGGAATGGGATTGCCGGAACCGCTTAAAATAGCTCTATCTTTTTTATCATGCAAAGGTGCATGCAAAAGTATAATAATCACATCTACGTAGTAGTTCATTAAACAAAAATTGGGTATAAAAAATAAGTACTCTCATTTTAAGAGATGCTTAACAAAAACTCCGATAAAATTTGATTTGATCCTGATGGCTAAACATATTTCAATCCAGTCAATATTTTTTGTTTTTATGGAGATTTGATCGAAAAATATCGTTTCTTTTAGTTTTACAGATATTTCTTCCTAATAGAACTGTTTCAATATATTGATGTAATATTTATTAGATTATTATGCATAACTTTTTCGAAAAGTCGCTATATCGAATCGATACATCCTATAGCAACGAAAAAAGTCCTAAATTTCTTAAACAGAAAAGAGAATGTTTCGAGAACGTTAAAACGAAAGTAGCTCACTAGGGGGTCGGCGTGGGTAACATGTGGCATTCAACATATTTCTGAAAATTTCAATGACGTGTGTTGTCCGCACATAAATATTCGTTTGAGTGTCTGTCGTGTAGCAATCTTTCCATACAATAACTAAAAGTGGCTAAAACTACTACCTACTATTATTACACTACAGTTATATAACTAATGCTGGGAGTTATAAAAGCGCAAGCCTTTTAAAATTAGCACTGTGGCCGATATTGAGGTCACGAATATATAGGGCGTGCAACTAGTTCGGATCTGATACTTATCACGCGCTCAATTGATCGAGTTTAAGCAGTCAGGTCGAGATACAACTCGGGCGACTCACCCAACGGTAATTATAACGGTCGCACGAAAATCGTGCAGCTTTAACCAACAAATCCCTCAGAAACACCAGACACCTCGTTGCTGACCTCAATATGATCCATTTCAGTTTACGAATTTTATACCGAGACTAATGATGTGGGATGTGTAATTTATTATCAAATTAAAACCAGGCACAATAATCTACCGAATTCAGAACCCCGCACAATTTATCGTACGTTGACTGTTGATCTCTAGCAGGGTTTACCAAATTTTACATCCGACATAATGTTGGTTCTTATTAACAAGAATCGCTATGAAAATTTAGTAATAACAGAAAAATATTTAAATCATCGGAACAATGTTTTAGATTAACAAAGAATTGTGATTAAATAAAAAAAAAAACAGTAGTTATACATTGACTAAAATAAGGTCAATAAAATTATGCCCTGGCAAGAAACCAACGGAAAAATATAATGAAACGTATCAATACAACTCTCACACAGTTGTGGCTAAACGGAAGCGTCACGAGCCAAAAATAGCAAAGCCAGGGTCTCTCACATCCTTTACTTCCGCGTCGTTTACAAGGCGGGCGGGTAGCAAGTTAGACGTGAAGTGATCATGATTCAACAGGTTCGATCAACAAAGCGAGCTTACGGGAAGGACAATGACATTAGCATCTCTGAAGGAAGACACCGTCACAGCGTGCGCAGTGACGCCCCCACAACGGAGCACGCACGGCAAGATGGCCGCCGCGACGTCAGCTGATCGCACGCGCAGCTGTACTCACACCCGCGCATATCGCTCTCTCTTTCGGCGCAAACGATTAATAACACAATGGCGCGTTCAAACATTCTAATGAAACAATGCTGTTTTACAATATGTCGCGCGGCTTGTTAATATCTTACAAAGCTATTCTAACACCGATCCGATTGTGAATTGTTTCATTGCGGCCGTGAATGAGACCATAACACTAAATAATTCAAATAAACTTTTCTCTCACTGAAAAAAAAAACTATCATTTTGTTCCTTAATGAGAAATAGACATACAAAAGTAACTAATACCGATAGCCATATAGCCTAGCAAAAATATTATATGCTCGTGACCTTTTATTTTAAAATGATGCGGAAATTAATTACGCGTCCATGTCTGTTGCTTCTATTGTTTATTAACAAAGGACCATCACCGTTTTTATCAGTGTAGCCTGAATACCTTAATACCAGTTTCTGTACAAACTTTTGAAACAATAAACGTGGTAATTGTCTATGCACCTGGAGTGACCAGAATTATCAGAATGACCCAGGAATATTTTGACCGTAATTTTTTTATCTGTTAAATACCGTACAACACGAACAGAAGTTCGCATACAGCACTTTTTCAGTACATGTGAAAATTTTGCAAAGTAATTGGACAATATGTATGTGTACTTAAAAATGAACGTCAACCAGTTTATGTATGATAAACAAATGTCCCATCGGGATTGCGATTTCCATAGAGTACAGTCAAGTACTTCAACAACTAATACGCAGCTATACGAATTTATTATTAAATATAAATTCTTTTGCTATTAAAATCATTGCGAATAAAGTATTTGTTTACATTAGGAAGTGAAAGTTATTTTATAAACGAGTTGATCTTACAATTAGTTATTATTCTATGGTTTTCCAACAACATTAGTTAAATTTTTATTTATACACATTAGTAAATGGCACATCGCCCGTTAACTAACAATTACCATTGAACGCGATAGATTTCCGCTAAGCAACACGATGTGCTGCTACGTCGCTATAAATTTTATTACACACACCTTAGAAGGTAATGAGTGCTATACTATACTAGACTGTACCTACACGGGCTATAATTACATGTAATTACAAAAATTATGTAAATATTTAACTATTTCACAAGAATTATGCTTAATTGCCAATTACAAAAAAAGAGTAGTTTAACTAGCATGTTTTACTAAAAGTTTTAAGGGGAACCTTAATTTTGTCATTTCATTATTCATCATAATGTTCTAGAAAGTAGCCTAACCAAATTTTCGGAGACTTATAATTGAATTACGAAGCCCTGCAATGCACATCATATTTTTAGAATGTTTCAAGTAATTATAACAGATACGAGCTATTTAGCGTATATTGTAGCAAACTTCTCTAAAAATTTGTAAAAACAAACGTGGAATAATTGATTGGTAGGGTCAAAAGAAGTCGCCCGATACAAATCGTATAGCCGTTCGAGACACGTGGGGACGTTGACCTTCTGACACCAAGGTCGGTGCGACGGCCTTCAAACAGTCTCGTCTAGCTGGCGCACAGCCTCCGATCATCCCGCGAGGTAGACGCACAGAACACATACACTACGCCACAAAGAATTACCTTTAGACGAGAACGTGATCTCATGGCCACGTCGGAATTAATACTTGTGATTTTAACTCGCACGTTTAATCGACCGGACGGGTGGTGAACACTAATAAGCACTGTTATCTAAACGATAAGATGCATTAGTTGGAAACTGTTGAAGCGAAATATATTTGTGTGTAGCGTGGATCGGCCTCGTAGGAGCTCCGTCCCGCGCGGCGGTGCTAGAGGCGACTGAGGCGCGGTGAGCGGCATCGGCCTGCCGCCACCACCGATTCGCGTTAGTGTATTTATTCACACGCGCGCACTCCGCGCACTCGCCACCAATACAAACAAGCCGCTGCCTGATAAACACACGCCCGACGAGCGAACCACCTCGATAGCAGGCCCCGTATCACTACCACTATTAACAAAGTTCATACTGCGCATTATTTGTGGCGTGCTTTTCACGTACCAACTCTAACTTTTATGAATGTCATGAGTCACACATACTCAAAACTCAAATGAATCACCAACTTTTTGGAACCAATCAACGGTTTCATGCGATGACGTCATTAGTTGCACCATCGGATCTCATCTCCTACGTAGAACAAAAGTACAGAGAAACGTCATTTGTTTAACGTCTATGAAATAGAGTTCAATTAAACGCGGACGGCGATTTTTACTCTCTATCAAAAATAGCGGACGGTTAAACTTCCGTTTCAATTAATATTAGTTAAAACTTTTTAATCTCCTTAAACTTTTTTGCAAAACAGACAATGTATGATGAAATAAATGGGGCAGACATATAAGTTCCGTAGTCTGAACTTTTTGGGTTGTAAACAGAAATAAATACCAAAAAATTTCAACAGATAAACAATGTTAATTCTATTCATACTCATAAAAGTTATTAAAGTAAACTAAGTCCGAAGATTATGGACGTGCATAATTAATATAATAATAAACTTGTCCAATAACTGCCCCCCGTCTCCATTCTGGTAGTCCTAATTATTCTTACCAAATATTGTGATATATTAATTAAAATTTTACATTTTTATTATACTTTTGTTTAGCGGACGCATAAAACCGTGTAAATAAAAGATTGCACATAAAGGGTAAACAAAACTATAAGAACGCCCCGTCCAATGCAGCAAGAAGGCGTCGGACGCAGACAAAGCCGCGACGGCGCGAGTCGTCGATCTCCCCCAAATTAGTCCTGGGCCGGGGCGCTGACCTCCGTGCCACGCGCTCCACTGCATCCAACTCTCACACGCACGCACACGCACACGCACTCACACACATGCAGCCCCGCTAAACACTATCGTTTATAACAAACAAACGCCATCAAAACTCTTAGTACCGAGCGACGCCGACATCACGAAAATCAAAACAAGGTCAATGAAACAAAAACACGTGGGAAAGCTTACAGTCAGTCGCAGTACATGCTCACAAATCACGTGGCCCTGGACAGCCGAAATGCTCTTGCAGTTGCCAAGACTGTTGGCAGCGAGTTGAGTCCGATAAATCCGTTGCTACTAATGAGAGCCGAACTGAACAAATCTATGTTTGTCACTCTTAACCGAACGTAATATACACTGAAAGTCTGTGATGGACACTCAAGGTCTTTCAACAAATGTTAACCTATTTGTTAATTTTAAAAGGAATTATTTTACATCTAATAATACCTATTTTTTGTTTAGTACAACTATTAAATATAATTATAAGTAGCCAAAGTAAACAGGCTAATTATCAAATTTAGGCCACTCTGAGGGGTAAAGTAGTTGCCATGTGGTGAATCCACTGAGCGCAGCTGTGCTTTGAACCACGAAGGACGCGGAGGTGCGTTCCTAGCGCTTAGGGTTTCCAAACTTCCGAATTATTGAACACGCATGAATTACTTATTAGAAAGAAATTGTGGATACGTTGAGTTTTACTCACAACTAGTGACAGCACACAACAAAGTAAAGCACAAAAATACATTTAGATACATTTAAAATTTTTAGGAAGGGGCTGAATACATCTACACCTAACCTATGTTCAAAAAATTTTGACCATGTAGTATAAAATGTTGGATTTTACATGTATACGTTTAAGTAAATATTACTTTCAATGAATTATCAATTCTGTAAAAAAACTAAATGCACATTTCAAATATTGAACTATAGGGGTAACTGTGAAAAAATATAAAACAATCAGTTTTTCTTGATCCATGTGTAACCAGAGCTATATCTTTAAATAGCACAAGGTTTGAAGTGTAATATTACAATTGTCATGGAATGATTTCCTGGGGTTTGTACTCTTAAAAATTTAAGATAATAGAAGATAATATAATATAAATTATTAAAGGATATAAATTTTACACTAAAGATAATAAGCATTATGTATCAGGGAATTTCCCTTCAAACTCATACTTATTCTCTTAAGCATATTGATATTATGAGAAACAATGTTAAAAAAACTAGTAATTCTTAAAAAAATTACATCCATTATATACAGCTAAATCCTAACAAACAATGCATAAAAAATTAGGTCATCAAATCTTTTAAGTGTTGCCCATAATTATCTGTGCAACATAATATGCCTACTACCTCTTCTAATATTTGTTTAAAAATTTTGTACATACCTGCTGTTGAGAAAGTGAATTCCGAACTAGACAAATGTCTTTCCAAGTACGCAGGCCCTTCAGCTCACAACCAGGCGACACCACGTCAGTGCAGTTGAGGTCAGCATCCAACGGCATCACAATGAATGATTACACCACCTGATACAACAAACAACTTATGTTAAGTAAAGCAGTTGTTCCTCTCATTTAACTTTATTTGACATGTGCTTACAAATATTAAATGACAGATGGAGGCTTAACTTTTTAACAGCTGTGTTTACTCCACTGACTTCAAACATTTTGAAAATACTTGTTTTCCAAATATAACAATGTCTTTCTAGGCACAGATATTACTGAAAAGTTAACTAATATGCATTACATTTTGTATCTACCAAACCTAATACTTGCAAATATATAAACAAAATTATATTTTTATTATTCATATATTATATTATTCACAGGAGCTATTATCTCCAGTAACCTAAGAGAGGTAAAAGAGGATCTAAGTCCCAGTAGTGCAAACTTTAGTAGGGCTGTTTATTATGATTTTATCACACTGATAAATAAAAACACAAAACTTAAAAAAGTAGTTTTATATTTTTTTTTAAATTAACACTTTTTTATCATAATTTTCGTTATTAATGTATGCCTGTAGAAACTTATACTTATACTTTTGAGTATAATTTAAATATGTTTATAGATTAATTTCAGCACAAGATAAAACTGTAACTTAAAAAGTAGTTATATTTTACACTAATGGTTAACAACTATTTTAAAAAGTTCACCTAAATTCAGAATTTCCATGATTCATATATTTTCTATGACATTTATAATGCCATATCACAGAAATAAAAGTTATTTACTTTATCTGTAACAATAGTCAATGATAATTTAAAAATACTATATAAAATATTATTTCCAGTTACCCACATCATCATTACCTGGAAAAAACAAAATACTGCCTTGGTATATACAAATATTATATCATAGCATTGAAAAATAAAAACTTCCTTCAAACAAAGAACATCATAAATGAATAATTACTTTGATTCCAATTTAAATACTTTGTGTTAAGGCCAAAGGTGCAAGAGGTGCAATGTGCATTTGACTTAATGTATATATGCAATATATCAATCAAATCAACTAATGATTTGTAGAGAAAAATGTATCCATACTTTAATAACAAGTTATATATTAACTCAATGGAAAAAAAATGTTACACAAATTCAAACAGAAAAAATGGTGTATTTGATTTTAATAAAAAATATTAAAGAGGAGGTGTTAGGAAGTACTTTGTTAGTAATCGAAAAAGCTAGGTTAGGTTAATCTTAAAGTTAATAAACACAACAGTTCTAATTAAAGGTTTAAAAGTTTTTACTTTAAACTTTTAACACCATAATAATTAAGACTGCCCTAACTTGATATGGATCAAACAACACTATGAATTTCATTTCAAAATTGTTAATAACCAGTTCATAATTTGATTTACTAATGGTTATTAAAATAAATTTTCCAACTATTGTTTGAGAAAAAGAGAGAGAAATTTGGTCGGCCTAAAGAAAACATAGCACAGACGGCCAAAATATCAAATAATATTTTATTTATTCTTTCTAAATAATTAACACATGCGTGTTTACAAACAGCTAAAATTTTAAATATCTGTTAAGGACAAAACAGTCGCCTATATTTTAACGACATGCCTTATTCACAAAATACATATATTCTAAAGCTGAAAAAATTACTAAAGCGTTTACATTTATGTAATTATCTAAACTCTATGAACTTTAATCTTTCTGTTTTATAAAACTTTCATATAATTTGAATAATTAAGAAAGTTTTTAGTTGCATTAATCCATATCATACTAACCAAAAATTTAAAAAAGTTAGCATAACTATGTAGCGAAAAAATTAAGTAATTTTAATAGCGATTCCCATAATATGAATAAATACTTAGTGTGTATATAAACGTGTATGTTAGTCAAATGAAGATACGAACGTAGTGTCACGCATTTATACGAGCAAGGTATCAATCAACTTAAAGAACAGTACTAAACTAATGACCACTACCTCTACTTATACAACAATTAATGTCAAAGTTTACATTTGTTGCGTCTTCGATGCAATCCCTTTGTAGATTGCTTCAATATTGCTATATAGAAACAAAGAAATTATTGAAGAACTTCGATAATTGGCATTCACGAAGAAAATGGCGTCATATCACTAGTCACGGAACAAGGTACAATTTCGTCATAGGGTCAACACATCACTAACACAACTAAACACCATCGAAAAAACATTGACATGCTATTAAATGATTTTTTTCTTCAGAAATTACTCACTTAGAATAAGAATTCCAAAGAAAATCATCCAAAAACTTAAAGGACTGATGACAAGGCACTCCACTCACCGTTTGCAAAACCCAGACTACGAATCACGTGACCAAAATAGTGTTACCCACTTATGAAAAATTGAATTATTCGATTTTGATTCGAGTAATAATGAAAGTCTTCCGATTTTAACCTTAAAAAGAAGCGTTATTTAAAATTGTCCCTTTCAGGTAGTTACTATTACCTTAGTTTTAATAACAAAGTTTCACAAATTAAATCCTTTAAAAGTGTACAATTTGTAATAATATTTTTTTTATTTATATAGATAATTGAAATGTCTTTACAAAAATGAAGAATAATTGTTAGTTTTTACCTAGTTTTCTGTATCGTTTTCTAAACCTAATAATTTCAATACAATTGTTATCTTGGTAAGATTTTAAGTTATCAATTTTCCATACCGCCATGTGTACGTTTTTAACGAAGTGAAAAAAATACCCAAAGTTAGCTTTTTACATTGTCAGCGGGTGAACAAATAATTGATCTAGTGCATATATTTACATTTACATCTCAGTAGTAAAAAATAGTTTTATTTCTTTTTATTGTTTTAATTAAAATGTGGAATCGATTTTATTAAAAAAAAAACAAATTGTTTAAAATATTGAAACTGGACATCTCCACCATCGGTGTCATTATCAAGTGTCATTTTTTACGTCATTATTATAACCTAAAAATCTTTTTTTTTTATACAAAACTTGATGCACTCCGATTTCTCATTAATTAATAAAAATTTAGAAACTTTTGCATTACAATGCCGACTATATCAGTAAAGCGTGATTCTTTGTTTAAGGCTCTTGGAAAGACATACAGTAGGATTTTAATTTGCTTCATTTTATTTAATTTAGTAATACATTTATCATTATTAAAAAATTTACTATTACCATATGTTATGAAATAATACACTGTTAATACTGTATGTGATATTTTGATGACTAGAAATTAAAACGTTTTTTTAATTGAATAATTATAGTAACAGATGCAAAGGTCCTATTGAATAGATTACTTCAGTCATTTTAGACATTTTCATTTCACTGCTCTATTAATTTTTAGCACTTAATATCTATCAGAATTACTAAAAAAAGGAAATGATGTAATATGAAATTAATACTAACATTTATTTTTAGCTGATGAAGAATTTGAACTGCTTTGCTTTGAGTTTGGCTTGGAATTGGATGAAGTAGTGAGTATAAAATATGTTTGGAATATTTAACACAATTAATATTTTAAATAATAAAAAAGAATTCTCTTGAAATACTGTGTTTTTTAAAAAAATATAAGTGTTTCTAATGTGTTAGAACTGTAGTAAGATTATTTTATTTATCTTATTTTCTGTAAATTCATTAAAAAAATTCATTATGTGTATTATAGACAACTGAAAAGCAGATGTTAATAAAAGAGCAGGGAGATCAAGCAGCAAGTGGAGTTTCAGAAGACATCCTTTACCGTATAGACATTCCAGCCAACAGATATGACTTATTATGCTTAGAAGGATTAGTTAATGGTATTCTAGTTTTTCAAGGAAAGTAAGTATTTTATATATAAATTTCACACATGCATAAAGTATGAATGCCTTTATTAACAAAAAAAAATATTTAAAATTTCACTTGAACTTAAAAAAATGCTTATAGTATATTAATAAAAACATAATAAAACTCTTGGTGTTCAATTGTTTCATATTACACATTTTTGATAATAAATCTGTGACCATCATTATACATTTTATACACTGCATTGCTTATTTCCAACTACAAGGTGCAGTCTAAAAATATCATTGTATTTGACATTGCCTTTGCTGGGAAATTACTGCAAGAGTCAACAACAACATCTTATGTCTCTAAGTGATGAGTACAATATGGAGCTGTGTAAACTAGTGTTGTTTTGTTATGTACTGGCATGGAGCTTTATTTATACATACATATAGCCAATTTTAATCAAAAGACTTGAATTAAAAAGTATAAAAGCAGTTTCTAAAACCCATAGTATAGGTTAAAACATATTGCTTCCAATTTCAGAAAAGTGCCACCTCAGTACAAGTTTAAGAAATATGAAGATTGTTATTCTTTACACTTAACACCAGACACTGCACAAATAAGGCCTTATGCTGTAGCTGCTATCCTCAGAGGTATTACATTTACAAAGGAAAGCTATGAAAGCTTCATTGATTTGCAGGTATATTACATACAGCTTCATTATTTTATTTGTTTATTTTATCACCAAAAATTGCTTCGAACCAAGCAAACGACTAACCTGTGGGAACTTAATCACAGTAATAATAAAAAAAAACAATTAATTATTATGTGCATGTTCTCTTTAAAATATATATAAACACTCTATTGTTCATATTAAAGTACAGTTAATTGATTTAAAACTAAACTATTAATCTAAATGTAGGCAAGGGCGGCTTTATAGCTACATGTACAATTTTTCCATTTTCTTAAATAATTTACGTGTCACTTTTTTTAAAAAAAAAATGTTAACCTCTTTGAAAGTATAAAGTATTTTAAAGAAACCAATCAAAAAGGCCATGTTAAATTAGGCAGCAGCCTTTTTGTCTATTGATTCTTGAGTCACATTTTTACTCAACAATTGTGTTATTTTTTTAAATATTTTGATATTCAACCTATTTTTTTTTTCAACATAATTTCTAAGCCAAGATGAAAATTTATTAAAAAATATTTATAGTGTATTTGCGAAGAAATATTTGTCTGCCTATTGAATTTAATTACATCTGTGTGCTAAATTATATCTGTACCTGTTACTTTTAACAGTGTTCTGTATTTTTTTTATGTTGCCATTTCAGGACAAACTACATCAGAATATTTGCCGTAAGAGAACTCTAGTGGCAATAGGAACCCATGATTTGGATACTATTAAGGGGCCTTTTGTGTATGATGCTCTACCGCCAAGTGAAATTAAATTTAAAGCTCTGAACCAAGAAAAAGAGATGACAGCACTAGAATTGATGGAGCTATATTCGGTGTGATATGTTTTTTTAGTTTTTGTCAATTAACACACTTTGACTGTAGGTCTTTGTTGCTGGAAAGTGTATACATAATTATTAGCGCAGCTCCTGTTTCTGGCTCTAAGTATCAGTGATTTTTTTATGAAAAAAACTTTTATGGTGTGGACATCACCAATTCCCTGTAATTTTTAGTCAAGAGTGTGAACAGTGATATTTCGTGTACAAGTATAGCAACATATTTCTTTACCAACATATTTTATTACTTTAAAAGCAAAACATAAAATTTTGTACACAGTTTTAAGAAGTTCCATTTTGAAATAACTTTATTTTAAATATTTAACGTTTTTAGACTCATGCTCAGTTAAAGCAATATCTGGGCATTATAAAGGACAGCCCTGTTTATCCAGTAATTAAGGACAAAAATGGCGTCATTCTGTCTATGCCGCCAATTATTAATGGTGATCATTCCAAAATTACTCTGGACACTAAAAATGTCTTTATAGAGTGCACTGCTACAGACCTCACTAAGGTAAATATGATAATAGAGGTACTAAGCAGTCTTTATAATTTATTCGTAAACAGAGAAACCATTAAATAAGGACAGCGCTGGAGCAGTGTAGAAACCTTTAAATAACAATTGTGTATGTCAGCATGTTACCTGGCGATCATATTTTCATATATTATATAACATATTGAAGCATACTATATGGTGTCACCATCTTTAGCCGATAACCCCATACTGCTAAGCATAAGGCTTATTTAAAACCATGTGAAATTGGGGTCCAGAGTTAGCCCATTACATAAAAAAATAATATAGCTAAGCGCCATTGTAGCAGCTATTTCTGCAACCAAACAATAATCTGTAAACAGTGTTATGATTCAGTTAAAAGGGTGCTAGTAGCTGATGAAATTATTGGCATAAATTAACACCTCTTTCAAATCAATGAGTGCAATGTGGTGTAGTGTTAATTATCCTAACAAGCGGCACACTGTTAAAGGCAGTGGAATCACTTTACAAACAGCTGAACATCCTGCTGATCCCATCGCTTAATTAAACAAAAATGTAAGTAGGTTGATGTATTTACAAAAATCCGTAAATACCTTTCCAGGCGACAGTGGTATTAGACACAATGGTGTGCATGTTCTCAGAGTACTGTAGTAACAAATACGAAGTGCAGCAGTGCAAGGTATTCGCCGCGGACGGCACCTACCAGCTCTATCCCAAACTAAATTACAGGGAGGAGCTCATTGAAGTGGACAAGGCTAACAATTACATTGGAATCAGGTAATACAGCCATTGCTTATAATTACTATTATTTTTCATGTATACGTGTGTTTTCGCTCTTATGATGCGTTCATTACCATAATCTTATTGCCCTGTTCCCACTCGCGACTGCGGTCGACACATTTCTTACCATCTAATGCTGTCAACACACAATTTACTCCTTTAACACACAATCCGTCCACCTCGCTTCTGAGGTTCATCTGCTTCTTCCACAGGCATATTTATCGATAGATTTTAACAAATAAGATTGATTGTCGATCAAATTTGTAATCATGATGAATGATGTATGTATTTAAAAACTGTCTTTGAATTTTGTATATGTATAGTACTAATATTTGTCCTCTTATTTTGAAATGTTGTTAAGTAACAAAGAGGGTGCATGGTAATGATGAAAGATGCTCACCCAGAATATTCCGGTTCACATATATTTACAATTTTAAAACAGAGATGCGGTTATGAAAGCAGACTTACAATAGAAGTGTAGTAGCTAGCGAGGTGGGTTTAAAAATCTCTACAACCCATACCCCGCGAAATGTCACTAGGTACCTGTTACAAAACAAGCGCTTAAAACACTGCAGTGCCATTTGTTTACATAAATGTCAATTATTAGAAATGAAAAAACATTTCTAATAATTGGTAATAAAAATCTATGAAAAAATACAAACACGTGCGCATTTATTTAGCGATTAAATTTATATTATATTAATGTTTCCAGTGAAGACGGTCCTAGCCTAGCGGCGCTGCTGTCTCGCATGTGCTTAAGCACATCCGTAGGGAACGCCGCACTGCGCGTGCGCGTACCACCCACACGCCATGATGTCATACACGCTTGTGACTTGTATGAAGACATCGCAATAGCATATGGGTACTTTTTATTAATTTTTTTTGGCGTATGTTATACTTATTTTAATTGATTATAGGATGTCACTTGACCTAAATTTCACATGGTGTCTTAACTGACAATAAAGCCATAGTTGGCGAAGCGTGCTCATCTACAATACGCTGGCTCTCGTATTTTGACAGCCTGAACACAGAAATACTGTTATGGTGTTAGATGCATCAATTGCATAGGTTATTACTTTATCAGAATAAAAAAAAACAATTTATTTCTTAAAAAAATAACAATTTGATCTTTTAAACCTACTACACTACATTTTTGGTAAGCAAAAGTTTTTACGTATTACTGTTTCCGTTTGAATACCGCCGAAGTTAGTAAAATTACGGGGGCAAAGATACATAACATCTAATGCTAATATATCACCTGATGAACATTCTGTCCGACGTAACGCTTTGTTTTTTTAAAAATGTTGTTAAAAAAACAGATACAACCGTATAGCGCGCAGGCCAGCTCGTGTCGCTACTAGCGGCAGCCAGCAGCCCGTCAACAAGCTCACGGAACAGCTACGTCACGAGTGTGCGCAAGCGGACTACACTGAAGCTCTGACATTTACTCTTGTAAGTAAACACTTTAAATTCCCAAAGGCTTCTTAACCTTTATTTAATTACAAAAAGCTTAATAGGAAAATATTTATACGAAATTTTCACAGCATCTAAAATCCTGCACTTCGCCTCTCATAAAAAATAAACGTTGACCCCTACATGATGGTTTTTTTTATTTAACAAAACGTTGATAAAAAATAAGCCCGCCCATGATAGATATAAACATCTAAAACAAGATTATTAACTATTCCTTAAAAAAAAAAGATTCCATTAAAAGGATTTTTTTTAATAAACAAGCAAACGACTATGGGTATGTAAGTGATCACCGTCATACACGGACAACTTCAGGAACTGGGAAATCGCGTCACTAACCTTTGAGACGAGATTTCTTCAATAGTGAGTCAAAAGGGAATTTTCTTCTACACCTACCATTTACCGGCGATATAATTCTTCTCGTTGTGCCTCTTCTATTCGCTTCCGATGGGTTTCCTTCAGACATGAAGTTAATCATCATTAAACATTGAAAACTCCAATCACTTTTCTTTGTATGATTTTTACAGTGCTCTAGAGAAGATGTGGCTACAAAACTCGGTTTGAACATAGAGGATATACCAGCGGTCCACATTTCCAATCCAAAGACTCTGGAGTTCCAGGTGGTACGGACTGTGCTTCTTCCTGGTCTGCTGAAGACACTGGCTGCGAATAAAAAGATGCCGCTACCACTTAAACTGTTCGAGATCAGCGACGTTGTATTGCAAGACAGGAGTTGTGGTATATACTTTTACATAAATAATTCTTCAGTTTTTATGTGTACACACTTTATCAGAGAAATCTTTGGACGCTTAAACGTTTTTTATATATTTATTTGTGGCGTTATGGGTTTATTAATGGTTTCGATAAACTATTGAACATGGTGACATGACTATCTAAAATTTTTTTTAATTTGTCTATTGCAAATTTTATTATATATTCTTATTTATAAACGTAAATCTTTACACACTTTATTTCCATATGTACAATGGGCTAACACTTCTCAATTTTATACAATGCTAAGTTATAATGTGGCTATGGATAGGTTAGCAACAGCGATACTGTTCTAGCGGAAAATTTACAATACGAAGGTGGTCGCAGGCGAGTTAGTAACATTTTTACCACTAATTGACTACCACTTTTTGCTTGGAATCAAACTAAGGCCTTCCATGTTACAAGGCAAGCTGCGTGGTTACTGCGCCACAAAACAAATACAAGCTCTTTCTTTATATAACGCATGATTGTACAGGAACCGGCGCGCGCAACGAGCGCCGCCTATGTGCGGTGTATTGCGGCAAAGCGGCGGGCTTCCAGTTCGTACACGGACTGCTCGACAGGCTCATGGCGCTGCTTAGACAGCCCTGGAGCAAAGATGGAGGCTACTACTTGCGACAGAAAGATGGTAAGTGACGGCACATGTTTCATCACATAAGACTACCTAAGTTGTGTACATTTTCAGATATCAAAATGCTTATCAGAGCCATCATTTATTATCAGCTTCTTAAGTAACACAAACATTTCAAGATGTCTCTTCCTGGAAATTGTCTAGTTTAAAGAGGGCTAAAGTACAAATGAATTTATTATGCTAATTCAACCCTTTTTATGCTAATAAAACCGACGTAACAGTAAGACTTATTGTACGAGTTCTAGTCGTTTTGTTTATATAAACCAAAATGGGTTCAAATATTATGAGTATCTTGTATTTATTACTAGGTTACCAGACATACTAGGTTAATGCTTATGCTCATGAATGTTCGCTGGACACTATAAAAGTTTATTTCTTACTTATCTTGTAGCAACTCATAAAAGGGTGAATACAAAAAAAAACTGTGTACAATAAAAAAAAAACTGATTACAGATGTTTTTTCTAAAAACTTTAATTACGACTTTTTGGTGATTGGTTTCACAAGTGTTTTGAGTTAGCTTTCGCAAACAATTTAAGCCATCAATTTTTTTTATTCAATGAAGCGTCGAGACAATCACCTTTAAGTGATACGCTTGACTATAACAATCATGATATACACTGCGCCACATTGTGCTAGTAGACTTGAGACAATATTTCTTTACCCCAGTAGCTTGTTACCTAGCTACAATAGTTATTTTTATGTTTTCCAGACCCGGCATACTTTCCCGGTCGATGCGCTGAAGTATTGCTGCGCGGTGAAGTTATAGGAAGGATTGGGGTCATTCACCCCAATGTGTTAACAGCATTCGATCTCACCAACCCCTGTTCTGCAGTTGAGATCAACATAGAGCCCTTTATTTAAATGACGAATTCTTATATTTTATTAATAAAACGTATTTATTAACATCTTTATTTTAATAATTATCATTAACCGAGACTTGGTTTAATAATTTTACAAGTACTTTGACAACAGTTTGTGTTTAGCTTACATTATTTATTATCTACTCCCCTAATTGGAAATGTCGATCTGAACTCATTGCTATACAAATAACTAACCTTTTTTAATCACCAAATGTATCTGAAGTTTGAAAAATATTGTTATATCACCATAAAAGATGCTCTTTGAAACTGCCTCCAAGAGATGTTGTGGAGCTAGATACCACCCTCATATTGTAAATCTGCCGCTCTAACACCATTACTGTGTTCTGGCTAACAATATGACGAGTATTTTGTATGAACATGTTACACCGGCTATGGGCCAGTGACATGGAATCACTTAACACCTCGCTTAAGTTATGGTCGTGTGTTAGTCTATTGTCTATAATAAAATTAAATAATAATCAATATTTGCCATAGACAAAAGACGTAACAAGTCGTAGTACACTTACTTGTTCACAAAAATTAAACAAGCAGTAAATTTAAACTTGGAGATTAAAAATAAACTTTATTTTTATCCTAAAAGTATTTTTTTACTAATAATCTTGAAATAGAAGGTAAAGTATATATTTTTAACAAAAAGGATTAACCTAGTATCTCTGAATAAAAATTACGTATATTTCAGTGGCAGTACTTTTGGCAGGAAGATGAGTTAAATATTTTTGAAGTTTATGGTAATAGATTTAATAAATTGGCGAAAGTTGTTGAAAATATGTTTATTGTGTGGGTGGTTAAACAGCACAAACAATATAAATATTAATTTTAAAATCGCATTGTAGACACAAATACAACAAGAAAACACCATTTAATACTCACTTACTCTAAACACTATAAATACATTTATCATTTGAAATGATTTAATACAATTATTTGCACACATTATTCTACGATAAGTGTCAATTTATTCTTCAATATAAATATTATTCATTTAACAATTTCCTAATAAAACATTACTACATTAAACATTAATTTTGTTGTGATAATTATTGTCAACATTACAAACCATTTATACACACTAAAAAAATTGATAGTAATTCAAAATAAATTATTGTAAGGCACTTGTTACTAACTTGTAGTATGATGTATCAATAACAATGGACACATATCAGATCTATTACCATCTATAACTACATTCTTCTCATGCATATTTAAAATACTGTAAATTCACATGTGTAGTTGCATCACAACTTAAGATTTATTATACTATCTGTTGAAAGATTAGATAAAATTTTGTTTTTAAATCTTTTTTTTTTCACATATTTTTTTCTACAAAGTGAGAAAATAAGCTAGATGTTCACCTGATAATAAGTGATACACCTACTTATAATGATTTGGTGGTAGTTAGTATGATATACATTCCACCACATTGTTCTAGTAACCTCAAGACCTAAGTCACGAAGTGACAAGTAGTGCCCAGGCTTGCAACACCATTCATTTCTTTAGCTACAAATCCTTTTAAACTAGAACATTATCTCATCACCATTGTTTAAACAATGTAAAATGTTATCATAGGCAATTATTAAAAAATATATTATTTAAACAAAATTTTTAATACTTAAACATTGTGTAATTTTTTTTTAAATATTACTAAATGGACTGGACGGATGTGTAAGCTGCTTCCTAAGTAAACAACAACCATTTCATTTAATCGAGCAACAACTGGATTTTGAACATTTTCTCTAATTCAGTTCTATTAAAATCTGGAGCAATTATAAATGGGCAGAGGTAGAATGAAAGTTCTCTCAGATTTGGTGCACTAACTTTAATAACTTTTGCTACTTGCATTGTAACATGCACACATCTAGATAGACTAAGGTAAGTTAAATCTTGAAAAATATTGTTTGAGAAATATGCGAGCAATGCTGTTGTTGAGAAATATCCATGTCTCAACTTCAGTGAATGTAAATTTTTTAGGCGGTACAGTTGCCCCAGGCTTGAATCAAATAAAGTTTTACATGTCATGATGTGAAGTATATGTAGACTTTTGCAATTAGCAATGTAGCCCATTATATTGTCATTGAGAGTGTCACCATAAATATGCAATGCTTGCAATGTTGACTGCTTTGTTCTTAAAAGAGATTCTAAAAAGTCTGCTGGGATATTTTTCATTTTCTCCATATTAATACTGATCAAATTTACACATTGTAACATGTTGTACAGACTACCTTGTGTCAGAGCAAAATTCGATAGAATAAGAGTTTCTAAGTACTTTAGTTTTTCAAATGGTAAATGATACACAAAATTTCCATTTGCATTTTCCGGACTTTGCACAATTAACGAATTTCTAAAACTTAAGAATTTCAAGTTTGGCCAATGACCAAGGTCCTCAAAGATACAACTATCAACTTGAGATATACTTATTTCTAAATGAGTCAAATTCGGGCAATAACTTATTAAGGAAGCCCTCACTTGAGAATACAACTTGAAATACTGTAATTTTACATTTTTCAAATACTTAGCGACAAAAGGCACAATGTTTTCACTGATCTTTATGTAATTCTTCATACATACTATGAGGCGTGTATTATCCCAGATGCATGGTGTGAGGCAAAGTTGTTGCCATCTCACACAGACTTTTGCCACTGCCAGTAGGGATTCAAAATCAATCATAGAAAATATATATATGAGTAATTCATTCGGCAGATCATTTATAGTTAATGATTGACTACAAATTTCAACATCTGTCATTTCAAGGTGCACCATCCTGAGTGTTAGTCACATGCACTTTGGCAGTCCTGCAAAAAATTTATTAAAATATTATCACTAGCACTTGTATGTAGCACTAACGCCTTAGTCCTTTAATTTATTTATAGTTAATAATTAGATATTCAGGTCTGGCAAACAAATAATATTTACACAGTTAGGTCACGAACATAATAACAAGGAAGTCAAAAAAACGCTATTTACACCTTTAGTTTAAACTAGTATTCATATGATTAGCATATTAAACATCGTACCTCAGGATTACCTTGTTTCTTATTCGAGTTAAATTTTTCGTTCGCCTTTTAAGAATCATAATTTAAACACTTTGCTTTAATTTATCGTTACAATTATAGTATATTTTGTAAAAAATACTTTCGGTTAATATCAAATTTAGTCATTATTTAAATTATAACTTCACGTTAAAATCAAATTTTAAGACATTATATTAAAAATAACTTTCATCTTTGATCCTATTTTTGTATGACGTTTAATGTCTTCTTTTGACATATTACGATTCGTTTACTTGTTATCATTTCTTCAATGTAACTTTTGTGAAAACTTTAGGAATAATTTTACAAAAGAATCATTTAATATTATTATGTTTACAAATCCATATGTTAAAATGTATCTAAAGACATGCTGTTTTTATATTTAAGTATATTACAGATGAAACTATATTTTTTTGTAATGAAATAAGCATTTACTATAAGCATTTTGTTAACTTTTTGTATAATCTTTTTTCACACAAAAAACGACGTTAGAAATCTCTAAAAGTATTCAAATAGTACGGATATAAAAGGCACTATAGCGAATTAAATAATAGAATATTCTTTATTTTGTCTTAAAAAAGAGTTTGCTAGGCATTATAGATTTTTATTTGAAATCTTACAAAAACATAATCACTAAATTTTGATCATATCGTTTAACACAGTGATGATATGTTTAATAAAGAGATTCGTGTGAGAATATGAAGATATCTCAAAGGGCAATTGTATCCAAAACATACCCCATTTATTACTGAAATCCTAGAGGTTAAGGTAAAATACACCGCGATGACAATAATTTGAGCAGTGTACAAAGACATGTAACTAGCACAACACTATTGAGGTCGTATTAATTTATATTAGCACAGTAATCACACGACGATCGTCGAGTTTTAGCTCTGAACTGGTAAGGCAAGAAAAAATATCAACTGCAAAGAGAATTTACTTTAAAAGTATTTAAACTTCATATCAATTTATAATGTTATGTAAATAATATAAAAATAACTTCCATTTTATGTTTACATTATAGATCACTTTCAATGGAGTCCAATCGTTGCATACTAGTCTATAAAGGAATTCACTTTGATTTTATCCGAACACTGTTTCCATTGTAAAGAAATATTTATTTATAATTGTACTATATTTATTTTATCTAGTCTATCTTAGGTATAATATTAGTTGTTGACCATCGTCGTTTGTTAAATGTAATAATTAAAAAGAGTCACAACAGGTTTTAAGGCATGTTACTACTCACTCTTTGAATAATAAAAGACAATCTCGTTGGATTAACATGCAAGGAGGAATTAGGCAGAAGTGGAGATGCATAATAAAGTGGGTCACATACAAAATTATTACCAAATCTGATCTGATAAAACGTCATAAACTAATAAGAAGTGGAGCTACAGTAGACATTTTAAAACGACCACAGTATCTTAACTTAGACTTATTTATTAATTTGAACAAAGGATCACATGATGATATTCTATTTACATAATGGTATATTAAACAATTTTAGATATTTGCAAATGTTGCAAGATTTTTATTATGATTTAAGTCAATGTATTAGTAAGATATTATGCGAGAAATGACTCAAAAGTATGTTTAATTAATTACCAGCGGTGAATAGAATACCTGTCAGAAGTGAAAGGGGACTTGTCCTCGGAAGCTATCTGGCATACCGCACTCACTAACCAAACAGCAAGCTGTTTGTGTCTTGTTAGAAACATAAACCTGTACAGTTGTGATAATATAACACAGTAAGTAATTTTTAACTTGCCTTTAATACGGTAAACTTGTAATTTTACGCTATTTTTTAACAATGGTCTAGGATTAATGATCACTATTGAAAACATTTATGTGCTTTTCTTAGTTCCCGTGACCAATACGTTATAAATATTAATTGCATGTACTTAAATTAACTTTAAAATGTATAAAAATACCATTTCTTTTATAATTTATTTGAATAATGTTAAATTTAATTCACTTCAAGCGGAAACGCTGCAGGGGTATGATGTACCAGGAACAATAATGAAAACAATTATCACTTTCGTTAAATAAATACGTAAAAAATCTATTACAAGTTTTTTGTTATTTTGTAAGTATAAATAATGTATAGTTTAAAAAGTTAAAAATAATATGTGCTAATCTTGATTGAAAAATTTATTTAAAATACCGCCAATTTTCCTTTCCAGCAAGTTACATACCCATTTATAGCACAAATCGATATCTAATAAAGCAGATATTAAAATTTGCAGGCAATAAATCTGTTAGGTTTCCTATATCGTCAATAATTATAGGTAATCTTTTTAAAATTTTTAACGTTTCAGATAATGGTTTTAAAACTTTACGCTGTTTCGGACGGTCCTCCATCCCTGTCAGTCCGACAGACGCTTGCGAAGTTGGAGTTGCCCTTCGAGCTGGTGAACGTTGATTTTGGAAAAGGAGAGCATATGACCTCAGAATATGCATTAGTATGTATAACTTTCTTTAGTATAATATATGACGGAGGGACCTGCTTGCCCAAACGAACGAAATTCCTGGCACTTTTTATTGTTTCATCATCATCAATATTTTTGTCTATTAATGTGTACTACTAAACATATTTTGTGCATGATCGGCCTGATGGGTGGCATCAATGGGTCTGCCTAGTTCTTTTTTACACTAATTGATCTTGTTGCTTTTTAAACTGTCCGATCTTCGTGTCATGCGGCTTAATCATTGCCACTTCACCGTGGTTATCAGATGAACTCTATCAACGAACTCCTCTGATAAGTTACACAAGCTTTTGTTTTGTTGCAGTTAAACCCGCAAAAAGAAATTCCTGTACTTGACGATGACGGATTTTATCTGAGCGAAAGTAATGCTATTCTACAATACATTTGTGATAAATATGCACCAGGAAACGATCTTCATCCGCAAGATTCTAAAATTAGGTAAGCATTCTATGTATGTATTAAAAGAATGTACTTATTTTTTACTTTGAATCTTATATTTGGCTGTGAGGTTGCTAACATTTAATATAGTTTAGCAACGTATAGATTGCCCCAGTGCCACTTAACGACAAGGCCACAAGTTCTTCATGAATTGAATGACTAAATCACGGTGTTCAATTCATCCATAATTTCAATAGTGACAAACAGGTATAAAAAGAGTTTGAAAGTAAAGATGATGTATCAGTTAAAATCATTTTATTCCAGAGCGATCGTGAATCATCGGCTCTGCTTCAATTTATCCACTTACTATGCGAACATCTCTGCCTACACTGTAAGTAATGTTTTATGTCAAAAAAATTAAGTATACGTATACTTGTTGATATTCATACGCCTAAATTATAACAATTTTTATTGAATATCATCCATCGAGACCTGCGTGTTTGATGCAAAACAAAGTATACAAACAAAAAAAATATTCTTAAATCGACGTTATGATAAATTGGTTCCTATTCTATTATATTTTATGACTTCTATTTAGGAACTTTTACGTCTTTATTTTATAAACAAAAAATAGTTAAAATTTAATCTATATTGTCCCGATATTTATGACAATATTTTTTTTTACCACTATTGTTACATTTGGTGACTGTGCTTTGTTAACATAAGTCCTCATCACACATAAAATAAAAAAAAGTTTCATCGACGTATATTTTACTGGACATGGTATCTTGAAAGGTGTTCCACAAACCACAAGAGATTCTGGAAGCCAATGGATTCATCCAACACAAGACTTTAACAGGCTGGAATATCTTATTAGAGAACTAAAAAATATTTAGATGCTAATGTATGTATGAGAATCAGACAGCTTAAATTGGACACGTTCATACTGACAAGCTTTTTAATACCAATAATAATTTTTCCGTTATCATCAGATGGCTCCAATATTCTTCGATTACGAGCGCACAGAGCTCGGCTTGAAAAAGGTGCATATGGCCCTTGGCGTATTCAATACGTACCTAGAGCGTCTGGCGGTGAACTACGCAGCGGCTAATCATCTTACCATCGCTGACTTCCCTCTAATTAATTCTACCATGACCCTGGAAGCCATTGGTTTCGACTTCTCGAAGTATACAAAGGCAAGTCACTCTTCTACAAAATTGACAACCCATCGAGGTGCTGATAACCCATATGACTCTTGATTTGCACGTATCTACATATATAGTAAGAATTTTAAAGTTTAGGTATTTTAACTTAAGGAAAAGAAATCCAACAAACTATCGATCTATATTTTCAAAATTAAACTTATTGTCATACTCCGCTCGCTCGTACCATCTTATGTCTCCAAGCGTTGTGAGTACAATTATATTTTTCCCCTAAAATTAGGGGGCCTATGTTCAGCCCCGGAAATCACTAAACTAAAAATAATAAAAAATAAATAAAACAAATTTCATTATAATAGCTCTTTTATTCACAGATTCACAAGTGGTATAACTGCTTCAAAGAAGAATATCCGGAATTGTGGAAAATATCGGAGGGTGCTATGAAAGAAGTTCAATATTTCGCAGCGAATCCTCCAGATCTATCTAACCTTAATCATCCTATACATCCGGTACGTAAAATAAATAAATAATTATATTGAATAACATTGTTTAATTTATCCGGAACCCGAGACACACTTCTTCAAGTAGCCGAGGCATGCAAAACTGCAACAGTCGGAGTGATTCATACACTGCAAACAAAATTATTGGGTTAAACACATTATATAAGTACGTCATAATAAGGAAAATTTTGACACAAAACCTGTTAAAAGCACGATTTAGATCTAAATTGTACCTAGAACATAACTTTATTATAAAAAAGAGCGCAGTGGGGACCCAACATCGAAATTTACGAAACACCAGTCTAATAATGTAATCTTTGGCAAATTTGGATGTTAATAGTATTTAATTTAATAATTTTGTCTGTTTTCGGTAGTATATATTTTGTATCGTTATTAGTATTAAAATGGTACTGAGATTTATACGCGTATTTAGAGTAGAATACTAAAAAAAAAATATATTATAAATCATCGCTTTAAGAGCAAAATGTCTACACGCATTGAACATAACAGGAAAGAATAAGTAGCGATTAACATTTTGGAAGTAGCACTAAGTATAACGCATGTTTAAATATTTGTACCTATTTTGACTAAAGGTTTTATATGCCTTTCAATTTATAGAGTAACGAACATATCAATATAAATATGCAAAGTAATGATCTCTTTATAAATCTCGTATCAAATGATTTAATTTTATAAAAAGTAGATCGTGAATTAAATTTTAAAACTAACGTAGTCTCATTGTCTTATATACAACAAACTTAATACGAATAAAGAAAAACATTCATATACCAATACTAATCGTGTAAGACGCTGCAACTACTATTGCAAATAATCAGTTAAAGTGAAATATACATGTAGACAGAAAATAAGTTCAACCAAAGAATCCTGCTCTGATACTTCGCAATGTACGCGTGATAAGATTAACAAATCAAGAATAACGATCAAAAGCTAACAAGTAATTACACATTGCTTCATACTTCATTGCAATAAACAAATCATGTTATCAACTTACGAGTCGAATATCGAGTATCCATTCAGTTAACGATTGGAAAAACAAAACTTTACTCTGTCATCGATATAAATAAATCATCACTCAAGGTACATTTATATCATCATCCTTTAAATTTATCGTTGTCCACTGGTGAATATAGGCCTCCTTAACTACATTTATTTCATTTCTACAAAAGACTAATACAAGATCTACAATGACCTAACAATTGACCGGAATTTCAAATGGTGTTACGAGACAATTAGGCGTGGATGATAAATCGTTCTCGACCAAATTACTTTGGCTCTCATATATTGACAGCATACAAATATTTGCAAAATTTTAAATCTACTATACAGTGACTAATTTAGACTACAAAAAAAACAACTGATTGATCGTTGCTTGCCTTGAATGAGACGAGATGAACAACAACAACAAAAAAACATTGTTTAATTATACGTACATATTCTCCAATTGCGCGACATTTCTTCGTTGTGCTCTCGGAGGGTTCGGAGGGCGCCTCGACTGGGATACTCAGCTCGTTTCTGTCCACATCTTCCCGTGGCAGCGGTACGTCCTTGCTCGCGAATTCGGTGCCATCACTTTTACCTCTTATTAAATTTCCGGCCGCGTATTCAATGACGACTAACAAAGCAACGGACAATACAAACCGCAAAGGAGACATTCTGATGGGATGCAGTCACTGGCACTGAACGCGACGCACTATTGTCGCCTGATAAAGGGTGAATGTCGACACTTAGTTTTATGATATGCTATATATACCCGCCCACACCCGCATGAGCAGTTAGTGAAATCTTTGACGATAAACTTATGCCGTTAGGCCCGCAACAGGAGGATAAAATTTTCAATTGTATTTATTAGAGGACATTTCGTTTAATAGAAATATCCTCTTTGCAACCATTACTTTATCTTACCGATTAAAGAAAATATATAATAAAAAATAAGTTGAAATTTATGATTACTTATTATAAAACCAAGAAATGTTTTATACACATAAAGAAATAAAGATTTGAAAATTACAGGAATAACTTAAAATTATAATAGTAGTCTTTGATATCTTTTCTTAATTCTCACTAATTTAAAGAGAATGTCCTCAACATTACAAGAAACTAAATTTATATAATTTAAATATTCCATAATTAATAAAAAATATTCCATAAAAAGATCATCATTAACATAAACATCTGTAGGTTTAGCACACTGTAAGAACAAATTTCGTACAATACCTTTTAAAAACCAATTACAATGCTTCACAAACAGCACAGCAACGCTATCTATCCAAACAGATGGACAGTAGAAAAAAATATTATTTATTCATTTTAGTTATTTACATGACATTATGTATTAAACATAAAACGATTATTAACAATGTTTTTATCGTATAGAAATATTTGGGTTAACGATGTGGATATTTAAAAGAGCTGCTTCTTCAATAATGATCTCGCCATAAAGACTAACTTTATAGGTCGAAATCCAGGTTACGAGAACATTGTTATAATGTATTATTATATTCACTGCATGTTGTTTTAATTAGATCATATAATATACGGACCTGTTTAACCTAAACGTTATATTATAGATTAACTAAATCCGTTCATGATTTAATCACCTTCATCCATTTGTGTCCAAATTAATTCTAATGTACATGAATTTAACTAACATGTATCTCGTCCTATACTAAAAATTATTCTTTTAAAAACAAAAACATAGCATCAATTAAAGTACCTATAACTTCTTATAATGGTTTTTACACTTTATTTTTTATGAAACAGAGATTTTTCATTCAGTAATGTTATTACATGTATTGGATTTTAAATACATGTGTCATGAAAATAAATACCAGCCTGTATACCGGTCTATTTACAGTATGTAAGTATTTAACCTTGTTAAAATAAATATAATTTTTCCTATTATCTACTTCGACAGTGTGCAAAGCATGATTGTCATTTAAAACTGAGTGTTGTAAATATTGTTAAAGGAAAATAACAGATTATTTTTTATGCACTATTTACAATGATTTCATACTTTATCTTTTAACGATAATAAATTGATATTCTGCTGAACTCTAAATAAATAGACTGATATTTTTTTTTATTAAAAGAAATTGAATAGAAACGGCTAAATCTAACCAATTTCAATGCAAACTCACGTATTGCTTTCTCTTAAAACTTATGCACGTTTTAAATTCATCGCTACAAGTACAAAATTAAACTACGAAGCATTTATAATACATTAATTGGTTAGAGACACAAAATATACCATTCTTCTTCAGAAATAAACAATAGTTGTAACTTAATTGCTTTTATGACATCTACGACGACTTTTAGTTTCATCGGATTAGGGGTGTGCGGATCCAAAACCCACTACCTAAGTTAAAACATAATGTATATATGCAGATAGATAAATATTTTATAGATAGAGAGTATAGGTGGAAGGAAATAGGATTGGAATCGTGGAAAAACGGAATGAATGTTATAGAAAAATACGTCCTCCTACAAAACTAAATACGACAAACGATTAAACAAATCATCATGAAATCTATTTTAGCAAAATTAAGGAAAGGTTATATATAATGAAACTATTTTTTATTAGAAATGAAACATTTATTCTAATGTAACTATTTAGAAACGGAATGGTAAAGGATTTTTCCACAACAATGGATTCTCTGAGGGTGTTCTGTCTTGTAAGCGTGACGGTGTTCCCAGTATATTCAGGCTGTCGGCCAGGGGCATCGGCAAAGCCACCGGGATCTTTAACTTGGGCAAGTTCAACAAACGCCCGAGAATATCTTTGCAGAATGCACCACTTATTCTATCACCCATATTGCCCCATAATCCCATTTGACAAAATCTGTAATAAAAATATATATTTGTCCTTTTAGACTAAAACTTGGGAGTAGGTTTAACTCCACTTTCTCAATGTGTTGGAAAGTATCCTCATACAAATTATTAAATAAAACCAGTGCCCGGACTCAGGGCTTTCTCTCACAAGGAGAAAGTCAAGGCTATTTAACTACCACACTGGCTGGGTGTTGGAGGGTGTCGCGTGTCCACAAAAGCTATTGTTCTTGGAACACAGCAGGTTTACCTTCTTTCTACCTACCTTCCCTCTTTTTACCTTTTACCCCTCCTTTTTCCTTTACCTTTTTCCCCCTTTTACCTTCTTTCTCTTAAAGTTAAGGTTGGATTAAAAAGTCATTATGTCCTAAAAATCCTTGTATTATCAGGGCGCTACGCTTAGAGAGTCGTGCACAAATTCTTTAATCCCCGCTTCAGAATAACACCTAATTTAAAACTAAATCCTATTTCATCACAGAATATTGAACAGATTAATTTTTTGTAACAAAGAAATGGACACAACAATTATGAGAGCTTTGATTATGTTACTGTTTAGAAAACGTGTGTAGTATAATAAAAAAATAATACAATAGATACCAAGTAGGTTTTGGCATCTACGACTAAAACAATACACACTTCTTTGATATCTGATAATCCTACTCTCTGGTATAATCTTGTAAGCATCACGTAACTTGGCTTCACACCAAATTCTTTTGGATATTTGATTAACAGTGTAATTTACATAAATAAAAATTAAGTTATAATGAATTACCTGAAGTTTGAATCCACTGTAATCGTATCCGAGATCTTTAGGAATTTTTCGTTATCCTGAGAGAAGAGTGGCAAACCGAACAGATTGGAGTCATTCTTGGCGCCAGAGTTGCCCAAATTATGAGCAAACTTGCTGATGATTTCAACAAAGGAGTCCCTCACTCGCTTGTCGGTGGACGAGACGTGGAGACCGAGCGGCTGGCCCTCACCATCTAGCGGCTCGAATATGTACGCAAGCTCATCACCATGAGCCGGCCCTTTCTTTGGTGATTTCACAGTACCGTCACCGTCCTCTATAGACAATATAATAGTTATATCTATTACGAGAACACTCTTAACCATTTAAAACTAAGTTTTACGGATGTTCTCGCTACTATTTAACTATTTATTGCGCATTATTTCGCGTGCTTTACAGCAACGTCATAGTTATCACGGAATATCTTTTTAACAACGTATCTACCAATCGATAAATATTTGCCTTTGGTAAATTAAAAATTACTACATACGAGTGAGTGCAAGACCAGGTAGGAAGTGAGCGCCCTTGCTGAGGTTGCCGACATGTTCAAAGCTGTAGAGAAGGGCCGGGCTGGAGGCGCTCCACGCGCGCACCGTCTGGTACGCGGGGAAGTTGAACAGAGCGTCGCCTGACAATACATACAGACATGAATTACAATTCATATATAAAAAAAAAACATTTTCTTCTTTTAACTCCTCTAGACTTAACTAATGAAGGATAAAAAGAATTTGACGAAGCTAAAAAAATCGGCTATAAAACCAATAGAACTAACATACCTAGTGAGTAGAGTGAAGTTCAAATGCAATCGTCACTTAACACCAGGTGAAATTATTAAGTACAATGACAATACCAATAAACGGGAAAACCATGACCAAAACAGAAATTCATCATCATCATTGAGTGCCATCTTCATAGTGAAGTTGGGCGGTGAGTGAAATAGAAATTAAAGAATACAAAACAACTATTTCGTTCTAATGCAATAACATACTGTTTTTAATTAACTTCCCTTTAAAGTACGTAAATAGAAGCATATAACTCGGATCACTCATTAAAAATGTGGTTACATAAATAAACCTACACTTTGTTATGTCTCAAACATTATATCATACTTGTTGCATCAGCTATTTGCGACAGTCCGTCGATTGCTTTTGAAGAGCTGTCGAACAACGCCTGGTAGTAATCGGGCAACGGCAGCAGCGACTGAGCACCCAGAGCCTTGATCGGGTTCAAGCCCTCGACACTCTGCACGACGCCGCGAAGCCCGCCGATTAAGTCCTTCTTTATGAAGTCCTGAACTGCACCGAGCTGATCTGTTAGGAACTTGGAATATTTGCCTGCAATGCAAAATTTAGGCTTTACGACAGCTGTAATTTGAGTTACAAATGCATGAGTTTCTGTATACGTGTAACTTTCGTTGATTTTAGGTAGTTTATTTAATGTTTAGATACGTTTTGAATGCAAATATTTACCGAACACTGCTTTCGATGTTTCTGCGGATGTGACGCCGGTGAGGAGCGGGCCGCGCTGGCGGCGCTGCTGCAGCGCGTGCGCGGGCTGCTCCGACACCAGCGGCGGGAGGGCACGCCGGTCGTCCTCATCCTCCACGCGTGCCCCGGATCCTGACGATAACACGATATATTTTTTAACATCTCAAACGAAATGAACAGGACGACACCGGTGGTAACCAACACTCCAGCCAACAAAAGACATGCGTGCTGAGAAGTTTACTCGGCACTGGTTTGAACGTACTACGGTTTGGGAAAAGATGAGGCACAACATAGTTCTGCAAACAGTATTTGTATATTATCTACCATGTAAATGAGCAATAGATGGAATTTCCATTAGGTTACTAAATTTTTATACACAAATGTTTATGATATTTTGACGTAATAATCTTACCAGATCTTCCAGATATTTCGTCAAGAAACCTCTGCGTGTCAACCATGTCCATGTTCATCTCGTTGTCGGCCTAAAAGAACAATAATTACGCGTAATGTTGTATACTTTAAATTTATGTTAACTAGGATTCTTCAGATTTGTGCAAGTATCTAAAATATACTAATTTTGGTATCCATAGTTATGGTAACAATACAATAAACAATTCGATTGACCACGATAAAACAATTTTTTTTTAATATAGAACTGATTAGTATTTGATCACGACGCACTTTCAATATTTCTTCAATAGGCAGCTTCCTCAAACAATTCATGAGACTCTCGGCAGGTTTGTGCGGACATCCAGTCTTCTCCGCCAGTTGTTTCGCGTGAGAGTTGGAGTCGGCCCTGACCGCGCCGGGGGACAACGGGGTGCCGGATAAGGCAGCCACACCAGCAGCACTGCGACCTTCCGGCGACAAGCTCAGAAGGGACGCTGCGCTCGCGCCGGAGCCCTGGCCCATCACAACGATACGGTTCTTGTCGCCACCGAAGAATTCAATGTATTCTTGTGTCTAGAAAGTTAAAAATATTATAACATCTTGTTGGCAGAACTAATGTCAGCCGCTGCATGCAGTATGAAAAATGGATACATTACTACTATCAATAAATATTACTACTGCTAATACAGCTAGTGCAACATAGTTTAACATTGTAAAATTGGTTTGATAATTTAAAATATTTTTTTTAATTGCAGGTTATCGTTTATCAGACAAGTGACGTTGCGAACTATTTAAAATTAAGTTTAGTATCTAAAAAATAACTAATAAAAACTAGGATTCTTCAGATTTGTACAAGTATCTAAAATATACTAATTTTGGTATCCATAGTTATGGTAATAATACAATAAACAATTCGATTGACCACGATAAAACAATTTTTTTTTAATACAGAATGATTGGTATTTGATCACGACGCACTTTCAATATTTCTTCAATAGGCAGCTTCCTCAAACAATTCATGAGACTCTCGGCAGGTTTGTGCGGACATCCAGTCTTCTCCGCCAGTTGTTGCGCGTGAGAGTTGGAGTCGGCCCTGACCGCGCCGGGGGACAACGGGGTGCCGGATAAGGCAGCCACACCAGCAGCACTGCGACCTTCCGGCGACAAGCTCAGAAGGGACGCTGCGCTCGCGCCGGAGCCCTGGCCCATCACAATGATACGGTTCTTGTCGCCACCGAAGAATTCGATGTATTCTTGTGTCTAGAAAGTTAAAAATATTATAACATCTTGTTGGCAGAACTAATGTCAGCCGCTGCATGCAGTATGAAAAATGGATACATTACTACTATCAATAAATATTACTACTGCTAATACTGCTAGTGCACTACATTGTAAAATTGGTTTGATAATTTAAAGTATTTTTTTTAAATTGTAGGTTATCGTTTATCAGACAAGCGACGTTGCGAACTATTTAAAATTAAGTTTAGTATCTAAAAATACATAAAACACAATTTTTTCTGTATTTGATGATAAATAAATGACGGTTTTAAAAAGAATAACAGTTCATACCCATGTCAAAGCGGCACGGAGGTCAAACAATCCATTATTACCAGGAGCATCCCTTTGTCCAGTGCTTAGGTAGCCCAGTGAGCCCAGCCTATACTGGACAGATACTAAAATAGTATCTTTCTGAGCAAGATGTTGTCCCTAAAAACAAGAAATATGTAACTAAATTATGAACAAAATCGTGTAAAGACGCTGTTTATTCAAAACGGCGGTCACGAAAGTGTCTTTTTTTATAGGTTATATAACAAAGTCCACATATATGTTAAAAATTGTTAAAAAATCTGTCACAGATAATTAATAAATTGCCGGTTTTCAAATTTAATTATTAAAAATTCAACCTTCTTCCTCTCCAGGCATTTTCGGAGCGTAAACGTTCAGACACAAGCAATCTTCATGTCCAATCACCAGTCTAAAGTTTCTCGGGTCTACCTGGGGACACGGTAAACACTGACGCGTGGCAGTCAAATCCCCACTTAGGTAACGTCGCACTGGCCTCTGGAACCTTCTGTTGCCGACTGGTGGTTCAGCATATCTATAAAAAGAGTATGTAATAAAGTTTCGATTAAAAAGATCTAATGAGTCAACAGTGCTCCTCAAGTTAAATTCTCGCCCCTTGATATAAAGATGAAGTATAATAGACAGTATAAGCTCTTCTGTATCTCTATCTTAATGTTATTCTACAATATATTGGTGATGTGATACTAATAAAAACTAGGATCTTTACAAATTGTTAGTATTGTAATAGATTTCTGTTGTATGAAATTGTCTATCGACATTACGGAGCCATGATTTAAAAAGTTCTTTAGCTAGAAAATATGTGTCACCTGATGATAAGTGATACGTGTGCATAATAATGTGTTGGCTTAATATAATAAATATCACCACGGTGTTTATTAATAGCAGACGTAACATGTTTCGTTAGCTCAGTAATTTCACTAGTAACAACGCCTTGCAAAATAAGAAATAGTCTAGGCTACTGTTAGGAAGACCTATCACCAATAAAGTCCTTACCGATTTGATTAAATTGAATCTAAATCGAAGGGATTTGTAATTGTTCATCAAATGTAAATGAGTACTAAGTATAAATTTTGGAATCCATGCGCAGGAACTTGTTATCTATGCTTCCGCTGAAATTGCTACATTTTGCACATATATGATGATAAAGCTATAAATTTAATTTAATGATTAAATTAAAGTTTATTTAAATAGAATTAAGTTTTGGTGTCGTTTTCTCCAGTAACATTAATGAATTAAATAATTAACACGACTAACCCTAACCACGGTTTTTGTCATAGATGATTTTTAAGTAATACATTTTTTTTTTTCAAATTACGGTGAGTAATGGCCTATTATTATTTAACAATTTGTATTTATGTAGGTATATATATGTTGTTATTATCATTTAATATTTATTATTTCATGTTTTAAACTACCACCTACCATAACATCTCCCCACACCAAAGATTGGCTGGTAGAGAATGCCCACAGGCATTAATCCCTCCTTTTATCTCTATCCTTTTATCCCATATAAGGTTTCACAGTAAAGTAAAAAAAATGGAGATAATTAAAAAAACATTTTACTACCCTTAATCAGAATAAATCTCTGAAAGATTAGGATTTATAAAAGCTTATGAATTAAAAGTTATTAGTGTAATACGGGGGTGATAGCCAGGGATAATTCCTTCATAATGTAAAAAGAATTTAGAAACCAATTTTCCTGACAAATTATTCTTAACCGCAGCAGGCATTAGTTATCATTTTAATATATTGCAATTAGCTACCAATGATTGTATTTTATCGAAACTAACAAACCTTATGCCTAAGAAGGTGTAATAGCCGCGTTCATCGTTCTTAAAACCTTCGAGACGCGAGTTTAGGCCATGTCTCTGGACAAAGACGACCGCGGAGTCAGGCTCGGGAGGGGATGCAGGGTCTCCGCCAACGACGGCCCCAGCTGGAGCGCTCCCCAGCGCCACGGCCCCCACGAGCACCCACAAACGAAGGGAGAACATCACTAACTGTATCCCGTGTTAACGCTCACGGAAGTCACTTCCCGCGATATCGCTAATCTTTCTAACTAAAATTCTGTACCTAAAATTCGCTTATATACAGCAAATATATATAAAAAAAAATTTAGTTAATAGTACCATTGTCACCTCTTATCTAAACCCATACAAATTGTATAATAAAGATGAGGGTCTATTAAAAATATTTTAATGTATCAACATCATGAGATGCTTTCCTTAAACTGAAGTTGAACTTGAAGATGAAGACGGCCAGATTAAAAAACTAATCCGGATTTTAGCTATTCTTTTCAATTGATGGTTTTAAACCCGTTATCGTCTCAAATAACTTTAACCAAAACTATTTTATATTTACCAAAAGTCATAACACTTAAGACTAATTCATGATGTGTCTCCTTAGGCTAAAGATGCACAATGTTTTGTTTTATTTTAAGTTGAATAGTATTTAAGTATTGTGTTATCTTTTTTGGAGACCATATAAATAAATAAATGAACTCCGAATCTTATGTATGAATTATTTAAAATCGCTACCCTCCGAAACTAATCGACAGAACACAATAAATATTGACATTACTTAACTTATTGACTGTCTAAAAATTTTTTATGTTGATTTTAAAGCCAGTTGTTAGCCATTATCGTGTTATAACACGATAATAAAACCATCCAATCTCCCCCATTTTACCATCGCGTAATTTTATTAACTTGGATATACACTATCAACAAAAATTATTATACAAAACAAATTATGGTAAAGATATTTTGAGTTTAATTATTAACGGGCTTACTTACTCTTGTACTTATCTTTAATCAAATGCATAGAAAAAACACACGAGCTGTTAGAATCATTTCTGCATATTTCTTATATATAAATTTAAATATAACATGTTGCAACAACATGTCGCCTTGAAACATTAGGTGTTAAATCTCGTTACTCCAGTAATTTCACTAGCCACAGCGCCCTTCAAACTGGAACACAGTAATGTTTGCACACTACTCTTTGAGGGAATAAATAAGCAATGTAGTGGTCCTTACCTAAACAGTCTCCGGCAGCAGAGACCTATCACCAGTACATCTTTAATCTACATATCTATATAAATGGGTTGCCGAGAAAGAACAGGCGAACAATTTTTTTATTAGTTTTTGGTACAAATAGCGTGACAACATTCATATGAGTTACTACAAAGCTGTAATTTTTTTTCTAACAAACAGGCACTTTTATTTTATTAATTAGTATAGTGTACAGTACAGATGTTTACGCATGAACAGTACAAAAGCATTCTGTGCAAAAACCTGGAACTCCAACGCATCCTTTACATTCATAGAGCGTTGCCACTCTTTTATTATTTTGTCTGCAGCCTCTGCATTCCTTCCTGACTACTTCTTTCACAGTTCTTGTACGATTCCCTTCCCTTTTCTCACGAGTCTTCATGTTTTCAATTTTAGTCAATTTGTGGTCAATTTTCAGAGACTTTGATGGGGCGGTTTGTTTCGGCAACATTTTCTCCAAAATAAACAGCCGGAAACTGTAGAAATCCATTTTACTCATTGTGGAATATTTGTTGTATAGGTGAAAACTGTTAATTAAGCATATCTGCAGTGTGTGAATGAACATTTTTTTATACCAAAGGAGAGTCTTCTTTTCGCATGGATAATAGGCCTGCATTTGATCCTGAATATCGACGCCGGATATGAAATTATTGTAGTGTACGATTGCTGAAGGTTTCAGCTTTTCTTGACCTCTTTTGTTGGTAACTCCAATCATCTCATTGTTATGCTCAGTCGATATATAAACCACCTGTTGTTTGTCTTTCCATTTACCAATATGAACTCCATTCAAAAATATTGATTTATTTTCACCCATATTAACTGTTTCAGTGACAAAATCTATAGGGTTACCCTTTCGTTGCTTGCTAAGAGTACCAGTGCAATATGTCTTACGATTCAACAACTGGACAGCCAACTCGTAAGAATTGTAAAAGTTATCCATATATACGCTGTGACCACAATCTAGTTTCCCTTCTAGTAACTCCATAACGATTTTATGTGTATAGTCCGCTTTTGCTGCCTCATCAGCTTTACCAGGACAAATAAGAAGTTTCTGCACAATGCCACCAGGTTCTGCAAGAACATATAATTTTATGCCATACTCATGTCGCTTATTTTTTAAATATTGACTAAACAATAGTCTACCGCGCCACAAAACCATTGCCTCATCGAGATAAAGTTGTTTCCCTGGATAATAAACATTTTTCATCTTATCATTGAAATGGTCCATGATTGGACGGATTTTGCCCAAACGATCTTCGTCGCTTGACTCTGATTTAAAATGAAGACAACGTAAGATCAACATAAATCTGTTACGAGACATATACTGTCCAAAGCAGGGAATACTAAACAACCAGTGCTTTTTCCAGTAGTCACTCAGTCTGTTCAGGCGAATTGTGCCTGAGTGAAGCAGCAGCCCAAGAAAAGCTATGAGCTCTTGCCGGTCTACATCCTTCCAGTCAGTTATTCTAGATTTTGCTGTTACATTAGGTTGCTGTTGTACTTTAATCGCATTCAGATTTGTTTCACGTACAATAGAATCAAGAATGTCATCATCTACAAGCCATCGGAACGCGTCGTATGGATCAGTCGGCGCAGGAACTAAGAGCTGTTGAGTTTTGGTAAATTCGATGGACTTTAAAGCACCCATGGCTGTCCAATTAGACATAACTGTTTCTTGAGAATGTCTATGCGAGTATTGTCCTGTATTTTCATTATGTTCTACAGCGTGAGCAAGCTGTAATGATTGCGTAGGTGAATCGCCAATAGTTCTATCACGAGACAGTGAAACGGACCTTTCTCGATAAGAAATATCGAGGGTAGTGGTAGGCGCTCTTAATAATTCAATAGACGATGAACTTGGAACATCTTGACACTCCTCTCTATAGAAGTAATTTAATTTGTTTTCCGAAAAACAACTCATTTTGCGTCGTTTTTTGGCGCAAGAAATCAGAGAAATATTTTTACCAGATCGCGCTGAAGAACAAGAGCTACCACTCATTTTAATGCAAAAATGCGTATTTATGATCGTTCATAAAATATGTTTAACAAACGAAATAAAAAACCAAACGTTTTAGCGAGTCTAGGATATAGTGTCTCGTTAAATGACAAACGTACAAAAATCTTAAAGGCCGGCGACGTACTGTCGCTTTGAATCTGTATGGGCGCAAAACACGTCGCCGTGTAACCGGCCTCTCTTTCTGCCACGGCGGGCGCATTGCGAGCGAGACTACGATTCATCATAGCGATGTGTATTGGACACTAAGTGATTTACCATTCAATCATTTATAAGTTTTTATGTTCGTTGTATTTTTTAAGGCAATAAATGACTAATTTATTTATACATTTTTTATTTATTTAATTATTTTCATCTTTATTATATATTTTTTCATTCATTCCTACATAGGTCCTAGCGGTAGATTAAATAAAATCTATCGTGAAGTCGAACTTAATTGGAACATATTACTTTAGTAACAATATTATGTGGTACTTCAAAATTCATTTAGTTAAAAAGAAGATTAAAAATATTCTACAACTGCGTATATTAATCAAATTTAAAAAAAAATGTAAAACGTAACAACAAACCGTAGAAGAAAGTAAAAAAAAAATTAATTACCAGTAATGCAAAAATTCTTTTTTAATTTCCACAAGTATCGGTTAATAAAACGTAGTGGCAACACTAAGCAAGTTAGTGGTTAATCAACATTTTTAACCTTACCTGTAATGGAATAAAGAACATATTTCTATGCACTACAAACTTTATAGAACGCTAGCGACTATCTCTTTCTAAAAGTGGTGGAGCTAGGTTTTAACCAAAGTGATTATAATATTTTCGATTAAATTTTTGTATGTAATAAAAAAAAAACTATATAATTGTAATAAGAAAGTTGCATGTGCATGTTGAGTATGCATGCAAAGTACATATATTGAATCTAAAGATCCACGACAGATTTGTGTAAACTTTAATATATAACTAGAAAAATATTCATTAATACTGTTATTCATACGTCAAATTATAATAGTAATAAATAAATTTTATAAAAGCACTCCAAAATGTACCATGTAGTATAAAAAGATATATCTATGTTTTTAAAGTATAATATAGCAAAATCATATAATTTTTTTAATTAATTGCGATGACTTATAGAAATCACAACGCAGATATTAATTTTTTAAACCTATTAAATAAGCACGCAAGGGATACTAAACAAAATTTATAATTATTAACCATTTGAAGACAATAGCTATTTTTAAATTAAACTGTGAGACAAAGTTATTTGTGTCTTTTGGTTGTGTTTTAATTGTTTTTTTTTCTATAAACTATATTTATAACACAAATTTGTAATTTTAGTAATCAAAAACGTAATGATTTCTTATATTTCCGCGGATATGAGGAATAAATAATTCAACAATAAACGCGATAAAATCCATAAAATTGAGTTTTAATAAATCAAAAACGTAAGTAACTTTGAATAAGGTATAAAATTATGTTATTTTTGTTTAGAAATAAATATATAATAATGTTGTAGAATTTATTCTGCCTCAAAATTTTATTATAAAAGCAACAATTATTTTCACAGCGTCCGACACTGATTACGTCGCAATTCTGCGCTGTAAGACCATTCAAGCTTTAAACCGCTAAAATATAAACGTTTTTAACATTTTAAGGTATTAATTCAATGTGCAAATGGTTTATAATTATCATGAAACTACATTTTTATTTGTAATTCAATTTATTAGAGTCAAAATTAATTTTAAACATTTTTGGGAAATTTCAAAATTAACTCCAACACTGTGACGACACGCTATACGTCGCGTTTGCGTCATCATATCGTGAACAGCGCTCAAACGGGGAGGACGTGGGATGAGAGTGGTAGTGCTTCATTAGAAACATTTCTTTATATTTTGTTCAAATGTTTCTAATATCGAAATTATAAAGTACAAAGCTTAGGATAGGTAATGATTATTTATTAATTCGGTTATTAATATTCGGATTGCTGTGTTATTGCTTTATAAATAATTTTATTTTTATTTTCCAGGTTCCAAAGGAAGTCGCCGCCATCATGGCGTCAGACGAACAATTTTCACTATGTTGGAACAATTTCCACGCAAACATGTCAGCAGGCTTTCACGGCCTGCTGTCGCGTGGGGATTTAGTAGACGTAACGTTGGCTGCCGAAGGCAGGATATTACAGGCACACAAATTAGTTTTATCGGTTTGTTCACCCTATTTTCAAGAAATGTTCAAAATGAACCCCAATCAGCATCCCATAGGTATGTATTTTTACATACGAAAAACGTCACGTCCATTTATTGAAATGTGTTATTAATTGCTGTTTTTTTTTTTGTTACAGTATTTTTAAAAGATGTTAGTCATTCGGCGCTAAGAGACTTATTACAGTTTATGTATCAAGGTGAAGTTAATGTTAAGCAAGAAGAATTAGCGTCATTTATTAGTACCGCGGAACAACTTCAAGTTAAAGGTTTAACCGGTAATCAAAATGAAGAAAGTTCCACGCCATCCAAACCAAAGCCGACCTCGAGGCCAGGCCCGAGGTCGTCACAACAAAGGCAATCTGTTATGACTAAGTTAGAGACTGATTTAGATTCTAAGCCCTCCTCAACTCCAGTAGCAATTAAGAGACCCAATAGGCCATCAATAGCATCAAATAATTCGTCATCATCTCAAAGTGGACCCGCGAAACGGAAATGTGTAGACCCCCTCGAAGCCGGACCCTCAGGATCAGCAAAAGAAGAATTTGTCACGATACCGGACGAAGATGAAAACAACGCTGTTGCACCCAAAATGGAACCTGAATTCGTAAATGAAAGTATGTGGGACGATGACGACGAAGGCGCTAACAATGACGAAACGAACTTTGGGGAAGACGACTCGAATATGGAAATGACTGGTAAATATATTCTACAAAGGCCTCTTCTGTTTAATTTCCTATGTCTAGAACAAAACTAACATTATTCGTTTACAGGTTTTGACGGATCTGCGACTGGGGATGGCAATATATCTGGAGGCGGAGAAGGTGGTGCTGTTGGGGATGCACAAGGTAGGTTTTTTACTGTAACGTTAGGACAGTTGTTGCAACACGATTGCAGAAACTGTCCCAGTTTAAAACGTGGGTGGATCAATTGCCAGGTGTTGATAAAAAATTTCAAATTAGTCCAAAACTGACCTGGCGTTTATCCTCTCACGTTAATTTTAGTTAGGAATGAAATTTGTAAGCGTAGTATTAGATAGTGTTAGTTATTTTTTAGTAATATTTTTAACTGTTCCAGGGTAATGTCCTGTTGTAAAAGGTGATGTTCAAATGTTGAACATCTCCTTTTAAGGTAATGTTTGTTGGTAGAGAGGTATAAAAAGGTAAAGGTTTTTCTGGTATAATGGTAATAAAAGGTGAACGATGCGGTTAAATAAAGGTTCTGTAAAGTAAAACTGCAATTATGCAAATTTCAAAGGTACTGTCTTATGACTTGGTTTGGAGTAAAGGCTTGCACAACTGGTGAAAAGGTAATTCTTCTGGTACTGGTATGATGGTGAGTATAAAAATCTTGATTAACAATACCAAATTTTAAGCATTTTCTTAAAATTTTGTAGTGTATTGAAAAATGAAGTCTGAAAGCTGTAGAGCACGACTTCTAAAATGATAAAAACGATGTATTCGTTACTGGCGCCATATTGAAATAAAACTAAATATTTTGCTTATTTATATAAACTATAAATCTCAATATGGCGTTTGTCTAACGAAATGGTTACATACGAGCAATCTGGTAAATTAGTTTGCTCGTGTGAAAACTATTTGAAAGGTGGCACAGCACAATTTGTGCAGTTTTGCGCCGATTGGCATGCACACCACAAATTTTAACGCTGTGCCATCTTTGATCGCTTCAGATATAAGATACGCTGCGTATCCGTCGCGTTATGCTGAAACTGAAATTCGGTATGAATTATCCGTTGAGCATATAATTGCGCGTGCTTGTCCGATCTGAAGCGAACCTTGGCAAATGCAATTATGTATAATTATATCGAGCTACGTAAATGCATTTGTAGATCAACACAAGTATTTTCATTGATAACTACGATTATTTTGAAGATTCTACAAATGAGAGGCTGGTCGTATTACGTGGTATTTCAAGATTGATAAAAAGCCGAAAAATTAGATACAAAACTATCAAATTTTTCGATAATAATAGATAATCGTAAGGATCATGATTTTGTTATGGCGTATGACATGAACAGCTTAGCTGTCGTTTTCACGTTGGGTATTAATGTTTTCATTTGTCTTGGAGAGCATTTAATGAAAAAGTAAGCTCTTGCGTTCAAACCGCTGGAAATATTATTATTATTTATACACAATTGTGAAGCTTATTTCACTAGCTTTCGAAAAATATAAGAATAACGTGCTGGTGTCGTCGGTGTATCCGCTTATGAACGCTGGAATCTTACTTTTGCAGACTGTAACTAGCACTTCACTGTTTATAATCTAATTTTAGTTCAAGACTTTCCACTAACACGACTAAATCAGTTTTTCATTCATCATTCATTTGTTGAAATTCCAAATTGGTATAAGTTTTTCAGGTCCATTTTGCAAACGGAAATCAACTGTTGTTTTCTTTGGGTGATTTGGTTTCCGTTAGAAAAAAATCAAAAAAAAAATACTTTGGCTCGCCTAATATTCTTATTACAGAGACGTGCAGATTTTTATCGGCTATGGCTCCTGCAATAAATAAATATTTATACAAATGTCTTTTGGTTTTATTAATTTACCTACAACTAATAATTAATGATTATATTATATGGTGCAACGAGAAGGATATGTGAACTAGTTATTTATTTCTCTCCCCTTCCTTCTGTATCCATGTTTTAATTTATTTTATGAGACGTACTTGAAAAACGCAGTTTCAACAAATAGAAACAAAAGCAATAGTCCAAATACAGTAAAGAGTAAACTTGTATTTTATTTTATTCTACTAAACGACGATACGAGCGACATTCAGCTGATGATAAGTTATACGTTTGCAAATAACCAAATGGCCGCCGCTAGTTAAGATAGTATACACTGCTCCACATTGCGCTCGTCTGAGACATGAGGTGTTAAGTCGTTATCCCAGTAATTTCACTACTTTACAGCGCACTTAAAACTAGAACAGTAATGTTACCACACTAGTGTTTAACAGTTGAAATAGTCACTGCAGTGGTAGCTACCTAGAGACGGTCTCCGGCAACAGAGACCTACCAACAGGGAATGTAGTAATATATCATCAGAGACTCACGATTTTACAAATGAATACATACTTAATAAATTTTTCATTTATTCCCATCCACAGGCTAAAAGTTTGTGCATATTTTTAGGGATTCCGTCCTTGGTATTTTTTTTATTTTTCATACGCCGAGACGAGCTAGACGTTCATTTGATGGTAAGTGATACGCTTGCCCATGACAACGTGGTGCTAGTTAAGATGGTACACACTGCACCACATTGCGCTCGTCGCATCGAGACATAAGGTGTTAAGTCTCGTTACCCCAGTAATTACACTAGCTACAGCACCCTTCAAACCGGAACACAGTAATGTTTGCACACTACTATTTGGCGGTTGAAATAGGAGCTGCGGTGGTACCCACCCAGACGGTCTCCGGCAACAGAGACCTACCACTAGCAAGACCAGTGGATATTCCCATCCCTGGGCTAAAATTTTTTGCATATTTTTAGGTATTCCGTCCTTGTCCAATTTTCTTAGTCCATTTTATGTATAAATTAAAAAAAAAAAACTAGTTCAGATTGGAGCACTAAAATCTGTAAAATTTGTTTAGAATTTGTATCATTCTCCTAATTTTCACTCGCATGTCTGCGCAAAAAAATGTTATTTAAGTTTTAAGTATACACATTTTATTTCATATATGCAGCTATAACTATTCTAGAAAACTTTTGGCATTAAATACCGGATTAAAAACCCGGATGAGATTTCAATATTCTCACTCAGGTCTTAGTTTCTCAATAACTTTCTCTTCCCGGCGCTTCTTGACTTCTGTATAATGGTGCAGCAGTAGCTTTACCTCAATAATTTTACTATCTACAATGCCTTATACATTCATCCATCGTTTTGATGTCCATTGCTGAAGAATATATGCTTCTTTTTTGGTTATGATATATGTGTACTAGGCAAGAATTTTGGTGAGCAAAGTATAAGAAAATCGACTGCATTTTGTCTAGAATTATTGAGCAGGTATACTGACTCATGACATACAAACTAGATTAAACATACAGGTTTCTACGAGTCCACTTCTAAAATTTAACCTCCAACCTTTGTTGCAATGTTGTCTTATTACATACTTTGATATTTTCGATGTATTCTGAATTATTAACATTCAATATAACATTTCTATAGGAAACTTAAAGCGTTTGGTTTCAAAGTGAACACCCTGCTCTTATTACTGTGGCGGAGGGGAGATTATAATCATGTTATTAAATACCTATTCAACGATATGCTTAGAGATGAAAAGTATGCCTGTGTGAAAGGTAAGATCCCAAAGAGTATATAAATGGAAAGTCGAAAATATTTCCGATAAGGAAGAAAAATAATGATAGCTTGAAAGGACTGCAAGCTTATTGTAGATTGTCTGATTATAAGTGATTGATGAAACGAAAAAATACTAGTTATTCTATAAAAACCATGAAAAATGTTCCTATATCTGGTGGTGACTGATAATATTTACCAAAACAAATAATTACACAAAGCTTTAAAGCTTTTGTTATCTTAAGATGAAAAGGTCAAACATAAAATAGGTTTACTAGTTATGAAGGCTTTTATCCAAGAACTAAATAATATTCACTACGAGCATACAGTAAATGCATATATAATCTATTTTTATCAACAAATTAATAGATTTTCGAGAAAGAACGTACCTAATATAAATAAACCAGACGGCTGATTTCATCTGATCTATTCTATTTGTATATGTTCTAATGAGTTCAAAGCCATTGTCATCCCAACCGTATGACATCCACTGCTGGATATAGCTCTCTTATATTATATTACACAAAACACGGTTTTAGTACGAAAGGCAAAGCCGTAATATTAGTATTCGCTCATTTTTTTAAATTTATGAACAATATCGTCAATAGATGGCGTTACTGGTATTAGAATCTAATGAACGATTTTGCAAATGTAGTATGAATACAGATAATATCTCATAAAACAAAAGTTACGTTTATTTAGTGTACCATATACACGTGAATTAAGTACCGTTATATATAATTAAAATTCATGTAATTATATAGTAAAGTAAATACAAACAATTTCTGGTGAACTCAATAGAAATATTTAAGTTATTAAACTGAATGCGTAAAAATAATCGCAATTCCGTTATTTGTGGTTGTCGTATAAACGCCATGGGATCTATGGTCGCATTTGTGTCATTGAGGGATTGTTTACTATTTTGGGAAGAAATCGTGAACTACGGTAGTTTTGTGAATGGTAATTACATGTGGTTGTGTTTACGATATGTGCGAATTGAATTATAATCACGGTGGTTCATAAATAAAGAATTTTTGTTACAAAATTTCGATTAGAATCTGAACGTGTTTACGTCAAATGTTTTATGTTATTTTGTGTTTAGTGTTGTTCTGTTGTGAATATGTTTTGTGCTGTGGTAATTAAATGGATATTAGTTCGGTATGTACATTTATTATTTATTTTTGTATTAGCGGAAGTCGAAAACTAGCAACATGTCTTGAAAACGATTGTTGATTGTCAAATCTTGTGCCAAGTTATACGTTTTAATGCTATCGCATTATTAATGTATTATGTTGTCTTCCTCAACGCATTTTTAAATTAAATAGGGGTCCATACTTTCTTTTTCACCAATATCATATACTCTTGCTACTTTTACAAAGTCGCTTGTAAACATAACCTAGAAAACAAGAACTAAAATCTTTTACATAGAATTTTTTTGTAGTGCATTTTTCATATCTATAACGAATATAAATCTATTTATGTTAATTAATTATTATATTATTGATAACATGTTACACAACATTGTTACTGGACATGGTATTTTTCGACGTGTGTTTGTGTACAAATAATATGAATTGAACTTAGCAATTTTAGGTTATTACCGATTTCTATTTTGTTTGTAATTTTTATCGACGCTCTGATTATGAATCTCGCTGTCTATAAAACATATCAAAATTTAAAATTTATGGAGTTTTGTGTTATAATTAATACAAGGTTTGTATTAATTTGCTTGGTTTTGATGAACCCCGGTTCTGATGAAGCTTTTTTACTTATACTGCATTACTTATTCAGATTTAACAAGATCTTACTCTGTCATAACACAGTAAATAAATTAAGATTTTTATTTTTCTATAGACCTGTTCAATGAAGCTTTCTCTTTTGATTTAGTTTTCATCTTTTCATTATAAAACTCTTGTTTTTAATAAACATATAGCTATTTCCATGCAGAAATTTTTCATTACATAGTGGGAAGTTTTTTATTTGCTGGTGGGTTATAAACACAGTGTGTTCTAGTCATCCACCCAAAAACTTTTAAGGATTTTTAATCATCCTGCTATTACTTTGTATAAAGGGATAATTCTTTAATCACAAGGACTTGCAATTTTGCACAAGTTTTGACTAGTTCTCAAAGTTTTCTGCTTTAATACATAAGTGTAAATAGTAGACCATATATAGAAAGCACAGTATAATAAGTGTAATATCTGTGGATACATAACAATAGGCATATTTAAAATTATTTTAAATTAACATTGCTTACATACACATATTAACAGCATTGATAAAAATTAACACTTTCTTTAAAATAATTGTTGTTGGTTTGGTGTATTCATTACAGAAACATGCAATACTTTGTCTCGAGTTTTAAAACTCATTAATTTTTAGTGCTATTCTTTAAAATGATAATTAAGTGCCAATAATTACAATTAAGTTTATGCCATCCCTGCATTGCATAGATCTTATTTTTAGTTTTAAATGTTTTTTAGATATGACTCGCTTATTAGATGTGTTTAGTTTCGATTTGTTTATTACACGAAAAATACATCAAATAAAAAAAAATAGTAGTAATTAGTAGTTTATGAGTTTAAAAAAACAATGTGTATTTCCTGTCCTCTCAAAATTACATCATTTGTCAGGTAGTGTATTGCAATCAATTAATATATTGTTTTTTTATAACAGTATAAATAATGATTTATAAAAGCCTTATTAACAATAAATGCAATAAAGTTTATTGCTAATAAAGCATAGATTTGGACTTGAAATCGATGCAATCCCTCCTGATGTTGATTGTTAAGAAAAGAAACATTAGTAACATCCCATTTACTTCTTTTTTGATGATCATCACTTTGTTGTCTTGCTCATTATTTGTTTACTCTTCTTAACTTTAACATACTAAGAACAAAGCATCCTTAGGTTTTTTATCTCCTCTATGAGCTTCTGATTGTATTGTTTTAATAAAGGGATAATCTCTATTAGGATTATATAGCTAGTATTTGCGGAGCTGTTGTTTTTCAAATTTTAAAAAATTGAAGATTTTAAATGTTGAACTATTTTATATGGTTGCTAAACATACTGAAGAGTATTGCCTCAAGTTTTTGTGTATGTTGATTGTATTATAAAAGAAACAAGCGATAATGATACATTTCTTGTACATTTCGTTTTTTATAATGCTCAAGTTCAATTGTATGTTTTGCAACATAATTACTTTATTTTTAAAAAACATATAATTATATATAACAACTTGATATTAAGTAAAGTTATCATGTATAGTCATATCTGATATATACCAACCAAGATATAGATGAAGATAATTAACTAGATTTTGGTGTCATACATTTATTTTATTTATTATTAATATTTGCGATTTTAGTACATTTTTTGGACTCCTGCATATTGGTGTACATAGTTTATATGGCTACATTGTATCTTCACAGTATGGAAATGTAGAGTGATTAATAACCTCTTCAATTAGTTAATCATTATCAACTTATGCTATCATGTTATCTCTAAGAATTCAAAACTAATTTAGTGTCCAGAACAGACACTAACAGTGTTTGTAAATCTAGCAGCTCATTAATACTTGCTCTTAACATGAAAATTAGAACAATGAAGTATAAAAAAGATTTATAACATAATTGTTCTTGGTGTTACAACAATTACATGATTTAGTATCTGTAAAATAATTTTTATCAATTCCAGTAAATTAATTTTGTGAGAACAAGCCCCGCTTGTATAGAAGGATGCTGTTTATTGAGCTAATTACTTTATAGTAGTGTGCTGTGTAGTTGAGCATTATACAGCATACAATTTTTGAATTAATAAGGATATAGGTTATTACATAACAAGGAAAATGGATAATTGGAAATGACAAGGCAAATGGCAAATATAAATTGTTTGTGTAGTAAAACTTATTACTCAATTGTAAAAAAGACTCATCCCTGAATCGTGATAAATTGTTTGTTTCAACCTATAGTAAATATAATAGTGAGCTTTAGTTTCCACTTGTTAACATCTTCCTAGACTAACCAGAAATAAGTGGGAATATATTATATGATTTACATTAAGTTGATACAATTTGTATGACATATTACTTTGTCTTTCGTTGATTTTAAACAAGAGAGTCTTGATCGAGTTTACTGCATTATCCATGTAGTTGATGTAACTCCATTATTTAGACAATGTGTATGCTAATTTGATTACAAGTTATGTTCCCATTTATTGCCCATGGTTAATTTTGAATCTAGATCAATCTTAAATCTTTAATTGTATTCATTTTGGAACTGCATAAAAACATAGAAAAAGTGAATAATATTAAATAACGACAACATACTTGTCATGATAATTTAAAAAAATCTCGCGAACTATTAAAGCTAAACTTACGCAATGTTTCTATGAAATTATTGTAAGAAGTGTTTTCAAAAGCTTGTCCTCCTAAAAGTCTTAAAATCTAGTGTAGATACGAAATGATTACACGCGGAATATGTAGTGCAAAAGATAACTTAAACCTGTTTATGGAGTATAGGCGATATTAATTATGAATAGTATATATTGATATTGGTAAATGTGTTCATGTAGCATACTAATCAAAAGGTTATTGGCATACTATTACAGATACAGATTTTACTTGTTTATTGATAGGTATATCTGTGACAATATTAGAAAGTTGTCCCGTTTGTAAGTTAGCGACAAAGCTAGAGATAATTTCGAAGAATTTATATATAAAACTTTTTGCGGAATCAAAAACTTCTCGAATTATTTAAAATGCATATAAAAAGTGTCTCCATTTTCACCGGGCTTAGTATTGTCATAAACACGGATGCATGTTGCGTATTGAAAACCACATTGTAACCGGCGGTCATGCGGGTTGCAATAAACTGAAAAGACACGGCGGTTAAAATGCGACATCAAAATATTTTTTATACATTTCATATCTTGAGACGATGTTAACTAACGGAACTTTGTTATGGACAGTCGTTGCTTCATAGAATTAAAAAAATCACCTTAGAAGATTGCTTAAAATTTTAGTATGTGTACAGTGTTATTTGTGGCTCATATTAAAATCACCACATGAAGATGGATTTTTTTTGTTGTTTTTTACCTAGTAATGTGTTGACAAATTATTATTGTAATTTCCGTGTTGGGTTAAATCTTTTGCTACATTACCTAGAGTATTTTTTTTAGTAACAAAATAGTTTTATGGACATTATCGTTTGCTTAAACGTTCACACGCTGATATAGGGGTGTTAATTACCAGCAGAGTTTAGTAGTGGTGATACACAATTAGGATATTTTTTGTTATGTCCATATATCAATTGTGAAATATTTACTTACGAGGACAAAACTTTATCATCAAACTTTCCCTTTCGCTGCTGTAGCTGAAGTGTCTCATGTTTGCATCCAATCTGCAGGAACAGGATCGCAACAGCTGTTTTCTTCGATTTTTGGTTGCAAACACCAAGTAGATATCCTGAACTATTATCAAACATTTACTTGTTCCAACTAGGAAATGTGTTTATATATAATTGTTGGTTTAGATAAGAAGCGTAAGTTATTAATAATAAGTAAGCATACGTTGCTTGTATAATTAAGCTTTCAAATAAATATTCGCAAGAAATTAAACTTACAGATTTTAGTATTGTTAATCAACGCAACAGTCTTCAAAATGTTTCATATTTTTAACCACTGACGCAAAATGAGGGTGGTACGTTTATCGAATGTATGTGTTTTTTTGTGTGATCGTAACATTTACTCGGAACTAGTTTTACTTTTGATTGATTTTTGTTGTTTAGCTGGTGGTTTGTTTTATAATTGAAATGTTTGAACGTTCACCTGTTAAACTTTGTGTGAATCGAGATAGTTTTTGCTTTTTTCTATGTACGATTTCATTTTATTACTTATGTAAACTATGTCTGCGCTTAGCGAAAAAAATCTAAAAATTGTCCTGTTAATGCTGGAGTCCGTTATCTCCAAGTCAAGTCTACATGAAGGTCGATTCAAAAAAATAAAGTTATCACTGCAAATCTCTGTGTTGTTAGTGGTGAAGTTACAGCTTAATACTGTCGAGATATTCTTTGATTTTGATTAAATAAATATAATTTTTTTTTTCATGATTTTCTTAACTACTCCCTTCTACCAGTGCAGGTATAAGTCTGATAATAATACGGGTATATAAAACTATTTAGTTATATTTGTTTGTTTGTTATGTGTATAATAACAATTTAACGGGAAAGAGGTGCTATTATTTTATTTGTATAAAATTTGTTGTTATAAAAGAAATGTTTGTAAGAAAATAAAGACAGTAATAAAATAAATAATTATGTATTGTTTATTAAAGGAGATATTTTATCGTTGTTGTTTCATTTCAAATACCTTAATCCGAAATTAATGTTACAGATACTTCCGCTTCTAACCAAAGTAACACCGAGCAGTTATTAAGAGAAAAAATATTTCTTTCCAGTTTTAGGACCGGTAAACAGTACAGTGAAAGGTGAGCTACACTTCATACAGACGAAAAGTGGCCACCTCCAGTTGATATACGAACCGTACATCTTCGTGACGGACTGCGTGCGCAGCGGCCGCACCTTCTGGAGGTGCATGGATTACGGCAGGCGGTGCCGGGCGAGGATTACCTCCAAGAACAACATACTGCGGATCACGAACCCGGTCCACAATCACACCGAGAATCATCTGCAGAAGATCTCCCGGAAGTACGAGCAGGGGGAGGTAGTCACGTGTCCGTGTGTCTAATAACATGCTCACACATCAAATGATTGTTTTTTTCCATTCTAACGTGTAATTTTATAGTGTCCCCGACATTAAGATTGAGGCGAGATATGTGTGATTTTCATTTAATAATTTTATTTCTAAGTATTAATGTAAAACAAATCAATTTTAGGATTTAATTAGAAGTTAAAGCCAATGAAATAACCTGTGAGATGTTCATTTACAGGTGTAGTTTAGTGTCATTGGTATTTTATGCATGCATGTTGGATATCGATAGGCGAGCTCGTCACGTGCACCGTTTCGGTGTACGTTTTCATTGATAGATCATGAAACTCTTTATAACATCGAAATTATGATTACATGTAATGTAATGAGTATTTTTAAAATTGCATGAATCGTTAAATATTAGCGTTAAGCGCCGTTACATTTCTGTCTCATACAACTTTAATGAAATTATGTGATCTTGTAGAATAATAAAAGGGTTTTTGTAAAATGCTATTTTATTTCCCAATTTTTATAGACACTTATTTATTTATATTGATTTAATACTATAGACACATTGTCCATAGAGTGGTGTTAAGGTTGTTGTTAGAGTGGCTGTTGGATGTGGTAGTGTTACTCTATCGTTGGATGTCTGTACGGTTGGGCAGGCAGCGCGGTGCTGGTGCAGTACTCGGTGACGCGTCGCGGCGCGCCCTGCCTCATCGTGGACGGGTACGGGTACGTGGCCCGCAAGCGGCGCGGCGCGCGCGTGTACTGGACGTGCCGCAGCCGCGCCGCGGGCTGCGGCGCGCGCGCGCTCACCGCCGCCGGCCGGCTCGCCGCGCGCGCCGCGCACCACAACCACGCGCCCCATGCGCTCCCTCTCGACGAGCACGCGCGCGTCGAAAGCCTCATCGAGACCATCCCGACAGATGGCTGATATTTTCATCTCGATTCAATTAGTCCATTAAACACATTGTTAAACTCTTGCGCCTTTTATTCACCCACGTTGCATGCGAGTCGCTTCTTATATACGCTTACTAACTCGATACCACCAGACTCTGTCGGGTGTATATCGCATGTGATTATGGATAGTGATGGGGTGGTGTTTTGCAGTGGAGTTCGTGATATCGAATCGCGGGCGACGCCACATGCGGCTCGGTGGGTTCTCCTTTTACGCGGAGAAGGTGTTCCCGGAGAAGAGCAAAGTGCGGTGGCGGTGCACGCGGCGCACCTGCCGCGCGTACGCGCACACCCTCCACGACAGAATATTCGCGCTGAGCAACGTGCACTCGCACGAGCCGCCCGCCGCGCCGCACCGGACGGTCATCCACCCGATCCAGCACCAGCACCAGCACACCCCCGCCAAGATACTTTCGGACGAATGAAATGACCACACCCCACGGCGCTGCCTACTAATCCTGCATGTCCCTGAAACTTGAAGCTGATAACTTACTTTTTATTTTAACACTTAGTTTAATTTCATTAGCCACGATGCTCGCTAAGCATTTTGGCGAGTGATGAATGAAAATAGAAAAAATTATTTCATAATTTTCACGACAAAAATGTCCTCCTTTGATCATGATCTCGTATTGTTTTTACGGTTTTTCAAATGACTTTCCGTTTGGGTAATATACGCTTAATCGGGTGTTTAGTTGTAGTTCATGAAGGAATATTTATATTGTAATGTAAAATATAGCAATAATTGTCGAATTTGAAAAGTTTTTTTGCTCTCGGTTTCTTTGCGACGGACATGTTTCGCGATCGGAGCTCTAGTTTAATGAATGTTTAACGTCTCGTTTTACATTGTGTAGTTAATAGTTGTAATCAATTTATCTGATGCATTATTCATCGGAACTCTAGTCATTCCAGTTGTTATTTATGAATCCGTGTTTGTGTAATGAATCTCTTAAAATAGGAATCGATTGTTTCATTTGTGGGTGCACAAGGCGACGACTTCGGATTGCTCGCTGCAAAAACCAGGTTCACGAAAGCTTTATTTACATCGCATGAAAGATTAATACATTGATCAATTTTTGTATTTTCACTTCTACATTGGCTAAACCCACTGTAGATGTTTCAGTAGATACATATGATGCTCTGTTATCGAGTGCTGTAACGGTAGTATTGGTTGCAGAGGAATATGTGCGCTTGTGCGTGGGGCCGGGCGGCAGGCCCCGCCTGTGGGTCCGCGGCCGGAGTTTCTATGCGGCGCACACCATGAGGTCGGGGATCGTGCGCTGGCGCTGCACCATGGGCGGGTGCGGTTGCAAGGCGTACACGCAGAAGGGAACCCTGCACAAGCTCGTGGGAGAGCACAACCACGCCGGCCGGTGCGGGCGCCGCGGGCCGCGCGCGCCGCCGCCGCCGTCCCCGCCGGAACCGTTCCTGTTGCCCAGGATACCGCGCCTGGATTTCGACCATTTCGATCCAACCACTTGGGTCGTACGATATTAACATTATCAAATGCCATCAACTGTCATATAAAAACCGGTGTAATATTTAAATTTTTTTCAAAAAAAAAATTCTTAAATTTAAAATTTCGACCTGAAGATTTCGCGAGGCATGCGACTGGTAGTTTTCAGCCCGATTAACCAGTCATTTTGAACAGCGGTTTTTAATTATTTTTTTTGGAACTCACAAAACGAAAACAATCGAAGTAGTTCCTAATGTTTGCATTTTGTGGTCATTGTACTTCCGACAAGTTTGGTGATAAAAGCGAAGATTAAATTTTCAAATACTATTTTTTTTTACACAAATTTACTAAACGACGCCGTATATAAGTTGAATGTTATCGTTTTTTATTTTTTTATAGCTCATTGCTAATGTTACGTACTTTTAGTTTTCTTGTTAATTTACTTAGTTAATTTCGTTGATCTCAATTTTTTACTCATACTATTGTTCGTGATCAAAATGTCGATTCGTACATTAATATCAGAAGAACAAAAAAGCCGAGTGGCTTTGTTCCTTCAAAAAGACAGTTATATTTATCTTTATTGTTAGGTGCCGCTATTTTTTTTTACTTCCACATAGTAGAATGTTAATATTACTCTGTTTCGGTTTGATGGGCGTTGAAGCTAGAAGTTACCGGGATGGTTAGATTTAATGTCGTCTAGTCAGTTTAGTTATATTTGGTGATTTTTTTAAATCGTTTGTCTCGCGAAGTTTGTCGTTGCGTTTATGAGTATAATTTAATATATAAATACACTATAAGATCGATTCATAGTTAGAAAAGGTTTAATGTATTAAACGACCAAGAGTTTAACGGAATTGTTTGAGAGTGTAGATTTTTTAACAGCGTGCCGTTGCACTAGATAATTCAATTTGTCATATTTATTTTTTTAAACGTTCTAGTCGGAGTTTTATTTTTCTGACTCCTCGGAATCTATTGTGATGATGAACTGCCACGTGAAATTTTGATCTCAATATATTGTTAAGACTAAGGTGCCAAATATGTTTGTTCATGTGAATGAATTGTAGATAGTTAAGGGTCTTGAAACGTACCGACCGGTGCCCACCCATTGGTACGTTTATTAATAGTATAATTTTCACTCTTTTTAAAGCTAGTCTTCCTATATTTATTATTACGTTCGAATGTTTGTTTTAATTATTATTGTGTTAGTTAATTCATAAAAACCAAATATAGACTATATAACTTTACACTTGCTCATTTGAAATTCTTGCTCAGTGTTAAGTAAATCTCTGTGCCAAATTTTTGCTCACGTTCCTCTTATTCATCTCTAGATGAACGAAAAGTGTACAAAAACTGTTTCTTCTCATTTCTTATTGAATGTTGAAATTATGAATTGTGTAAGTGCTGAATAAATAGATCCAATCTTAACTTCTTTTATTTTAGCCATATCTTCATTAATTTATTAAAACAATGTAATACGAAATGTTTTCCCTGTTACTTTCCTGGTAATCGTGTACTAGTTATGTTTTTCTTTTGTATCTTACTATGTGCAATCAATGATCATTCGTGTTATGGGATCGAATTGATTTCGCATGGTACGGGCGGTCGATTAGTATGGAACCGTTTACTAATTGAAGCGTTTTTTATTCCACCAGCGCGTTTCATCCGCGCCGGGAAAGGCCGGCTGTTGCTGCACCGCGGGTACACGTTCCGTTTGAAGAACAACCTGGCACACGGACGCAAGCAGTGGTACTGCTCCTCGCGTCTCACCTCGCGCTGCCTCGCCGACGTGAACACCGAGGGCCCGGAAGGGTTCGAGCGCATCGTCCGCTCCCGCTACGCGCACAACCACGCGCCGCCCAACGTGCGCCGCTTCGCCGACGGGCGGTACGTGGTGCGCACGCCGCACCAGAGCGGCCACCGCGCCCCCGCGCCGCTCGACCCCCACCACCAGCTGCTGCAGCTGCAGCACGCGCTCGCCTTGTACGCAGCGCACGCCGCCACCGCCAACGCCAACGCCAACGCCACGGCGGCCGCCTCCGCCGCCACGGGGACCGCGTCGCAACAATCGCCCAACTCCCTGCCCACTTCGCAACACCAGCCGGCCGCGAAACCGTTGCTGGTGGACACACCCTGCAACGAGGAGGACTAAACCCATCATTTCTGATCAACATCACGCACTACACGTACACGGTGAAACGATTTTTTATATGAGCGAAACTATTCACGATTACGACGATTACGATATATCGACTAACAGGTATATTTCTCGAAGCCTTTTGGCGTATAAAAGTAGTTTAAATTATATTTAGAATAATTATATTAGATAAGTTAAATGGGGATAGGATGAAGTTTAAGATCGGAGCTATGGCATTGGTGGAGTTATTTAATATTGGTAAATGTACGTAAAACCTTAGTCGGGAAGAGCTGCCGCGGCACCCTCGTCGTCACAGCTACCAGTGGGTGAGTAACCAACGGTTACGAGGTTATAATGTCGCGGCATGTAGGTTAAGCGGTCTTTTCGAGGTCTTTAAAGCTATGTGTTAATAGGTGTGGGTTATTTATGGAAACGAATAGAACAAATAAGGATGTTGTATGTGTAAGAACTTTCTGAATGTTTTATGGAAGCGGTCTTTACACATTTGTGCCTGAGCTGGTCTACAACTAGAACTTGCTCAAACTTTGTTAAATATCTGCATATGTCTTAATGCGTCTCATCTATTTTTAAATGACTTTCGGTTTTGAAAAAATAAGAGAAAAAAACATAGCGCTTGGGTGATTGTGTAAAGGCCGCTATTCGTGTCAGGTGTGTGTCAAGTAAGTAGATGGTTATTACCCGGAATAAGAACTCACTTAACAGTATAATTTGTTGTCGTCTCAATCCATCCGGCAAGCATCAGAGTAAGAACGTGTAACAGGACTCGAGAACGACCGCAGGGAAGTCGAACGATGGACAGAGTGTGTAGGACAAGGTTCAGAGGTCGACCGACCTCTGGCTACGCGTCGGTGACTGATATTGCAGAATCGATAAGATTATAAGAATATTAATGTTGATCCCTGGACTGCACTTAGAAATATTTTATTTATTTTGAGAGTTTTAACTTTACATATTCAAATGTTGCTACTTAGAGAATTAGAGGTCCGCCTTTTTTATGTATAAGAAACATCATTAGTTGTTGAATATTACTAATGTACAAGCACACAGTTCGAGTGTGAACATCTTCGTGAAACACTACCGTAACATGGCAGTTACTCGCTGGTGCGAGTGGGGAACCAGGCTGGAGGCCTAATTACTTAGCCCTCGGGTTTAACAGAGCGTCTGCAATTTTATCGTCATGGATCGAGGCGGATTTTTAAGGGCCACAGTGAACACTTGCTATCAGGTGGAGTGTGCTCACATCTGTCACCTTCTACTCTGCTCTTGAGCATCGTTATGAAAATGGCTACAGTCTACAGTCAGTCGGTGTTTTGCTCTGGAGATTGATTTTAAGTACTTAAGCTGAACGAACTACCTCTCTCACTTTTTATACGGGTTTTGCTAGTTTAATTATACAATTTTATATACACGAATGAATACTCAGAAGCTTTACTCTAGTAAGGTGTTGTAGTTTAAGGCGTAGGCTAGGCGTAGGCTAGGCACGGCGCGCCGGGGCGGTACTCCGCGCAGGGTCCGGCGCGCCCACTTTAATTACCTCTACTATTGAACTCTACTACCTCTTTATAGTTATTACTGTACTCGATAGGTCGCTGTTGAAGACATAAATAGACACTATACGATAATGTTGTCTGAATATATTTTATTAATTGTTTTTGAATAATAATTCGTTGCACGTAGTTTTTTTTCCAATGAGAATGTGGACCTGCTTATTTTGTATATTCTTAAGACTTTAATTTAAGTACAAATTTTGACTAATTGTAATTGTTGTTTAGATGACTTAGGTGCGATGGGGTCTAAATGTGTGTTTGTATGATATGTTGGAGCAGAATTTTACCAATGATTTATTATAGATCGTGTCAAATCGTTTACATTATAATGTAGTGTAATAAATAGTTATAATTCATTAATGGTTCATAATCGTTACTGAAGTTGGTTTTGGATTAGACGCGTTCACGATACCGTCGCGCGGTGGAAGTGTGGCGCGGGTGAATGAATGATTTCCGGTTATCGGAACCGCTTAATTCGGAATTTACTTGTGTAGTTGTAAGGTTTTGAATTGTATTCGATCGTTTTGAGAAATTTATACAAGTATAAAAATCATTTGACACGTTCTATTGCGTATCAGAAGCGTCACAGTAAGGCGAGACTCGTTCGGCCGCGGCGATCATTCTGTTATATATTATAGAAATAATATTTAACATAAATAAATTAAATTTAAGGGCGATGACAATATACGTCAATTATTTAAGATACGATTTTACCATAGTGAATTCTATAAATAATTTTTGATCATGTGTTCTGGTCTTTTTTGAATGATTATATTCGTCATGCTCAGTTTTTAAAATTTCCAAAGACTCTGTGGTGTTGGGTATGTGTGTCTTTCTTTGTAGTGTATTTGTATAGTGTTATGAATCTCATAGTGCATTCTGTTCGTGAACCGCACTCGCCGCGGCTCCGCACCAGACCAGTACCATTCTAATTGTTCCTCCTTACCTCGTAAACTATCTACCTCATTCATTATTAACTACTCGATATATATGCAAGTGTTTAATGTAGCGTAATTTTGTATTTACCATTTTAATAATAAGATTTTTTTGGGTTCATGTATGGGGTATGTTTTGTGAAATATTACATTGTACTTATAAAATAACCGTGAGTTTTATTTTCTAACATGCAGTTCAATTATAACATTACCTTAATTCGTTCCCTTTATAATCATGGTGGCGGGAGGTAAATGTTGAGGTTGTTTAAATGTTTAAATTCTGACAAACATTCTTGCCGTAGGGATCAAGTATTTGAAATCAAGACGCGGGAAGGTGATAATGATGGTGAACACGTTTCCATTCTGCGAGGAGTCCAAGTTAAGGGATAAAGTTATATGGAGGTGTACTTCTAAGAAGACAAATTGCAAGGCGCGGATCCACATGCTGGGCGCGAATGTGGTCGCCGTGAAAGGCATGCACAACCACCCGCCGCGAGCACCCACCTCTTGATACTCGCTGTCGCTCATCTGCAACGTGGATGTTAGCCTTATTCACGAGGATAGTATAACAATTTTTGTTTTTCTTTAGTTCCACCGCGAGAACTTTAAATTTCGCTCGTCGGGATTCAGTATCATTACGAAATAATATTTTTTTTTTGTATTATATTAGTATAACGAATATTTTTTTATTTGTGTATAAGAAGACTGGCTTTTTTAATTACCAAGCTAATTTCGTATCCGCTTAGACTGATGGATTCGTGATATCCGTCTCGTTGATTAACAATCAATGAATTTCGATTATGAATTTTGATATTTCTCGTGTTATTTTTGACCACAAGGTGGCCGTCGACCTTATGTCAAAATATTGCAATATACAGAAAAATAAAATGCAACTGATTTAGCTATATGTTTAAAATGTATGTATTAGGTTAAAGGAAGATTACCACCTAAAATAGGTTACGAGTTAATTTTGCATCATTCCACTTATATCCGCTATGTTGAAAAGTTCCGATGCTTTCGGTGAATTGTTTTAGTATTTTATCTATTAAAGTTTAGTGCATCCGTGTCGATGTTAAACTAAAATGTTGTTCAATTATATTTATTGTGAGATGATATTGTAAGAGATCGTTTGTCTCGCTGTGCGCTTTATGGTCTGTGGTCATGTGATAATGAGCTTTGTCGATAAGTGAACGTATTTTAGGGTTAGTTAAGTAGACGAGAAATCAAAGCTGTAATGTACTTACGATATATCAACTCGACTTTAGAGTATTTATTCCGTGTTAATGTTAAGGCGTCCTAAATTTAAGTAATCAAAGTGCCTTTCGTAAATTGTGGGACCACTACCAGGTTAGATTTAATCGTTGTAATGAACATTCCTTTATAAACATATACATCTGTTTAGCAATATATGCATGTAGTTTAACCCATTTTCTATTTATATATATATTATATTTAGAAATAAAAATAAAATTCGTTGTGTTTATTAGGAGTATTACTCATTACGAATTAAATATTACAATTATGTTTATATAAATCATGTCTTTTATTATTTAATTTCCCGTTTAAGAGAAACGTAGCAAAAATTAAAGAAAAGCAGAAGACTGTTCCAGCGCTTTTATTTAAACATATTCAAAAGTCTTTTTATACTAGATTCGTTTCCGACATCAGAAGAATGCCCGCCGAGTTACTTTAACCTTATAAAACTTATTAATATCATAATATATTCAAGAAAGTTGGCATACTAAACAAGATGATAGACCGAATTTGGAAAAAGTGTTTAAACAGGAAAAGGCCAACAAAAGGTTGCAGATTTAGAAGAAGAAGAATATGTTAAATATATACGTATAATAAATTTTAACTGTCATCGCATATGTACTAACTGCTGTTTTTTCATCTCAACTGATAAGAACGAAGAGGCTTTACTTTTTACCGGTAACATATCATTACCATAATTTCTTATAAGTTTATATTATTTGTTACTTATTAGGTAAACTATAATTTCTTTCGATATTGTTACAATGTGTTTTTTTTTTTTCAATGATTTTGTTTTGACACTAATAAATGTATGATATTTTACAGAGGCCTTCTTTCTACCATCCAGGGCGGGGAAGTCGGTGTTGATATTCCGACATAACAAGTTTTGGGTGAACAACCAGTACCGTGACAAGTTGAATTGGGCTTGCCGCGACAAGGACACCAAAGGCTGCCTGTGCAGGGTCCAAACTACGATGGATGGCCATTTCATACGCGTGAAGGGTGACCACAATCACGACCCCAACTTTACACCGCAAAACTTCGACGCCTCCGCCGAACGAATGTTCAGTGAATGCCAGGCTAATTTTTTCATGAACAAAGTAAAGAGTACGTAAGTTTTATATAATGGAGATCTTAATGTCTTCAGAAGGTGTGTCGAGGTACAGGATCCTGACACAACTCACTAAATAATACGGCTGTGACAAAATATTTCCACTGCAGCATTGAATACAAAACATTCCAATAACATTCTTGTATAATAATACTCCAATAAATTTTATAAATGTTAGATAATTTACTGTTAAAACCTTGCTCTACTAAGCTATGATAAACAGTATTACTATATTGTCTATCAAAACAATGAAGATTTTTTAATAACAAATAAAGTAGGTGTGTTGAATTTCATTCAGTTGTTTGTCGTAACATGAATTTAATACATATATTAAAGTTGAAATTTGAAAAATGTATGTACAAGTGTAGAAATGAAACATTAAAAATGTATGAGAATACAGGGTGAATCTAAAATAAGTTACTGCGTTTGCAATTCGTTTAAAATCTAAACATTTGATATTAGCTTCAGTAAAATTAATTTTATATAGAAATGGATTCACTCTACATAAAGAGAGCGAATGTTTTCAATGTTGTTAAGAAATCTAATTTTTCATTTATTTTTCTTGTCATTTTTACTTTGTATCTTTTATATTTTTTTTTTAAGATTTTTTTTGGATGAAAAAAGTTTTTTTATATCCCACGGTTAATTTATAACGGACTATTCACTAAAACTATTTTTGTATGAAATTAATCGGTGGAAGTTTAATAGGAGAAAAAAAATCATGTTTATTAACAAACAATTTTTTCTTGTTTTCTAATAATGGTGGAGAAGTGTGTAGGTAATAAATTATTTCTAAGTCAATGTGTTTTTTTTTTTACCTTTACAGTACAAAAGTAGCGTCGTGTAGTAAGTAGTTAAAATTATTTATTTCCTCTAATGAAATATAAACCTTGAAATGTAAAAGTTAATGTATGAGATGTAGTTAATTAGTTTGAACAAATTAAAGCATTAAATAGAAGGACGTTATTTTATCTTCTGTGTGCAGCCGAAGGATAAATATTAGTACAGTGTTTGCAGTGTTTTGGGATGTTTCCCGGTTCGGCAACCCCGTGCTGGTTGTGAATGGGCTCAGGTTCAGGAGGGCGACTACGTACCGCGATGGTCGCATCGGTTGGTTGTGCATCAAGTCGGATTACGGGTGTAAATGTATCATGACCACCTTCAACGGAAAGGTTGTCGCTGTCGGTGGAAATCATGACCACCAGTTCGTTCAGAAGCCGAAGCGTGCGCTCAAAGGCACACAGAAGCCGCCGAAACTCTTACTCGCGCAGGATAATATAAAAGAGGAATAATGTTAACTTAATTACTAGGTTTGTTTTTGTCATCAAAAAGTTGTTACTTTGTGATTTTGATTTTGTTTCAGTTGACTGTACTGATTTCTATATTGTTGATTGTAAATTATCTACTTTTAATTGTTTGTAATTTTTGAGTTTCTTTTTTGAATTTGATAAAAAAAAGTTGTGTAATGACTTCTTTTATTCATAGAAAACCTGTAGTGTTTTAGAAATGAAATTAGACTAAATTAACTGCTTAATTTTTACAGTGATATTAACGAAAAGGGCTTTAGTTGCAGGGAGAGTTGCGGCGCCGGAGACACCTCCGACCTTGGGGCTGCCGTTCCCTTTCCCATGTTTCCCGGGACAGTTTCGCTACTGCCTGAGCAAGCGCGGCAAGCCCGCCATCGAAGTGGGCGCTCACCGCTTTTGCTTCAACGGGCGCGCCGCGAGCGGGAAGGTGTGGTGGCGCTGCTCCAGGAACCCGCGCTGCAGGGCTGCCGTCCACACGTTCGGTTTGCGGGTGGTCCAGATGAACAGCGCCCACACGTGTGGCGTACGCGCGACACCCCTCAGACCTATGTTCTAACTCACGCAAACTTCCACAGAACATGTTTTCCTACATAAATTCCTTACCCCCGCACCTCTGGCGGAGTACACGGTGTTGTTGGCACGGACGGTGATCTCATTGTATTGTCTAAAGTTAGCTGAACGTTCCATGTGAATCTGTATAAGAACGAATAAGCCGGTTGTATGTTAGAATTATTGAAGGATAGTTAAAATTTTGCTTTTGTGCCTTCCCGCCGGAGGTCCGATGTTATACGCTTTTTGTGATTCGATATTTATTAGAATCGGCAACCATTAGTTTGCTAATGAACTCGACTTTCGATGACCATAAAATCCCACGGTGTGTTTGTAATTTGTGTAATCACCGACTCCTGTGGTTACTCGCCGCTGGTGAAGTATACGAAACATTTAATAATTATTTACTCTTATCTAGCAGAGTGACAGTTTGCGGTCTTGTATTTTTGGGTGATCGAATCTATATAATCGTGCAGCTGAATATTTTTGAAGTGATATACTACATGCCCCATTTTTGCGGCACACAAATACAAAATTAGTTTTTAACGATGGTAATTTTTCGAAAGATATTCATATATAGCGGAGGTTGTTCTTTTTCTGAATAGGATCTCAAACTATATGATCTTCCTATTACGACGGCTGGTTGTAGTTTGTTGTACAAAGTGATAGTTCTCTTATGATACCCTAAGTATTTTTATACATTACTTTTACATATTTTTTTACGATTTTATTCGTGTATTGTACATAGAAACGGTTGTTGATGAGAGGGCGTTGCTTCGCACAGACAGACGGATTTGGTTGAGAATTTGGGTATGTTAAAATTATTTTTGGAAAGTTGCAAGGGATTTTCTGCATTGAAGTGGTGATGTGTATACGATACGATATTAGCGGGATAGTGTGAAGTTGTTGACGTAGTTTACTGCATTTATTGATTGATCGTCTTAATTATAATACTCAGTGTATACGTTGTAGATTGTAAGTTATATTTTTTTTAGTGAGATCTTTATTTTATATAAATTTTGTATTAGTTTTTAAATTGTTTTGCATTGTATAAGTACTTAACCATATTATTATTAGTTTTTATTGTACTTAAACAAAGATTTTTATATTGACGATGAAATGTTTACCCGATGTACCAGGTTTACCATAGTACTTTTATACCAGTTTCTACCATATGAGATGTATACGATTTGTATTAAGTTAACCTCTCGAGTATTATTTTTGAAGTATTATTTTGTGTATGTGATAAGATGTTTTATTATTATTTTAGCAATGAACTATATTATGGATAGAGGTAGCTGTAAGCGACTATTGCTGGACGGAATGTATACGCTGTGTAGTAAGTATTGATAGTTGGGAGGAGTTGACCCGTGTATAGGTACAAAGAAACGATTATATTGATCTTAAATATTACTGACTTTCATTATTTATTCATCGCGTTCTTCTGTCTTCGTAGTTTTAAAAAGATATTTAAACTTGTAGAACTTTTATAAACAATTCATATAAATAATGAAATTACTATTATAAAATAGAACCTAAAACTGATAGATGAATACAGATAATTTTTTTTTCATATGACACCTAGTAATCTCGATATTTATTTTTCTATTAATACGGTTTTTAAATTTGAATACTCCAGAAAAATAAAACGTCGTTCGAGAATTTGAACCATCTAGAACTTCTTTAAATCTAGGATCAAAGCCAACTAGATTTTTGAAACTGCTTTTGAAATTTGCTAGAAATAATATAGATAATGACAAATTCACAGAGCTGTCTGATGGATAAGGTGCGATGTTTGTTGTAATTAGTCTTTTCTTTTATTTATGCTTATCTTTGTATAATAGCAAGTAATATATAATAAATATAATAAAGATCTACAACGGGTGTTTTGTTGCAGGTTGGTTTTATATCCGGTCGGCGCGCGGAGGGCTGCACCTGGTCGCAGGCGGGCACATCTTCTACGAGGACGGCGGCTCCCACCCCCGCCGGGTGACGTGGCGCTGCGCCAGGTCCTACCAGAAGGCGGAACGGTGTCAGGTCGCCTTGTGCCTCAGGGACGGACGGCTGGTGTACTTCAGAGGCTCGCACAACCATCCCAAGACTTATAACCCGGCGAAGCACGAGTCGAGGCGCTTCGAGGTGGATCCAATGGGCAAGTATAAGATAGTGGTGAGCAGCGCGCCGCGGACGTTCGCGATGGCGGCCCCGCCGCCGCCCCCCGCGCCGCACGCCGCCCTGCTCCTCTAGGCCTGGCGCGACCTCCTTGTGCGAGGTTTTCTAGACGGGAGACACTGACCACACACACGGAGAGTCGCATACACACAAGCCACGTTACACGGTGGACAACCTGTGCAAGGGCTAATAGAGACATTGTTTTTTTTTGTCTGTTTTTTTGTTAATTTCGAGACTATGCCAAAGTTAAGGGAACGTTTTTTTTTGTTAGTTTTTTTTTTTCCGATATACGGATTCATTGTTTATAACTGTTTCTTATAATTGAGTTTAATGTTGACATTGGATGTGAACAAAATTTTGTATGAATGTAGAGTATACTTCAAGTCGGTCTAATACGGGAATCGTCTCGTACCAAATGCGTTAGCTGCTAGTATATATATTATTAGTGATGGAAACTGTGGCTATGAATATAATCAAACTCTATGTAACTGGAGCGTGCAATATTCTCATACCAAAATGTTTAGATGTTATGTATACAAAATGTATAGCTTTAATTATAGTGTAGCCGTCTTGTTGATGCTTTTTTATAAAATTCTATTTATTGACCGCACAGTAGTTACGCGGGACGACTGATAGACAATGTTACTGAGTAATTTAATGTTTATAATTGATATTCAGCGTAGGCGTAGCGTAGCTTAAGCCGAGCTCGCGGAGTACGCGCCGCGGGAGAATTTGAATATAATTAGTATGGAAGCGCATCGGTGCGTTTACTTACGAAGCGAAGCACACTTTCATTGTGAATGGAGCCTCAAAGTATACAAGCTTATGTTATAAATACAAGTAATAGTTTTGTAATAGACGTATACTAATATCTAGACAATCTAGATACGCGATCATTAATAGTTTAAACGAGATGTTGGTTCGCTGTAGAATTACTAGACTCATTGAATACCGACCTATGTGAATACTTCACTAGCTTCATATTTTTCTAAGTACTAGTTTAAGCTACGTAGTTATTTTAAGATATTTTACAATGTTTATAATCAACCTTCTCAACTGTTACGTTTGCTAGTAATCTTTCTTTTTTTTATATAATTTTTAAGAAACGCCAACAGCGTCAATGTACTTTACGATTACGAATGTAACAAATGTTCTGTTTATTATTCATAAAACATTATCACTGAATGAAATTTTTATTATTCACATTAACTATATTCTTACACATTGAAGAGTTTACATGTAACTGTAATTAATCTGTTTGTGTAAGGAACTAGTTATTTTAATTTACCTTGAAGTTTTATCGTTCGAACAGTTTTATTCACGGCGGAGTGTCCGTTCCCGCCGGAGGAGGGAGACGGGCCGTTGCTGAAGATGGGTGGGCACTGGTACCGCCTTGACGGATCGTATCGGGGCAAGAGACGCTGGATCTGCGCACGAGGATGCGGAGCCCGGATCCACACGTTAGGGAAACGTGTAGTTTTCTCCGAGTTGAGGCATCGCTGCAAATCACCGCTTAACCACAGCATTTGAACATTTTTAAGCTTAAGGACAAATAATATTTTAATGTATGCAAATGTATACTTAATATTTTCTATCCCACCCACCTGTGATGATTAATACGTTCTGGTTTTACTTGTTTTTTTTTAATATCAATCCTTTTTTGTAATTCTGCGCCTTATTTTTTAAAGTCAAATGTATAATAAAGTTTATATTTTAAAGATTTTGTTTCAATGAAACGGTGAGTTATTCTTTTCTTTGTTTTCTGTTAGAGGTCAAACTAACTCGGTTGGTGTGTTGCAGTGCAAGTGATTTATAACCAGAAGGGCTACCCGAAGTTGGCGTTGGACGGATATTTCTACAGGCCCCACAACGCGTACAGGAACCAGCCGAAGGTGCTGTGGTACTGCGCCGCCCGCAGCAGGTTCCAGTGCAACGCCACGCTGCGCACCATCCACCGCGAGGTGGTCGCTGTCCAGGGCGCCCACAACCACTCCCGCTGACCGCTGCTGGGGCGTGACACTTGCCCACTGCCGCGCCCTGGTCTCGCCCACCCATTCCCACGCAACCTGCACGAAGTGTTCCGTCTGTACGGCGAACGGCTCGCACAGTGCGACGCAGCGACTAAGTACAACTTACTATAAGAAGTATCCAGCACGAGGCTACATTTACAACTTACCGTAGCCTAATCAGTCCGTCTCAGATGAACATCCAGCTCTGTGCCAGAGTTGTGAAGACAGTTTCTATCTTATTTTATTTACAATCCAAATTGTAACATTTCGAAGTTTTTTACTGTTACGAATTGATCTGTGTAATGCTTGCTTTATTGGTTTCCACCGGTTGTGGTTACTTGTTTTTTTTTCTTTAAATAGTGATCCTTGTTTGTAAAGTTCCTAAATAAGATTAATATATCATGTTAATTTGTATGTATAACAATTGTAATGTAGCTACATGTGTAGTTGTATATTGCAATCTTAGAATGTAGAGGTTGTATTAAGAACGAATATTAAGAAGTTTTTTTAAAGAAATTTTTTGTTTATTTGTCGTAGACCTTATGATTAGGTTTTAAGCGTCGGATTTAATATACCTTAGTGACATTTTCTCTCAAGCGACCGATGGTTTGGTGAGATTTTTGTATGTTTCGTTCGTTGCATAGTTATAAGTGTGGTAGCGATGGTAGAATGATGACGGTTATCGAATGGGTTCAGACGCGGCGCCTGCGATATACGTGCCGTCGAGGACCGGGAAGTCGCTGCTGCTGCACGACGGGTACACGTTCTACCTGAAGAACCTGCAAGCGCACGGCCGCAAGCAGTGGTACTGCTCGTCGCGGGACATGGCCGGCTGCCGGGCTGACGTCATCACCGCGCCCGCGCCGGCCGGCCGCGGCGACGTGCTCTTCCTGGTGCGCGGGCGGCACATCCACGCACCCCCCAGCTACTACTTCACCCCCGACGGCAAGTACGTCAGGAGAAAGGACGCGTACCACAGGTACAGGTAGCGGTACACACTTCACCCTAAACCAATAAAGGCTCTTTAGTATTCCTACCTACACTAATGTCTCGCATACTAAAACTAAACGACGATGCCTGATTTTTTTTTAATCAATCTTTATTTATCTTTTTTTTTGCTACATTTTATTGCATTTGGAATTTTACAGTTTACATTTTGTATCATCATTATTTTGCAGGCATTCGTGTTTTTTTTTTAAATATTTTTTTAACTATTTGCTCAAAATAATCGCTTCCGGTAACTATTTTTTTTTATTTATTTTTTATTTCTTAAGTAGAGTCAATTTACGAATTTCGACTTTAGTTTAATTTCGTAATCAATTTTATTCAAACGTGGTATTGAAACTTATTGAAGATCATTATTTTAGAAGAAGCTTTGATTTGGAAATATTAGTACTTATACATTAAGTACTTAACTAACGTAACTTTTTGCTTATATGTCATGATAAAGTTGGTGTTTTAGCAGTAAACGGTCTTGTTGACAGTAAAGTCAATTTCTGATGTTAAACACTTAGAGTTCAAATGAACAGTTCCTGTTTTAAGGGCGTTGTAGTTATATTAGTCGTTATTTAACTGTGGCGATGAGTTATATATAAATACTGAATGACCACTAAATGAGATCGGTATTTTATGTTTTATGAATACAAAGTGAAAATTTTTAACTAATAATTTTTATACTTCAGATAGTTTTACTATCGAGTTTAAAGTTAAATAATATTAACTCTGTTTCTTAACTAAGTCCTGTTTGATGAAGTGTTTAATTTTTTATTGAAATGAGAAAGTTGTCTGTTCAGTTTTTGGCAGCGAAAAATCAATATGGTTGAATTGAATGATTTATCGTAATTTGTTATTCGTAGAAATATTGAAAGAGGTGGAAGATGTCTGGATCGTTCCTTTTGTACTACATAATACGTTACGTTTCCTCTCATTATATTAGTGATTTCAATGTACTTCACCTCTGATGTTATCGCGTTAAGGTAGAAATTCGCGTGTATGTTGGAAGATGGTGTAATTCTTAGAGGATAATTGGCATATTCAACCAACAGCCTACTCACACAGCCACAAACAGTAATGGCGGCTTCATATATTTTCTATTTCGACGTATTCGTTTGATATTAAATTCTATAAGACTTTTACTTGTACACGTTTCTATCGCACTGCTACATCAAAAGAGCTTTAAAGATAAACTTGTTAAAGTGAGCTTTAAGTTGCGGTAGTCATGTAGTAAGATCCACAACTTTGTGTATCTTCCAATTGAATGTGTTGGTTAATTTTTAAAGGATATTACAATGTAACTTTCGTATTATTTGACTAACAAATATTACATTATATTTCTTAATGGCTTGATCCAACTGCGTTGTATATTGTTTGCTTCCCTGGTTCGATTCCGGGGCCAGGTTTTGTACAGTTGGATTGTTGGCAAAGTTTTTTGTGAACCCGACTGGCTTATATTGTTTGTGTTTAATCGTCCAGTGTTAGCCAATTGTCGATAATTAATATAAACTCACTTATGTGTTATTATAAAGAACTCATCTTCTAACATACACACATAGGTTTGTATTATAAAATAAGTTTTGTAATAAAATGTTGAATAAATGTTTGTATTAGACTAGTTATGTTTCATTAAAGAGATACTACTTTTATGTTTCTTTGTATTCAATTCATATGAAAATTATAAAATTATTTATGTTTACGTATCCTTTATCCTGTTTTTATGGGTCGCGGCCTAATTACGTGGAGCACGAGGTAACTTTTGTATATTGTGTGATAGCAACAAATTCGTTTGATTCGATCGAATAAAATGTATATGAGTTAACATGATAATTTAACCTGTACAAATGGATAATTAATGAAATTGTTTTTTTTTTATTTAATTACTTTGTTTATAATATATAAAGGCTTTACAAAATTGATTTGTACTTAAAGCAATAACATCAAAATTGTCGTGTATCAAAAGAGGCTCATTTAGGTTCGAATAGTTCCCCGGGCGAGTTGCAATATTACTTGTATACGGAGGGCTATGAATTGCGCAGTTGTGATGGATCAATACGACGTACAAAGTTATGAAAGAAGAAAGTTCGGGAAGGCACGGGGATCGTATGGGCGTGCCCGGCTGTCTCCCGCGCTACAGCCTAGTTACGCCTCGTATGCCCTAATTTTGGTGTACCTCCTTTTCTTCGGTACGGGTTTGCGTGTGTGCTTAGATACGGGGGTGCGCATCATGGCGGTGTGCGCGGCCTACACTCACGATACTTGAGGGGACGACGACGGAGCACACTTTTTATTTGTTACCGTATCATCAATTCGAGAGTTCTTGTAATTTGTGTTATCTTTGTAACTTTAATGCAGTACGCTAAATTGATTATTCTCATCTACATATGAGATTTAATATAATAAACTGGTTAGATAATTGAACGCGATTTAGGTCTTTATTTTATTTAGTGTTTGAACTAAAAATATTAGATTGTTAGTAAAAGTAATCGCAAAATTAAAATATAATCAATTCGTTGTTCTCCCCATATCATTTCGAAATCAATAGCTTAACAGTGATAAGTTCTAAGTTTTCATTTGTACGGTTTCGCTCAGCATGTAGGTTTGAAAAATTCCGTTGTCCCGGAGCGCGGCCACGTGACGCCGGGAGCGGGCCCGCCGCGTGACATGCGCCCGGCACGCCGGCTGGTGATGGGGCAATCGATAACCCAGCATCCCACGCCCCACGGAGCTCCCTACACCCCAACCCGTCTAAATATAGCAGCCCGCTGTAATAATGCCTGCAGCTTCCGCGCTTATACATTTATGGCTTCGACGAAACGTACCTCTTATAGGTACAGTTTTGTTTAGTGACGTCATCAACATTGTACGCATCGAAATAATAGATTTCGTACCTTCCCGGAAGATAAAAATGCTTTTGTCATTGCTTTCACGTATCACCGCTGTAGCTAGTGTAATTACTGGGGTAACGAGACTTAACACCTTATGTCTCAGGCGGCGAGCGCAATGTGGTGCAATGTGTACCATCTTAACTAACACCACGTTGTCATGGGCAAGCGCATCACTTACCACCAGGTGAACGTCTTGCTCGTCTCGTCGCATCGTAGTATAAAAAAAAATCACCAACGTTGGCACAAGATTAAACAGCTGTTGGTGATTGTAGCTGCGGGCGGTGTGGTGGCGATGGTGACGGAGTCCTGGGCGCAGAGGACGCGGTGTCTGGTGTGGCGTTGGCGTAACACCCTGGCGGTGCACGCGCCCACCTGCGGCATCGCCATCTTGTCTAGACTTGGCTGCGACTGCTTGTTGCGACGATGTCCCGATTTATAATACACACGGAACTCGCCTAACATTACAATGAAAATACAGTTAAAATCACAGAAACATAGATTATGTATCTATAATAAATTATTACTATAGTTGTTCTTCACGTATTATATAGTGTTATTAGCGTCCGAGAATTTTAATTAGGTTTTCATGTTACAAAAGTTGGTTACGTATTCGAATGTTAGGTGCCTTGAAATGTTTAATGTATTTATACTATGGATAATTTTCAACACGTTTAGTGAAATCGTTTACGGGTAATGCAGTTTGATCCTCATAATATATAATATATCAAATAGGTTAAAAATTATTACACATACTATATAGCATATAAGAGATAACACTTGCCGATTTTGAATCACTTTTTTTTAATATAGATTCGCTTTTACACTTTAGTTTAAATATTATAATAAAATGTGATATTTTTGCCAGTATTAAATACAATATCGTTGATCACTGATATACCTGCTCTTTGTGTCAGACGAGTAGGCAGACTGTTTCCGTTCATCATGCAAAAGTTTGCGAGCTTCGTGCACTCCTATTTTTAGTAGAAACTTATGTTTTAGTAAGATGAACAGCAAATTGTTAAGAAAATCACCAAATTTAGAAATAAACGATTTGTGGATACGATTTGTGTTGTTTATTTGATTCATCCTAAAGGTATGGTGCTTCTTTTTTTATTATATCGATGTTGTTTGTCAAACGTAGAAAATAATAGTATCCTAACGAGTTCCGTGTGATTGCAAGGTTACGCGCGCTACCTGACGACCGCCAGAGGTGGGAGGCTGCTGTATTACGACGGGAACACCTTCTTCATCAACTCGAGGAAGCGTCAGGATAAGGCGCGACTCCTGTGGTATTGTTCCTCGCGGAAATCCCGCAACTGCCCCGCCTCGATACTGACCCTGCACGACCGGGTGCTCGGCCAGGCACCCATACACACACACCCACCGAAGGTCTCCAGCACATATTCCAATTGCACCGAAATGGATTATTGAATATGACGTTAGACCAATCGATTCGGACGCGAAACTTAATATTAATTTAAAACGCTCTCTAGTCTCCCTGGTCTCTATTAAGGCCGCTTAGGTATAATTGTCAGGCTGACGAGTCACAAGTGTGTCATAATTGACAAGTCATTTTTAATGATACTAGTTTATAGCAATGATATAGATAGATATTTATAATTTAACGATATAGCAATAATTGTAACGTATTACTTTTTTACAACAATGACATCTAGTATTAAATAAAAGATGGATTCTGTTGCCAAACATTTTATAACGAATAACGAAGTATCTCGCCATTTAACCGATGAATATTTAATGTGTATTTAATATTTAATAAGTGTTATATTGTGTCGTCGAATGTGAATGTTATTGATACTAATTGTTATGAAATAGTACAAAGCGACATGTGGTTCTTGTAACTTATATGTCTTAATGTAACGTTAAGGTTTTGCTGTTGCGTGCTTTAATTTATTGTGAAATTGACGCCGAAGTGAACAATGTGCCAAAATCGTTTTCCCTATATAATAAAACATACGGACGTACCCATGGTTTTTAGTTACCCGCACCACGTAGTTAACCACGCTCCCTGGACGGATTATTGTGTTGCACGGAAATTTTACCTGCTCGTTCTGGGAACTAAAAAAAGTACGTCTAGACGTCCTGCCTTTTGATACATTTCTATTCGAAAAAAAAAAAAGGTTTTATGGAATACTTTAATCGCTTACAAAGTTCTAGGGCCGGGTGCAGGTAGTCATCGCGTCTGCTTATCCTACATTCAAATAGTCACTCTATTTTGTATACATACGACGCCCTTTAGAATCTCGATTTATAGTTAACTACGAATTGGCTCTTTTTTGTTATTCGTTTATTGATCTATGAACAACTTAAAGCCCTGCATTAAAATTAAATACCTTTACGAATATAATATTATTTATATTACTGTCTTAATAAGTTTCTATTGTTACTCTTCACCTTCTTAGAAACATTGAATTTACTAAAGACGGAAATAATTCCATGAATATTATTCTTCCAATCACCGTATGCCTTGAACCGTGTACTTACGCATCGACAACGCTCTAGTCAAATATTCCTTTTACCGTTATGATAACCTGCCCACGTTTAGTTATCGGTATAAAATTTACTAATAAAAACTTGTTCAGCGATCGGGCAGGCGCTATCCGAAACTGTTTCTAAATATTCATTTAATGCCTAACCTTTAAGCGCTGTTAACACTTAGTGATTAATAATATATTTTAAGACTCGATTCGTTACTTTACATTTAATAGAAAATAGTGTGAAGAATTCTATGAAATACATTCGCTAGGTTTTAAATATAAAGAACTTATCAAACATAATCTGGCTTATGAAGTAATAATACAATGATTTATGTCTGTCTATACAAACGTACAAAACTCTTTTAAATTCTATATCAAATTCTTTATTAAACTATTAAAAATTCACTTAATCTTTATTTTCAATGACGTAAGAAAAGATCTTTTAAAAAACTTAGATTTTCTTTATGAATTGTAAAATATTATAACTGGACTTTTCATTTAAGTGAATGCTTACTGTTTCGGAGAATTATTTACTTAAAAAGCGTTTAAGCTTAACAGGCTACTTTAATATTCCCTCCAGTTAGGTTGGGCTAAGTTAAATATATTAACTCATAAATTATAAATATTGTAACAATGTTATGTTGTTTTCCCATTGTTTTTATAACGAGTATTTTTCTTTGTTCGTTGCCGAATACATTGTAGTGTTACAAGAATAGCTTAAGTCGTTGTGATTTCGATAGCAAGGTTTTCAAAACTACTTTACCGTGGTTAAAAATTACTGTGGCGTTATTTTCTTTTAGATGTATATAGAAAAAAGCGTGAAAAATATCTTCTTTTTATATAGATATGAAATTTTATCGTTAATGATATCCTCCTCATCAAATTTTATAAAATTTTGTTAAAAACTAATAAATAGAACTTCGCATTAAAATTATTTATTGCGTATACACAGAAATGTAATTGTAGTAACTCATAGCTTTAATTTCCTTCTCCATCCAGGGTTGGCTTGGACAGAATGACACAACCAGGTTGTAACTTATTTGTTTTAGGTTCTACCAATAATACTAAATAAATAATGTAACAAATTCCTCCTAAAATATAATCTTCACTTTTTTATATCTTTACTTGTGTTCGTCATCTAAATGGACAAGCATCATTTGGATGTACCTTCATTAAAAACTATTTTAACATGTTTATGTAAATTTTTTTCGAGTGAATTTGGTGAGAAGTTGTATCTTAAAGCTTGTAGCTACACGATGCTTCTAGAACCTTCGCAGTGTTTTCTTGGCTTAAGTAACCGCTAATTTATTGTTTTTAATTAACACAGTTCGCTATTACAATTTTATCAGCTGCCGGTCCCGGTGCGGGGATACGCCGGCGCTGTTGTATACTGTTCATCTCATTTAATGAGGCAACTTTCTCACAATGTTCCACCAGTGAATCTGCATTCTTAAGCAGATGGGAGCGGGAAAAAGAGCTTTCTACAGTTTAATTTACTTAAGAAGGTTTACAAGTGTTTATACTAATAACAATACCGGAAATTATTATTTAATTATATTTGAGTAAACATTACTAACTCCAATCTCAACTACAATTTAATTTGGTTTAATATTATCATATTGTGTGTACTGGGTATCAAAAGTAACTATATTTATATTTCCAAAAAGTGCTATTGTTTATCATTTTATACTAAATGTCAAGGTTTGCTGTAAATCTGTATTGATTAAGTTATCTTTGTTGAATATGTTGTTCATTTGATTTCCACTTTTTGATAGATCTGCGATGTCGGCGATATGTGTAGGAATTGAAGAGAAATATGTATAGAAATTTCAGAGGCGTGTGTATCGTTCCGTGAGAATGCCGGCGTGCTATCACTTGTTGTGTGAGCGCATTCACATCAAGAAATCCGTTACACGCTGTTCCACTTACACGGGTGTCGACCTACCTAATCACAGGTTCTTTGCTCGGAGGACGTTCGACATTTTGGATGGAGATAGAAATTGAATCAAGACAATATGTTTTGCCATTTTAAAATTTCTCTTTTTTTGTGATGTTTTAATATAGTTTATGAAAACTATGATTGTTTTATAATTGTCCAATTTAGCAAATTTTAAAGCTATCACATTAAAAAAGCGCAAGATTTTAATTGAACGCCCCTAATGAATTTTTGTTGAATTGAATGTCTTTATTTATTTGATTGTTTGTTTGAAATTAATGGAGAAGGTTTTAGTATGTAATACGCTATGAAATAAATACACGATCAGCGCCATCCCTGTGCAAACACAACGTCACTTTCAGAGACCACGCGGTGGCTGTACACCGCAGTGAAATGTCTCATTCACTGTACAGTAGATGGCGTTGGCTACCTGGATACTTCCGTTTACAGCTAAACAGTTCCAAATTAAATTCGATATTTATATATTTTGTTATAATATCAAACGCATCATCATTCAATTTATATAATACGTGAGTGCAATAATTTGCAGGTGTTCAGTATGTGACATCCCGCCGCGGGAACCCGATGATTATCTTCGAGGGGGTGAATTTTATAAAGGAAAGGAGCCGCGGTATCCTCACGCGATGGGTGTGCGGAAAGAAACGGCGGTTGCAGTGTATTGCTTCCCTGACCACTGTAGAAGGAGCGGTGATCAAGACCTATGGGCATCATAACCACAGCTAGCAGACTCACAAAAAAATTTCCTTTGGATTGCTTCAATTGTGATATGTACGTAGTATTTAATACTCATTGTTGTAAAGAAAATAGTTATATGTTATCACTTCCTAATTATTTGTTTGTACATAGTGCTCCACCCAATGTGGTTATTTGTTGACGATTGAACAATTATATTGATTTCAAAGGTGAAATATATTCGATTGTTGCTAAAGTTAAGGTTACGCTTATAGAGGGACCATATTATTGATTTCTTGATTATATCAATCGTATAACGAATCTTTTAAGTTTAACTGTTTAAATAGTTGTTTTTGAATGTTTCAAGCATCGGTACATGGTACCCGGCCGGAATAGTTAAATGTTGTTTTGTGATCGGTGTGCGAATAAAAAAAATCTATGTTAAGTGTAATACGCAGAAATTTTATTTACATAAAGTCGGTCTTTTAAAAGAAGAGAGTCTAGATCTTAATCCAGCACTCTCTCCTCGTGGTCGATATTTGATTTACAAGATGAGGTTTTACTCAAAAGTGACGAGCACAATGTGTGAAGATATAACTTTAGTTTAACGTGTCATTTGTATCACTCAGCATCAGGTGATTATTCTTTGTTTATATCGTAGAATTTGTGATTGACACAGCCATTCTTCAAGACTATCACATAGATATCAGAGTCATGTGATTTTTTTTGTAATATGCAAGCGATAGCTTCACTTTATGATGGTATCAAATTAAGTTTAAAAGCCAATGGCATCATTTTAATGGAGTAATGTTAAAGGTTTTTTGTATGTTTAATTTTTTGGACTATGTTTATTCAATGGATTAATTAAAAATTAGGAAATTTACTTATCTTTTTCATTTTTAAATTCGATCTTATCAGGTTTTTACTTCTAATGGTAAGTATAACTTATCCGTGTTCTGTCTCCTCTGAATTATATATTGCAGGTATTTGGAAAATATACTAGTGTATCAGAGACACTTTTTGATTAGAATGATATAAACTGTGAATTTTAGTAATTACAAAAAGTAATAAAAGAAACTTAACCCTTTGACATCCTGAATGAAATCATGATTTGATTTTTGATAAGCTTATTCGATGAATAATTTTCAGATGACCAGGAAGGGTTGCGACGATCCCGTACAAGATTATTTTCATTCTATGATTTGAACCTTGCTTTGCATCATTGTTCAAACGATTGACATCCCGTGATACATGATCATCTAGTCATCGATATTGATACTTAGCCGCTAGATACACTTGCCTTATATAGTAAAAATAAAATTTGTAAACATTTACTAAATATTTACTATTTAAACAAAACACTTTATGGTTGTTACTTAAATTAGTTGATATTACGTTTTTAAGTATTTTGCCACTCAGTATCCGATTGCTTTACGTATGAAAGTACTAGTTAAATAATTTATTTCCTTCTTTCAGTATGATTATCACTACAATTACGAGTATGCGTTTGGCTACTAACTTACAGAAGTTATGTAAGAAAATTTAAATTTATGGTGGTAGTATTTTTTAGTCCTTTTTTACCTATCGTTGTTAGAAGTTTTATAATTAACTATATTATGTTTATTATTCTAAACATAAAATATACAAAATAACTGAAATTAAAAGCAATCAGTACTAGAATGAATTTGTCTAATATATTGTTATTTTTAGTTCTGCCTTTACTTTTCGGCACAAGTTAGAAATTTGTTTACTTTGAACTTGGCCATAAAATGTGTTGTAAGTTGGTGCTAATCAACCCTGTTCCTGTTTTTTATTATATATTAAACAAAATTTTGAAATAACGCGTTTTTTTTTTCTTATTACTTTCATATTAAAGTTTACCTTAAGTTTATCTTACTTTTTTTTTATTGTATTTAATTTTGGTTAGTAACAAAATAGATTATTCAAAATAAAAGATTACATTTATACTCAAATTCAAATTATGTATATATTAAATAATGCAATAAATAAAACTCCTCTGATAGTTTATTTCATAAAAGCAAATATCTTAATTTAATCGCATAACTCATATTCAAAGGGTTAAAGAGATCAGAACAAAATTGGCTATTAACCGAGTGTTGAAGTTTGATCTAAAAAATGTTAACTCAATTCAAATTTATAATCAGATAACTAATAATCGCTTGTTTGTAGCAGATGAATTGGTTATGATCCCAACTAGAAGCGGCAAGAAAAGTCTTCTGATGCTGAACGGGTACACATACTCACAGGTGCACTACAGCACTCAGTGGCTGTGCTCCTCCAGGGGGCAGGGATGCGGCGCGAAGGTGCGACGGATAGATGACGGCACCATCATAAAGGTGAACGTCGCCCATACACACCCTCGACCCTACTACATCGTCAAAGACGGATCTTATATCAAAGTGTGAAGACTTATCCTAAAACTTTTGTGGTCGTAACACCCTGGCGGTTCTTTCACAACAAGATAATGTTACCAACAATAATATTTTCGTCTGTGCTTTATAATACAATGTATTTGATATATTTTGTGTTAATAAAAAAATTACGTGTTTCTAATCTTGTTTGGTAATTAAATACTTAATATTATACCTTACTGTGTTTTTAATCGAAATGCCTCCTTCTCCGGAGCGGTCAAGAAGTGTTGAGCATCAGAAGTTTTACCAATTGTAGTGAGCGATCGCTTTAAAGGACGATAAATTTTTTAAATCATTATGGTTATGTAATGTATATGTATACTTAATGTATATTTATGTTACGAGGTTGTGTATGTTAAATGGTATTTAGTACTTAAAATAGTCTATAGGAATCATTGAGTGATAATCCTTTTAGTTTGTATTTGGTCTAATAAAAATATTTCTGACATCTATAACTGTAGATTTTCGCTGGTTAACTCTTGTTTGTCATTAAAAATAGCCGAAAATGTTTAACTATAATGTTGAACGTTATTAAGTAACTTATTTGCTTATATTCATTCGGTTCCGATTGAAACTAATCGAGGTGCTCTATATTCAGCAGTAGACTACAGTAGCCTGAAAAGATGATGATTTATTATTTTAAAAGTATCTAGTCTGCTAGGCCGATTTGTCTGTTTGAATCTTACACATTTGGTGCTTTACAGATGGCGAAATAACTATGATACCAACGAAAAGTGGTAAGAAATTCCTCATGATGGTCGACGGCTATACGTACTCCCAGATCAATTACGGTGTCCATTGGTTATGTTCGTCGAAGGCGCAGGGCTGCGCCGCTCGCCTCCGGAAGTACCCAGACGACAGGATCATTAAAATCAACACGACACACACACATCCGCCTCCGAAATACATCATCAAAAATGGGACTTACGTGAAAATATAAACATCACCCGCAAACATTAAAGATTCTTCTTTTAGGTACGTCATTAATGTTTAGGATTTTGTGTATACAGTATCGTGTGCGTTTATGTGCTTTGTGTTACTGTTTTCTTAGAAATCGAAAGTAGAATTATTAAAATTCACCATTACTTTGCATGAGATTAAATCACTTAATTATGGATTTTTAAATAAATCACCTAAATAACACTATTCGGCCAAACTTTTATCCAATTGTAACTTATGACACCAAATATTGTCTGAACAAAATTTCTCATAATTATAACACATGTTTTCTTAATTTAATTTATTTATTAAAATAGCGATTAGACGAGCTTCAGAACCGTCTCGTCTAACGGTCAACATGCGAATGACTCGAGTGGCGATGCACACCGCGCTTTATACATTTATACCACCTTTTACATTATTTTATATTAGACATAAATTTACTAAATATGTAGTATTGTTGTTATAATAACTTTGTTGCTTAAATGTTATTTTGCATTTTGACTTTAAATTATACCTTCATATTATTGACTGCGTTTTAATGTTATCTCCTTCTTGATTATTAAAGTTTTTGATCTCTATTACATGACACAATCACATTAATTGTGTATTTGTTATTTTTACAAATTCGACGCAGGTCATAGCCGAGTCCGTACTGAGAACGTATTATAATACACTTAATGAATGGAAATACTGGCTCTGGCTTGACCCTCTCCCTCCATAGATATTAGAACATTAGTGGAATCTAAAATATAATACTTGAGCAGTATTGAAATAAGCTGGTTATTTCCGTGTTTATCTGATGATCTTCTAGAAATATGAAACGTAAGAATAAACTTAAATACGGTTAAAATAATTTATGTAAAGGACTAACTGTATAATAATGTTTCCGCTTACGTAAAATATGACATTAACATGATTGGGCGTTACAGACGTGCAGTTCATACCGACGGAGAAAGGGAAATACATTTTAGTGTTACGCGGTTTCACCTACTCTCAAGTCGGAGGCCGATTCTTTTACTGTTCCTCGAAGCATATGGGCTGTAGAGCAAGGGTGCGCCTGATGGCTGGGAAGCTGGTACCATCGGGTGATGAGCACAACCACTCGCCGCCGTCCCACGCCCGGTGCGGTAACGGAGCCTTCGTCCAACTTCGACCATCCAACAATTCCCTTCCCATTCTCCCTTCGCCCATCACTTCGCCCCGAGCCGCATCGCTCGCATTACACGCACTCAACTTCCCAAGGATCATGCCCAAAACGGATCTCTGGCAACGTCTGCCATCTGCCGACTCGAAGAAAGATCAATAACTAAAAGAAACACATTTATCAATTGTTAATGTTAAACATAGTTTAATAATTTAGGAGCCTGCTAAAAGTTGACACGTTTGATCTCCTGATGTATATATCCTCCATATCCTTGTAAATAGCATGGGGACGGCACTTATTAAGTCTAGGCATAACTTTCAGTGATATTTATAAACGATACGTAATTCGGTGATATTTGTAATAAATTATGAGCCTTACTATATTTGTTACTTAAGCTGAATCTTCTACTTAGATATATACGTTATTTTGAATATTGTTTGTATATATTTATTATTATTGTTTAACATTGATCGCAATATATTATGAAATACAAACCGCTTAAAGTTGAGAAGACATCTTTTATTTAATTTCCTATTCAATATGCCTTGATTTGTGTTTTGGTTTTTTTTCTTCTGTAATGGAATTCTTCAGAGGTGAAACTTAAACTTAATTTGTTTTGTGTTTACAGAGGTTCGGTTTTGTACTTCGAGGATGGGCAAGCCTCAATTGTGCATTGGGGATCAGCGCTTTTGTGCAAGCTCCACTTTCGGGATCAAGGTGAACTGGAGATGCACGAGGCAGCCGCGAGGATGCCGAGCCCGCGCCAGCACCATCGAAAACCGTATCGTACGCCTGGAAAATAAACATAACCATTAAATATCATTCGACTAACAAATCAAGGTTAACATGAAAAACAATGAAGACTTACAACTAAAAGTGACTCAAGTTAAAAACGTAAGCAGCATTTTAACAAGATTTTCCACTGACTGCGACCTTTACTAAAAGTTTTATACGCTAGTAAAGTAGATAGTGTTTTTATTCTTAATGTTTATAATCAATAGTCAATTGAAATATATTGTGTTTAAGTTTTTTCTATAACAAGTCGAAGGGAATATCTAATTGTATCGTTCAGCATGGTCTTGTATATTTCATCTTAGGCTTAGTTAATAGCATTTAGGAAGCGTGTTTTAAAGTAAATTAAGACTACTTTTTAATATTCATAATATATTATTTGATATTATCTAATACATAATAATTTACATGCTCATATTATTTGGCAATAAAGGTTTTTTAACACTTTGTTTTCATTTTAACTTACCTCTCTTTAATTATGGTAATAAACTTAATATATTAAAATATAATAAAGCGTTATTACTTTTGACCGAAATTAAACTTTAATATTTACATTTTAGTTTAATTTCGTTCCGATTCCAAACTTCCGACCACTGCTCAAGAGATGGCGCCAGTGCCACAATTTCGGCGAATTTAGCAACGTAAACGCCGGCTGATGTTTTGGGAACATTTTGTTTTGCAGTTTTATCTAGGTTCAGTCTAAAGTTGGCATTCTTTGAAAACATTTCTGTAGTAAGCAAAAAAAAAAAAAACCAGTCAACAGCATCTCTATAAAAAAAAATACTTTGTATGTGAAATAATGTGTTAAAAGCAGGTTCGCAGCTTACATTGCCATACTGTAACCACTTTCGTGGTAAATTTTCTGATGAGAAATGTACTACTGTATCAGTTAATAATACAACTATGTTATTTTTAATAAGTTATAAGTAGTAAGTATAAGTTGGTGCATATTTCACTTTTACATGTAATGGTGTAAATGTATTAACACATTCGTTAGAATAAAGTTTTAAGTTATAATCTAATGTTATTTATCTAAATACTAAGCGAGAATTACAGTGGTATTTAAGTGCGTTTCTTTTTTCTCATTTAAATTTAGCCATAAGTGATTTTACATAAGTTTAGGTTCGGTTTAATAACGCATGCGTTGTGAATGTTACAGTTCCGAGGTTCGTCTACACGCCTAAAGGTACTATTATGCTCCTGTACGGAGGGATGAGGTTCTCGAGGAACTACCAGAACGGCGCGAGGATCTCGTGGAAGTGCAACAAGGCGGCGTGCATCGCGCGAGTCAACACACTCGGCAACAAAGTTGTATACACTCGGAACATGCACAATCACACCGACTTTTGATTTAACTAATACATTATAACATTTACGCAACATGTGTATCGTAATTTATTACAATATTATATCTTTGATTGATCAAATATCTAACTCGAATATTTATTAATAAACGTTTCAATCTCTTGATGTCATAGTTACGTACATTTGGTGTTTTAATTCGATTTCTAATAGCTCCACTACATTATAATGGCGAGACATTTTACAAAGCCTCGATATGTTGTAGTTAACCTCGTTGTAGTTTTACTTTTAAATGTTTTAAAAGGGAATCACGATCGATGCTAATCTAGAGCCGAACTATATCAAAAACTACTTTATTTTACATAGCTCTATTTTATTTATAGTAAAAGCCTAAACTGAAAACGATACAATGAAGTACGTATACTTGCTGAATAGATTTTGGGTTATACGTAATGTAAAATAAATAATTTAGGTTTGTTACCTTTGTTTTGACTTCCAAAAGTGATACTTTACTCTGGTTCTATGGGCATCGATCTTATGTATCATTGAGCACAACACGAAATTCTACCCCACTTTTAACTGATCTATAACAGCTTCGTAGGGAATATGTTCTCTTATTTATCAACGAGAATTAGACTTGATGATTTAACTTTTCGATAATGATGAAACTTTTACTAGTTCTAGTCTTCCTGCACATTTATTTAATTGTCTTATAGCTCATTTGGTTCCACATCGACCAGCCCGTTACGAACGGTAATCGGTTCTTGTTATATATTTTGACATGTGGTTGGTACTGTGAATATAATTTTTAACAGGACTTCATTGCAGGAATGTAAATATAATTAAAATTATAATTATGTCCTTTGTCGAAGTCTGTTTTATTATTTTTGTTAGATTATTTTCTTTATATTAGGATAACGTAATCTCTAGGTAACCCTTCCAAGACCTTACCTAGTATATTATTGTAATTGAAATTTGTAAAATAAATAATGAAGAAGAGGTCAATGCGTAAAGCACTTTTGTGAAATGAAAGGTAAAGTCGTATAAATTTTTAGGCTCAAGGTCAATTGATTATTACTACGGAACGAGTAAGCACGGTAATCCAGTGCTCGTTGTGGACGGGCACCGGTTCAAACTGATGAAGAGAAACGGTATCAAGTCCCGATGGCTCTGTATCAAGACGAACGATCGTTGCAATGCTTTCGTCGTAACCGAGCGCGACTCCATCGTCAGAATGGTGGACAGTCACACCCACTAACTGATCCTCTGCAAATTTCTCAACGATTTTTATACCTTTGTAAAGAAACTGTTTAAAAATAAAATCGTTTTTACACATCAGACTATTTTATTATTATATTTTTTATGTACAAAAGTATGAGGTGTTTGTTAAGGTTTAGCAATTAGGTTACTTTAGTAAAATATGAACGGTTATATTAATCCAGTTTTCTAAAGGCGGTTTATAAATTTTTCAGGCATAGGAAGTGCACTGAAATTTGAAACGACCAAGTTCGGCAACCCAACGATTTTGTGGGGTAACTACCGGTTTATAAAGAAGTTGACGCGTCGCATGAAAACCTGGTGGGAGTGCACGGCGAGGAAGAGTTTCGGGTGTCGCTGCGTAGCGGTCACCGTCGAGAATCGGCTCATGAAACTTAACGGGTGGCATAATCATTGACTTCCTTTAACAAATTGAATGAAAATGTCACAAAAAGCACTCGATCTGCGAATGTAGTATCCGTTGTGTCATTTCCTGTTATTAAATAAATATATTATAAACACAAAGACAACCTCCGTCTTTGTGCTCCTTTATTGTACATGTAGTTGTAAATTATATTATTAAGTGTATGTGATTCGTGTTAATTGTTGTTTTTAGATTTAAAGTGAAAATAGTTTTAATTGAAAATTTTGTCTAAATATAACAAAGCAACTAGCTGTAATGAAATAATTTATGATGACGATATGTTCTTGTAAATATCAGTTTAAATATATATATATAAAATAGTAAATATATTCACGTTACGAAGTTTGATGTCAACGAATTCTTGATTTTAATGTTTTATCTTTAACTTTCTTTGCTTTAAGAAAATGTTCGAAGAAATTTTCTTCCGGGGCTTAGTTTCTATGTAGATTTTAGGTATGCAATAAATATGTATTTTCATTCCTTTCTATTTATAGATTTGTACATTTTTTTTTATTAGTGTACGAATAAAAGGATTCAGTTAACATAACATTTATTTTATTATACGTGTACACAAATAAAATCAACGATTTAATGGTATACATATACATGATTAAAGGAAAATTAGCAAAAATTCGTTGAGTTTTGTTGTTCAAGGGCAGTCATGTAAGTTGTTAATGAATTTCAGCGCCGAAGTTCGGGCTATCGCAGCGTGGAAATTTGATCGTGCAAATCGGTGACTGGCGATTTAACAAGCACGCCAGTTGGGGCTCGAAGGTTAGGTGGTCATGTATCAAAAAGAAGAACGGTTGCACGGCTGCGATAACCACAGTCGATAACGTCATCGTGAAGACACTGGGCAAGCACAACCATTAAAAGCATTATCACTACATTCACTTACTTTATTTCAAATTTAATAGGCTTCAAGAGTAAGGCTTATCTGATAGTTTAATTCTTATATTTTTGAACTGGAATCAGAAATTGAATTACCGTATAGATTTTTTGTGTTTCTCCAATGCAGATAACATGAGCAATATTAGTGCTGTAACTTTACTACGGTTTTCTAAAATCAGACTGACCTTAACAGAAACATTCTCAGTCAAAGATACCAATATTTTTTATTAGAATGAGTGTGCATTTTTTCAAATATTTAAACATTTCGATAATTTTATTGTAATTTGAATACATATCTATAATGTAAACATAAGATTTTTGTCTGTTATTTGCCTGTAATGCCGTCGAAATCTGATTAGAACATAATGCCGATTTTAGTTTAATCCTAAAGTTACGTACTAAAACTTAATTTTATTTTATCGCTTATGTATTTAATGACCTGGAGAATCGTCTCCACTTGATTGCATTTATACATACATTAAATAATCACAATTATCAAGGTCCTTATATACATATGTTATAAAAGAACTTGAACCTTATTTAGTTCATAATAATAGGTTTGATCAAATATTTTGTATTTTTCTGTTTAATGTATTTCATACGAATTGTTTTCCTTGTTATGCTGTTGGGGTTTGAATGGATTAAATAAATAAAAAAGCCGTCTTTTGAGATTTATGTCATTTTTGCACTGAAATAAACTAATAACTGAAATGATATTTGTGTAAACCTATTTAACGGTAATAGAACGTAGTTTTGTAAAAAAAATAAGTATTGTGAAGTAGTAATTCGTGTAAGTGGATATACATAAGCGAAGAAGTAGATTTTTCAGGTTGTGTACGGCTGAAATTTTGTAATGATCAATAAAGTGTTCAATTATTATTTCGTGTTGTTATATTTCATTGTAAACAGTAGCGTTGATATTGTCCGATGTTCTATGTATACGGTTCTAACCAACAGTATGATTTCAGATTTGAATCCTGTATTCGCTCAGTCCCAACGCGGCAATCCGGTGATCATGATAGGACAGTACCGGTTCAACAGAGTGAACAAGTATGGGAGCCGGATCAGATGGGTCTGCGTGAAGGCCAAAGCTGGCTGCAGGGCGTCCTTACACACCATGGACAACGCGATAGTGCGAGTGTGGGGTTTCCACGACCCCATGGCGCACACCAGCGCCAATAGATTTTAATCAAAGCCCAACTTTCAACAAGTTTTCACACACTCCGTTAACTAACAATTGAATATTATTAACTAGCGATTATATACTTAATAAGAAGCCTTTTTGCTTGTTATTATAGATTATCATCAATTAAACTTAGTATGTATGTTAAGGACAAATTGAACTAATTGTAAATTGTTATTAATGTAATATAAATATAAAAAGTAAATCAAAAAATATAAATAACGAAATTCATGGGGTTTACCCGTTGATCGATTTTTTTTAGTTTTCTTGAATTGTACAATGATGATTTTTTTAATTGATCCTATTCGTCGTCGGCTGTTAAGTATACATAGATAAATGTAGGTACAATTGTAAGTTATTGAGCATATCGGGGATCGATAATGAAATATTTTTGTATTTAGCACATTTTGCGTTGATATAATTATGTTTAGTTTTCACGGCGGACGTCTTAAGGACCTTTAGGTTCATAACGAATCGGTGCTTTCTTCGTAGAGGTTGCTTCTTTATAAGTTGCACCGCCCACACGCACCCGAGGCTTAAACGCGAACCTTCAATCACCTATAAGCATTTCCTTTTCCATTGATGGGGTTGGTATTAAATAAGTGTTAAAAATTTATTAGTACCTATATAGTTTTAGTTGAGTAGCGTTGGTTTACTAACTCTATCTCTTAGAGTTAACAGAGAAATTTCATTACGTTACTAACTTAAATATTACTTAGGTTCGGTGGTGGATAAATAGTTTAATACTTTTGTTCAGTATTTAATCGTGAGTAATGTTTAACATGACTAATATTTTACTACTTAACTACATAAAACATGTATTTATGGTTTTTCACGTTTTGTTTCATTTCTCATTACCCCGTCAGATCAAAACGACAAATTTAAGAACTATGCGTCTGTTAGAAATCATATATAGTACAAGTTTTGCTTTTTTGAATTTCCAAAATTATTCTTACATACACATTTTTGAAACTATTACTTTTATAATCTTCCGATTGTTTTAAAAAGTTGCTTCATATGAAAGCGGCGGAAGCTTTCCTTTGTCGGATACACCGTTTCCAAAATAAGGACAGGTTTAACTTTTCACGTGTTGTCTTCTTTCAGTGACTATGATTAATACGAGTAGGGGTACTCGGATGCTGTTAGCTGGTAAGTTTCGGTTCACAAAGCAGTCAGAAGGGAAGGTGACCACCAGGTATCAATGCACTACGAGGAGTCGCACTAAATGCAAGGCATTTATCACCACTGCAGATGACATCGTTCTCAAGACTTACTTAACGCATAATCACGATTAAAGTTATTTTAAACCTGATTTCGTTTCCTTTATACAAAGGAGTAGAGAGAAATTTTTTTTTGCTATGTTAAGCTTTGTGATTGCCTTATAAAGGCATTATTTAAAAAGTTACTGTGAAAATATAGTTATTGTATTATCAGGAAGATTTTGTTTTTCTCATCTTTTTGGATAGTATCAACTGCATTACGGGACAAAGCCAAGAAAATGAAGTGTGTTCTCTGTTCTTGTTTATTTTATTATTATTATTTCTTTTACACTAACAGCTACAAGCTGATGCGTGCAACAAGAATTTGATTTTTATCTGTGCTGCTAGTCCTTCAAATAATTTTCAAGTCGTTATTTAAAAAGTCTAAAAATTTTATCACATGCGTTTAAGTCCAAAGTACTACTTATCACTATTATATTTAGTGCCATGGGGTTTGCTTTTATTAATAGTCACTAATACAGGGGCAATACTAAAATATATTTTTTTCTATGTACACGCAACTGTTTTAAGAAAATATGAATATATTTAAGATTCATTCATTTATTCTCTTGCACAATGTGGTAAAGTAAGTTGGAAAAAAATTACTAATTTTTGTTTTTTTTTTTCAAACATTTGTTTAATTTACTCGTAAATATGAACTCGTGCGTACAAAATTTGTTGCCACGTAAACATTTTCATAATATACGTGTGTGTCGTTTTATATTAATGACTTAATGACATCATCATCATCACGAACTTGAAGGTGTCTACTGCTAGAAATTAGTTCCACGAAAAGTCTTACCTCATTTGACATCTTTACAAGACTCACATTTTAATAAGATGCAGTATTACTTGTCTATATTTAGTTTAGAACTTACCTATGTTAGTGTATAAAAGTTACTAAGTGTTAGTACATACCTGAAAAGTGCGGAAACTTAAAACTCCTAAGAGTTTTTTCGTTCGTTATTATCATTTGAGTCCATTGCTGGTCGTAATAAAAAAGTATCTCAAACTTTGGATGTTAATGCAATTTTAACCATACTTGTTGAGAGCAGCTTTACTAGAGACATTTCCTCTGAATCTCGAGGGTATATCAGGGTAAGCTGTGAAGATAGTCTAACTCGTCTTTCACATGATAACATTAATATACTTCCGGACACATCTATCGGCCCACCACCCATTGTTTAAAGTTTCGACGGTGTCTAGTTAAAAATAAATGTTAGGTGAAGCAATAAGTTTTAATGCAGTTTTGAAGCAGATTTATTGGTCAACCCCTATGTATGTTTTTTTTTATTTTTTTTTTGTAATTTCGAATTGATTTGGTCGGCAGAAGTTTTACAGGTTGGGCGACAATTTCAGGCAGAGTATCAATATTTTTAGGTCAAAACTGGCTTTAACTTTAGATTTGCCTTTTTATTGAACCATTAATCGGAAACATCAAAAAAAAATCCAACTTGTGCGAAATAAAAAAGTTTTCTCTATTCCTGGGTTGTCGAAAACAATGAACAGACTCGAATTTTCGATTTTTTTTCATAATCCTGAATTCAAAATTTAAAAAAATACATACATAAAGGCTGTCCAAAAAATCAGCTTTAAAACTGCATTAAAACTTATTGCTCCACCAAAGATTTATTTTTAGCTAGGCACCGTTAAAACTTTTAAACACTAGGTGGGAAGATAGATGTGTCCGGGAGTGTAGTAACAGTTTTTATCCTTTAATTATTGTGAAGAAAATAGGGCTGAAAAAAAATTATTGTATTTTTATCTAATAACTTATTAATTTAAGAAAGTTTAAAAGTATAACAAAAATGACTTAAAATAGTAGTTAACTACTAACTTAATATTTCGTTAAGTGGTAATCTATGCATTTCAGCTGCGTACCCATTTTTTTGTTAATTTCAGTGCAAACGATATGGACTACGAGAGGAACTCAGCAGCTGTCCGCGGGTGGATTTCGATTCAGCAAAGACAAGACTTTCGGCTCCAAGATCAGGTGGCAGTGCACCACACGTTACAGTACCAAGTGCAAGGCCTTCATTACCACCGTCGACGGATGCGCTGTAAAACAATTCCTAAATCACAATCATGATTGAGAAGAAAAAAAACCTATAAATTGTTCAGTCGTTACTCGCGAGTCGTTTTTTTAATAGTTCAACTATAAAAAAAATATTTTGACTTTAGTATACACTTGCTATCGATCATTCAAATAAGTTACCAGTATGTAATTAATTATATCTAATTTGTATTTATACTCTTTTTATTATATTTTGCACAGAAAACAGTTTCCTTTATATTTTATCAAAAGTTATCGAATGAATGTGAATGTGTAAAAGTGAATAAAATGTATATTATATCAATAACGTATTTGTATTCAACATGTTTATGTAATTTCCTTTCTCTTTCCAACTCTTCTTAAATAAGTTTGCTTTTGTCAAATTTTTCGTGTTTTGTTTTCTATATTGGAGTTTGTTTGAAAATTATTTTTTAACTCTTCATTTCATACAATTCTCAATTATATAGAGTTAAATTTGATCAGTTTTGAATAACATTTGGCGTAAATAGCAAATTTAGTAAAAATCTTAAAGCTTATAACAAGTTTTTGTTATTTAACTTCTGTATAAAGCGAGGAATGGCATTATATAACATGAGGTAATTTAAAAATGTTTAATTAGCGGTTTTTCATTTCAGTGCCGATATTCGGCGTGACCAAGTCCGGTAATCCGGTGATCGTAATCGGTCCGTACCGTTTCAATCGCGTCAACAAGTGCAAAGGTGCTAAAGTGCGTTGGACTTGCGTGAAGACGCCGTCAGGGTGCCGCGCCGCCATCATCACCGTCGACGACGTCATCATCCGTACACACAACGAACACAAACATTAAGAACGTTCTAGGAAAACTTTTATACTAAGCTGATAGATGTCCCGATGCCATAGTTATCACCTTCAGCTTTTAACTAGTTTCAGTAATTCCGTTATCATGTTGGAATGCACTCGAAACTTCGGATAGGCATTCGTCGCATTGATGTAGGAAATCTTTATCAGAGATCATTTTATAATTTTTTCATTAGTACGTTAAATGTAATATTCTAGCAATAAATTGTATACATACATATGTAAATCCGCAATTATGAATATAGTCTGGCCGATAGTATCAAACTAACAGCTACTGAATAAAATATAAAGAGAGCTTAGATAGCGATATCGATTGTGTCATACTTCTCTAGGTTTATATGTATTCTCTCGCTATGCTGTTAGTTTCCATCACAATAAGAATCAGCTCTTACTGTAACATAAACGATTTGTATGTTTATTTATTGTGACTGATGAATAAATAATAAACGTGTGTATAGTCAAAGTGAGTTTTTGTTTTCGACACCGTAATAACCGTTTCGATCAAAAATCGGTTTCTTTTCATTCAGATCGCAAAGGTTCTTCATAACTGTGAATAATATATAAAAAATCTAATTTAATTCTAATATTAACAAATTTGACCAGTTTTAGATATGTCAATGGATATTTGGCAAGAAAGCGAAGGTAAATCTACAAGAAAAAGGATATCGCTGGAAACAAAAATGCATGTATTAAGACTATTAGACGAAGGTCGTCGGCAAGCTGAGATAGGGAGCGCTTTGAACTTGTCAACTTCAACGATACGGACTATTCTGAAGAATAAAGACAGGATCATATCAACGGTTATCGCGAACGCGAGGAACCCGGCGACGGAGATAAGCCGCTCCAGGAACAATCTGATCGAAGAAATGGAGAGGAGGCTTTCTATATGGATCGACGATATGGTTGAGCGCAACGTGCCGCTCAGCCAGTCAATAATAGCGGAGAAGGCGAAGATATTATTTAATCTCGTTCAAAACGAAAGAGGCGACACCGGCACGAACTTCGTGGCCAGCCGGAGCTGGTACTATCGCTTTAAAAACAGAAATAATCTTCATTACATCCTACAAACGTAGATATTAACATACAGTATAGACAAATATGTCTATATTATTACATATAAAAGAATTATTAAACAAATAGTAAATACACTATCTAACTTAGCTTCCAACACTACAATTTTAAAGTTAAACTGAATTTAATGTATATTGAAAAGCGAAAGTAATTTCAGTAGCTGTGTATTTTTTTAAATAGATTCAAATTGCTATTTGTATGTAAATAATTTAATTTCGTCCACAAGATGTTATAGATTATATTGAATTTGTATGTATACATTGATTTTTTTTGTGGGAGACGATAAAGAAGGAACGCTTCTTGGAAAACAGCAGCAAGGCATGCTGCGTTCGTCCTTCTACCTTGGTGTTGGTCTACTTACCTTTGTCTTATGTTGTAGCATTGTGCTGCAATCACTACATTCTGTTTCATTTAAAATCAAAGGCTCACGGATTGTGTATTGCTTTTACTAATTTTGATATTAAACTTGTATCCTTATAATCATCACAATTTGTGCTTAGTTATAGAAGTTATAATTTATTATAAAATTTAAGAATATTTTGCACTAAATGTATCGTTATGATGTATGAAGTATTTTTTTAATGTAAGTTGGTTTCAGTTATTGAGAATGTGAATTTCAAAAGATATTGACTTCGATGTATTTCTCGTTATATCACCGGAAAATAAAAGGACACAGAGTTTGTTTAAGTGTTATCGATTTAACCGACAACAAAGGCGAATGTTTACAATATCATTTTCTTTTGTCTGACTACACATTACTATTTACTACATGGTCTGGTTTTAATGGTTCTATTCTGTTGTTGAAATAAGTTTATCTAGATGTTAGTTAAATATTTTCTTAAATTTATCCCTAGAGGTGTAAAAACAGAAAAGATTTACAATTTTTTTTAAATGTTCCCCGATACTTTTATTAAAGATTTTCCTTATAATAACTGATTATCTTGGTATGCGTTTAATTTGATTTCTAGCCTAGAAAATTGTGAAAGATCTGTTATCTAATACTAAAAAACTTTTATGGTAATTTCGTGTATGTGTTCTGTATGTAAAAAATTTGCTCTATAAACTTATATTCGTAACGTAAACGTAACTGGTGATGATATCAAGTGACACACTTAAGTTCTGATAAAAACCGTAATGTAATTATAATGATTTTGACCTGAGGACAGAAAAGGTTGATGGCCGCTGGTATTGAATAGAATTGTGATAAATCCGTTAAGAAGCAAGCGTGAGATCCTGTTTTGCTGAATTCTTGGCAAATGACCTATGTCCAACAGTGGACAACCAATGAGATGATGATGATGAAGATGTAATATGATATTTTTTTAATGATGTTCATATCGCGTATTCGCATTCGAGTATTATTAACGTGGACCTTCGATCTGGTTAAGGTTGTGGGATCAGAGCAGCTCGGAACCGATCGGTGTGATCTTTGGGGGAGTGGTATGTCCAGCAGTGGACGTCTATCAGGTGATGATGATTAGCAAAATTATTAAATTGTTTTTATTGACGCTTCGTCGATCATTCCTGGCGGTATATGATGCGAATGTCCATAATGAAAAGCTTTGTAAATTGATATTAGTATTAAAAGTCTAACTATCTAGTTATATTGACTTTAACGGAAATGTTTATTGTATAATTTTACGTAAGACTACTTGCTTATGACATTAGTGGTTATTTGTTTATCTATAGATAAGCAAACTGAAGTTTTTTTAATGTAATAATTTTTAAATGAAAATAAAGAAGCTTACTTTGTATGTTATGTATATTTTAAACATATTTGGCATATATCATACACTATGTGTAGTATGTAGAAACAACACGTAGATGTGTACCAGCCCGACACTGTCTTTCATGTATCGTACATACATTTAATTTATCATCCCCCCTCCTATTTAGAAGTATTAATGTCTCATATACAAGAATATATTTGAAATAAACAAATTTACGTTGAAAATCGTAGTTTTTTTTTAACAATTCAAAGCTTTACAATATCTATGCGAGGTGATTTTAGATTTTTTTTGAAAGGCAAAATAATGAATAATCTTTGATGTTTTAATAGTCCTCTTGAAGAATATCAATTAATTTGTTTGTAATGAAAAATTTTAAATAAATTTATCATGTTGGATATTGATTTCAGTAGTCGTCGTGTTTTTAAAGAATTATCCAAAATCTATTAACCTAGTTCCAGGTGGTAGGTCTCTGTTGCCGGAGACCGTCTGGGTGGGTACCACCGCAGCTCCTATTTCAACCGCCAAATAGTAATGTGCAAACATTACTGTGTTCCGGTTTAAAGGGCGCTGTTGCTAGTGTAATTACTGGGGTAACGAGACTTAACACCTTATGTCTCAAGGCGACGAGCGCAATGTGGTGCAGTGTGTACCATCTTAACTAGCACCGCGTTGTCATGGGCAAGCGTATCACTTACCATCAGGTGAACGTCTTGCTCGTCTCGTCGCAAAGTAGGATAAAAAAAAAACCAAACATGCTAAACTTTGAAATATATGTCAGATGGAAGTCCTTTTAGGTAAATAAAAAGGAAGAAATAGAAAAATGTCAACAAAGCTGTCAGAGAGAAAACAACGTATGAAGAGAATAAGATAAAGATTAGATTTCTGTTTTAGAAATATAAACGATTTAATGATGATTTTAAGGAATAAAATATTAACAGTAACCTCATAGGTTTTTTGCAATTTAACTCTTTATTATTTATATCAATCAACGAAATATTGAGAAAAGTGAATAATTAATTTACTTGCAAGTGTGAATAAAACCAAAAAAAATTTTTGATGTAGATTATAATACAAGTAAACGTAAAAATGGTATGAGTCTTGGTACTGGGTGTTATATTACGCTCCAGATGAAAACTGTTGTATATGTACCCTCTTAATTCAATAGCTACAATGTCTAAACTACGCAGTATACACTACTGCTTGGCAGTAGATATAGCTGCTGCGGTAATGGGTATCAAGATGATCATCCGGCAACGAAGACTGATTACAACCTGTTCCCGGCACTTTCTAACAGTTAACGTTGTTTCAGATTTCAAACCTATAATAACAACATCAAAGCGTGGTAATCTGTTACTGAAGCTGGGTCCGTACCAATTTAACCGAGTGACGAGCGCCGGACCCCGGTACCGTTGGAGATGTAACCGGAACCCTTACGGCTGCCGCGCGATAGTCTACACCATGTATGACAAAATCATCAAGTTCCACAGGGAGCACGAGCACACGAACGTACCTAAAGGTTATCTAAAATAATAAAAACCTATGTTTCTATATCAGTTGTCTGACTTGTCAATTTCTTTGTCAACATGTTAATTATAACAAAAATTTAAATTTATCATCGACATACACTGGCACTAACAATACTGTTACTTAAAACTTGAATGCAGTAAAGTTTAGAAGTCATCATTCAAATCAATAATAAACAATCATTTATAAGAAAAATTATAATATGCTTTAAGTATGTTACGTTAAGTAAAAGTTGAAGTGATATTAGTATTGATTGTTATACTAATGTTACATTAGGATTTTTTCCTTTTCAATAATATCGGTATGTGTGATAATATCGTGCGTATGTGTTTAAACAAAACCATTTAATTTTCATTTGACAGTTTCGCATTTACTCTACGAAGCAAATATTTGTGGTATTTACGTACATTGTTCCTAGTTTAATACATTTTAGCTGTTGTTGAATTATGATTCGAATAAATTTAATGAACTTTCCCAAATTTTCACTGAGTTTTCATTGTTTTTTTTCTACATAATCGTTAATTATACAACGGCAACTATTATTGATTTAATGAATATAAATTTTACAGAAGTACCTTCAGCTACAAATTATTACTTATTTCAGTCCTGACTACGTAAATTGGCATCGTCTGTCTTGAAGAACTATTGTAATATATGTATTTTACAAAGGATACATATAGCAATTAACTCTTTCTGTTCTCTGTTGCCAATTTTGAGTATTTTTTTAATAATGTGTATAAATAAGGTTTAATTATTGATGCTTATAACAAGCTGACTGATTTTTATTATCTTTACAGTTCAATTTATTAACACTCGCAAAGGTTCTACACATATCATTTACAATGGAAACAAGTTTTATATGGACAAGAGAAGTGATAAAAGTGCAAAGGCGACTTTTAGATGCGCATATAATAAATTCGGATGTCGTTCAAGAGTGATCACTTTCAATGGAGAAATAATTACAAAAATCAATGATCATAGTCATCACGTGAAATAAAGGAAATGTTCACGTTTTAACGTTTGGGTGGATATGGAATTTTGATGTTAGTTATATCCTTTTATAATTGACTATATAAACTTTTTGAATGAAAACTGTCTAATGGCCTGGTAAAAGAATTTCTATGAGAGATCTCAAACAACACTACTTGTATTTCGTTTAAAGATTTAAGAAGTATGTGAAGGTTGCGTTCCTCTCATACAAACATTTTGAATAATGGAAAGTTTTTTCAGATAATTGTATTGTAAAGTAAATGAAGATTTACTGCATACGATATAATATGCTCAGAAATCAGTGTAGTGATGTTAGACAGACATCATCGGATGTTAAAAGAATAATGATTAGGTTAGTAGATTTAGTTTTAGGCAAAGCCTGTTATTGATTTGTGTAGTCGTTTAAACGAATACGTTTTTTTTTAATTTTATTTAAAAAAAAATACTTTCTTACAGTAAATTTCTAATTTTATGAAATTTTTTTTCTCTTTGTTTATATTATAATAGAATTAATGTATGAAATGATTAAAGATATATATGTGTTTTTATCAAACTTTTATTGTAACTCGTTACTAGACGTTGAAGCAGATCAACTCCGCATTCGATTCTATGAACTATTACAGTTCATACTATTGAAATGAATAACATTACTGGTAAGACATATTCTGTAAGGTTTAGAAGTTTAACGAAAAATTACAGTTTTAGAAGTAAGAATGTTTGTGTAAATCCTGTTATGTACGTAATTGGTGTAAAAAATATAATCTTTCAGATGCACATTTCGTGGAGACGAAGCCGGGCAGACAGATCCTGTGTATAGGCAGATACCGGTACGGTTTGCACGGCAGGCCGACAGGCGAGAAGAAGAGGTGGATTTGCACCAAGAAGACATCAGGCTGTCGCGCAACCATTGTCACATACGCGAACATCATCGTCAAGAAACTTAATAAACATATGCACTAAACATCTATCTATAACTTACAACTTTACAAACGAAACATTTTATATTTTATTATTCAGAGGGACGTTAGCAATTTTTAATAGATAATATATTTATACAACGACGCAAGCGCTAAGTTTGTAGAATGCATGAAATGCGTGGAAATACCGTTTTAATACATAAAATCTGCTGTCGAACAAATAATATATTTGTTAATAATAAATTAAATTTATTGTGGCGCTGGTTTGTTTTACTATGTCCCATCTTCGAGATAAAGTTTTACGGTCATATTGAGGAAACTGCAAACCTCTTCGGCTTCTCTCTCTTTTTTATATTAGTTAGAAAAATATTTCAGTAATAAAGTTTTTATAACACCCGTTGGAGTAAAGAGATATTTCTATTTTGAGAAAAGTTTTTCAAGCAAAAACATTGACTTGGAATAAATTGAGCAAACGAGAGTAAAACTGAATCACTATCTATTTGATGTTGAATTACGTTTCATAATTACCCATGAAGACTTTATTATCTTAGTATATACAATAACTACTACTCAATATGTAAAATGGGCAGTGAAATGATTGATGTAAGTATTTCTATTATCTTGGTCCACGACACATGCTCATCATCATCATCATGAGGAGATGAAGAAGACATCTTCAAACTACAGTTTAGTGAGCAGATTGAGAGAACTATTCCAATCTTCTATTATATCATACTTATGTTAATAACGAGTTTAGTTGAATGGAAATCGGTAATAGTTTTAACTAACATTGTTATAATAATGCCTATACTGTTACTGTTTTGAGTTACATATAAATTTTAAAGTTATGATTGTTTTTTGCAACCAATTCAATGTACATCAAGTCTCTTTGATAATACATATTGATAAATGGAAATTATCTCACATATATTTATATAGTTTTAGATAGCATAGGTCTCGATCAAGGATCTCAACATCGATCCGTATCCGCGACCTTCGTCAGATCAAGATATATAGCGTCATAGAAACTGGTTTACTTGGATGTGCGTCAAGTCTAGTTTTGAATATAATTATGATTGATAATGATTTATGAAAAAAATCAATAAGACAATTGTTATATACATAAAGTTCACAACACAATGTGCTATTTGCACATAATATCGTTTATGTATAATGGCTTTTAAAGTTATGGAAACAATGCTGAAATTGATAGTTTTAAAACGATGAGGTTAAGGGTTCTGAAAGGAGAAAAAAGAAGGAGAGTTTCAAGAAATGTATACTGTATAAAGTCATAATTTTGTTTATGGATTCTACTTATCCATCATAAAAGATATTGTAATTTTTCATGTGTTTCTATAACGTTTGTTTGAAATATGTTCTAGGTGTGAGGTTCGAGTGGACGCGTTACGGTAACCCGGTGATGGTGGTGGGTAACTACCGTTACAATAGATGGAGTTACAGCAAGGGGCACTGCGCGCGATGGACGTGCGTCAAGAATCAGACCGGGTGCCGGGCCACCGTCACAACTTACGACAACGTCATCATCAAAACAAGGAACCACCACACTCACGATTGATTAGTTACCACTGTTAGGTTCAGGGGAGGACAGACAGAGGCAGTTGTTCTGATGAACGGAGTAATAATGAATTATACAGCCAAGTAGACTTCAAGCTTTGGAAGATAAAGATTTGATATTTATGTTGCAATCGATGATTGTTTTTCATCAGATAATTTGTGCTCCGTGTTCCGGATGGCAATATAGGAGCTACAATTGACATCCGGAACAGTGATATAGTTATGGCAGCAGATTGACAGTAAGATGGTAGAGTCACAGGTGTTAAAGAACCCTTATACTATACAAACTTGCATGTGCTCCGAGATTAGAAGTAGGCAAACGGATATCCGTAACGTATATATTGTAAAGACCTAATACATATTATACTCCTTTACGTATTTCAGTATTTATTTGTAGATGAATATTACTATGACATAGTAAAAGATAACATTTGTATGATTTCAGTATTATATTATAAAATTAGTAATCATTTTTGTGAAGTTTAAGAATCTGTACTGTTAGAAATAATGACTATTGTTTAAGCAGGTATTAGTAAGTGCTTAAGTGCTATTGTTAGGTTTTAGTATTTTGGTAGACCAAACTAGATTTAATCTAATGTAGAAAAGGTGCCATATAATTGAAGCCTCAACAACTTTTACTTTTTTAAAACTTCATCAAATATTTTTATCTCTTAACGTAATAAGTGTTTTTAAATTTTTCCTTTAATCAATAGTTCCTAAGTTTTCTTTTGTGTATTGTATTTTAAAGTAATTTAAATCACAATGAAGATATAAGAAAGTCATAAACATTTCATGTATTATTAATAATGCATGTAAAAGAGAATGAGATGACGTAATGGATACGAAGTGATAGCTTAGATGTTAGTGCCGTGATACTTCGTGTTATGCGAGTAGAAGATCCAAGGGTTCGTTTCCCATTGAAAGAAATTGACTTAATTATTTTTTTTAATGCTTAACTATATAATCACGAATGACTGCTATTTATTTTTAATGTTTTTAGTTATGTAGTTAAAAAAGTTCAGAGCCCTGAATTCTGCAATAACTTTGAATAACAATGTAATATTATAAAAATTGACTTAATTATTACCACCGGTGATAGATATAGTGAATATATTAGTGAACCGTTCACTTTATCAATATATTGATTAATTTTTTATTGCTTAAGTAAAAAGGTTTTATGATACTATAAAATATTTACTACTAGAAACATAAAAACGGAATACCCCCTTTACATAAAATATGATCAAATAACAAAGAGCATATTAAGATGTACTGAAAAAGGAAATAATATAATTTTTTTTTAAATAAATAGGTTATATATAGACCTCAAGGACTTAGTTTATTTATGTTGTCTCTTATTAGCTATACCAATTAATAACACTGTACTAGGATAATAATACTTTACTTAAAATACAAAGTTTTTCTTAACGTATGAGTGGAGAAGAGAGATTTGTGGACGCACCATTGTCAAAATTGGATTTTTTTTAAATAATCATACGATTCAAATGATTTTTTTTTATATTCTATGAGGTGACGAGACGAGCGAGACGTTCACCTGATAGTAAGTGATACGTCCGCCCATAACAACGTGCCGCTAGTTAAGATTGTATACACTGCACCACATTGCGCTCGTCGCGTTGAGACATAAAATGTTAAAACTCGTTACCACGGTAATTTCACTAGCTTACAGCGCCCTTCAAACCGGAACACAGTAATGTTTGCCCACTACTATTTCCGTAACATAGACTGACCATAAGTTGAAGTAGGTTTTCGTTAACAGTAAAAAACTGTAAGTATTAACATACTTCGAATAATTTTTTGCTGTTATATATAGTTAGTTACATAATATAAGAAAATCATGCATTTATTTATTTACTAATTTTTTGTGCAATGTAATCGATAGTAGATGTTAAATGTATAAAATTAGAATTGTAATATCAATATATACATGTTATATAGTTATCATATGTTCAATTACAGTGCTAGTAATCATTTTTTGTTTTCGTTAATTTCAAAATTCTACTGCAACTTAAACTCAATAAAAAAGTATTGTATTTATCAAAAAATATTTAAAGTTCAAATAGAATTGGAGCCAGAAGACAAAGAGTGAAATAAAGAAAAGTTTTTAGTTTTAACATTAATGCGAATAAAACCTTGAGAGATGATATATATAAGGTGGGCCAAAAGAAGTCATTCGATGTTGTTTGGCTCTAATTTTTTTTCTAAATAAAAAAACTTTGATTCTGTTTTATGATTATGTTTATTCGACCTTTAGAATTTTATTGGCCAAGTCGAGAATATGATATCGGCCAAATAAGCATCGCCACAATTTGGTGATTCAATTTTAGCTTCCAATAAAGTGATTTCTTTTGGACCACCTTGTAGTAAGATAAAGGTTAAAGTTGTTTTGTTTTTAGATCATGTGCCAGTGTTAACGAAGTCTCGGTACGGAAAACCGGCTATCCAAATAGGGCCATACCGCTTTAATAAATGCAGCGGTAAGGGAGGCCCGCGTGCGAGATGGGTGTGCGTGAAGACCTGCAACGGTTGCCGAGCTACCATCATTACTCTAAACGACGAAATTATCATGCTCTGCAGAGATCACAATCACTAAGTAGTAGTTAGTTATTAAACCAAAACATATATTTTTGGTTTTATTAGCTCATTGATTAGTTAAACCATGAAATAAAGCATCTATTGGCTGACGATGATAATAAGGTTGTTTATTAGTCAAAATCAAACCATTTATCTTAGTTAGGACCTGAAGTACATCTATATTAAAAATAAATAATAATTTATACATTTTAGCATTATTATTACAGTTTGTATGTACAAGTTATTTATTAATGAAATTAAAATATTTTCAATAAAAATGTGTCTATTAGAATTGTCACTTTTGTATGAAGAATAATTGATCTTTAAACTTTAAGAAATATCACACACAAGTTGTCTGAAAATTGTTGTTTTTTAGAAATTGTAGATGTTCCTGAATTTACGGTGTCCCGGTACGGACGTCCGGTCCTTCTGCTGGGTTGTTATCGATATAACAGACATTCTAGAAGTAAGGGGAGGCGGATCCGTTGGTTCTGCTCTAAGAAGTCCAGCGGCTGCAGGGCGTCCATATGTACATACGACGACGTTGTTTTTCCCAGTAATTTTGAGCATACGCATTAAAGTGAGCCAAATCTGTTTCATGTTTTTTACTTTATCATACGGTTTTTTACCATTCCCTTAACACCACTGCTGAGTTATCTAGGAGGAGACGTTCACCAGTGATGCACCTGGTCATAAGAACGATGAGCTAGTTAGGATGATATACACAGCATCATATTGTGCTTGATGTCTTAGACTCAAGATGTTGATTTTTGTTACTCCAGTAATTTCAGCTTCTAACCGAAACACAGTAATATTTTCACACTACTGTTTGGCGGCTGGTAGGTTAGCTGGTATATTTATCTTGACGGTCTCCTGACAATATACCAGTAAATAGCACACAGGATTGTATATGAAAATGATTTTCAAACGAACCTTGATCTATGATGGTGATCGTCACTATCTGAAGCACCTTAGTAATAAACCATTCATACGTTGCGATCCATTTTAGTCTCCAGAGATGATAGTTGGATTATGTCATGGTGTTAATTATCAGGTATCTATTTTTTCTTTTGTTGCAACTATTGTGATTAAAGCTGCATGGAAATTATTTAACATCCTTTGGCCTTAGGAAAAACTAATATAACTTGGTTTGCTTAAGTATTAGGAAAACTATAATTAGAGAATGGTGAATGAGTTATTTGTTTCTCTAGTAGCGCTGCTTGATGGGGCTTAATACAAGCGAATAGTTAAAAGGTGAATGGATTAACCTGGAGCTCTTTAATGACTTTTTGTTCCAGAACCTGTGTTCAGTTTGTCGCGTTATGGGAAGCCAGTTATCACCTTCGGAGGTTATAGGTACAACAAAACCTTCTGCAAAGGCGGTATCCGTGTGCGATGGGTCTGTGCTAGAAAAAGTTCGCTCAGGTGCTCCGCCTGCATAACAACTTACAAAGACAAGGTCATAAATCTGAAACCACACAATCATAAATAATCAATCGTTTTCCAAGAAAACAAACAACGCTAACCAAGCGAATTCATAAAAGGATTTAAAGTACGCTGTAACGGAAAGTTACATAAATAATATTAAGTATCACGCGAAATTAAGTATTGAAGAACACATGGTCGTGACGTCACAAAGCCAGGACCCTGTTGGCAGTTATTCCTTTTAGTCTTTTACCTGATTGCATCAGCGTAAAAGAGACTGATGCGATGACTTTAATACTTCATAATGCTTGTAACTTTTATCCGGAATAGCTTCATGTATACTCTTTCATGATAAAATTAAGTACAGGAGACGAGGATTCGAAATAAATAGTCTATAACTCTTCCGACTAAAGAGATACGAAAGATCAAAGTTACAAAAAGAAAAAATAATATTTTTTTCTGAGAATCGATCTTGTGACCTGTATGTATAAAGAATGATAATTAGCCCCTATGCCATTCCAGCACATTCTAATATTTAAAGGTAGTAGAGACCCCTATAATAAGACTACGTGTGCGTCGTCTTTTCGGTTTGTTTATTTTGACATGGATCAAGCTTGAATCTATTGTTGTCAGTTCTATTAAATAATCCCTATAAAGATATAGATCTATTCTTCCTTGCTGTACCGTCAAATCTCTGCTTGATTATATTTGTACGTAAAGTAGTAAATTAAAACATTTCAAATATTATCCCTGGTATTGTATTATGAAAAATATGGGCCAATACATTATGTAACAATACTTATTCAAAAATCATTTTTATTTTACATACCTTTATTTTTACCATTTGTATGTTAGGTTATATAGCTTAATTTTTTTATTATTAGAAATCAACTAACACCACTTTTAGGATCTTGTGGTTAAATTTCAGATGGTTTTGATGCTATTCTCTTGAGTGGTGTGTTATGTTCGCGGGTTCACCAATCTTGTTCAGTTAAAAAATTACCATAGTCACGCCTCTAAATTGAAATGTTGAATTACATCTTATGTAATTTGTTTTCTAATATTAAGACATTTGTGTACGTTTTATTGTATCCTTGGTTTGGCTGATAGGTTGTCTAGTAACACAGTGATCTGCGTCTATTTCAGAGCCTATATTCCTGAAGTCACGAAACGGTCGACCGGTGATACAAATAGGTCGCTATAGATTTAACAAATGGAGTGGCAGCAGAGGGGCCCGGGCGAGGTGGATCTGTGTGAAAGTGCACTCGGGATGTCCATCTACAATCGTCACTTTTGATAACATCATCCTTAAACAGAAACCTCATAATCATTGAATCCTGAGCTAAGAGCACTTTTAAACAAAGTTCGAATGAAATCAGACATGTATTGTTTAGATTTTATTTAATCAAAATGAGATTGATCCACCGAAGTTATTTATAATAAAAGTGGAAAGCATACAGATTTTTAGAGAGAGAAAGAGAATAAGTATTAAATATTTTAAATTGATATTTTATAGAGGAGCTTCAAATTAATTAAAGAAAAGGTAATTCGGAGCAGTGCTGGTCTGAAATGTAAATAGGTTTCCATAAAAGACCGAGACGTAGTTAACTAGTAATTTGAACGATTATTAAGAAGACGCCCGAAAATGTTAAGAGACCCTTGGCCTAGAGTCTGCACAAGTTAAATCTTAAATCAAACTGGATGAAAATATTTCAGAATTGTTTTACAAAATACCGACCACAATTATGTGCAATGTAAATAAACCATTTTTTACAGTATTACTAAAAGATGTACCTTTGTATAAAGCTATTTTAAAAATCTTTTAATATTGTTCGTTTTTATTAATGTATCACAGATAAAATAATGACCAATGAAATTTTGAGTTATATACATTATATAATGCCTAAATCATATTTGTATATTATTCATACATTAAAGCGCGCATGGTTTTTTAATTTTTTATCACCAACCGTATAGAGTGTCTAGAATTGTGAAAGTAAGAATTAAGTTTTCGTATTCATTTACATGTCTTTATGTTTATTTTACTAGGCCAACCGACGTATGTAACGTCTGTAAGAGGGAATCGCATGATACAAATTGGAGGTTATAATTTCAGTATGCAAAAGAATGACAGTAATATTAAGAAGCGCTGGCTGTGTGTGAAATGGGGCCGCGGCTGCAGGGCCTCAATCATCACATGCGATGACACCATCGTCAAAGGAAACTATAACCACACACACTAATTATTTTGTCACATTGTTATAACCAACAAACAGCTTACAAGAACATTTATTAAAACTCAATTTTATGGATTTTATCGCGTTTATTATTTAGTTTGTTTATTCCCGACGTTTCGACCGCTTTGCAGCAGTCATGGTCACGGGAGGACTAAGATGACAGACGTCCAAATGTCACAGCTATCACGCTTTTTTAATTATTATTAATGGTCCGATCTAATAAAATAATTAAAAAAGTTATAGGTACCACGTGATAGCTGTAACATTTGGACGTCTGTCATCTTAGTCCTCCCGTGACCATGACTGCTGCAAAGCGGTCGAAACGTCGGGAATAAACAAACTAAATAATAAACGCGATAAAATCCGAAAAATTGAGTTTTAATAAATGTGTAACAGTCGCGGGAATATAAGAAATCATTAAGCTTACAAGAAACTAAGATAATTGTGTGTAACTAACATTGTTGACTGATTTTTGATTTATTCTAGTCGTATAATCTGTAGGATTTTGGACACAAAATCAATCTAATGTATTATTAATAAGCCGATAAATAAAGTGTTTTTATAAAATTCATAATCATTATTCCTGTCAGTTTTTTTTACCATCAGCTCTACTTTTAGTCGCAAAGAAGTCGATAATAATTTTTTACTCTTCCAGTGTATTTATATTTAAAGTTAAGATTCGTGAATACCTTTTTTTGTGTACCTAGAATATCGATTGTATATTATCTACCACGAGATCTAAACTTTTATTGGATATACATATCATGTTTTATGAGTAATACTTTTTTTATAAAACATAAAATTCGTTGGTAGTTCATTGGAGTTACTTTTTGTCCCTAAATTTTGTAATAATTTTTCAATTATTTTAGTTTTACGTAATTTGATGTTTCTAATATATTTTAGTATAATATTCATATTTTGTTAGTATTGATTACGACTAAACATTTCCTGCTGTCTTTTTCGTTTGGTTAGCCATTTAATGAAAATATAAGGTTTCATGTTATAGTGTTCGTAACTCAACGGACATACAATTTAATGTTTTTTCTTAAAATATTCGTAATTATAAATGATCGTGTTAGTCAGAACAAGTTGATTTTATATGAATAAATATATAATATACAAGTTCTTAGTAGCAGACTATTTTGATAATTATATTCTCCATCATAAGTATTGGTAACGCAAAAGACAGACTTTTCCCATAGTTTTTTTTCAACTTAATTTTTAATATCTTATCACATTATGCAAAAAGTGCGCGGCCCTTTTACCACTTGTAAATATAATGTATATGGACAACTTTTGTTTGATTGTTTCGACAAAATTTCATTAATTTTTTTTTATTTTTATCTCTGAAGTATCACGGTCAATGTGGGTATAAAAGTTTATTCGCTCGATAGACACAACAGTGGTAGGTAGTTATTAAGTGTGATACAAGTTAGTGTATAATCTAAATATGAAATAAAATTATTTACTTATTAACCTGTTTCATTTAAAATTTCTATTTTGTTATTGTAACTTAAGTGTCAATGAATAATTACTTGGCGAAACACAAATAAATTTGTCTCTATATACATTTTAAAATTACCAATTTGGACCAAGAAGGATACCAGCAGGGATACTTACTGAAATATTTATTTTTATAGTCTCCACAAAATCTTTGTTTATTCCAGCGTTGAAATTTACAACTTCTCGCCGAGGGCATCCGATCTTAATATTGGGCGAACATAGATACTCTCTGAAATATCCGAAAGCTCAGAAAGTTACGAACGCTCCGAAAAAGCAATGGCGATGCAACAAATGGTCCAGCGGTTGCCGCGTCACTATTGTAACCATTGACAATTTTGTTGTTAAGTTTAGAGGTCATCACCTCCATACTTAATATTTGTTGTCACTAGAAAATTATATATGGTTTATAAGTAAAAGCTACGCAATGACGGGGACGGTGACTTGTTGACATGTGGTGCTAGTTAGGATGTTTGTATGGCCCCGCATTGCGTTCGTTTGCAAGATATTTTTTTTATTTGTTCATCTCTTTGCTTTGTTAATATCTTATATAAATAAATCAATAGTACTCAACGCGAATCACAAGCTCCTGCCAAAGTTAATAAGGTACATAGAATCTAAACTATTCAATGATAGGTGTTCTGTTATTTATAGGCCGTTATAGTTTCCATTCCTCTTTCAATCATAGACCACATCCCCACACTTACAATCAGTTAGTAGTAGAATTAATTTGTATGGTAAAACAACGTTCGCCGGGTCAGGTAGTAATGTTATAAATTCTTTACAAACAACACTTAAATATATTCATTTGGAGAATCCCTTTCGCTTCGTTGGTTTTTTTTTGTAATTTCTTGGTACATCGTTACATATGTCCGTTTACGTGAAAAGATATACCTGTAATTATATTCCATCGTCGTTTCAGAATTTCAGTATTCTACATCGTGCCGCGGCAATCGTCTCCTAAATTACAGAGGCTACCAGTTCAGTTTGAACAACCCGAATAAGATCAGGAAAAGGTGGATTTGTTGTAAATGGGCGCGGGCGTGCCGCTGCCGCGCGTACATCATCACCATTGAGGACGAAGTGATCAAAGTTATGAACGAACACACACATTGAATTGCATCATCAATAAGTTTTCCGAGATGTATTCAACTTGTAATCATGAATTATAAAAGAGAAGATTTTTTTTATTTAAAAAAATAAAACTACCAACTTATCATCTATGATAATGTGTGTAGTGTCAATTTAATACAACTCCCACGTTGATTCGTCGAATAAAAAAATTAAACTTTGAATATATATATCTCAATATTTTTTGAAGATTAATGTTAGCGTTATTAAAAATTATATAATAATTTGTGTTTTATATTACTGGCAACACTAGAGTTTTTTTTTTACTACAATGCAACGAGACGAGCAAGACGTTCACCTGATGGTAAGTGATACGCTTGACCATGACAACGCGGTGCTAGTTAAGATGGTACACACTGCACCACATTGCGCTCGTCGCCTTGAGACATAAGGTGTTGTCTCGTTACCCCAGTAATTACTCTAGCTACAGCACCCTTCAAACCGGAACACTGTAATGTTCGCGCACTACTATTTGGCGGTTGAAATAGGAGCTGCGGTGGTACCCGCCCAGACGGTCTCCGGCAACAGAGACCTACCACCAGTAGCGCTGGTTAGCGGACATGTCACTGCGCCTCGAAGCCTCCCCTCCTCATCGCCTCGAAATTGTATATAAATGGCCGCGTAATTCGTTTAGATCGTTGTGCCGAATACAGCTACGATATTGTGTTTATGTGAACGCTATTTAGTGTAAAACATATGTATAATCTATGTTCACCGGTCAAAGTTAATATATGAAAAATAGCAGACTTTGCGTATATGTCGTTTTCATTACATTATTTCATATGATGTTAGTCTCTTTTAATCATCTAATAATAATCAACAACTTCCTTTTACATGTACCTTTTATGTGTGTTAATTTTTACAGCGGTTTTCGAGCATACAGAGAGCGGGCGCCGGGTCATACTTTACAACGGAGAGAGATACATTTTCAACAGGGACAGTGGTGTTAAGAAAAGATGGTTGTGTAAGAAATGGCGAACACGCGGCTGCCGATCATCCTTATACACTTGCGAGGATATCATTATTAAAGTTAATAAAACGCATAAGCATGATTAACTAACGAAATTATTAAATTTTCTTTTTTTCTTATAAGAGTACCCAAGTTTATTTCATATCTGTATAAGATAAATTTGATATTTCAGTCGCTACATTAAGTCGCCTTTGTTTTTATGTTTAAAAACATAAATCAATATATTATTAATACTCCAAACGAATTTTGTATGATTCCGTAATCGGAAATTTAAACTTCTGTTACTCGTTTATTTAGGTCAGTGATTCCCAAAGTGGTCTATATCGACCCCTAGGGTTCTATGACAACTTGCAAGGGGTTCACGTCAGCGAAAAAAAATTTGGGGGTTCAAGAAATGAAAATGGGGGTGCACGATAGCGGATCTCAACACATACACTGATAGTACCTATTTACTTACATCATACTATCTTATAATATCAAAACATGTACATTATTTATAAAAGTACCTATGAAGTAAAAAAAATATTATATATGTTTAAAAAGGGGGTTCAGCGCTGTTACCAATCTCCTAATGAAAAAAAAAAAAACAGACTGGACATCATTAGCCAAGGAGATTTAAATTAACCCTTACAAAATTGACGCCAAATGTTGATAATTTATTATTAAAGCTCCAGGTTCATCCTTTTCACAGAAAATATAAACTTATTGCTTATGTTATTTAATTTATAGTTTGTTTTATATTTATTTAATGTTAAATATATTTAACATAACAGATACAAAATTTTATTTTGAGTAGTTTTAATTGAAATTCAATTAATAAATGTATATATTAACATGTGTTTTTACTTTAAGTTTTTAATACTAAACTTCACTACAGTTAGAAATTTACAGGAAATCAATATCAGGTCAGTAGTCTACCCAACACGAAAAACCTGGCAAAGGGGTCTACGACACAAAAAAGTTTGGGGAACTCTGCTTTAAATCAACGACTTTCGTGTTTCATTTTAGATAATTAACTACAAAGCTGTGTCTGAATTACTAGTTAATTATAACGGCGAAAATCAAGCCGTAAGACAAATGAAAAAATAATCGGTTTCCGTTTTTATGTCTTGCGGTTAGATTATGTTCAATCTGGTAGTCTCGGGCTACCAAGAATAGGACTAAGGTAAACTCTGCCTGTCCCAGAAGGCAACTAAAAAGGTTTTAGAGTTCGCGGGCCTTGTAGGTAATACTTACATAGGGTGAGCGACAAGTACGAGGTGGTCTTGCCTTTGCCGTAGCCAAGCGGGAGTGGGTACGGCCCTTCTCTGGGACATATTTAAGTATAGTGTAGGGAGGCACCTGTGCCTTCCGTAAGATATCCTTGTGCCACCCGTAAATGCATAGAGGATGACCACTGAAGGGGTTTTAGTGGGTAAAAATTTCACATAACTGTCTTCCATTCAGAAGCAGGGTATCTTTTAATAATTCCCCCGGAACCAAAAAAGGTTCGGTAATAAACTGCAATTTTTTTTACAGTTTACGCATTGAAACATTTGATAACACTAGGACAATCTTCTGAACTTTATATCCTTTCAGGTCCGATTCTATCGACTTCGAAGTATGGGAGACCGTTAATATTGTACGAAGGTTACCGATTCAACAAGCACAGTAACTCGGTGGGTGAGAAAGGGTTCTTCGTATGCGGAAAGTGGGGTGCGGGGTGTAGAGCCTGCATAAAGACGTTTGGTAAAGAAATAATTGAAATTAGAAATAATCATAATCACCATTAATTTAATTTTATATACTTTTAATATTTCTTAAATTATATTAAAACTGATTAGAATTATCATAAGAAATTTTCGATGTAATATTTTTGTGAAGAGGTATAAAAATAAATCGAATGATTAAACTATTGCACTTTTAATTCTTATTATTAGTTATAATTATTACTATAACTTGTCTCCTGGTTTATTTTTTTGTATACTCTGACTACGTACAAGTAAGTATATGCGCTGTTGACGAATCAATAACGTTTTTCACTAATATCTAGCGTTTCACATGTAAAAGCTTCTCTGTATCTAACAAAGTAGAGCGAATTTTTGCTATCCGTAGGTAGAGTAATAATACTGGTAACGCATTTAATTCTATCTCTTGCTTTACAGGCGCTGTACACGCAGTTTCGAAAGCTGGAAAGCCGTTGATATTGATTGGCAACAAAAGATACAATTACCATAAGTCCACCCACTCTAAATGTGTTTTGAGGTGCTCCAAATGGAGATGGGGCGGGTGTCGGTCCTCTGTTGTCACAATAGATGGTGAAATAGCATTTGTCAAGAATGAGCATAATCATGATTGAACTATCTTTCTTCAGCGTTATGTTTAACTTGTGGCGCATGGCTGTCTTCTTTATGTATTCATGTCTGCCCTACTGCACACAGTAGGACACAGGCCTCCTTTTTTTCCACATCTACCATTCTATTGCTGTCTGCATCCATCCCCCTACAGCTGGTCTCCCTTACTCGCTACCATTTAATGTAGCATTGTAGCATCTGCTTATTTTTAAATTAAATTTTAAACAGAGGTACTATTTATAGTAGAACTTAATGAAATGAAAATGAAATAAAATAAACAATCTGAATCTTTTACAACTGCATTTCATTTGTTCTTTATGTTTGTGGTAAGTATTGCAATTACCAAGGTAACGAGTTACTTAACATCTGGTCTCGAGGCGACGAGCACAATGTTGTGCTGTACATCATCCTAACTAACGCCACCATCAGGTGAATGTCCAGTTGGTCTCATCACTTCGTTAAACACAAAAATAATCTTTTTTCTGAAATAGCTTACTCTTTAAAGTTTTTCGAAAGACGGTTTATTAACTTTTTCATTAAAAATCCAAATTCTAATGTAACTTATATAGCATTGGATTTTGAACATGGAATTTTCGATTGAGAAGCGCTTAAAATTGTTTTTCTTTTATCTACAATATTTTTTTTATGTTAAATAACATAAAACCTATATAAGAATTAACCATCTTTTGTTATTTATATACTTGATTTCAAAAGTTATTTTTATGCATTATAATTTCAGAACCGGTATTTGAAAAATCAAGGTGCGGTAAGCCGGTGATCATATTGGACAGATACAGGTTTAACATACACAGAGAGATGGGATCCAAGTGCGTGTGGAGGTGCTCGAAGTGGCGCCACAAAGGATGCCGGTCTTCCGTTATGACATACGATGGTGTAGTGCTTTCGTCCAAACCCCATAATCACTAGTAAACCGTGTCCAGTTGGAGAAGATCGACTGAAAGGTTACTTGAAACCTGAAAACCGAACAGCGACTGTACACCAGTTATGTATCAAGATTGATATTTAATAGTTACTTCCGGTGGCGAGTTACAACGGAAATGAGAGATGAACCTCCAAGAAAAGTTTATTATTGAAAAAAATTATAATTTTTACTGTGATCTGCGAAACAATGACGTCCCTTAACGATTTTACTTATACGTTTTTATCTGCCGTCGAAAAAGTGGAGTGTTTTAGCTTTAACGCGATTATTTAAGTGTGTGTTTGTTTCGGTAACTTTTACTTTTTTTAATAAAAAGTTGATTTTTATGATCAGAATCTGTTCAGACGATTGAGAATCATCACATATTTTTAATGTTCACATAAAATGTTTCTGTAGTTGATGTATTTTCTATTTTCACAAACTTTGTTCATCAATCAATTTATTGAACTATTTGATAATAAAAATCAATAACTTTTGAAATTTGATCAGGTTTTTGTTGTACTCGTATTTTATTTTTCATTGAATGTCATTATGTTATGTTACTTTTGAGGATCCCTTTGATAAAGAGGAAGTTATCTTCTGTGTGTAAAAGATATGATCTTCGGTCCGTCTGCCTTTTCTCACATGATTTTAGGTTTATCACTCTAGGCGTAAAGTTGTGATAATTGTTTTTTCTTATGAAATGGGCTATAACAGATCATGATAGTTAAGTTTATATATAAAATATTCTATTTCTAGAAATACGGGTTACAACTTCTAAGAAAGGGAATCCTATACTCGAAATAGGAAAATTTCGATACTACCAGCACAGCAGTAACAGAAAGGACAGCAAGAAGTGTCTGTGGGTGTGCAGCAAGTGGAGTTCGGGCTGTCGAGGGACCATCACTTCTTTTGCTGATGAAATTATTAAGATTAATGATTCGCATAACCATTTCGTACCCACTAATCACTCATTACCACTTTAGAATATTATGAACAATATAATTTTCTTTACTAACAAGTGCAAGCAGAAAATGTAATGCTTAAAGATCAAATACACAGTGTTTATTATGTACCAGTTTTTTTTAGTTAGCTTTCCTGATCACTAGAATTAAGAACCTAAAAAAATATGTTAGGTTTCGTTATTTACTATAAACTAAAACATGGTATTAATTTCACGTGGTTATAAGTGACAACGATAGTGAAGCGAGCTCGTCCAGAAAACACTGATACATATGCATGAAAGAAACACACAGTATGGAAGAAAAACTAAGAAGTGACGGCTATTGTAAAAAAACATTGATTTCACAATTTAAAGCGACGGCAAGATCCATTTACGTGTTTCTAGCAGCAGATAATGCATATGAATGTCAAGATTATTGAACAACCAAGGTTCCTGATGTAGCTTAGCGGATTAATAAGCTGAAGAGGCAATGGGTTGGCCTTATAGCGCGGATATCGGACGATGGGGCAGAAAGATCCTATAGTCGAGACAATGTTAAGAAGAGCGCAGCATGGGACAAGCACCTTTTTTTTTTTTAACAGGGGAAATCCTCATGGATACTTTCGCCCTTACGGGGAAAGGACGAACGTTATGTGAGACTCTTACTCACTAAAACCCCTGTAAACGCCGTCTCGGCCCGTTTTTTGATGTGGTGTGGGATCAAATTATTTCACCAGCACCATGGGACAAGCACCTACCAGGTGGATCGACAACCTGGAGAAGGTCGCGCTGGGAATTGATTAGGGAAGCCTATGTTCCTCCATACGTGTTTATTTAATTTTGAATAATTCATCTAATTCATCATACAATTAACCAGTGACAAATCAAAGCGGCTACTGCTTGGTTTCCAGGTCCAACATATGCCGTGTCCAGATGCGGCAAACCCGTGATTGTGTTGGGTTCTTACCGTTACAACAGAAGTAGCCGCTGCAAAGGAGTCAAGGCCCAATGGCGCTGCTGTAAATGGACCGCCGGATGTCGAGCGTCCATTACAACAATTGTTGACACTATTGTTAAAGTTGTCAATGTTCATAATCATAAATAATTGAATTTACAAATCAAATGTAACGTAATTTATTTTGATATTACCACCACTAATCTGTTGAGCTCTGTCGTGAAAGGCGAGTAAAGTGAAACTATTTTACTACTGGTTACTGGTGGTAAGCCTATTGCTAGAGACCGTCTAGGTAGGTGCCACCACTGCGGCTATTTCTGCCGCTGAACAGTAGTGTGCAAACATAACTGTGTTCTAATTTGAAGGGCGTTGTAACCAATAAATTTACTGGGATACAGATACTTAAGATATGTCTCAAAGCGACGTGCACAACGAGGTGCTGAAAGTCGCGCACGCCTCGACACCACTTCACTTCAATGTGACGACTTGAAAAAATTTAGTAACGACGATATTTTATATAAGAAAAAATTTTTTTTTTGTACTTAAACACAATACGAATTTGGTGAAATGAAAGAGTCGAAAATATGTTCATCTGATAGTAAATGTTACATCTGTTTATAAAATGTACTTATAGTTGTACATATGTATGTACACAGCACCACATTGCGCTAGACGAATGGAGACGTAATCTTAATTACCCCAGCAATATCCATATGGGGGGAGTGGGGGTGCGAACGTAAACGATCTTCGGCTATATACTTAAATATTTTACACACCACCTGAAAACATAGTCATACTTAGCGAGTTAGGGGAATACTTTGAAGTTACATATTTATTAATACTTCGCCGGAATGGCAAGTTATTGTTGCCCACTTATACTAAGACTTTTAATTTTTTTTTTCAGTAAATTTCGTTTTGTCTAAATTTGGAAGACCAGTCATTGAAATTGGCAAATACAGGTACAACAAGCAAGGCAAAGGGTCTAACCTAAAAGCGATCTGGTTGTGCTCTCGCAGAAGCACTACGGGATGTAAGAGCAAGTTGACAACTATAGATGGTCACGTCATATTAGCAAACCTTGAGCACAACCATTAGGCGGCCCCATCAATGATTTTTACGAGAATATTGCACATTTAGTAAAATTTAATGGATTTATTTTAACTATTACTTACCTGAAGTTGCGAGTGCTTTACGTCATTCATGGTCATTAGATATAAAAAATAATTTAACTAATTTCTTAACCAAACTAACTTACCCTTTTCTCTTGTTAATAGGATTTGTTATTAAAGTGTTTATAGTAAAATAAGCGTTTTATCTAATATAAACCATTTTCTTTACACGTCAGAACTTCGTAGACGTATCTCAAAGTCTTTTCAAGTATAATAAAACATTGTTGGTTATATTATTTGTTTAAATCCATGAGGTTTTTCCAAAGTGGGAAGTTTATCGTAACACAATAAATCACTTCCACTAAAAAGTCGTTCGGACGTATTATATTCCAGTACCGGTTTACACGACTTCTCGCTGCGGAAAGCCGGTGCTGATTTACCAGAACCTGCGGTACAACCTGTACTCCGACTGTTCGAAGGGCAGGGGTAAGGCTACCTGGCGATGTGTGAAGTGGACGAGCGCGTGTTGCCGGGCCTCGGCCGTGACCGTCAACGACGTCGTCGTGTTCATCAGGAACGTACACAATCACAAATAAAGTGAAATTATGAATGATACAATATAACTTATGATTATTAACAGCGTTTTATTTTAAATATATGGGACTTAATAAAGGTGAGCTTGGGACATTCAAATGTGGTTTTCTATAATCTAAACTTAGCGAATAAATCATGTGCAGTTACAGTAGAAAAAAATTGAAGTTAAAATTTTTATGTGACGAAGCCACGCGTTGGGCTCATCCGACTCCACTTGCCATCACGTGAACGTCTCAATGTTCACCAGATGGTAAGTGATGTGCTAACTAGCATTAAATATACTGCACCACATTGCATTAGTCGCGTTGAGACAACATGAAAAGTCTCGTTATCCCAATAATTTTACTAACTACAACCCTCCACAAACCGGAACACGGTAATGTTTGCACAGTACTGTACTCTAAAAACAGTTTCTGGAGCTTAGTAGATTCTAATTGTAGCAGAATTACAAGATTTTATTGTTTCAAGGGCAAGGTATCTCATAACAGAACGCGGGTGTACGGTTATAGAACTGAATGCCCATCGTTACTACAAAAATAAGAAGAGAGGCTCTAAGGTCTCCTGGTCCTGCACGGAGAAAAGGTCGGCCCCCCCTTACCGGGCATCCTTGATCACCGTGGACGATATCGTCGTCTCCATCAAGGATACGCACAGTCATTGACGTGATGATTGAGGGTATAACTTATAGGAAAATTTAAGGTTTTATCTTTTAATAATCGATACGTATGTACTTTTTTTACGGAGATGATATTTGCAAGCTTTTCATATTTTTTACCGTTCAATCAATTTTCATGGACGTCTTCACTGAAGGAAAGATATGTTATAAAAATAAACCTTATCGTCTAGACATTACCAGAGTTTTGTAGATTATATGTTGACGTAACGTCTAACAGTTATTTTAAAAGGACGTACAACGTGTAGCTTTTAAATTTAAGTTACTTTCGTTTATGCTTCATATTATATCGTTTTGTTTTAGAGTCTATGTTCTCGATGTCGAGGTACGGATCTGTTGTGTTGGATGTTGGTGGTTATCGTTTCGACTTGGTTTAGCAGCCAACGATTAGTCCACAATAGTCCATTCAGAGAACTTGATCCATCATGCACATTGAACTATTACTGAAATCAGTGTCCAATTGAGTTTCAGATCTGTCGCAAGTCGATCTCTTGCGTTAGAAAATGTTAATACGAGATTTCTTAACTTTGTATTTACCTAAATTTTTATATTATATTAATAGTTAATGGCTTACTTTTCTTGTTGCATGCTTATTCTTTTTGGTGGCCTTTGCAGCATAGCAACATTCATATACGTAAAATGTATTTTCTTCCGCTGTGACGGCAAGACCTTTGCTGTAGAGATGAGTAGAATTTCTTACAAAAAATTTGCACGAACAACAGTATCATCGATATTTTGAATTTTTTTTTCATTAATCACATCTCGAATATGTTTTCAGCTATAAATTTTACGTGGACCCTTAACGGGCGCCGCGTTCTTGAGATTGGACAGTACCGCTACTACAAGAACAACCGAAGCAGAGGTCCCAAGGCGACCTGGTTCTGTTCAAGAAGCACCAATAAGTGCCGAGCTTCCGTCACTGTTGTCGATGACGTCGTCATTTTACTAAAGAATCAACACAACCATTAGGTCTATATAAATAAGACAACTATTTACCAAACCTGTACCTTTACAATTATGGTCTATGTATTGAATGACTACGGAGAAGGCAATGGCAACACCACTCCATTATAACTGCCAAGTAAGTCGTCGTGTATTTCATCACACATGATGACCACGACCCTCATTCATGAGGAAATACGACTTAGAAGAAGAAGAATTGAATGACTACATTCCTTTTGAATGTTTTTTTTATATTAATACTTAATCCTGACTCCTTGATTCTTTTCTTGTTGGAGAAGTCTCGGAATTCCAATTGTGAACTGTTTGTTATATGTATATTATAATTTTTTTTCTGTACCATCAATTATCATATAGAATTATTTCAATTTGCTATCTATTAACGTGAAATTATGTATTATTTTCTATACTTAAAAGAAAAAGAAATATTTTTTCAATAATTTTCACTAATTATAATAACTTCAAAATGTAAGTATGATCACCGGTTTGTTGACACTGCAAAATTTTGATGCTTATAACTATAATAAAATTAGATTTGTTATATGTAATTTTTTTAACTTCACGAAGCGATGATAATAAGTGATACGCACTAAAAACGTGGCTCTAGTTAGATAGATGAACACTACATGACATTATCGTCAACGCGTTGAGATGTAAAATGTTGAGTCTCGTTAACGCCCGTAATATATAGCGCCTGTAAAACTGGAATACAGTAATGATTGCACACTACTGTGTAGCGGGAAACATACCATAGCATATAAGCTGCGAGTAATTACTTAGACGGTCTCCAGCAACAGAGAACGAACTAAAAGAATTCAACAGAACAGAGTGTGAGTTTTAAAATCGTACGGTGAACCACTTACCTGCACCATGCAGTATCTAACCACGAGAAATAGGTGTATTTATCTTTTTAATAATCTAGTAGTAATAAAAATTAAAAGAAATTGATGTTTTGTATATATACGTTATTAAAAGAGGAGATGAAAGCGAAAACTTTTAACTTTTTACAAAATATCGAAATACGTTTCGCCATTTTTTGCGCTTAAAAATTTAGGATTTATTCAAAGATTCAAGTTCAGATTTAAATTTAGATAAAGTATTTTTTATCTTTTTTAAATGTAGATTCATAATAATGTATTTGCTTGATTGATTTGCGAACAACCACACAGAGGAAAAATCTATAGCTCTTCCGGTTAAAGAGATAAACGTAAAAGTTAGCACTGTGGAAAGGGGGAAATTTAAAAAATAAAAATTTTACTAAGAATCGAACTCATGACCTTTGACACAAAGCATGAAAATTAGCCACTAGACGATTCCGGCACGTTCTAATCTTATAAGGCAATAGAGACCCGGATACTAAGACTACGCGCGTCGTCTTTCCTAGCATCAAAATTAGTTGTATGAACTAAGTACAGAGTTGTTGTTTTAATCTTGTTATAAACAAACAGTCACTTTCATAATTTTTATATAGAAAATGAGATATTAAAGTTTCTTTTATTAATTCTATATAAATATTTATATATATATATATATATATATGTTTATGGACACTGTTCAATCGAATTTTGATGTTATATATTTGTTTGTAGAGCTGACACAGCACATGTTCACCACCTCGCGCTACGGGAAGCCCGCCATCCAGGTGGGCAAGTATCGCTTCAACAGGAACAACCGCAGCTACGGCCCCAGGGTGCTGTGGGTGTGCTGCAGGGTGAGCTCCGGCTGTCGCGCGAGCATCACCACCATCGACGACGTCATCGTCAAGGAGAAGACTGCGCATAATCATTGACGTCAATTTTTATTTTTTTTCTTCATCTCTTTTATGTTAAACGTTTGATTATTATATTAGGTACATATATGGATTAATTTAATTATTTTCTGTTTGATCATTTTTAGAAATTAGTATCCATGTTATAGCTTGCCGAAGAAGTTTTTTTTTTTTTTTTTTTATATTTATGATAGACTAGTGCTTGACTACGATCCCACCTGATGGTAAGCGGCGATGTAATCTAGGTGGTAAAGCGCACTAGTCTAGAAGAAGCCTATTATAGTTTAATTTAGCAAAATCCTCTTTTCACACATCAATTAACAGTCTTCTCTTCTAATTTCTTACTGATGATAAAGTAATTGGTGTTTTGTAATTAACAAGTCAATGCGTTATCAGATCATTAAGTTAAAACAAAACTGAAAATTTTCATTGCGATTAACGGGTTATCGTGTGCTTAATTCATTTTTTTTATTGTTCAGCACAGTTAAGTTGTGTCATTTAGTTGTAAAATAAGTTTTGCTTTATGTTTACAATTCATATGCAATTAAAATTTCTCGCGTACAGATTTTTTTTTCTGTTTATGATTTGATATTTCAGAAGTAACTTAAATTTGCTATCAAATTTCTTGTCCAAAAATTTTACTAAATTTAAATGATTTTATTACTTTTACGTTCAAAGTGGATGTTAGTTGTATTACGATTTTATGTAATGGGATCGTTGTGAATAAATAACTAAATTTTGAAGAATTCTATACTAATTTCCTTTTCGAGTTAAAATGTTATTAAGTCAAGATGTATTTCACAAGTATAAAGTTTTTTGTTTAAAGTTATGATTTATATAATACTTATTAAGTATGGAATAATTGTAGGTGCTCAGCTTACTTGTGAACTTATCGCATAAGTATGATTATTATATGTTGATGTGGTCTCGGAACAGAACCTTGGGATCAAATGGACCTTCGTGCTATCGAATAGCCGCTACCTGACAAAGATAGTTAATTTGTTATTCCGGTAATTAACTACACAAAACTTATGTTTACCTTTGCAGAGTATACCTTGACGACATCTCGATATGGAAAGCCTGTTATAGTATATGGTGGTTATCGCTACAACAAGAACAACAGGGTAAATGGCCCAAAAGCTCTTTGGTTCTGCAGTAATAGTCACACTTGTCGCGCTTTCATCACCACCATTGATGATGTTATCGTTAGAGTGAAGAATAGTCATAATCACTGAATGTAAGAAATCTTGAAGTAACAAGAATATTAAGATGTTTGATTTCCTTTTTTTTTTTTTTTAAGATTTGATGTAAGGGAAATCCTTTTCTATATGTACTATGATTTTTAAATTATGATTTTGCCACAATTTTTGAACATGTATTGGACAATTCATTAACAGGAAATAGAAACTAACGACTATATTCATTGATTGTATAAATCCAATTCAAACCGGGATAGTTTATTAAAAGATAATTAAAGTCTTATATTTGGTTGTCCAGCAAATTAGTTCTATGATATGATGTTCCAATATTATTCTGCTCCTTTTCTGTTCGGATAGATTTTGGGTCCGTTACTTTTGTTTGTTTAGTTCATAAGTGTGGATTGTATTTTTATATGAAATTTTGACAAAAACTTAATAAAGGCAAAAGTATCATTCTATCCCGAGTATTAAAGTTACAGAATTAAGTGTTCTCTACCTCACTTTAAGGGAGGTAAGTTTAAAAAGTAACATTGATTGTTCAGTTTGTTAGATCACTTGGAGGCTAAGCACGAACTTCCTGTGAAGAAAAATATTATGAGAAAATTTTAGGGTTCTAGGGCTTGTTGTCAGAACAAGTCATCATGATCTTAGTATCTTTTGTGTACATGTGAAATCCCCCAAACCGCATTTGGCCAAGGTGGTAGATAAGGTCTTGAGATCCTCGAGGGAGAAGGACCTAAGTTCCAACAGTTAAGTTATTTTTTTTTATTTGCTTATAAATATAATATGCTTATAATTATTATTTGAACTAATGATAGCATGATTAAACAACAAAAGAAATGCTTTACTTTGCCCTTTCTATTCCAGAGGCGGTATTTATAAAGTCGCAAAACGGGAAATACCTCTTGTTTTACGATGGACGCCGTTTCTATAAGAATCAAACGAGAGGTGAAAGGGTTTATTGGACATGCGCAAAAAACAAGACAACCGGCTGCCGGGCCAAAGCAACTACTTACCAGAATTATGTTATTAACTGCTTCACTTGTCACAACCATATGTAAACAGTTTTTTAAATAATCCAACATAGTCTAAGTACTAGTTCTGAACTGGTAATACAATATTCATAACAATCTTCATCAATCGTCATCACGTTGATACACAAAGACATGTACTGTTGAAAACACTTTTCTTATACTCTGTCTAAAGCAAAACTATTATGCTTATTTCTTGCATGATTTTTTGTGTATTGGTAATGTAAACACTAATAACTGATAACCCTGAATGACTTTTATCTTCGCTCCTCTTTGTTGTCTCTTGTTGCTCTTTTGCTTTTCCCTATTCTAATTGCTATAAATATTTCCGCAATTTTGGAAAAAATCTATTTAGTTGTTGGTAACGGTTACCTGCATGCCCAAGTGAAACATTTCATTAGGAGTGTGGACAAATATGTGATATCCATCTGGAAATATTAAAATAAAAAAAATACAAAAGCAACGTTTTTTTTTTCACGAAACATCAGAGTGGCTGGTAAAAAAAATAGGTTTAGGCAGTTAAAAATTGTGACTGTTTAGGACATTGAGATCTCAAAGCATTAGACTTATTTTGTCCTCTATTTTGAGTATGAAAAGGGAGTCGATCGAGAATTTCGTTTTTAGTAAAATCCATTTAGCTAAGTTCTAGTTTTAGTTCGTGATAAAATTTAAACTGTAATACTTTGTGTAATAATTCAGTTTGATAATTTGTTTTTAGGTCCGGTCCTGCTTAAGACAAAACGAGGCAAGCCGCTATTGGAAATAGCTGGATGCAGGTTCAACTGTAAATATACGTGCGGTCCTAGGACCTATTGGATGTGCAACAAGGCCCCGCAGGGTTGTAAATTTTCCATTGTCACTTTCAATGACGTCATCGTCAAAACGAAGAATCACCATAATCATTAGTAACTTAAAGGTATTAATTAATTGCAATGTGTAGCTATTTTTCAGTGTTCTCGTACTAAATGCTTGTACATAATAATAAGAAATATATGAAATCTCAATGGATATTAATGCTTATCCTGGTTTTAACAAATTACGATATATCTTATGAGTCTAACATATTTACTGGTTATCACTTCACCACAATGAGAGGTCACAGAGGTTTAGCACATTGAAGACCTCGCAAAAGAACTTATAATTATTCAAATTTAGTTAACGATTATTTTAAGTTATTGACTACCTTTTCATTAAAGTTAAAACGTAACTGACAGATAATTATACAACTCTACAAAGAAAACACTTGTAACCCGTTCAACATATAACTCTATCTATAACGTAAGTGATTTTGCATAATAATTATTAATTAACAACACCTTCTCCTTTCAGTTCAGTATTCTGTATCCCAAAAGGGTAATGTGGTGGTAGTGCTGAATGGGCACAGATTCAAAAAGACCACCTATTACGGCTGCAAGAGTTGGTGGCACTGCGTGAAGAGGTACACCCAGAGATGTTCCGCTCGTATAACGCTGATCAACGGTCTCATATATAAATTAAACGATGTACACTCACATTACTAATGTCTCTAATTGTTAATTAAAACGTTTAGTAGTTAAGTACTAATAGTTAAATAACTGTATGTGATATCATTAATATCTGGATAATATTCATAGCAATCATTTTGGTTATCTAATCATTGGTCTTTGAGATTACAGTTAATATATACATAAGATAGTAATAAGTAATTTAAAGTTAGGAATTTATTTATTATAATACAATATTGGTTTGTCGTTGATTTCATTCGTAATTATATTATTTAAACGTTTTTGTTGAATGATGATCCCGCTGACGTAAGTTGTACTATTGAAATTATATTACACAAATGTTTATTTTCTATATTATCAACTTTAAGTTAGATTACTTATATGGTTAAAGAGCTTACTTTAAACTATTAACAGAGGCAAATAAATTACGTTTCATATGTACACCATTTTTTAATTTCAATTAATACTAAACGGTAAGTATTTGGTTTTATACACAAATGTAGTGGATTTCATAATTCGTGAGTTTTCATTTTATTCGGTTATTATGTTTTGCGTTAATACAGTGTATATGTTCATTAGTGAGCTTCGAACCAATCTTCCTGACCACAAGGTTCGGGAACCCGCTGCTGCTGATCGACCAGTACCGCTTCAACAAACGCAGCGACAGCAAAGGGCCAATGTTTAACTGGGTCTGTGTGAAAAAGGACCGCTACTGCCGCGCCACCGTCACCACGATCAACAACACCATCGTTAAATACAAGAACAGTCATAACCATTAACCGTTTTCACGTGACAAACTGTGATAGTCCAATTTTATATTGTAGAACTTTTGTCAGTGCGTCTTTCGTATAGATTATCAATTTCACATAATGGTGAAGTCAATATTGTAAGGTTACAGATTATATGAAGGATGTAATTAATTACAATTTGAAAAAGCGCCAACCTACCTCATATGTGGCCCTGGAATCGAACCCGCGACTTCCAAGTTTTTTTTTTTTATTATTTTTTTTTTTTACAATTGTCCCGCGGCGTGGTTGTGTCAGGGCCTAATTCACTCATTCCAGTTCTCGCTGTCGTTCAGTTTTGCTATCAATCATTCCGCTAATTTTCATCTTTCTTCCATACATCGCGCTCTGGTGCGAAGACTCCGTCGTCTTACAGTGTTTATGCGGCTTTTGGAGAGACCTGTGGAGCATTCCACTGTATTCTGCTAAAATAAAAATCATTCCACTTAATATCTAAACATTTCCATTTTTTTTATATCTATTTTTCCATATTTCTAGTTTGTCTGTCTCTCCTTACAATTTAATACTTGCTTATCATATAGCCTTATCCTAATACCATAGTAATTTTTCTTGTTTTGTTTTAATCTTTTGTCTTGTTTCTTTTAATTATATCGGCTATAGTTAGCTCACAGTATTTTAGAAACCTTGGACGACTAGCGTCTTCACTCATCAGAGAGGCGAAGCTACCAGTGCATATCTTCTTGCCCAACTTGATCTCACAGTTAATGCGCTCCCTGCCGTATAAGGGACAGGAGGTGATCACATGCACCACGGTCTGGTCCTCCGCAGGGTCACAAAGGTACGCGGGACTCTCCCTGAGTTTAAACCGAGCCAGGTACTCGCCGAATCCCCCGTGCCCCGTGAACATTTGGACCAGCGACTTCCGAGTTACAAAGCAAGCAACCAACAGACAAAAGCAGAAAATAGTTATTTAAAAAAAAGTTGTACAGATTAAAAAATAAAAATAATTCCACGTATGTAACGTATGTAAACATTTCCATTTCCCTTTTTCTTATATCTATTTTTCCCTGTTTCTAGTTTGTCTGTCTCTCCTAACAATTTAATACTTACTTATCATATAGCCTTATCCTAATACCATAGTAATTTTTCTTGTTTTGTTTTAATCTTTTGTCTTGTTTCTTTTAATTACATCGGCTATAGTTAGCTCACAGTATTTTAAAAACCTTGGACGACTAGCGTATTCACTCATTCCAGTTCTCGCTTTCTTTCAGTTTTGCTATCAATCATTCCGCTAATTTTTATCTTTCTTGCATACATCGCGCTCTGGAGCGATGACTCCGTCGTCTTACAGTGTTTATGCGGCTTTTGGAGAGACCTGTGGAGCATTCCACTGTATTCTGCTAAAATAAAAATAATTCCACTTAATATCTAAACATTTCCATTTTTTTTATATCTATTTTTCCATGTTTCTAGTTTGTCTGTCTCTCCTTACAATTTAATACTTACTTATCATATAGCCTTATCCTAATACCATAGTAATTTTTCTTGTTTTGTTTTAATCTTTTGTCTTGTTTCTTTTAATTACATCGGCTATAGTTAGCTCACAGTATTTTAAAAACCTTGGACGACTAGCGTATTCACTCATCAGAGATACGAAGCTACCAGCGCATATCTTCTTGCCCAACTCGATGTCACAGTTAATGCGCTCTCTGCCGTATAAGGAACAGGAGGTGATCACATGCACCACGGTCTGGTCCTCCGCAGGGTCACAAAGGTACGAGGGACTCTCCCTGAGTTTAAACAGAGCCAGGTACTCGCCGAATCCCCCGTGCCCCGTGAACATTTGGACCAGCGACTTAAGTGAAAGTTTCGTGAAAATTGGCTAACACTTGCAATATTAGATGATGCCCAACCCATGCAGATGAAATGTGTGAAATATAATACAAGAAGGGAGTTATTAATCCGTAAACATAACATTAATATACAAAACCTAGGTGATCTACAAATGGTTTTTTGTAAACTAAACTAAAACGCAACACGAGATATTATTGATTTGTTTACGGATTGAGCACTCTCTTATCATTATTACAATTTCTACTTTTTTATTTATAATTGAATTAAGAGTAGTGTAGTTATTTCTTTTATTTTGTGTTTATGGTTTAGCTTTGTGTCAAAGGGACTGACATATCTCTAAAGGATAAAGGCCAACAAATAGAGAGAAAAAAAATGGCCTGGACTTTTCAGAGATTACCTGGAATAAATAAACTATTGAGAGTAAGAAAAGTATTTTAAGCATTTTTTATTTTATTCAGTCTAGCTGAAGTCTTCCCCCGAGGGGCAATTTTCGAGTGATTTCGATTTGAGAATATGCTTTTTTTTTAATAAATTTATGGCTTCACTTCTTCTTTGCAGATGTTGAAACCGAAGCGATATACACTACATCAAGATTCGGTAAGCCGGTGATTCAGCACGGAAGGTACCGTTACAATAGACGAAGCGACTGCAAAGGGCCAGTGATAAACTGGGTCTGTGTGAAAAAGAACACCTCCTGCCGCGCCTCGGTCACCACAATCCACAACACCATCGTTAAATACAAGAACAGTCATAACCATTAATCGTTTTCACGCGAGAAATTGTGATAGTCCAATTTTATATTGTAGAACTTTCGTCAGTGCGTCTTTCGTATAGATTTTCAATTTCACGTGATGGAGAGTCAATTATATAAGGTGGCAGATTATATGAAGGATGTAGTTAATTAGAGTCCGAAAAAACGCCAACCAAACTCATGTATGGCCCCGGACTCGAACCCGGGACTTCCGGGTTACAAAGCAAGCACCCAACCGACAGAAGCAGAAAATAGTTAAATTAAAAAAAATATATATAAATGAAACTAAAAATTCGTAGGCACGTTTTCTTTTTCAATGCCTATGTACATTGTGTAGCAGTAGTATATAAGTATTGTTTATATGCTGTGCTCAGTTTTATTAAAGTATGTTTTATTGGCTTTATATTAAACATGTAAAAATCATTAATTGTGTATATTTATTGATGTAAAAGTTTTGTTACCAATCCATTTTGGTACTGCCGCATAGTACCCGCTGTGCCATTTATTAGAATAAACTAAGAATAAATAGTAATGTATATATTTTATTTATTTATTTATGCACACAGAAATTATAGATTGAAAATTAAATATACAGACATATTAAGTGCAAAGGCACTACTTATTCCAATGTGAAATTTCTTCCAGTAGGCCTTTTGTTGGAAAATTTTATATTAATGAAAGTAATTTCGGTGCATATTGCTAAACTACATACTAAATAAAGCTAAGACAAATATATACTAAAATAAAACTTGCTAAGAAAAAACCAAAAAAATAAATAAATACATATATATATATTTAAAAAAAAGCTACTGTTTTTATAAGAAATAGGTACAAAATAATATAAAAAAAAAACATACAAAAAAGTAAAACAGTTTCTTAGTCATGAGCGTTGAGATATCTCAAGATAGTGCTCTTTAACGCGCTTTTTAAACAGCGCCACTGTCCTAACCTCACGAATTACAGGAGGGAGTGCATTCCAGAGTCTAATTGCATGTACGGCGAAAGAGTGTGAATAAGATTCAGAACGATGAGATGGAAATTTAAGAATAGTTTTAAGGTGAGATCTGTAGTCTATACTGGATGAGCGAACAAAGGAAAATCCAACTCCCAAATACATTGGATATGATGGATCTTTGCTTAAACAATATAGAATTTGATAATAAACTAAAGCGTCGTTTTAAGCGGACTTACAAGAAAAGTAGTGTTGTGATATATTTCATATGATAAATATATACACGTAAGTTTTATAATCGTCGTGTTAATATTTTTAAATATAAGCTGTCTTATAAGCTATGTCTTATATATGTATGTTATATTATATTTATGTGTCTTAAGTGTATACCAAAGAAAGTCTCATGGAAATTGTTCTAGACATTATGGAGATAACCTGAAATAAACAGACAATTGAGAGTTCAGAAACTGTTTCAAGTGTTCGTTATTTTGTTCAGCTTTGCTTCTCTTGAGGATTGATTCTCGTATAAAAACGATTAAGAAATATCCTTTTTTTTAATAAATTTATTATTTTATTTCTTTGCAGATTTTGAAACCGAAGCGATATACACTACATCAAGATTCGGTAAGCCAGTGATTCAGTACGGACGGTACCGCTTCAACAAAAGGAGCGACTGCAAAGGACCTCGCTGTGGCTGGTCCTGTGTTAAAGTGACTAAAGGCTGTCGTGCAACTATAGTCACTTTTGAGGATGAAATCATTAAAATTAATAATGTACACAATCATGAATCATAGTGTCGTGCTCTAGGCAACCTAAATAGGATAGAGGATCATCGATCGGACTATAATGTCTGATTGCGTTAAAGGATATTAACGTTAATTAATTTGTGATCTTTATACTGGCAATTTTTCTTTTATAATCCGCCTGTCCATAATTACAATTGTGAATGTATTTTAAAGATTAAAATGATATCTTCTAATATTTTATTTATTAATACATTCAATAAGCTAAAATCGTTTAAGAAATCTCCATCTGATTGGAATAATGTTCTTTTTCTTCTAGCATTTTTTGGTTTTACTACGAGTGGTAAGCGTTGCTTAGATATCGGCGACCAGAGGTTCACTGTGCACCAGAACGAGGGAGCCAAGATAAGGTGGAGGTGTGTAAAGAAGACGACGGGTTGCAGTGCTTTCGTCACAACCATAGAAAATATTATAATAAAAGTGAGACAGGAACATAATCATGCGTAGAATTAAACAGTACCCATGAAAAGTATCACCTCAGCGTCTATTACTGCTGGACTATCGTAGTGTGCAAACATTACTGTGTACCAAAGTGAAGCACGCTGTAGCTAGTGGAATTACTAGAATAATGGGACTTAATATTTTCTGTCTCAAAGCGGCGAGTGCAATGTAGTGCAGTGTATATCAGATGAACGTCCGGTTCGTGTTGTTGCTTCGTTGAATAAAACAATCCAAGCTGGTACTGTACCATACCGAACAAAACATGATAGATAAACACAGTAAAAAAATCCTTTAACTAATTTATCCGAAGTTTTTGTAAATGTAATTAAGTTGTATACAATAGTGATCAGTAGTTTATTCTAATAATAAGAAATGTCTAAAAAAATGTAAATAGGCCAGTAAAGATATAATATATTCATTTGTTTTTCATTGCTTTTACTTTTTTATTAATATGTTAAAGGAAAATTGTGATTTTATTACATAAGTATTCTCGTTGTATTTAAGTCTCTTTCATTCAAAATTTAATTGCAATTTAATATTATCCTATTGGCAACATTGACGTATTTCATTATAATAATTCTAAAATGAATTAAAATGAAATAAACCATATTTCTTAAAAGAATAGTACAGTACGAGGAAAGTTACCATATTATAAATAATAAGCATTCATTTATTTATAAGCTCTCCGAAAGAGATTACACAGTAATTAAATATTATTAAACATAAAATAAAATATTATACGAAACATTGTGCATCTTTAGTATAAAGAGACAGTCTGCATTACTTAACCTATATAAAAAGAAGTAACTTAATATTAATCACAATAAAGTTGTCAGAATGATTGCTGGTTTTCTTCTTTAAAAAAAAAAGTGTATATCACAGAAGCAGGTATTATATTTGTTGTATTTACTGTGTGCAGTCTCAGCAATAAAATCTAATGGTCTTAAGGGTGCTTATAGCTATGGGCAATGTTGCATACGCGCAATTTCGTTATTTATAAAAGTAATGAATGATTTTGTTATATAGCGCATTTTAACTTTCGCTTTCACATTTTTAAAATAACAGACATCATTATTATACCAAAAATCTTCCGTTTGTTTTAATTAGTAACTTTGCATGTGTTTTCCTATCCAGACAGCTATCAGGTTTTTATACGTTAGTTATCACATTATTATATATCTTTAGTTCCTCACAAGCTTTAAGATATGTTTTTATCTAACAGTTAATAAAATATCGAAACTTTAATTTTACTTTCCTTTTACGCTTATTTTCATTGATAACGTCGAAGTGCCCCCGTCTGATAAGTTTTATCGCTCAGACTGCACGGACAAAGTAACACTAAAATAATTTTACGTTTTTGTTCTAGATCATTGCGAAAAAATACTTCCCACACGCTCTTGGGACAATATCCATAAAGAGAAGACATTGGAAGTTAATGATTCGATTACACAAGAATCTAATAAAGACACAAAGATTTTTGTCAGATCTTCACCTCAACATCCAATCGCGGACGCGAAATCGTTGAGAATTTTGTCCGAAAATCTAATCAACGATTTGAAGAAGGTCACTGATGACGGTTCAGACTCCGAATTTGACGAAGACAATGTAAATGTAAAAGCACCTTTAGTAAATAAAATACACTGTGTAATTAAACTACCCAGAAACAATAAGGGCAAAACAAAACGAAGGCGTTGTGTTCACTGCTGGCGCACATTAAAGAAAAGGTGTCAATCCCCTTACGCATGCGAAGATTGTCCCGGTCAGCCAGGATTATGCCTTGAATGTTTTAGATCGTACCACTCGTATTAAGACCGTTGAAGTTATATATATATATACGAAAATGGGAATAATAAATGTGCAATTATGTTTAAATTTCTTGTTCAACTTATTCATAAAACCATAAGACAACTCTAAATATTCAGGGCGAAAAAGTTATTCAGAAATATTAATAAAAGCTTAACAACAACTGTATTTTGAGAACCGCTGGTTAAATTACATAACAAAATTACCTTTAATCCTTTGAGTTTTTAGCCATATTTTTATGTAAAACACATTAAGTAATCTTGAAACACATTATATTGTTTTTATAAACTTAATGAAGGCTGCGACATCTTCAAACACAACGAAATTTAAATTTTGCCATGTTAAATAAAAATTTTGACTTTGACAGTAACTACAATAGTTCGAACAACCCTACAACTAATATAATACCATCACACCGTATTACAAATTAAATCTTCTAATACTCGTATATAAAATTCTCTTGTCACAGCGTTCTTTCGCATACTCCTCCGAAACGGCTTGACCGATTATAGACAAAGAATGCCCGTATTGTCATGCTTTAAAATTAAAAAATGCACCAGCCGGAAGGTGGTCAGGGAAGGTACAACTACGTGAAATTGAAACAGCACCGGAACCATTGAACGGTTTGCTTATCGGCATACATCCAGATGCTAACGTGTTCCTGAAGGCCATTCGAACATTCAATTCATGCTTTCAAATAACATTGTTCGGGGCAACAGAAATAGTTCAAAACACTAATGCAAATGGTCAACGACACAATTTTCTTTCTTTCTGTTTGGTGTTTTGTTATTTTATATTCCCTCATCGTTGACAGCGCTCCATGTCTTTTTCACCCATATACCACATCCTTACAAACTTCCAATAAGTTAGTTTTTTTTTATCTGCACTAGAAATGCTCTAAAATTATTTACATGGCAAAGCAACGTTTGCCGGGTCAGGTAGTTTCTCTATAAAATCACTTAAAGGCAGGTGGGTGTTTTTTGATGTAAGTATTGGTGGTAGGTCTCTGTTGCTCGAGATCATCTATTGCAACATTGTTACGAGCTCGCGTATGACTTACCATCAGGTGAACATCCTGCTCGTCTCTTCGCTTATTGGATTAAAAGTAAATGTAACCGAAGCCTGTCATTTCATTGTTTAAGGAGATTAATTTTGGAAAAATAATATTTCAGCATATTTTACGACCAATCGCCTCGGCAATCCGGCTCTGCTCCTGGACGGGAAGCGGTTCAGCAAGGAGTCGGAGAATAATTTGAAAACAAGATGGCGGTGCGTGCGCAGGAACAACGGTTGCAAAGCTTTTGTGGTCACTTACGACACTCTCATCCTTAATTATACTAACCATAATCACGCGTAGCATAACTACTGTGCAGTGAATATATATGTTCACATATAGCATACGCATGTATATAGTGTAGTCACATAAGTCATAGAAAGTTTTAATTAGATTAACACATTCTTCCGCCATTGTACAGGAATTTTGATATTCTATTTAGAAACCTGAAACTTTTACTTGGTGCATCATGATGAATTGACTTTTGCGAAATAATATCTATTAATAAAAATAAAATAAATGTACACCAAAACGTCAACCTGTTTTCACGAACATGATGTCACTTCAACGTTACAATGAAACCCAAAAACGTGGGTTTAACCAGTCGTTGTATATCAGATGAATCTAATCAAAGGCTAATCATATTATTTCTTATTATCGAAACGAGTAATAAGTAGTCAAATTACTGTTATGTAATTTTGTAAGAAATTTATAAAATCAACAGAAATAGTTTCGGTGTAAGTAAAATATAATACGACCACGAATCAGTCACTTCCACGTCACAAAGGCGTACCATCGTCTCTATAATATGTAGTTAATTGTATATAGTTGTATATTATGTAATATAAATTAATAAGTTTACAATGTATAATATTTTTAGTAGATAATATATTATATTTATAATATTTGCCATGTTTGTGTTTAACTGATCAATTGAAATTACGTCAGTTTTTGTATTTATTTGCGTTTGATTTTAAAGTATTTATAAATGAAATCGATTCAGTAATAAAATTTAAAATTACTATGATGCGATATTAAAATAAAAATAATTATGGTTTTTTATTCTAATCTCATAAAGATTTACTTTTTACTATACTACTTTTAATCAATAGAAAATATATCGTTGAGAGGGTAATACTTCATTCCTTTTTAAATAGATTTGTTTTTATTTCAGACTTTATAATAGCGAATAACTCTCGCGGGAATCCAGTGCTAATTCTAGCCGGGAAGAGATTCAACTTAGAGTATAAGAGAAAATATAAGTCCAGGTGGCGATGCACTAGGAGGAACACGGGCTGCAGGGCGTCCGTCTTCATTATAGACGAAACCGTTATACATGTCACCGAACATAATCATGATTAATCATAACTATGTCTGGCTCCGAGGCGTGTGGTTTAATTCTGGAACCTACAAAGTTATGATAATTTAATGAATGTACATTGTTTTTACCACTGTTGTGTTAAATATTTGCCGTTGTAATAGTAAAAGCGTTATACGTTAGTCATCTTTCAGTGAGACGATGTATGACGATGATAATGATTGTATTGATGTTATAGAATGAAAGGAAAACTGTATTAATGTTAAAGAAAAATATTAAATGAAGTCTTACAAAAAATCTTAAAAATGTACTAACTCTGTATATAATTTTTTTTAATGTAAGTCTTTGGTGGTTTTTTATTGTTTAACTCTAGTTAAAGTTAAAAACATATAGTATGTAATTAAATTATATATAGATTTTTTTTTAACATAAGTTAATAACCAAATAATAAAAAAATAAATTAATTGTTATCCTGTATGATTTCATTGGTTGAATTTGCAGGTAATATGTTTAATAATTAAGTAATTAATACATTCATAAAAATCTAAGTTAAGAAGTCTGTTTTAATTATTAATTTTGTTATACTTTTCGTTTCAGAGTTGATTTTTACAAAAAGTAGAAGAGGGCAAAAAGTTATCATATACGAAGGTCAACGTTACAACAAATCGACATTGAACAAGGATATGGTGGAGACGTGGAGATGCATCAAGAGGAACTTTGGATGCAAGGCCACAATGAAGACTCATAGCCAAACGCTGATTCAACACAACAATGACCACAACCATTAGAAACTTGAGACGCTTTCCGACATTTTATTTGTGAACGTAAACTTTGTGTGAAGTAAGTTTAGATAACAAATTCCTTCAGCCAAATAAAGTAATAAACTATCTAATAAAGAAACATACAATCTGTAAATAGAAACTAAAAATATAACAAAGCTCGCACAGACATAAACTATCAATATTTTTGTTGAATTTTAATGCGTTGTTAAGTTCATTTACTTGTATATGCATAACCATTAGTTAATTGGGGAAGTTAATACAAGTTATCGTGTACGTGAGTACTTCAGCTTGTGTCCTGGAAAAAAAAATAAAAGTAGATTCTAGTCTGTCTCAACTTTCCATCGATTCCTTAATAACTAATAAGAAATATCTTACTAACCTTTTTTGTTTTATGTAGAAGTAAGATGATGAAAATTTTTAATGAAATGATGGAAGTAGTTTTATTTATGATCTTAAGGTAGTAGACGAAATTATAGAGTCAATATAGTATATTTGATTGCGTCAAGATTTTTGTAGCGCTTTGGTTTTAGTCTTTATCGCCTGATTGTGTACTCCGTAACGCTTGTAGCTTTCAAACCGGGAAGAGTTACACGGATTCTCTTTTGGGATAAAATGGAGTACAGGATAAGGAGACGATAAAGCAGAAATAAAAAGTCTACAGCTCTTCTGGTTAAGGAGATATGAAAGGTCAAAGTTAGCCCTGTGGAAGGAAACAAAAAGCTAAATAGAAATTTTTTACTGAGAATCGAACTCATGACTTCTGTTTAAAAATCATGAAAATTAGCCACTGGACCTCTCCGGTACATTCTAATCTTATAAGGCAATAGAGAACCGGATAATAAGACTACGCGTGCGTCGACTTTCTGACTGGTTCTTTGAACAAGCGGATTTCGCTTATTTTAGTCAACACAAACTCTGCATTGCAATCCGAACGGTCTTCTGAAAGTCTTCCCACAATGATATTACACAAAATATCTTGTTATTTGGATTTCTTTACATAACTTAATCTATTTGTTATACGAAATGATCCGTCAACTGTTCATATAGGTCGAAATTCTTGTCTTGGTTGTTGTAAACGAATGAACCACATTAATTTTAATGCTTCTGCTTTCATGTTCTTATTGTGTAAAGATATCCACAGACTGGATACTACTTATTATATTAAATATTCAATCATTGATCTTTATACAGAAAGCTTTAAGGAAATGTTATGGGTTCGTAATCTACCGAGAATCTCTGTTGTAAAAAAATGATTAAGCCTTTAACACCATATGATTTTTCCTCAGTTTCCTACGACTGCACGAAAGTCGGCGGTCGGGCTTTGATCATCAACGGCGAAAGATTCAACAAGCAACGTTGTGATGGAGTCAAAGTGGTCTGGCGCTGCGTGAAGAGGAATATCGGATGTAAGAGCAGGGTGTGGACCATCGATGACAACATCGTCAAGTATTTCGGTAATCATACACACGGTAGAAATTCTGATTATACATAATTTTGGACTATTCCCATATTTATCAACATAAATGTATTTAAGATCGGAATTTTAAAAAAATGTATCAGTAATGTGAGAATATTACTGTGGTCCAGTTTGAAGGGAGCTGTAACTAGTGAAACTATTAAAGTTAATGTGACTTAACACGTGTCTAAGCGAGATGAGCACATTGTGGTACAGTTTATTAAGCTAACAATGACATTGTTGTTATATAGCATATAGCACTTCGATCAAATGAAAGTCAACGCCGAAAAAAACTTATAATTAGTTTCAATTATAACATTTCAGCAATGAATGTTCTAGAATTAGATCTCAGTTAAATAACAATATCAATATTTTTATATCTCACAAACTATGCGAGTATAGCAAGGGAAAATATAACTAGTCTTACTATTTTGGTCTGATCTTTAAGTGTAAATAGTCATTAATTATGTTAGTTGATTATATGTTAAAACATTGTAATTAAAACGTTAACGTTTTATATAATATCTTATACCTTAGAAGTTCTTCCATATTTGTATATAAATAAAAGGAAATGAAATAATTATGCGCTTTTTATTAAATTCTGATGCTTTTGTTATAAGAAAAGTAAAGTTTACTTTCCTTTATAAATTTTATTTAGATGTATAAATAGTTTACATTATCTGTTAATATATTTGTACTTGATTATCACATATCTTCATTTTAGTCTATTTATATACATTGCTGTACAAAGATAAGAAAAGGTATTTATCGTGATCGCCATGGAAAATATTTTGGGTGGTGAGCATGGTAGCGGAGACAGCTACTGCCCTTCTTTGGAATATCCAATATGAGAGTTTGTAAATACATTTAATACTATTTGTAACATTTTCAGTGATTCTGATTCCCAATAAGAAGAAAGGATTGCTCATGATCAACGGCTTCACCTATTCGCAGTATAGCCCCAACTTCTGGTACTGTACGAAGAAGAAGAGCGCCCAATGCCCGGCAAGAGCTCGCACCGACGTCGAGGGTAGATTAATATACGTTAAAGAAGAACACAACCATAGGGCGCCCTCGTATCATGTAACACAACATGGAGAATATATAAAGATTTAATGAACCATTATCTTACAATAAGGTTTTCGCGAAATATTTTATAATATATTACTTAATAAGTCATTTGATGAAAATTAACGGAAGCTCTAACCGATATTATATTTCATTATATAGAAGTCACATATAAGTTGATAACATTAATGGTTATATGGTCTTGGCTCTCTTCGTGTGAGATAAGACTTTAAAACCCAGCTTACTTTTTTCCACTAATAACACGGCCATATCGAGTGTCAATACGCTGCCAACGCCATGTTTTGGTAGACAATTTTACGATCTATTTCTTCCGCTATGTTGATTACAAAATTAAACCAAAACTGGTGCACGTCCTTTAAAAAATTAACAGGTTTCTTGTTATACTCTTAATATATTTTTGTTTATGTTGAAGTTTGTGCCATCGTTTGTGTATTCGTTAATAGCTAATTACTAATCCCGTAACTAGCCGACTACTGCATCAGTAATATCTTTGTGTAGAGACCCTTAGTTCTTAACGGATGTAGATAAATCCCTGATCGGCCAGAATCCTCCCCAAGTTATCTGGTTAGTCTTTAAGTTAGTCTTAATTAAGACCGTATAGAGGATAGACCCTAGTAAAATCTGGAAGAAAATTATTAGTCAAAAACAGAAACTGCGAATGTTATCACTATTGTATATGTTGTGATAATTCAAACCACTTAAAATATTTATCTGGTAGTATCCTCGCCAACAAATATGTTATTATTTTTAAAGTTAATTTGTAAAAAATGTTATTACATTATTATTTACATAAAAGAGTCTTTATTGTGACTAATTTGCCACTACACATAACCTTAGTCTGAACTGTAACAAGTACAAATGTATACGAAATATATCTATGTCAGTCTTAAATTTTTACGTCTGAACAATTGCCTTTTGTTATTATTTACTTTAGTATTGATTTCAGAACTAATGATGTCTATTATGCGCACAAAATTAATTAAAGACACCACGCATATATTTATCGACGGGCAGAAATTCTTCCGGCACTCGAGGTCTTTCGCCGGCAATCGCATCAGATGGACCTGCGCTAAGAAGCACAAGTTCAAATGCAAGGTCTCCGCTATCACCATCGATGGGATCGTAGTGTCCACCACAGGCCACCACTCGCACGATTAAAGTTTTTGCATCTTTTGCTACTCTGCAAAGTTTGAAAACGATGCGGCCTGTTATTATATTGTTGGAGGGTCTCTGCTGCAGAAGATCGTCAAGGTCCACCGCAGCGCCTATTCCTGCTGTCAAAAAGTAGTTTGATAACATTACTGTGGTCCACTTAAACGTTATATATATAATATAATTATCAAGTGAAAGTATTGGAGTAAAGAGATTTAACATCTCATGTCTCACGATGAGCGTAATGTGGTGCAGGGTGTGTCGACTAACTTTGTTATGGCTCCCGAATTGTGAAGTCGAATGAAATACAGGTATCGTTGTAATGCAGTAGTAACATGTAATGGAATACTATATTTTTTAATAAAATAAGTATTAAGTAACTTAACGCCGTAAGTGTATTGAAAATGGAAACATTCCAAGGGTTAACAGTTAACAGTTCGGTTGATATTTATTGCAATTGAAATTAATCTCATGTATTCTAAAAGAATGTTACCAAAGGAGCTTTTGTTAATGTGAATAGATATTTAGACGGTTTATAGCGGATATTTAAATGAGATATGATCTTGATGAATATAAATTATTTATATTTACTTTACTAAATTTTGTTAAAAATAAGTCTTCGTTGTTATATTTATTTCTATGTCATAAAGACGATTGAAAAATGTATAATAAAAAAAACTCTTCGTTCATGTGTTGTTTTTATTCAAACTTTTGATTGTTTAAAATGTTACTGACATACTACGAAGCGACGAGACGAGCAAGACGTATACCTGATGGTAAGTGATACGCTTGACCATAACAACGTGGTGCTGGTTAAAATGGTGCGTTAAGACGTAAGGTGTTAAGTTTCGTCACCCCAGTAATTTCATTAGCTTACCACGCCCTTCAAGTCGGAACACAGTAATGTTTGCACACTACTATTTGACAGCTGAAATAGAAGTTAATAAAACCAGCAGGATAACATATGAGAAGTATAGTATCCTGGGACAACTTGTTTCACCGTCGTCGGTCTCATTATTAATATTGTAATTAACGGAATTACTTTCTTACAGGGCACATCGTGACGTCCGGTAGAGGCAGTAAGAGTTTACTAATCGGCAATTTCCTTTACAACCGCCGACAGCCCGCGAGGAATCTGTGCTGGCGTTGGTATTGCTCGAAATACCACCGAGGTTGCAAGGCGACGGTGGTCACCACCAGCGACCTGGTGGCGGTAGAATATATCGGACAACATAATCATTCTTTACTACACCGTCTGGACCACGATGTAATTTATGGCAATGGAATAAATAATATACTGTAACCACCTGTTTTTATCATCACGATTCACAATCATACTAATATTCAAACAGATACAGATAATAATTATTATTTTCCTTCAAAAGAGCGTTAACAGAATACTATCTTAAAATCTAACCTGTATCTTCCTCTTGCTGTTGCCTATTCTCAAATGTTTTTTATTAATATAATGCACCACTGTCTTCTCTTTTTTCCTTTACCATTTATCTCCTATTTTCCAGTGGGTTGTCTGGAAGAGGTTGCTTTAAAGCAATAAGGCCGCCCATTGTACATTGTCATTTTATAAATTTGTATGTTTATTACTTAACTTTGTGTGCAATAAAGAGTATTTATCTTATCTTATCTAGATTTACTTTAATGACAATTTTTTTGTGAGTATATAAAAAAAATGTATAACATTCATTAAATGTAAACAACTTGTATTTTTTCATTTGCTTTAAGTTAAATGTTACTTCGAATTCGACGTTTGATCAAGTAAAGTATAACAGTTACATAAACGACAAATTGTTATTAGATATATTTAAAATTGTTTACGGCCGTTGATGTTTTAAATATTTTATTTAATTCATAGTTAATGTATTCATTTGTTCTAGTTTCATTTTTCCATAACAAAGATGGAAAGCGAATAGCGCTGTACTACGGGTACACTTTCTACTCGAGCGCTAAGTACACCACGGACAAGCACGGCGCTATGTGGAGATGCACCAAGGGGTACCCGTGTAAGGCTCGCTTTAAAGCGCTGCACTCGGGGCAAGTGGTGAGGGTGACCACACTGATACACACGCACCCACCACCACCAATCGAAATACGCGACGGCATACTAGTTAAAGTAAAGAAACCAACACCTTTCTATTATTCTTATTAACATATATATATACATATATATCTCGTATTGTTCAAATAGATATTACTATTATTTATTATGAAATGTTGATTAACTATTTTGTAATTATGAAAAAGAGAATTTTAAATATTAAATGAAATTAACGTAAATAAAATTTTAAAGATATCGTTTTCATAATGATTGTATTAAAAATAAGTAGGGAAGGTTCATCTGGTTAAAGTTCAAATCTATTGCATGCTCGTTTCTGTAATGTGTAATTAAGTTTAATTGTAATGAAAACACCAAATGGAGATGTTGACGGATATAAAAGAATTTTATGTTTTTTTTTTTATTAAGACCAAAAGTATTTAGTGATAACATAGTTAATTATAAAGTTTAAATGTAGCTCTCTTTTTTAATAGACAATTTGTTAAAGAGATGTTTTGTTAAAAAAAAAATACTATTTATCTTGAATTTTTGCATATTGTATTAAAACTTTATGCGCGAAAACACTTAATTTTCATTGTATCCCCGAATTTAATAAACTTAACAGGCGAATATAGGATTGTAAAGAAAAATCAATAGATCAGTTTGTGAGGCGGTCGAACTGTATATGAAGGTGAGGGTTTGATCCCTGCTGAGGTTCTGGTTATCGATAATGAGAACGTCATGAGAAAACATTCACCAACAGCTCTCGTTGACATGTTACATTAACAACCCGTAAGTTATTGAGCATGGTAAGTAAATATTGAATCTCTCCTTGTTTAAAACGCGTCGAGTCCCAGCAGTGGGAACATTAAGATAGCCGTCGATTTAGATTTAAAGAGGATAAGTATTTTATTAAATGCCTGCATAAAGTATGACAGACTTAATTTTTAAAATACTACATATGTTTTTCATATATATCATAGTAATTGATTAGTTTTAGTATATTTGCTCTTGAATTTAATGCATTTTTTTAATATTGCAGCTACCTTCGTTTATAATAAGATTGGCAAGCAGCTTTGCATTATCGGCGGGCACTCATTCTACTGCGGTGTGCGTGGCTCCAGGACCAACATATGGAGGTGCACCAGGTGGGGCCAGTGCAAGGCAAGGTTCATCATCAAAGTAACTGGAGACTTTGTGAACACCCAACTCGACCACAACCACGACCCGCCGTCATTTATTATTCATAATGGTGTATATTATAAAGTTTAATTAAGTTTTTAACCTTTTATACGTAAATGTACTTCAGCAGAACGTAGAACAAGTTCTTTATACTAGTCCTAGTTTTAACAATAAATGTACAAATGGACATACACTTCTTTATTTTATCGTAAAAAGCTGTGTTTTTACTGTAAACAATATGTGAAGTTTGACTGGTGGTAGATTTTTTTTCGGACCTGTCTTGTAACCCTAATTTGTTTTTAGTGGACCTAAAAGTTATCTGAGTAAGTCTGATTAAGTTATATCTGGGTATAAGCTATATGTACATGTACAAATGCGTCTGTGTTGTTGAATTTTAAATATTTATCTAGACAAAACTCATATTTCACATATATTTGTTTGATGACTAATGGTTTATTCAAAATTTAACTATTAATATATATTTGTCTAAAGGATTCTTCATGCTTTTTTTGTATCAACTATCTGACGAGGGTTCGTTGATTGTTGCTATATTATACTATTGTAATCTTTCATAGCCTTTTTCACAAACGTAATGCGTTTTAGCCTTTTTACAATTAATATTGTTTTCCAGTATCATTTGTAAAGAACAAACACGGTAAGCCGCTCGCTGTAGTGGATGGGTACACCTTCTATGGGGATGGGCATTCTAAAGTAACTTCGAGATGGAGGTGCACTGCTGGAGGAGTCTGCAGGGCACGGATTCTTATCGACGAGTATAACAACTTGATAAGGTCAAACCTTGAGCACACGCATTCAAGACCTACGTTCATCATTCGCGATGGCATATACTACAAGTTTTAAGTTAACATGAAACGCTTATAACCAAAGCACTACATTGCATTCGACGCGTTGATATAATGCGTCTTATTGGCGCAGTGGTTAGCTGTACCGCCCTTTCAACCTGGGATTACTACTTCTTATTTTTTAATTATAGTTAATTATACGAGTTACGGTTATACATTTTTAATTTAAAAGAGATGTGGCAAACAGCGAATAAAAAGACTTGAACTGCGATGATTATTTACATAAATGTCGCGAGGAGCCGCGATCTTCTAAAAGGCGATGTTAAGAGTAGAGTTAATGGAAAGAGAAAAACATGAATGTATATCTTAACAGGACTGCGTTGGTCCAAAATTAAACTGGAAGAATTATAGTAGAATCATAGTATTATAATATATATCTGATGCAGTCACATACAGAAACCCTGAATTTATTATTGTAGACAATACGGCTGCCTATAACATTGAGTTGTTAGTTAAGATGTTTACATAGCTCATCTCAGCGCTTGTAGCCTACAGACAAAAGTTGTTACGTTTCATTATTTCTCACTTGGTCGGCAATATATAGCAAGAGTTGCCGCTAGTTAAATTTTATACTTCAACTTACATTTGAATAGGAGAAAAGTTATTGTGGGAAAGAGATAGCGATTGTAAACAATTCCACGTTCAATGAGCGTAGTAAACAGTAAACTGTCAACGAGGAGATACTCAACCCATAGACCCTGCAGGGACTCTTCGTCATCACGAATGACATAAAAACTATCATTCGTATCAGTAAGTTTTGTATAAATTCTAGATTATAATGTAAAATACATATAATAAACATACAGACATTAAAAGTTTTATTTCTCCTATAAAAAAAAATGTTTAATAAACTGTTTTACTAAACGTACGTTTCGTTTTATTTTTTGTCTTCGATCATGTTTTGTGGTTTTCATCATCGTTTTCAGTGTCGGTGTGTGTTTATGCCTTACTTTATAAGTTAGTTTAACTTTAGATAAATGAGTAGAAGTTGTAGAAGGTTCTAAGCGTTGTTTTCTTGTTAGCAGTGCAATGGGTGACGAAGAAATGTGGGAAACAGTTGGCGATTGCGGACGGGTTCACATATTATCTGGACAACAGCAGTAACATGACTACGACGTGGAGGTGCACCTCCGCGGGCAAATGCAAGGCGCGCCTCGTCTTCTCCAACGAGACCATGAGGATCGTCCGCTGCAACCTCTGCCATATTCACCAGAGGCCGACCTTTTACATCCGCAACGGGATTTACTATAAAACTTAAACGCACTCTATACTTTCAACATTTTTTATAACTAGATTTCATATATTTCACAAAGATTGAATTTTTAAATTTAAACACCAAGCGAGTAACAGCTTCCTATTAATAGTACAAAATATTACAAGCGGTGTAAATTTCTTGTATTATTTTACATCGCAAAATTTTCAATTTGATATCCTAAACCAAGTAATAATAATAATAATTCTTTTATCAATACGAAAGTATTTAAAATTTGTTTCAACTTTCATTTGAACCCCGGTAATTAACTGGGTTATTATAAATACTACTTTTGATTAGAAAAAAGATTGAGAAGCAATATATATGACAACGGTAAAAAAAATAATCGAAAATATGAAATTTGTTATAGTTTCTATTTACATTGAAAATCGATTTGTATGACATATTCTATATTATTTGTCTGCTGTACGAAATATACAAAACTCTAGACAAAAACCGTGCCTTGCTTTTCCAACTTAATGTTGATACGCAGACATAACTCAAAAAAAATTATATAGATGATTTAGATATAGCTTTTCGCACGTAGATCATTTATTGTTAAAGATGTAAAAATATTTCGTTTCCCTGTTGACATACGAGTTTGTTCATGTTATAATTATATACGAACGTTAATGTAAGCTACACTTCTTAAATCTTAGTTACGTTGCGTAGTGTAGTAAATAAATTTAGCTACACTTTATCTTTAATTGACTAACTAATCTCTTATTAATTTTTAGTTGTGTAAGTTTTTGTTTTAACGCGATTCTGTTTAGCGTGTATCAGTTAACCCGAATTTGGATCGATCAACATGATTAATGATATACGGCTGGAGTCTCAGAAAAATATCAAAGTTTAAATGAAGAAAAGTAACAAAAATTTACAAATTATTTATATGGAGTGTATCTATATGAAAAAGGAACATTAAAAAGCAATAATTTCGCAATTTATTTGGGATAGTATCTTCTCATGATCTTCGCTACGTCACATCACACATACTTAGCGTTTATACTTTTAAACTTTACGTTTTTAGTTCCGTTATATGTTAATATAGTTGTTATAATAATTATGATTATATATCACGATATTAAATGTTAACAAATTGAAATATAACACGAGAGAATATATTAATCGACGGTCTCTTCTATCAAGATTATGTAATGAGTTGATAATTTTACTGTGCTTCAGTATGAAAGTTATAACAAAGGAAAACTTTCGGGTAAGACTTACTACAGACCGGATGATGTTAGGTTTGTAACTCAGAGGTCCTTATATAATTCCGAGGTCTATGTGGTCGGCTATACTTGATGATAAGGTGTCTTTGAACTTGTCTTTCTGGCTGTTTCTTCTATCTGCCGCTTTAATAGTGTCGCTATCTTTCAGCAGTATTACATAAGATCCAGAACATTTTAGTAGAGCATATTTTTTTTCATATACTTTGCCTTGCAAACAACGAGTTGAAGCACCAACATGTAACTTATTCAAGTTACAAATTATATAAATGTTGATTAGAAAGCAAAAATTAGTTTCTGTACATTTGTGTTTGCAAATTTCATAACATACGCTAGATACATCTGGTGTAGAAGAAAGAGATCGTTGTTTAGTAGTGCACTTTACCATATCCCAGCTTAACACCAGTAGGGATCGTGTTAAGCACTAATCTTTTTGATTAAAAAAATGCTGAAGTACACTTGTTGTGGAGTGGAGGCTGTAGTAAGTCAAACAAAGTGCCTGATGACGATCTTCGCGTGAGCATAGCTTAAGATTTACGAGATGAGCAGAACGATCAACTGATAATGGCGCTAGTTAGAATGCAGTCTCGGTACACAGTAAAGTTTGCACATTACTGTCTTGCGGTACTACCTAGACGGTCAAACAGAAACCTACCACCAGTAAAAATAATGGGTTTAACAGCGTCTCCCGTTGGAGTCCTGTCTCCAACAATAAACTGGCGCAGTTATCACGTTATTGATTATCATCGTTATAGAAGTTAATTCGCGTAGTTTTATTTGCACTTTAACTAAAACAGATTTTAACAGAATTTTACATTTTCTCACAGATACGAGTATAGCACTTGTAACAACGTGTCGTATTAAGTTTACAATAGTTAAAGTATTTTATAGTTAATTTTAAGATTATAATCACAAATTTAGTTTTTAGTTTAACGGAAAGTTAGCGTTGCGGTTATTTGTTAAAAAAGCCTTTTATAACCTTTTAGCTGCTTTTTATAATTTTATTGTACCTTCTAATGTTATTATGTAAGAGAAACAAAAAAAAATATATTTAAGTTATGCCAATTTATACTTTTGGCCTTTTTTAGTTATAGCAGCTTTATTAAGTTACAATGTGTAAACTTTGTCTTATATAAGTATTATATTTAAAATCGTGATGTTGAAATGAAGTTTAAATGTTAATGTATTCCTTGTTTTACTGTTGACAATAATTCCGTTGATCATTCATCGTATTCTAAAGTAAAAGTAATTATGTTCATGTACCTTGTTCGTGTTACTTACATTTACTGTAGTTTTATCATTAATCCACGTTGCATCTTGTTTATAATGAATTTAATGTGTAATGCATAATTTAGAAGTAATTTCTATGAGAATTAGATTGTTTTATTCAATTATAAATTTAAGTAACAATAATAAATGTTTGATTTCGCACCGACGCATTACAATACTAGTTTTCATTATAATTGTTTCTTATTAGTGTAGTATTATTATGAAAGCTTATTAAAGTTACTTATCTTAATGAAGAATTTATTTTTAGCCTCTTTATTTTCTTATACAGAATAAAATTAGTGATAAACTGTCAATGCGGATACATCAGATTTATATTATTTGGTGCGGTGTATCTTCGTGGATTTTATTTTATAACATTTTCTTTACTTTTTCAACTATAAAACTACAGCCGACTTCGTCAGTCCGTAAGTTTTTTTAAGTTATCACAATGAATAATGTTTTTTTTTATCTACATTAGGCTAATGATTACCTTGAGGCCGCTTGGCCTCCAGAACTTGTGATGATAAGTGATTAAGCGAACATAGTGACACATACTTGCTAAGATTAGCCCAGCTCGCATTTGTATGACTTAGGGAACACACAAACATTACTTTGTTCAAGTTTGAAGGGCGGTGTAGCTAGTGTAATTACTGGGGTAACGAGACTTAACATCTTATGTCTTAAGGCGACGTGCGCATTGCTCTGCAGTGTATATCATCTTAACTATCACCACGTTGTCATGGACAAGCGTATCACTTACCATCAGGTGATCGTCTTGCTCGTCTCGTCGCATAGTAGTATAAAAAAAAACAACGTAGTTATGGCAGCATATTGACAATATCCAAACCTAAGTAATGTAGACATGGAATCGAAGCGGGGTCCTGTTAAATAGCAAGCTGGTTAGATACTGGACAACGGAGGCATAGTAGTCTAGTTTAATAATAATAACGTACGATCTGTATGTTTCAGTGCAATTTGTGAAGAACCGCGCCGGGAAGCTACTGGCGCTGGTCGGCGGGTACACGTTCTACCGCGACAAGCTGCACAGCGCCACGCACGGCTGGCGGTGCACCAAGGGCGGCTGCTGCAAGGCACGCTTCACCCTCACCAACGACCAGCTGCGAATAGTCCGCGGCATGTTCGAGCACGAGCACGACAGCTCCAAGTACATTGTGAAAGACGGCACCTACTTCAAAATATAGACAACTACCCGCCGAGAAAGCAGAGAGTGTGAGAATGAGATAAAACGTGTTTTGTTTTTTATACTAAGCGACGAAACGAGCGGGACGTTCACCTGATGGTAAGTGATACGCTTGCCCATGACAACGTGGTGCTAGTTAATTGCGCGTTGAGACACAAGGTGTTAAGTCTCGCCACCCCAGTAATTTCACTAGTTTCCGGTCTGGGTCTCCGGCAACAGGGACTTACCACCAGTAAACTCCGCTCGGAATATATTCCCAATATATAAAAGAGTGATTGAAACCTTATACATTATTTTAATCTTCTCTTTCTTCTGTTCTTTCTTTTATTCTATTTATTTAATTATAAATCAAGCGCATGTCTATAACCTCCACAGTGTCAATATCATTCTGTTACAGCTTAACCACAATACAAAGTTCCGCTTTTATCACTATATAAAGCCTTAATAGCCTAATGGTTTGGTTTTTAGCCTTCCACTACGGAGGTACCGGGTTCGAATCCGGCCTGAATCAATGAATTTTTCAATTTATGTGCAGTTAGTATAACACCAACTAATATCACGTGTTTTGACGGTGAAGGAAAACATTTTGAGGAAACCTGCATATCTATGTCATGACCATCCGTGCTCGGACTAGTATGTGAAATCGGAGAAGGCAATGGTAAACCATTCCATTATAGCTGATAAGAAATTCGTCGTGTTTCATCATACATGATGACCACGACCGTCAGTCATGAGGAAATACGACTTAGAAGAAGAACGCCTTCTAAATTTTTCCACTGGTGGGACCAGTAGAAAGCGGAGGCGGTTAATCTACCATGCTGTTCTGCTGATTGGCGGTAGCTCAAGTATTTTAATATTACAAACAAACACTCCATTTTTAATTATTTGTATATAACAAAGTGCAGTTCAAGTTACTTATTAACGTTTTCTACCCAACGGAACAAATCGGTCAATCTACTTAAAGTATTTTTTAACGCGATGGGTAAGCACTAACAGTTTCACGTAATCTTAAGTGACAATGTGACTTAAGTTACTTGGAAACCAAATTTGTTAACTTTATTTGTTTTATAGATACGTTTTAAATTGTTTTTGTTATATTGAAGTTTTATTATTGCAGATCGCTTCTCGTTTATTTACATATGTTGACTATTGATAAGTTATTATAGTAAATAAATTATTAAAACTTTAAGCATTTTTCCTTAGTAAACCTACTTTAACTCCTAAAACTAAGAATATGTTGAAAGAAAATAACGATGTATGTGTTTGCTATTATTATAGTAAATAATACGTAATGTAAATCGTGTCATCATCATTAATCACCATCATCATCATCGTCAGTAGGTTGGATTTAATTAAATTACTCTATGTTCAAATCATGAAAATAAAAAAAAAGTTAAAAAGTTTGCTTAAAAGGTAAATTCGAAGCCAAGTTAAACATTATCACTATTATCATGATCATGAGGTGCCTTCTTCAAACTGAATTTTGGCGGTGAGATTGAGAAAACTTTTTCGATCTTGGGAATATTTTGAACTATATTTCACTTATCTTATCCAAAACACAATAAAAGTTATATTTTTTTTTTGTTTCAGTTCTCTTCGCAAAAAATCAGTTCGGCAGGTGCATTGCGTTGGTGAACGATTACAGCTTCTCTTGCCACAAACGGAATAACAATACGGAGGTGTGGAGGTGCACCAGAGGCAATGTGTGCAAGACCCGCTTCGTTATAACCAATGACCATTTGCACATAATCAGGGGCAGCTTCGACCATAACCATAATCCTTCCCCCTACATTATTAAAAATGGTATTTATGTTAAAATATAACTGAAACGATCGATTGAAGAAAATCTTATAGGTGCAGATAGAAGGAATGAGGAAGAACAGAAAGACTTCGGTAGGGATTAATCAATTAATGAAAACTGAAGAGTACGTAGAAAATAGTCAAAAATTGTTTTTGTATACTTAAGTTAGCATATAAATATTCAGAAATAGATACATGTATGAACTAAATTGGGTGCTGAAGTAAAAGACATGTTTTTTATTTTTAACCCAGTAGAAAGTTTTCTCGTTTTGTTTCAAAACTTTTAAATTTGAATACTACTAAAATAAATACCAAGAAGTAAGTAGTAGTAAGTCTTTTATGTAGTTTAATGCTTGTTAGTTTTTTAAATGATTTTAGAATAATCTAATTTTGTATAACTTGCCGCAGTGTGCTGGGTCAGAAAAAGTTCGGGTAAAGAATTGGCCATCGTCAAACGCTTCACGTTCTACCTCTGCCACAAGTCCAGCAATACTAGCGCCTGGCGGTGCACCAAGGGTCGACAGTGCAGGGCCAGGTTCATAATCAGGAACGACAACACGATTGTACGCTCTTGCTTCGAACACGACCACACGCCGCCCAACTTCATAATACGCGACGGAGTCTACGTTAAGATCTAAATTACTACATAATAAGTCTATTGCAATATAAGAAAAAATATGATAAGAATGATGAAATGAAAACTAATGATTTATTTAGTTAGAATTTTATTATATTAGATTATAATATTGATTATTCGAAAAACGCAGAAATATTTGACCGTGTAAGGACATGTATAAGTAGATAAGTACATAATATTGTTTTTGATTGTATTAAAAAATAAAATTTTTAAATACAAATAGATGTACAAATCTTTTTATACCCCACAACAACAAAAAAACAAAAATAATTTTTAAAAGTTTTGAAAAAAAAAAAAACGTAACAATGACGTAGATCGGCGTAACAGTTTACCCGTTTAACTTTTCAGTGACGTGGGTGTTTAAGCGTTGCGGGAAGCAGCTGGGTATTGTGAACGGGTACACGTTCTACAACAAGAGACGCAGCTCCAAAACACAGTTATGGAGATGCACCAAGGGTGGATACTGCAAGGCCAGTTTGATCATCGGGAACGACATGAAGATCATACGCGCCTGCATCGAACACGATCACACGCCGCCCAAGTTCGTAATACGCAATGGACTCTATATTAAGATCTAAATCATCGCTTTTTTTTTAACAAAGTAATGATTATTAATAATTATATTGTAATGACCCATTTTATAATACAAAACTGTAAAATTGTCTGTACACACAGTATTATTAGACTACATAAAACAAATAATTAAAAAATTGGTTTACACTCTTCTTTTTTATTAACCACGAAAAATTTATTTTAATGAAAAAGTTATGCATGCATTCATTTTGAAAGTCGGCGGTCACATGAAGAGTTCGCCGCAACTGTTATTCACTTGTGTGTTCAACCTAATTTCAGTGACGTGGGTGTTTAAGCCTTGCGGGAAACAGCTGGGTATAGTGGACGGGTATACGTTCTACTACCACAAGCGGAGCTCCAAGTCACAGATATGGAGCTGCACCAAGGGTGGGCGTTGTAGGGCACGGCTGATCTTGTCGAGGAATGCCCACTGCGTCACCCAAGCCCACACCGTACACAATCATCCACCACCGAATTACATAATCGAAAACGGGTTCTACGTTAAACTTTGAGAGCATTTACATTTATTATCGAGCAATAGATATTTGGTGTCTATTTATAAGAAACTACTTGTATACAAGTAATTATTTAATTAACAATCTAGTCATTAATAATATCTGTACTATAAGTACAAACATTTAACAGCTTACGGGGCGCAGCGGTTAACTGCTGGCCTTGTGGCGGAGGTCACCTAGTCTATTCGGGACTACTTTTGAAGGAGCTTGAATATACCACCTTCACAAAAACAAAGCCAAAGACAATTTAAATAAGTTTTTATTTATTCAGTTAGATTGGTTTACAACTTATAACATTAGTAACTATCATCAACGAATATTACGATTTTGTATTACGCGTTGTTTTACTGTACAATGTAATTGTAGTAACAACAGATTTTTACATATTATACAACAATGCACAAATTGTTTCATTCAGACCAAAGAACTGTAAATTAACTGATAATAATGAATACAACATCAATTCCTATTAAAGCGTTTTACTGTACTGTAGTCAGATTAAAATGTGATCATCCACATTGCATAGTTATGTAGGTTGTGATGATTGTATCAGGTTTAGAAGGCACTTACTAAACATAAACTCATAAATTCGTGTTCCATCGTCAAAATCCATCCACTGATTTTGCGAGGAGATTTTGCATCTCTTTGCATTCTTTATACCAGCAGCTGCTTTCCACCTCATAATGTCAAATTCGATTATCACCATCTCCGTGACTAGCGATCCACTGTGCGTTGTAAGCTCAACTTCTTACCACGCACAACTATACTGTGGAATCAAATGTTGTCAACGGTATTTCTAAACCAATACAACATGGGGACCTTCAAGAGAGTATACCACTTTCTTAAAGGTCGACAACACAGCCGCGACCCCCGGGCGTTGCGACTGTCCATAGGCTTCGGTGATCACCTTCCAACACGTGAACTGATCGCTGGTATGCCCACAGTCGGTACAAAAAATAAATCAAAATCTCTAACATAATATACAGATGAAAGCTTGAATTTTCCACTTACTAAATATCAACTAAACTTATAAAATTTTACTTTTTTTAGTCAAATGTTTAAACAAAATTTTGAACTTTTTGTAGTGTCCAAGAAAGTATATGAAGTATTGTGCCCGAGCTATGCAAAATGTTACAAAACTTATATTAAGTTATTTTAAGCCTTCGTAGTTCAAGAGGTAGGTGACAGTTTTAGGTTATTCAAATGAATAACTATCAGGGCTTAACGCAAATCTCAAAGTAATCGTTAAACGTCTGATGTACACTTTGTTGTGCTAATAATAGTGAAATATGTCTGAACTGCTATTTTAAGACATGTGTTTTAAGGCTACAACTATTCGAGATTAACTAAAGAAATGAAAAGGAAGAAGTGTTGTAATAGAAAAAGGTTATACAAAAATTAAAAAAGAGGAATGATCATTTTCGAAATTGGTAAGCTGATGTTTTTCAGTTCTTCGTATATCATTTAGTTAGCATTGAAAACCAAAATAAACCAAAAATGTTAAGGTAAAGTCAATATATTTTGGTGAAGGGGTATGTGTTTTTATTTCTTCTGTTAAGTACAAAGTATAAGTTCATACTGATAATGATTTCTGTATATTTGCAGGTGTTCAGTACGTCAAGTCGCGTACCGGTAACGAGATGGTACTGTTCGGTGACTACACGTACAGTTTCGTTAGTAAATGCCGGAGTCAACGCACCAGCAACTGGCGCTGCTCGACACACAACAAACGCTGTGTTGCCAAAATTGTGCTTGACCACAAGGACAGAGTGGTCGCGGTCAAAGGCGACCACAACCACCCACCGTTCCCTTATAAAATATATAAAGGACATTATCTAAGAATTTGAATTAAATGTTTATATTATATTTATTATAAGACTACCCTTTTTTTAGTATTAATCCAAGTTAATCGACGAAAAACGCAGTAGCCAAGATTCCGAAAACGAATAGCTTTTTAAGAATCGCATGAAAAATTGCTGAAAGAAATATATTTACAGAACAGCTGAATCCGCTGTTTTAGATAGCTGAAGATTAATTACTTCGACTTCAGATTGACAAGAAAATTCGTCACACAATACATTTACTATTGATCTCTCTTTTGGTTGTATTATAAGGTTATGTTATTTTTTATTACCATTTAATTTCCACTCGTACCTTTTTAAATATTGGCCTTATTTTATTGGTTTTCTTCCTTTTAGACATTCACAAAGGTCGGTTTATTAAAATTTTGTTAACGAAATATTATAACATACTTATTATTACTTTAAGGTGTAAAGGAAAGCAAAACCGTGCTTCGTTTGGGCCAATCCACTTACTGCTGCAGGAATAGCAACCGGCGCCGGAAGCGGTGGTACTGCAGACACCGCAACGCAACGCAGTGCGCCGCTTTCATTTTCACAATAGACGATAAAATTATCGCAACTAGTGGTGACCACAATCATTAAGTTCTTAAATAAAACCTTCCCCAAACACTAGAAAAGACTCATAGGAAATACAAAGTCTCTGTAATTTATGAGGCAGGTGCATTTATAAACAACATGATACACTTTACTGATCACTGACACAGTGACTAACCGCTTATCCAGTAATACAAAGGTGTCAGGTTCTATTCCGGGACCACATGTTGTGGAGTTTGGTAGCTTATTGGGTTTTTTTAACTTGCCTGGCTAACTACCACTCTCACTTGGTAAATCTGCTGCTATAACACCATAGTTGTCCCAGCTTTAAACATAAGAGCTTCACCATCCACAGCCTCATTGTCACTTAAATATCACGTGAAATTAATGGCAAGTGTCACCAAATATTTGAGGCAAGGATCAAATCAGTATTACTTATCACAATTGTCAACTGATCGATAGATCATGATTATGATATGAATGTTTAAAAAGTATTCATTACCTACTGCTTTTGAAGAAACAATAGCGGTTGCGTCATTATCATTGTTATCATCATCACCATTGACTTATAAAACATTTAAAAAACATTGATGACATTATAACTATATTTAAGTATAATAGAAAAGTATAATAAAAGTGTACTTTGTTATGTTTCTAAGTAATATATTTGTTATTTCTATCATTATTTTTGCTTTGTTTTTTCATTTTTCAATATACTTTATGGTCTAATTCGTGTACTGCTTTTTCTTACTTTTATTTTGCGAATTTTCTCTTAATTTTTTTTAAGTAGTCAATCTTTCTTAGTTTTAATAGTTGCATAATTTCATTGTCTACAATTTGTTTTTTCGTTACAGAAGTTCAACTAATTCCTCTGCCGACGGGCCGCTACCTCCTGCAGATAGCCAACGACACCTACTCCACGAATTGCAGAGATATAACGAGGCAATCCAGTTGGTACTGCTCTAAGAGGCTAAGCAAAAAGTGTCCAGCTAAGGTCAAAATGTTCGCCGGCAAAATAACCAGGATGTTAGGCCGACACACACACTATGCGGAATCTGTTCCAGCTGTAAAAATTAAATCATCAAACTGTTAAACAACCACCGCGGTGCAGCTTAATCTGTTTGCTTAGTATTTCCCCGCTTACTTATACTAGGTGACTTATTATGATAAGGTCTAGTTAGCTCGGCCTAGTTAGTATTCATTGAACAACATGTGAAATCGACAAGTATTGTAGATATAAAAAAATAAATTATTCAAATGGAAATGTTATTTGTTTTAACATATACTTTACCTTTATTCTTGTAAGTACGATAAAGATTAGGAAAAGCGATTTTCTTTCTATTCCTTTAGTCTTATATTTGTTGCTAGTAAATGTCACTTACCTTTCTGAATCAAAATTATAAGATCTTAAAAGTTATATAATGTAAGATACTTGTATTGAATCAAATCGCATAAATTTAATTGAGCAAAGTGTTTATATTACAAAAGTATTTGAAATCATGCGACTTGTAGTAGTGTCTTTAATGTGAAGATTAATAACGATAATTTGTTTTTTCAGATTTTATACTTATTCCGCTTAGTAAAGGTAAATTCCTTCTCAATATCGGAACGTACACATACTCGACTAATAAAAAGGATATATCGCACAGGAGCGTTTGGTACTGTTCTAAAAGGAAGAGGAAGAAATGTCGCGCTTCTGTGAAGATGTTGGAAGGTTCGATAGTGGCGATGGTCGGGAAGCACACGCATTGATATATCTTTATTGAAACTGTTCTTCTACCAATTAAAGAAATCACAATTAGACATTATCAGAATTTGCGTCTATTTAATCCATTTAACTTATTTAAAAATTTATTTCTACACAAAAAGGCTTTAATGCCAAACGGCTTTCATTCTTCCAGGTTACTGTAAAATTTATGGCAATGGAAATAACAAAAAAAAAAACGGTGTTTTTTCGACGCATCGTCGAAAATTAAAAAAAAATGGTGCGAAGACAAATGTATCACTTGATTCGAAATTCAAATACACAAGTTTATGTATATTGTTATATATGTTTATATATTGTTTATGTTATATGTTTGAAATACAAAGTTATCAATAACTAATATTAAACGTAATTGCATATTATTTATATGCAAAAAATTATACAGTAACAGAATAATAAAATATATTGCTTTTCTCTAATAGAAAGTATATTCACAATAATATACGGTACTTAGTATTGTCTACATATAATAATAGTATAATTTTTTCTGTACTTATATTTTTGTTTTGTTATTACCAATGTACGGATTAGTCGTGATCTCAAAATGTTAATTTATTTATTTTAAAATGTATGGAGTGTTGTCGCCATTTTGTAATAAATTAGATTGTAGCAAATAATGTAGCAGAAAATACGCTTCCGTATCTGCTAAATGATGACATTCGTCCATTAGACATTATTATATTTGTAAACCAAAGTTAAGTAAGAGTACATTGAGATTTGATTTTTATGTAAAGTTATATCCTAATGTCCCAATAGTGGGAAAATTAATCGAATTACTTAATGTTTATTAAAGCATTCCATGTTAATAATTTGTTGTAATTATACGATAATTTTCATAAGCTAATAAATTACTAATTATTGTTGTTGTAGTTAGTATCTTTTTAAATTATATAATATATACAGGCATAATTTTACAGAGATGTTGGATTTTGATTTGTTTTTTTTTTTCGTAGTAATAGTTTTTAATACCTTAAATTTGACTAAAATATAATTAATTTGTGTCAATAGTTATAAGTTAATCTTTGACTTTTTTCATCATTTTTTACGTCATAAGTTTTTGTTAGAAAAGTATAGTACATATACAACTTAGTCGAAAAAGCTTTGTGATTTGTGCTGTGACTATTCCTGAATATTCTGAATTTTTCACTAAAAAAAAACCAAAACAGACTTAAGTACAACAATTACTTTCTTCGTCAACTGAGAAGAGTTGAATTATTGTATTAAACTGAATTTAAGGGTTTGTAATAAAAAGATACATCGACAACAATGAGATGGAGTGTTGTGAATTTTTTAATGAAATCATTATATGTTTCAGAGCCAATTTTACTGCCGACGAAAAGTGGTAATTATAAACTGCAGTACGGTAACCAGACTTACTGGTGCAACTGGCAATCGTCGAACCCGAACAGAGCGCTGCGCGTGTGGTACTGCTCCAAACGCAGCGGAAGGAAGTGCAGAGTGAACTTGAAGACTTTACATGGAAATCTTGTATCTATACATGGTGAACATAATCACTGAAACTCTATCGAAGCCCTCACTTGTGTTTAATTTACTTTTATGTAAACGGTTGAAGGTTGTGTTCATACTTAATCTATGATCATAAGTTACGCACAATGTTTCCAAGTAATACAATACATCTGTTAAGTAAGCATTAATATACAAATTGTATCATAGAATTAATTAGTATATAATTGTACTCTTGTATTAACTATTTTACCAACTGTAAAAGTTTTTATAGAGCTACAAAGATATGTTGTTTATATACTACGCGTAAGTACCAGTAGTATGCGAACATCACTAAGTTAAGATTTGAAGGGTGTTGTAGCTATTGTAATTACTGGGGTAACGAAACGTTATATCTTATGTCTCAATGCGGGCATACTATAGTGTATATCATCCTAACTACCTCCAAGTTGTTATGGTCGTATCACTTACCATCAAGTGAACGTCGAAACAAAATGTTTGTAAAATAATCAGATACAATAGACTTCCTTTTTTATAAAATAAATGTTTCATGCAATTTATTTTATTAATTAGTGCATATGTTATTTAATGTAAGAAATATGTAGTTTAATGATTATTACGCCATAATTTGTGATGCTTCACCTGTTTAGTGAAGTACAGTGGTTTAACCGTCAAATCTTCAGCAGAGAGAACTGATGGCGGATGTTGCAGAAAGTATTCAACTACCTGAATGAGTTCGGTTCGATCTTGATTCGGACCTACAACAGAATGATGATATTAAAACATGATAATTTTTAATATAAAAAAAATATAAGTACAATCATGATGAGCATTCGGTTGTGTAGTTTTAACTTACGAATAAGTTATAAACAAACAGAAAGTATTGTTTAAGATTTAAAGTGATCACACAAATTTTGTAACTATAAACTTATTATAAAGCTTTGTGATTTTGTTAAAAGGGAAACGGCAATATATTGTATAGTAGACAATTTTATAAATATCAACTGATTAATAATTTGTTAGTTTTATTTGTGTTTGTTATCACTTAGACATTAAGCTCCATAGACTACGATGGTTAGTGATACTTTGTTCAACAAGCCATAACCTCTAACTTAGTCATTATAACAGCTTTAAGATGTTATTACAGTTATGAAACAATTATTAATGTATATTATTTTAATTTGTTCACAGTGAAAATCACACAATCGCAGAAGGGCAAGCTGCTTCTAATATGCGGTGGTTATACGTTTTATTTGCCGTCAGCTTACCGTCACGCGAACAGTCAGTCGCTGCAGAGGTGGTACTGCTCCACCGACAGGCCGCGGGGTTGTACCGCGCACATCATCACTAAAGATCGACTCATACTGACCATGCACAACATCCACAATCACATCTCGAGGACCGGCAACAGAAGAAATTGAAATCAGTTATCATTCACATTTGTTTAATTAGAATAGATTATTGTTAAGTATCTAATAAGATGACTAAACAAGCAGGAAAGAGGACGCATGCGTAGTCTTATTATCCGGGTCTATATCACCATATAAGATTACAATGTACCGGAATGGCCTAAGGGCTAATTTTAATGCTTATAACACAAAAGTCATGGGTTCGATTCTCAAATAAACTTTTCTTTTTTGCTTTCGCTCTCCTTCCATAGTGCTAACTTTGACCTTTTATATCTCCTTAACCGGAACAGCTATAGACTTTTTATTTCGGATTTCTCATCTCCACATCCTGTACTACATTTTATCTTAAAAGGGTATCCGACTAGCTCTTCAAGTACAAAAGTTAAGTTACAGAGTATTTCAATCAGCGCATCAGCCTTTTTTACTCCGATGCGATCAGGTAGTAAAGACTATAACCGATAATAGTATAGTAAGAAACCTATGGTGTGTACTCCTGTCTTCAACTGGTTCTCGTTATTATATGGTGGTCTGGATTATGAGCCCGAGCAGCTATTTAATGTCACGTTGACAATCTGTTATATTTGTAATAGAAATTGTTTGTTCCGGTAGTTATAGTCCTGGTAGCTTTGACCTCATCCCTTAATATTTTGTAAAATGGTTTTAAGGACAAATAATAGTCCTTTGTATATAAAAAAATCTTCGAGTCGTCTCTTTCCATCATCAAATTGTAGCAATGGACTAATAAGCCATACGTTTCAAATGTAGACTTATCTGTATGAAAAACTTTGTAATAAACGTAATGTATGTTATGTACTTAGATTATGATCTACTAGAAATTATGATTTTACGTAGATATTAGATTATTAAAATATTAAGAATATCTTAGCAACGTCTGTTATGATTTTATGTACGTTTGCTCTTTCATATAAAATTAAATATATCTTAAACTTTTAATTAGTTTTATTAATTTAACTTTCTCAGAGATGGTGATTATGATTATGGTACCAAAATTTGTCTGATATGATTTTTTTTTATACTACTATGCGACGAGACGGCCGACGGTTACCTGATGATAAGTGATACGCTTGCCCATGACAACGTGGTGCTAGTTAAGATGGTACACACTGCACCACATCGCGCTCGTCGCCTTGAGACATAAGGTGTTAAGTCTCGTTACCCCAGTAGTTACACTAGCTACATCGCCCTTCAAACCGGAACACAGTAGTGTTTGCACACTACTATTTGGCGGTAGAAATAGGAGCTGCGGTGGAATCCATCCAGACGGTCTCCAGCAGCAGAGACCTACCACCAGTCAATGTAGTAATGATGTTGAGTAGTTAAAAAAATATCTATTTATTAATTTAAGGTATTAAAAACTAACAAATTCCTTGGGGTTTATTGCTAGCAGTATTATTATATTTTATATATTATCAATACTGTTGAGATATACTATCTATGAGATACTGATCGTAGACGTTTTTTAATAAACTCTGAACATTTATCTAAATTATAACCAACTTTAAATCATAAAAGGATTTTTAGCATTGAACTTTATAGTATTAACGGCATAGGAACTAAACGTCAATTATATTTTTATCTTCTTAGCATATTATAAATTATCTATAATTGACAGTTAAAATTTATTAACCCTTTTGGATACATTTGACAAGTAAGGCTCGTCGTCGATATGAACAAACAAAGTTACAGATGACGAGCCTGAATTTACTAATATAACTTATGTTTGTTTATCTTATCTTGTATTCATTTACTTGTTTTCCGAATAAAAAAATATTTTGGTTAAGTTTATAATATAAATGAATTCATTATGATGTAACAGTAAAATTAAATAAGCTCAATGTGTTAAAAAATTTCAAATAAATCGGAACTCAAAAACAATTACGTATTTTATTTTTATCCTACAAGTTAGGACACGAGTAAGTGATACGCTCAAACGAACAATGTGGCGATAGTTAAGATGATATACACTACAACACTTTGTCCTCTTATCTGTCTTGTTAACATAGTAATATCACCAGCTGCGATGCTCTTCAGATCGGAACAGTAGTGTTTCCACTAGACAGTCTCCTGCAATGTCCGCCAGCTGGTGTAATGTGACCTGTTTGGTGCCGATCACGTTTTTAAGACTCACCTGTATCACTTCTAAATATTGGTAAGCTGCTTTTTTATTACCACATAAGTCTGTTCAATATATCCGGTAAAGGTGACTTCGATATGTATGTATAAGAATCAGATATGTATGTATAATAAAATGCAATTGTTTCAGCGATTCTGGTAACTTCCAACACCGGTAAGGAGCAAATAGTTTACGAGAGCAAGAAGTTTTATAAGCAGTACGAGAACGGGACGAAAATAAGATGGCGATGCACCAAGAGGGGCTGTAACGCGTACCTGTACACCATCGAGGGCCGGGTGGTGAAACTACAAAGAACCCACAACCATAACAGGGAACAGTCGACTATTAGACGTTATAGGTCAAAATGAGTTCTGAAATAACTGAAAAAAAATCTTATATTTAATATACATTATTTTTAACCGCTTTATTGCAAGTATAATAAAGAATATACACTCCCTGACACATCTATCGGCCTACCTAGTGTTTAAAGTTTTAACGGTGCCTAGCTAAAAATAAATGTTAGGTGGAGCAATAAGTTTTAATGCAGTTTTAAAGCTGATTTTTTGGTCAACCCTTAGGTATGTTTTTTTTTTAATGTCGAATTCAGGATTATGAAAAAAAAAACGAAAATTCGAGTCTGTTCATTGTTTTCAACGACTCAGGAATGGAGAAAACTTTTTTTATTTCGCACAAGTTGAATTTTTTTTTTTTGATGTTTCCGATTATTGGTTCCATAAAAAGGCAAATCTAAACTTAGAGCTAGTTTTGACCAAAAAATATGGATACTCTGCCTGAAATTGTCGCCCAAGCTGTAAAACTTCTGCCGGCCAAATCAATTCTAAATTACAAAAAAAAAAAAAAAAACATAAGGGTTAACCAATAAATCTGCTTCAAAACTGCATTAACACTTATTGCTCCACCTAACATTTATTTTAACTAGCTGACCCAGCAAACTTCGTTCCGCTTCAAAATCAATAAAAAAAAACGCTTATTGATAATTCGAGACTGTTTCAACTTTAGTAAAGAATGTGATGAAAATTTAACCAGAAAAAAATAATTCGTAATCACAAAAAATGCCCGTTATTAATTTGGTTTTTCTATTATATTTAAATGCACATGTTGATTGACCTAAGTCAGGATATCTTATCTTTGGCATTATAAATTGTAGATAATCAAAGTAGGGAAAGTTCTCGCGCACTCAGCGGTAAATAGTGTCACTATCACAAAAGATCAAAAAAGTAAAGTTAAGACTTAACTACTATTTGAACCAATCTGAACTTAGGAAAGTCGTGTTCAACAACCTCGAACAGGTTGTATTCAATGGGACTACAATCCCTTTCTCCCAGTCCATTAAAAATCTTGGGTTACACATAGATGCTACAATGTCATGGGATACCCATATCTCTGAAATCAGTCGTAAAGTAACTGCAACACTACGTTCCCTTTATCGTTTTAAAAATTTCCTTCCGATGCAAACTAAACTTATGTTAGTTAATGCACTGATACTCCCTATAATTGATTATGGTGATGTGTGCTGCTCAGATCTCACCCAAAATCTTCTCAACAAATTGGAGCGCCTTCTCAATAGTTGTATTAGATTTATTTTTTGTCTACGTAAATTTGACCACATTTCCTTATATCGTACAAAGATAAATTGGCTTCCCATCCGTCAACGGCGTTACTCCAGAATTTTGTTATCATTGTTTTCCATTATAAACGATCCTTGTTCCCCTTCGTACCTAAAGGATAACTTCAAATCCTACTCAACTACTGGTCAGGATTGCCGTACTTCTAATCGTTTAAAGATTCATGTCCCTCAACACAAATCTGATTTCTTTAATTCTTCCTTCACAGTGCAGTCTATTCTCCTTTGGAATGCCCTGCCCGATGATATCAAGAGAGCACCAAACAGGCATACTTTCAAAAGATTAATTCGATCTCATCTTTTAAAAGAATCTTTATAATCAGTGTTGTTCTGGATGCTATATTACATCTTGTCTATTTGTTTTTATATGAGTATATATAGATATTTATATATTATAATTATATGTATTTTTTGGATTTTGTGTAGTATATTTTTTAATGTATTTATTATTTGTTTTCAGTCGACAATTTGCTTCTTTTTTTTTTCTTTTCTTTCGTTTTTTCACCTACTTTCCATCTTTACTTCTTCCCCTGGGTTGACTGGCAGAAAATGCCTCACGGCATTAAGTCCGCCCTTGTACCCTTAGCTTAAGGTGTTACGAAAAGCTTAAATAAATAAATAAATAAATTATGCACTAAAAAAAATTCAACCGAGACAACGCGACCTTTACGCCCAGATTCCCGCTAAAGTTCGTAAAATATTATAGTTGCATCAGAAATTGTTGGTTGTCAATATCAAATGTCAAAATCAAAAATATTCTTTTAAATTGTATTTGGTGTCTAAATGACGGGACGAACTTCAAATTTTTGACGTTTTATGTATCTAAAGTAAGGAGACCAGACATCTCGCTTTTAGCGGGACAGTCCTGATTTTTTTACTATTAATCCCGCGTCACGCGACATTTTTCAAAAGTCCCGACTTTTAGAATTAAGTAAAATTTTAAATTTATGAAAATCATTGTTTTGCGTAACATATTGCTTTTGCTACCCAGTTACATTGTATTTGTCTCTCAAATGATACACTTTGTATCCGTACTGCGTGCTAGCAAGATAATTAAACAAATAAATATTACAAATCTGTTTCTTACCATAGAAAAATAAAGTAAGTAATTTATTTAAATATTTCATAAATGCATAAATTTTCTTAAACTTAGCTTAAAATACTCGTAGTCTTCATATTTTATATTGATGACAAAACGTGTATCACCCACCTTAACCTCGAAAGAAATTTTAGAAAGTAATATACGAATAAAATTTTGCAAATATTTCAAGTCAATCAAACTAATTTATCAAATTCTTGTGAAGATTTTTACAATATTTTACAAAATTACTACAATCTACTCAAACAAATTCACTTATATAAAAAAACATTTATAAACTGTACTTATGTTAAAACTAAAAAAAAAATTACGATATTATTATTCCTTCAGAGTTGTCCCGCTTTGCCTATCTAAAAATCTGGTCACCTCAATGAAAAAGAGAAATTGTTGTTTTTACCATATTCCAGGCACTTTTTCCATATTTTCTCACCTTACTAACCTTCCCTGGACTTCCACGAATAATTCAAGACCACATTTAGCCAAATCGGTCCAGCCGTTCTCGAGTTTTAGCGAGACTAACGAACAGCAATTCATTTTTATTATATAGACTAGACACCGTCGAAACTTTAAACACAGGGTGGTGAGCCGATAGATGTGTCCGGGAGTATATATATAACCCCTTTATACCATCGCAGCTGTTACTTCTGCTGTAAACCAGTATGCAAACATTACTGTGTTTCAAGGATGCTGTAGCTTGTGTAATTACTGGGGTACTTTATATCTTATCTCTCGAAGCGACGAGCACAATGTGGTGAATATCACTTACCATCAGGTGATCGTCTCGTTCATCTCGTCTCTTCGTCGAATGATAAACTGGTTCAAATATAATGTGTTATAACACATATATATTGTATATGTATGTATTGTATATTCATTTTATAATTTGGCAAAACTAGTCTCTACATAATATTTTGTTGTTTTAATAATTTTATTTAAAAATTTTCATGAAACTATACCAAAAAATGGTTACGGAGTTATATAAATTTGTTTTTTATAAGGATTTTCAAAAATTAAAAGAAACTCGTATGAGTTTTTTTATTTGTGCCTGCGTTTTGAATTTTAATGAATAAGTAATCTGTTTTTGTTGAATTCATAGCTATTGGATAACGTAAGTTGAAGCGTTTCAAGTTTATATATAAGCGTGCGTAGTAAATCTCTATTAAATAAATAATTATTGTATTTTAGCTATTTTTATATGTATTAAAATGATTATAAAGAAAATCTATAAATATTTTAGTAGACTTCGATAAATTGAAGACTCGACAACTGCTTTAACTATTTGTGCAAGAAAATTATATTAGAATCCAAAGTAAGAACAAAAAGGTTAATATATTTATATTGATGTGCAATTGTATATTGTTTGTTTATATGTAAATTATATTTATTAACGGTACACTAAATAAAATATTAAATGTTATGATGTCTTTTTAAGTTACCATATATTAAAGATTGTTTTTTGTAACAATATAAAATTTCAGAAGTATAAAACTTTTTGTTGGTTTAGGTATGTAACGAATGTACTACGGTAACCAATATTCACGAATGACGGATGAGAATAATCGTTACATTAATGTTATTGGGACATATTTACTAACTCGGCTCACCAGTCTCAGGCTAGTAAGAATAACACTAAGATAAGCTCTACTTCTCGTAGGAGGCGACTAAAATAGTTTACGCGTTTGGGTCATTGAACTCTGGGACCCTCAGTGCATACTACTTTTGATAAATCTCGTTGCAATATATCTTATACAACTATTGATATATGTAGGAATGGAACTGTATGGAATGTAAGCAGGTTGTAAGGAGATAGTGTGAAGCAAGAAGGATGGAAGGGAATTAAAAAGTAAAGGGAAAAACAATGGAAGGAGGGAGTGCCAGAGTGACAACGAAAACGAGAGGATATAGAAAAGCGTTTTGGTGGATTGCGTGGATCGCTGGTTTAGATCACGAAGCCTGAATCCCACATATATTAATATATATATTATCAAAGAAAAACCAATGAAGTAACTGATGAAGTAGTACAGACTACAGAGAGTTAGGATATCAGAAGATTACAAATACTGTATTCATTAATAAATACAATCAATTTAGACACGTTTTTTTTAAAAAAAGTGTAACGACATTCATGTAGATTCAAATAACATATACCAGTTAGAATTATGTGGTAGTCAGGATTTGTACTAAGCGCCAAATTGCATCAAAACTTAAATATATTTGTATCAGCAATATTTTTACTTCTCTTCTTTAGTTGTCTCTTTTCTCTGTTTTTCAGTCTTCTGTGAAATTATTAAACATGCATTCACTTTCAGCGCTGTTCGGGTTATCGAGGAATAAGAGGAAACAATTATACTACGGCGGATACAAGTTCTACAAGCACTCGGGGACGGGCGTCAAGGTGCGATGGTGCTGCACGCGCAGGGGCTGCAGGGCAACCTGCTACTCAGTGGATTCTTGTGTTGTTAGATACCAGGACAATCATAATCACTAACATCATTTGTCATCAAAGTTAAAGAGTTTCCTATCACTGTATATTACCAAAAGATACCGTCAAGTCTTTCGACTATATAGTCACTACATAAAATCCAGGTCAAATAGTCGTCTGTTGCTAATAACAAAGGTGTAGTTTCATCTTTTGAGTAATGTTTTTAAAATATTTCATATTTACTTTCCTATACCAAAATACAGTGCCTTAAGAATTAATAAGCTGAAGCGTTATCTGTGTAATTTATTATGGTTTAGCCAAAAGATGATAAATTTCATTTGTTACAGTTGTTACATAAAGGATAAATTTTTTGATTTTTTCAAACATCGATGTCGAAACTACAGAATGTACTAAGTTATAATCAAAAAAATCTCTAAGTTTTATTATTTTCTTTATAACTGTGTCCCAGTTAATAATAAAACTTATATGTTACTTGATTTATATCTATAATTAAAGAGATGTTCTGTAAATTTGTTTCTCATAAAACATAAAAATGATAATAGTCTTTGCACATAATTGATTTATAATCACTACACATTTAAGAGCTTATGAAATTATTAAGGTAAGGAGAGTCGGAGATGGTAAGGAAGGATGGTGATGAGAAAACTTCGTAACTAGCAGCTTATTGATAACGGCAGTTATCTCGTTCACGTTTGTGTGTAGGTTTTTCTGAAATTTAATATAGTATACACGCAGTATGAAACAAAACACATATTTTTAAAATTTCTAATTATGCTTGTATGATAACTTTGTTGACGTTTCGTCTGTAGATCGCTTGATAGTAACTTGTATCTAAACTGATCCGGTATTGACGAACTAAATGTTTGTTGCAGCAATGTTTTTCAGGAACTCGAAGGGGAAGATCAACATGATATACAAGAGGCAGAAGTATTATCAGCAGATGGAGGGGAAGGATAAAATCCGCTGGCGCTGCATCAAGCGCGGCTGCAAGGCGTATTACTACACAATCGATGGCATCCTCAGCAGGACGCGGGAGGATCACGAGCACAAAAGCTATCGCAACGGGAAAGTCATCTATCAATGTTAACTGTTATATCAAATTAAAAACTCTTTTTCAGCTTCAGTCTTAAGCATCAAGTGATTGATTATAATCCTGTTTTACAATCAAGACATCATCATCAACTTAGCAGTCCGCTGTTGAACATAGATAAATAATGCTTCGGGTCTCATGAAATAATTATACTTAGTCTATGTTACATTCTCCTGTTTTACTGTTCAGTTATACTTTTATTGCTGTTGCATATTTAAGGTGTATAAAGTGTATTTATTCGTGTATAATATTATTAGTTTAGTGTTTATTACTGAATCCCAGAGATTTTTTGTATATTTAAAATGAAGTTACGTATTTTTTTTTTGTATACGATTTAAACGCAAAGTTATTCTGGTCTTCAGCACTGGTAGTCTTGTTGTAACATTATTTATAGTCTATGTTCTTTATTTTTAGTAAATACTTTTAATGGACTTTCTGTAAATTCATTTTTTAAACATTTCAACTAACAGATGGTATGTCTATTGCTGGATACTGTCTACATAAGTACTGCGTTCCGGTTTGGAGGTAAGTAGCTGAAATATTAAACGAGACTTAGACTTCTGTCTATGGCCATAAGCACGATATGGTGTAGTGTTCACCATCCTAACTAACGCCATATTGTTCAAGTGAACGTCTTGCTCATCTCTTGTTTTCAAATACGTAGACGTTACATATTTCATCATACCAATCTCGACTGGTGTTTACAAATCATAAGATTTCTTTATATATTTGAATCAGATTAGTTATAAATCAGTATTTATTATTTCTTATCTTGTATACAGTCGATCTAAAGGCGTCGAACTTGATCTTTTTAGTATTTGATAGTAGATCTTTTATGCAGTAGATCGTATTATCATTGGTGTGTAAACATTTCCGTTTGGTTTTATATTTATTAATGTTAAATATTTTTGGATGTTGTATGCGTCAGATTTCTTTTACAGAAATCTGTCATAGGAGACATCGTAAACGTTATTCCTGCCGCCAAACATTAGAGAAAATGGAAGCTTGACATCGGCTTGCCATTGCACATATTCTTGATTCACTAATAAATCTTTTCATTATTAAGTAATATATGATCTTTTCAGGTATGTGTCCATTCATTTACACAACATCGAAAGCGTCGAAAGTGTTAATCTTGGGAGGTCTGAAGTATCGAAAGAACGGTGCGAAGGGCACAAAGATGAGGTGGCGGTGCGCGACCCACGAGCGTTACCGCTGCCGTGCTGTCGTACACACGGTTGACGGTGAAATTGTTTACATAAAAGACGAACATATAACGGGCTTTTGATATATTTCCAATACACAACACATTTTAATTCACCAGAAGAATATTGGTAGACGGGAACTGGAATGTTTAAAAGATTCTCCTGCCTTCTTGCGGAAGTCCGGGTTGCGATTGATTTCTTTAATTAATAATGCTATTAGTAAATTATATAAACGAGACATTCAGTGTTAAAAGTATAATTTGCTTTGCTTTGATATTTGTAAGAAAATTCGCAAATTGTAAAACGATACGAAACGGTCTTAAAACTCTGCATAACTTTCAAAGTTAAATTTTCAATTTAATATTTAGTAATACACAAATAAAGTCATTCTGCAATATTGAATGTGGGCAGTTTTTAAATTAAAGTTCCCGTGTTATTGTATAGACTATAATATTGTGACTAGACACTAAAAAGCTTCGCCTAAACGAAGTTGTGTTGTAACACCAAAATGATTTAGCACGATTTTGATTTGGGCCTGTATTAAAAAAGTATATGAACAAACCCAAAATCCGGTGTTGTCATTGATAGTTTAACCTATTGATTGATATCTATTAGAAACTGTAACTTTGGTTAGTCTTCAAAAGATGATTAAAGGAACACTGGTAATGTCACACATAAAAACAAAAATGTTCCGAGACGTCAACGAGAATAATTGTATGGGTTTTCAGTACAAATCCGGCAATCTACACTTGCACCTGAAAGTACAAATATGTAACTGCTTTAGTTAAAGTTTTTAACTACAAATAATATAATCGCGTCTCAGGTTAAACTGTATCACGATAATGCCTCTGTTAATTTCCATCAATAAAGGCATTGGTTATTATTTTCAGCGCTGAACTATGTTATATCACCGCGTGGTAATCGGATGATCCAATTGGGGAGGTACAGGTTCACTCACAAAATAACAAGCAACATGAAGAGCCGCTGGGTTTGCTCGTCCCAACACAACCGGGGCTGCACCGCCCTCCTCCACACCATAGGAGACGAGATCGTCAAGATACAAAACAAACACAACCACTAATTTAACCCAATGCTTTTCACCACTATAATATATTCCTAATTAATTAACGTACTATTTTCTATAATTTATCTACAATAATTAATGTTTTCGTTACATCACAATTTACGAAAAAACTATAGGTTAATAAAAATAGATACATTTTTCCGTCATTTACTTAGCTATATACATAAATGTTGCCATCGTCTAATTCATTTGTTGTATTTATTTATAATTGTTGTTAATATATTTCATGGTTGTTCTTACATTGATAATGATTATTAGATGGTTTGCAAGGTTGCCAAAAAAGTATTTTTGTTTTTATTTTAGTATTGATAATAAGTTCAAAAGGCAAATCTTCTTCTTCTTCTTAACGTGCCTCCCCGACTAGTATTACTACCCGTACTAGTAGTACTACCAATTAATACTTCTAATTAGAAAATAAGTAAAGAAATTGTCCCATAGTTTGCTTATTTTCATATAAATTTAAAAAGGTTTTGAAATATTAAATGTTATTAACAAATTGTAGGTTTCATTAAGACATGAATTGAATTTTGAATAGTTTTGATGCAGTTAAATCGTTTATTATGGTTTTATTATTTAACTTTATCTTATTCACAAAACCGACAAAAACACTCACGAAACCCGTATTCACACTTTTCTTTGTATTTAGTTTAGTTCAAAAAGTCAATTCTCTTGTTTTCTTTTTCAAAGGTTTAAAGATGATAACATCGAGGTACGGCAAACCGTTGCTGGTGTTGGATGGCTACACATACTTCTCCCGCAAACGCAGCAAGACCAGCAACTCAGGGTTAGAGAGGTGGGCTTGCTACACACACGCCAGCCGCCGCTGCCGAGCGAAAATCATTACTTTGGAAAATAAAATTGTCCAAACTATTGACGAGCACAACCACCAACGGTACTCATGCGCCGGACTGGTTGGGAAAAAAGTTAAATTTTAAACAAAACTATTGGATATAAGTGGGGAGTAAGTAATCTACCGCGAACATTCAATCTATTTTAATACTTCAGAAAAGGGCAGTTCGCGCAATTTACAATCTTAGAGCTCGGGATTCGCTTCGAAGCGTTTTTAATGAGGCAGGTATACTGACAGTCCCATCACAATATATATATTGTAATATTCTGTATATTCATCAAAATATCAATATGTATAATAAACACAGTGACATACACGGTAGAAATACAAGAAATAAAAATAAGCTCGCGGTGCCTTACTTTCGTCTGCACAAAATTAATGGAAGCTTTGTGGGGCTCGGTATCCGAATGTATAATAAGGTTCCACAATCTGTTTTAGATTTGCCACTTCATAAATTAAAAAATAAAATTAAAAATGTTTTGATAAGTAAATCATATTATAGTGTTAACGATTATTTAAATGATAAAGATGTGTGGAAATAAATGGCGCTGATTCTCAAGCAGTATGTGTCAGTACGTGTAAGACATTTAAAAATGAAAAAGACAAAAAAAATGTAAATATATATAGCCCGCTGAGTTTCTTGCCCATTCTTCTCAGGTCCGTGGCATTTGTTTTGCGAATGGCTGGTAGATTTTGACGTTCAATAAGTGAACTATTGTTCCCATGTTGAATAAAAATTTTGACTTTGACTTTTACCACCACCAAGACTAACGTACAACTCCTGAAGCAATTTCATGAAGATAACTGCTATAAAACAAATACGCATAGTGAGCCATGTAATATTTTTAATGTTTATGATTATTTTTTTGTGTGTTGTTGGTTTTTTATATAATTAAGTAGACTGACGTTTCAGTTATAACATATTAAATACTTTGATTTATATTCGATGAAGTGATGAGACGAATAAGATTCGCTTTATGATTACGGTAAGTTAGGATGATAAGTACCAACCGCTATGTGTTTTAACCGTTTTTCACTGTTAAAGTTCGTTTATTCTTAAATATTAAGTAAAATGTTTTTTAAGTAGCTCTTTTTTAATAACCATTTCGTACCTTTAACTGCCTGTGGCGTAGCGGCGAATTGCTAACTTTGAAATACGAAGATATCTGGTTCGATTCCGGAGCCACAAGTTTAGAGTTTCGTCGGTAGGATTTTTGGACCCTTGCTAGCTACCACCACCATACTGTAAATCTACGATTACAACAGCGTTCTTATGTTCCGGCTATAAACATATGAGAGCCAGAGTATTCTGCGTGTGCACGCGTCACCATACACCACCTCATCGTCACATAACACCACGTCAAAACGAGCTTAAGTTTTAATCGATTTGTAAGTAAAAAAGAAAGGAAAATTTAAAAAGCTGTTCAATATTAACTAGATATTTTAATATTATATTTTCACAGGTTCAGATGTTTTCAAAGCGACAAGCACTCTTATCCAGAACAGATCTAAAAATGTTTGGCGATAACTCAGATTTTTCTGTTAAAAATAAGTTACCGTTAGTATTTTACAATGTTTTAATAATAGTTTATGTTTTCTTAGGATATGAAATAACATTATCACGGAGAGGACAGCCGTTGATCAATTTCAATGGTTACACTTACTCGCGCAAGGTGAAGATTGCCGGAAAATACAGATGGGCCTGTTCAACCCACAACAGCAGAGGATGTAACGCACAAATCTACACCTTCGACGGGAATATAATTAAATTCATTAATTATCATATTCGTGAGCCGTCAACTATGTGTCCCCGCTTCAAGGACACAGAGCATTCACCCACAATAGATTAAAGTCTGTAATCATGTACAAAAGTGGGTGTGGGTGTTACATTTGGTAAATTTAGATAATCGTTGAAATATAATTTTAAATATTGTTTATTATCACCCTATTATCTAAATTTATAAAAATATACTATATGTTTCTAAAAAAATGGTTATAAATGTTTTTTTCTTTATAAAATCTAAATTTTAGGCTTTAAAAATATGTTAATTATCTTATATGTCTGTTAACAAGAGAATATTCTTTCAGCACAATTCGTTTTGTCGCGTCGCGGGAAGAGGATGATAAAGCTCGGCGGCTTCACGTACTGCTCGCAGACGGCCAAAGGTCCGAAGGTGCGGTGGGTTTGCTCCACGCACAAGTGCAAGGGCTGCACCGCCACCGTCATCACAGTAGATGAAGATATAATTCAAGTAAAGAGCAACCACAACCACTAACCTGGCAAATTTTCAAAATAAACCACGACAACAATATGATGCCGTAGAGTCTTGTTCATACAATTAGTGTTAATATAAATGTTGTAATACCGATTACTAAAGAGCGAAAATGTTTATCAGAACTAAAACGGAGCAACAGGACCCACTCCGTTTACGATCTACATGGTCTGATCCATGACCACACTTATTGTCCGAACTTGACCCCGAGTTATATTAAATATTGAGTCTACGAACCGTTTCATAAATGCACTAATAAATTGTAAACTATAGTTAGTATTTATGTTCATCATTATTTTCTAGTATTTTGTATCTTGTTTCGTGTTTGAATTTACATGCTGCGGTCTCCTATAATTGAGGTGCACGTCGCTAAATGAAATTAGAATGCAACACCATCGGACTTGTTACATGTCGTGTTGCTTTCGTTGTAAATAAATAAAATAAAATTAATTTAGAAATAAATGCATTAGCTTACATCGGCACTGCGTGGAAATAACAAAGAAAATTATATATTTACAAAATAACGAAGTCTTGCAATAAATACTTTACATACAATCCGTGAATATAACCGTGAAAATCACGATTATGTTAAACATCTTATGTTGTTATATTAATGTTTTGGTTAATGTTAAATGAAAAAACTGTATCTAAGAGAGCGCGCCCCGGACGCGTGCGCTCATCGCGAGTGTCAGAGCATGAGTGACCAATTGACGCGCGAGTTTATTATATACTACCTTCATTTGTACATTGAATAGTAAAGGTATGTTTAGCTTTTAGTAATATATGTGATAACAGTGAATTTCTTCAATTATTTATGTACAGATAATACGTAACACATCACGTTGGTCTATCTTGATAATTTTTATTGCATTTACCGTGAAAATGTATTTATTTTATGATGTCAGAAATAAGTATCCATTTTATAATCAATAAAACAAAAATTCTGATTTACTTGCGTTTCTGTTTTATTTTTATACTGTATACAACAAAATTATCAAAAGTAATATAATTTTGGTCATTCTTTATGCAATCGTAATAAAGACTTAAAAATAAATTTAACCAAATTAGTTTTGAACTTACTTTTTTGTAGAACATTTTGATTTTTTTTTACCGGGTGTTGATTTGATAATTTACAAACATTTATTACTTCTTACGTTAGAGTTATTTAAAAATGTTTAGCTATTTTCAGGTTACCAAATCATAATGTCACAGCGTGGCAAGCCAATCATTATGATTGACGGATACAAGTTTTGTCAAAAAACGAGACACAACCACAAGACGATATGGTCTTGCTCTACGCATAAGAGTAAAGGGTGTTGCGCAATCATACATACCATCGAAAACCAAATCGTCAAAGCAAAAAATGTTCACAACCATTGATTCATACATATTATATTAACTTACCAGCCCCGTATTGGTACAAACCGTAGTATTATTATCCGGGTCTCAATTGCCTTATAGGATTAGAATATACCGGAGTGACCTAGGGGCTAATTTTCATGCTTTAGACGCAAACGTTATGATTACGATTCTCAGTGAAATTTTTCGTTTTTGCTTTTTCCCATCCTTCCACAACGCAAACTTTAACCTTTCATATCTCCTTAACCGGTAGAGCTATAGAATATTTATTTCGGATTTCTCGTCTTCTTACCCTGTACGTCATTTTATCTTAAACAAGTATCCATGTAGCTCTAGTTTAAAAGCTACAATTAAATACTCCGTTATTTAATTAGCGCATCAGTCTCTTTTACTATGATGCAATCAGGTTGAGACTAAAAAACCGCTACTGAACAAAATTTGTTTGACCCTCTTGAATTCTCTGAAGTTGTTTTTTGCTTTCGACTTAGACCTTTCTTAAATGAATATAAAAAGGTATAGGCTGTGATAGAATTTGATTAATATTTGTTTTCTTTTTGTTCGTTATTAACTTTATAATCGATGTCAATAATTTTTTTTTCTTAAAAACGTTTACTGGTAGGTAGAACAGGTAGAGACCGTCTAAGTCGGTACCGCCGCAGTTGCTATTTCTGCTGCCAAATATATTTTATGTATAGCAATACCTATTCCGGTATGAATAGAATAGTAGCTAGTGAAATTACTGAGGTAACGAGACCTAATCTTGCGTCTCTAGGCGACGAGCGCAATGTGGTGCAGTGTATACCATCTTAACTAGCGCCGCGTTGTTATAAGCAAGCGTATCACTGTATCAACAGCTCACTCGTTCAAGTTGTCATTATAACTGTTAAAGTGCGTTTATTATGTTTTATGTTTTAATTGTATTCCTCTTTTTTTGTCAAATGTATATTTTATAAGAAACCTTATAATTTTAAACAATAAACAATATTATTTTAACACGTCTCTAAGAAACTTGATCAAACACCCTGTATATACACGGGCAGTAGCTCAAAACCGGTTTATGACGGTGAGTGCAAATAATGCGTACGGGGAGAGGACAGCTGAGTACCTTATATTATATCTCGACTTATGGATGATTTGCCTACCGACCTAACTAAAAAAATTACTCCATCTAATTATAAGTTTAAATTGATAATGTTCTTTATGAGTAACCAATAAGTGCCTATTGTTATGCTTCCGTTGTAGATTTTTTAGCTGTACTACAAACCTTTGTGGTTTCCTACAAGCTAAATGATAAAATTTGTTGTATACTTTTGTTTAATTAATAATAAATTAAAAAAATATTAAATAAATAATTTTTTGTTTGTGTTTATTGTTTCGTTTTATTTACTTGTTGAAAGTAAGAAGAGGGTTAGTTATTGCATTACTTCGGTGGTATAAACATCCAGTGCTTTACTAACCTTCGGCACATTTTTTGTTATATACAGCCCACCGCTTATTTCACCGGTTTACATAGATGTACATAGTAATTATTTTGTAATTAAATATTCTTATATTTAATTAACAAATTTATGAAATATGCGTGGGTTTTCTTCTAGTCGTATTTCCCCGTGACTGAGGGTCGTGGTCATCATGTCTGATGAAACACACGACGACTTACTTGTCAGTTATAATGGAATGGTTTGCCATTGCCTTCTGCATTTCACATACTAGTGCGAGCATGGATGGTCATTACATAGATATTCAGGTTTCCTCACGATGTTTTCCTTCACCGTGAAAACACGTGATGTTAGTTAGTGTTATACTAACTGCACATAAATTGAAAAATTCATTGGTGCAGGCCGGATTCGAACCCGGTACCTCCACAGTGGAAGGCGGGCGTTGAAACCACTAAGCTATCACGGCTTATTCGTGAGTAGGTCTTGGTGATAAGTTGAGTAGGTTTAGAAATAAGGTAACGACCGTTATAACTTTAAGTTACTACTTAAATGATTGTAATACAGTTTCAGTGGAGTATGTGAAGTCACAGCGCGGTCGGGACATGATACGGATGGAAGGGTTTAACTTCTGCTGTCACAGCGTGATCGGCCGCAGGAGGCGCTGGGTGTGCTCCACCTACTACAGGACCAAGTGCAAGGCGGTGGTGCGCACCTACGACGACGAGATCCTTGCATACAACAACAATCACAACCATAATTAATAAATTTACAGTTATTTAGTCTCTATTACCTGATTGCATCAGCATAGACGCGCGGACTTTAATACTCAGTACCGTCTGAACTTTTAAACTGAAAGGATTACATGGATACTCTTACAGGATAAAATGAAGTGCAGGATAAGGAGACGATAGATCCGAAATAAAAAGTCTATAGCTCCTCTGATTAAGGTGATGTGAAACGTCAAAATTAACACTGTGGAGGAAGTGAAAGAGCAAAAAAGAAAAATTTCAGTGAGAATCGAACTTAACACCTTTGTGTTTAACGTATGAAAATAGTATAGTAAAATAAATAGTATAGTAAAATAGTATAGTATTTTTTTATTATATAGATGTAAAATAATAAAACGTGTATTATACTAAAACTGTTAAAATTAAACATTTAAATAAGTTGTTTTACATATATTTTATTCCCAAACCTTACCTGGTACCGTTTGATGGTATGTTGTCTTTACTACACACCATCATATAAACGCTTTATATTTTATATTTCACGTTTTATATATATTTAACTAATATTTATATTACTGTTATCTTAATTCTCTATATTATGTATAAGGTGGACTTACTACGTAATGCCAGTCTGTATTGATTGAGTAGATCATGGGTAAACAAATAACATATAAAAAGAAAACCGTACAAATTCGTGGTACAATTAACTTTTTACGATTCTCAACTTTTAAATTACATAAAACTTATGTAATGTTTACTAAGTGGGATTGTTGTCTGTTCCAGATGCGTGCGAATTCGTGCCGTCAAGGAAAACCGGTCGCACGATGATCAGGGTCGGTAACTACGTGTTCAGCCAGAGGTCGTCGAGGAGTGAGAAGAAGAGGTGGGTGTGTTCCAGTCACGTGTTCCGCGGCTGCCGGGCCCACCTGTACACTGTATACGGTGAAGTTGTTAAACTTAGCAACGACCACAACCACTAATTAATGTTTAAGTTAACACCATCAGTACAAATGATCTGTGGTACAAATCAATCTCTATAAGTAAACTAAGCTTTGATTGTTATGGTACAAATATAAGTGTGATAACGGTTCATAATTTACTGCTTAAGTTAAATGTTGTCGTGATTTATTATGTGGCTGTTGGCATAGTGAAAGATTAAGTTAAACTGTTAAACAGTAAAGAGCAAACATTTCTATTTATATATAAAGATGTTATGTTTTTGCTATTGGGTTGAAATTTAAAAAAATATGCTTCTGTGGGAGAGTCGGAGTTATGTAAGAATTCAACCCAATAAGACCTTTCGGTGATGGTTTCGGAACCCTCCAGTGCCTTGCATCAGTACGCTAAGTAATTGCTGTATACGATTCCACTTTGAATTACCTGTCCCGCTCCCCCCTCCCCGCCTTGCTAAGTGATTATTAAAAGCCCTCCAATTTAAAAGTATTGTAAGCACCACGAAAGTACTACTGCTCGATAAATCTTTTGTGGTCTTAGAAAAATTTACAACACATGCGTTACCACCAAAGACCTTTAAACCTTGTTAAGTATTGATTCTAGTATTCGTGTGTTAAAACGTATAATGTGCATTTATAATAAATTACTTAAGTATTACATTTGTGTTATTTTTGTTTTAGTAAACAATTTACTTTTTGAGCTATACCAACATTACATTAATCATCAAAGTTCTTCTTCATTGCTGAAGGACAAATTCGCTTTCAATGTTTTGGTGACTTTCTTCATCAGCTGTGTAAATTGCATATCAATATATACATTCCTAATTATTCTTATTGATAATAATCTACAGCTTTGTAGACCTATTTATTTATTCAGAAGTATCTATCTTGAATAGGCTTTTTTTGCTAGAGAGTAACGCCTTCGCATACTTGTCCTTTTGGCAGCCTAATAGAACTAAAATTTAAATCATGTCAACTCCTATATCTATTTCAGCTCTCTATCTTACAAATGTAGCAAAATAATTCTTAAAAGAGCTGAGGTTATGAGAAAGCAACAGTAAACTACACTGGTTCCGATCTCACTTCGTTTAATATACTCCCGGACACATCTATCGGCCCACCACCCAGTGTTTAAAGTTTCGACGGTGTCTAGTTAAAAATAAATGTTAGGTGAAGCAATAAGTTTTAATGCAGTTTTGAAGCAGATTTATTGGTCAACCCCTATGTGTTTTTTTTTTTTATTTTTTTTGGAATTTCGAATTGATTTGGCCGGCAGAAGTTTTACATCTTGGGCGACAATTTCAGGCAGAGTATCCATATTTTTTGGTCAAAACTGGCTCTAAGTTTAGATTTGCCTTTTTATGGAACCAATAATCGGACATTTAAAAAAAAAAAAAAAATCAACTTGTGCGAAATAAAAAAGTTTTCTCCATTCCTGGGTCGTTGAAAACAATGAACAGACTCGAATTTTCGTTTTTTTTGTTTTCATAATCCTGAATTCAAAATAAAAAAAAAACATACATAATGGTTGACCAAAAAATCAGCTTTAAAACTGCATTAAAACTTATTGCTCCACCTAACATTTATTTTTAGCTAGGCACCGTTAAAACTTTTAAAACACTAGGTGGGCCGATAGATGTGTCCGGGAGTGTAGTTAACTTATAGCAAGTTAGCTTATTTCTAGCTTGTCTAGAATGTATCTCATTATTCTTGGGTATTATTGAAAGTACGGAATACATCAATGAGACGATTACAATGAAATTTATGTTACCTCTTGATCTACGTATAATACTTAATCAACGGATATGGATGTCAAGAATTTAGTTAATGGCTGTTTTAATTATACTTTATAAATTTTGCAGCGGTGATAGTGCTTTCGCGATCAAGGAAACCGATGGTTCTGTACGGAGGCTATACATATAGGAGGCATCGCACCATGAAGACGAAGGTGAGGTGGGTGTGCTCCAGCCACAAACACTGCAAAGCATACCTGCACACACTGGACGGAAACATCACCAAAGTGTTTGAAATACACACACATTGACATTACCTTCTCTTACTATATTTCATCTTATTTCTAACATAATAACGTTTGTTATAAATTGTTAGTTTTGCCTATTTACAAAGCAAAGCTCAGCATAATCTAAAAGTGAAAGTTTTTCATATAAATTCGTGTATTTTAAGAAATACAAAAATAGTCGGCGTGTGAAAGCAAAAAGCTAGCAATTTTATGAAATGTATTACATATTGTAAATTAACAATTCAAGTGACCTTAAAAATTATAATATTCTTATACGATTTTACAAAATGAAAAATTACAGGGTTGATGTCATATTATTAGGGTCTGATATGTGATCCCTTGTGAGAGAAGGCCTTTAGTAAATGATTAAATATTTATAGCTCTCAATTAAATTTGTATATTAAAAGCTAGTAACTTAGTAATCGGCTCAAATTTCGGAATTACATCACTGTTACTACCATCATCATCATCATCATCAGCCTTTAGACGCCCACTGCTGGGCAAAGGCCTCCCCCAAAGATCTCCACTCCAATCGGATTTGCGCTATTCGCATCCAGCGGTTACTATAGTGCTATAGTTTTTTTAATAGTGAATATTTACTAAATCATTTTTAGATTTAATAAAATATCTAATATCTTGCTAACTCTGATAGAGGTACACTATTTTTATTGCCGTTTTAATGCGGGCAAATTTAGTAGACTTTATTAAATATAATGAAATGTGTTCTACATAAACAATAAAACTATTTAAAGATTATTTGTATTAGTGAAACTAAAGCTTTACATTAAACACCAAATAAAATATTTTAATAACTTAAATTAAGGTTACGGTTAAAGATATTGTTATAAGGTATACTTTCAATGATATAAGAGATATTTATGTAAAGTTTGTTTTCAATAAAGTTTTTTTGAAATTTGTTAAAGCTCTTTAAATTTTCAAAGTTGTGATAACTCCAGAAGTTTACACTAACACTAACCTTACGATTAAGGAAGATTTCGTGAGGAAACTGATATTTTCGAAGAATATAAGTTTTTGCATGCATCAGCAGGCCTACCAACCAACTAGTACCAACGTACTATTGTTTCGTCTCCCTCTTCATGACAACGCCCAGCAGTGGGATCATGAAATCAGCTGTTTATAATGAAGTAATTAAATGAATTCATATTTACAATTTAACATATTGTTATATTCATCTTACACTTCGTTATAAAAATCAGACCATACTCAGTTTAATGCTAAATTTATTAAATGTTTGATTACTTTTTTTCAGTGACATTAATTAAAACAAAGAAGGGCAAGACGAACATCAAAGTAGGCGAACACACTTTCTACCCGAAGCCAGGGAACTGCAAGGCGGGCAGGAAGAGGTGGTCCTGCACTCAGAACAAGTACTGCAGGGCGTGCCTCCACATTGTGGATAATAAAATAGTTGCAATATGTAATGTGCATAATCATGACAAGAAATAGAAGATATCTTTTAAACTGACCTCTTTTTATATTCATTATGTCATGTAGGTGTTATAGTAATACATTTGGTAATAATGAACATGATTCTCATACCTTCCATCCTTTATATGAGATGGGTCAAAAGAAATCACCCTATTGGAAGCCCAAATTGAATCACCAAATTGTGGCGGCGCCTATTTGGCCGATATCATCTGCTCGACTTGACCAATAAATTTCTAAAGGTTCAAATAGACATAATCAAAAAACAGAATCAAACTTTTTTATTTAGAAAATAATGAGAGCCAAACAACATTGGATGACTTCTTTTGGCTCACCTTGTAGCTCCCTGCTACGAGATTCTCTTCATCGTTGAGATAAATATAGATTTGAAGACTTAACGATAACTTAGATACTGTTATATGCCAGCTCAGTCATCATTTTGTTTCATTGAATCTGATGCAAAAAATAATAACTATGTTTAGCTTATAAATAATTTTGATGTAGATTTTTAACGATTTGTGTTTTGATCTATAATGATAGCTATAACTCTAAAGGACCGATTAGACGTTATTATTTTTTTCTAATTTTACTTCAGATAGGTTAAGATTTCTATAAGGAATTATTTGTTTAGTTTATACCGAAATCATTAACGAAAACTGTTTTTTTTTTAAGTATTACAGTTAAGATGTTTAAAATCCTTAATTTTTTATAAAACAGGGTATTCTTTTTTAGCATTCTTCGTAACATCGCGTCAAGGTAAACGGCAGGCTCTGGTGGACGGCTACAAGTTCATTTTGATGAAGGACAAAAGGAGGTCGAGCTGTTTGAAGAAGAGATGGGGATGCGCCAGGCGGATGAAATACCGCTGCAAGGCGAAGCTGTACACTGTGAAGGAGAAACTGATAATATGCGATAATAACCATAACCACCCGCCGGAAGTATAGACAATACTTTCATCGAATCTATAAACGTAGGCAGTTAAATTTGGCTTCTCTTTTATTTGGGGTTTTAAAATATAAGACACCAGAAGAATATTTACACACTAAAATAAAATTTTGTCGTATTCAAGATAAATCAAGTATTAGAAATTCGCGGCGGATCTACCTCTCTTATTATAAACATAAACTGCTGCTTTTACGGGCAGTTTCCGTCATCAGGCCACGAAGTGTTGGAATGATATACCACCACCATTGCGTCAATGTAACACCATTTTTACTTTCAAAAAACATTTTAAAGTCTTTCTACTGGAAAAACAATGTATGTGAAAACACTTCATAGTGGCTTTTAATATTCTTTATTTTGCTTACAATACATTTAACTGGATGTATCTGTTGTTAACAATAATTCAATTTTGTGAATAATTTTAGGAGCTATGAATCACTCTTAACGCGACCGCACTCTAGGCATAAGGTGAATAACTTACTGAATTACTGCCTTTTGTACCATTGCGGCACACACACTATCTATATTTATATCTGAAATAATGTGTCTAAATAGTTATGTGATATTATGTAAAAAAATCTTATTTTTTTGCGTGTATGTATGTGTGTTTATGTGGTAACAATAAACGTTTTTATCCATCTATCTAAAATACCGACCCTAGAGATACATAGAAGCTAAAGTCATACATTAAACCCCACAAGATGTATAAAATAAAATATAAATGTTGAACGTTTAAGTTTTTTTTTTTTGTGTGCTTCATGATTAAAACACTATAACAATAATATTAACTTAACAAAACAATCGAAGAACAGGAGTAAGTTAACAGGCTTGTGAATTTTGTGTCTCAGGTAAATTTAAATTAAACCGAAAGGCATTTGGTGTAGCCGCAGTCTAAAGACGTTATTCTGTATAACAAGGTCTATATGTACATTTTCGTCTTCCGTTTTGGAAATAAAAAAATATTGAATCGTTAAGTCACCTTTGAAAATATTTTCAGCTATCTTCTTGACGTCGCAGAGAGGCAGGAAATTGTTGTCGCTGGGGAGCTACACCTACACGTTGATTAAGGAGACATCTGAACTAATTAAGCAACGATGGAGATGTTCCACTCACGTGAACAAAAAATGCAATGCAGTCGTCCACACTGTCGGAGATAGTATTGTCGCAGTTAAAAACAAACATAATCATAATCCAGTAGTCCAAAATCTATAATCATAACCAATGTCCGTGCTCCATATCAAGATCATAAATACAAAACTTTTTCTATCATAGATCTATCAATAAGTGTGATCTCCGTATTACAAACCGATTCGTGAACCAACGACGCACCACGGACGCAATTTAATTTTCAAAATATTATTATTGTATTTTGCTCATTTAATAACTTAGGTTAAGATAAGTTTTTTTGTTCAAGTAATCTACACAGACCTTGTCATTGTATGTACATAATATATAATTTCAAAAGTTGATAATGATTATTGTTAAGTGCAAAAAATATATTGATCTCGTCATCTGAATCAAAGGTGTTTAATTGATACAACTTAATGTGTTAACGTTGTATAACCAAGTATACAATATGCCTAAAAGCAGAAAAATTAAGTCAAGTTTCAGTTTGTTTAGCTCATGGTAAAGCCTTTACAGGTCGTTCTCAATATTAACAGATTCAGATTTAGGAGAAAACTGCTTTGGTCAGATGCGTGGAATTTATTTGATTAATGATATACGGTGCCGTTACATCAACTTAATGACCATGACCATAATATTTCCAATGAACTATTTTCAGCTGTGCTTGAGAAACTAAAGAAAAAAATGCACGTTTTCGACAAGGGCAAGAAAAGACGGAAATGTGTCGGCTGTTACAGCAAATGGAGGATGACACTGTCCAGCGCGGCAGCGAGCAATAAGACAAGGAAAGTGGCGACCTTCTGCGTCCAATGCAAGAAACCGATGTGCCTGGCTTGCTTCAATACGAGGCACTAAATGGCCCACTGCTGCACAAAATATAATTCTGTTCTACCCGCAACGAGTATTATTTTAACCAAAGAAAAGAAACACAGCGAGAAATCTCACAACTTTTTGATTTCGAAATTATTTAGAAATAGTCTAAACTTATTTTGGATTCATAAATTCATTTTATTTAATACTAGTCAGCGTTTATCTATTTAAATGGTCGATTGTTGTCGCAGATTATATACCGCCGTTCGGAATCATCGAGTCGGCGAAGGGAAATAACCTGTTAGTTGTTGAAGGGTACAGGTTCTCGATGAAGAGGGACACGTACAGGCCGAACACGCTGAGGATCCGCTGGCGGTGCTCCTCCCACCACAACAAGGGCTGCAGAGCTTGCCTTTACACGGAGAAAGACAGGATCGTTACTTTAAACAATGATCACATTCATCCACCACCTCCCAGCACCGCGGACTACAGGTTCATGGGGATGATGTAGACTTGATCGCGTTTCCATTCTTATAAAAGATTTCATATAGATCTTCTATTACTTAAGATAAGTCAAAAATTAAGTAGTTTCCGGTTTACAGGGCACAGTAGTCATTGTTAAACTTATCTAGATCTAGATCTATCAGCTACTTGCGCCAGGGAAATCCTGTGCCGTCTAGAATTCTGTAGATATTTCATAGCAAAAATGTTATTGATAGTATGATCTTAAAAATAATATTGTATATAGTCGTTAACTGTTCACGATCAAATTAATGATGGTCGATGGCAATTGTACCACTAAACACTTCCTTATATTACTTTTACATGTGTTTGTTGTTTTTTAATTGTTACATTGTTAAACATTGTATTTATATTGAGCTATTCATTAAGTGATCGTTAAAGATGATGCACTGTATCTACTTAGTTTTTGAGAACGTTCGTTAATGCATTTACTAGCTGTATAAAGCGGCAAAAGTAATTAATATATTTTGTTATAATAGTATGTATATATGAATTAAGTCGTTCGATTGTTGTTTATGTTTAAATTAATACGAAACGTCTATTTAATTCATTACGTTATACATTTTTAATGTTTACCAATAAATCATTGAAGGTTTTTGAATTTATCTTTTTCATAAACTGATACTATATGAGTTGTTTATGAGTCTAAAAGACAGGTTATGAGAATGACTATAATACTTAAGAATCATTTGTTTTTGAGATCGATAAAAGTTGATGATTAAGATATTAAATATCCTAGCTGGTAAGGACATATGAATGTAATCTTAACTAACGATAAACAAAGGGGAAATTATATCGTTATGCCTTTCGTATATAGTCTTTACTTTAAAGTCAAGTAATGACTAAGCGTTGATCGCTCTATGTCCCTTTTTTATAAACGTTTGATGGAGTTGGTAAGTTAAGTTTTTATCATATCTCATCAATTTGTTTGTTTGTTTTTACTTTCGCTATAATACACACTTTTGAATATTGCGCAGATGACATACCAAAGTTCGTGCTGACAGAGTCCCCGAAAGGGAACAACCTTATAACAATCGGGGAGTATCGATTCTCCATGAAGAAGGAGACGCACAGGCCAAACACCAGAAGGATACGATGGCGATGCTCCTCCCACCACCACAAGGGGTGCAAAGCGAGCCTTTACACGATAGATAATAAAATAGTAACTCTTAGAAATGTTCACCTACACCCACCTCCTCTTAAAAAGCAAATGCACCACAACCTACCTTATTTTCAAACGGAATGATTTGTTACCAGTAATACAGTTACTAATATACAGCACGAACGTTTTATTCGCTTATCTCTCTGAAATAATTTTGAGATTAGACAAATCTTAAGTTTATGTTTTTTTACGCTAATACATTTTGGTTCCTATTTAAAAATATATTAAGGTAACAACGTTTAAGTTTCAACCGATGCTATTTAACCACTGCTACAAATATGTAAATTGAATTTATCCGGTTGTTAACTGTTTTAAATATTTCAATGTATTATATAATATACACTATGAAAGAAGATATTGTGGCCGAATAAAGCAATTACCAAAGTTTTAAGATCTCTTCTTAACATCATGTTTACTTAATATTGAAACGGCGGAGTTAAGTTCAGAGTTTCCTGTGTTTTTATGTTTTTTGTTTTAATATTATTTTGAGCCGTTGTTATACAACTAAACACTATGAAGAGCAGGATGGTCGCCTAATATTTAGAATTACCCTTTTCTATAACTACGAGTATGTATACTATATATCAACGCCTTAATATATAAAGTACTATTTCTTCAATATATTTCTAGTTGGAAAATACATAGTGGCTGCTACTCAGACGGTCTACTGTTACCACAGCTAATTTGGTGACGGTAATTTTTCCTTCGATATCAATTCAAAATTGTCTAAATCAAACAATCAATTTAATTATTTTTCATGATGGCGATTATTCATTCGATTTGATACTTGCATCGGTTATGAATATGAAAACATTGAATTTACGGTCAGTTTTTAAAACTGTTATTCTCCAATATCTGATATTGTTTTACTAAAATAATATTAAAAGATCAACAACATTTATGTCACCGGAAACGTTAATTTCCACTGCTGAACATAAACCACGTGATAGGATTGTTCTCGTACTCAACACTTGGCTTGCGCAAGCGCAATATTTAAGAAAACATCACACAAGCAATTTGAATTGTTTTTTTTTTTTTAATAAACCTTATACGAATTTACAGCTAAATTCGTAACATCGCAAAGGGGGAAGACCTTGATATGCCTCGACGGTTACACGTTCTATCACAAGAAGGAGAGGATACCAACAATAAAGAAGAGATGGGTCTGCTCTACGAACTTCTGCAAGGGTTGCCGCGCTGTCATATACACAGTAGACGACACCATAGTGATCGCAAAGAACGAACATTCGCACGCGCCGCAGATGTGGAGCTCAGTTACCGGTAACACGAACCATTGAAGCTGTAATAAAATATCATTTCACGTACCTATAAATTACGAAATTCATTTATCTTATAAAAGCTATTTCTAGCTTGTTACCATATTAGGAAATTTGTAATGACAAAACAATTTATATTTTTATGTAAATTATCGCATGTATACACACTATATAATATGCACAAACAAACAATTGTTTTCTGAATAATAATTTCATAAAACAATGTAATGAGTATTATGTTATAAATGTCCAATATATGAAAAAATATTTACAATAAAGAAAACTTTATTCTTAAGCTTTATTGTTTTCCTAACGCGTCACTTAGTTTGAGTATATTATTAAAGTCTAGATAAGTCTCCGAAAATGGCTGCTGTGGCATGTAACAAGATTATTGACTAGCCTTTTTTCGTTTTGTCTCCAATTAACCTTTGTCCTTAATTTACACGTAAGTGACGATAGTAACACAAATGGTGGTGAGTATTCAGTCTCTCATATGTTGATAGAACACAGCAATACCTATTTATTTACTGGTGGTAGGTCTCTGTTGCCGGAGATCGTCTAGGTAGCACCGCAGCTCATATTTCTACCGCCAAATAGTATTGTGCAAACATTACTGTGTTTCGGTTTGAGGGTCGCTGTAAGCTAGTGTAATTACTGAGGTAACGAGACTTAACATCTTATGTATTAAGGCGACGAGCGCAATGTGGTGCAGTGTATGCCATCTTAACTAGCGCCGCGTTGTCATGGGTAAGCGTATCACTTACCATCAAATGAACGTCTCGCTCGTCTTGTCGCCTCGTAGAATTAAAAAAAACCTTATGTCAGCCTATTTACCACCACTATAGTTAACCCTGAAAGTGGAGTTCCGAAATCGAACCAGGGACCGCCGTGTTACTAAGTTAATCAATGTTTAGACGAGGCAGTTGTGTCAAATTTAACTAGAGGTTTTTAAAGGATTTTCTGTCTTCTGTTGGAAAAACTAGCGTTAAGAATCAAGCCGGGAGGATGACGCATGCGTAGTCTTATTATCCGGGCTCTATTACCTTATAAGATTAGAATGTGCCGGAATGACCTAACCTTAGACACAAAGGTAATGAGTTCGATTCTCTGTGAATTTTATGCATTTTGCTTTTTCTCTTCCACAGTACTAACTTTAACCTTTTATATCTGCTTAACCGCAAGAGCTGTAGACTTTTTTTTTCGTATTTCTCATGTCCTTATCTTATACTTTATTTTATCCTCAAAGAGTATCCTTGTAACTCTTCCGGTCTACAATTAGAACATTTTACGTTAGGAAAAGTTTTAGAAAAATAAGTGTACCTAATTCCTAGTCAGACGTACCGGAACCACAACCCGTGCCTTTATATTTGATCTTCATCCTTCATCAGGGCAATGAACCACGGGCTCGGTAACCTAGAATGACCACGACCCGGTCAAAATGCAAACAAATCCGGGTGTAACTACTTTAAACGGAATAACGTTGACATGTTAAATTTATTCCAAATTCCAGCGAAATTTGTAACATCGAAGAGAGGGAAAACTTTGATATACCTCGACGGTTACACGTTTTATCACAAGAAGGAGAGGATACCGACCATTAAGAAGAGATGGGTCTGCTCTACGAACTTCTGCAAGGGCTGCCGCGCCGTCATATACACTGTAGACGACACCATAGTGATCGCGAAGAACGAACATTCTCACGCGCCGCAGATGTGGAGCTCAGTTACCAGTAACAACTTCATCTAAGACCACTGGAAGTTACCTATGAGATGCTGCATATACCAATGCACCGCCGAAAAACACAAAGAAGCTAGATAGATATATTTGTTAAACATGCATATATGTTGTTTTTGTGTATTTCATACTCTAACAGATATTTATTTTATTTATAATAAAACAAACTGTAATTATAAAGAATGTCTTAATGATAAATATGGTTTTGTATGTATAAATGCTGCGGACCAATACGTATGAATTGTGAAGATCTGTTTACAAAATATGTGAAAAATCTAAATAAATCTTATTTTGGGTTAAATCTTTTAATGAAAAATCTATTAATGTAAACAATTGTTACTTGTACTTCTAACTACTGTATTACTTATTACTTAACTTAAGTAAAATTACTGAAGCGATGTGTAAAGCGATTGCAACTGCTGTAACAGTTTCTACGTGAGTTAAAACTTAATGCAGTTTTGTATTAAGTTAATTTAAACAAACACTTAAAGATCATCATATTTTAATAATAGTTTTGTTATTTTTTTTTAATTACACCATATTACCTGTAATTATATACTCGTTACTGCTTAATGTACATATATTACGAGTCTACGTTACTGTCATGTATTAAATATGAACTCATTCATTCTACCTTTAAATCGCTTTGAACATGAAATTTTATATTTCAAATACAGAGTCATCATGTTATATCATACAGATATTTTTTTATATAACGAAACTTTACGATGAGATAATCCGTCTCGCCATAAAATGGTGCTGGTTATGATGATAACAACAGCACCATTTTGTGCTTAAACTACAACACTTATTGGAGCTGAACACTGGTGAAATGTGAAAAGATTTTTGTCTACTACAACCTTCATATTTTAAATCTGCTGCCCATTGGCGAATTTGAACAACTTTAGTTTTCTAGTAATTTAATTTTTAGTTTGCATTAAATGATTATAAGAATTAAATGGTACGATGGGATTTTTGTGCCTATTCGTGGCATAAATCCTAAAAATTAAACGAAATTAAAAAAATCTGCTGTCATGACAAATGTATAAAAACAATATTCTGGATTAGTATACCATCTTCCGCCTCTTTTGTATTTGTAAGTCCGAATCTCAATAACGCATTTTGAAACAATTTATATTCACAAAAAGCGTCACTTATTATGTTATATACGTACATACATAAAGAACTTTTGATCCTTTTTGCTCCTGTTATGCCCTTTATCTAAACAGATTCAATAATCATTTCTTTAACTTCGCAGATTCAAGGATGAGGTTCGTGATGTCGCGCCGCGGGAGGAGGATGATCAACTTGGGCCGCTACTCCTTCAGCCTGAAGTCGAACACAGTTGAGGGCAAGTCGGTGTGGCGATGCACCAGCCACAGCTCCAGGGGGTGTCCCGCTTCAATCTACACCTACCGCGACAAAATCATATTCCAAAAACATTCACACTGTCACTAGAACATTATACAATGGAGTTTATACCACCAAAGTTTGATTTTGATATGAACTCCATAATAACCTTTTGATATTCTTTATTTGTATAATCAAAATTAATATAAAAAAATGCCTTGAATGTCTATATTCTTATTATTGTAATACTTAAATAACTAATGAGTGTAAACTGTCAAAAAACCTTAAGGTATTTAAAAAACTTACCGTGTAACATTACAGGTCTTTTGCTTTATGTTGTTTGTAGTCATTTGTATAGAAAAATAAGCGCAGTTTTTTTTTGTTAAGTTATTTTTAATTTATTTTATTGAATATGCTGTTTACTTACATAGATAATTTTAATGAGAAATTTAATAATTTATTTTTCGTTTTACATGTGTATTGTAATGGCACCGATGGCTGTTCTGTTGTTTACTTGTATGTTTTTGTTGTGAATTGTCTTAATAAAGTTTGAAAATTGTATACTATATTAACCACTTTCAAAGAATCTACAAGCTCATAGATCATTAAATTATTAATGTTTACTATTTTTGGTGTAATATATATGTGGAACAAGTTTTAAAGGTTATCGTTTCTGTTCGCAGGTAATTTTATATAATCATCATTCGTAAGGTAAGTAGCGTAAATGTTGTTTGTTTTTTTTTATTTATAACTTATGTAACTTAATGAATTTGTATATTTATATACGAATACATCATCATGATTTAAATATTCGCATTTTTATTTATCTCATTAAACGATCTTTTGTTATTTTTTTAATGTTTTTGTAAAGTAAAAATAATAAGAAGATACTGTTATTAAGAATAAAGTGATACTATTTTTTTTTAAACGCATTTAACAAAGTTAAAATCTTTTTTTTTATATATATCTGTCATAAAGAAATTATCTTACTAAAAACAAACTATAAATATTGCTTAGTCGTTCAGTTCCGAATTATACATTTCTCAATTAAAGAAAAAATGGTTGCAGTTATGACTATATACGGTCTACGGCAAAAGAGATCTACCACCACGTGTTTCCTCGTGTTCTTCAAATTTAACTTACAAAGGTAATCATTATTCTGTCCCATGTACAAAACATCATCGCCATCTAATGGTATGATGTTAATTTGTCACTTTTAAGTTGAGGAAAAACCTTTGTATAATTTTTTCTTCAATGATTGAAAGTAAGTTTGATAACCGCTTCACTAGATGGCACTAAAAAGTATTTTTAAAATATTCTCTCGTTCAATAGTTGGACATAAAATACCAACAAGCACGAGTTAATTTTTCACTTAAAGTACGTATCATTCGAATTTTTAAATTTTTTTATTTAAAATTCATTTATATATACATTTTCATACGTTTAAAATTAATTAACAATACTATTGCAGGTTCGCCAGTTTTCATCACATCGAAACGTGGCAATCAATTGATCCTGATGTCGGGCTACAAATACTTCGTGAAGAAGAGCCACAACGTCGGCAACATGACGAAGAGAAGGTGGCACTGCTCAACTCACCACGCGAAAGGTTGCCGCGCCCTTCTGCACACCACCGACGAAACTATATTCAAAATATACGATCACCACAACCACCACCCAGTTCACAAATGGTGATAAACTTCGCTCAATCCATTCTCTTGCCACCTCCGGATCTACTACTTTACAACCGGGAATGAATTAGTTGACAAATTAAATTTACTTATTTCGTCGTTGTGTTGTGATTTTTTCAAAACTCGTATTTAATTTGTTTTCAGTCCTTTCAGTGCTTCTCACTAGATACATAATATTCATAGTACAAACCTATTGAACGAAAAATTTGAGTCTGATTTCAAGAATGTGTTATTTTCTTTTGTGTATATTATTTGTATTTGTTAAGTTTATTGGTTAATATATTCTCAGATAACCAACAATAATACATTTTGTTTTTATTATATAATCTTAATATAATTAAAATGAACACCATTACAGAGCGAAGCTCCTGAGAGACAAATTAAACTGAAATGTTTAGATAACTGTTAGATATGTACAGATGTATACATTATGTATTAAATAGTTTTTTTTGGTAATTGAAAGTTATTGACCACATCTTTTAAATAGGCTATAGACCAAAAAATTATCGCAGGAAATTTCATGAAATTTTACTTTCAACTAGTTAAGTAAATAAATACACTCTAACATGTAATGTAATCTATAAGTCGCCTGAAACATGAAATGTTTTAAACTTTTTTAGTAAGCACTAAATATATATTTTTTAACGATTTATGTTTTATTTTTCATATGAAAATTTATATTTACTAACTCAGAGCATCTGTCTGCCGATAGACCGTACTTAGCTACTAAAATTAGTACAGTTGAAGTTTGTAAAATTAGTAGAATATTAGAGCGTTTATTATCTTATGTTCTCTAATATTTTTATATATGTTTAATATGATCTCTTATAATAATGTCATGTTATTTACCACTATTTTTCTGTTATATTAGCTCGATTTGACTAAACTGTATAATATTATATTAGCTATAAATCTTATTCGTAATACTTAAAGAAACTCAAATAAAACTTTCTTTTAATGATTTCTTATATTTCCGCGAATGTTACACATTTATTAAAACTCGATTTTACGGATTTTATCGCGTTTATTATTTAATTTGTTTATTCCCGACGTTTCGACCGCTTTGCAGCAGTCATGGTCACGGGAGGACACTTGGAACACTTGTTTTGTAAAAATTTAAAAGTTGAAGCAACACGAAGATTTCGCATATTGATTTTACTAAAAGTTTAATTACCAAACTCATCATTAACTGTTGGATTAGGAAATTAATCAGCTGCTTAACATGAAGAAAGACTGACATTAAAATTATATCATATCACTACGACGCCATTTAAAAATAAACCGAAAAAAGTTATCAACAAAAGTATAATATTTTTATCTAGTATTAATATGTAAATTGTAAGACACGTTTAACTTAAATAATAACTTGCGTAAGTCATCTCAAATCATGTCAATGCAGCGACAGAGCAGTCACATTTACCGAAATCTGTGGAGACCTGATCACCATCACATGTGAAACTAACTCACTGGTCCTCATTTCAGGGAATCCGGAGTTCATCATTGGGAAGCGCGGCAACCGGCTCATAAGTTACGCTGGTTACTATTACGTAGTGCACATGTCGAGAAACATAAGTGGCGGGGTGATGAAGACCAGGTGGTACTGCCACACGCACCACGCCAAAGGCTGCAAGGCGGTGATACATACGGTCGACGACGTCATCGTCTCCTGCAAGACCGCCCATAATCACGGCTCAATAAGAAAATCAGTTTAACTTGAAATTAAAGTAAATAAGTTATTGTGGCAAATACAAGAATGAAGAGTTTTTCTTTAATTTTAATATAAATATTACGTCTGTATACAAAGTTTTATTTCTCAGAAGCGACGTCGCTCTAAATTCAGAGAATAATTTTGACCATTAAAAATGCAAAATACTGTTATATATATTTTTTTATTTGTATGTCAAGCTTTTTCTCGGACTAATGTCTGAGATCTTATTTGCTATTACATGTATTTAGCTGTAGTTACTCTTAATTACTTCCATTTCTTTTAACAGCATCCTTAGTAAGCTTCTCCATAAATTTTATCAACACTTCTTTATTTTTTGACATTAACATTACGCTTAGATTCTCTTTGCGTATCTTTACTGTTATATTTAACCATGAGTACGTAATGTAACTTGCTTGTTCAGCTTCATAAGGGTCTACGTGAATACGTTCTCATCATAGTCAAGTAGGTCCTGCATACCGTTTTGAATGGGGACAGTGGTGTGGTGGTTAACATGTCCTCATTTAGAAAATTTTTGATCTGGATCTAAATTTAACTTTTTCCTTCCACAATCTGATCATGATATTACTAAATATAACCTCTGTGTCCAGAAACAGTTTTCGTGACGTCGTCCCGCGGCAACAGGCAGATATATCACCACGGCTACACTTTCTCCGCTTGGCCGAGGAACTCGAAGAGGAGGCCAGAGGTGAGGTGGTACTGCTCGTCGCACCACGCGCGAGGCTGTACCGCCTCTTTGTACACCATCGATGACGTCATCATACACGCAATCGGCAGCCACTGTCACACACCGAAGAAACGGCGGCTAAGAGAAATTGTGTTCAAACAATAGAAATCAATGTTCATGTTATTGTTACGGAGGTAGATTTAATGTTCTCTCTAATCGCAATCTTCTCTCACAAGTAAAGAATTAAGAATACTTATGACGATGCCTTATGGCCATAAAAACTGTTCTTCTAATGTCTGTTTCCTCACATTTTTCTTCACTGTTAACTCATGCTCATTGAGTGTCCTTATCACTTGATATATCATACTTTGTTAATATCGATATTTCTCACATTAGGCCTACAGACTGTATATGTATCGTTCCATATTATAATAAATAAAGTAATTACAAGTTAAACTTAGGTAGTGGCATCAATATTATTTCCTGTTTGCACATATAGTAGAATTGTAGATATAGATAATATATATGTGAAAAAATCAAACGTGTTATTCATCATCAGAGTTTTTTCTCACAAACCTTTCACCAATAAAACACAAATCAAATAATTCAATAATTCTAATAGACAAGTGGTATATGTTTTAGATATAATCACTAAATATTGAAGATATATATATATATATATATGATAAAAATCATTTGGATTTCTTTCGTAAGTTACTAACACTAAAATAAAATATTTTCGTATAGATCACTAAAAACCACTTGAAGCTTTATTCAGAGTTTAATAAATATTTGACAGTTATTTTTAACAGTAAATTTGCTTTAGTAACTATTTAAAATAACAATTCGTTAGTTTTCCATTAAATCTGTTTCAGGTATTAATCACTACATAATGAATAAACAACACCTGTAACTTAAGTGATGACAACTTTTCTATTTCCGTGTCATCTTTTTTTATCGTTAAAGTCAAACCTCTAACAAAAAGTGACAGAATGTGTGTTAATTCGTCATAACAACGTGGTGCTAGTTAAGAGGGTACACATTGTACCCCATTGCGCTCGTCGCTTTAAGACAAATTGTTAAGTCTCGTTGCCCCAGTAATTTCACTAGCTTACATCGCCTTTTAAACCGGAACACAGTAATGTTTGCACAATACTATTTGGCGGTTGAAAAAGAAGCTGCGAGTACCTAGACGGTCTCCGGCAACAAAGACCTACTACCAGTAATTTCTTCAATTTCATGTCATTGTACATATCTTCTAATTCTTGTTTAACTGCAATTTGCACCTAAAATTTAAACATTTTAACGAATATGATATTTCTTTTGTAGTTTAACATTCCTACTGTATATTGTTCACTTGCCTATTTGCTTTCAAGATGATATCGTCTCGTTAGCAATATAATTTCACTTATAACAAAGTGCATTGTAATGTTTACATATTATTTTATTATTTTTTTATTTACATTACAACTTTGTACATACAAATAGACCAACAATAGTTACGCGGAAATGTAATGGTACAGGCGAGCTTAACACCCATTGAGTTTTCTACCAGCTAACTTTAGCGGAAAAGAAAAGTTCTTCAAGGTTAGTTAACGTACAAAAAGTGTTTAAATATTCTATATTTATTATACATGTATACTTATATATATAATATAACCAAAAAAACACAACACATACAAGTACATATACAAGATGGGCCAAAAGAAATTACCCTATTGGAAGCCCAAATTGAAACACCAAATTGTGGCGGCGCTCATATGGCTTATATCTTCACGACTTGACTAATAAAATTGTAAAGGTTCAAATAAACAATCAAAAAACAGAACCAAAGTTTTTCATTTAGAAAAAAAAAGAGAACCGAACAACATCGGATGACTTCTTTTAGCCCACCTCATGTATACAAAAAACAAAATACATAGTATATGCTGGATATTTACAATGGAACGTCAAGAAATCGATTTGGGCGTATTCGGTTACGGTAGAGTGGGACACTGGGTTTGATGGCAGACGACGTCAACGTTAATCAATGGAAAATATAATAAAAACGGGAAACGGTGAACACCAGTGCAGCCTGTCTATATCCGACTTCGGTGCGTTAAAAAGTAATCCACGGACGTCGGAGTCGTGTGCGATAATGGGATTGCGAAGTGAATTAATTTATTTAATTAAAACCTATTAAGTGCATACTGAGTCTAATTTCCTAAATCTACGATAGACAGAGAGTTGGGAGACGAAGAACGCCCGCACTCCCCCGCGCTCTCTACGTTAAATATACAAAAAAACCTTCTCGCTCACGAAATGCTGATTGATACACCACGAGGATATCAGAATTTTTTCAGTTTTTCAGTACACAAGCGACTTGAAGTTCGATGTTACAATTGTACCTTAAGTAAAAACAAAGGCCACAAAAAAATCTTGTCTGAAATGATTTCTATTTGTTAATAACCTTAATACACAAAAAGAGGCATGGCGAAGCTGCTACAAAACAGCAAAAATATTTGAATCTACTTTTTATTTTGTATGAAGGTTACACTATTAAATGTTTTAAGTGGTTGTTTAGTATATCAAATGTCGTCGGGAAACTTGATTGTAAATTTGTATACAATTGTAGCAAATGATAGTGATACAAAACCGTTCGTTATGAAAATACACATGTATTTTTATAGTCCCAAGTCATAGAAAGCTTAAGCAATCAAAACTGTTACCTCTTATGAATAGTTTTATAGTTATCTATTAACATAAAATAATTTTATTTCTATAACAAGAATATTTAAAACTTATCCTAAGTTATTTCTTATATATCCACGTGAACTCATCTAAGACATAATCGCGGGGACGAATTGGGCGCAGAAAAAAATCATGGATATCAGAGCGAGCAAAGAGAAAATTTGTGTGGAACTGAAACTATTTTTTACTTTTTCAGCGGTATATATAAGATCGCGGAAAGGCAAGCCGATGATCAAGCTGAACGGCTACACGTACTTTTCGGCGCAGGCCAGAGGCGAGATGGTCAGGTGGCGTTGCTCCACGCACCACCCCAAGGGCTGCAAAGCGTCAATGGTCACCGTTAAAAATGAAATCGTATCTGTAAACGACGAACATACACACGACCCGTAGATTAATGTAAAACCACTCATTGATTTACAGACATACTATAAATTAACAATTAGTATTTAAATGTTCCTTTTTCTACAAAGTTAAGGACCATTATAATTTATACCAATAAAATATTATTAACAGATTTTTACCTTTTATCTTAAAGGATATTAAATTAACAACCCTGTACTATTTGAATGTTGCTAGATAATATGATTACAAAGATAAGGCAAGAATTAAAGAAGACTAACGCTTTCATCAGAAGGTAAAGGATAATGTTCGAATAGCTGAATATAGTTTTCAGAAATACTTTCAGTATTTCAGTCTACTGCTTAACCAGTGAAACGGGATTACTGTAATAATAAGCTTTAGTGTTAGTCTCTTACTTATGACAGGCTTTTCTGATAATCACTTAATTTACGTACAAATCTGTTATAAAATATTTCTATACAATTTTTTAAGTGATTTTCCTTTCACAAACGAAAACATCCAAAAGATATAACTTGAAAAAATGTACACGGCGTCACACTAATGTTGTATGTATTAAGTATGATTATATATATAATAAGTATTTATTAATAGCACAAAATCACTTCACAAAGATTCGAAACTCGTGTGGTAGATTCGCAGAGTTTAAGTATTATTCTAATTACAGTGTTAGAATCTGAGTGTTACGGATATGTAATGTCTGTGTCTTTCCGTAGCGCGGTTTGTGACGTCACAGAGGGGCAAGAGGATGATCAAACTGAACGGGTACAAGTACCGCCCTATACCCTCGAAGAGGGAGAAGGTCCGCTGGAGGTGCTCCACTAATCACAACTGTCGCGCCTACATCATCACACTCTGCGGGAACATAATGAGCGTGTCCGAAGACCACATTCATCAACCGTCATTTGCGGACGCGTCCATATCCCCAAACCCATAGAAGAGTTATTACAAAAAAAAGAATCATATGATAATAAATTTAAGTTACCAAATATACTCCCGGACACATCTATCGGCCCACCACCCAGTGTTTAATGTTTCGACTGTGTCTAGCTAAAAATAAATGTTAGGTGAAGCAATAGGTTTTAATGCAGTTTTGAAGCAGATTTATTGGTCAACCCCTATGTATGTTTTTTTTTTATTTTTTTTTGTAATTTCGAATTGATTTGGCCGGCAGAAATTTTACAACTTGGGCGACAATTTCAGATAGAGTATCAGTATTTTTTGGTCAAAACTGGTTCTAAGTTTAGATTTGCCTTTTTATGGAACCAATAATTGGAAACACCAAAAAAAAATCCAACTTGTGCGAAATAAAAAAAGTTTTCTCCATTCCTGGGTCGTTGAAAACAATGAACAGACTCGAATTTTCGTTTTTTTTTCATAATCCTGAATTCAAAATTAAAAAAAAACATACATAAAGGTTGACCAAAAAATCAGCTTTAAAACTGCATTAAAACTTATTGCTCCACCTAACATTTATTTTTAGCTAGGTTCCGTTAAAACTTTTAAACACTAGGTGGGCCGATAGATGTGTCCGGGAGTGTATATTCTCGTCGAGCCGACTTCCGTTTTTGTTGAGAGATATCACTGAACACAATTCCCACGCATTGTTATCTTTTTGTACATAAATAATGATTTTCTATATAAATGAGGTCCGAAAAATAATATATTCTAAAATTTGATTAATATAATTTATTGTGCATCTCCCACTTAGTTTTATTGTACATGAGTATATAACTTAAAATAAGTAACACTGAGATCTCTATTTCGCTTCCGGTACCACATAAGTTCATGTTCAAAACAACGTCTTAATCAAAATTGATTTGTAAGTATTATAACTAAGTCTCTTTACCTCAGTGATTTCACTGACAAACATGTTTTTCGGTATGTTTGTCGTTATTGAGCTATGTACATTGTCTCCTGAAAAGTATTTCACTCGTGGAACCTTTTTAATAGTCATCATCATGCGATGCCTTCTTCAAACAGAAGTTTCGTGCACAGATTGAGTAAACTAATCTAAAAACAAATTATAGGAAAGTGGGTAGTCTTAAAAATCATTAAAAAATTATTTTAGACTACCCATATTAATTATTTAATATCAGCTCAAGTACATTTTCGAAATAATTTGTTTCTTTAACTTTAAATAATTATAATTTTTAGTTCAATTTAAATATTATTTCTTTAGTTGAAGCATGTTTTTGCGATTTTTGTGCGGGTATAAATAATAACGCTCCGGCAGCAAGGACAGTCGCGCTCCGTCCGCCGAAGTATAAGGACCTATTAAGAAATTATAACGCTGTTAGACAAATTTAAGTAGATTCTATGAAAATTCGTTTTTTTGAGATAATCCCCAAAATTGTATAATAATCCAAGTACCGTTGACAACATGTTTTTTTTTTAATCAATTTAGAGAAGCCCGTGCTTGGACATTTATAATAATTACGCCGGTAACATATTTAAATTTTTTTGTTTGTTTAACTTTATTAATTATCATTTCAGTCGAATTCATAATATCGCGAAGGGGAAAGAAGATGATCCGACTGCACGGTTACACTTACTACTCGGTCTCGACTGGTAGCCCTAAGGTGAGGTGGAGGTGTTCCACCCACGCGTCCTGTGGCTGCCTGGCCATCTTGTACACGATTAACGACTCGATTGTTATGATGAAAAACAGCCACAACCACCCGCCACGACAAAATGAAGCACTATAACCTCTTTTTTAAACCAAGAGTTTTTATTTTTTTCATTCACTATAAGAAAAATTTCAAGTTTGAAGTTTACTTGTCTTTACTTTGGTAAATCAAAAATGTATAAAAATTGTTTTTCTGAATTGGATGTCAGAAATTTAAAAAGTAATTATCGCAAAGAGAAAAAAATAAAAAAAATATTTTGTTACATTTGGTTTTTGCTTTTTGCGGTTGTACTTTACATTATTTGTAATTGTAAATAGTTTTTTTCAACAATAGACATTGTTCATGTTCTGTTTATTTACCTATTTAGTATTTTAAAATTGTTTTAATTGATATTCTTTGAAGTAAGCAATTTTTTCGTATTCATATTTTTTAATTATATTCTACGTCTACTTGAAGTATCTATACCACCGTTCTTATTATAATCCCTGTATATGAACTAAAATGGTTGGCCGACATATTCGGTAAAATATATTAATTTTTTATCTATTAAAGCAGTCCAAAAATCCAAGTATTGCAAGTTAAGTTTTTTATTACTTCAACAGATGGAGCCACTGCAAAAATAGATCGCACTGTCGTTTGTATGATTGTCAATCGAATAATTTATACATTTTTGTATAGCAGACTCGGTATAGTAGGTTATTACGGAGTACATAGTTGTATCCAGCAGCTGGATCCTTCTACTTCATTACTAACCAGTATAGTATTAGCAGTACTTAGATCTCTATCTTTACGGAACGGAAAGTAATATAACGATTCAATTATTAAACGATTACGAGTATACAAATAATATTTAAACCTAGTACTCGATTTCATACGTGTAATTGAATGACAGTGAGCTTGGAAATGGAAACTTCATCTGGTCCTCATATATTGACAGCGGGAATACAACAATTCTTTTATGGAGGCTACTAAACAAGTCTGCTGCCTTATTACTAATCAAACGTCAACGTATGATCAAGGAATCGAACCGGAGACCTTTGTTTTATAAGAACAAACGAGAGAATATTCCAGCGGATTATTTATTCTGAATATTTGTATATCATTTCTAATTTACGATATATGTTTGTTTATATCCAAGATTCAGTCTAAGTCATTGAAGAGCAGACTGATTTCATCTAGACTACTGAACTTTACCATCAAGGATATCACTTATTGGGGTATTGATCAATATAAAAGGTTACTGCTTCAAGATTTCCGTCGAGATCTATATCGACTGAAAATTGCCTTTTGAACAATTACTTTTTGTTTGTGGTACTTTTAGGCGGTGTTCAATATTTGACATCTAAATGGGGCAACACTATGCTCCTGTACGAAGGGTATACGTACCATTTGAAAGGTAAATCTGATGTGAGGAGGATCTGGCGGTGCTCCCGCCACTGCTCCCTCCGTTGCCGCGCCACCCTGACAACAGTATACAACAACGTCGTCAGAGCCAACCATCAGCACAATCACTCACCGGCTTAATATTGTCCGTCGAATGAAAAATAATATTAGAAAATTGAAAATTAAACTAATTAAATTATTTATTGTAAAATAACATTACAATTTACTGTTAACACGAATAAAAAATCTATTACTAAAGTAATTATTTTAACGTAATTTGATCTTTTATACCCATTTCTATTAGAAACATCTCTTTCAAATACATATTTTATACGCCACAGTTTTTACATCCACACTTCACCAATCAGAGAGATCACACTTCGTACACTGCCCAAATACGAATGAAACGCGACTTATAGACATTCGCATTTTATAGCGAACGACGTTATGCCATCCCCTCTCTTTTTTCATGTCAGTCTTTTAAAAAATTAATACAATTACTATTTTACTAACAAAATGTTTGTACTCACGATAATTTTTCCTTAGTATCTAACATTTCGATCGACAAAGCTTCTAGAGGAGCTGGACATCACCTGATAAGTGTATGTTAATTAATTAGTATGATATACACTGCACCTTAATTACACTCGTCGCTTTAACTAAAATGTATGGTCTCGTTAATCCAGTAATATCAATAGCAACTAAACCTTTGATAATCTTTGCACACTACTGTTTGACCACAGGATGATGGTGAGAGGTTACCATCGACTTTCCTTAATTCCTATATTTCTTTCAGCGTCAAACAGCAGGTGTTGGAACTGTTAATTCTCTATAAAATCCGCTTAAATTTCAGGCTCATGTTTCATGATGTCGGAACGCGGCGCTCGCCTGTTGCTGGTGAACGGGTACAAGTTCCGGCGGCAGTGCGACGTGGGCTTGAAGACGAGGTGGTGGTGCAGCACACACTACAACAGGGGTTGCCGTGCTGTTGTGTACACGGTGGGCACGCGCACCGTCCGCTGCAAGAATGTGCACACACACGGACCACACTGCTGAAACTCTGTTCCTGGAGTATTCTCTGCATCTTCACTTGCTGTGCTCATGAAAGTTCACAATCTCGTCGCAACTTTGTATAAGTTGGTCACTGGTGACGTGATGCAATGTAAACATCCTAACTAAAAGATATCCTTATCAGATAAGCTTCTTGCTAATGCTGTCGCTGTATCGTAAAAATAAATGTAATATCACTTTTTATATGTGTGTAATATTTCAACAAACACATTGTTAATGGTACTGTTTTTTTTAGTTTTACCCGTATTTATTTTTTTATTTTAAATCTTAATTATATATTAAATATACGAATTTTGCGTCCTATACCTGGCAACACTGATGTAATACAATTAGATTTTTTGCTAGGATTTTAAGTGATAAGTTATCAAATTTTTACAAATTCCGCTCCCTAAAAAAATTTTATATTTTTAATGTATATGCCAAAAAGAATTACTTAAGTATATGAAATGCCTATATTAGTGCGACTTTAAGTTAATAGAAAGGTAATCTAAAAGGTGTAATTTTATGTACATTTATATGAAAGCAAATTAAAGTTCTTTAACTTAAGCATTAACGCAATGATTAATTTGATAACTTTTCATTTGGTAAGAATATATTTCAAATTTTTGCTTGTAAAAAATAATAAAAAAGAATACGCATAAAGTAACATTGATTGTCTACTTATTAAAATATATATTTTTACCACCGCAGCTCCTATTTCAACCGCCAAATAGTAGTATGCAAACATTACTGTGTTCCGGTTAGAAAGGCGCTGTGAGCTAGTGAAATTACTGGAGCAACTAGACTTTATATTTTAGGTCTTACTGACGAGCGCAATGTGATGCAGTGTATACTATCTTAACTAGCACTGCGTTGTTATGTGCAAGCGTATCACTTACAATACGGTGAACGTCTCGCTCGTATCGTCACTTAGTCGAATAAAAAAAAACTGAACTAGACAATTGTATATATTCAGGTGATTACACGATTGAGTCGTCAGAATCCCGCTTCATTTACCTCGATGGCTACAAGTTCAGCAAGCAGCGGGTGTTTGCACTGAAGACGAGGTGGTTCTGCAGCTCCCACCACAGCAAAGGCTGCAAAGCGATGCTTTACACTGTAGACGATGATATTGTTAAATGCAACAACGTGCACAACCACCCTCCGTACCCACCCTCGTGCTTATGAGAACCATTCATTGTCCACTCCTAAGGAAGCTTGAGGTGGAACAGACAGCCGTCTGGTGGTGAAGGGGTCACAAAGGAAGAGATGTCACAACTACAGTGACTGTATCATTCTCTCATCATCACGAGGTTGTCTTCTTCAAACTGAAATTTGGCAGTTAGAGAACTATCCCTAACTTCACCTACTATTTTCAAGTGATGGTATTAAATACTATATTATAATCATATATAATAATCTTTGTATGCGTAGGTACGCTAAAATGTATAATTATTTTAGTAATATGTTTGTATGATTATTTAATATTAAGTAACACAAAGAAACTATAAGTACACATTACCGATAAAGCAATTTAAGTATGTTATTTGTGCGTAATAAAATCTAGTATTTTCATTTTACAGATAAACACATGCTAGTAAAACTTACATTTTTTCATTATTACGCAAAGTTTCGAAAGAAATATTAATTTGTTAATAGCTTAACTACTACAGTAACAGTATCTGTCTAGATGAAAACGGAACCAAGTATGTACTGCATCTAAATTTCGTTGAATTATTTCGACTAAGTTGCGTGAAATCATTTCAGAGCCGCATTTCGCGACGTCAGCGAAGGGCTTCAGGATTATCGCGATGTCGGGTTACAGGTTCAGCCAGCATTCGCGGGTGGGGGTCAAGACACGCTGGTTCTGCGCCACCCACCACAGCCTGGGCTGCAAGGCCGTCATCTATACCATCGAAGACGAGATCGTCCGCTGCAACAATGACCACAACCACCATCCGGGCCTGAGACGCTTAAAATGACTACTTATATAAACTAATCGCTGAAAATTATAATAGATTGAAAGAAGAAGACAACTGAATAGTTTTTCAATTGAAGACACCTCATGTTAAATCAAAAGCACTAAGTGTTTTAACTAAACTAAATTCCAGACTTTAGTAAAAATATTCTGCTACTAAACTTAATCTTGATTTTATTTTAACCGTAACTATAACTAGTATTAATAAATTTAAAAGTGTTTTATGATTATGAAAACGTATTGGAGATTAATCAATATGTAAATGTTTAATAGAAACTACTTAAAAGTTTAGCTTACGAATAATTTATTCAACAATAACATAGTTCAAGTGATCACAATGCATAAGTTTGATATTTTATATTTAGATATTGTATAAGTAATAAAATATTCTGATGTGTATTGCATTTACAGTTTTTGTAAGTTATTATTAAAATTATTAAAAATTTAATAATTTCTTATTTTGTATGATTCCATATAAAACGTTTGCTTGAAAGAAACTTAAGAGGTTTATATTACATATTAAGCGCGGAGTTTTTGGTATCACTAACTACTGGACTACTACTCTTCATACTGGAACAGTAATAATTTTTATCTGTAATTGTAATTGTAATTTTTGTTAAGTCATGATGTTATGGCGAGATTGACAATATTGTATTGGTAGTTAACTTAAAACTTATCACTTGAAAAAAGGTTATATACTAATAACAACCCAAATAATAAATTTTTTAATTTAACCTTATCACAGAAAGTGGAGTTTTCAGTGTTTGTATCGGTGTGTTTTATAATTTCGGCTGAACCGGTTTTGGGTAATTTTATAACTTGAGTAAGATTCAACTGTTTGTGCATTCAGTTTCCAACAACACCAGACGGTGAACTTCAGCTTCAGTTGTAATCATTGACGGTATTGATTTAGAAGAGAAATTATTCAGAGATAGAAGAGGTAATTCCATAAATGTGTGGAAGTTATGAAAAGTTAGTCTATTCAAAGTAGGAACTAATGCGAACACTTCCGGTTAACATGAACATCAATTTGTGAGGTTAAAACGTCATACAAAATCAGCAGGCGATGGGACTCCAGACCCAGCAGACCCACTAGTCTCATAACAGCACGAGCTGCAATGGAATCTTATATACCGAAGATAATTCTATTACACAGTCACTAAACAGTCACAATCATCCTAATCAGTATAACTAAACTTAGTAACATGAAGTTATATATAAATATTACTACTGACTTAATATATTATTAAACAGTTGCAATATAAACTTTGGGTCTTCATTAATTTATCGAGTGAATAGAAGCTTAAGATTTGTATGTGTTGCAGCGATACTTACGACGACGTCACGCGGCGCCATATCCCTGCTGGTGCAGGGGTTCAAGTTCATAAGGCACCGGCGTTCAGCTCACAAGACCCGATGGTTCTGCGCCACCCACCACCACAAGGGCTGCAGGGCGGTCGTCTACACGAACTTCGATAATGAACTCATCAAAGTGTTCAACGAACACAATCACACTTCTTTCTTTTAATGTATCGAAGAAAAAGAAAAAGATATATACTGTACATCGTTAGAGTTCTAACTAACTTAAATCTGCAATGTTTGTAACTTTTGAACTTGAAGAGCTACACAAATACTCTTTCAGAATAAAAAGAAGTGCAGGATAAGGAGATGAGAAATCCGAAATAAAAAGTCTACAGCTCCGGTTAAGGAGATATGGAACGTCAAAGTTAGTAATGTAGAATGAGGGGAAAAAACACAAAAAGAAAAATTTCATTGAGAATCGAACCCATGACTTTTGTATCTAAACCATTCCGACCCATTCCAATCTTATAAGGTAATAGAAAGCCGGATAATAAGACTACGCATGCGCATGTCCAAATATATACAAGGTGGGCCAAAAGAAGTCATCCGATGTTGTTCGGCTCTCATTTTTTTTCTAAATAAAAAACGTTGATTCTGTTTTTTGATTATGTTTCAAATAAAGAAAATGAGAGAGAAGAAGAGCGCGTTACGGTCCATAAAATAAATATCGCCTTTAGATAGATTTTTATTTATATATATGCAGCGAACAGAAATATCGTTTTTTTTTATATCTAATACAACTATATAAAATGAGAGTCTGTTTGTAACATTAAAATAACCATTTTATACTACATTTTTTACAATTTTTATCTGTCTGTTTGTTCTGGCTAATCTCTGAAATAGCTGGACCGTTTTTGTCGGGACTTACACTGGCAGATAGCTGATGTAACAAGCAGTAACTTAGGCTACTTTTATTTAAAAAAAAATAGGATAGCACCGGGAAAAAAATCAATGAAAAATTTAATAGTCTTCGAATCAAATAGTGAATTTGTATACATTATAAATATTTCTTTATTTATTTATATTTCTTCTATTTAAATACCATGCGGACGAAGACGCGGGTAATAGCTAGTTTAAATAAATCATTATCGGCAATGCTGTTATAGCGGTAGATTTAAAATATGTGGGTATTAGGCACAGGAGAGTATGTATATGAAAATAAGGGAGTACGACAACTGCTTTTAATCATGTGATAAGATAGTGTTATGTTTTCATATATATGTGTAACACAAAATTAAACAGATAAATACCTCATCGATGAATTGTATATCATTCAAACGTAACCTTTGCCTTTTTTTTTATTGTAAACCTTACAACATGAGGTCTTAATGCCTCAGGGCATTCTCCACCAGCCAACCTTTACCTTTATTGTTATAAATAATTTGAACTCGACACAAATAGTTGTAATGTCGTATTTTAACCACCGAATGAACTATTCGGTTATTAATGTAAACATGACGGTTGCAGGTCGTCATTTTTTAACCGGCGCTTATTTCACGACGAGCCGGCGCGGCGCCCGCGTCATCTACATGGACGGCTTCCGGTTCAGCCGGCACCGGTACACCGGCTTCAAGACCCGATGGTACTGCGCGACGCACCACAGCCGCGGCTGCCCCGCCGTCATATTCACCGTCGACGACGACAAAATTGTCAAGTGCAACAATTTCCATAATCACTAACTTGCATCCATTTAAACGACGTACTCACAGATCCACTTCACTTGCAACACAAAACTATACAAAGACAATAATTAAAAAGTAGAACTTTATAATTGTCCAACGGTTAACTATTTTTTTGGTAAAACTAAGCACAATCAGTGAGGACGTGATAGATTTTATAAAGCAGTCAGTGTTGTACATCGCGGAGGTCCGGGTTCGATTATCACAGAGCTAGAAGCTTTTTTTTTGGACACGTGCCCTTCGATCTTGGTCAACATGGTGGCAGAAGGAACAATGAGAGAAATTATTATATCAGACTAATTTTTTATCGCGTATTAAACAAGTACAAAAAAGCTACATCAAAATTGGTTGAGCCGTTTGGAATACATAAACAAATTAATACAAACACTTAACAACATTACATTGGGTTATCTTACAATAGTAAATCTATGTGAATATTTTCACAAAAACTTAATTTACTATAACTATGTAAACACCTTTAAAAGTAACAAGTTCGATTCCGAAGTCAATAAATAAAAACATTGTTGTGTACCGGCTGCCGTATATAAAATGTATGTACACTATGTAAGTTGTATATCCTTTATATATGTATTATTCAAATTAAAAACAAAGTTATATTGTAGTTCAGTTATCAAAATTCTCCAGAAGTTTTCAGGCGAAGAATACTTGAAAACAAAAGTTCCCACTTTGAAATAATAAAATTTATACTGCCAGATAAATAACTAAACATATTACTCACGATGAATATATTCGTCATAAGTAAACTCTGTAAGTTAACTTTTTTAATAAGCAGTTGATTATTTATGAATAAGAATTTACGGAACACTATAAAGTGGTTGTATAAAAAATGTCGAGTGATCTGTATGTACGTCTTTTATTTCAAGTTACTCTTAAGTACGCTATGCCACTAGTGTAAGTGAGACTGTATGATGAACGTTTTATATTACTTCCAATTGATAATTACGCGAAAGTATTGAACTGAGAGTTAGTTATTTTTAATTATAATGTTAACTCATAACCGTCGGTAGAGCCGCGAACAAATTATAATTTTAATGATATTGTTTAGTACTAGATTTAACTATTACACTAATTTTACTAAATTATCATCAGCCGATAAACAAGATCTCCAAAGGGATCGGTCCTGTATTTTAAAATATATTATTTACTACTTTTATATGAAGTTTCTTCTGTACGACAACTGTTGTAGGTTAAAAAAAACTACTTCTGTAGTTATTATTTAATAATATTCGTAAATTATTCATATGCAAATATCATAATATATATGTTTTAGAGCTCAAAGAAAATTATATTCAAATATTTCTTTTACTTTTCTAGATTTAAGTGCAAGCGATGAATGTTATATGTTTCAACAGACTATGTTATTACTAATGTTAAAATGGCGCCGTAAACTTGGTGTTTACTGTATTTAGCTTGTAAGTCTATTATAACGAATTATTAATTATTACAATTAATAATGGCTATAACAATTGACTCACAAGTTTTTAACTGTGTTTGTCGTATGGTATTATAGGATACTGTTCCTCGTGCACAAATTGTATTTGTAAACCTGAAACCGTGTGAATTATCTATTTTCAATAAAGATTTTTAATTATATGCTATCCATTAAACTGTAATAGAAGATATTGAATGATTTGTTCATTAAAATCTTTATAACCTAAGTGTAGTTTTACGTTCGTTGATAGCACAACAGGTAGCTGCTTGCTTCATCGGTCCATCCTTTGGCTGCATGTTGTTCCACCATGGATTAATGATGATGAAAAAGTTGTTCAGCCATCTCTGACTTTTTATTAAAACAACCATGAAAAATATATATTGATATATTTTATATGATATATATTATAATTACATAATAGCAACATTCGATGAACTTTCATAAGAAAGTTAAGAAAAAAAAAGAAACATCCATTTGACAAAGATTACTAGTAAAAATTTTAATGAAGAAAGTTATTTAAAAAAAATTAAGACATTCTTTATGCAACCTGAGTTTTGGTCTAGATTATAAAATATCAATATTTAATTCAAAACATATATTTAAAAACTAATAACAGAGATGCTATTTATTTATACATGTATCTACAATTTGAAACAGATCCCGTTCTTGATGATAAATTTTCGTGGTGTGTGATTGTGGACATTGGAAGCCGACAGGATCTCACCGTACGTGGAGGTCGTGGCTCTAGCCTTGCAGTTCCTGTCGTAAGTGCAGTGCCAATAAACCCTGTTGCCACGGCATTGGTTTTTGTGTAATATATAACCGCGGAGAATTAACCGGTCCATACCCCGGTCACTCTTGGTCCAAATCACTGGAAAAAATAAGTTATCTTTTAATGAAATGATGTGTCGATTCTGAATAAGTCTTAAGTTTAAACATCGTATGAATTTACGGTGATGTTTGTACATGAGTCAACTAACATCATCGTATATAGAATATTTATTTTTTTATAGAAAATAGGAAACAACTTCAACTCAGTTTCATATTATATTAAGTAACAACGAATCATTAAACTCTCTCTCTCTGAAGTCGTTCCCTCATATTTGAGGATCGTGGTCAGCATCAGAGTTGCCGTCTGGAGCGGACGATCTGCCTCCACCGGTTCCTGTCCAGCGCATCTCTCACCACCGTGTAAAATTTAGAGAATTTCATTAAACTCATTGTCACTTAATATGGAGTAGTCAAATGAACATAGTTAGTACTCTATGTCCAAATTAAAATGGCCACTAACATGAGGCACAGACTTCTCACTGGTTTTAAATTGTGCTGCTCATCCAAAAGTAATACAGGTCGTGATCTAAAAGGAGTATAATCTTCTGAGTCAAATTGGTGTCAAATATTACTAACAATAAACCTTACTTATACATGTTTTTTATATTAGAAATAAATTTCTTCAAAGGAAATATTTTACCACCTTAGTTAAGAGTGATAGTAAAGTAAAATTTGACGTAAATACTGCATCGCTGAAAGTTTCTTATCTATGGTAAGGTACACCAGATCAGACAAAATGGCTCTCGTTTGGCTACAAGAATAACGCGCATACACCTTTCACCGATAATTAACTGACCAGTTATCCGCAGGTGCTGTATTCAGCATGACGTCCCGAGGTGCTCGGATCCTCTGCATCAACGGCTACCGGTTCAGAAGGCACCGGGACACCGGCGTGAAGACCCGCTGGTATTGCTTCAACCAAGCGCACGGCTGCAGAGCGGTCATATTCACGCACGAAAACGAAATCATCAGATGCAACAACATCCACAACCACAACCCTTAATCCTACTTCCTTGACACTAAGATATAATAATACAATAGCCATTAATTATAAAGCGTAAATTAGAATCAAATTGTACTTATCGCGTTTAGTCCTGTTAACTTGCCTAAGTAATACATGTACATATGCTTCAAAGCTATTGTAATCAGACCTTTATAAATAGGAACCTGTAGCGGTACCCACCTAAAAGATATTTAACTAAAGAAATACCAACAATTTAAAACTTAGTTTCCAAGTTCATGTAATTTTACATTAGGTAAACAATAAAATATACAAACATACTATATGTAAATTTTAGATCAGTATTTGTTTTTTATAAGTAGCTCTACATATTAAATAGTGTTATTAGTAAGTAACGATTGAAATTTGTCAATATAATATATAAAATTTTAATAATTTACGGCCAAAACTGTTATTTTAACTGAACGATTACTATAGGTTATATGATCACATTTAAGCATTTTCATTTCACTCTTGAAATAAAAAAAAAAAAAAAACCTTTTAAGATTCACTGAATAATTTTATGACTATAAAAAATCATGAAATTGGTTTTATTTACTTAATTGCTTTGCATTTTAATTGTTTAGTTTATACATTAAAGATTTTCAATGGTAGTGGTTTCCTGTGTAAGACTCAAGTTGTTCTTTACAAAGCAACTGGGGATTTTCAAACCCGTCTGGTGTTTTGTCCCTAAGCAGCATATCAATCCCATCTTACCTTTTACATCTATATGACTTACAAATGGAGCATTTAAAACTTTTACTGATGGTAAGTCTCTATTACCGGAGACCGTCTAAGTACCACTGCAGATTCTTTTTCAGCCGCCAAACAGTAGTGTGCAAACATTACTGTGTTCCGGTTTGAAGTAAGCTAGTGAAATTACTGGGGTAGCGAGACTTAACACCTTATGTCGCAAGACGACGAGCTCAATTTGGTGTAGTGTATACCATCTTAACTAACATCACGTTGTTATGAGCGAGCCTATCACTTACCATCAGGTGAACGTCTCACACGTCTCGTCGCCTAATAGAACAAAAAAAATTAAAGGAAGTCATGCAAGTCCGAGACTTTGGGGAATTCGGTTATTGCATCCGCTACATTTTGAATCGGAACAACCAATCCAATCCATAATGTTTTCATTCCAAATGGTCATATATGAAATGTTTTTTTAATTTGCTCTGTTAACATCATATATGCCAAAACGGCGCATCATCAATCTGATTACAATACATAAAACTTTATCACTAAAATAAATATGAGTAAACAGTATTTTTGGAGTACGCTTTACTATCTCTAACATTGTAAGAAATTATGGTCTCAGCAATAAAAATTAAAAGGTTATGATAAAATGTATACTTTGTAATGGTACTAACATCTTTAAATTGTTCCGCAGTTCTTCCAGATTCGGTGCACCGGAAGCCACAGGTTTCTGTGCCGGCACTACTCTAACCACAAGACCCGATGCAAGATCAAGCATAAGTACACCAGACCCATCATCTGCACCATCGACGAAAAGAACATTAAATCTAAGATAAACAATCACAGCTTCAAATGTTATTTACATGTTTGATATTAGATAATGTAATAGATGGACACAATTGAATATTTGTTATGTAAATATTAAGTTTATGGTATGTTTATTATAGTAGGATGTATCAGAGACATTTGTTATCATAACTAATATGGCACCCTGGTTTTCAATCGGCAATTATGTTCGGACGTAATTCGGGAAGGTAACGGGTCTGTTGTCTTCAACAGATGCAGTGATCACCGCTGCTGGAGTCTGCACAGACAGAAGTTAGATCGGGAGACTACTTATGGACCTGCAGACACAGCCGTATCCTCACTTCAGTTTTTAATTCTTTCAGACTCAAGAATGACATAATTGTATTAGCGGAAGAAACGATTTAACAAATATTAAACATATGTTTTTTGTACTACCTACTCTCCCCTCCTTTAATATAAACTTGAATTTTGATAAGAGCGTGGGTAAGGTCTTTGAAGGGTAATTTAATATTTACTAATGCATTTCACTATATTTTAGTCAATGGTGATCACAAAACGCTTTACAAAATCTTTTTTTCAAGTGTCAGTAGCTGGAAAATAAATTTTGTGAACACTTCCCTTCAATAAAATATTTTTTTTGTTTGTGATCTAAATATAATGCGTTAGACCCAGTCTCGGGTGATTAAATAGGGACGAAGGTAAGTAATTAAAAGGCTACTGGAAGTTTTAGTTGGGGGTTCTCGTGCATAACCCTGACTTTCTCTCCGGAAGCATCTCATCCTGTTTGATCCTCAAATTACTATTTCATCAAAAATAGTTATGTATAACTTAACAACGTTCTTTATGTTTTGTATCAGCAGAGCCGATGTTCTTAATGACGTCGCGAGGAGGTCGGATGATCTTCTGGGGCGGGTACAAGTACCTGCGCCACCGGGTCACCGGCATGAAGACGAGGTGGTGGTGCGGCACTCACAACAACAAGGGATGCAAGGCCGTCATCTTCACCATCGACGACGACGAGATCATAAAATACAACGACGAGCACAATCATCCACCAAATTGGTCAAAATTAACTGGTTAATAAATAACACTAGTTCTTGTTTTATTAAACGAAAATGAAAAACATTTATATAGAGTTCATTAATCAATGTTTGGGATTTTTTTTTAGATGTTTGTAATAGAATAATAAATGTTTTTAGCTAACGATAACAATTCTTCTTATTTACTTTACACAATATCCTTAAATATATCTGAATTACGTATTAAATTGGATCTGGTTACGGGCAGGCAGTAACATGTGCTCTCTTCCAGTCCGTCCTACTTTCTTCACCACCGAGATCGGCGCGAGGATCATGAAGCTCCGCGGGTACTGCTACACGCGCCACTCGGTGTGCTCCTCGCGGGTGAAGTGGCTCTGCGTCGAGAACAGGAACAGCGACTGCCACGCGATCGTCGTCACCATCGGCTACACCATGGTAGACCGGCAGAACAAGCACACCCATCCACCGAACTTAACTTAAAGCGTTTGCTTCACCACTTGGCTGTGTACGTTATTCCTGATATATAAAATTTACCAAAATCGCTTGAGTTGTAGTTAGATTTGTGAAATTAATAAAAGTATCAAATATTAAATTATATTTTCATTTTCAATCATTACCTCTTATAATATTTAAGTTATTAACAAAACAAATGGATTATTTGTACCAATGAGGCGGTAACAAGCAAGAACTATGACGGTGAACAGTAACCGTAATATATGGGACTACTGGGCCGAAGACCAATGATAGATAGATCGATTGTTTATTTGTCCATATGAACATTTTAGTTGTCTTAGTGTCACAGTGGCTAAGTGCCTTGTAACATTGAAGTCTCCGGTTCGATTCCGGTGCCAAATGTACTCACTACACAAAACTACTCACTAAGTTATTAATAAGAATACTTTTGTTAAATTATTGGCATTTGTGTTTTAATTTATAAAATTCATGTGGGAAGGGGGCTATAAAATTAAACAAATACAAATTGCAATTATTAAAATATATTTTCAATATTGTCATGACATAATTATGGAAATCCATAAAATATGTAATAGAAATATTCGGAAAATAAAATTCAAGTCATAAAAAAATTCACTTAGATATAGTAACACACCGATTTTAAATTCCTTCGGAACATTTCGATCATTCAACTATTTATAGTTTGGTTGTTTCTTTAAAAAATTGTTAATAACATTAATATTTTGTACGACACAAATTCAATGTTTTCTCTCAACAAATATAGTAACATTATGTAGAACACAAATCTAGTAATATAACTAATTTTTTTAACGACTAACAATCCTGATCTATTAGTTACATTAATAGCTGAAAACATTGAAATTCCTTTTATTGCTTTAAAACACCTCGCACTGTATAAATATATAATTCGTTATTAAATACTGATCCATGTCACAATATCCACGATAATATTTAAGTTGGATTGAATGTACAAGTTAAAATTCATAAAGTGATAATATCATTTATATTTGGTATTAAAGTTATGATGAACATGATCCAAATGTTGTTGAATTATTATACAAATATACTAAAGATTGACACCGGAATCTTGTTAATATCAAAATCACTAAATCAACGCTAATACTCGCTTTTTGATAATTTTTAACTTTATGTGCACTGGAATTTTTACCTAATCAGCATCAGCCTCTTTTTATCTTGCGCTTTCGGATCAACTTCTGGTCGCTTTTTTTTCGTCTAATTTAAACTAATTCGAGTAATACGACTACATATTTCTTACTATACGAAGATGTTAACCAAACGCCGTTGTTATTCAATTAATGACTGCTGCATAGTAAATGGAATGTGTTCGCAATAATCACTATCCGCTTATTGTGTAAGAGGTAATCACATTAATCGCCGGTCACCGGCGTAGAGGTTAAGTGAAATTGAGATTACTATATGAGCCGTATTAATAAATAACAATAATGCTACTAAATTTATAACATAAGTTAGCCGAAATAACACTACCTAAATGTATCGTATTTTAGTTTAGTGGGTAACACGATCAAACATTTTATAAATAAAGATATATGTGCAACACTTAACAATCTAAACCTAATATCCGGTACGATAAGTTGCAAATAAGATGATCGCCGTAGCAAATAAAAGAACTTTTCCATTCTCTACGCAACGGATGAACTGTTTTGTAACTTTCTCTAGTCTAAGTAAAACATGTATAAAATCGTACATCAACGAGAAGTTATTTTTGTTTTGATTCACGATGTTTCAAGTAAATATAAACAAGCTAAACCTCAGTAAATTGTTTACAAAAGAAAAATCCCAATCGGAATAATAAATTCGATATTAAATCTATGTACATATCAATAAAGGTCTTTTAAAATAATTTTTCACTTAAAAAATATCTTTGTTATACTTTTTAATATGAACGACCATTTAATATATACATTTCTCTATAATATTAATAATACATAATTCGTACATCACTTGGAATCGATTCGTCTTACCTAAGTTTTATAAGCCCAAAGAATTTTTATCTTTACATAAGTGCACTTCAGACACAATTTTGTATACAACAATAAATATTGATTTTAAGGCATTCATTGATCACATTATAGTTATATTATATTCTAGTCTAGTTTTATGTACGATTTGTTTTTTTACTAGTTATGGATGATATCATTTGACTTTCCTCAAGCCGTCGTGGTCGTGGACGTTGTATATCTTTATGATCGCGTCGTTCATAGTCGTCAGCTTCGCCTTGCAGCCCTTGTCGCTCTTGTTGCACACCCAGTGGATCTCCTGCTTCTGGTTTAGGTAACGCGATCTCTTCTTGAACCTGTACTCGCCGAGGAGTATGATCGCGTTGCCCGCACGCGACCAGCTGTACTGCGGTATCAATCCATCTGAAATAATTGCGACCGCATGAAAAAATTTATAAGCAGCCGCTATACTATCAAACTTGATCAAACACCTATCCGGGCTCATTTTCAATTAAACTTAAAACCCGAAATGTAATACAGAGATGTTGACGACAATCCTTATTAGGAGAAATAGACAAAATATTTCATATATAGGTACTCTGCAAAAAAACAGAAGAAAATAGATCAAAAAAGCAATTATTCAAAACGCTGTATCCATGAGAATTATTTAAGAAAACATTTCTTACATTTGGTAAATTTTTTATTTATAACAATTATAAAATTCATACAACAAAATTGGTCAATTGATAAATCTATTATTTTCGAAACTCATTAATATTTTTTTACTTATTAGTAGTAATAATTAGTACTATCAAAAAGTACATTATGTGATTATGTGATGTGATGGTTATTATACCATTCCAATAACATGTGGACCGGTATTCATTTAAATCACAAATGTAATGGCAATAACATCATCAAATACATCATATCACTTTCATATTGCGATGTAAATAGTTAAAGCAAGGTATGCAAAGATAAGGCTTTTTAGGGCAATCATTGCAATATGTAGTCACTTTTTTTGTGGTGTTACGAGCAAATTCACTGTTAAACTCCCTCACTGCCTGAGCATAGCAGGATTTGCACCGGGACCTCTTTGCCGCACTGCCGCTGTTCTTTATCAGCTCATGATAGTTTCCACGCGACGAATGTACAAACTGTTCACGTTCTACATTCATACCTGTATCACAAATATTTTATCAGTTCTTTTATATAAGCATTTTAATCTTTTATATATATAAATGTAGTTTAAGTAATGCCTCTCCTCTTTCACTACAATCAACCAGTTTTATCACCAACAGTATTCAATCATCCAAATCAAAAAAAAAAACTGTAAAACGAGCTAATTAATTGATATGATATAAATAACTACTAACTGAACGCTACTTAGGACATTTACACTGCATCAAGAGTCTAGAAAATAAATTTCGGTAAAGGTCTACTTAGACGGTTACCATCAACGAGATGTTCAATGTATTTTTTTATACAAAAACATCTCGTCATACATATAGAAATTAGCTAACAATCAAATCCATTAACATTACTCCTATAGACAATATATATTAAAGATATAAAGTAGTGTCACGATTTCTCATGACTACATTTATACTCTATCATCAAAAACCGGTTTATAATGCTAATCACTTCGCATACCCTCTTAATTCTAATCTAGAATCATTTTTACATTTGTTATAGATGAAATTACAAGTATCTCAAAGTTAACTATACATTTTTTATTTATATGTTTAAATTACCGACTGTAAGATCTCGTCATTAAGAAACCTTTGATTCTTACGTCATCACACTAAGCTGTTTTTTTGTGTCGGTTAAATAATACTACTATTTGTAACTCATTAATTTAATCTGTACAAGCTTTTTACCATATTCATGTGAATACGAATGATATGCGATGATACAATTATATACAGTTCAATCATCTACTTACCATATTTACATTTTTTTTACTATTAATTAAATAAATAACAATACACTAATATCAATACAAACCATATTCAATTGTAATATTTTTAATAATATTATTTGCCGCATATAGAATACATTATACAAGGTGGGCCAAGAGAAATCACCGCAATGGGAGCCCAAATTGTGGCGGCGCTAATCTGGCCGATATCATCTTCTCGACTTGTCCAATAAAATTCTAAAGGTTCAAATAAACATAATCAAAACGCAGAATCAAAGTTTTTCATTTAAAGAAAAAATGGGAGCCAAACAACATCGGATGACTTCTTTTAGCCCACCTTATATTCGTAATCAATTTTCTATTACTATTATTATTATACTGATTGGTACCACATGATTTTCACAATAAACCTATTTACTATTACTATTTTTATTCATCACAATTTTCGACTAATAAATAAATTTTAAGAGAAAAAAATTTACACCTTCGAAGTCGAAGCAAAATCACAACCGGAGCTAACGTTCTTCAGCTACCATCACCACATCCTCGCGCTGGAAACCGTTTGGAGAAGCTCATGTTCAATAGTCAATGAGTGGTCTAAAATGATGATGACGAACGATCCTTTCTTTAGTTCTAGTTTTGTGGAGTAACTCCACGTAATGGCATTAATCAGAGTGACGTCGCCGTGGATACAAGATCCCGCCTGATGCAGCTTTGTTTCACCTCTCGGCTGTTGCTATGTCCTCAAGGGGCGTGATTGTGGAACCTGTTACTGTTACCGTACAACAGCATCCCTGCCCGCGTGTGTATGACCGCTTTGCATCCGAAGTAGCTCCGGCGGCTGCACTGCCACCGCTCGCTGTTCTTCCTCACGTAGTGCAACGAAAACCTGTACCCGTCAACAATCATCAACGTCCTTTTGTTTTTCGATAATGCGAAAGTTACTGAAAATAAAAATTAAGCATAAATATGTATCACATGCATTGTAAAGTTTATCGCTACCGTTGCGCTCAGAGCGATGCTTATAGATGAGATTTGTTTTCTTAACAACCTAGATACTTATCGAAGTTGTATCAGATGAGATTAATAAAAATATAATAACGACAGAAATATTGTTTATTGCTATCGATCAATACACAAATGGAATTTTACAGAAACATGAAGCGAATAAACAATACTTTTGTAAATCAACTTATTTTTTTGGGTATTCTACATCTATTGCTTTTATATTTATAAATCATTTTTGGCTCATATCTGTTTTATATCTAAATCTAATTAATAAACGTTAGTGTAACTTACATAATAAATGTGCTTCAATCCACTGATATGTACAAAATATTCACAGCACTTGTAAGTTTATACAACATATATACATATTACACGTTTATAACTAAATTCACAACCGAAAACTTATAAAATAGGTCAAAAACATTATTTTAATAGTAACCAAAATTTTGTTATTTGTACGTTATTTATCAGAGATGCTGCAGTATAGAGAGTTTCGATAGAAAAATATATCACTAGAGTTTTTGTATAAAACTTTCGTAGACGAAATAAGATTTTCACCAAAAATCTATCCGATTTGGGTAAAAAAACAGTTTCGAAGAAAGAAGTTATTATAAGATACAAAAAATCTTTGGCCTTGGCCCTACAGCGCGTGGACTCTCAAAATCAAATCTGGGCAGCTTCAAAGGTCCGACATATATAAGTGCGTTATCGAGAATGCCAAAAACTTAAGACCACGTTTTTAATATAATTACGTTAAATTTTAAACAGACGAGTCTAACCGAAAACCTAAATATTAGGTATACCAGCTGCCAAGTAATTATGAAAAGGTTTAAGTTCAAGGACGCTACGGTAAGTACTTATTTTTAACGCGACAAATGCAAATTCATATTACCTCGCATTGTTATTAAAAAAAATTGTACATATTGAAAGCTAACCTCAGTGTCACAATGAGATACTCGTCCAGAATTCTTCAAAGTATTATGGCTCTTATATGTGTGACTACTGGAGCACAGCATTGCTGTTTTTAGCAGATTGACATTCAGAGAAAAGTTTACTGGGTGTTTTAGATAAAACAGTACCACATTCTAAACACCAACAAATAAGTTACCAAAGAAAGCAAGTACTTCCGTGATACAATGAGCCCTCACAGTTTTTTATGACGTCTAGCAATAAAATGATATAAGAATACATATAATTTATTCAAATGTCTTCACAAGTATGCGTCCCGTAGCAGACAAGTCGATACCTGCTTTCGCTCTGTTAATGAGCAAGTTGGAAGCGTCATGGTTGTGAAAGCCTTTAATTTCAATGATATGCGATCCGGCGGTCTTCACGACGGCCTTGCAGCACTTGTACGAATGAGTCGAGCACGTCCATCTAATGATACCGTTGCGGACCGAGTGCCGGCAGTACGTGTACTTATTAAACACAATTAGAGGCTTACCCCTCAGAGATTGTATGAAAAAGGCTGTACCTAATGTCCCTGAAATTAAATACACAAATTAGCTATAACTTTTCATTAATTCAGGGCGCCAGTGACAAAACTGACAAACAGTAACTCAATGACAAAAATAAAACAAGTAAAGAATAAATTATACAAATAAAAAAAATAGATATACAGTACATAAAGACCACTGCAAATAAGATCAGGGTGGAATTAAATAAAAATAACAAAACTTACTAAATATTTAATAAATTCTTTAATTCTCTGATGGTACAAAATTAGGTAATACTGATTTTCTTATATAAAACGTTATATGAATTTTACTGTATAATAAATAGTTATATAAGTACTACAACTACTAAATGAAGAAGCAAGATGTAATGGAGATCATAATTATCACAAAATACCTGTTTATATCACAATAAATTTGCATTCTTTGTGCAGTGTGAAATTATTTGCAATCACAATAAAAAAGCAAATGTACAATGGGCTAGTAATACTTTACCTCAATTTCACATGGTGTGTGTGAATGAGACTGTTAATTGAGAAGAGCGCTTACTCAGAATCTGTCTCACATATGTCGCATAGAGGGAACACAGTAATGCTGTCATGGTGACAGAATTGCAACAAGATGGTGATAGCTAGCCAGACGGGTTAGTAAACATCTAGCTCCTATCAAATCCCACATATGGCCACTGCACTACAGTTACACTTAATACTGTTGTGTGTTACTATCTTGTTTGTATACCATTCTCTGTTCTACTGCTATATCCATAATAACTTAAATCAAGGGCCTCTTAATATACAATTAAAAATATTACATTTATTTTCATTATACTAAAGATTCATTTAAATTAACAGAGAATTTTCTGCAAGTCAAGCTATGATCAGCTCAAAGCAGATGGTATATGCACATTTACTCTATAGTATAATGGATGTCAAACGAAAAATTCCGTAGGCGGATGGTTGTGAATATTGCTAGAGTGTGAAAGGATCAATTTGTTTTGATCTGTGTACACGGCGGCTTTGCAGCCATGTTTGGTATGCGTATAGCAATACCAACAGCTTAGATCTCTGCGTGCAAATGTTCTTATTAAGGTGAAGTCACCGAGCTTCATAAGTCTCTCGCCATCGCGCGACTTCACAAACTCCACTAAAACACATTATTAATATATATTAATAAACAAAATTATGAAAAGGATCAATATTTCAAATTTGATTACGAGCAAATCATTTTACACAAATCACTCCCGCAATACTTTATACACCATTTTGACCTCTTTAAGCATCATCAACCTCTGAGTGGTCTATGATAAACTTTTCACAACAGAAATTCTTACTTCTGTAGGTACATTATTTTTATGTTATTAAGAACAATATCAACTAAGTGGGTACTTGACAGATATGTTATCATGTGATTTACTATATATTCAGTACATAGCAGAACTTTTATGATGACCTTATAACCACTGCCATAAAAATATTGGTGTAAATGATTATCTAACAAACACCAAAAAATGTTGATATACGTAATTTCAGTAATGTACCATTATTATTATAACAAAAAAAAATTACTGGTGGTAGTTCTCTATTGCCGAAGGCCATTGGAGCATGTACCACTGCAACACCTGTTTCTACTGTCAAACAGTAGTGCGCAAACATTACTATGTTCTGATATGAAAGATGTTGTAGCTAGTGATATTACTGGAGTAACAAGATGAAACATTGTGTCTTGTAGAGTATGTCATCCTAATCAGCTCTGCATTATTAAAGATTGATTGCGGGATTTTGCACTCCAAAAAAAAATAAAAGATAAATAAATCAGTCTCCTATTTAATAGTGTTATAACATTAATATATCAAAAGTTTAATGGTACAAAAATTTTTATCTATGCTGAAAAATAAAAATCGCACAAATTCATTAAACAATTCATATTGATTTATTTAAACAAGTTAACTTTAGTATGCTAAAAGTTAATATAAAAAATTTTTCACAATTTTAAATCTCAGTACTATAAACACTTTGTCCTTTATTACATGTCATGCAGGAGCTAAGATAAATCTTGATCACCTCTTTGGATATATTACAATATTTACTCTTTATTTCTAAATCCATTTTATCACGATTGGCATGGCCGAACAACAAGTGAATAGTGTGTAATACTCCAAAAAGTTCATCAGTTGCTATATAAAACTTAATAAAAGTATTTGAATCATCTCTCGGCTGTATAAGCCTTTCCTTACCATAGACATTGAGTATACTGTAACTAGATAAAATTTTGTAATCATCAAAACCTTTTTTTACGTTTTCCTTGATATCTTTTACTTCTTTAATCAGTTCTCCATATTTTTCTTTAGTAAGAAAATATATGCTGTGACTACGCTTTCGAAGTAAAAGCTTTTCAAGTTTTTCATTGAAATTTTCCTTCATTTGTATTACTTGGTTTACACGGAATGGTGTTGGATCTGCAACATTTTAAATAAACTATTATAATATATTTTTAAATGAAATTTATTATTATACACATAAACATAATATGCAAACTGCATAGCAAAAATTGTCACAAACAAAGGATATCATAAAAACTGAAACATCAAACAACATTATATATTGACCAATTTATTATATTTATATACATGACTTCTCAGTACACAATGAATTTAACTACTTCAGTTAGTTGTTAAAACTTAAATTAAAAAGTTTATACTAAATAAACTTTGTGTCTATCCCCTAGAATTTTCATTAAATAAAACTGTAAAAAAAAATTATAATAAAAACTCACCATGTGATATTCCCATATTCAAATGAAAACAAATAGACAAGTTTATGCATGTTTAAGCCAAATCAAAACAAAGATTTAGACATATCTTAAGTTTTACATAACAATATTTTTATACAATATGTAGAGATTAAAATGATAAACATCACTTTTATTAACTATGAAACATTAAATCCAAATTTTAAAAGCTAATTTTATAAGACCTCTACATGTGTACATATTATGCTGAATTGTTCTACATTGAAACACCATTTTGAACCGTTAAATAATACACTTATGAGTTTTCTGCAACAACACATACGAAAAGCTAAAAAGATTAGTTTGCAACTACTAAGTATTATTTAAACTAAAGACAAAACTGTCATAGAGCAAGATAGAATACTTTCTTGCTATAATATAATATAATAATATTAATAACATTCTCTACATAATAATACATGTATATGTATTATTATTTAGAAAATAATGAATAGCATATGAATAACATGTCTGACAGAATGTTATTCTTTTTATTTATTAAACTTATGATAAGATACATTACCCAAATCTTTTATAAGATGACATATCAACAAAACCACTATACAAGGGTATGTTCCTTAAATTAGTTATAACTTAACACCCACTACACATTACACTATTATTCACAAACATAAGTTTTATAGGTTATGTTACGTTTATTCAGATATCAGTCACGGCGCGACGATTTCGTTTGATTTATAATTAATTAGCACTAAGATGGTGATGATGATGAAATAATCATTTAATGGTCACTTAAATTGCGTTTAGTGCGACGTATGATAATAGCGTATTTTGTTTTTAAGTCGACTGACAGCAATCTGTCATTGTATATGATAACATGTCATAGTTCCGTTCCGTTACATCAACTCAAAATATAATAAAAAATATTTTTTCTTGTTATAATTCTCTTAATTGTGATAAAATCTCAGATTTATTTCGATATTTGATATCTGCTTTTGTAGTATTTATATCTCCGTTTAGTACCATCATTACAGCCACTACTAATAGGTCACCTCAATCGATTTCCCACATGACAGGCCCGATAACATATGCATACATAGATTCTTTGCTATCTTCACAAGGTCGTTTGTTAACATGGCTAGCGGCTGTTTTCTTTCTACATTTCTTTATTCTAATTATTACTGCTACAGATGAAAAGAGGTGGCTGTGTCATTTCATAGCTTTATCGTTAAAATTAACTAATTTTTAATTCCATTTATTATTTTACTCGATGAAGCGACGAGACATGATGTTTACCTAATGGTAAATCATACGCCCGCCAATAACAATGAGGTGCGTCTTAAAATTATATACACTGCGCCACATTGTGCATGAGATGGTAATTTCATTAGAGAGAACACGCTTCAAACCAGAACAGTAAAGTTTGCTTGATTTTGTTTGTTACTAAAAATAGGAGCTGCGGTCGAACCTACGTAGACGGTCTCGGGCAATAGAGTGGTACTACCACTTACCAAGATTAGACGCCCGATATGCAACTAAAGTTTGATACGAGCGTGCGATAAGTGCATATAGTAATAAAATGTGGTAATTAACAAAGTAAACATCGTAATTTCAACCTTATTGTAAAGACGTTACTTTTGCTATTCGTATATATTTCTTATTTTTTTTTATGGTATATGTTTTCGTTCATACCTTTTACCTTTAAATAAAAAATAAAACGAAATTAAAATGTATTGTTAAGGAATAAGGTGTAGTGTAATTAGCAACATTTATCACTTTATTCATACCATTATCTGACTGAATGGTAACTGGTATGCCAGGCAACAACGATGACCCACATTTACCAAGACTTAAAGACAGAAGAACAATTTTATCACTAGCACTAATGTTCTTCTTTACATAATATAAGCAGGGGTAAAGCATAGGTTTAAAAATAACTGTAGACGTGTATCGCAATAAAATAAAGCAATAAAATTCTCCTTTATTTTTCAGATTACAAAAATGTCATCAACAATTTTAAAAAATCACAGATATATTATAAAAGATCTGTGTTAAATTTTTACTTTGATGCTTAACATTATTGGAAACAAAACATTAAGATGTGTTTAAGTTATCATTCATATTTCAGAGTATTGATAGTATTATATTTAGGAAACTTATTTCTATAAAAAAAATAATTAAGAAAATGTCTATAAAAGGCGGTATATAATTATAATAAGCGGTATAAAAGACTGCGTGCGCCGCGACACTTGTCATTTGCCTGTTGGCTGTTAAACTAGATGGTAGAGTCGTCGCGTTCTCGTAACAAAAACTGTAAGTACTTGTCATTTTATTCAGGCAATAATTGATGTTTTGTTTTGATGTTAAAGTTTGTTCAAAGTATGTTATTCAGTCGATTTATTTTTATAATTAAATAATTTAATTACACAAATAATAATTATTTTCAGAGGTTTTTTTATAATACTACTTCTTAATCCTTAAAGCATAATAGCTGGGTAACAATTACATTTATCCGTCCATACCAATTACACATTATAATATTAATATGCTGCTAAACTAATTTACTAATGTAGCTATCTGTGTGCATAAACAGATTGACTTATCTACTCGTTTAATCCGAATTTATAACTTATTTATTAATATGATTAAGAAAAGAAAAATCTTGTAATATACATATGACTTAAAGCGCTTAAAGCACTTTATAGTAAACTTCCATCGAAGTAATGAAAACATAATATCAAATAGAGTATATTTGTAAGACATTATCATAAATAATTTCATAGAAAGATCCACCCTTAGATTGTTATAAAACTTTAAAAATTAACCATAATAGAATATTTTATCTGATATTGAAACTAACACTTTAGAAGGAAAGACTTGTGTGATTTTTTTACACTAAATGTCAGTAAAAAAAGTTATATATTTTTTTACACCATAGGACGTTTAGACATTGGAAAGACATTCAGGTAGTAAGTGATAAGAATTTCTGTTAAATTATAATACTAGCGATGAAGTAACTTGTCTCGTTACTAGAATAATTTCGTTTGTAGTAATAGGGTTACGGTGGTCGAACATTTATACAATCCTAACGTACTCTTCGCCGCATTTCATGTACTAGGGACGATCGTGAACGTGTCTGAAATTCGACAGGCTCCTTATGATGTTGCCCTTCTCGACTCGGATCCGCGCCGAACACCTGATCTTGATGTAGGCCGATGAGCACTGCCAGAAGAAGGTCGTCCGTTTGGAGTAAGTGAACCCTTGGTTGCCTCGGCGGGAGCGTATGATCTTGTAGTCCTTTTTTCCTGTACAATAATTTATTAGCTGATGGACATCAAGTTTGACTCATATATATATAAAAATAATAATTTATAAAAATATACCTACATAGGATTTTAGACAAGAAGAGAAACTAGTCTTCTTACGCCTGCTTATATCAATGAGGGTGCTAGTTATAATGGAAATTAATGCTTAACGGTACAGATATGTTGGTATATACAGGTTTCTTCAGTAGGGTCTAATATCAACTTTATTACTTATTAGTACTCTCGTAAACTTTTATCTCCATTTATGTGTGAATATTAAAAGAAGTAGTTAGTAACTGCCTATCTAGCAAAGTATTTCTAGAAGTCGTTCCTTTTCATCTTCGCCGGTTTGAATGGCGAGAAAATTTGTTTCGAACAAAGTTAATGTATATTTAGTACATAGCATTCATATTCAGTGTATGTTCTCATCTATTTCTATTTGTTAATGATTTCGGTTCGAAGGATTGATTTGGTAGTATTTTACATTTGAAAGCGACGAGCTGCAGGAGGTGCTGTCAACATCCACATTGTTATGAGCAAAATTATCACTTATCATCATGTGAATTCTGCTATATACTGGTAAGTCGCTTTGATGTCGATACAAGTAAAAAAAACAAACATGCATCGATTACAATTGTTTATTTATGTATTACCGCTAAATTCAAGATTAATAAATGTAAAATTACCACTAAATAATATTGAATATACGATTAGTCAAGAACTAATGTTTTTCATTAGCCATATTTGAAGACAGTCAAATTTGTTCATTAAAACGACTGCGTATTTAAACCTAGGATTATTATACATCTCGCTAATGATTAGTAATAGCCAAATCTCGCAATATTTACTAGTTATAATTATGTAACTACGATGCGATGACTACATCACCTACATATTTAATCCTTCTATGAGACAGATCAAGATATTCAACTGATGATTAGTTGCTTAGATAAGTTAAGATGTACACTACACCATATTGTTAACCACAAGACAATAACGCCTCGTTACCACAGTAATTTCATTAACTACAAACCGGAACACGTAAATTTTTCAACACTACTGTTTAGTATTGGAAATAGCAGCAGCTACGTAACTTATAAACTTCGGGTCAATCGTATGTCTTAACTACACTACTTTAGTTTAGATCTTGTGGCTGTGAAGTAGTCATAAGATGTAGACCAAAAAAATCTATAAAAGGTCACTTAAATAATCTTTTCACTTAAAACGATCGATTACAAAATAGTCATATATCGCTGACAGGTCATGTTAGTATAAATAGTTTTGAATTGCCTTTACAATGATTCACATAAGAATGAAAAATTATAATACCTACGTTTTATTAAAAGCAATGAATACATGTAAAATATTATGCGTTTAAATATTTTAAAAAAATCCTTATAAAACTATCGCGTAATAAAAAATCTTGTCAAAAATAAAAGCTAGCTTTCACTAACGATAATCAATAGATTTAGAAAATATTCTAGATTACATAAATTTAAAAAAAAATTAAACTAAAATACACACCGTCAATTTTGTTAGGGCGTTTAATACAATTTTAATACTAGAAATTCTATTATACTTTTGATCTATTATAGTGATTATTAAATAAAAATCTCAATATTCAAACCGCAAACTACACATACCAATAAACATTGGTTTTTGTCCGCCAAATGTATATGTAAAAATTCTAAATTTATGTACTAACGTCTGCTTAGAATATATTAATACAAAAACTTAATCAATTCGGTTATTAATACTGGATAATTGTGTAAATAAATTTTAATATATAGGTTGGAATGTAATTAATGAATTGTAAATCATTTATTATACAATCAAAATGATTTAATGGTATAAATTTCGTATATTGTAGGTGATGCTTGGACTGAATATAAACTAAACTAAACTTACTGCAACAATATTTTTATTCTAAGGAAGCAACGAGACTTAGTACGTTCACTACATATGTGAAATGTGGCGCTGATGGTCAGGTTAGGTTCGCGGGTTCGTTAGGCTGGGATCTTCATCAGCTTTTAAACGACTCTGAGAAGGACGATAGCTGGACGTGGTCTCCAGCCATCGTAATAGTACTTGCCAGGGTGTTTTAGTAGGTAAAAATCAACACATAATTCTGCTGTCTTCCCCGAAGACAGGGTGCCTTTACGAAGATTTCACTCAAAAAAAATGAGGATAGATTAGACACTCCACATTGTTCTCGTCATGTTAAAGCGTAAGAATACAGTTACAAAGCAGAAAGCTTGGCGTTATATCTATTTAGTCTATCTCCGGTTATAAAGATTTACAATCATGTTAACATAAACGTTCAGCGTTTAAACCCACAACGTCATAGCTAACCTAATTTTGAAAAGTTTGAAATTTACGAAATAAAGAATAACAGATCTGTGTGGAGTTTGTGCCTACACGAGTCTAACGTACTCGTCACCACATTTCATGTACTTGGGCGGATCGTGAACATGTCTAAAGTTCGACAGGCTCCGTATGATGTTGCCCTCCTCGACCCGGATCCGCGCCGGACACCTGATCTTGATGGAAGCCGATGAGCACTGCCAGAAGAAGGTCGTCCGTTTGGAGTAAGTGAACCCTTGGTACAGTATCAGCAGGTTGCCTTTTCGGGAGCGTATGATCTCGTAGTCCTTGTTACCTGTGAATAAACAATTAATTACTTACATATTCCTAAATACCATTGTATATTATCGCTAAATATGCCAAACGCCTCTCTGATATTTAATGAAGTTTCTCAATTTAGTTACTTAGTAAGCGAGTTTTTACTTTGTCACTTTCTACTTACTAAGCAGTAAACAAGATGAAATATAGTTAAAGAGATTTATTTAAACTTATTATTAAATAACACAACTAAGAACTACCAACATCTGATTAGTTAGCCATTTATGATTAGTTGTAACAGCGAAGGGAAGCTACACACTTCATACTTCCATTTGCTGTACACGCAGAACTGATTATTAAATAAAACGACAGTTGTACATATTGTTTATTTTAAAATGACACAATTTGTTGACAGCTGTTGTTCCTGGAACATATCGGTTTCATCATGTTTTCAACAGTAGCACGAGCTCGGGGACCAAGCCAGCACCTCTTCCTAGTGTATACCGCATTTGAAACTTTGATATCACGTATTTTACTAAATGTATGTAAAAATTTTAAGCTAAACTATGTTACTATTACTTACTATGTATATATGTTACTTTAGTGTTATAACTATCCATTATATATATGGTACAAGTTGTTTGAAATCGTTTTCCGAAACATTTTCACTGATGATTATAAAAATTTGCAACTTGCTTTGGTATATCACCACTACACTTACCACCAAATAGAGCACTTATAAGCAATAGCTCTTTAGATATGGTATCAAAGTAATCCTATAGTTCACTTCTGAAATATCACAACAAATCAATCTAACCATATATTAATTTTAGACATTTGAATCTCTGGAACAGAAAAACCAGAAAGAACCTATTTAGTTTATCATTTGTTATACATTAGATAAATTATTTGATGTGGAAATACATTTTATATAAACACGTTATAGTATATCTTTATGTAAAATAAATTTAAAAGTAGCTAAATTTTTAAACCAAAAGTTATTTACAAATGACATTTTTTTTTCGACAAACTGAAGAGACGTGATGGTCGTTTCCCTGAATGCGATGACATGTTTTAAATACATTAATAAAGTTAATTATTCATTAGAATAAAAACTAAATGTCTAAGGTTATCCTTTATTGAAAAATAAAATAACTAAAGTCTTACATGATATTAAAAAAAAGAGAAAATTTTAGTTAGTATTCTAAAAGTAAACAGTTACATGAAATTTTTAGTTCTAATATATTCGTCACCGTACTTGTAGAATGTGGGTGGACGGTGATTATGTTCGAAGTTGGAAAGGAATTGGCTGATCCTTCCCTCTTCGAGTCTGATGCGGGCTGGACATTTGAGCCTGGGCGAGGCCAAGGAGCAGCGCCAGAAGTATTTCGACCACTTGCAGTACGTGAAGCCTTGACACAGTATCAAGTGACTGCCTCTGCGAGAAGGAATGGTCTCGTAATCGATATCTGTAATATATTTTTTCTAGTTAGTATCTTATAGATTTCCTTTAAGTTTTTTTTACAGATGTACATATTATTGAAAGCATTTAAAGTATCTAATATAAAAACCTTATTTAAGTAGAAACATCGCAATGATATTTCGACCACAATTAGGTTTTATGGTTAAGCCACGCGATCGTAGCACGAATTTTTTGTTACACCAGGGAGTAGAGAAATCATGAAAACAAAAGTCAATATTTTTGTATAAATTGTTATTTATAAATAATACCTACTAAAATAAAAACTTAATGGTTTGAATTTTTTTATTTAAGTTAAACTTGAAATTAGTGAAGATCATTTTAATTTGATCGACGTATCATCAGCGTCACACTCCGCAAAAAGTCCCTTATCAGCAACGTTAATGACCATATAAATAAACCACAGTTAAGTACCACAGACTAGCATATAGTTAATTAAACTTGAAGTTAAGTATATAGCGATGATACTTTGCATTAAGTTATACTTCTTTTTGCATTTAGACTATAAATTATTACAATTATTAATTATGCTTATTCGAATACAATTTTTTTCTGAAGAAATTTTACATAATACTTAACAAAAATCAACTTTTTATATTACTAATTTTCTCTCATTCCTCTGTTTAAGTTATTTAAAAACTTATTTCTAAATTTGTTATGACTATTTTTCAAAAATCTTATCGTATTTTTTCATTATTCCATTGGGCATTTCTTAATTTCTATGTTGCAAGACGACAGTTTCCATCGAGTATATTTATATAACGTTAGTGCACAATATTTTGTTTCCGATGACTTTCTATAAACAGATTTTCTTCGTTTAATGTTACAGTTTCTAAAACTTGATGTAAGCTCCCTCCTTTGTCTTGAAATATCGCGGCGGCGGATGGTTGTGTACTAAGTTGTGATAGATCACTTTGTAGTCTGTCGAGTTTAACCTCACTCTCGCTTTGCACTGGCTCGACACCTGGAAGGATTAATTTTTATATTCAGCTCCAGTTAACTGTGATGATGGCGATGTTAATGATGATGTTGACTGCAACAATTCAGCAAAATATTGTTCTTGTTTTTAATGAATCCCTAATAAACAACTGCATTAACCATAAGACTAATAAGAACATTTGAATATTCAGAATAAAATTTTCAAATAACAACATGATGATGTATAGAAGTCAACTAAGTTATAGGCGGAACGTGTTACTTATCACTAGATAAACGTTTAACTTGTTACCTTTAATTATAAAATAAAAATGTGTACCTTGCTAGAGCACAACCAAAACCATGAGGTTTTGTTAACGCGCGAGAAGGTATAATTCCGGATCAACAAAAGGCTTCCGCCTCTGTAGGTAGAAACGCACTCGTAGGTAACATCTTAAAGAGAAAACAAGTTTTATTATTAACTTCCTCAAGTAGAAACAGCTCTTAACTTGTAACGTTACGACAAATACTAACACACAACGTAACTACTGTTACGCAGGCGCAAACCGCAGAGGTGTAAAATGGTTATCTCACTATTGCCGGAGCGACAGGTGTCGTAAGTTTGAATTACTAAACAAATATATCTACAAACAAACATTCGGCGTATGTTGCTAAATTTTCAAAAGTATGCTCATATTTTTATTTATATTTTCAGTAGGATATATTGTCACATTCACGAGGAATGATTTAACTCGTAAAGTATACACATATGTAAAATCAGCAGGTTAAACAACAATAATATACAAGATGAAATATATTCGGTTAAATTAAAGCATGATTTATTTTAAGAACTTTTGACCATAAACTCAGTAACAGATCAATCTTAATCACTATAAATACAATACTAGTTTCACGCGTTCACTTAAACTCTATAAATATTTTTTTTAACAAAAAAAAATTACTTTCGTTAATACCTCATCTATTAATAACAATTGTATCCAATCGGAATATTGCGTATAATATAACTTCTTCGATTTATGTTTCTTCTATAAACAAAAATATAATTGTCGTATAAACATAACAACTAAAAAAGATATCTAACTTTATTATTTATACACTTATAAGTAAAATCTTAAATATTTAAATACACAATAGTAACATCATGTAACGTAATGCGACATTTTAAACTTTTTTGTCATAACGACCTTACTAAGAATATGAAATAATAGAAAATCGATGGTTGAGGTTCAGCCGTGGACGACGGTAAGCTGAAATGATGATGATGATTTTAGAGCAAGCAGGAGTAAGCATGGGTGATGGTATCACATCATATAAATGCTTTAGTATTCGAACCTTCAACTTCTATAAACCGTTACCTTACATCGTATTGATAATAACGAACGGATATTTTATTAGCTTGCTAATACTGGACTTTTACATATTACACTAATATTATATCTTGATATGACTAATACAGCGACAGCTACTTCAACGATTTTGAAATAACTAGGCCTCTTTTCAAATTTCACATGTTGACCCGGATTTGAAGCAGGAACTTCCGTTAGACCGTTGTAGTGCTTAGCCGCAGTTAAACAATTCTACTGTTGGATTTAAACAACTAATAATCATATTTTCCGATTTCTACACATACAACCAAAGAAGTATTGCAATCGTGCCATTAAAAATTCTTATATACTACTCATTAACAAAAAAAAAGGTGTACAGTAAAAATCCTTTTTTTTCTCATTTGTAAATAAACAAAGAATAATAATGCAACTGATACAACTACTAAAATCTCTAATAACTGTAAGATTTTTGCTTTAATATGACGGATTAAAAGCGCTAAACTATTTGTTTTATATTTAACTTCCCCGATAACAGTTTGGTAAAATTAACCCGAATACTATACTAGTAATGTAACGAATGTTCGTTATGGTACATTCGAATACGAATAATCAACTTCTCACATTTTAATTGTGTCTATGAGCTTATTGGCGGTAGGTCTCTGTTGCCGGAGACCGTCTAGATGGGTACCACCGCAGCTCCTATTTCAACCGCCAAATAGTAGTGTGCAAACATTACTGTGTTCCGGTTTGAAGGACACTGTAGCTAGTGTAACTACTGGGGTAACGAGACTTAACACCTTATGTCTCAAGGCGACGAGCGCAATGTGGTGCAGTGTGTACCATCTTAACTAGCACCACGTCACGGGCAAGCGTATCACTTACCATCAGGTGAACGTCTTGCTCGTCTCGTCGCATAGTAGTATAAAAAAAAAATTAGCTCCAAGTGCTGAGTTCTTAATTCTTATGAAGATAAAATGACCAACTATAAGCTATTTTGATCTTTTAAGATTTTGCTTCATTACACAAAACTTTATCAAAATGCTATTCGTGTCATTACACTACAGCTTTATGTACTTTCCCTTGCTGTCCCTGTAATATTCTGGCGGCGTGTGGTTGTGCTTCAGTTCGTAGTAGACGAGCTTGCCGCTGGAGTCGAAACGCAGCTTCGCCGGGCACTTGGTGGACAGTTTCTTGCTACAGTTCCAATACCTGCCGTCGTTTGTGGTCTGCGCGAAGGTGTTCTTCTGGACGATCAGCATTTGCTTCTTGCAGTTCGTAGGAGCGATGAACTCGAAATGTATACCTGCGAACCGATTCACTTTGTCAACTTTGAATTATATCATCAAGGATTGTTATTTTATCTTTCAAATTCCTGTTATTTGAATACAGTAATTTATGCCAGTAAGTCTGCCAACTTTAAGTACGCGATTTACCCAGCTCTGCTCTTCACTCGTCCTTCGAAACACGTCCAGGAACTGATCAGACGATTTTTATAGCCAATGATTTTGTATTGCAACTGACCATATCCATTACAGTCATAAAAACATACATTAAAACAAATATATTTATAATTTATTACCTTAAGACTTAATAAATTATAAGTATATTCGTTCCTTATTTATTACGACCATAAAAAATCTTAATACATGAATATAAGTACCATCTCATTTCTCCACCAATAAACTACAAATACATTAATAATGAATAATTATAGAATAAAACAATTTTATTGCTCAAATAATACAACATTTACTAACTAAAGATAACCTATATATATTTTCTAACTTAAGATAACCTGTCACTTCGTCTAACATACTTCTAATAAGCACTAAGTTCGCAAGAAGATATTGTTTTTATCAACACTGAGTTAATACTTTAATTTCACATATTGTTGAAGCTGAAGATATAGGGATCCTAGTCATGTTCATCCAGAATATTCTAGTTAGCATATATTATAAGAAGACAAACAAGAATACTGTTATTACGAGAATAGTGAATATCGATGAAGTTCGAAAAAATCTTATTACCATCCAAACTCCACCGCTTACAAAGCCACAGATTCGTATCGTGGGACTCCAAAGTTAAATTCTAATATATGTCCCGTCCGATTGCTGGAAAAGCTTCGGCGGTGAGTGATTATGAGTTACATTATAATCGACAAGTTTACCGTTCGTGTTAAATTTTAGCTTCGCCATACAATTTTTGCCGTTCTTCGAACTGCAACTCCAGTACCTGCTGTCGCTTGTAATTCTCACAAACGTGTAATTGTTTAATAAAACTAAATGTCTTTTAGTGTTCACCGTTTTGATGTACTCGAAAGTGATATCTGAAAATAACACTTTAAAGTTATCATCACTTTAACATTGACTACCTTAAAATAACGTTCAATCATTAACTCGTGTTATTATCCGTGAAGCAAATTTTTAATTTTCATGTCATATACCCAAAAAATATTTGTATTATTGCATATACATTCAAAATTGTAAAAAGGTTTTGCTTGAATGAATAAAAAAAAATTAGAATAAAATATAATGATATTTTAAAGGAAACAATTTTTTATAAATAAAATCTACTGACAACAACAAAAAAATTAACTAACAGGACTTTTAAAACTAAAAATATTTTAACAAAAAAAAATTATCAAAGTTAATAAATATAACTAATATATAATTTGTTTCTTACTTAAGCTATTACATTTGCTAACATATATTATTATGAAACCAACTGTATTGAAATTTAATGACTACAGAATCTAGATAGACAATTGTTAGAAATAAGTCTATAAAATAATTTCTTCTCTCTAGCACATGTTTAATTTTATTTATACCTTCTATTTTCTATTGAAATATGTTTTTAATCTAATAAACCAAAAAAAAATTATGGCATTATAAACAAGACCGCGCGCGCAAATTGCGCTACAGTTTTATTTGTTATAATTTCAGAAATTGTAACTAAATGTATGTAATACGATTTCCAGTAATCATAAAAATCTTTAAGAATTTGTTTTTTGAGTAAAAACTTTTTCAAAATTTTCTGAAGGATGATTTTTAAAAATCTGAAGTTTTCCCAAATTTTCAAATGTTGTTTTAGACGATATTTTTAAAGCTCTAAACAGCTATATATTTTTGTAAAATTGTTAATTAAATTTGATACTGGAAGTTAGCAGTTCTCTGCTACACATTTAGCTCCATCGAGACGACAATCGGAGCGGTCGATTTCGAAATCCCGACCGCTCCTCTTGGAAGCACTCGCACAAAATGAAAAAAATCGAACAGAGCAACTATTATTATTATAGAATATAGCTTTTTATTGTCCAAAAATCTAAATCTAAAAGTAGGCTACGTTAGGTATGAACCATACATTTGAAAGTGTTTAATACTAGGAAGTAAAAGAGATAATTTATTTTTGGTAACATTTTAAATTTACTGATACCGTTAAGATGCTTAAAACATACATAATGGCTATACACCCACTGTTCGTAAAACAGGTCTTCTCTTACGAGGAGAGAATCAAAGCCATAATCCACTACGTTGGCCAGGAAGGTTCTCGAAAGATATCGAACTCACCACGTTTTCCTCCACCGGAAGCTCGACTGCAGTGGCGAAGGCACACTTTCTTCGAGTTCTAACACAGAGTTCCATTAGAACTTACATTCTTAGCTTGACATTCATAAGCTCGATAGAAGTAAACTTTGTAACCTTACAAATTCGTTAGTATATGATAATTGGATACACATGTTCATTCATATGTCTATCCGCTGGATGACTATGGTTCAGGGAAAATTTCACGGGTTTCCCATTGTTGCTGAACTGCACTTTCGCATAGCATTTCTTTGATGTTTTCTTACTGCAGTTCCAGTACCGCGGATCGGATGTGGTCTGAGAGAATGTATACGAATTAATCAGTAATTGATTCTTGCCGTTTGGTTTATGTATAAGTCTCACTACTACTCCTGTAAATAATATTAAACATTACAATGTATGAAATCGACATTTAAAAATATTGTTAATGTATATATTTATATTTACCCTTTTTCTAACTTGCGAGCCCCGAACTAATCTAACTACCACAAAACCTTATAATGACGGAGAGGAAGAGGTTAAACAACTACAATCAACTAAAGTCACACCGTTATTAACTATCACAAAATAAAACAAACCATTGGGAATACATGATATATTTAAACATAAAATTCTAATAAAGGAAATCTATAAGATTATATGCATTTTAAAATCCACTTACAAATATTGTTGCCTATACCTAATACCTTAGTAATTAAAAATAATTGTGTCCGCTGTTGAAAATAGACATCTGCTTGAGAGACGATTTATCGCACTTGCCAAACTAGGTAATAGTCACAGAAAAAGCTACCGTGATTTCCCTTGAAATTAGTCGACTATAAAGACTCACAAAAAGTGCAATGGCGGGAAGGAATTTAACTCGTCTCATAGAAGAGCAATATAAGCGAAGAAATCTTATATATTATGTAAAATTTTTAAATCTGTTTAATCCTACCTTCTGTGATTATATCTAATATATTTTATATAGAATAGAACTATGCATCGAAAACGATCTTACGGACTAATAAAGATGTTAATTTAGTTACCACCTACCAAAAATTTGTATCAGTAAACTACAGTTACGTGACGATATAAAAAAAATACTAATTTCCGCGGTAATGTTGGCAACACTGCGTTTAATTTATGACGTCACTCGTTGCAAGCGAATCGTAGTCACTTCGATCGCAACCGTCGAGCAGTTTACTTGTGTTGTTATAACAGAACTATTGCAAATTATTTATCTAAAATTTAAACGCTTCGTTCACTGTTTCACACTAACGAATATATGTCAAATAAAATACTACCTCCACAATAGTAAGCAGTGTAATGTTTAAAGTAGATTATGATAATTTATGAAGTTTATATTCTTATGGTTTAACACCACCCTATCACTATTATTTAGATGTTAGGACATATATTTAAATTATACATTTATAATTAGTATAGTGAGACTACACATTAATATATCGTATAACATATATGAGACAATCAATCTATCAACAAAATCAATATGAAATAATATTATTATATTAAGTGTGCTTAACACAGTTAAGTTAATTTATTTATTTGTAATCGATATAATGTTAGCATCTTAGCTGAAGTTTCACAGTTGTAAAGTTTTCAAGTACGCAATTAAGTTATATGCGACTAAGTGACAAGAGTAAGTTTTCCAGAATAACGATAAGATGCTAATTAGTATGTTTACACTGCGAAACTTTGAACTTTTCACCATGACCATACGATGTCTAATCGCTCCAGTTATTTGTGAGTACAGCAGATTATTTACAAAAGGGGTTAGCTATATAAAGGGTTAGATAATTAGTTTAGTTTTCTGTCAATTATATCTTTATAATTACTCCGCTTTCAGTCCTGTGCAGGGCCGGAGGCGAGTGGTTATGGCCAAGGTCGTATGAGACGATGACCTGATTCCGGAGCGCGACCCTGGCTCTGCATCCCGTTTTGGACTTCCTAGAACAGTAGTAAGTGGAACGATTGCCACCTTGTATTGAGAACGTGTGACCTTCGACGACAATCAAATTCTTCTTCCCCTTACTCGATGTAATAAATTCGTAGCCCAGCAGACCTGGAATTAAGGAACTGATGTTGAGTCAGTTTAAGTTAAACTATACGCTTACATAAACATGCCGCTCTTATTTTAATTCACTATTCTTATAAACAAGTAAAACACTTAGAAAGTAAAGGTAGTCATAAAAAAAAAGTTATGTAACATCATTTATTACTAGCTGGTGTAATTAACAAAACAAATATTAATTTATACTTATTTCAGTGCTTAAATGTAAAAAATTAAACAACACTACTAGTTACAACCTTGGTTAAATAAGTCTATAATGTTTGTGCTAAATAACAGTAAAAAAAGTTATGATAACGCGAGGTGAATTATTTGCCGTAATGTTCATAAAACTTGATGTGATGATGTTAAGTATAATTGTGGTTTTTGATGTTTAATAAACCTAAACTAGAAGTACATTTATTTATTAAAATTGTAATTAGTAGCGTCAAGGTTACTAAAGTTCCATTAAGACTTCGAAATAAGCTTTTTGCACGCTCTAGATGGTTTATTACAATTCGAATGGTGAATTCGTAGGATCCTTGACTAGTAGGTCATACCATAAAACTTTAAACGATTCGTACTGTCTTCGACTCTCAATCTTCGTAGTACGTTACATACGTCCCTGATGCGGTCTTCATATACTTCCTAGGTCTGTGATTATGTGAAGATTCAATGAACTTGATATTGCCGTCGTTGTCTATCTGCAGCCGGGCTTTGCAACCGTTGCTCATTTTCTGCGAACATTTTAGGTATCGTTTCCCAGAGCCCGTGAAGGAGTATGTATAGTTGTTTACCATTACTATGGATCTCCCGTTTCCGATAGGTAATACTCTGTACTTATAATCTGTTGATGAAATTAAAATAATTTTACAAATGTTACAATCGTATTTTTGTTTCAAAAGTAATATGGTATAAGAACGAATTTCTCTTCCAACCGGTGGACTGGTCATCCACGGTGCAGTTATAAGGTACCCAAGTAATAGACTTGATGAGTTGCAACTGCAGTCAGCAGTTGTATCTGAGGTTAGGCCGTGGAAGGAAGACTGTGTTTGTTGTTTCTATGTTCCTAAACCGGATAACGGTTGGCGGAAGACATCAAAACCGGTAAAGTTAATAAGAAATCATAGAAAATTTCTCACATTACAAGTTCACTACTATCACCAGATCTATTTTTAAAGTTGTATATCTGCCACCTTAACACAATTGCTGTGTGACCCGAACTATTCTGAACAAGCAAGCAGCATCAAAGACCTCATTGCAACTTAATACCATGCGAAATTTAGGCCAAGTGTTAGCTCATTTTATTTACTAAAAAAAACTCATTAATAGCTTAGGTGCAAAATAATTAAAATGGGAAATAAAAAAATGTTAATGTATTACAACAATATGAGTACATCCGCCGTTAAATTGCATACAATCACTTTTTATATCTGTAGTCGGTTTTTATACAAGATTCGATGAATTATCTCGCTAATAATATTGAAAAATACCATGATTTTTATCGTCAAAATAAATCTTGTTCAATTTCATAATTTAACGTAATATCCATCGTTGGTGATGTGGTACTGCGGCGGCGGATGGTTGTGATTCGTGTCGCTGAACACAATACCGCCGTCGAGGCCGAGCCTGAGCCTTGCGGTACACTTGCTAGAAATGCGTCTCGAACAGTACAGGTATCTTTTGTTGTGACCAATGTAAGAATACGTAAAATTCTCGTACAGAACAATCGACTTGGTCGCCGACACGGAGACTATCTGATACGCATCTGGAAATTGAATTATTATGATATTATTTATACATTTTTTTTTAATGAACAAGTGGTGAGGTCACTTTCACATTAGAGAAATGCCTAACCATAACATTGTGGAGTCTTACGTTAATCATTGCCTGCAGAAATAGGGACTGCAGTGATCATAGACGGTGTCTGGTAACACAGATCTACCAGTAAAGTGAACAAAAAAGTCCTTTCAATGTTTCTGTTTATTGAACTCGGAAGGCCTGGGTTACGCAACCTTCCTCTATTTTCTCTTCGTGGCACAAATATGATTTGTGATAAGCAGAATAAACAATTAACATAGGTTTTAGATTGTTTAGTAAATTATTACTTGAAACAATAACAAGGGCTTTTAGTAAGTTTACCGGATAAAGAAAGCAACACGAAATGAAAAACGGAAGACAGTGTCGGTAATGTGTTTCTCGTAATACACAAATTGTTAACTAAAGTATATTCATTGGATCAAACAAAATAACATTAGAATATATTAAAATATTTTTTTTATTAATTTAAAAAACATCAATTTTAAAAAAAAATTGTTGTAGTGCTAAAATCATTTCAACAGGAATTCTATAACAAGTTTTTTTACTGACATTAACTTAAAAGTATATCAAATAAAACTTTACAATTTATAGTATAGCCCCCGATCAGTTCGGTGTATGGTGGGTGGCGGGTGTGTATGCTCCGTGTAAGCCTCGAGAATGTTGCCAGATTTGTCCAGGACGAGTCGGGCATTGCACTTCATAGTCCTTGTGCGGGAGCAACGCAAATACTTCTTTCTATTCGTGTACGAGAATGTATAATCTTGATATGTAATTATACACTTCCCACCTGAAGTCGGCAAAAATTGAATGACATCTAGAAACAGAAATTCGATTAGTATTAACATTCTTAACTTAAATAGGTTTTCACAAATGCCAATTGGGATTTTCTGACCTGTTTTCCTCCATACGGAATGCTGTTTAGAATCTACCCACCTCTTCTATCCTCATGTAACGTAAAGACGATACTTGTTATACATCTTCATGTATAAAATTAGGTTGGTAACTGTGAAAATCATTGGTGCTCTCCTACAGGATGAACAAGTTCCACGGCAGATATAATACTTGTTGTATCTCGTATGTGACATGACCACGATTATTTCAATATTTCAGATGGGATTAAGGAGGTAATAATTAAACAACCAGCAGTTTACCAGTTTGTGATATTATTGCAATAATTTAAATACAATTATTTGTTCACATTCATATTACAAAGCGTTTAGCACATTCATCTGTGAACTAAATTCAATGTCATAAAACATGCAAAGATCATAATAAATGTTGCGTTTAGATTTTTACGTATGTACCAATTTTGGTTTTTATATAATTTGGCGGTGGATGATTGTGATCTGTTACAGCGAAACGAATATTACCCATTCTGTCTAAAATAATCCGAGCTGGACAACTCTTCGTCTGTTTCTTCGAGCAATACAAATATTGTTTTATTCGTCCCTGATATGAGAACGTGTAGTTTTCCATCATCACCAGTGATTTACCGTTCTGCAAATTGATCACTTTGTATCCTCGATCTTGAACAACGAAATTTATTTATTTTATTTATTGTGTACACTTCCTTAAAATTTACAATACATGATGTCCATCGGGTCCTGAACTAAACACAGCTTGTATCTCAGGACCCTACATGTATCTACGCCATTTCTGAAGTGCCCAGATTAGGTGCACTCGTGAAACCATGTAGTATGCAAAATATTGTGAGCCTTTCAGAAATCAAATCTGACAGGTTTGCAGACTGAATAACAATTGTTAAGTTAACATTAGTATGCAATAACGACTTAAAATACACAAGACTATTAAAGGTAAGTAAAACACTGCTTGCCGGGTCGGCTAGTTTACAACAAAAATGTGTTAACATCGCTCATTAGTGCATTCATATAAAGAAAAACAAATTAAACAACAAAATACTTGGTAATATTTAGTTTTAAAATTTGTCATTATCAAACATAAAAAATTGTTCAGAATTCTTATAAACACGAAGAGCATATTTGAGAGTCTAATTGAATTGAATTTATTTCTGACATTATAAATATGAAACACATATATTAAGAACATTGGTAGCTATCACTAAAGATTTCTAGATGTAATGCAAGTACTAAGATATATGTAATATGTTACGTATGAATGTAACGCTACAACAAATATTTTCAATCAAATTTCTATAGATCATATAGATGCCGATTTTGATGAGTCGTTACGTAAAGTTTAAATAATGACGTAAGAGAAAAGAGTGACCATGAAAGAATATTTCACTCTATTTCTCAAGTTTTTTATTATATATTGCAGAACCCATGATGTCGCTCACACGAAATACTGGATTCTGTACTCGCGGCGGTTCTTTGGGGCCAGTCTTTAAGAAGCACTCGGGTTTCGAACTCTTATAATCACGATAATGCTGAAGAGAAGCTCCGGTTTCTGAATGAAAAAAGAATAATCTTAAACATTGAATACAAAGTTTCATACTGATATAAATAGCTTGTACACATACTAAAAAAATTAACGCGTTAAGTACTGAGTTAACCTTAAGGACCGCGAGTGACCGTCAGTACAAGAGGCACCAGTCTCTGGGTATTGACAGCGAACTTCTCGTTTCGTCGATACATTACAATCAAACAATTTATAATAAAATTCAGTGCAGTTTATTAAAACAGTTTAAACAAAGATGTGGCTGCGATTTGCACTTTTCACAATATGTAACAACTTGTTTTGTCATTTTCCTCGCTAACCGCCGTCCGTACGTCTTTGTGTTTGTGCTGTAACATTCAGCACAGCATTTTCTAACCTTGTGCGCTTTTCCTTCCTTCGTTTGAAGTTTGTGAATATCTTCTCCTTGTGATTGTCGTGCGAGTACATCTACTAATGGTTTTTCGAGTGTTGTAATTGACATTTTTCTTCCTGTGACATTTTGGAGTATATGTAGTGGATTCACAATTTCAATATTCAAAATAAGGTGCATTGGCTGCAGCATTGTTGCAGTCCAAAAGACAAATGAAACAATATATTTTTTTTAAAGTTAAATGTCCTATGCATATGTATATTTATTACAACGATTTACAGAATCACATACTTACAATTACGTTGAAGATTTTTGTTTTTAATAATTATTTAGTGTTACGTTAATACAATGAGATTAATTTCATAGAACATACAAAGAAACCAAAAAAAAAATCTTATTCGAACGGATCGCGGTTTAACTAACAGTTCTTATATAATAACTTTGATGTGTGAGTATATAAATACAACACCATTCCATTTTCTTATCCATCCTTATGCTTATGAGTTAATTAATATTAAATTCCGAGAAAAGCAGTGATAAGAGGTATCTCTTCCCGTAAGCGACTAACAAGATTTGACACTCCACCACATTGCACTCGTCGACGCAAGACTATATAAAAATTGCTAATAAGCAGAGAAAATAAAAACTTCCAAAAAATTAATTGTAACTGTAATAGTTCTTAATTGTATATCTTTTGATATTGACTTGTTTCTAAAAGCAATGATTAAAAAAGCGCAACGCCGATTTCGATACACTGCTTTCAGAAGCAACGAGAAAAATTATCATCTAAAAACTTTAACATAAAATTCTTAATGATCTTCAAAATTTGAATACAACATTGCATTGATGATCATAAATCTTGATCGATTTATTCTGTCGTTGTAACATATTAAATACAATATTCGCTCGCTGATAACACTCCTAGTTCATTAAACATACGAGTACATTTCAAAGTTAACAATTCAATCTAAAAAGTGTTCCATCGGGGGTCCTGCACAGATTGGGTGGGATATGGTTGTGCTCGTACTGCGAATGCAGAACTTTGCCTTCGAGAGTCGTCAAGAGCTTCACTTTACAGCCGCCACCTTTCTTAGAACAGTACCACCTCGTCTTGTTGTTCATATTTGCAAAGGTGTAGCCCCTGTATACAAGAATAAACCCCTTGCCGCGGTTAGACGGTATGAACTCTGTTACATCTAAAAAATAATATTCTCATCTGTATAACTGTGTACTGTAGCAAAATAATAAGATACACCTTTTCCGGTACACCAAACGATAATGTAACGGTGATTCTCTATAAAGAAATATTTGTATGAAATTTAAACAATATTTTAATGGTACGTATATTTTCAATGTTATGAAAAATATTCTATTCCCATCGGCATCTTACATAAATTTCATTTATTAGCACTTTCTCTTGTATAAATAAATATAACGTATGATACAAAAAAATATTTTAAAAAAAAGTGTTTAACATTAGAAACAGCTATGATAGACTCCGATAAAATTTTAAGTTACGAGTATGTAACTGTATGCTTTATTTTTTAATCTGTATACAGAACCTTACCTAAACGACTCAAAGACAACTCTTGAACGAGTCCTGTTTTGTCCAAAGAAAAAAGTACTATTAAAGGAAAGTCATTTTTATGTCGGATTTTAACAGAAAGTAATTTACATAAATTCTCTTAATGTTATTTCTAATGTTATGGTTTAAGTTTTTGATTATTTCCACCTAGATTTCAATTACATATATTTATTCTATATTTTACAATAGATACCGTCCTTAGATATTCTATAGGAAGGTGGTGGGTGGTTGTGCTCGGTGGCTTTGACAATCTTTCCTTCCTTGTTCAAAGTAAGTATTGATTTGCATTGTCCTCTCAAACGTCTGGAGCATCGAAGATATCTCGTCGTGTGTGGATTATTGTAGCTATACGTGTAGTTTTTGTACATCATTATAGTTTTGCCACGTAACGTTAGCAACGTTTTAATCTCATCTGTAAATTATTTGAAAATTTCAAATTATTGAAAATGCATCAGCGAAACTTTTCAATTGCAACCCCGACTCAAAGCTTTGATTAATTTTTAAAAATATATGCACCAGTCTACTTCCAAATCAAACAGGATAGAGGAACATAAAATTACTTATTGCATGTACTCGAAATACTTTATAAAAATTCTTAAGTAATACTTACTAAGGTTTATTAAAAAAAATAAAACACACACAAGAAAGCACGAATGGTGCACGCGGCACTAGTTATCCGAAGTCTTTCAGCAGAAATACATTTTACACTAATACAGTCAAAAAACACTATACATAAAACAGGATACATTATACAGTAGCCCAGCACAAATTTAATTTTAAAATAAATTACATACAAATACATAAAAGAAATTACATTTAGAGATCGTTTGAAATTTATACTGGTCATCAGGATAGAGAAGTGAAAAATCAGGTCAAATAAGTTCACCCAGTTATTTTAACATAAAACCCCTCTTGTGATAATCCGTACACAGGCGGCTCGTGGTTGTGATTGAAATCACTGAACACCACCTCAGTCTCATCGAGCGTGAGGAATACCCTTGCCTTACAGTTCTTGGCCTTCTTCGAGCAGTACCAGTGCCTCGGCGTGGTCTGGGCAAAAGTATAACCATTGGCCATCAACAGGCGTTTGTTGCCGGACAATTTTATGAATTTCAATTCTTCTGAAATATAATTTGTACTGTCATTATTTTTTTAGTTATAAACAGGCGCGTCGCTCGTATTATTTATGTTAAGCAGCACGTTAATTTAAACCAGAAAACTTTTGAGAAATGCTTATACATACAGACATTTCCGAATAATGATATTTATGACAATTCCTAGACTATTTGCTCAGCTTATCCTTATTGAGTCTAAGCGCGTGTGCTTGGGGTTCCCTTCTGTGTGTTGCAAGAGCCTCAGGAATACACTATGATGAGATCGTATTAAAAACTGTACGTTGATTATAAATATTATTACTCGATCATTCGTTCATGTTCATTTTAAATAAGGTTTAAACACAATGTACTTTTTAACATTTTTATTCAAAATGATCGGCTGTCCTGAATTTTTTGAATTACGTTTCGACGCATGTTCATGTACACATGTATAGTTTCGCTGACAGAGATAAATGTTGGAGGTGTAGAATGACCTAGATATCTACTTCAATATAAACAGCGTACAAAACTGCGCGGTGGGTGACAGTGTACGTCATACAAAGCTATCACTCTGTCGTGGTCGTCCAGCTTCAGTCTGGCCTTACACTTAATGTTCTTCTTAGAGCAGACCCACGTGTTGGCGCTGTTTATCTGGGAGTACGTGTAGCCATCTATCATCAGCAGGCTTCGGCCACGTTGTGATATAACCACTTCGTACTTTATTTCTAATTGGAAAAAGAGAACTTGTGAATATATGACTACTGTATTTCCATGATCACATTTTGTTACAAATTAATTGAGTTCACATAGAAAATTGTAATTATTATTAGATTTGCAATCTAATATTAGGCAGTAAAAAAAATAAAATATCATTTCGGCATTAACACGAAAACTTGTAACAAATAACTCAACGGACAGAACATTTAAGCACAGTTAAATTAAAAAAAAACGAAGTTTCAATAAAATTATAAATGGGAAGCTTGATCGTAAACATCTCCTGTATTTTATGGCACCGATACTAAAAATTTAATAATAATCCGCATAAACAAATATATAGCCTACTTAAAGAATTGACATTATAGTATACACTCATCGACAACCAAATAACGTTGCTACAGCAACGATTCCTGCTTAGAATAATTCACAAGCTATTCGTAATTGAGGACATCCTCATTACAATAAAGAAGATAGACATTACTACCGGCTTGAGACAGTTATAAAATTAAATCAGATACAAGTATACCAGAAGACTTCTGGTAAAAGCTCATTACTTTAAAAATTTTTAGGTACTCCTTGTTAATTATAAGCTCAGGAAATCCATCACCGTAGTAAGCATGGCTGTAAATCATTTGAAACTGTGATATATAATAAAATAAACGCAATAACACCCGTAAAAATTTATTGTAAAAAAGATTTATGTTCAAAAAACAATTCTATTTTCGGATTTTGGGTAAGTGTGAATGTCTATTGTCGATGTAAAGTATTTCACCATTAGCGAACCACAATTTTGCTTTGCAAGTGTCGTGTGTTGAACATGTCCACCTGCTAGAACTTCTCTTAGAGTATGTATAGTCTTCAACTAACAACAAGTCTCGACCCCTTTGCGATTTCAGTATTTCATAATGAACTGAGCCTGAAAAAAAAAATTACTATAAAACTTTTTTTCTTTATAAAAAACTCAAATCTTTAAAATTATTACGTATCTAAATCCGTTAATCTGCCTGTATTGAACTGTTTTTTTTATTAAAAAAAAATTATAAAAAATGTGCAATGGTGCTGCCTTATTTTTAAAAGCGATCTCCTCCAAACAACGATTGAATGGAAAATATGTAAAACCAAATTTATGTTTGATGTCAGTTGATTATTAATATATATTACAACATAATAAATAAATATGTATGTATGTTATTTGTTAATTTGTAGCGCCGATGTAGAACGATTGGGAATGTATGAACTGAACTATAAAAAAAATATGTTTGGCACAATGGAAAAAAACCTCAGCAGGTTAAACATTTGTTTGATCTAACAATTCAATTGCTCTAAGAAAATGCGGTTACTTAACTGTACAATTGCTGTTAATTCTATAACAAAAAGATTTTTTTTAACTTAACTTTGCACCAACAATTGAATATCATGAATTATGAATATTATAACAGAAAGAATAATTTTCTGCGCTTTCATTTTGAGATAGTTTTTTTTTTTAAATCTCCAATGTCTGACTAATGTAATGTCAGCAGTAAAGTTACATTTCGAGATGTATTTGACAAAGATGAATTGAAATTCTCTTCCAAGTTTTTATGAGTAAAAAAACATGTTAACGAGAAAGTTCTCTATGTCGCAGTAATGAGGTTGGATTTAATGGTTAAAGTTTAACTAGACCACTGCCAATATTTATTTCTTACTAACGTTACGCCTTAGAAATAATCGTCTGTCTTAAATTGAATTTCTGCATAGCGAAGTTTCTGGGTAATGAGACTTATGTCTTAAAGCGACGAGCACAATATGATTTAGTGTTTACCATCCTAACTACCACATTATTATTTGTGATCGTATGATATACTATCAAAACGTATTGTTTGTCTCGTCGCTTCGTTTAATAGTGCCTCATCATTAGGTGCCTTCTTCAAACTGAAGTTTTGCGGTCAGATTTAGAAAACTTTTCCGATCTTAGGCTATATGCATGCATCTACATGTTTATATTATATTTACCAACGTTTAAAAAGGCCAAAAGAAGACAAGAATATAATTCTAAGCTAAGCAAATGAAACGACGTAGTTTTTCACAAAAAGATATGAAACAAGTAACGAAAACTAGGGAAAGGTATTTGGCTTTTCTTATAATTTATCCGTTCGAAAAATCATAAAGTAAACTTCGTTTCATTTTAAGTAAAATGCATAGTATTAATAGGAGAATGTCTTTTTAACTTGTTATAATGTCATCAAATTAAACTATTAAAGATCTAGTGAGTTTCTCTATAAGTTAATAATTAAGGCACTTGAGGAATTTATTTACAACCTTAAAATTTTAATGGATGAACGTCATTAAATTACTACAAAATAGTCCAATTACATAACGATATAGTAAAAATAGTTAACTATTAATGTGACCTCCGGAATGTGTCTAATCGAAACCTATAATTTTTTTTGGTGGATGGCTATGGCTGTTGACTATATTCACAATAATTCCATTGATCAATAAGAGTTTGGCCTTGCATTCGCAATTAGTGGAACACTTCCAACTGTTCTGACTCCTCTGTGAGAATGTGTATCCGTCCACCATCACCAGGTCCTTCCCTCTCTGAGATTTAATTACGTCGTACTGGAAATGTCCTAGACAAAGTTAACAACTTCATTAAAATTTATAGAAAGTTACAAATTACGAATAAAACCTGAAAGCAAGCAAATGTCTAATAGAAACAGCTAAGAAATAATGTAGTAAAATGAAAGTGATGCTCACCTCTTTTTAAATTTCTTAATGTTACCATGTAATAAAACAAAATTATATAGTATTATGAAGACTATTTTAAACTTACGACTCAAATCCGAATTAGTGCATAAAATAATAGTTCACGATATAGACAAATGATCTATATATAATAATAATTTAAGTGATGTAAATAAGAAAACTATCAAATGTTTTAAAAATGTAATGACACATTTTCATAGTTATGTAACCTGCAAAATGAATTTTTGATTAAATGTTAATACTGTTTTATTCTTTTCGCGAAGAAAATATTAGTCGCACAGCAAAAACATTGCTGTATAATGTAATCATAAATATTTATAGTATTTTTCATGCTAAACCATTTCTAATTGAATAGGACAGTTTCCACAAAAAACGCATGAACCATGAGTATTATAATTTGTGTGACGTATTCAACATTTATAACATAACATGACAGGCAGCACAGGATCAATTATTATGGATATCCCCGAGGCAATATTTAAATTGGAGATACGTTTATAAAGCGTTGGTAGTCAATATTGACACAAGATGGTAAGTATTTTAATTTAATGAATTGTTATAAAACTAAAAAAGAAATCGTTCTAATACTTTCAGAATTTATGGTCAGTCAATAACTTAGCAACACTACCGACTACTAACAATAGCAAGTATACTAGCAATATCACCTAAAAAAAACATTTTTTAGGTGATATTACTAGAACATAAATTGTCTAAATTATACAAAAGTAAATACTATCACTAGAATCCTCCAGTAAAGCAAAATCAATGTCTGCTCGTTTGTTAACATAATCTGCAACGTTTTTGGTTATAACAACGTTGGCGAATTCCGCAACTTCTAACGGTGACATGCAATTGCTTTCTTGTATAAAATCACTGAACCCACTAAAATTTTTCTACACCAACTCATTTGCTCTTTTTTCTTATTCTATATGTTTATGGGACCCATTTACTGAACGTACGATAATTTTTCTCTGGTACATGTTACCACAACGCAATTCCCCGTGTCTCCTTCGAGGATGCAAATGCTCATTGAATATGAAGACAATTTTTCCATCGTTCATCATCAGTTTCGCTTTGCATAAAGGATTTGACGAACATTTCCAACTGTTCAGGCTTCTTTGATTGAACGTATACCCGTCGACGACCAACAGGTCCTTCCCTCTCTGCGACTTGATAATTTCATAGCTGAGACAACCTGAAATGTTTTAGAGAATTTGGAGCAAATTCATAAACTATTTTAACCGCGGTGACCTAGTCGCACAGTTGATTGATTTTACCAAAGCTACACGATTAATTAAGATTATTACTAATTGTTAACACATACAATAACTCAAATATTTAAATCTCATATTATAGCTCAAAAATTAAGTTTGTTTGCTGATCAGTTTAAACACACAATAACCGTTTACATACCACCGATTACAGATATTACCACCAAAGTTTACTAAAACGAAAACCACATGAAATCTATTAGGTACCTTCTTCACTTTAGTACAGGTCATTAATTTAAACAAACTTCACTCAATATTACTTATGTTGAATGACAGGAAAATAAAAACAAAGCCTTTTTATCATATCACTAATATATTTAACCAGTTATTTCTATCACTTATAGAAAACAAACAAAAAAGCTGGTGATAAGTAGACTTAAATAGAGCAGCTAGAAATACGTCCTTATCACATCTTTGCCAATTTTTACGCGAGCAGTTTTAATGTTTGTTCTTTGCAAGATATGTATAATAGTCCATATTCATATTCAACCGAAATATATGTGTTATCTAAAAAGTTGTTTAAAAAACATTTCACACTCGGACGTATTCACCGCCGTTGGTTTTGTAGTAAGTTCTAGACGGGTGCGTGTGGTTGTTGCTCTCGTGGTACAGACGCCCTGAATCGTCTAGTTTGACCCGGGCCCTACACTTAGGGTAATGCGTTGAACACATCCATGTATTACAGTACGATCTTGAGTAAGTGTAACCTTTCAGCAGAAGCAAATTTCTACCCCTTTGTGATTTAATTATGTTATAATCGAGCCCCATATCTGGGAAAAGGAAAAATCATTTCACATTTAACAATTAAGTAACTATTTTAAAGAGACGTTCAATATTTATATATTCTATACATATATCTTTAAAATTAAATTACCGCTTTTCGCATATTGTGCTGGTAAAAAAAAAGAAAACAACGTCTAAATCAATTAATCATTTTTATTGGTTTTATACTAACAAAACCTTTAGTATATATTATAATAATAAACTTAAGGCATAGTAATACTATGGATAACATAAACTTAAACTTTGACTGGTTTTTAATTAAAGTTTTGAACGTAATTGTAATTACACCTTATTATTTATTAGTTTTTTAAGTTTCTTGCAATCACCGCACGAAACAGATGATAAAACCAACAAAAAGCTACAAATTTAACAGCTGGACTTTCTGGTGAATATCTCGATGAACATATGAGCCTCAAACGACGACAAGGTACATCGTTATGACTCTGGCTCCATGTCGCCAACCCACAAACAACATAAACATGATATAAATTCCTTTCGATGTGACATAATGCGGCCGCTGGTGATTGTGTGTGGTCATTGCTTCTCGAATGTGACCATCTTTGGAAAGCTTGACGCGCGCTTTACAGCCATTATCCCTTTTAGAGCAAAAAAAAGAGCTTGTCTGTTTCATTCGTGAAAATATATACTATTGATTTTTATTACTATTTGTATCATTTTGCATTGTTCCGTTACTGAAAATAAATCTGTTATTTTCAAATTACTTTATAACAAGTTTTGTGTATAAGTTTTAAACACGATGTCATGTTTGAATAAAGGTTTAAAAATACGGACAAAAGATTTAATTTATTTAATAACAAATGTTTCACATTCAACAGTTTTAAGAGTACACTTTTAAGTAATAACCAGATTTTGTTATAACATATTTCGGGGGTTCATGACTATGAAAGTAGTCGTTCGTGATAATTTTTCCGTCCTTATTAAGTTTCAGTTTCGCTTTACAGCCTCTGTTCTTCTTAGAACAGTAATAGTTTGTCGAATTGCAATGTTTCGAGTACGTGTAGCCCATCAACATAAGTAAACTCGCGACTGTTTGTACTTTAATAAACTTATATTCGCTACCTGAAATTGTATTCGGACAACAAATTAGAATAAAAGTTTTTACATTTACAATTCTCTAAACTAATAGAAACCCGACACTGACTCAAACAAGTTTACAAAATTCATACATAGACATCTACACTTTTCTATTTTACAAAAGAACTATAATAACTTACCTACGCTATGGGAAATGTACTAAATAAAATAAAACATTAAATGCTAGCAACCCTGCAACTTGACGATCACTATAACTCACATTTAGTAAAGTAACATAAAAAAACTTCTGCCTCTAGGAACAATGTCCAACACTTAATAATCAATTCCAACAAGCGAGGATAATCAAATTGGTGATGAATTTTCCATTGACATTTAACTTATCTTTTTAATTATTTAACTAAAGTATTGATAGTAGATAAATAGCTTATCATTTTACAATCATAAATCTCATTTATTATAAATTATAAAAAATATAATTTCATATGTATAAAAAAAACATGTAACATGTAACAATTTCTTCAAATCCTCAATTTTCAAGGCAAGTGCTTCGATCAACGAAAACCAAATCGCTATGCAGCAATCCTAATATCTTGTATAAAACAGTGTTTGCCATCATAACCATAACACGTAGGTCTTGTGTCTCCGACCCCGGCCTGAAAGTCGGTACTGAACTTCTTACAACCGCGTATATTAAATCCCACTTCTGCCATATGAAACTCCTTCGATTTCTTGTACTGGATAAATTTGTCTCCTTTACTTCAATGGAATCAAACTCTTACGATTCCGGTAGTGGTTTTGGCGAACGCCCCCGGCGGGTGGTTGTGATTATTGAAAAATGCGATTATTTTCCCCCCGTTTAATTTCAGCTTTGCTTTACAGGCACGTGTCTTCGCCGAGCAGACCCACATGTAACCGCGACGAGTAGACTTTGAAAACGAATATCCATCAACAACAATCAGACTTCTCCCCTTTTTTGACTTCATCACTTCATATTGTAGACCTGTTCGTAGATCAGAAGTTAAGTCATTAGATACGAAGCGTTCTTCTTGCAAAATTCCAAGTTTGATTAAACACGTAACTAATAATTATAACAACATAACTAACTAATTGTTAAGACTTTGATATGTTATATAACTCTGGACTACGCTGACCAACTAACGAAGGAAACAAATACTTTTCAAATTAGAAATACATAAAATCACTGAAAAGTTTTCTGCATTTCAATGCAATCTACTATCTGCATCAAATAGTGGGTTAATTTAGTCAGAATCTATATTATGAAACACGAAACGAAAGTCGAATATCCATAAATATACAAAAAAAAGCCACAACACGCTTAGGTAATAATCATCAAAGTATTCTATACCTTAGCCTTATCTGTATATGGTGAGGACAAACTTTAAGTTTCACTACTCCCGACTATAATGTTAAAATCTGTTATGCCTGTTAACAGGCGGAGGATAATTGCGACCATTCAATGCCTCTCGAATAGTTGCATCTTCAGAAAGTGTATCCAAAATAAGGTCGACTTGTCCAGCATCAACAAATGTTTACCTCGTCGTCTTATCATAATAACTTATTGTTTCCAATCTGAAAATAAATTAGATTTGTTCTTTACAAATCTAAAAAGATATTGTGTACATACTGGTTTCAGGTAAAGATTAAAAATTATGAAAAAAGAAAAACAATATTAAAGTTTTATATTTATTGAATAATATTTCACCTTCAATAGTTTTAAGAGTACACCTTCAAGTAGTAGCCAGCCCTTGTCAAACAATATTTGGGTGGTGCATGACTATGAATGCAATCGACTATCCTGACTATTTGACCTGCACTATTTAGTTTCACTTTCGCTCTGCAGCCCCGGTCTTTCTTGGAACAGTAATAATTCGTCGAATTGTTACGCCTGGAGTAAGTGTAACCATTTACCATAAGTAAATTCCCACCATTTTGCATTTTAATAAACTTATAAGGAATACCTGAAATCGAATAACAAAATTAATAATCCTTTTCTATTTTATAAATGGCGTCTAACACGAGATGAATGATGTCTAGGTAATAAATACCGCATAGGTTTCCGAACCTTCTCATGGCGATGGGACTTAGTGACCTTGATATTTAAAGCGAAGTGTAGTGGAATCCTTGGCTTATTGTATAGCATACACAACTGGTTTGCTTGAAGCTCCTTAGATACATGGTAAGAGCAAGGTAAGGCTCCGATTCCGCTGCCCTTGGTCTACTATCTACTATTATTTTCATACTGAAGTATGAAAGGAGAGAGTTTTCTTTAATGCTTCACATTTCACATTTCGCATTTGGCTAGCGCGGTGGATAAATGAACTTTAGTTACTCCAATTTGTTTTATAACATAACAGAATATAACTTGCTTCATGTATCCCCTTTGCTATGTTTATTATTTTATACTATGCTGAACCCTGGCGAACCTCGAATTTAATTAATGAAAAATTAATAAGCAATACCTTAAAAAGTTCGATAAACTGGATGCTGATTGGATTGGACGTATCAATTTTATTATATGGTTGAGCAAGAAAACGATTAAAGTTTTGATACAACATTTATTATAAGTTTATATAACCATCATTTCGTTTGTATAATTTAGATATAACTATGACGAAATCTTTAAATATATCCCATCATGTCTTAGTGCATATTTCGGAGGTGGATGATTGTGATCCTCTCTAACACAGGAAATACGTCCGTGGCCATCAAACCTGACGCTGGACTTGCAATTCGCCGATCTCTTAGAGCAGTAATACATGTTCCTTGCGTGATTATTCTGAGAGAAGGTGTAACCGTTGACCATGAGCAACCTTTTGCCACCGCTGATAGGTATAAAGCAATATTCCGGGCAGTTAACTGCAAGATAACGCGTAATCAATCAGTTATAATATTCAGGAAGCGTATGAACTATAAGTAAAATAACACTTTAGATTAAAAGTATTGTTAAAATTATGAGCTTTATGTACGCTTTATTTTCATATACCATTTTGACTATTTATCTCTTTTTCACCATTCAGTTATTAATCACAGCTTTCAACCATATTTTTAATCGATAGGAAATATGAAAAAATTCAAATGGATCTGAAGTACACGATAAATCATTTTTATTTATTTATAAATCCCTTCGTTGTCGATATCTTGCACATTACGACAAAACGACTGGAATAGTCTGCTGACGACATTGTATCCGTCCAAGTACAGTAATATCTATAAAAGAGTGAATAAACGAAATCTTCTCGTGCTTCACCACCAAAGACCACATCGCTGTGACCATCAGGTGATATCTTAGTCAAGCGCTAATTTATATATAAGATATGGTACTTAGTCGGTGTTATGTCCGTCAATATATCCTTGGGACGAAAGCAAATACACAAAAAGTTTCTCCGGCTTAAAAAGCATCTAACAGTAAATAAAACATAATTTCCTTTACACTATTTATTTAAATAATGTTAATGAATTGATTGACATTAAATGTTTTAAATTTTTATGTAATGTCCCATAGAGGTTGCTACATATTTAGGTCGTTCGTGAAAATGGGTTTCTTGCGCAAAGATAACCTGGCCATGCTTATTTAATCTCACTCGGGCTTTACAACCGGCATCCTTCTTAGAACAATAATAGTTTAAAGATTGACCGTTCTGCGAATACGTATATCCGTCCATCATTAACAAATGCTTGCCTTTTTTTGTCGGTATTAATTTATATGGCAAACGTGCTGAAACAGAAAAAAAATAGTGTACTAGCACATCGAATAATCTTTGTATTATTAAATTCCGTAGAAATTACAATATAATTTAAAAAGCTAAATATTTAGATAAAAGAAAAACACACCATCAATTCACCTACGATTTTCTAAATTATATTTTCATAATCAAAACTTAGTTAATCATTTCTTTTTTACATAGACTAGTGTTTGTATGTGAACTTTCACATTTATAAGAACTGTAAAACAATCGTCATACCCACTGTTAATACGAACTGTTCGATGTTAAAAAGAGATGCCTCCACCGGTGGCTAAGTTTGCATTCTCTTGTTCAACTGGTGGAGTTTAGTTGGTGGTGAGATTTTTCCAAATTCGTTTCTGCCGCCATATATCAGAGAGTATTCTAGGTGACAATGCTTCACCATCCACGTTATCATTGTCGCTTAATACCATGTGATATTGCAGTTAACTATTAGCCGATTGAAGACATAAATAATACAAAAATTACATACCACTGTTTAATTAATGGCTGATTTATTTATTTCCATTGAAACCGATCATCACATATTTTTTTAAGATTTTTCAGATAACAGCCTATTTGTTCAGTTATTATTTTCATTTTCAACCTAATCCTCGATTTCTATTAATATATTTAGAACTGTTAAGTTTAATCTAAATATATCGTAATATTGAAATACTTATAATTATTATAACTTATATGAGTATTGAGGCGGTTAGAATGACTAAACTTATGTATTATTCATTTAAATTTTTAAACTTATTATATGAGATCTAAGAACACAATTATGCCAATTGCACTTTCATGCCAATGAAACTTTCATAAATAAAATTTTTGTTATTCACAATTTATATAAAAAAGAGTTGCTAATGATTATACCTAATAAATAATTTACTTCTTTTTCATTTGCTTTTAACGAAAGTTAATCGAGGTAGAACGAAGAACTAAGTAAACTCAACTTATAAATAATAGTTATTGCACAATATTCAAGTCAATCTTACATGACAAAACTAGTAAAAAACATAAGAACTTTTTCAATAGAATTTCATAAAGTAATAAATTAATATAATTAAAGCGATAAATGCATTTGTTATATAAATTTCATAACGACAGCCTTGTTTAACTAGATTAAATAATAGATAATAAACTTAAAGCAAAATTCTCTTACATTCCTAGTTATAATGTTGATTGAACTTCACGATTGATGAGTAAACAGAAAATATTAAGAAAGTGTGTTAACAAACACAACAACACACAAGACCTAAAACAGTCTTTTAAAAAGCTAGACCTTACAAAAAACTGACTAGAGTGAGCTAGATGAGTCAAAAAAACCTGTATATACACGTCTTAGAGCTACTGATCATTGTCTGTTAGTTCCAAATCTTTTTTCTTAACAAAGAGTACACTGAACTCTTCGTCATCGTCCACGTTGTCCTTCGTGTCATTGATCATCTCATCGGAGTGCTTTTCGTAAATGTGCTTAAACAACAATAAACTGCCCGGCTCCGAGCAATCCACGATCTCCTTGCAGCTTCTGCACTTAAACTTCTTTTCTTCTTGTGCCTCGAAGTACAAATTTTCGAAGCTTTTTGTAAAATCGTCTAAAAAGATTTTTTAACATATTCATTATTCATATTCATATTCAACATTGTTAAATAGTTCACATAATTTTATTTACAATACAAATAATTCAACTAACCCGCTGGTTTAGTAGAATCCATAAGCTTATTAAGGCTCTCCTGATCTTTGTCTTTATACTCTGGACCATATTTAAGAATCATTTCAAAGGATTTTTTATGATTTAATTTAATATGTCGTTTAAGATTGGAACTGTTATAAGCTACAATCGCAACGTCTTTCTGACAAAAAATACACGAATAAATGTGATTCTCTTTGATAACGTTAAAAAAATTCCAGATGCACGGTTTAAATTTTCCTGAAATAGGGAATTGTGTTAGAAAACAGCACCTACGGCATTCTGTTATAACATGGAAGTAACTTAAGTAATCGCTGAGCAAAGTTTAGATTTTCTTCAAATCGTTGATGTGTACATTCAACATCAAGCGACAAATGACAAGTGACGAAGTGACCAAACTACAAAATTAGAAGGAAATACTCAACACTACAAATACTACCACTTCATAATCATAATTACTACAATCGAGTTATTAAAGAGATACTTACTCTTCCCTGGAACCACTCTTTTTGCCAGCCATATCATTTTACTTTCGTACTGCGGATCTTCTTCACTTAAAAAATGTATGTCTCCATAATCATTTGATTCGGATTCTGTTTCTAAATCATCCACATTTTGAAACGCTATTTCTTCTTGACGTGGTGTTTCATCTTCTACCTCAAGCAAGAGTATGCTTGAAGGAGATGGTGAAGGAGCAAGTTCAGATTCGTTTTCATCGATAATACTTTCATCGAGATATTCTATTTCTTCTTCCAAGATTTGTTGCTCTTCTTCAAGTAACACTTCTTCGACCCCTAATGGTAAAATATCGTTTGAAATATTCTCCTCCTCTTCTAAATCCATCAATACTAGTTTATTTTCCAATTCAAATATCTTAGGATGCCTCACTCGAATGTGTCGCTTCATATTTCCGTGGGCTTTAGGCATTTTCAAGATCTTTTGACATATTTCACATCGAAATTTGTTTTCACCTATTTCGGTAGAATATTTTTTTACCCAACAACTATTAATTCTTGCCGAGGCTAAAGGTAGAAAAAAGATATAAATAATATGCAATGAACAAATTAAGTTGTATACACAGCATATACATACGTTGCGTCTTTATGCTCTTTTTTTTTATTATAGGTAGAAGTTTCAAGTAGACAGCTCGGTGTTTCGTTTTAAAATGGCGCACCATGTGGCGTTTGAATTTAGATGAGCAAAGTTTACAACTAATTAAGTTGTTTTTGTTCCTCTCAAAGAAGTTCCAAAAGAAACTTCTTTTTCCTGAAAAATATATCGGTATTAAAAATATTGGCATTGAAATAATCATAATGATTATTTCAAAAATCAAATCGAAGCTGACGATGTTTGTGGCATTATAGAGAAACAATTTTTTGTACGAATACGTGGTTTATTTTATTAAAAAAACAATAATCACATTTTCTCACAAGGAAAATAATGATAGGTAAAAGCAATAAAGATCATATTTATTTACAATTATATTTATAATTTGCATTTCGAGTTATATATTATAGATTTTCTAATACAGTTACATTTTAATATAATATCCCGCTTGTGTTAAGATATAATTCGGTGGATCGTGAAAATGTCTTATGTGTGCTTCAGCGATTTCACCGTGTTGTCCTAATTTTATTCGAGCTTTACATCCGGTATTCTTTTTGGAACAATAATAATTAAAAGTTTGATTGTTCTGAGCGTACGTGTATCCGTCCATCATAAGCAAATATTTTCCTTTAAGGGTCGGTATTAGTCTGTAGCCAAGTACACCTGCAACATTAGTTCAATGTTATTTTAACGTATACGAAAATATTATCAATTTCCAAACTCATCCAAGAAAAAACTAATTATAAACCTCTAAAAATATTTACATCACCCACTGTTATTATAGACACTAATAAGCTTTACACTATTTATAAAGTTTATATTGTCTAGGAAGATCCGTTTGCTGTTAAGTAATTATGAAGAACTTTTATATTGCAAATTGGGTGACGAAAATTATCAAAGAAAAAAAATAAAACAGATACATTTGCGTATTGTTAAATTGGAATTTTGTGTTCTATGGTTTTACTGGCCTGAAGAATAGCATAAACATTTAGGTAAATCGTATACATTAATCAGAGTATATGATACAATGCAAACACCCGCTGCCGGCGCAGGCGCATTTACCCGTTCTAGTTTACCTACTTTAATAATCTGTTAACGTATTCTAGAGATAGGTTAATAATGTTATCTATCGCCTTAATGCAAGTGTACCATACCAGTAAGTAACGTGGACTGGGATAAAGACTGCTAGGATCCATAGCATATAAGTTTCGAGAGATCTGGTAATACATCTCAGGCCCATTAAACGTGACTTATTATAATTTAGGTCGAATTATGTTATTCAATCCAACAACTAAGGAATACACCGTAAAATTACTTAATCCTTGTACGAGATCGACTTTCATCATCATGACCACGTGATGACTTCTACAAATTAATTTGGCGGTCAGATTGAGATAACTATAATTTTTTGATATAACGGTATTTAAGCTCACCGACTTTCATACACGACTATTATTCTTTTATTTCTTACGTAGAAAATTTTGGTTTACAAACAGCGCAATCTCTAAATTTAATAAATTATTGAGCTACGAATTCGTTTCAATGATCAAAGGATTTGTCCCATTTTATCCTAACAATTTCGAAAGTAATAATGAACAAAAGAATATATGAAAGCAAGCCGGAACATTTTTGAAGTATCGTTAGAAGTTTTGGAAAGTATTTTAGATAATAAAATCCTTGTTGCAATTAAACCATTATACATTAAAATTAACGATACATATATACATTAAATTCTCAATTAACCAATGATATATTAATGATCATTAGGTAACACCTGGGTGGCTCTTGGGTGTGATTGGAGAAGTTTGAAATTATTTTGCCAAATTTTAAGTTTTCAACGGGCTTTGCTACCATAATTGTTCCTCGTACAATTGTAAAGAGAAAAATGATTGTGCTGCTGAAAGTGTCATCATTGCACAATAACCAGTACTCGCTTTTATCCAGCGTCGGTGGAATGAGTGTGTCATTGAACAGACGCCTTAAAAACAAATTTAATTAAGCACACTTTCTAACATACTTGAAGTTTAACTTAAAATGGAATCCTTTAATGAATGCAGTCAATTCTCTGTAGAGAAATAATTCTCTATTCGTGTATGCATACGAGTTACATTTTGTTTGTACTATTATACATATGTTACACTCTTATCTTAATACAGAAGTGTCTTACATTCTTTTATTAGTACTACAACCATCCCTATATGAAGGTAAAACAGAAAAGATTTAATTTAATAAAATTATACAAAATATGGTTTACAGTATATGATAATTGGTTTTACCTTACATTACCTAAACGTAATTTTTTTAAATAGCTTAAGATAAAAGTTATTATACCTTGTATAGAGTATAATAAAAGTAATTTAATATAATCACAATCGTGACGAAAACCGGATAGCCCGCGATATGACGTTGCCATGCTTTATTGTATTTAAGAACAATCATTTCAATAACCTACCTGCAGACATTAAAAAATAAAGTTAGTGGCACTGTGCCGTAAGATTTGTTATATTGGCAAGATGGCAGAAAGATCTGTTACCATACAGATTGTTAAAAAGGAACTTATGGTCGAACATCTACCGCTGAAAGGATCGTCAGTATCCATGAACATATTCTCGACAAAAACTTCTTAGCTGCTATATATAACACAAACACTTTTTTTTTATTTAACAAAGCGAAGGGGGACGTTCACTTTATATTAAGTGATATGTCCGCCCATAACGTGGTACTAGTTAGGTTGATACATTGTGCTCGTCGCTTTGAGACATACTACGTCAAGTCTCGTTTCTCCAGCAACTTCACTAGCAAGAACGTCCTTTCTTACTGACACACAGTAGTGTTTACACACTACAGAAATAGGAGCTGCGGTGGTACCTACCACTAAGGTAAAAACTACTTCACTTATTGGTTGCAACGCTCATAAAGTAGAGAGGTGGGAGGTTTTTCTCTTAACGTGAGATCATATGTTTACTAAATATTTCCAAGTGCGGGTTGGCGAATAACAAATGTCCAAAAAAGCTGTTCCGTGATATGATCAATGGGGAAACGAACCCGCGCTTGTTTCAGAAATAACGCCTCACAAAGTGAACTGTCGTAACTTTAACGTATGTTAGGCGCAAGTCGTCGAGAACTCTTCATTTAACAGCGATGTTGTAACAAATAACAAAAAAACCTACTATGACATACCAAATTATCTGCCACGACATTCGAAAGAGTATTTATAAATAGATTATTAAAATCTTGTACGTATAAAAAAAAACCGCTCGTAATGACCGTACAAGAGTAGTGATTTGAGTTTTATGTACGAAGCAAACATTGCGTTACATTCCTAACTTATTGACTACGCAGATATCTTGTCTATTTTATTTTCTAGCCCTTACGTTATTAACTTAAGTAATAACTGTAAACTACTTACAAACAAGTTTCGCCTGGAATTTGTACATAGAATCGATTATTAAGTTGCGTACACAATTTCATACTTTAACATATTCACCGGAGAATAAGAACACATAGTTAGGCGTTGGATGACCGTGGTCGCAATCACCGGAAAGAATTCCTCCATCTTCGCCAAGTTTAATTCTGGCTAGACATCCTGCCTTCCGCTTCGAACAGTAGAAGTACTTCGTAAACATATGCTGGTAAAACGTATAACCTTTGTGCAACAACAACGGCTTGCCTTTACACCTTGTGGTTGGTATCATCTTGTAGTCAAAAGGGTCCGTTACTGAAACCCATACAACCCTTTAATTATATTTATTAACACAAAACACACCTTTTCATATAACGTACAGTTTTATTAGTTTACCAAAGCTTGAAAACCTCAAAAAAATTGTTGTCTTTTTTATTAATACTAAGACAATTTGAAATATTGTCCGGATGGTGTTTGTATGTACTGCGGTGGCGGATGTGTGTGATTATAGTCCGCACTGACTATTTTACCGTCTTCGTCCAGCTTCACGCGGGCGCGACAGTTCCCCGACTGCTTCTTAGAGCAGTAGTAATTGTTGGTCAATTTCATCTGCGAGTACGTGTACCCTCTGATCATCAGCAAGTGTTTACCCCGCTGAGTAGGAATAAACTGATAATCGTCCGTTTCTGAAATTTTCAATGCAAATTACCAGAATACATCGATAAATAGCCGACGGCGGTAAAACGTTTAAATTATTACATAAAGACTTTATGTAACGATTCTTTACATAATCTGTTGTATAGGAAAAGATGTGTAAATATTTAATAATATACATTTTTGGAGTAAAATATTGACTGTTAATACTTTTCTGTGTTAAATCGTTTAAATAAATATAGTTAGTCTTAAATTATAATATTTACACTGAAAACACATGATATTTAAAACAACAATCAAAATATCTAACAGAATGTTGTGATTTCTGCCACCACAGTAGTAATGTAGTAACTTTACTCAATTTCAGTTTAAAAAGAGCTGTGGCTAGTGAAATCAAGAGTCCTACCTCATTTTTATGAACTTTTCTGTTGTTTTATGATTAAGTTGTTGTGTTGTTGTTATAAGTTCTTATGTTATTTCCTCTAATTCTTATATTATTTAATGTATGACAATGCTACAAACTACACCGAAAGATAAATATTAGTCCAAACATACCTTTACATCAAGATATTACCTTGCTTATTGTCTATAGTGCTACAACAATGTATAAAATAAATTGTTAATTAATCGAACCAGTTGTATAAACAACATAGTACCCTTACTTACAAGACTTACTTTTACTTGCAACATATTTTATTGACATTTATGTAATTATTGTTATCGCAGGATTTATTAATAATACATTACTTAATACTTAAGTTTCTAAATATTAGTTTACAATGATAATAACAAATATTGTGAGGGAAATATTTAAAAAAATGTTTCTCTCTAAGAAATTTATTAGAAGTAATTCATAAGTGAGTGTGGAGACAGGAATAAATAAAAATATCTGTGTATTGAAATAATCATTTATTTTTTAATAATATCATTCTGAAAAATTACAGTAAACATGTTAAATATTTACGTACAAATAAATATGCAATTGATAAGAGAATATATGTAATTAATAATTATTTTGTTTCTAAATTTTAGTATGTTTTAAAACAAACTAATTTTGAATGTTATTGATTATGAATGAAACTAACAACTTTCTTAATGAAACAAGTGAAATTATTCCATTATACTGATTTAATGCTGAAATCAATTGGGTGTCATTTATTTCATTGTACAAAGCTCTCATTATGAAATTATGTAAAATATTATTTATTTATATACACAATGGATGAGATAGTCTTGTTCACTAAATTTAGAAAACCTTGATGATTATTGAGAGATTGCACTGTGCTGTTATATCACTACAAAATTATGATTAATAGCTTAGCTTTAGTTAGCATTTAAATAAATTACTACATAAAAGCATAATAACAATGTAAGCCAAATGGAATTATTTAAAAACTAAGGACAAATAATTTTCACATAGATTAGCTAACACAGAGAGGGGACAATAATTGTTAGATGAGCTAATTGACCTGGTAAAGATCAAAGGGTATTTATGGAAGCAGGTGAACAGGTTAATATGGAAATAGATTAAGAAATCTTATATTCAGCAATGAATAGACTAGTAGATTGAAAATAACAATAAACATAATTAACTGTTTTACAACAGTTTGGATTATCAACGTCTCAAAAAATTTGATACAGTATAATATTGTTTGATTTATAAAGCACCATTTTCCATCTATTTTATGATTTAAATTCAGATCTTTTGTGAAGACAACTTAAATTAATTTGAGTGGTGCTTACTTCGCTGGTATGCTTTTCTGAATTTTATATTTCAACATGGAAATTTGGAATAAGCACTTAAACTTGTTTGTACTCTTTAAAAAGATGATTCCAATGATTGCTATCACAAACTGTTAAGCAGCATGATTATAAGAGTAATTTTTATAAATGGAAATGCCATTAACAAAATAATTTATTATCGAAATTCTTAATTATACTATATTATCATAAGGCCTTGACTTACCTGAAGTGTTTATTCTGCTTGTTTCATTGATGTGTTATAAAAAATCAGTACCATTCAAACATATTGCAATTTGGCGTTTTGTCTGAAGAGACATCACCTTACTATGGCCCATGATTATTATATCAATTATTTTTTTTTTACAATTAGACCACAGCAAGTTTTAACTCTGACCAACTTTAGATATAGTTTATATTAATGTCAAAACATTCATATTAAATTTAATTCATAAATAGAAAAAGGATTCTCTTCTTTAATACTGTCTTATAATACCAAGATCAACATTGTAAAGTTGTTAAATTGAATGTAATTAGTGTTAACTATTCCAACATTCTAAAATAATCAGTGATTCATATATATTCTACACAAAACAAGATGTTTACAAATTTATTACAAAAAATATTGCAAAAACAATGAGACAGTAATGCAAGAAGACAAACGTTGGTTTTAATCATATAAATATAGTATCTACATAACTATCACTTACCTTTCTCCGCAAGTCAGCAATACAGCAAAAGTATCAGAAAATACATCACTCTATATAAAACTGTATCACATTTATAAACACACTAAAAAATCACACAATATCTTGTTATAAATACACCGCTCTCTTGTTCTTTATCTCACCTGACATAGGTTATAGTTAACACTATTTAATTATTTGTTGATTATTTTACATAAAACTAATAATCAATAATACACAAGAACTTTTTAACATATCGAAGACTTATTCTTTTCCGTAAATAACTTAAAAACAGATAAAAACACAATCCCGAAATTATTGTTTTTGACAAGTGTACAACAACTAGTGAATCAGGAAACAGTTTTTTAGTACATCGGTTTTTTTATACTCATAATTCACATCTATTCTTCTTACATGTATTCAGTAATTTGCGCTTATTTAATATAGATTTTGATTTAAATAATGTTATTCGGCTGTTTTACGACCAAAACTTGAGATCATAAATTCAATGTTATTAGAAAAGTAAGTACTAAATAACATTTACATATCTCAATTATATTAAATCCTTTCGTTAACAAAGCAAATACAACTATGAACACGTTGTATAATGTGGGGAAAGAGATCATGAGGTCACCTCATCGCTCATGGTGAAGCGAAGTGGAACCAGCATAGACGTTCGTAGATATAGGGTTGACCAAGATTTTACAGAGTTCTGTGAGTCACCTCGGATATGAATCCTCCAGGCCTCGTTTCTTAACATTGTTTTTATTAAGTGAGCAATTTGGTTCTCTATAAACATCCTTGTTGTTATGGACATATTACTTATTATTAGGAAAGTCGTACACATTTTCTTGCTTAGTTACAAAAGAAAGTGTTTAAAGTTTTAAAAAATAACATAGGTTACGTGTATCATACGTGATTTTTGTTATATAAATCTTGATCATATAACTAGTTTGATGCATTTTTTATTGTTCTATCGATTTCCAGAAACTACCAGAAATACCTAGTAACTTTTGGTTCACCATGACTTTTTAATTTTTACCCAAAACAATTTTATCAAAAAAAAATTATAATTGGACTAAAAATTTGTATATAGGCTGAATGGAATTGACCATCTCTTTGCGAGGGAAGACCCCGCGCAAAATCCTAGCCATGGGTACATTTAAGAAAACTGTTTCTTGTTTCTATAGTAAGCTAAAATAAAAGCATATAGTTTTTTTCATAAATGAAATTAAGACATGGTTTTGATGACAATTTTTCCAGTTAGATTCTAAAATACATTCAATTATGTAAGGCTCTGCTGGTCTCTACGCAAGCAACGATTTTTTTTAGATAGTGCATAATTATTGTTTTATAAATTTTGTTCAGTGCTGTCCTAACTTTTTGTGAAGTCTATGAAATTTGACGTTTAAATGTATTAATATAACCTATAAAAAGTTGTTTATTTTCTTAGATTTGTGTTGTTATGTGATTGTTAACAATGTTTTAAACGTGATAAAATTGTTTATTTTGTTATAATAAATTTATCAGTAATCCATATTTCTATGTTTATGCTGTGTTCTCTATCAAGTACCGTGCCGTAACATTTGTTTTGTAATTATGAATAATGTATTGTAAGTGTTATTGATATTCAGCATAATGATTTAGTGCTGTGATTCTGTGTTTGTGAGTGCAGTTTATACGGGCTACATTTGAAGAAATGAAGAAATATAGAAGAAAGGTACATTTGTTGTTTTTATTTGTTTCTGTAAAACTATTACAAACTATGCGAACTCATAACAAATTGCTAAAAAAGAATATCTTTATCTGTAAGAGAATAGATTAAGCGAACCGATTGTAGCTATAAATGAAAAATAATCTGACGAAGGGAAGGTAGAAGTTTTTAACAATATAAACATGTTACAAGTCTATAGTCAGCAAATTTTATATTCTATATAATTAGATAGATAAAGATAAATATTCTTTATTGTACACCAGTAACAAATTTAACAAAAGAAAGAAATACATAAGTCAACACAAAAATGTACAATGGGCGGTCTTATTGCTCAGGCAGCAATCTCTTCCAGACAACCCACTGGAAAAGAAGATATAAATAAAAAGTAAGCAAAGGTAAGTAGCGGTGCACTAAAAATAATTATGGACTATTTTGATGATAAAATATACAAGCAACAGTACAGTATAACAGAAGAAAGAGTTTAGCCATTATGATAGTAATCAGTTAATTGTCTTTTAAATGAAGATTGTGTTTTGGACAATCTAATATGGATGGGTAATGAGTTCCATAAGCGAACTGCCATGATAGAAAAGGAGTTTCGGAAAATTAGTATTCTATATAATTATTGTATCTTTAAAAATAGAACTTATAATTAAGCTCTTGTTTGTTCTGTACTTATGGTACTTAATTTTGATTATGCAGATGTATAATTACGTGTCATCAATTAACATAGATTTTAACAAACAACTAAATTTTTGTTACACTATTTCTTTCCCATATAACAAAACTAGAGTTCTCTTCTCAAACTCTGATAAAGAACTTCACTCTATTTTAAAATTTAAAAATGAGCTGATGACTAGTATAGAGTTAAAGAAACATTAAAATAGTAATATTTCACATAACCACAAAGCAGAGAACAGAAATACTAAAAGAGGTGTAAAATTTTAATGTATCTGTAACATTCAAAACATAGCTGGAGTTTACAAAGTTTTATGAAATGGATTATGGGTATTAACCATTCCTTGTTAATTGTTTGTTTAGTATACTTTATTAATATACTAACTTTGGAGTAAAACCCATTTTGAGTAATTTCTGTTTGTGGTTTTGTACTATTTTTACTATTTCCATGCATTTAAATTAATAATTAAATTTGTTCATAAATTTATAATTTTGTGTACAGGTAAGTTAACCAACAAGAGACGGGAAGAAGATCGGTAAGTACATTATTTTTAAATCTGTATCTATACTTTGTAAAAAAAAAATTAGCAAAAACATTTCTACATGTTTTCGCATATTATTTATTTGGTTGAATATTAGTTTGGACTAATAAGGTAAGAATAAATTCTCTTATAACAAACTATGCAATTCAAGTTTAATATTAAAAATAGGCACAGAATATTTTAAAAAGCAATGCTAGAAACTGTTCTTGTAAAACAGGTAGACAATCTTGCATGCATCTTAATAAAAATACGAATAGAATTTTGTAAAGATTCAACTTCAATAAATGGAATATTTTTTATTGTTTTAAAGCCTAGAAGTCTTTTTCACTTCGAAACTAGTGCTCCAAAATTACAGTTGAAAAAAATATAAATAATTCCTGAAGCTGTTGATTTTATGTATATGTATATTGTGTTTATATGGTAAGTGATTTTTGTAATCATCTATTTAAAAAAAAAGTTTTGGTTATTTCGATATTTAAATGTGATTTTCTTACTTTGGCGTTACAAATTTTATTTTGGATTTATGTAAATAAACAAAGTTTGAATTTTAGACATGAATAAACATTTTTAATATATATGTATGTATTCTATATAAATTCCAGATTCAAATTAAGTTTTTAATAATTATCATATATGTTATAATATACAAAATTTTCTTTAAGTCTTTATCTTCAATAACCATTACAATACAAAAAAACTATGCTACTTATAAAATAAAAGTATAAATTCACATAACATGTAACCTTGAATTTTGCTCACAGATTATGCTACAGGAATGTACCAAAATTATTATTTTAAATAAATATAATATGAAATATTTGTTTTTTTCATTTCTCTGTTTAAATTACAGTAAATAGAGGTCGAGTTGTGTGCATTTGCATGTCATAAGTTTGAATTAATTAGTTATTTCATTTATATTGTGTGTTGTTTGTGTTTAAGGATTTATTATATAAAATCACCTAATGAATATTTGAAACACAAATCTTTTGTTCAGTTATTTTAAGTTTGTAGTTTATTTAAAAAGTTTCATAGCAGGTAAAAAATGTTTATACATATATATTTATGTGAATAATATAGGAGAACCTTTTAAACATTGTGATATTACTTTCAGAACCTCTCATAATACCCTCAAGAAGTAAGAATTCAGCCCATGGTTTGCTTCTATATAAAGGCTACACATATTCTTGGCGGAATTATAAGAAGTGCGGTACTTATTGGACATGTTCTAGTCATCACAAGAAAGGCTGTAAAGCTAACGTCACCTTGATCGAGTCGGAGAAACCCTTTGTAGTCTCCAACTTTAATGCTATCCACAATCATCCACCACGCTACTTGAGATTGCCATCAAACTTGGAAAATATAAATTAGTTCATTAAGTTTATGAATGCAATAACAATAGTATTGTATTATTTAAGTGAACCAAATATTGGTATGACAAGTTTTTTGCGAATTATTTATTGAATGTATTGATGTAACTCTCTCTGATAATTACCTTGATGTATAAATTTAATGTATACCAAATATTGTAGGTTAAGCGTGTAAATAATTTTTGCTGGTAATAATAAACTATAAGAAGTAGCACAGTTTTTTAATGTTGGTAAACAAGTTATAGAATGTAAAAAAAATACATAGTCAAATGCTTGGGTTAATTATTTCACGTTACTTTACAATTGCAGAAATTCATTTCGTCCTTTCGCAAAAAGGTCACAAGCTACTAGTTTACAAGAAGTACGCGTATACTAAGGACTTCGCAGGCAAGTCAAAGACGACCTGGACCTGTTCGTCGCGCAGATCCAAACAGTGTACAGCTAAACTGATAGTCACTAAAGACGGCGATTTTATTATAATTAACGATAGTCATACACATCCGGTGCCAGTTTTGAACAAAAGTGCTTTCGATTACAAGAAAATAGTCACATGTAAAATGGATTGTGGATAACAAAAACAAATTGATAAGATGGAAGTTCACAATTCAACCTTTTCTTTTTACGGACAAGCTCGTACACCAAATCGCTGGTTAAAGGTTAAAGCACATCGTCCGTTGTTAAGTTTAATTAGATAAATAAATTGTCTTCAACGAATCTATTATCTGTAAATTTTGTTATGTAAATAATATTTTATATGACCAAAACTGATTATACTTTATCACAATGAAACATAATCAGGAATTTTAGCGATGTATTCGTATTTAATTGATTACATTAATTTCACACATTTTAACTGTTCTCAGCGCATCTATTGCTGTTATTCGTACTTTTCCACATGCATTTCTGTGTATGTTTCAAAGTTTTAAAAATCAGTTGGAATTTCTAAGTATACAGTTCTAATAGCAACAATTACAGACTATTTATTTTTAGTTAGCACTGATTTTTTTTATCTAAACTGGTGTAAACATAATTAATGCGTCGTGTTTATTCTAGGGCCCGTGTTGATAAAAGGAGACAAAAAGGGCAAATACGTATTGATGTATATGAAATACTCTTTCACGAGACGTACGAAATCTAAAATGGGCGTTGTGTGGAAATGCACAGCGAGCAAGACGGACGATTGTAAAGCCTCCGTAACCACCGATGAGTACTTAAACGTTGTAGTGACAAAAGGAAATCACTCGCACAAACAACCAGACACAGAAACAAGATACAGACATGTATATTTTACTACACAATAATATCTTTTACTATCTGTTGCCCGCGACTTCGTCCGCGGTTTATACAAAGTAGTTATTGTTACAGAAAATGTATACAGCTTCCCTGTTTTAATCGAATACTGTAGGTTTTAATATTTTTTCGTGAGATCCTATTTTTTTTTTTTCCAAAAAAAGTAGCCTAAGTTACTCCTTGTTACATCAGCTGTCTGCCAGTGAAAGTACCATCAATATAGGTCCAGCCGTTTCATAGATTAGTTGGAACAAACGAATAGACAGACAGATAGAATTTTTAAAAAATGTGGTTTTTTGTAAACGTATCGTTTATACATCGGCTATTTAAATGTTACAAACAGACACTCCAATTTTATTTAGTTGTATAGATGAATCGTTAACAACCGCTGCGTAATGAAACGGTCTCCGGTTCTATTCCGCGGTCGCATGTTATGGAGTTTGGTTAATAGTGGAGTTGTTTGAATCGGTTTGCTTAACTTCTACCTTCATTAAAAATCAGCTGCTGTTGCTCTGTTCTATAACAGAGCAACGGCTCTATAGCCGGAGCATGCTTTCACCAAGCGTTTCATTATATGAATATCTCAATAGCTTTTCTTATGAAAATTATTTCTAAGACGTAGTGGTTAAGCACTTTGTGACATGGTAACCGGGTACGATTTCAGTGCGGCATACGTAATTTCGACGATGTATGGTTTTGTTATGAAGTGTTTTATTATACTGACCTAATATCAAAACTGCAGTTATAAGAGAATAAAAACATTCTGTTTAAGCACTGTTCACTGTCTTCAGCCTTATTGTCACTCAGCATGACGTGTAGTTTTCCATACTTATCATATACTGTGGCTGCTATCAGTAATATAACGGTGACACTGTATTATTTTTAACATGTATGTATTTTAATGCATTGTAGTGATAGTGTTTGTTTTAATATATCATTGTACATGGTGGGCCAAAAGAAATCATCCTATTAGAGACCCAAATTGAATCACTAAATCGTGGCGGCGCTAATTTGGCCGATATCATCTTCTCGATTTGACCAATAAATTACTAAAGATTCAAATAAACAATCAAAAAACAGAATCAAAGTTTTTCATTTAGAAAAAAAATTAGAGCCTAACAACATCGGATGACTTCTTTTGGCCCACCTTGTATTAGTAATTTAAATGATACCTCATTTCGTTGATATCTCTTTTAAAAATATATACAATTTGCATAATCGACAGTTTGTTAATTATCACGTATAACCTAGTTAACGTGAAGTTAAAATATGTTAGTTCAAATTAACAATGAGATAATTTAAAGTGGTAACAATTTTGAAATTTTCTGTAAATGTATATTTTATAGCTACCTTATAAACAAATCTATATACCATGTAAATATTGTACATCATTGTTAATAGCTACGTTAAATACTATTGTTTTAAACCTTTCTAAGTTGCGATGTGACTATATAAGAGTTTTGATAAAAAATTTCAATATTTCTTTTTCATTTGAATGAAGCGACCAGATGAGTGCGAACGTCACTTGATGGTAAGTGATACTCGTACAGTAACATAGTCTCGTTCTTTTTCATCTAAGTCGTATTTCCTTATGACTGATGATCGTGGTCACCATGTTTAATGAAAAACAGGACGACTTACTTGTCAGTTATAATGGAGTGGTGTTTCCATTGCCTTCTCCATTTCACTTACTAGTGCGAGCACGGATGGTGACGACATAGATATGTAGGTTTCCTCACGATGTTTTCCATCACCGTCAAAGCACGTGATATTAGTTGGTGTTATACGAACTGCACATAAATTGAAAAATTCATTGGTGCAGGCCGGATTCGAACCCGGTACCTTGGGTTGGAAGGCCGGCGTTAAAACTACTAGGCTATCACGGCTTCTTACAGTCTCGTTACACGAGTAATTTACTTTTAGATAATGATATTGCATATCACTGTTAGCTACAGAAATAAGCGATGCGTATCTACCTAGACGGTCTCCAACAATCTACCGCTACTACTTCAAATTCATCTTTCTACATGTGCTATTCTTTCTGCAAAAGGCACTGCTTTTGAGAAAGTTGTACAGTAGGTGATAATTAAATAAGTAAAAAAAAAATACATTAAAACCAATCATATTTTTTGGTAAATTAACATTGTGGTAGTTTCATATACAGCTCATTCAACATCTTGTGTTAGCTCACCTGCACCGTTAAGTTTTGTACGTACGAAATAAATTGGATTGTAAAACGCATAGTTGTTTTATGTAGTAATAGAGAAAATTAAACCTAAATCGTACGGCAATAACATAAATTTTTGTGCTAATATTTTTGGTGACGATCATGAAATTATATTTGTACCAAAATGTTATACTTATTTACTTAACATACATTGAACAAAATGTTTGTATTCGTTGCAAGTGTTTTTTAGACTTATTGAGTTACCAGTGTAATTGGACAGTTTTGTTCTTGTATCTGTTGTCTGCTGTGCACGCTTCTCCATCTACTTTATAATATCTACAATATGAGGGTTGTAATTAGACGTTGTAAACCCTACCACAAACCAAATTCCATGTGGCCTTAGTTTTGCACCTGGGACCTCCGTGTTAGAGCGAACGCTTAACCACAGCGCCACGGAGGCAGTTAAAAAACAGGTATCTGTGTACAGGAAAAAAAACTAGTTTTTCATTTTCATTGTTTTCATCACCAGCATATATGGTTTCGTTCCAGTGTCTGTGGAAACTACGATAGATGGAGCCACAGTGCTAATGCTCAACGGTTACTCGTACACGAACCCGTCGCCGATGTCCGGCGGCGAGCGCTGGTACTGCTCCGGCCGGGTTAGGTGGAACTGCAACGTCTGCTTGCACGTCAACGACGACTACGAGCTGGTCTGCATATCTAACGAGCACGGGCATTCGCCTCCGACGTACGAAAAGACAGACGACGGCCTCTATGTGGAGATTTTAAAATAGTTTACACAATTCACACTAAACGGCACAGACTTTAAGACAACGAATTGTCATTGACATTATTGAGTGAAAACCTCAAACTATTATCGATAAACAAAAGTAATAAAGTGAAAAATTTAAACTTTAAGAAATTCGCCCACGTTGGTTAACTGTTATCAACGGAGGTCTACTGCCATTTACCAGAGGACCCTGGTTAGATTTTGGGTAAGATTATTTTTGTTCCAACTGCACCGTCATTCACTTAACATGGTGTGAAAATTAGAATTGCATATTGTCGATGAAACCTTCACTCAATGAATTTTACACTGTATTAGATTCCTAATAGATAAGTTATAAATATCTCATTAAAGTTTAAGTATATTTTAGAGTTAAGTTTTGTTAGTTTATATATATATATTAAATCTTTTCGAATTGTTTTCAATTGGACCAAAGATAAACAGATGAAATTGTGAATTGAAAAAACCTTTGAAAGTTTCATTAAAAGAGGTTACTTATGCTATTACAAACACTGCAGTTATTTTTTTATGTTTAAGTTTTTAACAATACGAAATTGTGCAGGGTAAAATTTTCGAAAGTGTTTTAAATTGTTACTGGTGGCCTCTATTGCCGGAGACCGCCAAACATTAATATGCGAAAGTTCCAGTTTGTTGGCCGCTATAGCTAGTTAAATTACTGTGGTAACCGTGACTTAATATCTTGTATCAATCTTGCACAATGTGGTGCAGTGTACATCATCCTAACTATTATATATTATTATGAGCCGTCGTAACAACTTACCGGGTGAGCGTCCTGTTCATGTCCTGTCCTGGCTATTACATTTTTTTTATTACTGCTTGGTGCTTGAATAAATTCTTAACATTTATCATTGTTTTTCATTTAAAATTCTTAAAAAATATGTCGATTATCCAGTAAGTGTATATGAAATATTAAACCTAAATAATTGCATGCGACAATTTAACAAAATAGTTACTGATACTTAAACTTATTATAAGCTTTAATATCTTATTTACATTGAATTTTGCTTCAGTTTTATGCTTTTCTATTATTAATTGTACTTATTATTGTTTACTTCGCAAAATATATGCCAATCTTTAATATAGAGTCGAATGGTAGAAGATACCTTCGTAGGTGTACGTTCTCATGCCAATAAAATCTAACTCTCATCTAAATGCCGAAATAATTTCTCGAATTTGGAGAAGAAAGAAGAGAATTTCTTAATAGTAAGAAGTCTAGTTTCATTATTTTTAAATATACTTTTGTATTGATGCTTGTTTGACTAGCCTGTAAATATTTAGCTTCGTAAGATTTATTTACGTTAATAAAATATCAAATGACCAGCCTCAGTTTATTTCTTACCTCGAATTATTTGATGTAATGTGAATGGAAGTTAAATGTTTAATAATGTATATTGTTACAGCCAAGTTGATAAAGATAGCCAGTGGCAAGTCGTTGTTGATGCACAAAGGTTATACGTACAGTACGCCAACGCAGGTGATGAGGGCACCGGCCGGCACCCAGCGCTGGAAGTGCACCAACCGCGGCAGCACCGGCTGCAACGCGTACATGTACGCGACCAGCGATTTGTGCGTGTTGAAAATATTCCACGGGCACATGCATCCGGCGCCTGAATACATCAAGTTGTCAGGAGTTTATGTACGATTGTAGAAAACTTTGTTTCACATTAGCCTAACATGATTTATTAAGTTATAGTTTTTATTCTAAGAAGCGACGTCTCGCCTTCAGCGAGATGATAAGTGATATCTCTTGCCCATGACGACGTGGCGCTAGTTAGCATGATATACACTGCATCACATTGTGCTCGTTGTTTTGAGACAGAGGTTCGGCTCGTTACCTTGGATTTTACTGACCCTTTAAAGCGGAACACAGTAATATTTTCACACTACCGTTTGACGGCAGAAATAGGAGTTCCGGTGGTAAAAAATTTTAGATGTTCTATTAAAGTATATTAAAAAAAACTATCTTTTATAATTTTTGAAAGTTATGATGGTGATGATATTACAGGTGATATACACACAAATATTAGTTTAAGTTACTTTTAAGCATTACGCATTTATTTTCGCATATTATTTATTTCATAAGTGATATAAGCAAAACATAACACATTGATACCTCGATATACGGGTGTTTTGAGATACGAATCCCGAGCGAGCGATATTTTACTTTGAGATAAGAGCAAGATTTTGAGATACCAGGATTCGCACACTGCACCACTACAGCTTCTATCAGTTCCTCCCATTTCAGACTGAGACCTCTGTGTGCAACTATGGTGGTCTTTTGAGTGCTGGAACTGATTAACGGCATTCTAATTCAAAGGGGAAAATTGCTTTGAGATACGAACAAGGCTACGAAACGAATTGAACCCGTATGTCGAGATACCACTGTAATTCAGTAATTATATGACATATTAAAAATCGTTATAAGTTGTAAATAATATCTTGTTTTACTGAATCACAATCTAAACAATATCTCTATTTGTTTTTGCAATGTTCTGTTTTAATTTTAAATTAAATATACATTAGATGTATGTAATTTGTTATGATATGCATAATACTTCGCGCTTTAAATACATCGATGTGATATTGATTATTCAATATTTTTTTGAAACTTTATGTGTATCTACATACGTGTTAAACTAGAGAGAGTCTATCAAGTTTTTAATGCACACATGATTAGGGTGACAGAAATCATGACAACTATCACCATCGGCTACATACAGCTCATCGTGATTTCATTTCAGTCCAATGTAACGGAAACGATATTATTATACAATGAATAGACAATGCGATAAAATGCGTTAAATATTTACATTTCTAAATATACATGAGGTTTATGTAAAATTTTGTCTTGTTCACTATATTGTTGATGTTTATGTATATAAGTTTAATCTCAATTGTGAATCTGTGAAAAAAACTTTAACTGATCGACCGCAGGGGCATGATCGTGTATAGACGAATGTGTAATACAAATGTAGTTCCTCAATCCGGTTTAAATATTTGTTTGAATCGCGCCATAAGTTATACTATCTCAATTATAAAGTAAATAAAATTAATTGATTTATCTAAGAAAGTGTTTATTATTTGATATTGATCTATCGATTTTCTTTAAATTTCTAATTGATTGTGATCATACGGATATTATCGTGCTTTCAGGACAAGTTATAACACTGACATCAGGAAAAAAATTGTTTATGTACAACAATTACACGTTCAGCGCCGAGCGTTGGGTAAAGAAAGCGATGGGGATGGTGCGGACCTGGAGGTGCACCGGCCGGGGCTCCTTCCACTGCAAGGTGCACATACAGGTCGACACAAACCTGAATGTGTTGAAAATGTTTAACCAGCACTCACATCCGCCGGCGGACTACGCTATAGTCACTGGAGGGTTTTACATTAAACTATAAGTTCTTGTCGATTAACAACCTGCCTCGTTGCATATATAGTACATGAATGAAAAAGTTTGTACCCTTTTAGAGGTACAAGTTGAAGTTCACATGGGGAGCTTGTTTGTCTTCTTTTTTTATTATTATTAAAAAACTTTGTGCATACATGTAAATAAATTAAAAAATAAGTTAAATGATGCAGTCGTGTAGAGATCTACCAGTTATTAAACTGTCAGGCTACTCGTTGTGTTCACCTGGAGTGGGCACCCCGGGCCTGCCAGGTAGGTTCATCTTAGCTTCACCAGGCCACGGCTACTGAGCCCCAACCAAGTATGTTTTCTATTTATATAAATGATTTAAATAAAAAAAAATGTTAAATTAACATGTGTTATCCAATCCTAGTATTCCAATTTTATAATATATTTACATCTGGATATTTATAAGTATGATATTTACATATATAACATTACAATGTACTATAAATTATTACAATAAACAAAATATTAAACAGAAGTTCCGTTTTCATGTGAAATAAAACCGAATTTCTCTTTACGTATTAAAAATTACGGAATGAGAATATTTAAGAAATATGACATTGTTAAGTAATTGTTATAATCGAGTAAGGTAAGCTGTAATTTCTTTTAATAGATAATGTAATATCAGCCGAAAAGAGACAGTCGTTACTGGATCTGTTCGAGGCATACAACCTGTAACTGCGTAACGAAATTCCACTCCCATCGTCGTCTACCTGCCGCTACAAGAAATGGAACATGAGCAGTGTATAAAGCTTTACTAACTACCTACCTCTGGATTCTGATCTCCTAAAATAACACATCACCTTAACACGTTCACTGCATTAGATGGATCTAAAGGATCACTTATGAGTCTTTCAGCCAGTCCTGCGCCAAAAATCGTGTTTTTCTCTAATGCCGTAATTTCTTTGTATCTATGTGTACATCAGATATAAATTTACGTACATGCTTTTTATGGTTTAATAGTTAATTGAAAGAAATTCGAGACCGAAGAGGTGCCTAACGCATTAAGTAATAATATTATATTTGGTGCATCTGCTATCTTTTGTGTCTCTTAAGTCGGAAAGCATCGCCGGCGCAGGTAGTGACTAATGCCGTTCTATTATTAATAGCGTGGGCCCAAGAAGTCGTTTCGTGAGAACTACGCTTGATTTCATTCTTAATTTTGTGATTCTAAAAGTGAATTTCAATTATGAATTTCGTTAAAAGCAAAAAGGACAAAAGAGCAATTTTTTTGTAGTCAAATCATGTAAGTAATTCGGAATCAGATGGAACATCAAATTTAAATTACAAAAGCTCAACAACAAGTACCGACAATTGAAAATATGTTAAAAATTCTTTATATCCCATCAAATACCCATAATGTTGCTCCATCAACAAGAACAATACATCTTTTAGAAATAATTCAAATACGCTCCTCCTCATTTAGAAACGGATAGAGCTTTTGATTTGGAAAGATTTCCCAAAAGGCAAAAAAGTAACCTTTGTAAGGTGCAATCGACAAATTTATGTCTGACAAAAAGTTTACTGTGCTCAAAAATACTGGACTAACACCAACTCAAGGTCTTCACCATAATAAAAATGGCAATCGCAGTTATTTAGTTTCTCCTGACTAATCTAAGTTTAACCCCTTGCTTAATGCTCTTAACTTGCTGAGAGCTTTGTGCAGGTCAAGCAGGTGCTTTTCTTTGATTAATATTTCTTGTTACTACTTATTACCATTAGACCTAAATGAAAACAGCATGCAAATTACCGACATAGGTATAAATTCCTTTATATGTGTATATTTATTAGAATATGAAAAAGTGAAAAAAGTTGAAAATCCAGAAAGAAAAACCGTAAGCCAAATTAATTAAGAATTCACAAGTATTCAACAATGAGGAAGATTATTAAACACATCAGATCAGAACTGGAAAGAATAATAAAAAAACAATAGTTTGAGAAATTGACAATTATAACAATAAATTTAAAGAATGGGAACGACAAGGAAACGTAGGAACATTTCTGGTGTTATATTCTTCAAAAACGTTGTTTCCTGCTTTTCACTTTCTTTCACGTTACGTTTACACAATCGACTAACAAGTCTCACATTAATATCTTTTTTATATTATTTCTGATATGTATCGCCTAATCTAATTTACAGAATTTTTTTACTGCAACCTCTGCTTGAGAAGAAAACTTTGAATGGGAGTCTTCTGTCATATTTTCTGCATGAATACGGAAATAAATTCATACTATTGTTGTACTATGCTAAAATGTCTTTATTACCAATTTTTGCCGGTAGATTTTGCTTTCTAAAACTGTATGATTGTTTTTTTTGCTATCTATATTATCTCTTTTGTGATCGTGATCTTCTGTTGTTGTATTGATTAAAATAGTTTTATTTTGTTTCAATAATAAAAGTAATTTTTATTTTGTTTCAGTTTTTTCAGATTAAAATTTTCAATCTAAGTTCTAGGATCTGGCGATTATTTTTTTCCATGTAAACATATATTATATATGCCAATTCACATATACACAACAACACGAAAACACTACGCTACATACATATCTATTATTATTCTTTAACATTTGCAGGTTTTCGTAAAGGACGGTGTTATTTTTTCCAATGTAGAAAAGGGTGTTGCACAAGCTGTTAGTATAAATTACGACTTACATTGTATAGTACAGAGGTATTTAACGAAAAAAAAAACAATAAAATTTGATTATCGATAAAATAGATTAAGTTTAATTTCCCCTCACTAGCCACTTCACAAACAGGACTATCTTTAGTTCGCGATGATTTGATACTATCGATACCTAATTTCTTTTTTGTATTCTCTCTTAATCCATTTATCATAATTGCATAGGAAACAAACTAAAACTAGAGTAATCGTTGGTTAACAGAAAACATCATAAGTCATACTTTATTTTTTGAAAAAAAAAAAAGCACTTTTTAAGGCGATTGCCTAAGTCTCATAGGCACTGGCTGCAAGTCTTCTTAGTATGGCCCCGCAGTTAACGTGTTAACACAGCTGATGATTTTTAGGAAATAATTGTGTAAATCGCAAAAAGAGCAAGTAATTCTTAGTCATATACAAAAAAAAAATCATATGATCTTTGATTGACCTGTGTACCATAATAAATGTTTGATAAGTAAATAGTGTTTAACTGTGAATATAAAAATAGTTCTATATTGATATCACAATTTTATTGAAAACCATAAAAGTTGTTTTTGTTTATAACACAGGGTATTAATTTTAATTTTTCTGTAAGACGGAATTCAGTCGTTTATTTATTTTCTATCGATATTAATGTGTATATCAATAAAGACGTTTTTAAGAGTGGAAAAAAAATAAACATATGTATACAATAAAAACAAGGACGTATTTGTTTAAGGAGTAGTTATTTAATGACTATTAAAAGTTTGTAGTATGTGTAAAATAATTATTTTATTACGACATCCCTGATAGTTAGGGATCAGTTTCCGTTGTATAAACCGGAAGTAAGTCATTTTATAAGTTCTTAACTTTATTAACTTCATATAATAATGACCATCAGCTACCACCGCAGCTTCTATTTTTGCCGTCAAATAGTAATATTCATATTACTGTGTTCCAGTTTTTTTTTTTTATACTACTAAGCGACGAGACGAGCAAGACGTTCACCTGATGGTAAGTGATACGTTTGCCCGTGACAATGTGGTGCTAGTTAAGATGGTACACACTGCACCACATTGCGCTCGTCGCCTTGAGACATAAGGTGTTAAGTCTCGTTACCCCAGTAATTACACTAGCTACAGCGCCCTTCAAACCGGAACACAGTAATGTTTGCACACTACTATTTGGCGGTTGAAATAGGAGCTGCGGTGGTACCCACCCAGACGGTCTCCGGCAACAGAGACCTACCACCTGGTAAGAAGGAGGTTGTAGATAGTGATAATAATAATATCTTATGTTTTAATGCGACGAGCGCAAAGTGGTGCAGTTGTATATTACTAAATCGCTACATTGTTATGAGCGTGTGTATCACTTGAATATGAAGTATTTGAATGTGTTGCTAATAAGTTTTAACTTCAGTTGCAGTCGTAACGTTGTCGTCCGGGAAGACGTTGTTAATAGTGAATGGATATACATTCACGAAGGGACGCTGCGACAAGGGCGACACGAGGTGGTCGTGCAGCGAACCTAACCGGAACAAGTGTAAGGTCTACGTGCACGTCAACGATAAGTTCGAGGTCCTCCTCATCGCGAACTCGCACAACCACGAGCCCATACTCTGCCGCATGTACCAGGAGAAGATTATGTAGCATGTGAAGTGTACCTTCAGCCTCATTGTCGCTTAACATCGTATCAAATTTAAATCAATTTTATTGTCAAAATTATGACTTACATTAAGTAATTATCTAGATTTTACGTAATAAAGATTTTGTCAATTTTTATGTAAACCCAATCATAGTTATGTTTTATGTAGCTGTAATATAAAAAAAACGATTCCGAAACGGATTTTAGTATTTTTTATTTCGTAGACTTTTTTTTAAGTGTCTTAGCTATAAAAAAAAATTAATGTTCAATCATTTTACTATTGTATACTATTATGATTATTTTAAAATAAAGATTTTCATACACACGTGTACATTTTGTTTGTTAGTTATATAATTCTTTTTTACTAATCTATTCAGTATTGTATACAGGTGGTGAAAAGATATTTTTTTGGTATTGTTCCAGGCTCGGACGAGTACGACAGTTCAACACCGTTAGCTGACCAGTACATTGAGGTTTTAGAGGAGAACGAGAACGACATCGCGTACGATGACGAATCCATACTATTCCTTGAATCTAAGAAGGGCGTTACTATTTTGCATTACAACGGCTTCCAGTACGTCAGGGCGCATCGGTACAAGAACGGTACACGCTGGAAGTGCGCAGCTCACGAGCTGTGCGAAGCTTTCCTGTATTTGAACGATGAGAATGATATTGTTATGTCGAAGTCCGAACACGAACACGACCACCGGCGGCGGCTCGCAGACGTAGACTCGGAGGAAAGCGGTAAATATCACCAAGTAAACCTTGTAAAATATAACACGATAATCTAGATCGCATTTATTTATTTCTTAATGCACACATACATGTAAAATACATACAAATATAAAAGAAATAAAATACCCAATGTATGGAACAAACGCGAGCTCAGCTCTGAATACAGTTTTCTTCCAGCAAACCCTGGCAAAGGAAAAATAATTATTGTAAAGTGTGTAGGCGTACTATGCAATAGTTACAACAATTATATAACGATAAGAAACCAGAAACATATTTAAAAATACTTATGTAGGTATAAATAATATTTTATACAAAATATGCAACTATAGACGAAGTACATTCCTCCATTTAGGATGAAGATGGTATAATAATCGTTAATGAAAGTATTCGATTATCGATTCTTATAGCACTTGTTATCGATAGATGTTTGCAATATTTTCAAATACTATTTTACTTTTTTTTTTGTAACTCCGCTGAGGTTTAAGTTATTAGTTGCGCTAAGCATCAAAGTGGAGCAGTCACTTAAGGATATTTTTTATTTTATAATATAAGTAATGGCCGCTCCTTAAATAATACAATTTAAATGCGTGATGGATAATTGTAATACATAAATCATCGATTTATTTTATATCCAAAGCGATTTTTAGTAATCTGTGGTATCGTGTCTGTTACTTCACTAAAAGGGCGGTAACCTTCCATAAAGTAAGATGGTAAGTTTGGTATCGAAAAGAAAAAATCAGAAGTATATATGCGCGAGCTGTCAAAATTATCGTGTTATATTTTACGTTATATAATATATCATTACTATCATGCAGTCTATTGTAAGAGATTTCAAAATGCATTTTGAAATTAACAAAATTGTTATTGGGAAATACTAAAATATAACATTTAATATTTTAACAATGATGTTCTTCGCAGATACAGCTATAGTGATAACATCGCGGAAGGGTAAAGAGATGCTACTGTTCAGGAAGTATACTTACCGGAAGCAGTACGATAAAGGCAACCGGTGCCGGTGGGTGTGCTCCACGATGAAGAACTGCCGCGGCTGCGTATTCACCAACAACGACAACTACATCACATCCGCTTTCGAACAGCACTGCCACGACCCACCCAAATATTACCTGAACCCTGACCACGTGCTGGACGCTTTAAGGGAACCGTTAGCGGAATGATCAAAATGACCCCGAAATTTCAACAAACTTCATTTGTGTTATAACTTAGAATTAAATAACAAACTAGAAGAGAATGCCATTAAGGCCAATTCTTCATTTATAATCTAGAATAATTTTGCTTCGAAATAAAGTCATCTATACGAAAAAAAGGATCAAAATCATTCGTTAATGACCCACGATACAATTGACAAATATTTTGATGCGCGTTAAACCATTAACATCTCTCTTTTAGAATAGCATTAAACAAGGAACTTAAGCTGTAAAAATCTATAGTTAAGAAAGTTGTAATTATTATAAATAAATATCACCGAGGTTACACCAACGTTTTGTGTATTTTTCTATTCTTAAAGCGTGGCGGCTAAGAAGAAGAAAGAAGAAAACGGTAATCACTTGGGAAAAGGTGCTCAAGGATAGAGATGAAGATTTATGAATTTTCTTCGGAGAAAAGCCTTCGTTTTTTTATTAAAAAACTGATAAATTTATTCGTAAACAGTAAACTGGGTAATTCGATTTTGTTAAGTAATAATCGGTAACTACTGTTATTAAAATGGTATTTCTGCCGCCGAACAATAGTTTGCTAACGTATATATTCCGATGTAAAGTCTTTTATACAACGTCAAATTACTGCGGTAACGAGATTTGAACAACGTGCACCTTACATTTTGCATAGCTCTGAAATATAAGATGTTAAGACTTGTTACCCCAGTAATTTTATTCATTTATCCGATGAGTGGTTTCATTGCTTTAACTAATGACTATTTACAGTTGCGACAGCGGTCCTCTCGAAACGCGGCCGCATATTGCTGATGTACAAAAACTACACATACTCCAGATATCCGTACCCATTGAAGTACGGGGTGCGCTGGTACTGTTCCAGGATTAAGGCCTGCAAGGCTTACCTAATTACAAATTGCAATAACGTCATCACACACGTCGGTGGCGAGCACATGCATTTACCCGGGATCTTTCACAGCGGCCAATATATACAGTAAATGTATAAAGTTATGTACTACGTTTACGTTCCTAATTTCATACAAATCACCTCCACTTTTCGTAGTGCGTAGTAAACATTTATTACAAAACGAAAACTTGTGATTTTCTGTTATATGCAAATCGTTAATCTATACTCTATACGAAAATAAAGATTTTAATGTAAAATTAAAAATATGGTTTGTATGTCTGCTGTCCTCTAGTTTTTAATTTAGATATTTGTTTTTTTTTTTGTTAACTGTATTAAAGGGTTTATTAAAATATATCGCTGAATCGTTTTATTATTTCGCCTTTTCAATGAATTATTAAAATAGTCTTTAAATATGTAGTTTGAAATATTTTGAGACAAGAAAATTAACTGGTCTTATATCAATTCATTAAGCAGGTTTTAGGATACACCCAAAACTACACGAATGTTCAGTCAAATTGACATTCACACGTTATTTTAATATTGTTACTAGGTTTTTGTTTATTTAAATTTATTCGGAATGGCGGACGAATTGACCACGCAGACAAGGTTTTAAGAATTTTTATTCTTATATTTTGTACGTCTACACATGACATTGGCTCACGCACAAACCGTGCTCATGCCATCAATTGAGAAGAAGAAGAATATTCTTACTATTTTCATATTAATACATAAGAATGATCGTTATTATGTACCGATAGAATGATTTGAAATAAATTGTTAAACTTTCATCATGATCTTCATTACGAGTCTGGTCGTTGGATTTAATGAAATTGAATATTAACAACATTATTCTTATTGGTTACTTTTTGACTCCGTTATAGCACTCTAGTGGTCACACGAATGTTGCGCTAAAGTGTTACTTTGATAAAAATATACTTACAAAAAACTATAAATGGCTGCAACAGCAAGATCTTCAGCCAGATCAGAAGAATCTAAACTCGGCTATGCAAGTATTATGTGATTTCATTTACAATAAATTTGAAAGATCAAAAATTACAAGGACATTGCACCGTTTATAAAATTACCCACCGATTTTTAACTGTTTTGTTTTTCAAGAACTTAAGTTATTTTGAGAAATTACAATTATTTTTGACAATCACTGAGAAATGTGGTAATCGTAAGTAATTATAACACGTACATTCATTATCATTTATTGAAAAAATAAAATTAACATAGAGGTAGATAATACAGGTCTCAATTCATTAATCTAAAGTGACTGAGTATTGTAAATCAGTCTTCGAAGATGGCGATTAAAATAGTGCATCAAACCTTAAAATTATGTATACATCTTCATATATATTATTATATTCAATAAACACATTACACGAGCCAACTTATAAAATTAAGTAAAAAAATTTTCATATCTAAAACTTTAATCAAAATATTTATCTTTCGACCTACACCACCATATAATAATACCACACCATTTAACCAAATGTTTCTACTATCTTAAAATTACAAACTCCAATTATATGATATATGACAATGTATGTTAACCCTGCAATGTTTTTACATATTTTTCTAATTATTTATTACAACTGTTTTATATATCAACACTGGTCAACTGGAGTCACTAAAACATTGAATTTTTTGAGGTAATGCGATAAAATTAAATATTTTTGGAAAAATTATTAATATGTATTATATTATACTATTTAAAAACAAATTTACTTAATAATGATATAACATTTGTTTGGGAATGTTTTTTCAGAGGTTAATTTTGTTTTCAGTAAGTGTTGGAAGAAATGTGTTTAATTTTAAATGATGGTGAAAATTTGTAAATATGCTGATATATATCTTGTTACACCATAAAAAATAAAATTTTCTGCACAGTCTGCTTACTTTTTCTGCTTTAACCTTGATAACATTTCATTAGAGAGCACAGTTAATAATAAAAAAATCTGATACAAAAAATAGAAAAAAATGCTATGTGATTTCTTAAAAAACTATAGTGTTTTTTATTAAAAAAGGACAACAAATTGTTATAAAATTAAATTGTGTAAATATTTGATTATTTAGATTTGCTACAAATAAACAAAAATCTTAGAATTGTTATTAAAAAATACAGTTATAATATGAAATGTAAATATAATAAAGACAAGATCATCAATCTAAATATAAAATCAGTCTATTTCTTTGTTTACTTTAGGAACAAATCTAAATGTTTTAAAAAAATATCAATAATTTAAGAGGTACATCATATCTGAGGTAGAAAAACTTTTCAGTCTTAAAATTATAAAATAATTAAGTACTAACATTGGAAGGTAAAAATATGTTTATACAATTTTAAAAGAGCCATCAGTTCGTCGATAGAACCCGGGTGGCGGGTGGTTATGTGTGTTACGCACACGGTTCACAAGATTTCGGAGACGATGGATAATTGTTGTCACATCCACATGACAGCCAGTCTTTGTTCGTGATGTGCAGTACCACTGCTTTTTGCCATAGGCCAGTTTATTCTTCAACCGGAATGCATATCCATCATGTACCAAAAGCATGCTTCCTTTTCTTGTTGGAATGAAGTTTGCTTCTGAAATAATATGTTTAGTTAAATAAATGCAGGAGTTATAAAAATGGCGCAAAATATATTAATGACTTAATACATACTTTTGTAAGAAATAAAAGATATATGTTGTATAGATGTTTATTTCATACAGATTAAAACATTGAAATATCAATAAATTTAACAATAATTACACTATTTACAAATAGACACATCAAGATCATAGTAGTATAAACTATGATTAGTTATAATTATATAATATATAAATTAATTGATCTCAACGCCATAGGTAAGTTATACATTTTTAGGGTTTCAGTACATAGGTACAGCTTATTTTTGTAAATATTATTAACAAATATAGTAAATAACATTTGATCGATAAGGTTATGAATTTTCATGAAAATATTCATTTAGACATCCACATAATTGTTGACTAACAATTCTAGCGTAACTCACTTTTTATTCAAGAAATGCGCACACAACATAAGTAGAGAAAAAGTTAAGTTATACAAACATTATTTTAACAAGTAACTTTCTAAAATGCGCTGCGCATACTTCCTGTATCATAATTTAAATTTTAAACTTAACAATACATTGAGTAAAAGTGAAATACGTAATAATATTTAAAATAATATTTTGATTCACAAACATTTCCCGAAACGCAGCACAACAACACAAACTAATGATGCGCTGTTAAAGTTGCCATAACGTTAACTTTAACATTTACTTAAAACATGTTTTGTATTTTTTTTTTGTTTAAATGCTGTTTTAAATTTGATTTTATATTAATATGTAATAAAACGGTACGTGCAGGAGATTAATTGATTTTGTTCGAAGTAATCAAAGAAGCAGCGTTTTGAATACTACTTCGTGGATAAAGGCAACACTGTATATGAAGTCTGCTGACCGCTGCTGTAAACTTGATAATTTTAGAACAAGAGTTATTATTGTCAAACATGTGTCATTGTCAAACGTGTTGACGCGGTTTAACGGCAAATGGAGTTTAGTGTGTAACAGTGTTTGATTACTGTAAATTATTTTATGTTTAGTGTTATAAAGTTCTTAAAAGTCCGGTGTTTACAGTGTGGTTCAGTGAATTTATATATTATCTGCGCATACGCAAATAATTTTAACAACTCTGTATAAATTCGTTATAATTCTATTTAATAAAAATAATATGTTATTTTTTTTATAAACTTTGTGAATACTCAACGTCAACTACAGCCAGTAAATTAAAGTTAATTAAACAATTTTAATTTGCTGATTGATAACATAAAAATAAATTCTAGCAGAAATTATTTCCTTCCTTTGAATTTAATTATTATTAATAAAGTTTTTCTATAAACATTGCTTTTATTGAATGGTTTCCTTATTAAAGTCCTCTTGCATTATTTCTGTGGGGTGCTTTATGTGTTTTACAAAATTTACAATGTCTTTTTTTTAAATTGCAGGTATATTTATTAACACTAGAGGAAACTCTAAGTTGTTCATATATCAAAACTACACATTCCGGTTTATGTACAAACGAGCCTATGGTAGCCAATTATGGTACTGTTGGTACTTCTTTAGCAGATGTTGCCCTGCAAAACTTCGTATTGATAATTCAGGACAAGTTACTGAAAGTATTGGACGGCATAACCATGATCCTCCTACTTGTTGGACAACACCTGATGGTAAATCTTATAGCCTACCGCCGCTTCCTGACCGTAATAACCAATAATAACCCAACATGATGTAATATTTTATTAAATAATAGTATTGAAACCGTGTTTCATTGTCCATTAAGTGTAATACATATTATTGAGATTTTAAGGTATTTTATTATTTGGAAAACTTTTCTGCAATGCTTTGTACTCAATTAAAATTTTAATTATAGTATTCTTTAATTAATGTATTTTATAAAAATATAATTGTTTAAGATATATTTGTTAATGTGTTTTGGTCAAATAATCATAAAATGATCCTGTAACTGTACATTATGAATAATTTTTTTTAAATTCTGCCATACAATGAAACTTACTGCCATTTGTAATATATGTAACTTATTATAGCATTTTACTCTGACCAAACTAAGCTTACAATTGTTAAGAAACTTCTGGAAATCAAGATATACAAATCAGTAATATCTTGACAAAAAAACGTTTGTGCTATTTATATTTGTTATTTTTAGTCATTTAAAATGAATATTTTATAATGCTTTTGAACACGTTTTATACCAAATATACGATTTAACCCATTTATGTTTTACTCACCTATTATACGCCTGAATACAAGATAAAAGTGTATTTTAGTTTTTTAACATATAACTAGATCCTACTGAATAATTTTCACGTTATAGTTTAATAACAAATGCTTAAATTTTAGTCAAATAATAACTAATAAAGTAACCCGTTTATCAAATTCGGTCAACAGATATTCTAGTTTATGTTATCAAAAAAGGTAAAACACGAACTACGTTATACGAAATTGCCGGTTTTGGTTATATAATAAATAAATCAGATAAAGATGATTACTATGACGTAGGTTTACTTAAAGATTACGTGTAAATTGTTTAAAGTAGACAATACAAAGTGAATTATTTAAGTTGTATAAAAGAAAATCTTAGCCTGGTCACCAAGGAGGAAGACCTTGAAACAGATGTCGAAGGAAACTATAAATAACATTCTTAATACTATTACAACGTCATATGTATTTTGTATAATGTATTTCTTATCATTAATTATTTAACTTGATTGTGTTAAATGTTTACTGATTTTGGATATAAAAGGCGAAGTTAAAGCTTTTATTCCAGTTATCTCGCGATATGGCGACAACTTGAGGAAGGTGTTTAACAGATATGAAATTTCAAAGATATTTGATATATTTAGTAATGGATTTAGACCCCTAAGAGAAGTCTATGCTCAGCAGTGCTTCTTCAGGTTGATAATGTAACGAAGATTTAGTGATACGTTTGCCGATCGGAAGATACTGGATAATATGACTTAGGAATATTGCAGCTGTAAGAAGGAAGTTTTGTATCAAATATTTTAAAATAAAATAACATTTTTGGGATTTAGTTAATAGCAATAATGAATAATCACTTGTTTCAACATGATATACGGTTATTTAAGGAAAACCGTATTGGGTTACTATTGAGAATCCCCTTCGGCATGTTCAGCCTTATTGTCGCCTAAAATTATGTAAAATTCAAGACAAGTGACGATTTAGAGTACTACTAAATATTGTTTATGTAATTTGATGTCTTTCCAATTTTTTTAGATAAAACGTTTTATATAGCTCTTAGAAACATTTTCTGTTGTACTGGATCTTTCGAGGACATCATTATATCTTATAAACACTTTGTCCTCATTCAAAGATAATATTGACATGAAGGTCGATTTGGCTTTTAGGAAAGACATTACAAACATAAGATTAACATTTACAAATTACATCCAGTCAAAGTACAAATTTGTATAAACAATTTTATCGTGCAAAGATGAAATGCCACGATGGCTGTTCCAACTCAACAGACTTACATTTATTTATATGACGAATGAAATTAGTAGAAGATAGTATGTGTGATTGTGATCAAGGGACACAGGATCGTCGTTGCGTTTAAATAGAGTATGTATGAGATAATATAGAATCTAGAATAAGAAAAAGAATAGATAAATATAGAATCTTCGGAAAGGAAGTGGGCTCTGTGTCCTACTCGAAACTAGTAAGCTTTCGCTTACAAATGATAAGCCGGGGGAAGTGACGTCATATCCTGTCAGGTCGATTGTTAGTCAGTTTTGGTAAAAGCTTTGCAGCCAATATCAAAACTAACTCACAAATCAAACCTAAACTATGGAAGTATATACGAACGTTTATCCAATGTTTTTCGAAGAAAGGATTCAAATATTAATTGTTAGATATGTTTTTTTCAATCCAGGAGAATAAAGTTTTTTTACAGACAACTGTAAACACGATCCCTGTATGAGGTTCTTAGATTAATCCTGCAATCCTAAATCCTTGAATATCATCAGTTGAAAACAATAGCTGAAGTCAGGTTTAGTTTTGTATCTGTCTTAAGTGAAGGGCAAGAATAGCAAGTATAATAGTGATAAATACTATATTACTGAGATGTTTTTATTGTGGGTTATTGTTTCATGTTAACGTTTCATTACATAAAAAATCCGCTCCGTCATGTATAACCGCAGTGAGCACCGGCATTAAATTGAAGCCGACAATGGCGTTGCAGACGACGGGCCACTTGATTAATGAAATCGATCACAATTGATAACGGGCGATGATTCGTTTGGAAGGGCCCGATAATCAGTTATAATGGAATGGTAGCCACACTCCTGCGATGATTCGTCAGTATATGTCTTGGTAAACACAGTTAAAACTCATTCATAAAGAATACAGCACAAATTGTGTTTAAATCAGTTTCTATACATAAATCGGTAGTTCATCCCCGGTTGACATAATTTCTTTGAGCTGCAGGTTCTTGTTAATTTATCTCTCAAATATATTAAACCATCTTTTCGATGAGGTACCACTCTAATTTATATCTTGCTTAGGTATAATCATAGTGTTTGTAACACTATCATGTCCGATATGTATTATTTGCGATAATGTAACAACATTGTGCCGTTTCACTCTGCCTTATCTATGGGAAGTGATAATATTGTCGCCTGATTTAGAAGCCAAATGCAGCAATAGTAATTTTATTCTGTAACAGTAAATATCCTTTGCGTCCTTTTTTACAATGAATATGAGACAGTTTTTTGGTCTCGCGGCCTTAGTTGCTCTTATTCAAGGAGAGTGTTTATGTGAACTATTAAAGCGTTGGTAATGAGTTCAGATTTGATCTTTGTTTGTTTGTGAATCGACTTTTCAACAAACCAATCGCTATTACTATTAATATTTTATCAAAACACAGAGCAAAGTACATAATAAATTAGATGTTCACGGTCACTCACGAATCTGCGATAGACATTTTTATCTTTTTGCGTGTCCCCGACCTCTAATGATTGACCTAATGATCTGTTATCCGTCTTTGAATCTGCAACTATATGTGAAGGCTAGGTGATTAAATTTACCGGTTTACCAATGCCAGATGACGATAAACGACTAAGAAATATTAAATTGTTGAAGAATTGGGGACCAATGTCCAAAAGTGGACAAATATAGTCTGACAATGATAATAATGACAATAATAACCTCCAGTAATAAATGCGCACCCTTAAATCAAAAGGACCGTTTCTTACACAGTCATGCGATAATTAGCTATTAATAGACAATTAGTCAGCGTGCGTTTGTGTATTCAGCGAAAAGCAGTTTCGTTTCGTTTTAAAATATACGAAAAACCACGACTTTTGTAAACGTTCACTGATACACGTACAATTTCCAAAAACGTTTATTTTAGTTAGATCGTAGTATTTTTTATTTGTTATTCACTATTGATAGAGTCCTCGCAATCATACTTTTCATGCATTACAATTACGGTATATAGTAGCAGTAGTTTTCCTTTGATTACTTGATGCTTAAACCATTTTAGGAGTCAATGGGGAAGTTAATGAATAGTGATTTCGAACATTTAACAAGATGTTATTTCCGATCTCTTATTACACTTCTAAATATTTATACATGTAAAATTATAAAGTGTAATTGTTTTGCAAACACTGATCAATGTACAGATATTGTCGTAATCATAAATTAAATTTAATTAGTGATGAAAATTGTTTAAACAGAATAATACAGACAAAGTACAACTAATATTTTTTATGAACTGACCCCGAAAAACAAATTTAACATTTAAGAATTATGGAATTTTTAAAATAACATTAATATATTAATCACAGAAATTCCTGAATACTATCATAATCATCGATCAAAGGAAATCAAACAAACTGATTACAATTGGATTAGACAGAATGGACTGATTAGTACATAAGAGTGTAAAGAACGTTCGAAAAAAATTTAATATTCACTTGAGAATTAATTTGGAAGGATGTTACTTAAAAATTTTCAGAGATCACTTTCAGCTCTCATTGGTGATAATAGTATATACAATACATATTGACATTTAAACATATTACATTGAAATTTTTAAACATCAAATCACTTAAAATTAAAACTGAAATAAAGTTTAACTGTTAAAGTAATTTTAATTATAATAATACTCAATTGTAAAAGAAAACAAGCATCGATGATATACAGTCATCATTTTTTAAGCTGCTAAAAGTGGCAGGAAGCCAAGATTTTTGTAGTTTAAAATCTCAAATTCTCTTATTAATATGTTATAAATATAAATGCATACTGATCATGAAATTAGAGTTTAGATTTTATTTTTAAATAGAGTTTTAAAAAAATTCTGGGTTATATGTGCAGGGCACTTATGTATTTTAACGTGACAACGTCTATTAATTATATCACAAAAAATTTTGATAATAAATTTTATTATTCTTGTTTGACATGTTTATCGGGTTACAAATCAAGTTATACTAACTCTCAATTATATTTGTTAGGGATTTTATTTCTAATTATTATTGAGCAATAGAAACATCTTTTACTTTCAACCAATTCGGGCAAACGCATACCGACTTAGCGGTCGGCGTAAGCCACGCCCACTTATGTGCGGGACATTTCTCAGCACGCGCGTCCTATCTTATACCAATTTAATAGACGTTGTCACGTCAATAAAACACTAAAACGGCAGATTCAACTAGTTTACTATATTACGAATACAATTATTAACATAAGCAAAAACAATTGCAGCCACAAACGGGTCAACGTTTAACTAAACTTCTTCCTCGTGCTTTAATATAGTAAAATAATATTCGCTGATAATATTTTATTGTATTTCCTGTATGTACATATCCATGTGATAATGTGGTCGACAGTTACATGGCTTTAAATACAATTGAACGTTTGGCCATGCTATTCTCGTCCAGTGAAGCCAAGTGCGAAGGTCGGACGTTTGATAAGCAAACTGCCCCCATGGTTCAAAGAACACTGTGACGTCAACGAAACTAATAACACGCTGAAAAGTGAGCGACGCGTAATCAATTGTTTTGTACGGTTTCGGCTCCGGCGATAGTAAGGTCAGAGGACTGTTTATGGTTGCGACAAACGAATTATAGGAAAAATTCCCTTTTACTTGTGATATTCAGACACCCTTCTCAGTCGGAATCTCAAACAGGCTGTAAAATGGAATTGAGATGGCTTTGATTAATCATGTTTCAATGGTTAATCGCACTGTTTTACCGTGGTCCCATGTAGTGAAATATGTAAGGTGGAAGGATTTAGCCCACGTCTGTCTAATAACTACCCTCATATTATAATTCTGCCACCATAACAATGTCCGTGTGTTCCGTATGACCACATATGATAGCCAGTGTTCTGGATGAACACGCTTCACCTTGTATGGCTTCATAACCACATTGTCATTATAATGTGAAACAGAGGAGAAATGTAATATAACGTAAAATATTTTTTTTTCACAGCTACCGACATCCGGGCCTCTATTAAAAATTTCGTCATATTATTATAGCAAGGATAATTAATTCATGTATGTTCATGTCCATTTGAACGATGAGTTAAGTTTACCATTACCGTTATCATTATTATCGAATTGGACTTGCTTATTTTAATTACAAAGAGTACTAATCTTTTGTATATAAATCCAATAACTACACAAAATGTATTATAAACAATCAACATTTTACATTTTGTATAAAGTAAACGCATTTTAATATTTTAGGTTCATTTATATCACACGATAGTTAGGATGTGTAAAGAGTAAATCAAAACTTTGCAAACCCGATAGCTGCATATTGCATCATTAAAATGTTCAAGAAAACGTTAAGGTCTAATAATCACTAAAACCGGCTTGAATTTAATATTGAAGATAATGTAGGAAAATTCTTTAGTCTTCAAGGTCTAAATAAAATCTCAAATTTAATATAGAGTCTAAAGCAAACATGATATTTATAGAAATGCACACAAATAATTTAACAATAACGTATGAGTATTAGTCATTATAGTTAATGCGCATTCACATCAACGATGCGTATCACCTGTTACAAAGATACATTTGTGTTTAACTTATTAAAAATTTCAATGTTTTAATCTGCTTATAATTAAATTTTTACTGTTATCATTGTACAAACAAATAAGATATCCATAGTTTGTAAAGCTTGTAAAAAAATTATTAACGACATTATTTATACTAAGAAAACTTCTAGAAACTTCTTCCCATTATCTTATACGTCGTAAACTTCTGTGATTTAAATATATTTACTTAAATTTTGAAACGGATTTAATAAAGTATTATGTTCGTCATAATCACTGTTTCGAACAATTTCTTATACAGTTACCAGTAACGCCATCTCTATTACATGAGTGTAAACTATTGTGAAATCAAATCTATATATATAAGAATCAATTGCTGCTTGTTAGTCTTACTTAAACTCGGGAACGGCTAAACTGATTTGGCTAATTGTGGTTTTGAATTATTTGTGGAAGTCAGAGAAGGTTAAAAGGTGTGTAAAAATGAATAAATGCTTGGAACAAAGTAAAAACAACAATTTCGCTTTCCTTTAGAAACTATCCCTTTGGTTTGAATGTCAAACACTTGATGTTAGTCCCGTCGTTCAGAAATCAAATACAATTTAAAATAACATTTTTGTTTAATTTCTTTTTGACATTTGGCATTGACAGCTAACATTTTCTGATCGCAACTGTATTATTTAACTTTACTGTAATATTGGACTTTGGCGAATTATTTTTGTTCCGGTTAAGTTTTGACCACATTGTTTTCTGAAGTTGAAACAATTTGAAATTATCATTAAGTTTTTTATTTATTGATTTAGAGGTGATGCGAAGTTTGCTAGGTCAGCTAATATTAAATAAATTTTGATTGCATACAAAATGTATATTATTTTTAAAACAATTAAAATTTTAAAATGTTACAATTCACAACGTTACTTAAGCGTATAGTGTTTCTTTTTGTTTCAGGGCCGTTGTTCAGTACATCAAAACACGGAAATCCGATTATAAAGATAGGATTATATATATTCCGCAAGCAACGGGTAATTGGTAAAAAAACAAGATGGGGATGCCAGTACTCCGGCAAAGGGTGTAACGCGGCTTTTTATACAGAAAACGATAGAATAATTAAAGTATACGGCGAACATAACCATGCAATGGGTTCAACACCTAAAAAAAGAAGTCCTGTCGTGCGCGAACGTAAATCTAATAAAAAATAAATGATGTTTATAAGAGAAGTTAGAAATTTTTAAAAAGCTTATTAAACATATTTTTGATATCGTTTAGTAGCAGTAATAGAGTAAATGGATGGCATCAAAAAACTATTACTCAATGACCGCTGTACTTGTTAAAAGTAAAATGATTTCAATTAAATTCATGTTATAGTATTTATTGTATTTTTTTATTCCCATGTTACACATGATTATAATTTACAATAAAACTAAACGTTTAATAGTTTAAGTTAATTGAGACTAAAAAAAATTGCCGTCACAGTATTGGCAGTGGCTCTCTCGAAGTTTTGATATATAAACCTTGTTCAGTACGCTGGTCCACCTTATAGTACTACCTTTACATACAAGTAACAATCATAGCTTTATATTTATAATTATTTAAGAAAATTTTCTTTCAAATTGCACATTACATAAAAACCTGTAACGAAACGTCACTATTGTCACATTGACAGTTGACAGCTGTGGTGCGTCATTAGTTCGTGTATCCTTCATTTCTGTTTTCCAATTTATCTGTAATTGTGTTGTATTTTAAAAGTTTTAGTAACTTTATCCTTTAGTACATGCTTGTGTAAAACCTAGTTATGCTACTATATCCAAATGAACTTGCATGCGTTAGAATTTAGGTTGGACAACAACAAAAACAAGTAGAAAACAAATTGTTTTTGATAATTCAACCGCTTAAAAAGTCGTGTTCCGTTTGAGCGTGGTGAAACATTAACAACTGTTCGTTATTATTTCAGGCGATGATCTAGTGCAGTGTGTGCCTACGAGGAAAGGTCATCATATATTGTTTAAAGGATACACATATGTGTTTAAAAGTAGGTTGCAGTGTGGCGCTGAGCAGTGGTGCTGTTCGTACAGACAGAAAACTGGTTGCATATCCGTTATTAACATGCAGGCTTATGGTGTCGAAGTGCTGAGAGATTTCCATAACCACAAGAAACCAATGTTTTCCGATGGCCTTTGAAAATGGCTACTGTACATTGCAAATGGATAATTATCAATTTTTTTTTAATATGAGCATGAATTTTGTTTTTAATCATCAATCATATGTATAGAGTTCCAAGATTCAAAATTATTTTCATAGGTTTAGTTTATTTGGTTGAATTAGAGTTCTTATAAAATTTATTTGCTGATAATAGATTGTGCTTTTTAAATATGTCAGTATATAATCAAATATCCAATAAATCCTGATAAAATAGCAAAGTAGTGACTTACAGACATTCCAGATATGAAAGGAAAGTAATTTAATTTATAATGGTTTATTATAAAATGCTACAGTATTAACAAAAACAAAAATTTACTTCTACAGTTATACATAATTATTAAGTGCAATAATAATATATATAATAATAAAGAGCAATAAAGGAAAGGATCAAAATTTGTTTTATTTATACATATACTAAAATAAAGATTTTTCTGAAAATGAAAACTACTTCAATTTGTAATCATTTAAATAATTAAATTTTAAAAAAAATTATGATTGTCTTTAATTTATCTTAACAATTTATTCTTCAGATTCTTGTCAATTCTAAAATATGGGGTTGAGTTACTTAAATCATTCTAAGTAATGGAATAATAATGTAATAAAGGTATTCATGTATTAAAATATGAACAAAAACAAAATGTAATGTTTAATATAATGTAGCAATAAGTAATGTATGTTCAGCCTTTGCCTGTTGACTCTAAAACATTTTAATTTCAGACAATGTCTTGCCGGTGTGGGTTTCCATATACTACATAAAATTTACAAATGATCAACATAAATGTAATGTGTGTGAAACTATAATAACTGCTGACGAGAAGTCCTTGGATCTGTTAGAACACATCAAAATCAATCACAAGGAAGTGTATGATCTACATAAAAACACCACAGATGAGACTGTTGGTTTTCACATTGAATTTCTGCAATTGAATATGTTGAAAGACGATGGGGATCCTAAAACGCAACCTGTGATATTAGGAGAAGTGTGCGAAGCGGCCACAGATGAGATTGCTAGAACTGTGTCCAAGAAGGAGGAGGAGAGCCCAGTTGATTTGCAGTTTCTCTTGACACCAAGGAAAAAGACACGCGATTGTAGTAAGTTTCTATTATAACTTTTAAACATGGTTTCTTTTTAAAACTAAGACGAAAAAAAATCAAAATGTTTAAACATTATTAAATATAATAAACTTATCCATTCTATTATATTTTCTTAAACAAATTTAATAACAAAATGACAATTAATATTACCATACATTTTATAATAACAACAAAATATTATATAGGCTGTGTTATAATACTTTCCAACAAAGATCCTTTTCAATTATGTTCGTGAACTATTAACACAATTATAAAATGCTTTTCAATTTCCTTTACAGCCGCAGCAAACCGAAGACGGAGTTGGGTATGGAAGTACTTCAAGAAACTGAGCAATATAATATATCGCTGCAATCTTTGCAATGTTGTACTATCTATAAAAGGATGCAACACCAACAATATGAACCGACACGTCCGGACCAGGCATCCTAGTGTGTACAAATCCGAAATAGATAGGAAACGGGTCTCCGATCAGATTGACGTCAGCACAGACGCGGACAATTCTTGCGATATCAAAATGGAAGAGATCGAAGTGAACGATAAAGAGTTGGAGGAGGCCTTCGGTAAGTAATTCTTTATAATTTTTCTATGCTTCATATTATTCGGTCACATATAAATAAATATATGTAGTTTAACAAATATAATAATTGACTATCCACTGTATATACAAAAAGTAATACAAAGAGAACTCTGTTCATAAAACAAAATTAAATTTGAATATCACAATCAGCTGCTACTTCATAGACAGATGTAGGCTTTCTCCTCATCATCATTACCGGCCCGCAGCAGGTTTACTCTTCAAGCGTGATAAGTTTGTTGTTCATTGCAGATGCCTTAGGTCAGAAGCCACGACGAAGTTGGATCTGGTCGTATTTCACCCGAATATCCGATAACTTGGCACAGTGCAAGCTTTGCAACCGGAATATATGTCACGGTGGCAACGCAACTGGCAACATGAACAGGCATCTTAAGATGATACATCACAAAACTGGAGGTAAGGACCATTCCGGAATGCAACTATAAACTCTGTTCTTTTACAACTTTAGTAAAAATTAATTGATAAATACAAAACTTATATGGCACTTAGAAATAATTTATACAACGCTCTTAATGTTCCCACTCCTGGGACTTTTGGCCTTGTCTCAAGAGTAGAGTCAAGTCATCCACCATGAAGTAACTTATCTTTGATGCCTGTTCGTTAAATATGGTCAGTGAGGACCTGAGTCTCCAGTTTCACAAAATTTCTATAAAAACATTATTTTTGTTTTTGTATTGGAAGAAAATTGGAATGTAAAAATCAAAATCGAAAACTTATTGATACATATAAAAAGGTCTACAAAAAATTAGACACTTACCTTAAAACTTCCTACTCTTCATCGGATAATAATGTACCAATTGTTTCCAGATGATAACGGATGGGTGTGGAAAGTCTTCGACAGCATTGAGAACGACTTCTATTCCTGTAAGATATGCCAGTACAGGTGCATGAAGTTTGAGGATATGGAGCGAAGTGTCACTTGCATACTGGACCATCTTAAGACGGAGCACGGTGTGGTATCAGGTGAACAAATCATAGTCGGCACTGACTATGAAGGAAACGAAATACAATGAAGTGCTACTGAATATAACTTGTGCGGAGAACTTTTTTATTTCTCATCGGTTGGGGGTAATAGGGCTGCGGTTTTTTTTTAATCCTTTACAATGTATTTAGTTTCATCTATTTATGTTAATGAGTTGAGATGTTAAGATATTAACTTTAGGAGTATAATTTATTATACTTCAGTCTTAGTGTGAAAATTATATTTTAATAACATTATGTTTACTAATGATTTTTAACTGCCTCCGTGGCGCGCGTTCGTTTTTGGTTCAACGTTCTTTTATTTAATAAACAAATAAATATATTGTATAGTTCTGTTGTAGAAAGTATGTTCTAGTGGAGGTATGTTGTAAGATATATTTTTAGATTAATCAAAAATTTTGATACCTAAGCTTTCTTTCTTCATTTTAAATTTTTAACATGTATATGTATTGCCGGTGAACAGTTTTTTTAATATTCATACGAACAGCAAGCAATTGTGTGTTTTGATCATAACGAGAGTTTTATGAAATAATCGTCGTCTTAACCAATGGGCGTCTCTGTTGAACTATCTTCAGTCCAGTGGCTCCCAGCGATCCTTTTACTCTTCTCTTTTTCGCGATTCTTAACTGTTGTCTGTGGGTCATTCAATAGTCGTTCCTGTATGGAGTCACTGTTCCACCAATAAATCCATCAGTGTCCATTGGTTATTTGTATAAAAACACTTAGTATTTCTTACTTTTAATTAGTTTTTAGGATTTTTCGTTGCAAGGTGATGTCTATAACTTTTGGGAGTGTATATTTAAAAACATTACTGTGTTCTGGTTTAAAAGGTTTTTTAGCTGGTGAAAATACTGGGTTAACGAGACATACCATCTTATGTCTCAAGGCGATGATCACAATGTGGTGCAGTGTATATCATCTTAACTAGCGCCATGTTGATATAAGCAATCATATCACTTACCATCAAACGAATAAGGAGAAAAGAACACTTAATTTGTACATTTGTTGCTACTGCGGAATCGTCTTAAGATTTTTAAGTTAACATATTAACTGTTATAACTAACATGCAATAAAATTGGTGATATATGAAAAAATGTATTGGGAGTGCGTTCAAGTTACTTTTTAGTATTTAAACGAGTTTAGTTAATTCAGTAATAAAACAAGTTAAAACAATTATTGACTAGTTTTATTCATTTACAAACATCAAATTACACATCCAAAGATAACTCTTCTAAACCTTATTAGTATTTTGGCAAATAATATATCATCACTTCTGGTTACACGGGTAACTTAATCTTAGCATTACACAACCATTTAACACAAGTCTACTATATAAAGGATCTACTATCTGTATATTATTTTTTTAAATGATGACATTAACATTTGATATGTCCTTTAGAATAGAAAACAAAGAATAAAATTTACAAGACACCAATATTATTTATATACTTACCTAAGTTTCTACAATTTTATTGGCAGTATTCTTTAATAGAGGTAGTGTAATTTTGGCAACCAGTAATTTTTTATATATAATAGATTTTAACTTCACATGGTTTTGAGTGGTAATGGATAGTTAAGTGTTTGCTGAGCAGTAGCTAGACAACAGGGTTAAAAAATTATATGAAACCAAACTACAAATGTCATTCTGGAATCGAACCGTGGACCTCTGTTACAAAAGTGCTTAGCCGCTGCGCTATGAAGGCAAAGGATAAGATCAACAAATGTGTGGTCAACCTGTCTACAAGAATATGTTCAGTTACTTGTATGTAGTAAAATATATTTTTTTTTTAATTTACTGAACAATAATAGTTATTGTCTTTACTGTTATGAAAATTATATTTGTTCTAATTGTAGGTATGTTTGTTACTGTTTGACAGTTCAACAAATTCATCTCATATCATCTATTGTATGGTCAAATGTCTTATTAGTAGGAGTATTTCATCGGTATAACCAAAAATTCGTCCCGTTTCCTTTTATATAACTATGGTAATAGAACATTTACAGTTAGTAAAACATGTTACGTCAACACTACAGTTAAATATTATACTTATATCTTATACAACATGCACAATACATTGATACATATAAGTTAGATATTTATGTTAATATATTCATAGTGATTAATGTTTAAAAAATAACATTTTTATACTATCATCATTACATAAAACTTTTTTGTTATTTTATTGTTCATCATATATTGATTAATAATATGACCATGTAAATTTGTCTCTGGTATATGTTATTATTATAAAGCTATTTTAATCGGTTAATTTTGTAAATTATTAACAATCATATATTCTAGTTAAATCTAAACTCTATAATAATAGTATAAATTAAATAAATAGCATAAAAATATCAAATATTGTGATTGTCTTTGATTAACATACAATTAATATGTGAATTGCTTACAAATGTCTAAAGACCCTGTATATGATCCTAGATACCAGCGTCCTATTTTAAAACAAGTGTTTGTTATATGATCTTTTTGCCAATGTACATACATTTGTAATGTGATTATTAATATAAAAAGAAACAAAAATGTTGATAATTTATTAATAAAATATCAATACTGTGTTTTTAAATTTTTGTGTAAGTTTTCATATGTTGAACCGGTACATGAAAGGTAATAAAGTTATATACGGAGTATAGTCATGGGGACGGTGAGTTTAAAGGTATTTTTTTAAAGGTCCGGCGTTTGTTGCAAATCTTAAATTGTACTTATACATATAGAAATATACATTCAATATATATTTACAGCTGACACTGTTTTCTTACTAGATAGTTTTTGTACTATGTGCAAATTCTTTGAATCTGCTGATAATAAATTAAACTTAAATCTAATTTTAGTTGATAAATAAAACGTGTGAGTATTATAATATAATATAAATCATACAACCTATGAAACTGTATGAATATGGATGGAGAAGAAAATATATATTCAATAAATCCAACTACGGTGAAGTGAAGAGATTAGTGGGAGTTGTTCAGATGACCGGGGGTTTGGGTCCGCAGTTGTGGTTGCTCTGTATGTATACAATCCTGCCGCGGTAGGTGTGCAGCGCGGCCTTGCACCACGGACCCCTCGAGCAGCGCCAGCGTATCTTCCCGCTCCTGGCGCACCCGTTGAACCTGAACCTGTAGCCGCCGACGTTGATGCCCATCTTGCCCTGCTTACTGAGGCAGTACGAAGCGAAACAATCGATCCCCGTACCGATCAAGCCCACTGAAACAAACGTTCACGTTAACATCTTACTTTAACTTATCTATTTATACTTATTAGTATCATAATGTAAAATAGATCTTTGAATAAATCCTAACATCCATTTTACATTGAGAACTAAATCTAGACACAGGTTTGTTAAGGTAATAAAACAGGTTTGAGTTGTTTAATAATTTAATTGTATATGTTTAATTCAAATCTGTTATGCAGGTTAGTGTTTATTTTTTATTTATAATTACAGAAAGGTTACAGAAGTTAAAGAATTCGGGTAGAACAAGAAAGTAGGAACATGTAAAGAATGTGGTGCAGAGCTGTTCGTTGTGCATCTCATGATCTAACATTGGTTTCCGTTTCCAGTTCGCTTCGGCCTGTCGAATCGCGGGCACGTGGTGGTGCACGTGGACAACCACAAGTTCATAAAACACGAATGCTACAAGAAGAAGATCCGGTGGACGTGCAGCAAGCGCATCCAGCTCGGCTGCAAGGCCAGCATCACCACTCACAACAGCGTCATCGTGAGATCTTTTTTAGATCACAACCACTCCTAGCATCACAACACTCTCCTTCATCAATTTTGGTTATGTTCCAACTTTGTTTGCAAAGAACCTTCGCCTGATATTAAGTGATACACATAACATATACTACATATAGTGCTAGTTATAATTCTGTCTCAATTGAACAACTTTTAGCTTTCTATTACTTGACATCTCTGACTGCATTTTGATGATTTTGTTTGAAACATTTTCAAAAATATTATTTACTTACATACGTTCTCTTTGGAGTCGGTAATTTTTTTTCATGAATTTCGTTAAGTTAATAAATTTCAACTTGTAATATTTTCACTTCATCGATAAATATCTTAATTGCAATAGTATTTTTAGTGATTAACATTTCTAATTTAAAATATTTTCTAATGATAATATCCAAAAATAAGTTTACAATGCCAGTGACATGACAAAGATAGAATTAAGTTTATAATTGTAAAATAAACTTGATTATCCCACTACTGGGATTAGGATCCAGTACATTTAATTCTAAGCTAAGTTTATATTTGGCTCAATTTTAGTATCTCTATTTGTATATAAGGTTCTTTGAATATCATTCCTGTGTCATGACAAAGTATCAAGTGCCTTTTTATACTAAGTTTCATTGTAATTTGACCTATTTACATAAGTTAATAAAGTTTAAGTGCCTTCAAAGTGCATGCAATGCGTTTCCAAATGAGCTTTAATATGAATGCAGTGTACACATCTTAGTTAAGTAATGTTATTAAAATAAATCATTTCTCTAATAAAAGTATTTTACTGGTTTTTTTTATTTAAAGCACTCAAGAGTAAAAGTTTAAATGTCAGCTGTTTAAAGCGTATTTATTCATTTTTTCTATCATTGTCGTGATGATAGATGTCCACTGCTGGACATATACGTCTCAGAAATAATCATTTTCGTTCCAACATTAATATTCTAATACAATACAGAATATTCAAATGTTTGTGTAATACGGTAGGTTATTACACAGGACGTGTATAAGCGTCATGATAACAGTGACGGTGTATAAGGCGACGAGCTGTACTTCTCAGAGCTAGTCATGTTCCAAGAACAGCTTCTTTGAACACACTGGCCAGCGTGTTGGATAAATGACTCTTCACGTGAGAGATTGCTATTTTATTACAAATTATCGTATATTTCTATCATGCTATCTCCGCCATAAAGCAGGATAAAAGATCTTTCATAAATCATGATCTATAATTTATCAGGTTTCTTTGCGACATAAAAAAGTCTTATCGACTTTATACGTAAAAGTATATCTCTCGGCAAATACGGTGCAGAGGGCACACTGTCATCACGCGAGTGCGACAGAGACGGATATTTAAGATTCTCGTGCGTGAGAACGAGACGCGAGTTGTTATACTTGGAGCGAAGGTGTCTGGTTCCTCGTAGGGTTTCTGTACGCGAGTGTTAATTTATCAGGTTTCTTTGCGACATAAAAAAGTCTTATCGACTTTATACGTAAAAGTATATCTCTCGGCAAATACGGTGCAGAGGGCACACTGTCATCACGCGAGTGCGACAGAGACGGATATTTAAGATTCTCGTGCGTGAGAACGAGACGCGAGTTGTTATACTTGGAGCGAAGGTGTCTGGTTCCTCGTAGGGTTTCTGTACGCGAGTGTTAATCTATTCAGAATTTTCTATTGACTTTTGCTTAAAATAATTTAGAGGATTATTTACAAAATGAAAAAGTATATATGCGATTTTAAAATGAATCATATATTATTAATGATCTGTTTCACAAAATTACCAGACTTAGTGTATTTTCTGTGCTGAAATAATAGAATCATTTTATATTCAAGCACTAGTTTAGGTTATATTTATTCCGTCACATAAATTGGTTTCTGAAATGATTGCGATAGTTTGCGGGTACCCTAAGGGCACTACAATGTTAGACTATGTGGGTTCTTAGAAACGGATTCTTCAAGTCTGTCGACCTCCGTTACTTCGCGAAGCAAGCCAGTAGCTACGTGTTTAACATATAGGGACGAATGATAAATTTTACTAACATCTGAATAAGATGATAATCTTCAGTAGCAACTTCTGTTAATGAAATGTGATGTTTTCTAAAAATTATAAAACCCACTGGAAATTCTTATTATAGAGAAATATTTAAAAATGTGGCAAAAGGATCAATTTATTATTTTTTTTGTATGATAAATTAAAACAAAATGTGATATGAGAAGATGCTGAAGGCGGTAGATTTAAGCAGCAAACTTCTAAAGAATCCCACCACCAAAAGTCGATTAGACGAAGCTCCGGAATCGAATAAGTTCTCCGTGTTACAAGGCAAGCGGTTGTCCGCTGTACAATAGTCTGTAAAAAACTATGTTAAAACAGAGTAAGGGTAACGAAGATCATTTATCAATTAGCTAACAAAATCCAAAGCTAAACCTTTTTAGCTTTGGATCATACTTCTGACCCTTACACCGTAAATAACGCGTTACCGATGTCAAGGGAAATGGAATATTAAACACGTGGCTATGATTTTCTAATTTTTTCTATAATGTTAATAATTTTGAAGCAAAAAAATTCAACAGCTGATAAACATTGTAAAAAAAAAGTACAAAATTTATTATCAAAAATTAACAGAATCAAAATCGATTACCACTTTATTTATGTGATGATAAAAATGTACATGACGATGGAAGGTGTTAATCGTTGGTTAAATAGAGATGCTGTTAACGTAGTCAGCGGGGCGCGTGTGTCAGTGGTTGTGCTGGTTGTTCAGCTTGACGATCTTGTTCTGCCAGGTGATGGCGATGGCGCGGCACCTGTTGAAGGACCTGCAGCAGCGCCAGCGCGTGCGCCCGTGCCGGCTGACGTAGTGCCTCGAGAAGCGGTAGGTGCCGATCATCAGCACGTTCTTGCCGTTCTGCTCAATCAGCGATGCGACACTATCTAAAAGCGCAAGAATTTCAGTAACGTCTTCCATGTTAACCACAACGGCGTAAACCTACATAAGAAACGTTATAATGCGATGTACAATTTCCCAAATTCTTATCATTCATCATTATTGCTTTTATAGGTGAATGGTGACACAATCATCAGTGATCTGATATGCTTGATCTAATTTGTGTATTATTGAATATGATGTTGTGATGATATATACAACACTGCATTCCTGTCATGAGGCTTAAGATTTTAAGTCTCGTTACCCCAGTAATTTAACTAGCTACAGCACCGTTCAAACTCTCTCTCTAAGTCGTATTTCCTCATGACTGAGGGTCGTGGTCATCATGTTTTTATTGAAACACACGACGACTTACTTGTCAGTTATAATGGAGTGGTTTGCCATTGCATTCTCCATTTCACATACTAGTCTGACCACTGATGGTCATGACATAGTTTTCAGGTTTCCTCACGATGTTTTCCTCACGATGTTTTCCTTCACATCACGATGTTAGTTGGTGTTTTATGCTAACTGCACTTAAATTGAAAAATTCATTGGTGCAGACCGGATTCGAACCCGGTACCTTCGCAGTGGAAGGCCGACGTTCAAACCACTTGGCTATCACGGCTCTAACCGTTCAAACTAGAACATAGTAATGTATTCACGCTACGGTTCGGCGGAAGAAATATGATCTATAGTATTACCTATCTAGACGGTCTTTGACAACAGAGACCTGCCATCAGTAGGAAGTGATACCAGATGAAAATTTTTAAGTTTGTTTATTACATTTATTAACGAGTCTGCGCGCGCAAATTGCGCTTCTGTTTTATTTGTGAAAATTTCATAATTTATCAAATTTTCATTTCAATTTGCACAATGAAAATTGTATCTAAATATATGTATTACAATATAGAGTGATTACAAAAAAATTTTGCAGTGGCACAATGATACAATTTTTTTTTATTTATTTTGAGTAAAACGTTTTTAAAACTATAAAAAGGATGATTTATAAAAAAACAGTATTTTTACCGAATTCGCAAATGTTTGTTTTGAAACGATGTTCTTAAACCTCTAAACCGCTTCATATTTTTGAAAAGTTGGACATGACATTTGTTTCTGGAAGTGAACATTTCCCTGGCAACACTTTTAGCTCCGTCGAGACGACTATTGGAGCGGTCAGTTCCGAAATTCCAAAATGAAAAAAAGCGAACAGAGTAACACACACAAACACCTGTTCGTTTGGTTTTATTATATTAAAGATAAACAAATCTTAAGATTTAAGCAACTACTACTACAATATTTTTTATTATATGTAAGAAACTCATTTGTTGTTTCAGCAAGCTGCGTCTTATAAAGCTAATTAGTCGTGTTGTTCGTCTTCTTCATTGTGACAGTGTTCACCAGAAATTCTGATGACGGTGTTTTGGTTGGTGACCACATAAGCATTGCATCCGTTGTGCTTGCGTACGCACCACCAGGCAGTCTTCTCATCGTGAGCCGCTGAATAGCCAATGCGGTATCTGTACCGTTCCAAGATCATGATGCTGGCGCCGCGTTTGCTCTTCACCACCACACCCTGCCCCGAAACACCTGGAAAAGTGACGGAGGTGTAAACTACGATCGAAATTTACTAGAACCGTTGACTTAAAAAACCATTTTAATTTATTTAAAAAAATAGATCTTTTAGGATTTCTTTTTTTTTAAACTTCTGTGATCGACGTTTAGACCATGGTCATAAAATCCATAAAATTCAGTTTTATGTAGTTAAACATAGAGATATGAAAAAAAAATCAATGCGACCATTTATTTTTCTGAATTTATTTGAAGCCTCACGCTGAATTAACATATACTATATAATAACCAAAATATACTATACAATAGAAAAGTTCACACGTCTAAATCGATGATATACTGTTGCTATAATATATACTATATCACAAAATAAATCTATTTCTCAATAATTAGACTTCATTTTTATAGATTTAGTTTGATTAAGTTGTTTAAGGCGTTATTGTTGTGAATCGTTCTTATTAGTAACATCACATAAAGCTTCGTTAGGAATATCGGAAAGTGTTGTACTAACAAATCTCGCGGTCTCGATTGATTTAGTTTGCGGTTTAACCTGATCTTCCTCATTCAATGTTTTTTCAGAAACCTCTTTAAACCTGGCATCACCAATGACGCCATCCATTTCTCTATTGTCTGCGTTTCCATCATTTGTAATCGGCACGCTAGTATCATTACATTCCGTTACGTTGATAAAGCTTTCGTCTTCAGATTTATTGTTGATAGTAGTTAGCGGATCGTGAGATATATCCTTTGTGCTTTTAATAACATCGGAATAATTTTCGTTTCCTGTTGGTAATTCAGCAAAATTAAACCCTTGCGCAGTTGTTGCATCTAGTTTTATTTTTTTGAGTTCAGCTTCTTCGCCGTCTGACAATATTTCGATTGGTGCCTCATCTCTTACTACTTCTATAACGTCATCATCGGAATCATTATGCGCGTAAGCTTCAGTAGTCACACCGCTAATAACTAAATGAGTGTAAGCACCGACGTCGCCTGTAACAACAAATTAACTTTAGCAACTTAAAATATAAAATCATGTATCTTAACAATTTTTTAAAGCGTTGTTTAATCTTGATGGTATTTTTCGGTAATATTTACAGTGTTGGGTAATACATAAAGAAGCTGAGGAAAACATAAGTTTTATGCTGGGTTTTATTTTATTTTAAAACACATTTACGTAACTAATCTAAAATCGTGGATTATAACATATTACCGTTAAATTTTACATTTACTACGTGTTCCTGATACAAGAATTTTGCCGATTTGATTAACTTACGAATCTACCTAAAAGATTGTTTTATTACAATTAATTTTGCAAAACCAAGTTGCCGTTTCACCTGTTATCGTATTTTAATAGTTTACTTATATCAGCCGCATCAGCCGATAGTTTCTCACGTTGACAAACTAACGTACAAAATAACTTCTATGTAGTATATACACAAAAGATAACAGGAAAATGAGCACAATGTATATTAATAACAATCTTTGGATATTCATATTTCATAATTTCTAATGACTATTTGTCTGTATAATCATAACAGACGCGAATGAGTTTTTTGTACTCTGGAGTTCATTTCAAAAATTTTCTTCTAATTACTAAATAATTCATTATCACACGGTTAATGATTGCTGTACGTACGCAAATCATATTCCTAACAATCGAGTGTATGTATAATCTTATTCTTCACCAATACATTACGCAGGTGATGAACGATCTAATTTGTTTTATGTATTAATGATTATGCGATCCTTTTGAATACATCTTTCCATCGACGATCTTCAGGTTACACCGGCAGCCATTGGTGAGGCGCTTCGAGCACCTCCATGAGCTGTACCGGCCTTTCTCGTACGCGCGGTGAAATTTATGATTCTTGTATATCAAAAATTGACCACCCCGCCTTGTTGATCCAAAAACGCCTAAAACATATAGAAATTTTAAAAAGGAAATTACACACTACCTACTTTTAAGACAAGACAGCGAATGATCATAGAGATATGATTGATGAATGGCGGTGGTCACGACACAGATATGAGGTAAGCAACTTATTTCTGCTCTGAATGTTACAATAGTGTTTGAATGGCCGTACTTACTGTGCTGATGAAATTTGAAGTAGTAAAGCGATTGCGTCACGTTACGCAAATAACGTGGGTATTCGTATAAATTTGTTTACAAGTTGAACAGGACGTCAAATAGCAATAGGTTTCTAATATAATATAAAAAAATCGATAATTTCTTTTCTGTTAATGTGTTGTTACTTACATTACCTAGATCTTTTTCTTCTCTTTTCACCGAAGCGGCGAAATCAGCGAAACCTTCACCTAATGGTAAGTGATACGCTTGCCTATAACAACGCGGTGGTGGTTAGGATGGTATACACTGCACCACATAGCCGCCGTCGCCTTGAGACATGAGGTGTTAGGTTTCGTTACTAGTAATTTCCCTAGTTTACAGCACCTTTCAAACTGGTACACAGTAATGTTTGCACAATACTATTTGGAGGCTGCAATAGGAGCTGTGGTGGTACCTACAATACCTAGAGAAATCAATTACAAGAACTAATTTTTTTCAATCTTGATAATGATAATTGATTATGAATTCATAACATATTTTTTCTATATATTCGGTGCAGTCAAAAAATGTTTATCATCAATACGCCCACTGCTGGACAAAGGTCTCCATTCTAATTAGACCCGCGCTGCTCACATCCAGCTATTGATTGGTTAACCTTGTGGTAATTTAGACAAGAGGGGTTTTTATGAATATATAAAGTAAATGTTCTTAGACAAAATAATTTATTTATAATGTTAACTCATGGCATGATGTAAGCTGGCATATTTCTCTCAGAGAATCGCTTTTTGGACAGAGATTATGAAGCACATTGCAATTAGGAGAGGACGTTGACGTAAGGGGACAGCTTCCACTCTATGCAGGAAACCGGATGGTTGTGGTCGTTGTTTAAGATGATTATGCGATCGTCGACCGTATGCACTTTGGCGGTGCAGTCGGCGTGTGTCGCGCACTTCCAGTTCTTCTTGATGTGGTTCAAACAGTAGCTGCGGCAGATGAACGCGTACCCGTTGACGACAAGCTGACGAGTGCCCCTCATCGATCTTCGGTAGAATACTGTAAAATTTTATTCAAATTTAGCTACCATTGATGGTGCTAAAAGAATATCTTTACCGATGATCTGTGCATGAGTTTCGCTTAGAAATAGTGATGTTTGAGTAACATCGGCGAAAAATAGAAATGCAAACTGGTGTACCAAAATAACTTTTAGGAGCTAATGTCTCTATTCCTGTCATACAACGCTCTTATATCCAACGGATTTATTCTTGTCACCAGTCAAGGTCAATTTCCTGCTCTATATAGATTATAAAAGAAATTATATCCATTTTGATGTTTTTGATGCTTGAACTTTTACACAGTTCGTAAATTATTTTTTGTGTTGATAAAGTCATCTCAACTAGCTAATATAGTACAGGGTTTTAAACATGCCAATTTATAGATAAAGATGAGGTTTTAATAAAACTTTTTTCGATTAAAGATTTTAACTTGTACAGTTTTATAAAATGAAAGTAAATGTTCTTAGACAAAATAATTTATTTATAATGTTAACTCATGGCATGATGTAAGCTGGCATATTTCTCTTAGAGAATCGCTTTTTGGACAGAGATTATGAAGCACATTGCAATTAGGAGAGGACGTTGACGTAAGGGGACAGCTTCCACTCTATGCAGGAAACCGGATGGTTGTGGTCGTTGTTTAAGATGATTATGCGATCGTCGACCGTATGCACTTTGGCGGTGCAGTCGGCGTGTGTCGCGCACTTCCAGTTCTTCTTGATGTGGTTCAAACAGTAGCTGCGGCAGATGAACGCGTACCCGTTGACGACAAGCTGACGAGTGCCCCTCATCGATCTTCGGTAGAATACTGTAAAATTTTATTCAAAACTTTGTGTTTATCAAATTGTATTCACAGCCGGTTCCATTCTCAATGTAGATATGTTATTTAACTCAATTTTTATAAACACCTGATAATAAACGGAATGAAGGTAACCTATCCAACAATTTTTTAAAGACTCCCTCATTATAGTTGGCATCGTTAAAAGCTGTAACTGGAAAGTAGAGTAAGAAACTTACCTTGAAAAAGTAACGGGTTTTATTTCCTTTTTAGGCAATCGCTGTAAGGTAACACTTATACGTTAATACTTTTATGAATTTTATAACAGAATATTATATTATTACTAGCTGACCCGACAGACTTCGTTCTGTCAAAAAAATTGGAATGTGGCAGTTTTTTGTTCTCACCTAATTTATAGCCAGCGCAAAAAAATCTGGACTGAACCGTCACTCTGGTGATAGGGCGGTGTGTGGGGTTCAGCTCTATATATGTTCATCTAATAACTAATATTTCAATGTTAGTGGGTTCCAGAAGAGTGGCCAAAGTTATAATTATAGTACATAAATTATATTTACTATTATTATTTTATTAGGAACAAATAACTGTCACATTCCAAATCTTTTTGACAGAATGTAGTCTATCAAGTCCGCCAGGTGGTAACGCGAATTGTGCTCGACTGATGTAATGTCGTGAAAACGAAAGCATTTTATGTCGCGCGCCGAAACTAAAACAAAAGAAATAATACCGCGAAGCCGACCAAATTGAAAATCAGTAAGAATGATCTTTAGCTATTACATTTTGTGACTATTTATGTTATTATTTCATTCCTTTTAATTTCGGCTCGCGGCAATCTTCCGACGCGCATACGCACACCATTTTGATAGAATAATTGAATTTGAACTTTGTGCAGCTGTAATAAAGTGCAAATTGACTCTTTAGCGTTACGAACGCACCTACATTGCTTAGACAGCAGTGAAAGCTTGTTATTTAATATGAACTTTTGTTTGTTTGTTTGTTTCTGGTTACTGGTTTACTGGTTACTGGTTTACGGTTTACTGGTTACTGGTTACTGGTTACTGGTTTACGGTTTACTGGTTACTGTTTACTGGTTACTGGTTACTGGTTACTGGTTACTGGTTACTGGTTACTGGTTTTACTGGTTTACTGTTTACTGTTTACTGGTTTAACTGGTTTACTGTTTACTGGTTACTGGTTTACTGGTTTACTGGTTACTGGTTACTGGTTACTGGTTTACCTGGTTTTACTGGTTTACTGTTACTGGTTTACTGTTTACTGGTTACTGTTTACTGGTTTACTGTTTACTGGTTACTGGTTTACCTGGTTTTACTGGTTGACTGGTTTACTGGTGTACTGGTGTACTGGTTTACTGTTACTGGTTTACTGTTACTGGTTTACTGTTACTGGTTTACTGTTACTGGTTACTGGTGTACTGGTTACTGGTTACTGGTTTACTGGTTACTGGTTTACGGTTTACTGGTTACTGGTTTACTTGGTTTACTGGTTTATGGTTTATGGTTTATGGTTTACTGGTTACTGGTTTACCTGGTTTTACTGTTACTGGTTACTGGTTTAATGGTTTACTGGTTACTGGTTTACTGGTTACTGGTTACTGGTTTACTGGTTACTGGTGTACTGGTTTACTGTTTACTGGTTTAATGGTTTACTGGTTTATGGTTACTGGTTACTGGTTACTGGTTATGGTTTACTGGTGTACTGGTGTACTGGTGTACTGGTGTACTGGTGTACTGGTTACTGGTTACTGGTTACTGGTTACTGGTTTAATGGTTTACTGGTTTACTGGTTTATGGTTTACTGGTTTACTGGTTTATGGTTTACTGGTTACTGTTTACTGGTTACTGTTTACTGGTTTACTGGTTTACTGGTTTACTGGTTTACTGGTTTACTGGTTTACTGGTTTACTGGTTTCCTGGTTTTCTGGTTTACTGGTTTACTGGTTAACTGGTTTCTGGTTTACTGGTTTACTGGTTTACTGGTTTACTGGTGTACTGGTCTACTGGTTTACTGGTTTACTGGTTTTCTGGTTTACTGGTTTCTGGTTACTGGTTTCTAGATTTCAGATGTCAGATTTCAATTTTTCATTTTCCCTTTTCCATTTTCCATTTTCCATTTTCCATATTCAATACTCCAACTTCCAACATTCCAACATTCCAACATTCCAACTTCCAACATTCCAACATTCCAACATTCCACATTCCAACATTCCAACATCCAACATTCCAACATTCAACATTCCAACATTCCACATTCCAACATTCAACATTCCAACATTCCAACATCCAACATTCCAACTTCCAACATTCCAATGTTTCAATGTTCCAATATTCCAATGTTTCAATGTTCCAATATTCCAATGTTTCAATGTTCCAATATTCCAATGTTTCAATATTCCATTTTCTTTTTCCATTTTCCATTTTCCATTTTCCATTTTCCATTTTCCGTTTTCCATGTTCCATTTTCCAATAACTGCCTCATTCCAAATCTTTTTGTCGGAATGAAGTCTGTTAGGTCCGCCAGACGGTAACGCGGTTTGTGCTGGACTGATGTGATGTCGTGAAAAAGAAACTAAAACAAAATAAATAATACCGCGAAGCCGACCTAATTGAAAATCAGCAGTAATGATCTTTAGCTCTTACATTTTGTGACTGTTTATGTTATTATTTCATTCGTTTTAATTTCGGCACGCGGCGTTAGATCCTCCGACGCGCATACGCACACTTTTGAAAGAATGATCTAATTTGAACTTTGAGCAGCTTGAATAAAGTTAAAATTGACTCTTTAGCGTTAGGAACACATCTACATTGCTTAGACAGCAGTGAAAGCTTGTAATTTAATATGAACTTTATGAAATAGCAATAAAGTTTAAATTGACCCTACATTTTAGTTAGAGAACGTTTGTATAGGAAAAAGAAAAGCGCTGTTTTTAGGGGCGTCCCGGCGATTATTCTAATTTTTCTCAAATTGGCCAAATTGGTCCTGGCGTTGTAGAGTGATGCGCTTACCGACGCATATTTGTATTATAGATTAATAATAAATTATATTCAGTGACATTAGTTATTAATAAATAAATAATAAAGTTGCTTGAGAATATATTTATATGTAGAGGGAGTGACAAAAGGCATAATGTTTGAGAGATACAGAATTCGTTGTCATCCCCACTCCGTGCTGTGTACTGGTGAGAGGTGACACCGGTACACACGTGGAGGGGATCACTTACCAAGTGATAATATTTTTTTTTTTTGGAGTTTACAGCCACGCGGTTTGATACGTGGCCATGTATAATTGATGATATCGAGCGAGACAAAAATATTAAAATGTCTATTAAAAAGCAGGGGTTGGTGATAGAAAAGTGAAAATTTAGGGTTGTATGTAGTTTTTGATGCCACACAATAATAAAATAAAATAGAAAAAAAAATCCCAAAAAATAAAAAAAAATTTTTTGGTGTGGGCAACCCTGATCACTTAGAGGTTTGAAAAATAGATAGTAACCGATTCTCAGACCTACTGAATATGCACAAAAAATTTCATAAGAATCGGTAAAGCCGTTTCGGAGGAGTATGGGAACGAACATTGTGACAAGAGAATTTTATATATTAGATATATTTTTGACCCGTAAAAAAAAGGAAGTTTTGTTTACCGCGACTGTTTTTTATAAACTCTAAATAGCCGATGCATAAGAGGCCTTTTCAGGGCGAGGATGAACTTCTTCACCGTGCCTATGAGACTTACACGTTTTCATAATATAAGTAATTACAAAACGTTTTATATATAGATAAACAATGACAATATTTGTTTAATATTTTACAGTTATAAACTTTATTAGTTTTTAAAGATAAGTCTAGCTTCGCCCACCTTCACAAGTTCATTAAATTTTGCACTGAAATAAAGTTGGATTTGAGACCCGTCTAGTGATGCTGATCTAAATAAAACACAGTTGCAGTTGTTAGTACTTTAATAGTAGTAACAGAACAAACGGATCGACTTGTTGCACTGGACACAAAAAGATAAAACCTTTTAAGTTTTTTTTGCAACCTAAATGCTGTTTAACATAAGCCTCAGTTTATCGTAGTAACCAACGCAGTGCTTCCTATGGCAGCCGTTTTGAAGAGCGTGATCAGTGCATCTTCTAATGAGGAATCCTGAAACAAAACAGTTAAGTTAGTTACATTTACAATTTTACAAGTATGAGAGGGTGAGTTGGTAGGTAACTATATACTCTAGTTACTTCAATTACAGCCAGTTGCAACCATTGCAGAAACGAATTCGAATACACCAAAGCGAAGACAGAATTTGCAACTAGGAATAGGAAGCTAGAATTATAAACCGGGAATTTAAACAAAGTTAAAAGCACACTGAGGGCAGAAAAGTTATCAGGTGCAGGTAGAATACCAGGCGAAGGAATAAGAACAAGACATACAAGTTTACGATAGAAAGCAGAAAACTTAATAGAGGGAAAGTATTGTATAGGTTAGAAGGAATGATAATGAATCAGATGAAGACACAGACATCTCGATTGAGAGTTCAGGTTCAAGTGACATACAAGTCAATAATGTAAGGGAAGAAAGTAAACATGGTTCATTGTATTGTGTAAATAAATAAATATCGCCGAAAAACTTCTTCTTGTTTCCACCTGGAGCATGTTTCCAGAAATTTCCCATCAGGATCTTGCCTTGGTTTGCTCATGTCCGAAAAATGCACCTTTTTTGTTTGGCGGTAAGATTTTTCAATAATCATTTGAGACAACAGTTAAGTCACAAATGGTAAATCAATTTGAACAAAGCAAAGCACAGTTATATTATTTTCATCTCTAAGTTCATGTAACTCGTATTTTATCAATTGCATCTACTATCCTTTAATTAATGGAAGCTTTGTGGGGCTCGGTATCCGAATGTATAATAAGGTTCCACAATCTGTTTTAGATTTGCCATTTCATAAATTAAAAAATAAAATTAAAAAATAAAATTAAAAATTGTTTTGATTAGTAAATCATATTATAGTGTTAACGATTATTTAAATGATAAAGATGTGTGGAAATAAATGGCGCTGATTCTCAAGCAGTATGTGTCAATACGTGTAAGACATTTAAAAATGAAGAAGGCAAAAAAAAAAAAGGTATATATATATATAGCCCGCTGAGTTTCTTGCCCATTCTTCTCAGGTCCGTGGCATTTGTTTTGTGAATGGGTGGTAGATTTTGACGTTCAATAAGTGAACTATTGTTCCCATGTTGAATAAAAATTTTGACTTTGACTTTGACTTTATTAACTTATCCAGGGGTACAAGACTAACAGCTGCGGGTTCGTTTCTATTCTCAATGTTGTTCCACCGCATCCTTAGCTTCAATCAACTAAGCCGTCTCCGAACTTATTGTCACTTAGCATTACGCAAAAAAAAGCTGACCGCTTTATTTATTTTATATATTCACACAATATTACAAACGCTTTTAATTGTATAGCAGAGTGAATGTCTATTTGTGCCGTATTTTGATCCAAGTGCCGTCCTTCCGTCGCATGTAATGCGGTGGCTGGTGGTTGTGATCCTTGCCGCCGTAAATGTACGTACCATCGACGCTTTTCACATATGCCTTGCATCCGTTACCACGACTGGAGCAGTACCACAGTATCCTGCCGGATGCGAACTCGTACTGCCTCTTGTACGTGTACTGGTTGTACATCAGCAGCGGATGTTTGCCTTGGCCCGACGGCAGCAGGTGCACTGTGAATGAAATAACACATTTATTATTTCGTTCGAAAATTCTTTTGATGTGGGTTATAATCGATTACAATATGAATGTAATTAGCAATTTTTCATTTCTCTTGCTTTCAGTTTAATTACATTCATACATTATAATCCATACTAATATTATAAATGCGAAAGTAACTCTGTCTGTCTGTCTGTCTGTTCCTCTTTCACGCCTAAACGGCTGAACGGATTTTGATGAAATTTGGTATGGTGATAGATGATAACCTAGAAATGGTCATAGGCTATAAATAATCACGCCATCGTTCTTAGGGGGTAGGCAGTAGGCAGATAACTAAATTGAGTTAGTGATTTTTAGTCGTTTTTGTTGGGACTTTTGCTCTTTCACGTATAAAAGGCTGAACAGATCTTGATGAAATTTAGTAAGGTAATAGATGGTTACCTAAAAACGGATATAAGATCAAAATGATCACGTCATAGTACTTAGGGGGTAGGAAGTAGGCAGAAAACTGAATTGAGTTAGTGATTTTTTTATGGTTTTTGGTGGGAGTTTTGCTCTATCATGCCTAAACGGCTGAACGGATTTTGATGAAATTTAGTTAGGTGATAGATAGTAACCTAGAAAAGGATATGGGCTATTAATATTCATGCTATCGTACTTAAGGCGTAGGCAGAAAACTAATTAAGTTAGTGATTTTTAATAGTTTGGTTTAAAAGTTTACCTCATTCACGCCTTAACGTCTGAACGGATTTTTATAAGACTTGGTTAATATAAAGATAGGATCCTAGGCACGGACACAGGCTACTTCTTACGGCGGGAAAATACCTCATTCCCGCGGAAATCTAGCGTGATCGTGTCAAGAAGCGAATGACGCCATAGCTACTGAAATGATTTTGATGTTTTTTTTTTTTAAATGAGTGTTACTAAGACTTAAAGTTAGTATTTGATCACTTTTCTAACTTAGAGGGTCGGTAGGCGCCATAATTTAGGGAATTTATTATAAAATTTTGATGCATCTGTCTTTATTTAACAGTTTTACTTGGATCGAAACTTAGCGACATACCATCACACTACTTAACTTATAGGGTAGGAAGGTACCAAAATTCAGACTACTTTTTACTTCGGGAAAATATCTCATTCCCACAGGAACCTATACACAGCTACCTATCTACAACATTAAAACTCTGTCTAGAATCACATTACGCCATAGCTATTGATCTGATTTGTATACGATTTTTTATTCAACTGACTGTTAAATTACATACAGATAAAATCTAATTACCTACACCACAGAATTAATATAGTACTACATAACTAGCTACGCTTTAAACTTGAGGAGGTAATTAGATAGACATTTATACGAACTTTATGCTCAGTAATCAATCATAGTGATAAGTTAATACTCATTTTAGACAAAGAAACGGATAGGTAATCAGTTCATCACCGAAATTATAACACCTACACTTAGTTTGTTTATTGAATAGTAAATTATACTACTTACATTAAGTTAGTACTTCCTACGCAGACGATGTTACGGATGTCACACTGTCTAACATCGGGGGTTGGCAGGTAGGTAGTTAGTAGTATTTTAAACCGGTTTACATTATTTACTTTTTATATTTACTAAGGAAACATTCGGAGCTATCCATTATGTAGCTTAGGTTGCTTTTGAACAAATTTTGATGTGAAGTTGAGGACTGGAACACGATAGTGGGACATTGTTGCAGGGGGACTTATAGCCGGGAGAAAACAAAAAAACTTATGCGGACGAAGTCGCGGGTAAAAGCTAGTCGCTTATAAACCTTTGCACTCCAGCTTAGAAACTAATTGAGGTTACCATAACTCCAGCACTGTATTAGCTATAGGTACAAGAAAAATTGAGTCGTTGCAATAAAACAAAACATTTGTTTCTTGAATATTTTATAAAGAAACAGTAACAAGTATTATAAAAGAAAAATAAATTTTTTAGGGATTAATAAAGTATAACAAATTTGGAAAAAATCACTATATGCATTCGCGATTTACAAATATCACAATATTCCGTAGTTTCGATCCTTCGTCCTTTTCGTTTTTGTTTTTTTACACAATAATATAAACTGTATAAATTTATGATAGACATCTCCATTACCCAAAAGAACAGTTATCTCCACCACTTAAAGAGATTTTCTTACGAAACGGAAAGATGATGTGCGATCAACATCACCTTTTGAAGCCTTTTAACAACAATGTATGGCTTTTCTACATTTTGTTGTTCACCTCCTCTAAATCTTGTCTTTGTAAATTTCACCTTCGACATCACGTATTTCACGATTGTTAATATTTTCGCATTCCATCTTCACTACACAAAGGGTTATAGTGTACTTGTAACAACAAGAAACTATTTATGTATATAAGAGCAATAACTCCTGAAGTACTCGTATTTTTAAAACATGATGTCCCACTGTTCTCTTAAATCTTACATTTATCCGAAAGCGTAACGACGTCTGGACACGTCCTCACACACCGACGGACGTAGCGCGAGTGTTGTAACGCCGGCGCGTTTCTTTTAATACCCACAATAGAATTACAAAAATATGAGTCATCTCTAAATTGAACTTAAAAACATAATCAATGAAATCTTAACAAAAAAGACGATTTTTAAACGTATTTGCGCTGATATTCAACAAATTTTAAGATTTAAATTATTTTACAACGTGATCAATCAATCAGTAATGCTTTCGCTCACCTAAGTATTAAAGCCTTGAGTTTGTACAATAACCGTGTCTCCGTAGCCGCGACAGTGGATTTAATGTAAGCATTTTAATGTCGCAAACACGACGACAACGGAGTGCAAATGGTTAATTGTATAGTACACTATAACAGTGAGGGTCTAAGAGCACAGTTTGATCCATGTGCCGTCCTTCTGACGCATGTAATGCGGTGGCTTGTGGTTGTGATCCGTGCTGTCGTAAATGTTCGTCACATCGTCGGTTTTCACATATGCCTTGCATCCGTTATCACGCTTGGAGCAGTACCACAGTATATTACCGGATGCGAACTTGTATTGCCTCTTGTACGTGTACTGGTTGTACATCAGCAGTGGGTGTATGCCTCGGCGAGACGGCAGCAGCTGCACTGTGGACGAAATATCACCTTTGGTTATTTACTTTTCATAATTCTTTTTAAGTGGGGTATTATCGATTATAATGTACATTTTTTCGTTTTTCTTGCAAATTTTTTTTGTTACAAATCAGCTACTGTATAAAGAACATAGGCGTAAACATTAATGATACTCCTCACCATAATAATGACGTTGCTGTTATGAAAATTTACACGTTTACGTATTACTCTTCTATACACCCTTCTTTAAACCCCAGGATGGAATACTGTAATGTATATTACTGTTAAGACTTATACACAGAGGAACAGCTTATTTTGCGAACGTTTTTTAAATTTGTGTTATATTAAAAAATATTATACTATATGGCGGTATTATTTATTCTTATTACTATAAAAAGAAAATTCTAAAGGTATGATTTTCATTCTGTATTAGTTGTTATATTTTAATCATAATTTCATGAATTGTTCAATTATTCACTTTTGTTTTTTTTTGAATGTTATTATGATGATAATGGTCTAGGCATAATAACAGAAAAGTAAGAAATTATTCAAACATTCTTTATTTATTTTTCGGTTTTTATTTTAAACAAATCAACTTTTACAACAAACATTATATTAAAGATGCCATCGACATGATCTTGGCACTGGATGCTCTTCTTGTCGCGTCTCTACATGTCTGAAGGTTGGTTGTTAACTCAGAAAATAATTGGTTAAATACTGGACGCTTCCTCTTGATTTACCCATGATGAATATATATGATTATACCGCCGCAATCACATAAAATCATTTGTTTGTTACAATTAGTACAATTTCAACGCAAATATCTTTTAAATTCGTCTGATCGTCAAAATTTCGGTAATTATGGTTTTAAGTTCAATTTAGAGATGACTGAGAATGTAAGCGTCTGTGGATGATAATAGCTACTCCATTATAATGATTTTGATCATTATATTGTCGCCGACCTTCGAAGGAAGATGGCACTTTAAGAAGAAGAAGAAGAGATGACTCGTGTTTTTGTAATTATTGCGCGGGTGTAAAAAGTCGCGCTCCGTCCGTCGGAGTGTACGGACCTTTAATAAAACGTTATGCTGTTTGACAAATATAAGATATGGGAAATTATGAATCTTCAAAACGATGTTCGTGGTCCCGACATCATGAAAAATACTTCAGGAACTATTTCTCTAACAATTATTAAAAATATCATTGCGATGAGCAAATAATCCGCGTACGGAGTAAAAGAAAAAACAACACTATAACTATGGTATGATCCATCGACCAGTTCTCGTTCTAAACTTTGGTGCATCATGATTGTGGGGGTTCTTGCACAGGATTTCCTCGTCGTCCACCAAGCAGTACGCCTTGCATCCCTTGTGTATCATCACACATCTCCAGAACATCTTTCCACTGTTGTTTATCTTTATACGTTTATACACATGATGGTTGCAAACCATCAGCGGGTATTTCTTGCCGGTTTCCAAAAAGACGATATCTGCAATATTACAAGACGTAAATCAAACTTTAAAAGGAAACAAAGATACATTATGGATAAGAGAAAGGAGTTTTTTTTTTAATATCTTACTAATACTAAAGGTAAAAATGAAACGCTTGTTTAAATAAAATTTGTCTAAAATATTTTAAAATTTTCTACAGCATGAGCTTATATCTAATGTATACATATTATCTTTTCATTATTTTTAAAAGTAATATCGTTCATGTATTTCATTAAAATTGTTGTTTATTTACAAGTGAGTTCATAAGTAATAACATGCATGTTATCAAATTAATAACTTTGTGGGTATGTATATATTTACAGATACTTTGACTACAAAAATTGTTGAATATAAAAATTAGTTTTCTTCTAAATATCTTACAAATGCATAGCAAGTGATTCTTTGAGTCTATATGCAAGACTTCAATTGTGCTTTCATCAGGAATCCGTTTCTGTTGCGGACGAGCCTCGGCCGCTCGTGGTTGTGCAGGTTCTCGATCAGCATAATGCCCGCCCTGGGGTCCTCCGTGTTCGTCTTCACGGACACTCTGCAGCCGGAGTGCCACTTGGAGCACCTCCATTTCACCTGCCCGTTCACCAGTATCTGATACCTCTTGTACGTATACCCGTGGAACATTAGCCCGGCGTGCTTCCTTCCAGGTATAATTTCGATATCTAAAAAATTTACACCCTTTTGAATAATATAAACATACAAACTGTTATCAGCTATAAACAGATTTTTACTATCATACCTTCGGCTTTATGTTTTGGAGTGGTTCATTACCCTAATATCCCTAATTATAAATACTCCCGGACACATCTATCGGCCCACCACCCTGTGTTCAAAGTTTCGACGGTGTCTAGTTAAAAATAAATGTTAGGTGGAGCAATAAGTTTTAATGCAGTTTTGAAGCAGATTTATTGGTCAACCCTTACGTACGTTTTTTTTTTTTTTGGTAATTTCGAATTGATTTGGCCGGCAGAAGTTTTACAACTTGGGCGACAATTTCAGGCAGAGTATCCATATTTTTTGGTCAAAACTGGCTCTTAGTTTAAATTTGCCTTTTATGGAACCAATAATCGGACACATCAAAAAAAAAAAACCCATTCAGCGGGTATTTCTTGCCGGTTTCCAAGAAGACGATATCTGCAATATTACAAGACGTAAATCAAACTTTAAAAGGAAACAAAGATACATTATGGATAAGAGAAAGATGTTTTCTTTTTTTTTTCATAATCTTGAATTCAAAATTAAAAAAAAAAACATACATAAAGATTGACCAAAAAATCAGCTTTAAAACTGCATTAAAACTTATTGCTCCACCTAACATTTATTTTTAGCTAGAGACCGTTAAAACTTTTAAAAACTAGGTGGGCCGATAGATGTGTCCGGGAATGTATAATGAGAGTCTTCGACAATTATCCCAATTATCAGTCAGGCTTATAACTATAGTTTCAGATAATTATTTCAGTTTTTTTTTATTTAAGAAACTTGTTAAACAAAAGTTTAATACTATGTAACGGGATACTTAAAGCCTGAACAACGTTTACGTTACTGCTGCAAGAAAATCTGCCGTTGTGAAAGTATTGTAATATTATATTTAAATATTAGAACTGATATATATCGCCAAACTGATGCTGTTCTGAAATAGTTACAAGTAATTGAAAAAACCTCCACATGTAATTTGTATATGCATTTATTATAAACATAAGATAAAATAAGTTGTGCTGAATTACAATTTAAAATTATAAAAATGGCACTACAAATACAATGATAAAGTAGTGAAATTAAAAATAACGAAATGTATGCAAAAGAATATTGTTAAAATTGAAATCGGTCATACACAAGATATACGTCATTATTTATATAAGATCTCTTAAACTTAAATACTAAAACATTTCAATTATTACTAGTATTAAAAAAGAAAATAAAATTTGAGTGACATTAAAAATATTTTTAAACATACGATAAAACGTTTAACTTAAGCTAAAAAACTGAAATAGTTTCTATGTTAACATACATTATATATAACTTAAAACTGTGAGTTAAAAATTAAATAAACTTAGATTTTCGCGGGGAATACTAAGACATAAAATACTTGTTCTAACTTCACATGATGTTAAGTGACAATGACGAAACGCAGCAATGCTTTTATGAGGACAGGTATACAATACGAGTATAATGTGGCTTGAAAAGACCTTACCACAGTCTACACGACTTATTACTTGGGAATCGAACCGTGGACATCTGTGTTACATATAAAAAGGTTCAATTTATCTAGTTTTATTTTTTATTTTGAGTTTTTGTTTTGTTTATTTTAATTTAGTTATATTGAGACGTTTGTTATGAAAACTCAGCAATGGGCATCGTTAAGCCGATAATGTATGTAATGTAAGTAATATTAAAGTTAGACTTTTCAGTGTGTGCGTAAAAATGTATCGGTAATATATCTGTACAGAGATATTATAATCTCTTAAGATTAAATATAGAAAATTTATCGCAATGAAGTCGTAAAGTTCATTCTGATATGATAGACTACGCAGTAGCTTATTATTACTTACTTTGTTCTAGTCATAGCACCTAAAATCTTTTAGAATTTGTTAATTCCCGCTCAACATGTGCACTTAGCAGAGATTGGTTAAGTTGTTATTGTCAATACTTAAAACACCAAGTCATCATTTAGTTCAAAACTTAAACTAACGCCGTAGAATTTTTCATTATATACTATTAAACGATTAGATATAATCTATAAGAAGTAATCAAAAAAAAAAATAATCAACTTAAGTACATAATGCGTATTGAATAAATATATCAACTAGTACATAAACAATAACCTAAGTAATTAGCGAAATAATTTCTTAATTGCTTACTCGTCCTTTTTAAAATTTTCAAATTAAGTAACAGACACGAACAAGTGTTTACAGTTTTTTTTTATTTATCGATTAACGACCATCGAGAAGAACAGAGAACGTCGACCTGATGGTAAGTGTTACTTGGCAATAACAACTAAGTGTTAACATTTTTATGAATAGGGAAAGTAACCAGTTTACGTGATTAAGTGTTGACAATCGGAACACCTGAGGAGTTAACATTTCAGTATATTTCAAAATCAGTTCCGACCTTTTGGTTGTTTAGAGCTGTTAAAATAGAAAGCAGCGAACATTCTTCAGTTATAGTAAATCCAGTGTTAAATAGCTGCTTAAATTTCTTATAAACTTAACTTATATGTAAGTAAGTTATATTTTCATTGTCGCTCGCCTTTCTTGAGTGAGGGGATGGGCTTCAGTTTTGGCGTGTGGCAGTGAGTGTCGTTGACCACCCTTATAACGTTAATGCGGTCAGGTAGTGACCTGACGAACGCCTTGCAACCGGTCCTCATCCGCCTGGAGCAGTGCCACAGTACACCAGAATTCGACATCACTTTGAAAGTGTACGTTTGATTCTTGTACATTAGCAGCGGGTGTTTACCTTTACCCGAAGGTATCAATATGCCTGAAAAGTAAAAACATTGTTAAGTTTGTAACATAACACAGAGAATGAAGACTTGAGAGTTTTATGTTAGACATCAAATAGACTATATGATGGTTTGTAAGTTCATTGGTAAAAAATAAAACAAGCTCTAAAATATCAACAAAAATAAAATAGAAATAAATTCAAGAAGTTTTCGCTGAAATCAATTATTTTATGTAATCCCTAAGTTAAGCATCGCATACAAACCTTTCAGATAGTCATATTAGTATTAGTGGTATCAAATAAATAAATACGTTTAAAGCATCTTTATTAATACATAAGTTATACTAAAAATAAATAAAGTAATAACCTCTAAAGATTAACAATACGCAAGTGATTATATAATACGGTACATAAAGTATGATCATCACAATTGATCATAATGATAGTAACTGCACGAGAATGATTTTCCACAATTTATTCATTAGATAGATATCGCAACTTAATTTAATAATAATTTTCTAAAAATAAAAAAAAAAGTTTAAAAATGCTCTAAAATGATGATAATAGAAAAAAAATTGGTTTTGTTCACATTTTTCAATGTTTCTGAAATAAGTCTTCTAAAAAAATCTGTTTAAATGAAACAAAACATTTTTTTTTAAATTGCAGATTATAATAGATTTTTTTAGACAAAAATATAGTATTAATTAAAACAAACAAACCAAAACTAGGAATAACATGTATGACCTTAAATATTTTTTTCATTCATTTCGTAGAAGTGCTTTTACATTTACCAATGCGTAGTAACGATGTGTAGTTGTACAAACATACAAAGCTCCTTCGGCGACACGTTAAAGCTAATTACTTAATACATTAAACTAAGCTTGTCACACGTTTAACTATTACATTAACAATAAATCAACTTGTATTGTCTAGTTTTTATAAATCATCAACGTGAAAATAAGGCAAGTGATATCAAGTTCGGCGCAAGTTTTTTGGTATTTTTGTTGTTTGTTATAATTATTAAAATATCCAGCTGTTCTTTTAAATAACTTTGTCTAATTAAATCTCTAAAGACATTCGTTTAGCTTTACTTATTTGAAGCTGAACGTTCACCTGATGAAAAGTGGCTTATTGAGACATGAGACAAGACTCGTTATCCCAGCAATATCTACTGGAGCGCAGTAATTTTTGCACATTGGTAGTAATAAATACTGCAGAGCTCCTAGACGGTCTCTAATAACAGAATATTACATAAAACGTGTTTACTTGTTTATATTTATTATTACTTAACACCAGGAACTAAACAAAGTTACTTTTAGGTTAGAAAAAAATAAAGGTGGGAAGATACATAAACAAATCAAATTAGAACGGTTTCTTATATTTTCGCGAATGTTACACATTTATAAAAGAACAATTTATGTTCCCACTGCTGGGACTCGTAGTCTGACAGAGGGAAAGAGAGCTAATACAAAAAATATACCGTTCATACTAAAAACTAGTAAGCAGATGTCTCGTGACATCATCAGTGAGGATATTAGTTAAAAAATGGTTTAAAGTATAAAAAAACTTATTTATTTATAAACGAATATAACGAAAGTTTTCTTAATTTGTGACAGTTTATTCAATCATACTATTTGATGAGTTCTTAAGACTCAAGCTTTTATGGATGTCATAACTCTTCAAAGAGATGGGTTGAGGCCTATAAACATATCTACCTTAAATGTAGATCAGACCTAAAGCGGATAGTAGTCTGAGGTCTAATACGATCGATATACCCTATAGAGCGAGAGAATCAGAGGACCTTGAAATAATAAGCCGTCTCGGAAGAGTTATATTTAATAGAAGACTACTTCAATTATAACTATAAAATAATAATACTAATCTTTAATTGCAATAAACCCTTACATGTAAATATTTTTAAAGATTAAATAAGGTTTCGAGAGTATTAATAATATGAATCATTTGATCAATATATAATAAAACAATATTTAAAACAAGCCTATTTACTACTTTGTACCTAACTAGAGTTGTATATATTATAAGCGAGGTTAAAGCTATTAGGAAGAACTAATACGATAAACTTTTAACGCGTGTTTACAATAAAAAAAAAATGCTAAATTATGGCGGGCTTTAAGTTTTCCATCGTACATAATAAACATAGATAAAGCAAATTTAACCACACATAAAATGTTGATGGAGGTTAAGTTAAAAGTAAACTAAAGTAAAGCGCCTATACGTTAATAAAAATTGTATACAAACAAATTGTGAATAATGTTTGCGTCATTTACATTAAAATTTTGCACATTACTTAATAATACAAAAAAAATCTACTTTCAACTATTACCTTTGCTTAATATAACACTTATGTACATCGAAGTTAAAACGAATTTAATATTGCCGTAACTTAAAAAAACTTAGCTTCCGAAACCGCGTGTGTTTAAAAGGTTAAGGTACAATAAAATTAAATAATACGTTCATATACCATACGCAACATTACTAAAGAGACTATCAATTACTTTAAACGGGTACTTAACTAGAGGATATCTTAAATGTGGTTATAAGTTTGTAGATCATGATATAAATAGGCAAGTTTTTCTAATGGCGTAACAGCCTTTAAGAAAGGGATGAAGAGGAGAGGAAGTGAGTGAAGAGGTTCTAATGACATCGACAATATTTCCAATTCGTCTATCATCGTTTATATTATTAAAAAAAAAGTTTGATTTTTGTTGAACTAGTCATATAGATATCTCAACAAACATAATGTGAGATTGACGGTGTTATTATGTAAATGCAAACAGCGATAATCGCGTATCGATCGCTTGAAGTGCGAGAAAAACTACTTGCTACCAATCATTTGTTATTGATACATTATCGGTAAAAAATCTCCCGAATGGTTAAATTCATAGTTTCAAGTACATAACTTGGAGCTATCGCAAGATAATAAATTATACCTTAAAAGAAATTATACTGATGATACAGATTAAACTTTGAAAGGGATGAAACATAAAGCTGGGGAAAAGGAAATCTTTCTAGCTTATAAGATCCACAAAAACGATAGTTTTCAGTTGATCAGGATCACTATTTTACTGTCCCCATTTCCGGTTGATTACTAATCCCAATTGCCGGCCAATGTATCCTGAAATTGCAGCTCATCGCACGGAACCACCATTCCATATTACTGTGTACACACGTCACTAATGTTACAGCAATGATTAAAAATACAAACTACCTACATTTATACACGCTGATTGTTTGTTGTACAGGCATTATAATATATAACTTAACACTACCGTTTAAATGCGTTCGATGATAAATACATTATATTGTACTAAAAATCTAAGAGTAGACGTGATCATCATCGTCAGCTGATACACGCTTATTTGTCATAGATCTGAGGATTGTCACACAGATAGGTTCCGCTCTGAAACTTTCACATGATCCTCAGTTCACGGTGACCGGTAAGGGTTACATGCTGAAGAATAGATAGGAGTTTTGTAGTGGTTTTATATCGAAGGAGCTGTAAGGACGTTTAGGAGGTGGGTGATCGTGGGGCTTGTACGCGTACGCTCTATCGCCGATGCTGATGGCGGACGCCCTGCACCCCTTCAGCCTCCGCGAACAGTACCAGGACACCCTTCCGTTTGCGTTCTTCTTCTGATAGCTGTAAGTGAACCCGTCGAGGAGTAGCAACGGATGCTTCACGCCCCGCTTCGTCCATAGAAATGTTCCTGTAAAAATATAATCGTTTAGATGCGTCATTATAAATTTTCCCACTTATATCTTATACGCATGCAAACATGTTCTAATGTAACACGAATAAACAATTCTGTCAATCAAATTGTTATTAGGCTTTATTGACATATTTCACATGACATCAATTATTTTATAAACGAATAATTCTCCAAAGACATATGTGCTTTATTCTAAAAAATAATCGAAAAAATTGTTAAAAAGACAAAAAAAATCAACAAAAATATAAACTTTGTTTTATATTAATACAAAAATCTATGCAACTATTAAAGTTAGATACAAGATATTTACACAACTTCATGAAACGGGTTTACTACAAAGAGATCAATGAACTCGTCGTATTTTCTTCTTGAGATTCCATTTTTATAAAGTATGGACGAACTTACAAGAACCTTTAATTTATTAGGAAAATAAAGTGTACTATTATGAGTAATATAAAATGATGTGCTCTTGTTAATAATTAACTTAGACCATAAACGTCAAACACAGTTCATTATTATATAAACCAAAACAAGTGATGACTATCACAGTAAATGAGATTTTTTTTAATACTTTCTTACAAGTTCGCCGTTATGGTTGTAGAAGTGGGGCTTGCGGTGACCATGATTGTCACGGCTGCCGACCACCCGATAAAGCGTGTTAGTGAACACCCTCGCGGTGCATCTCCTCACGGTGCCCGTTTGTACCATCGAGCAACGCCAGTGGATGACGTCGTTCTTTACGCTTTGGAGGCTGTACGTAAACCCATTGAAAACGAGCAGACGCGATCCTCTCTGCGATTGAGTAAAGGCAACTGGAAAAGGATGCCGCTTAGCTATAAATGATATCATATCCCAGGGAACTCCCGTCCAGGGCTACAAGTGACAACCATGGGAAGAGGGCAAGCAATGAAAAAAAGTTTATGTAATTAGTAAGTCAAGTGTAATTAATATACAACAACATTAAAGATACTTTAAAAATAAACGAAGATAACTTAGCAACAATTGACAAAATAAAAATTAAAAAACGGAAAAGTAATTACTATTTTATAATTTTTAATTTCTGATTACAAAGTTGTCTAGCAAAAGCTATTTGAAAGTCAAGTTAGTAAGTTAGTCAAGTAAAGCAATAATAAATAAATTGAAATCTGTGCTTGAAGTTTATTTAAAAATAAATCAGTAGAAGAGAAGAACGTAAGCTATGTCATCGTTATAAAAAATTAAACTCTGACGTATTGTCCAGAAGCGGTTCTATATAATGAGGGTGGCTTGTGGTTGTGTTCGTTAACTACTTTCATGAAACATCCGTTGAGGTCTAGAAGTAAAGACGCTTTGCAGCCCTGGGTGCACCGGTACCTCAAACTCCTATAGCTCCGCTTCGGAGCTCCAAACGTATACCCTCCAAACAACTTATACTCCTTTCCATTAGTCAAGACTATATCCTGTACTTCGTTCTCTGTAACGTTATGATTAGTTTAATGTATTGAAATAAAAAACCAAGGTCCATCAGTAGAAGTCCATCGGCTGAGATGAGGAAAAAAAAGTAATTAGCTTCTGACATGAAAAATATTTTTTATTGTCAATATACTCAAATGTTGCTGAAACAAAATTAAAAGATATCAGTTTGTTAAATGGGGACATCTTAGTGATAAGAACTGTCCTTACTCGAAATTAACGCAAGGCCTTAAGCTATGATCAAACTGGTCTTGTGAAAAAAAATATACAAAATAAAAAATGATCCATAAAAATGTGTTTTTCAATTAACATTTTCCAAAATAACACTGAAAAAATAGACTTTCAAATTATATTACAATTACGACTACAGATTTCTTCATTTACAATTAGTCCATTGACTCCAATTTCAGATGATAATTCAATTTATATTTCTTTCAGCTTACCTAAGTTTACTATACCTTATACCATAGTGATACTACAGTCCTTTCAACAAAAAGATTAGTTAGTAATCTGGACAAAAAATCTAACACTCAAATAACTGCTCATAGGAGTTATTTCATTTGACAATGGTAAGAGATAAAATAAAACTCTAGTATATAATTTAAACTCGCACATATCTGCCGTTAGCAGTAACGACGTATTTATTGGGCATGTGGGTGTGCTCTCTAGCAGCTCCCAAGAAACCACCCTCCGATGACACCAAAATGTAAGCCTTGCACTCCGATGTACTGGTGCACCTCCATCTACATCCTTTACGGGATTTGAATCCGAAACAATAAGTATAACCGTTGTAGAAGTAATACTGCTTGCCGTTCATCATGGTAATAATTTTCAGATCATCTGCAATTAAGATATCTGAACATTAGATACACTTTGGTAAATTTTTAACGGAGATATCATAGACATTCCGATCAAATAGACGATGCAGCAAAATCGACTGGCGTTACAAAATTACAGTAAGCTCTAATCATATCTTGACTTTATTTCCCATGATATTAAAAGCTGTATTGTGAAGTATGATCGCTAAGAATACTTAAGTTCCCATATAAATGTTTTTCCAGAACAACAATGTTATTATAACGTGGTAGATACTTAGACAAGTTCAAACGTATCCTACCACCATACAAAGCTTGCCAATTGTATTACCTAAAAACGTAACCAATGATTTCCTTGTTACAATGCAAATAGTTAACTAAAACTTTCATCTAGTAAATGAGGTTATCAATATTTCGAGCAAAAGCTTTGGGTTTCAATATTTTCAATTAAGTTTTCATTCAAACTATATGTATACTATATTTTTCTTGCTTCATAGATAAGCTATCATCATTGTCGGTCGTAAAGATTAAACCATGATCCATCGATCACTCCAGATAGTTACTTTCTGCGTATGCGCACACTAAAAAAAATATCCAATGCTAAAGCTTCCATTTAATCACATTCATTATTACAATATTTATAGGATCATCCCAACCATTATATCAGATTTGATAAACCTCAAATCCTCGCCAAGGAACACCGATTCCTGCCAACGATGATTCAAAAAACATCCTAATTTTAATAGAGAAGATGGTTGGGTAGTACCACCGGCTTGGGATCCCATTGTTAATAAAATTAAACCAAATCCCAAGCAAACCACTAGAAGATTTCAAGAGACAGTGAGCTCATTCTGCGCAGATCGGAGCACAAATAATAATTAAAAAGTTATAGGTACCACGTGATATCCGTGACGTCAGGACGTCTGTCATCTCAGTCCTCCCGTGACCATGACTGCTGCAAAGCGGTTGAAACGTCGGAAATAAATAATTAAAACAAAATTGATGCAATAGTCCCTTAGGTAAATATTCACAGACATTTGTCTTCTATTTTTATGTATACATTTAGATTTTTACGTATTTCCCATTCGCCATTACGTGGTAGATACTTAAACAAGTTCAAACATATCTTAGCACCATACAAAACTTGCCAATTGTATTACCTAAAAACGTAACCAATGATTTCCTTGTTACAATGCAAATAGTTAACTAAAACTTTCATCTAGTAAATGAGGTTATCAATATTTCGAGCAAAAGCTTTGGGTTTCAATATTTTCAATTAAGTTTTCATTCAAACATATTTTTCTTGCTTCATAGATAAGCCATCATCATTGTCGGTCGTAAAGATTAAACCATGATCCATCGATCACTCCAGATAGTTACTTTCTGCGTATGCGCACACTAAAAAAACATCCAATGCTAAAGCTTCCATTTAATCACATTGATTATTACAATATTTATAGGATCATCCCAACCATTACATCAGATTTGATAAACCTCAAATCCTCGCCAAGGAACACCGATTCCTGCCAACGATGATTCAAAAAACATCCTAATTTTAATAGAGAAGTGGGTGGGTAATACTACCGGCTTGGGATCCCATTGTTAATAAAATTAAACCAAATCCCAAGCAAACCAATAGAAAACTTAAAGAGACAGTGAGCTCATTCTGCGTAGATCGGACCACAAATAATAATTATAAAATTATAGATACCACGCCAAGCCGTCACGTCAGGACGTCTGTCATCTCAGTCCTCCCGTGACTATGAGTGCTGCAAAGCGGTTGAAACGTCGGAAATAAATAATAAAACAAATAAATGCGATAAAATCCGTAAAATTGAGTTTTAATACAAACAATATTTAAACTGTAAAAGGCAGTGCAAACAATAATAAGTTAAAACATTAGACTAGCTGAATCGCGCGGACGTTGTGTTTGTGGACTTTACTTATTTCTATCTAAATAATGTGCTAGTAGCGAATGTATTTGATAGTGAGCTAAATCATTAATCATCAGCTTATACACGCCCTCTTCTGGACAAAGGCCTCCCCCAAAGATCTCCATTGGAAAAGGCTTTGCATACAGCGGTTTCCTTCACCAGATCGACTCTCAACGGAGGGGGGTCTTCTAGCATTACGTCTAGGATTTTACTGCCCCATCGGCCGTCAGTCCTTAGAGCAATGTGGCCTGCCCATTGCCACTTAAGTCTGGTGATTAAATCATATAAAAAGTAGACATATTAAAAAAAAATTGATGCAATAGTCCCTTAGGTAAATATTCACAGACATTTGTCTTCTATTTTTATGTATACATTTAGATTTTCACGTATTTCCCATTAGGCAGTACGTGGTAGATCGGGGCCTTGTGGTTGTGGGTTCCGTTTACGTTGATGATGTTGCCGTCGGCGCTCCTGATGATGTAGGCCTTGCACTCGGAGGTGCACGTGCACCGCCACCGCGTACCCGAGCGCGCGTTCGACCGGAAACTGTAAGTGTATCCGTTGTGCATGAAATACTGCCTCCCGTTCACGAGGGTGATCAGACCCGACGTATCTGCAAAGTGTACTCACATTCAATACTATCGAACCATTCGTTTGCTGTTGCGAATATAAGACCAGTTAAAAGTAGAAATTCCTTTCTAACTTCTGTTCATGTATTATAGAGTCTATGCAGTTATTATACATGAGAGTTGAATTAATATCACATAGGGATTATCTAAACATGAATATACTTAATTAAATCATGGAATTTTAGTTATTAGTATTTTTTCAGTAGCCAGAATGATAATCAAACTTAACATTGTATATCAGTAGTGTGATAACTTGCCATGTATATATCCTAACTGGGCTCATCGCATAATCGAGAACATTGAAGATTGTACTTTCGGAATGTTTAACGGATATTCACACATTTCCCGGTAATGGTGACAATACAAATATGGTTCGTGTGTATGCTCCCTGGACCTCCCCGTCAGGAGACAGAACTATTGAATCCTTGCACTTCTGCCCAAACCAAGATCGGAACCAAAAACAATACGTATACTTTCTGTACATATAAAACTTTTTCCCGTTATCCATTTCAATATTTTTGAAATCATCTGTAACGTAAAACACTTAGTTGCCTTAATTAATACAGAGATTTTTTTAACACTTTATTTAAAGTGATATTATTTTTCATTCTAATCTTTAAAACGTGAATTATTCAGATTAATTTCGGAGAGTTTTCCTCCGAATGAGATTCTCTATTCGCTAAAACTTTGTCAGCCGTCGCCTTCTGTTCATTAAACGGACTTTTGGAATCTCGTTTAGAAAACCATCAGTGGCATACTCCGATTTTAAGTGTATAGGTTTTGAAAACTTGTATTCCAATATAAATCAATTATCTATATCGATGACTTATACTAAAGATCTGCGCATGGTAAACGGGTCTAGGTTCAGTTCCTTGTGTTCAACAGTAGACTACGTCAGGCTGATGATGAAGTCAACGAAGAATAAACCACTTGGATATTCCAAACCAATGTATTTGTTTCCACTACACACTTATAACGAATAAAATATAAATTTATATATTATTTATAAATGAAGAAGAATATAAATCAAAGTTATTATTACTTAATCTACCAATTAAACAAATGGGGATAAAATGTTTTCACAACATCCAATTGTAAATCAAACGTAAATCGATTGATTTGTAGAGTTTGCTTATAAAAGCAAACGTAAGTCGGATTATTCTGTTCACTTCATATCTAGTGAATTTAAATTCATGCATTGGTCTGTAGCAGATAAGAAAATAAATTAGTAATTTCTTATAACTAACCGTCGTTTAAGTTAATTCTTATGTTCTTTAAGTTTATTATTAGTCATTTTTTTATACTAACTAACAATAATTGGATTTGTTATTATATAACATAAGGAGTATTATAGAAAATATGCTTAGGAAAATCAATAAAGTTCAGTTGAATTTAAGCATTCTTATACATAAATACTATTAAATCCTGATGTAAATCCCGTCAGCAGTTACATGGTACTTCGGGGCTGCATGGGTGTGGACGTCCATGCTTTTGACAAGTTTCCCTTCATCTGTTATCACAATATACGCCTTACAATCATGGGTGCAACGCCAGCGGTGACCAATCTTGATTCTGAAGCCGCGACTGTACGTGTAGCTTCTATACATGTACCATTGTTTCCCATTAGAAAGCGTCATCAGCTTCAAATCTGTCAAATTAAAATCGTTACAAAAACTGTACATTACTTTAGCCAAAGCATCATGTATATAAATAAAAGCATTTATAAAAAACCCATTAGGTACTTAAATGCTTTATTAAATAATTGTACACTACATAGTACAAGTACCGTATTGTACCGAAATCACAAATAAATAAATTTAAATACTTTAAAAATATTACAACTAAATGTCCTAGGTTCAGACGAATCTAATACTGAACGTAGGATGACTAAAATTAAGTCTACGTAATATATGACACTAGGTTCGATTAAAACGAACAAGGAATCACGTAACTTAACACTAAGCTAGACGTTCTGTCTATATCCTTAGGTTATGTTGTCTTATCTTTCTAAATTTAGACTAGTACTTGATTGTGTATATAGCGTTTTCTTTTCATTTATATGTTACTCCTTCCCTCGCTACATTTTATAAAAATATTTTATCATTCATCAGCGAACATTTTTTTATCCTTAACTTTTATTTTTAATTTTCCTTACTCGGTTTTTTTTAATATCGCAGATTCGATGTGTTCAAAAAAATAGGTTGACGGGATTTGATTTTGTTTCATTCGCTTATCAGATGATTCGATAGGAAGTGTTCTTGGATATTAATAAATAAAAAAGTTCAGTCATTTATAGATTATACTAGAATTGTTTTAAAATCTATTTTAATATGTGTCGATGATGTTTTAAATTTTTAATTCAATTTCATTATATTCATTTCCTCTCTATCCAAAATTAATACTCTGAGGGTAGTTGATTAGATGTTCCTAATGAATTTGTATATATTGTTCCTCATGCGATAGATCTGTCTGGGGGCATGATTGTGTACTTTGGGTTCCTTCCTTATTGAGAAATCAGAATTAACTAAGAGTGTGCTGTAGCAATCGGAAGTCTGTACGCAGCGCCATCTCGCGCCGCGCGGATATGGAACTTTCACATAAAAATGCCCTTTGTATGTTAACACTTGTCTACCGTTACTCATCGTGATAAGCTTTGCTGAAAATAGAAGATATAGATGTAGGATTAGATAAAATTAAAAACTGAATTACATTTTGACTATAATGAAATAATCAAAATGGAGAGACAATTTATTCTACAAAATCAAAAGCATAAAGATGTTGAAACCGGGGAGAGAGAAACACAAATTATTATAAAATATTATTATTTAAAGCTATGACTATCAATTAAATGCTAGTTAGTCGCGTTAACCAGATAATTGTTTCGTAGACGATATTTCATTTTCAAACAAATCGCGTACTAAAACTATGTTACCTTTGCAACGAAGAAATTAGAAATATAACAGAAAATATTTTTTTTAAACAACAATCTTATAGTTTCTTTATTACGACCTACCCTTTATTATCATATTACAATATTGTAACATATTTCTCTTTCCCATTATTTTACTAGAAGTTAACGGATATATAATAGCTTCCTTCGTTATCTAACTTTCTAACCGTCCATTACCTTACGATTAATCTTATTATTCATTTTACTTATATAGTGGCTAATCTAGCTGTTTCATGCATATCTTATTACCTATACAACTATTATTTATTTTACATTTTGTTTACAATCTCATTATTTTAAACACAAGTATTTGAAAAATCAAATTTACTGTTTCCAATAGAAACACTAAGTTTAATAATTTTTGCGTGAATACAAAAAATATACACAGGGTAATAGATGAGTATTATATAATACTTTAAATAATGAGTTAGTTATAAAGTAAGAGAAAACCAAGGATCTGTTTGTAAAAGAATATTCATAAGGTTGGTATGAATAGAAATCAATAAATCCATATGTTGTACTAATATTACAATATAATTATTATATGTTTAAAATATGAGATTGGTATGTAGGTGTAAATAAAATCGATTATTTATCAAGACCAATAGTTTTTGAGTATTTCGATGTTGTGAGGACATTTGATATTGCATAAATATTTAAAAGTTTAAAAAACGTTACAGGTAATGTAAAGTTTAGAATGTTTATTTCCAATATTAAGGTTACTCAATAATAATTTAGCTGTAATTAAATTTTCTCATAAAGTTTTAGTTTCCAGTAGCGTTTTGGCTGAGGAAGATAAAAGGTACTAAGTTTTAATAAATCTAGATTCATAATATTAAAATAAATTTTCAATGCCCATTGAAATTAATAAATTTGTTATACTAAAGAAAAAACACATTGATATCTCGAAGTAAATTATTCTTTTATATATCCATGACAACAATAATCAACTTTACGTTAGTGAACATATTATTGAAATCTCCTTAATTCGAATTATTTCGAGTTCTAAACAAGATAGTGTTTAAGTAAATCAAGTTATTGAATGGAAAGAAGAGTTGCGATCGCTCGCTCAGGCGATAACAAGTGTATTTTTGTCGCTCCGTTAAACAATTGTTTAAAAGTGTTTCTGGTAACGTTATTTTGCAATACATCTACATAACCGTTTAGTGTACATATTATAATCCTTTTATGTATAAAAAGTTTGTGAAATTGTGCACTAATTGCGTAGTTCTGACCAAAACTGTGTATACGTTTTGTTGCATACCTACACAGCGTACGACTCGTCCGACGCAGTGAAGGGGGTAGTTGTCGTATGCGGTCAAGCGTATAGTCAGAGCCGTATTCATAGTGGGATTACAAATATTATATTTATTTAAATAAGGATGTCAACAAAAAGTTTTTTTTGTGCCGGATGTTTAAAAGTTATTGAGAACAGGCAAATGCTGTGTTGTTCTATATGCAAACAAAACTACGACCTCACGTGTGCCAATGTATCTGAACAAAGGTTTAAGAATTTGATGACAGCTGAAAAGAAAAAGTCATGGAGGTGTGCACTTTGCGTTTGCAAACAACCAAAAAGTGACAACACAAACACTCCGATACGTCCTACTGAGGGGGTCACAATCCGACGCGGAGCAGCAACTGTAAGCCCTCCGGTACACATTGTTGACCCGTCATCACTTTACACGGAGAACTCCAGTCTGAGGTCATCGGAATCATTACAAGCCTCTGATATCCATCTCCTTGTTATGGAAATGCGACAATTCAGAGACGAAATGTCAGCTACACGACAGCAATTAAGCCTGTTGAACGAAACTATTAGCAACTTGAAATTAAGGATGGACAACTGCGAGAGTTCTATCGACCAAATGACAGTGCGCGTGGATTCTCTTGAGATCAAAATTACTGAATTATCTACGAGCTCCAACAACATCGGAATGTTAGAAACTATTCAACAACTAAAAAATGATCTCAATGATCGAGACCAGGAGCTACTGTCGAACGACGTCGAGCTATCCTGCATTCCAGAGGAAAAAGGTGAAAACCCAACGCACATTGCCATTACTTTGGGAGATAAACTTGGTGTAAAATTAAGAGAAGAAGACTTTGTCAGCTGTAAACGCGTAGGGCCTGTACTGGACTCTCTGGCAAATATCTCTGGTACAAAACCTAGTCCCAGACCTTTGGTAATTCGCTTCGCACGTCGTTTCACCCGGGATCAGTTACTACGTGCCGCTCGAGTTCGCCGTGGTGCAACCACTGATGGTACAGGGCTGCCGGGACCTGCACGCCGATTTTACGTCAACGAGAGACTCACACGTGTTAATCGACATTTGTTTCGGAAGGCACGTGAATTCTCAAGGCAACATAATTGGCGTTTTACATGGACCGTAGACGGCAGAATATATGTTCGCAAACACTCGAGCCCCGATGCTCAACGTCATCGCATTAGAACGGAAAGTGATATTTTGCGGGTTTTTGGCGCAAACGATGTTGGCGCTTATAATACCGCGAATGTCTAACACTTATGGCAGGAGCTTCAGGTTCATCACTTATTACAATTTACTCTTTTATACTTCTCTCTTCAGCAGCCAATTTATATATTCAAAAATATTGGTAAGTTATTTTAATTCTTTTATTATTACAAAATATGAAGTTTTCTTTTATAAATACGACTCACGCCTTCTGTTTATATTTGTCCATTCAGAGGCTGGTGCAGTCCTCTTTTCTAAAAAAGCTTTTAATGATTGCTTTGTATCAAGGCGAGGAATACATGCGAAAATCTATCTAAACTATATAACTGTTCTTGTCTTAGCGTCACAAATATGTAAATATATGGCTTTCCTTGTTAATTTACCCATTAAGCTTCAATATAGAAATTTTCATGGCTACACGAATTGTGAGTTGGCTTTTAATATTCATTTGGAGGTTACTTATAGAAAATACTGTAAATGCTTGTTCAACTTCTCAATTTTATCTGTAGCTATAGTTGTAATGAAATTTTGGTATTGTCTTGCATTATTATTTAAAACTAACTGGTTGTATTTCATCAAGTACGTTGTGTTATGTATTCTCATATTTTTTCCCATTATTATTTGCTTCTGCTTACTTGTACTGCATTCTACTTACTGCTGTTATCCATTATGTAATTGTATTAGCATAATCAATTCTGAATTAGTGCCTATGGCAGTGATGTGTGCGGCAATGATACAACTCTTGGGCTCAATGATCCGAATAAACGTCCTTTTGATTTTTAAATACACTCTAATGCCAATTTATAAGCCTTACATGCAGTTTTGTAAAGATAATCTGCATTACTTTTTAAAGGAACTCACTCTTTCTGTACAATATATTACAATAACTATCTCACGTTCTGATGGCGCCGTATACTGAGCATCTTAAGTTAGCGCTATATAATGCAGGATCCTTACATACAGGACAGGACGATTTTGTTATCGCAATAGACTGTTCTACACCAGATATTGTAGCAATAAATGAAACATGGTTAAGGTCAGGGCAACACAAATGTGCGCCAGCAATACCTGGGTACCGAATGCACAGCCTGCCACGTCCGTTATCCATGCGTGCAGGCAGAGGTGGCGGATTGGCATTTTACGTGAAACGCGGTATAAATATTCGTCTAGTTAACCATATGAAAGCAAATATAGAGCAAATGTGGTTCTACACGCGCATAAATGGACTTCGCATTGTTATTGGTACAGCATATAGACCTCAGTGGATAAATGTTGACTTATTTATAGACGAACTTACAGAAGTTATTACCTCGCTTTCCAATTTTGACTACATTATAGTAACGGGTGATTTTAACATTAACATGCTAGATGTTACAAATAAAAACACTATAAAATTAAACCAATTCCTGCAGACAATGAATCTTAAGCAAGTTGTAAGTGATCCTACTCATTTCTCAACTGAAACTCAAACCTTGATTGATTTGGTTTGCACTAACGCAACAGTCCGGAGTGTAGCAGTCTCGAATATTACCTCTTCTCTCGGTCATGCTATGATTAACGTTGAATTCATGATAAAGAAACCTAAAGGCCGCCCGAAATACATAATTTACAGAGCAATTAATAGAATAAATATTGATAATTTTAATAAAGATTTAGATCTCATTGATTGGGAATCTGTGACGTTGCTAAATAATGTTGACCTTATGGTGGATAGATTTAATCATTTGCTATTGTCCCTATTTAATCTATACGCCCCAATTAAAAAAGTTAGGATCAAAGATCGTAGGGTCCCCTGGATAACGGACACGTGTCGAGTGATGATAGGTTTACGAAACAAAGCATACAAAAGGTATCGGAAAACTGGTTTAGAAACTCACAGAGAATATTACAAAAAACTTGAAGAGGTTTGTTGTTAAAAGCGTCTATAGTGAAAAACGTGCTTACTTTAATGAACACATAAACTCGCAAATCAATAATGGAAAAATATTTTGGAAAAATCTCAAAGATAAAATTTTACTTGACCCTACTAAAAGCAATATTTGCCAAACTGTTTTAATAACCCGGATGATATCAATAATCATTTTTTAAATATTCCGCATTCAAGCGATGTATCTATGTCAGAAATGACGTATTACGAATTTCACCGATTCTGTAACGACACCTTTCAGCTCCAACGAATTTCTGAAAACGATGTCGCTTCCTATATTAAATCTATAAAATCTAACTCTCTCGGAAAGGATGGAATTAACAGAGATATGATTCTATTGACTCTTCCTCGTACATTAGATGTTATAACTTCTATTATAAATTTTTCACTGTCTACATGTACTGTTCCTTGTCAATGGAAGGAAGCAGTGGTGACACCTTTACCCAAAGTAGAAAGTGCTAAACAGTTTAAAGATCTCCGTCCCATTAGTATTTTACCGTTTTTGTCTAAATTACTGGAAAGGGCTGTATACACTCAATTAATTAAGTACATTGAAAAAAATAACATTTTACCGCTGTTTCAATCAGGGTTCCGTAAAGGCCGATGTACTATCACTGCTTTGTTGGATGTTACAGACAACATTCTCGCTGAACTAGATCTTGGCAAAGCCACTATTTTGACGTTATTAGACTTTTCCAGGGCATTTGACAGTCTTAATATCTCTTTGCTGTTATCTAAACTAGCTTATTATGGACTCGATTATAAAACTTTAGGTTGGTTTAATAGTTACTTGTCAGGACGATCACAAGCTGTAAAGTTGGTTAGAAGTGACGGGTCTACCACATTTTCTGAGCCAAGGATTGTTGAACGAGGAGTTCCTCAAGGCTCTATTCTCGGTCCTCTGCTTTTTATATTATATTCAGCAGATCTTGTCAAAGTTATCCGAAATTGCAAATTTCATTGTTATGCTGATGACGTTCAACTTTACGTCTCGGAGAAACCATCAGCCATCGATAATGCTGTTCTTAAAATGAACGAGGACCTCGATCGGATTGCTAAATGGTCACACAGTAACTCTCTTCTTCTTAATCCTCTTAAATCGATATATATGGTCTTTGGAACCAAACTACATCGTAATATAATTATGACCAAAAACATCAAAGTCCGAATTGAGGGAAAAGAAATAAACTGTGCTGATGAAACCGGGAACTTAGGTATCACTTTTGATAGCCATTTACGTTTCGAAAAACACGTCACCAATGTGGTCAGAAATTGTTTTTATCGGTTAAGAGTCTTATACAAGATCCGTCATCTTCTTTCTGTTAAAACTGGTATCCTTTTATCTGAATCCTTAATCCTCTCAAAATTAAATTACGGCGATGTTGTTTATGGACCCCGCCTCCTATCCAGGACTCGCCGTATAATTCAGCGAGTGCAAAATGCTTGCTGCCGATTTTGCTTCGACATTCCAGCCCGTAGTCATATCTCTCCACATCTCCATAAATCCTCCATGCTTAATATGGAATCACGTAGGCAGTTACATTTGGCTTCACTTTTATTTGGGGTTTTAATTTAATAAGACACCAGAATATTTATACTCTAAAATAAAATTTTGTCCTATTAAAGATACATCAAATATTAGAAGTGCGCGAACCTACATCTCTTATTATAAACATAAAACTGTTGCTTTTACGGGCAGATTTCGTCATCAGGCCAGGAAGTGTTGGAATGATATACCTCCACCATTGCGTCAATGTAACACCATTCTTACCTTCAAAAAACATTATAAACTCTTCCTACTGGAAAAACAGTGTATGTGAAAACACTTCATTGTGGCATATATTATATTATTCTCTGTTTTGTGTACAACATATTTAAGTAGGTGTATCTAGTGTTAACAATTATATATTTTTTTAAGAATAATTTAATTTAGGAGCAATGAATCACTTAATGCGACCGCACTCTGGGCGGTAGCTGAAAAACAGTGTTTCACCTCCAGCAGGTGAATAATCCACTGAGCTATGGCCTTTTGTACCATTGCTGCACACACACTATATATTTATATCTGAATAATTGTGTCTAAATGGTAAATTGTAATTATGTAAAAAAAAAAAAAAAAACCTTGTTTGTTTGCGTGTATGTATGTGTGTGTTTATATTGGTTACAATAAACGTCTTATCTATCTATCTATCTATCTATCTAAAAACTGTCACGGATCAAATAATCGCTCTATAATTTGAAATATGTGCCATCAGTTGTCTTATGCAGCTTCCTCGGGTCGTGGTTGTGTTCGTAACACACTTGTTTCACGACGTAATCTTCGTTTGCGTACAAGTAGGCCTTGCATTTTGATGACCTGGTGCAAGTCCAGCGTACCATCGAGCGGGCCCTATAGTGTTTGAAGTAGACGTAACCTTTGTATAAGAACTTCGGTTTCCCGTCGCCGTAGCTGATAAGTTCACCTGGAATTATGTCATGGTTTATTATCTTAAAAAATATAACAAAAATATTTGGGCGAGTAGTGTACATATAAAAACCGTCTATTTTTTCGCAGCGGGGATTGAAGGCTTTCATGCATTATCAAGTGTTGTTTAGCGGCTAGAGGTTCAAGTATTAAAAGCTGTGGTTATTGGAACACTAAGGTCTTCTCCGGAGGGTCAGAGGAGTTCGGTTCCATAGATCTTTCAATCGCTATTAAACTAAAGTGCTTAAGCCTATGTCGTTTAATCATATTTATTTGATAACTATTTATAAATACAACATTAATACCATTTCCGAATCATCCTTATACATCAACAGGGAGATGTGTGATTATTAATTTATGCCGTTTAGTTGTAGTGATTAAATACAGTTAACGGGTTGTTATGGATCCTAAAATAATACTTAAAAAGGGTATATTATATATGAAATAAAAAAATCTCGAACTTTATTAGCATAAATAATTAAACAAATAATTCTTTATTTAACGATTTATTTGTTTTTTAAATTAATACACTTATTGTCTAAAAAGTTTATTATAAATATGTACTAGGAGATATAAAAGTCCCGTAATCGTTGAAGTCTAAAGTAGGGAGTGTTTGCTTTAACACGTTGCAACAAAGAACGGCTACAGTTATCGTGAGCATCATTGGAAAAACTATGTCAAGAGAGTAATACTTTATGTAATGGAATAAAATTAAAATTTAATAAAAAATTCTGTGAAACTTAAAATACTATTAAGTAAACTCAGATGTTCCAGAGCCCGATGGTCAAAGAAAATCTGTTGCAATATGTTAACTGACTTTAACAAAAGTACCGTCCTTCAACATGACCAAATTTATAGACCGGTGTGCATGTTGAAAAACATTGTTTAATACTTCCATTCGGCTGTTCAAGTTCATGAAGGATTTGCACCTCGGATACGATGTGCACATCCAACGATCGCTGTTTTTGGTCGAGTAATATTTAAAGTAAGTATAGTTGTTGTATAACATTCGCTCTTTCCCACACGCCATTTTAATGATACGAACTGAGGGCAAAAGACACGTTAGAATTTAGATGTGAAGTGGTTGTAATATACACAGGTTTAACCAAGTCTATGTTTACAGAATTATACGTTGCAGTAGTAACTACTTCAATGACCTGCTATAAGATTTTTTTGTTTAGAATAAAGAATAAACACACAAATGAAGATTTGCTTTATAAACTGTATTACGAATACAAAACATGTGTTTCAAATCCAAATATAACATGAAATGTTTAGGATAATTTTAATTGTACTCAAATTCTCACATAGGTGCCATCGGAACGACGAATGACGACCCTTTTAGAATGTTTATGCTCCAAATTACACTGTGAGATGTTCATGTCGCCGTTAATGTTGAGGAATGCCTTGCAAGATGGGAACGTTGTGCAACACCACTTATCGCCGATCCTCGTCGTGTACCTCTTATAAAACGTGTAACCTTCGTATAAAACAACTTGCTTTCCGTTCGCCATTGTAAGGAGTTGAGCTGGAAGAAATATATTCAATGTATGAAAGAAAAACACGAAACGGTTACAGATTAGGGAAGCCGAGGGTTGGGTTTACTGAGCTTATGTGGAAGGGAAACAAGGAGAGGGAACCGAAACGCATTAAAAACTATAGCTGTCATGAACATGAGATATCCATCACTTCGCCAGCTCGCCGAATACCTTGACTCTATATGCCAGAAAGTTTCGAGACTCCGCAGTGAGAATATTAACTAGACTATGTATTATTAAAACATATAATTATGATTTGTCTAAACCTAACTTTACATAGAGCCCCGCAGACGTTGTCAAACCAGTTTTTATGTTTACCTGACAAAAATAGATGGCTGGTTTGACTAGAGACATGGTTTCCGAACCTACCTGGTTGACCTCTTTACACTCAAATTGTCAACCTGCGGCTATGAAAGCGTTGCTGTTTTTGGTATCCATATATATCAGAAAGTATTATTTATATAGATATTATAACATTCGATAAATTTTCTATTATCTAAATTAATTTCTAAAATATAAGTTAACATCATGCAATGGTAAGCACATTAATAAATTAACTAATATTTTTTTCTTATATTGAGAATAAAGAAAACAATATATTATACAATACTCTTTTAATCAAAATATCACAACGCAAATAATTTTTAAATAATAATAAATACGTTGTATTATTACACACTCACAACTTTCAGTCTGTTCGTCCGGCTGGCACTGGTAAAACCAATCGGTAAATCGACTAGCCTTAAGAAACAACCTTGAAGATCACACTGTTGTTATATGAAATATCTAATAATGAATACCTAATGGTACTTGCTTCCTTTCACATATTTTTCATGACTATGAAGTTATTATTTTAGTCGAGTATGTACTGCTGAATACAGCCTTTATTTGATGTAATCCCATCTGCTACGAACATACAGAAAATGGTACTTTCACTGGAATCAACCCTCATTTGCCTCTCTCGTCACGCTGAATATAATGGCGATAGAAAGTGGCAATGAAGATAAAAATATATATTTTAAGAAAACGGCAGTACTTTTCATTGAATTAGATTATATCTGAAATCAATAAATATAAATGATCACTGATTATGTAATGTAGTATTGCTATATAATAGTGCGCCAAGCTGACACTTCATTCATCAACGATTAAAGAACAATTTGGATAACGGATAACAGTCGCTTAAATGATGACAATTTATATAATTGAAGTCTTAAAAAACATTTGGGCTCAAATCATCTGTTGTTTTCATTACCTTTGTGTATTTGCCGCCAGGGCAGAGGAAAAGTGTTTTCTTAAAGTGACCGCTATGTTCTACGATTCCACCTTTAAGGTTGTTGTCATCGTCTACACAGATGTACGCCTTGCACCTTGGAAAGTTTGTGCACACCCATTTGAAGCCCGAGTTCTTGAGTTTATACCGGTAAAAGAATGTGAAGCCGTCGTACAGTAAACAACTCTTTCCATTCACCATTGTAATCATTTGAACTGAAAATGTATCTTTGCTATAGATTATGCCTTTATATCCACAGTCAAAAATTAAACATATTTCGTTTTGATATCACACCATGAATATATAGAGTGTAATATACGCTAAAATACTGTACAAATAAATAAATGTTATACGATGAAAAACGAATTGAGCTTCTTCCAAAGTATAAATCTTGCAATAAAGATAAGATTAATATATAGAAAATATTTCATACTAGAAAACTATAAGTAATTGATACAAAAGAAATATTTAATCTTTTTTTAATACTTCTTTATCGTTTATAAAATGAAAATGTTCCCGCTTCTCTTCACCGGCACTAAAGCACCTTTGAGACTAAATCATTTTATTATTTAAAAACCAGTAGTGTGTTTAAGTATGAATTGATAATAAATTGTAGACAGCACTAAATGTATTTAACGAGAAGTTTACCTGATGGTAAGTGTTGCACGCCTTTATACCAATATGGTGCAACTTTCATTGACAAACACTGCACCACATTGTGCTCATCGCCATTAGACACAAGGTGTTAAATATCGTTACCCACATTAGTTACAACAACCTTGCAACCTGAATACAGCATTTACACAATACCAGACAATCTGAATCTACCTTCAACTAATATATACACAAAATTAATACATATTAATAAACACACAAGTTTGTTTACATCCGCATGTTATTTTAAGAATACAGTAAAAATAAAGAGAGAAACATGTAAGAAAACTTTTTACTGAAAAAATTTATTAAACGATAAATCGAAATTGTAACAACTTCGCAATTAGTTGCTTTGCTAATATTTTTAGTTGAATAATTAACAAATAGTTTGTTTTGAAAAATAAAAATATTTGCACTGGACCTAAACCCGTGTGGAACTTTGACTTTCCGCTTATAGATCTAATAACTTAAACTACGCAGATAATTTATCACGAATTTGTAATATACATATATATGAAAGAGCAATTGGTCCTGAAGTGTTTTTACTACGCTTAGAACAGCTGGGAGTTCGATTCCTACTGACCTAATGATTCAGTACAGGAAAACATCCAAGAACTATATAGACATCCGCACTTGGCCAGCGTGATAAACGAACCTATGGTTTTAACTCTCTTTGTGTATGAAGATCTCGTGTAAATACAAATACTAAAACTTTGTAATAAAAATCAATACAACAACAAAATGTACATTCAGTTTCAAAACGTATATAATTTCTACTAATAGTAATTCTTTCAGCTATTATTTACATTTATTAAAAATGACAGGATAAAAAAGAATTAAATATTTTTCTCTATATATATTTTTACCAAATACATTAGGAAAGTGTTAATAGTTTTTTGTGATTAGTAATATATCAATTCAAGAACAACAATACACCAGAATCAGTAAAAAGGAACGATTAAGAAATAATTAAAACTGCTTTGACTGTTAGTGCGGTTAATTAATAAAAAGATAATTATTCGAGTGTCTTGCTCAATTTAAACTTTAAATTACGATACTATAAGTAGAGAAGTTTTTAAAATTATATCTTAACATATGTGCCATTCTTTGTCTTGTGATATTGGGTAGGCTTGTGATTATGTTCCAAATGGCACCGAGTTATAGATACCTCATCCTCCTTGAGGTATACGAAAGCATAGCAGTTTTTCTTCAAAGAAGAACACCTCCACTTCGATCCTAATTTTTTGCATCCAATGCTGCTTTTGTGGAAGGTGTATCCATTTACCATTAGAAGTTTACGTCCATTAGATAAATTTATAAACTGTGCATCTGAAGAAAGGAGTAAAGAACGGTATAACAATTAACATATTCAAATTTGGTGACATTTAAAGATAAAATGATCTTCTGAATTACATAAAAAGCAACTGCTAAAATTATTCTAAATCCGATTTAACTAATATACAAACAACTTATATATAGGTTTTCTATATAGATCTAACAAACGTGTAGTTCATAGAACTGCAGAATTAAACCAACTACATGAAGTAATTGGCTAATAATACTTGAAACAAAAATATGTACATTTAATAAGCTTAACGTCTATTACTTTCACAATTAAACTATAATCGACATTTACAGTTTATACACATGTGAGTATTATATGTTAACAATAACAACTATGGTAGAACATTTACAAAATGAGGGTGGTGGCCATCAAGAAACCATATTACAGTCTCTCCACCACATGACCCAGGAGTCGAATCAGTGACTACCATGTCACAGGTCAAGACGTTACAAATAAAATTTTATAACATCAGTAAGTTTCAAAGAGATCTTGGGGTCCCTGCGAGATCAAAAGGTTTCACTTAATGAAAATCGTTTATAATTCCGACTTATTCTAGAACAGAATTACACTGCTTCTTTCGAAGCAAATATTACGTATGCTTCAGTTTAATGAGCTATATAGTTAAAATAGTTATTAAAATAATGAGATCAATAACTTTATGTGTCAACGCTACATGTAATACGCAGTTGTGTAAACATTTTAACAGGATAATTAAGTACAAGCGAATAGTTTTCCACCGTTTCCAATTCAGACTTAACGATAATCAGCGATAATCTTCGATTGCGCAAATCGCCAACATCTATATTCTAAAATAGATACCGGCTTTGGTTATTTTGTACATGGGTCGCTCGTGTTCACTGTGCAGCAGTCTGCCCTTTATGATCCTGTCGTCGCTAAGGTGGACCTGAGCATTGCACTTCTTCTTCACACTCGAACACCGCCACCTCGAGATACCGCTTCCTATTTCCGCGTCTCTATGAAAAGTGTATCCGTTAATCATCGCAAGTTTTCTTCCGTTCGTCACTGTGATGAAATTTACTGCGAAGAAAAAAAGTTTAGTTTAATAAAAAAAAATTGTTAATTTGTTGAGTGATATGTGATAGTTACTGTATTAGTTATTACTACAGAGGCTATTCCCAGTCGTCGTGCAGTTATAAGATTTATTCACACTTTTATTTTCATTATAATATAAAAAAAGCCAACTTTCACTTAACTTATAAAACTTTCTTAATTTTTTGTTTCATGTCTTTCTCTTTTGAAGGTAATCTTCGAAACAGCCGAACCAAACCATGAAGGACTGTAGTTGTAAATTATAAACCATTTCGCTTTAGCTTTAACAAGCGTTTTTCAGGAAACACTTGTTATATTATGTTTCTCTTTACAATTAAGAATAATTTCGGGAAAAAAATCGTTGCAAGTAATTACAAAAAGAAAATATTCAAATGAGAAAAAAGGTATGAATTTGAAGTGTATTTACTCGATGAGGTTAAGTTTATGTTTTTTGTCATGAAGTTCATTAACATCTTCCGGATTTATATATAGATAAGTGAACAGTTCTTATAATTTTTTTTTGTTAATAAAAATTAAAAAAATCAACACAAAACAATAAAATTTTGTATTCATTAAAATATTAAAGTTATAAGAATAACAAACTTTAAAACCATTTCAAATGTAAAAAAACAATAACAGCACATTTTAGTTTCCCCCATAAGTTAACTGTGGTGAGTTTATAACACTTATGTTATGTGGGATGCGAACAGCGCAAAGCCGATTGGAGTGGAGATCTTTGGGGGAGGCCTTTGTCCAACAGTGGGCGTCTACAGGTTGATGATCATGTTATGTTGTTACATTGTTAAGTTATATGTATGCCAATTTTCAAAGCACAATCCAGGGCAGAGCGGCGGTTTGTCGGAGCAGGTCTTACAGCGGTATGATGTCTCTTTTCTAATATTTCTTTTGTAACACCATCTGCATCTTAAGAAATGCGATTTCTTTCTTTCCGTATTAGGCGGAATTTTCTCTTGGAAATGCTGAATTCCGAATAGCCGATCCGACACTGCATGCCCGTTTGCCTGAACTTGACATGGCAGATCCTAATAAAGAATAAATAATTTCTACTTTAAACTTCTTTGATGTACACATACATGGAAGGGTGAAATTAAAATTTTAAACCATCGTATGATTATATTTAAGTACTTTGACTAAATATTATTTTTGTTAATACTTGCACATTTATATGAAAATATTAATATGTTGTATTATAAAGTGAATAAAGTTTTAGAAGCATCATAATCATAATGCAAATTAAATATTTACTTGATATATAAGTTAATCGTCGCTGTGCTTAACATAGGAGTCTGTACAGTGTCAGCGAAAGGTTTAAATATTAACCGAGATTAAATAACAAAAACAGTTTATTAATTAACAAAACAACTTTTTGGAACTTTCACATAAGTTCCGGCTCCGGTGAGCCTGAACATGGGCGGTCCGTGCGAATGACGCCCTTGCACTCTAAGTACAATATCCTCGTGGGTGGAGACGACAACGAATGCCTTGCACCTATCTTTTTTCCTAGAAGAGCATTGCCACCTGATGCCCCCCATGTATTTAACACCAGCGATCTTGTGGAAGGTGAAGCCGTTAACCATTAGAAGCGTTTTCCCATTCGCTAACTTTATTAATTGCGTATCTGCGAAATAAAATAATCTACTTATATACTAATAAATAAAAACTAAAATATTTAAGTTTGTTAATTACAATTACATTTTTTTCATATTACCTATTCGTGTATTGTATTATAGTGTTTCTACTACAAGCTTTTGCTATAACTTCACTATACGTATAATATTTATTTACAGTCATATACACTACACTTGTTGCAGAGCTTGAAATATAATTTTGTACAACAAAGCAATTTATTAATAAAGCACATTGATTTAAAGAAAGCAATGAAATGTAAGAAAGGCAAGATTGACCATAGAATTTAGATATTGGTTAGTATATATACATTAGCACAATGAGTTAGTAAGTCAGCATTTCTACTACCTACAGCACTAACCAAATACAGCAGTTTTTATATATTAAACAGTGTGGAGGCAGGAATAAGCGATGGACCGTAAGTACTAGCTCTAGAAGACTAAGTAAGACGTATAAGTTCTTCGATAAGAAAAATCTACCGCAACTGAAAAAGTTTTCGGATATTTAAATAATAGCGCCATTCACAGTGAAGATATTTATTTCACACAATAGTAAATGAAAAACTTTTGAAACTTATCAACATTTAACCATCAACCAAATAATATAATAAAAAAGAACTAATATAACAAAACTTTCATTCTGAACATTTCAAAAGCAAAAAAAAGGCAAATTCAAAATTGGTTTAGCCGTATGCTATAAGTCACAGACACATTGACCCGCACACTCGTATTTTAGGTCAGTGGTTAAGAAATACACAAGTTATTTATAAAAGAAACGTATTTTTATAATCTTAATAAAAGTTAAAAAAAAAACTTAACGAGCCCTGCGTAGAAATCAAAATCAACATTACGTATTAGAATAAAATTAGAATTTGTTTATGCAAACCAAACAACACTGTGTTTAAACAAATGTTCAAAACACAGAAAAAGAAAAATGTATGAATCTACATCATACCTTCCTATATAAACATAAAAAGAATGGGTCTTAAGCTTTCCTTTTTTAAAAAAAGTCTATTAGACAGTTGAAACTTCTGCCTTGAACAACCGTTTCGAAAAAACCCCGAACTGGAGTAATACGACCTAACCACTGTTAAAGTCTAACAAATGTTCCAGATTTAGTAATTCTGTAGGGCGGTGGCTCATGGCTGTGCACCATATCGGACTTAGTGATCACGTTGTCCTTAGACACGTGTATGTAAGCTTTGCACTTCTTCGAAAACAGCTTGGAGCACGTGAACCTTGATCCGCCCCCGCGCATTTTACTATTCTTGCTGTAAGTATTCCCATTGCACATTAGCAACTGCGCACCTAAATGCGTTGTCACGAAGCGCACTGAAACCAATAATAAACACCTGTGTGGATTGGATGGTCGAACTTTTACAGCCTACACATTTATATGGGTTAACAGCCTTACTAATTATATAGTAAATAAATCGCCATAAAATAACATATTTATTTCGGCTGTCAACATATAATGGCTAGAGTATTCCTGAAGCACACTTTACCATCCACAGCCTTTTTGTTACTTGATAGCATGGCCTGCTTTAGATTAAAAAAGGTAAACATCCATTGGCATAACTTTGTATATTCTTTAAGAGACAGTTCCTACTAAATAGTAGTCTTTCTATATAATACCGTTGCGTAAAAAGTGTAGGCTCTATAGTTTATTATCAAGTTATGATTTTCATTTTAGATGCATTATATGTTTAAAATCATGATTCTTTGCATCTGTATATACAGTGATTAAAATAAATAAGTATGACCGTGCTAACATGTAAGTATATTAATCTCCTAGTAAGTATAGATTTTTTTCCATTGAACCTATAGATTGTAAATTACATTTGTTATGTTTCAATGTGTTATACATTTCAACATTATTTATTTTTACAATTCATTGTATTTATATGTCTTAAGAATCATTCTGCAAAACAACGATCATTAACATCTAATGTGACAGCAGTCTCAGGTTTTTGCCCGTCGCCTTGAGACTTAATATGACATCATTAGCTGAGTAATATACCGCCTTTTGTCGTAAGTCTAGATGCTAATTAACTTTACATATAAATATGTCTCACATTACAAAAAAAAAACATGTTATTTCTATCCGGAAAATGAATCAGACTTTCTTACATTATAGCGAAAACAACGTTAGAAAAGTGAAAGGTATTGCAATAGTATGGTATCAACTCATTTGAAATCTAGGATTTCTAGATTTTAAATAACAGTTAAGCTCCACCGTTAGACTATTGGATATACGCCAAATATTCTAGCAGAGAGAGAACTTAGCAGTAAGTTTGGCTACTACCCAAAGACAGGAATCAATACCGATGGTGATCACATATACATGAAAGTTAACATACAATTCACAGTCCTTATATATCTAAAATTAAAACGACCATTAAAAATGTTATAATTTGCTTACATTAACAAAGCGGTTCAATTTTACTACATATTTATTTAAACAAACAGTTAAAAATTACTTGACTATTGTATGTATAATCGAGAACAGAGGAATTGGGTAAAAGGAATATTAATAACATCGATATCATTAATAGAAGTTAAAAAAAAAATTACTTAAACGGTATTAAGTAGCGAACACCGATACAAAAGGAGAATGACCTCAACAAAGATAATGATATTGTAATAATATATAAGTAACTGAAATAGTGACTCCGTACAACTTAAGAGTTTACTTAAAGACGGCGTTAAGTGACAGTGGATGGTGAAGCATGCTCACCCATCTGACACAGTAATATTTTCACTGTGTCAGATTTACAAATACCATCAGTTGAAAATAATAGCTGAAGATCGGATTAGTTTACTCATAATTACCACCACACTTTAATTTGAAGATGATGATGATGATGATCAGATTTACAAATGTAAAGCTGGTTATGATGGCGAATTCGAAAAAACCTTACCACCAACCACACTCCACCTGCTGGCTTTAGTATCGAACTGAGTGTAACAAGGAGTGTAAAAACAGTACTTTTATAGTTGAAAATAAGCTTTTATATTTTTATGTGCAAATCTCCAACTTTAATGTAATTTGGTGGTTTGTGGAAATGTTCCCCGTGTGTCGACACCAGTGTTCCAGTCTCCTCGTTCAAGGCCAAGGAGGCACGACATCCGCTGTTCTGATTGGAGCACGTCCACCTCACGCCGCCTCTCCACTTGGCGCCGTTACGGTGGAAAGTGAATCCATTGATCATAATGAGTTTCTTCCCCGAATGTAGACGAATAACTTGAGCTGAAGAAATTACATACAACATTATTACAAAACACTTTTGGTATGGTATAACATAATATTGTTATCATTAAATTAAACTAAAAAATTACATCATGTAATATGTTGTAATTTTCAATATATTATACATGTTCTTAAATAAATTATTTAGTGACAAAAAAAAGCCTTTATATACGTCACAATTTGGATCTGAGATTATTGTGCAAACGGTAATGAGAAACTTCTTCTGTTCTTTTCGTTTCTAAGAATTTTCTCTGGTACTGTCTTCTGAAATTTTCTCTCCATTTCTTTCTCTGTATGTTTCTAGCCCTTCGATTTAATTCAGAAGCACTTAATATTTTCTTTTCTTTTTAAGAGTCTCTTCTTTTCCTTCTCCCTTTCTAAGGCATCTAAAGCCGGATCTGCTTTTATTTATGCATATCTGTTTCGCCGTGCAAGTCTATACATTAACTGTTATATTTACTAAATAATAAGAAAAAATGTTATTCTCGGAAGGTTTCGTTTAATTTTTCTTATCATAATGGTAGAAAATTGGGAAAAGGGACACGAATGGTAATGATGTTTTGGGAACTTTTTTTTATGAAATAGCTTATATAGCACAATAAATTGATCTGCAATATGTACCCCACCTAAACTATATATATAAAAAAAGTGATCAAAATCGATTAATAACGTTTTCAAATATTCACCCATTCCTTAGGGACATGTCAGCCCCAGACAAGTCGGTGAAATTGTGTGTGAATTTTTTTTTCGTTTCGCTTTTATGTTTTGACAAAGAATCCATCTTTAGTGAACACGTATGTTGGCGGCGGGTGGTTGTGCGCGGTGCTGGCTTTGATGATCACGTCGTCTTTGGACATGTGCACATATGCTGAACATTTCTTAGATATACGGTTGCAGCAGGCGTACCGCACCCCGTTGTCCCTTATTTTAGTATTCTTGCTGTATGTGTAACCGTTAAGTAGCAACATCCTCACACCGTGCACCGTCTTCACGTACTGACCTGTAGTAACATACGAACCAATAGTTTTATGTATATGTTAATTTTCTTTAGAATTGTCGACTAAAGTGAATTGTAGTTTCTCAGTAGGTGGAAGCTAGAGAAATTACTGGGGTAACGAGACTTAATACCTTACGTCTCAAGGCGATGAGCGAGCGCAATGTGGTGCAGTGTATACCATCAGGTGAACGTCCCGCTCGTCGCGGAATAAAAAAGGTAGTCTTAAACGCTATACTAAAAATAACAAAACTTTTACATAAAAGCAAGACAGAGCCAGACCAAATTCAAATAATATTCGTAGTATAATATTAAAAAACTGGAAGGTATTTTTATATGAAGCTGAATATGACAAGACAAGAGACAGTATGTAAAGCAAAACGGTTGAAAAGTGAAGGATCTGCTTATAAATTTTTATATTTTTTTACATAAAACAAAACAACCGATATATAACTTCAGGTATAATCTAATTTTTTTTATTTATTGAAACCAACAGCGTTAACAATTTATCTTATAATCTAATTGATTACAATATGTAAGGCTAAATGAGGTTTCATTGTACATTTAGAAAGTACGTTGGAAAGCGCAGAAAGAATTTTTAATTAATTAATTATAACTATAGTAAAGAAAATGTGGAAAATCTATCTAAAACTAATAACATTTTATCTATAATACAGTCATAAATATTTAAAGTTAAATGAAAACCTTTGTTAGTATTGCTTCGGACGTACATTAATATAATCGGATTTTTAAATATACAAATATTGAAAATGACTAAATAAATGTAATGCCCATACAATATCATGTATTTTTAATAATATTCTTGTTGTCTATACAGATAATATGCAATTATTTGAAAATCTACAATCTCACATAGAAACCGCTTTGGGTCCGGATGTATTTGTGCGGCGCGTGATTATGCTCGTTGTGCGCCATAACGATGTCGCCATCGTTGCCTACGTGGACCCGCGCCTTGCACCCCTTGTTGACGCTGGGACACCTGTACCGTATCCCGCCGCCGCGTTTCGCGCCACTCTTACAGAACACGTACTTGTCTAGAACCAGAGCTTAGTACCTTTGGTAGTCCTGATGTAAGTAGCTAGAAAAAACATCGTCGTTATATTTTAGACGGTGATCACTTAGAGAGCAATTCATATATTAATAATCTTAGGCTTACAGTCATACGTCCTGAAAAAACGTACGTAGGTATACTGGATAAATAATTACCGTGGCAAACATTTTGTTATACAAAATAGTAATTTCATTGTCTTATAATAAATTGGGATGATTAGAATATAAATTATGGTACCATTGTTACACTTAAATGTACAAAATAATTGTGTCTATATTCATTAAGTGTAAGTGAATATTTAAAACAAAATTCTTGACAAAATTAATGTAAAAAATAATAGAATATCTGTGTTGACTTTTGAAAGATAGAGGGGATAAAAGAAGAATAGTTGTAAGTCTCGTCCTCTTTAGTCTGTGCTGTGCTAGAAGTATGACATAATAAAATATACCCATACTGAAGAAGTCTTTCATTGCGAATATAATTCTACGGAAAGCGTACAAGTATAAGGTAAATCTTTTATTATTATCCTATACGAAGTATTAAAAGTTTTCGTATTATATTACTACAGATCGGTCTTGTATCTAGAAAGTTTACACAAAAAGAAAAGAAAGCGAATGTACTATAGACATAGTGGAACAACTTGCCGACGTCGGTGTTCCGTCTAAATACGACCACATCACTTCACATCGACTCTTAGAATCGTATTCTACTTTAGTGAATAGAAGGAAAACCCCTTGCTGTAACTGACCCTCTACTATACATCTATTTTCTAATATTGTTGCACTGTGAGTACCTCTCTCCTCACCGTCTCCACATTTAATATTTTCATTTGTCTTTCCTGCGGCTTTGGTCAAAACCTGGAGTATGTCTGAATTGTACTCTACTACCACTGTTATTATAAATTCATGAGCTTTTGTGACTTCCAGCAATCTTCGGCAGGCAGTGAGAACTTAGTAAGGTCGGTTTTAGGTTTTTTCTCATTTGTCATCATTTTCATCTCATGTTATTTAGAAATAAAAGCGCAGTCTAAGTTCAGAGCAATATAGACCTATTTTTGTCTGGCTATAGTTTTCAATTCTCTCTTTAGTAGTTCTCTCGTCTGAATTTTCTTTTGAAAACTAGATATGCCCCATATTTTGGTACACGCAATGCCGCATATTTTCGTAACAGTTAAGGCAAACATTTTAAAAGAATTCTCAAAAGTTGGCTACATTTCAAAATGTACTGTTCAAACAGTACGAATAACACAACGTTACTTGTAAGTAGTAGTTAGATTAGCTGTAAAACATATTCGATAATGTATCTAAGGATTTGTACATTGAAATAAATTAAAATTTCGTTATTAATGAATGATATTCACGATGAATGGAGAATAAATTGTTTATTTATATTACAAAAGTAAAGGTATATTGACTAGTCCACAGTTATTCAAATAAAACAACTACAGGTCATACATCGATAAATAAAGTAACAGTAACCAGTAACCAGTAACAGTAACCAGTAACAGTAACCAGTAACCAGTAACAGTAACCAGTAACAGTAACCAGTAACAGTAACCAGTAACCAGTAACAGTAACCAGTAACCAGTAACCAGTAACCAGAAACCAGAAACCAGTAACCAGTAACAGTAACCAGTAACCAGTAACCAGTAACAGTAACCAGTAACCAGTAACAGTAACCAGTAACAGTAACCAGTAACAGTAACCAGTAACCAGTAACCAGTAACCAGTAACAGTAACCAGTAACAGTAACCAGTAACCAGTAACAGTAACCAGTAACCAGTAACCAGTAACAGTAACCAGTAACAGTAACCAGTAACAGTAACCAGTAACAGTAACCAGTAACAGTAACCAGTAACCAGTAACCAGTAACAGTAACCAGTAACCAGTAACAGTAACCAGTAACCAGTAACAGTAACCAGTAACAGTAACCAGTAACCAGTAACAGTAACCAGTAACAGTAACCAGTAACAGTAACCAGTAACAGTAACCAGTAACAGTAACCAGTAACAGTAACCAGTAACCAGTAACAGTAACCAGTAACCAGTAACAGTAACCAGTAACAGTAACCAGTAACAGTAACCAGTAACAGTAACCAGTAACAGTAACCAGTAACCAGTAACAGTAACCAGTAACAGTAACCAGTAACAGTAACCAGTAACAGTAACCAGTAACAGTAACCAGTAACCAGTAACAGTAACCAGTAACCAGTAACAGTAACCAGTAACAGTAACCAGTAACCAGTAACAGTAACCAGTAACAGTAACCAGTAACAGTAACCAGTAACAGTAACCAGTAACAGTAACCAGTAACCAGTAACAGTAACCAGTAACAGTAACCAGTAACCAGTAACCAGTAACAGTAACCAGTAACAGTAACCAGTAACCAGTAACAGTAACCAGTAACCAGTAACAGTAACCAGTAACAGTAACCAGTAACAGTAACCAGTAACAGTAACCAGTAACAGTAACCAGTAACAGTAACCAGTAACAGTAACCAGTAACCAGTAACAGTAACCAGTAACAGTAACCAGTAACAGTAACCAGTAACAGTAACCAGTAACAGTAACCAGTAACCAGTAACAGTAACCAGTAACCAGTAACAGTAACCAGTAACAGTAACCAGTAACAGTAACCAGTAACCAGTAACCAGTAACAGTAACCAGTAACAGTAACCAGTAACAGTAACCAGTAACAGTAACCAGTAACAGTAACCAGTAACCAGTAACCAGTAACAGTAACCAGTAACAGTAACCAGTAACCAGTAACAGTAACCAGTAACCAGTAACAGTAACCAGTAACAGTAACCAGTAACAGTAACCAGTAACCAGTAACAGTAACCAGTAACAGTAACCAGTAACAGTAACCAGTAACAGTAACCAGTAACCAGTAACAGTAACCAGTAACAGTAACCAGTAACAGTAACCAGTAACCAGTAACAGTAACCAGTAACAGTAACCAGTAACAGTAACCAGTAACAGTAACCAGTAACCAGTAACAGTAACCAGTAACAGTAACCAGTAACAGTAACCAGTAACAGTAACCAGTAACAGTAACCAGTAACCAGTAACAGTAACCAGTAACCAGTAACAGTAACCAGTAACAGTAACCAGTAACCAGTAACAGTAACCAGTAACAGTAACCAGTAACCAGTAACAGTAACCAGTAACCAGTAACAGTAACCAGTAACAGTAACCAGTAACCAGTAACCAGTAACAGTAACCAGTAACAGTAACCAGTAACCAGTAACAGTAACCAGTAACCAGAAACCAGAAACCAGTAACCAGTAACAGTAACCAGTAACAGTAACCAGTAACAGTAACCAGTAACAGTAACCAGTAACAGTAACCAGTAACAGTAACCAGTAACAGTAACCAGTAACCAGAAACCAGAAACCAGTAACCAGTAACCAGTAACCAGTAACCAGAAACCAGAAACCAGAAACCAGAAACCAGAAACCAGAAACCAGAAACCAGAAACCAGAAACCAGAAACCAGAAACCAGAAACCAGAAACCAGAAACCAGAAACCAGTAACCAGTAACCAGTAACAGTAACCAGTAACCAGTAACCAGTAACCAGTAACCAGTAACCAGAAACCAGAAACCAGTAACCAGTAACCAGTAACCAGAAACCAGAAACCAGAAACCAGAAACCAGAAACCAGAAACCAGAAACCAGAAACCAGAAACCAGAAACCAGAAACCAGTAACCAGAAACCAGAAACCAGAAACCAGTAACCAGTAACAGTAACCAGTAACCAGTAACCAGAAACCAGAAACCAGTAACCAGTAACCAGAAACCAGAAACCAGAAACCAGAAACCAGTAACCAGAAACCAGAAACCAGAAACCAGAAACCAGAAACCAGAAACCAGAAACCAGAAACCAGTAACCAGAACCAGTAACCAGTAACCAGTAACCAGTAACCAGAACCAGTAACCAGTAACCAGTAACCAGTAACCAGTAACAGTAACCAGTAACCAGAACCAGTAACCAGTAACCAGTAACCAGTAACCAGTAACCAGTAACCAGTAACCAGTAACCAGTAACAGTAACCAGTAACAGTAACCAGTAACCAGTAACAGTAACCAGTAACCAGTAACCAGTAACCAGTAACCAGTAACCAGAAACCAGAAACCAGAAACCAGAAACCAGAAACCAGAAACCAGAAACCAGAAACCAGTAACCAGAAACCAGAAACCAGTAACCAGAAACCAGAAACCAGTAACCAGAAACCAGAAACCAGAAACCAGAAACCAGAAACCAGAAACCAGAAACCAGAAACCAGAAACCAGAAACCAGAAACCAGAAACCAGAAACCAGAAACCAGTAACCAGAAACCAACAAACAAAAGTTCATATTAAATTACAAGCTTTTTCTGCTGTCTAAGCAATGTAGATGCGTTCGTAACGCTAAAGAGTCAATTTGCACTTTATTACAGCTAAACAAAGTACAAATTCAATCATTCTATCAAAACAGTGTGCGTTGGAGGATCTAACGCCGCGTGTCGAAATTAAAACGAATGAAATAATAACATAAATAGTCACAAAATGTTACAGCTAAAGATCCACCATACTGATTTTCAATTTGGTCGGCTTCGCAATATTATTTCTTTTGTTTTAGTTTCGGCGCGCGACATAAAATGCATTCGTTTTCACGTCAATACATCAGTCGAGCACAAACCGCGTTAACATCGGGCGGACCTGACAGACTACATTCTGTCAAAAAGATTTGGAATGTGACAGTTATTGTTCCTAAAACAATTATTATAGTAAATATAACTTATGTACTTTAATAATAACTTTGGCCACTCTTCTGGAACCCACTAATATTTAAATATTAGTTATTAGATGAATATATATAGTGCTGAACCCCACACACCGCCCATAACCAGGGTGACGGTTCTGTTCAGGAGATTTTTTGCCCCGGCTATAAAATAGGCAGGAACAAAGAACATTCCAATTTTTTGACAGAACGAAGTCTGTCGGGTCAGCTAGTAATAACATATATTTCTGTATCAACACGCAAAAATAACATCTGCCTCCAATGATATTTTCCTGAATTTTTATTAATATTCTTGTTGTCTATACAGATAATATGCATTTATTTGAAAATCTACAATCTCATATAGAAACCGCTTTGGGTCCGGATGTATTTGTGCGGCGCGTGATTATGCTCGTTGTGCGCCATAACGATGTCGCCATCGTTGCCTACGTGGACCCGCGCCTTGCACCCCTTGTTGACGCTGGGACACCTGTACCGTATCCCGCCGCCGCGTTTCGCGCCACTCTTACAGAACACGTACTTGTCTAGAACCAGAAGCTTAGTACCTTTGGTAGTCCTGATGTAAGTAGCTAGAAAAAACATCGTCGTTATATTTTAGACGGTGATCACTTAGAGAGCAATTCATATATTAATAATCTCAAGCCTGACCAGTCATACGTCCTGAAAAAACGTACTGTTAGGTATACTGGATAAATAATTACAGTTGCAAACATTTTGTTAATGAAATAGCAATTTCATTGTTTAATAATAAATTGGGACGAATTGATAATAAATTTTTACACTATAATGGAAAAAATAATAGAATATCTGTTTTGACTTTTTGAAAGATGGAGGGGATAAAAGAAGAATAGTTGTAAGTCTCGCCCTCTTTAGTCTGTGCTGTGCTAGAAGTATGAACATAATAAATATACCAATACTGAAGACGTTTTCATTGCGAATATAATTCTACCGGAAAGCGTACAAGTATTAAAGTAAAACTCTTATTAATTATTATCCTATACCAAGTAGTATTAAAAGTTTTCGTATTATATTACTACAGATCAGTCTTGTATCAAGAAAGTTTTACACAAAAAGAAAAGAAAGCGAATGTACTTATAGACATAGTGGAACAACTTGCCGACGTCGGTGTTCCGTCTAAATACGACCACATCACTTCACACCGGCTCTTAGAATCGTATTCTACTTTAGTGAATTAGAAGGAAACCCCTTGCTATAACTGACCCTCTACTATACATCTATTTTCTAATATTGTTGCACTGTGAGTACCTCTCTCCTCACCGTCTCCACATTTAATATTTTCATTTGTCTTTCCTGCGGCTTTGGTCAAAACCTGGAGTATGTCTGAATTGTACTCTACTACCACTGTTATTATAAATTCATGAGCTTTTGTGACTTCCAGCAATCTTCGGCAGGCAGTGAGAACTTAGTAAGGTCGGTTTTAGGTTTTTTCTCATTTGTCATCATTTTCATCTCATGTTAAAAGCGCAGTCTAAGTTCAGAGCAATATAGACCTATTTTTGTCTGGCTATAGTTTTCAATTCTCTCTTTAGTAGTTCTCTCGTCTGAATTTTCTTTTGAAAACTAGATATGCCCCATATTTTGGTACACGCAATGCCGCATATTTTCGTAACAGTTAAGGCAAACATTTTAAAAGAATTCTCAAAAGTTGGCTACATTTCAAAATGTACTGTTCAAACAGTACGAATAACACAACGTTACTTGTAAGTAGTAGTTAGATTAGCTGTAAAACATATTCGATGAATGTATCTAAAGGATCTACATTGAAATAAATTAAAATTTCGTTATTAATGAATGATATTCACGATGAATGGAGAATAAATTGTTTATTTATATTACAAAAGTAAAGGTATATTGACTAGTCCACAGTTATTCAAATAAAACAACTACAGGTATACATCGATAAATAAAATATCATTACACGATATTTAAGTCTTCTATATACATAAAAATACAGAGTATTACACGTCCAAAAACTACAAAGTCGTTTCCGTTGGCAATTGTTCTGTTACCGAATATTACTGTTCGGTAATAAGAGCGTATATAGGAAATTATCTTATAAGATCCGTAATTACTGTTAACTAAATAAAGTATTTAAAATCACTTCAGTATGTTTTGGCTGGTATTTTAAAACCAACTTAAATAATTTAATTAAAGGGTAACTTTATAACCTTGTACGTTAACATATTTACTGTCTCAGTAAAAGCTGGATTTAATAGATGAATCAATTAAACTAGATATAATAATCTAATGATTGTTTGATTAAGCTATCAGATATTTTTGAATCTTTTATAATTTTTAATAATATACTGTAAATTTTACACCAGAAAAGTGTGATAATGAAAACCTATCGACAAATTTCTAATAATCTTCTTAAACTCTAAATATGGTTATTGTAAGTATTAAGAAAAAAGTTTTTACTTAATTGACTAGAAACTAGAAATTGGTTATGTCCTCTATTATGATAAAATATGCTTTGCAATTAAATATACAGGTCCCTTAATATGCTCACTACCAGGACTCTTACAAGGAGAAGTCAAATCTATTTGTCCACTACAATGGCCACATGCAGTTTGGTGGTTGTCTAACATCTTTGACATGTCTAAGAAAGCCCTTGTTCTTAAAACAGATCGCTATCTTCATGATGTTTTATTTTACCGGAAGCTTAAACTCAGTAAGGATCGAATTATCACAGGATCTAACATTTCTAATAGAGAAATTGAATGTACGACCGCCTTACAAATGACTGTTAATATCAATTAATCGTTTGTTAAACTTATGGGAACAATACGTAATGGAATCGGTATCTCTTAACCTTAAAGCAACACAAACATTTTTACACAAATAAAGGTAACTGTGGTTTTGACAAAAGGTTGTAACTATTTATGTCACTAACAGTAAATGCAAAACCAAACAAATAACATGGTAAATAAACACAGGGCTAAGAAGTGTACCCTGTGGAACACCAGAACAAAACAATTTTCCAGGTACGTAATATGTCATAGAGAGCAAAGATTCTGGATTTTATTTTAAAAAATAATTAGCGTGGTTATTGTCACCAAAAATGCAGATTATTTACTCTTTATATAATTAATTTGAATAATTAATTCAGTCGAATGCTTTTCTATAATCCGCGCATAGAAGATTAAGCCCTGTTTTTAAATAATAAAGCTTTGTATATAAACAATGTACTTTTGCATGAATACATGCACATTTTATGATAATGAAAAATGTAATACTTTACAGTAAAGTGTTTTGTTAGGAATGTATTCGCTAAATTAACGAAGGAGCCGTTTTCATTTAATACCTTCTCAATCTTTTAAGTATACATGATTTGGCTTATTACTTTGGTTTTTAATTAGGTGAAATCTTATACTTTTGGTGCTTTAAGATTCAACATTTTGGTAACATTTACAACATTGTTAGTTGCCCTCGGTATATGGTATTGTCCTGTTGAAGTTTTAACATAATCACGGTCATGGCTGTGGCATGAAAACGATTTCATTATTACATTGTCCCTGCTTACGTGGACGTAAGCTTTACATTTTTGGCTGTGGGCTCGTGAGCAGGAATACCTTGAGCCACCGTCGCGAATTTTGCCACTTCGAAAGAACGTGTAGTTTTTATACAGAAGAAGCATACGTCCTCGTGTCGATGATATAAACTTAGCTGTAAAACAAAAAGAACAAAACTGTAGTTACAGGACAAGAATTACACAATACGATAAGTTTAAGTGACAATAAAAGTTGAAGAGACTACTTATTATAATATTATTTGTTAAATTCACTTTAACAACGGATATACAATGCAGGGGGCGTTACATAAAAAATATTAATAAACGAAAACTCAAGGAATAGTTTGAAAAGTTTAACTTTTTTATTTTAATTAAATATAATTATTTGTGTTTATGATGATATTTATAATATATTTACTGAAGACTACGAATACACGAAATAACACGAGATTATTCTGTCCGAACACTTTTATATACGGAAACGAACAAAATAAAAAAAATCAATTTCAAAGTACGTAAGATAACAAAATCGTGTGCTCTGCAGTTGGGCGCTGTGACCGTACTGACTTCGGCAAAGCCTCCTCTTAGACCTACCAACTCACGTTTATTCTTAATAAAACTAACAAATCATCTTAAAACTACCTACATTTAAATAATTATGATAACAAACATTTTATCAGAAAAATAGTAATTGTATTGACTTAAAGACAGAAAAGAAAAAAGGGAGGGAATGACAACATCGTTTCGCTATAAAAGACAGATGACTGTCTCGCTACATTCGTGTTGGGGTAGTGTACGAAGTGTGAGCTCTGTCACTGGTGGATTGTGAATGTAAAAATTATGGCTGATAAAATATATGTTTGAAGAGATATTTCTAATATTTATAAACACCCGTTATAGCGTCGGCAACATTGATGTTTTCACTTTACAATAATTTTTATTGTACAAGAAGTGTTATTTTTTAATTATTTCCTTATTAGAGGAGACAAGCAGAAACAAAAGTGTAACAAAACAAACAAAAATCACAAAAATTTGCTTTTAAAGAATTTGCTTCCTTGAAAGTCTCACTGAGAACATTTTAATTTGCAATAATTTGTAGCATTAATATAAAGAACAAAAAACAAAAAAAAAATGTCACAAGGTATTTACTTTGTTTTATTGGGCTGATGATGATTTGGATCATATTTGCTTGATCTCTAGGGGATAGCCTGGGTATTACTAGAACTAAAGAACCTTAACCAACAAACTTAACGACAGAAATTATAACATCTATAAAGTATTCCTATAAAGTTACAGTTTAACGTAATATCCGGATGAAGTCTGCATGAATTTGTTAGGCAGGTGGTCGTGGTCTGTGAGTGCGAGCACGATGACGTCATTCTTGTCGACGTGGACGAAAGCCTTGCAGCCCTTCTGGCTGCTGGAACAGGTGTACCGATTACCGCCGCGCCGGATGCGACCGCTTTTGTAAAACGAATACTCGTTCAACATCAGCAGCTTCGCACCGCGCATAAGCGTTATGTATTTAGCTAAAAACATATCACTGCATTAATTTCAAATGAAGGCTGATAAATATATATATATATACATGTCGGTGAAATCGCGTTGTAAAAAAAAAACATATCTCGGTATCTATACTCCCGGACACATCTATCGGCCCATCACCCAGTGTTTAAAGTTTCGACGTAGTCTAGTTAAAAATAAATGTTAGGTGGAGCAATAAGTTTTAAAGAAGATTTATTGGTCAACCCCTATGTATGTTTTTTTTTATTTTTTTGTATTATAATTTGGAATTGATTTGGCCGGCAGAAGTGCTACAGCTTGGGCGACAATTTCAGGTAAGGTATCCATATTTTTTGGTCAAAACTGGCTCTAAGTTCAGATTTGCCTTTTTATGGAATCAATAATCGAAAACATCAATAAAAAAATCCAACTTGTGCGAAATAAAAAAGTTTTCTCCATTCCTGGGTCGTTGAAAACAATAAACAGACTCGAATTTTCGTTTTATTTTTTCATAATCCTGAATCCGAAATTAAAAAAAAACATACCTAAGGATTAATCAAAAAATCAGCTTTAAAACTTATTGCTCCACCTAACATTTAGTTTTACCTAGGCACCGTTAAAACTTTTAAACACTAGATGGGCCGATAGATGTGTCCGGGAGTGTATTTCACTATCGTTCCTCTTCTCATCCCTCTTATAAAACTGCACTGCTCTTCACCCCTACTCCTTCCAATACTTCCTTACCTATCTCCTTTCCTCTTTATAGTATTCTATGTACATATTTATGTATATATTCATAAAAAGTTAACTCGCGGATTCCGGATCCGTGAGCCCAGGGTCCGATGTAGTCTTGTTGACGGTCGTAAAGGACGGACCCAAAGAAAGAACATCTAGCAAAAAAAAAAAAACGGAAAATTATTTGTTTATTATAATTTCATTAATTATGATTTTAAAGTGCAATTTAGATAATTCATGTTTTAGTTAATTTAACACGGGTATAAAAAGAATGCGCCCGCATTATAGCCAGTAGCGCACCGTTTGCCGGAGTGTGCGGACGTGTTAAGAAGTCGTTACGGTCTTGAATTAATTTAAGATTCTGCAAATTTACGTTTTATTAAACAATGGGTAATCCTAAAAGCTATGTTGAAAGTGCCATCAACGCTGACGTTGTTTTAAAAGTACTTCAGGAGCTATTATTGCTCTCTTACATATTTGGTAGAAAACTTAATGTGGGTTATTCTCACCTGTACCATTCCATTTTCGTGTAATCATTGTTAGTCCATTTGTATAAACGAAATAGTAAAAAAATAAAATAAAAATAGACCTCTAGTCCATAGCCGTCCAGGTATTTTAGTTTTCTTTTTATATACAATGGGTTAACCATTGGTCTGGGTATGATGAAGCGTGCTCGCACAGAATACTCTCTCTCATATGTTCACGGCCCGAACACAACAATGCTGTCATGGTGACATATTTACAAACTGAGATTGGTAGCTAGTGAGGCGGGTCCGAAATGACTGACACAAACCAAACTTTGAAACATGTGGTTCCCGGAATCAAAGTAGGGAATTCCGTATTATAAGGTAAGCTCTTACCCAAAAGTGAAGAAGACTGCGTGATACTTGTAAAGGTAAAATATTAGGACCCTTCGTTAGTAGCTTCTCACACCAGTATTGTGAAAGGAAAATTTAGCTAGTGCCAAAAATTAAAAAACAATGCGGTACCACAAAATAATTTTAATTCTACAAACACAATACATATAAATAAATAACGTGTACTAAGTGGCTACTTCAGCGCGGTGAGATCGTTTTATTAAAACATAATAATTTAAACATTTATACAGAATATTTCCGTATCGATATACCTATTACAATTCTATGATTCCTTTGGTAAACAATCAATACTAGAGTGGTGTAAATAATAAATAAAATATAACAAAACTTAAACGACTGCTTACAATTCTTCCATAAATTCAAACTCACACAATCCTAACTAATTTCTTGTTAAAATCACTCGTACATCACAACACTAAATTTAAGCGTTTGCATTAATAATTAATCGTATAGTTTTATATATAATAACACAACTATCACAAATAGACTAGAATTGATAATGTACAATTACTTAAACGTTTACAGTGAAACATAAATTGTGTTTAACTGTAATACTTAAAATATATTTTGGTGATATTAAACGCGGTGTACTCGCAACCCGTGCTTCGTGAAATTTATATAAGAGATTTGTGATATCAGCGGGATTGTTTTGCGGATGTGGTGCCGAAAGGGCTGTGAGTGTGGTCCATGTTGCTCCTGACGATCGTCATGTCGTCTGCCAAGTGTAGATAGGCTTTGCACTTGTGCCATCGGTTCTTGGTGCAGCCCCATCTGAAGCCGCTCCTCGTCCGACTCTGTTTGTAGTAAGTGAAGTTTTGGAACACCAGTCGCTCCTTACCGCGCGCCGTCATGAATATGTTAACTGGAAAATAAAAATCACAACACAGTTATAACTATTAGAAACAAACGTCATTAGTACAACTATATAAAATATGCAAATTTTTAAATCAAATTAATGTTTTATAGTTACAAAAATAATACAACTTAATCGAGTTACGTTGAAGGTTCAAAGTATTCAATGAAGTTGTTTACTTACATGAACCAAACTACAAGTGTTTTAATTTCGCTTCGGTGAAAAGCGTATTGTACATTTAATTATATATATAAAAAAGACAAAATGAGAAGACCTACCCTAGCCATAGTATTATCACACTTTTTTCACTACCTGCTCTCTTTCAAGAGGTCAATATTTTTCTTAATTTTATTATTTTCAAAAGCAAACAGTTATGTTTCTTATTAATATAGCCTCCTGTAACACCATCTCGAACAAACGTACAACAGTAACAAATTGAAAAAAAAAAAACAGTTTTTTATTAAACCATGTACACTTTAATAACAAAATATTAAGATTTTGATTTCATGAATTCTATGATATCGATTTTATTCATCTCCACATTTTTTTTTATTTATGAGTAATTTCTCTTCATAGGGAACCGTGTTACATCGAAATAAGTTCCTTTTATCGTTTTCCTGTATCTCGGTGGTTTGTGGTCGTGTCTCTCCACAACCTTCTCTATATCCAAATTCGCAGACACCAGTAGATAGGACTTGCAATCGCGCCAGGTACAGTTCCATCTAAAACTGCCCCTCGCCTCGCCTTGGTTTTTATAAGTATACTTTTTATACATTATTAACTTTTTCCCATTAGCTAAAGCAATCAAATCTCCTGTAAGAAAAAAAATCATAGGGGGAAATTATACATAAATTTCTTTACAGATTATATTAAAAAAAATGCTTATCATTAAATTATTGATGTTTAGGTACAAAAGAAAATATTACTAAATAAAAAAAAAACTATGTTCAGGTAAACTTTTTCGAATTTTTAATTTCTTACAGTTGTCAAACCAAAAGAGAGTAACTCATAGACTTAAACTTTAAAGTACGTCCCATCGAAATGTCTATGAAGCTTCGGTGGAGAATGATTGTGCTTATTTATGGCCCTTATAATGCAATGATTATCGTCCAGATGGAGATACGCGATGCAGGTACGGGATTTGGTGCATGACCATTTGTATCCGCCTTTACTGAAACGATTTCTTCTGTAAAACGTATATCCTCTGTACAGATAAACTTCATTTCCATTTGTACGTTTTATTAAGTTACCTGGCAAACATTTAAGTATTAAATATTTTCAACTATTACACCTAGACTAGTAGGAGACCAGTAACGATCCGTAAGGTTGTGAACGCCATGCATATATGCGATGACTCTTTGCACAATATTTTTTTATTTTTTAAGAAGCTTAATCGATAGACTTGACTAGCAGCTGTATTGGAATTCAGTTTAAATGAGAGGCTTTATCTTCTTTATAAAGCTTAAAAAGTTTTGAAAGAAGAATAAAAACAATGCATGTATAAATTGAAAGATGAAATTTGTAGTCTCATTAAAAATATATTTAGGAAAATAAATGCAAAGTTATTACAAGTGGATATTATATCATTAGACCTACATATAAATCTAAAAGACGTAAGTAAAACAAACGCAATCAGAAATGCTTACATTAAAAAAAAAAAAAAAAAAAAAAAAAAAAAAAAAAAAAAAAAAAAAAAAAAAAAAAAAAAAAAAAAAAAAAAAAAAAAAAAAAAAAAAAAAAAAAAAAAAAAAAAAAAAAAAAAAAAAAAAAAAAAAAAAAAAAAAAAAAAAAAAAAAAAAAAAAAAAAAAAAAAAAAAAAAAAAAAAAACTATGTTCAGGTAAACTTTTTAGAATTTTTATTTCTTACAGTTGTCAAACCAAAAGAGTAACTCATAGACTTAACTTTTTCCCATTAGCTAGAGCAATCAAATCTCCTGTAAGAAAAAAAATCATAGGGGGAAATTATACATAAATTCCTTTACAGATTATATTAAAAAAAATGCTTATCATTAAATTATTGATGTTTAGGTACAAAAGAAAATATTACTAAATAAAAAAAAAACTATGTTCAGGTAAACTTTTTCGAATTTTTAATTTCTTACAGTTGTAAAAGCACAAGATCGTATAGATACAAAAAGATTACATTTTCAAATTCCTGATATAAAACAAAAAAAGAATATTTATACAGCATTAAAGGCTAATTCGCAGCTGATGACGATTTGATAATTGTAAAGTTCTATATCATATTATACATTGTACGATGCTGACTACGTATCCAGAGCTGAGAAAGTGTCAAGTGTAAAATATCAATAATAATTTCTTGTTGCAGTTATTTTCATCTTCGCAAAACAATTGATCATATATTCACTGCAACACAAAAATCCATTTCATATGATTTCTTTTGCTATAAAGCTGATTCTGATTAAGGCTCTATGTTAATAACTTTATCTAAAATCCTACGCGCCCTTGAATGTTTTCTATCTTTAACGACAGACTTAATTTTTCTCTTGAATGATTTCTTTTCGGCTGAAAAAAAAAAAAAAAAAAAATTAATCTTTTGTTCACGTTTGTTTCAATCATTGTGCCAAACCTGCAAAAGTAGCGGCCAGATGCGTGTATTGGTGGTGTGATATGTAAAAATCAAAATCTTAAAACTAATATTATGGTTCAATAAAATCCCTGCATATATAAAATAACCTAATTAATAGTTGAACTACGCAAATTTTATACGATTACAGAAAACACACGATCGCTTAAAATTAATAGTTGTTGAAGACGCTATGTGCTATAAAATAGTCGTGCAAGGATGAAACAGGATTGTTCATAGCTGGAGGTGTACTTTTGTTTTTGTTGTTCACCCCCACGCCATTATTCACTTGATAGAATGTTTTGTGTGCTTCCTTCCTAACACTTGGCGGATGACTGTGGATCAGGTTGGCTTTGAGAACTTCTAGTTTGTCCGTAATTATGAGATGGGCCTTGCATTTCCATTTGGAGCCGTAAGCGGTGCAGCTCCAACGGTGGGCATTGGTCCTCGCCTTCAGGTGCTTGTAGAAGGTGAATTCATTCAGACGCAGATTGATTCTTCCACTTGGACGCAAATAGAACTCAACTGGTGGAAAATAAAATCAAGCGGTTAGAAACATGACACTATATTGATACACTGGACGAGGTTAAATAGAAAAATTGCAGTACATAGCGGTATAAATATGTAATGCAACTTTTCCTATCATAAATATAACAGTTATATATTAGAGTGAGAAGGACATAAAAAATTAAAAGCACAAAAGATTACAAATCATTTAATAAATCACCACGATGTTATCAATTCTTCGCAAAATAAAGCGAAAACAAGTTGTATAATTTTTAATATTTTGAAAACTGTCACAAATTAAGCAAAGCCATGTAGTAACAGCTTGTATACATAGTCACGGCACAAGTAATCTATAAAGAGTATAAGTTTACAAAGCAGTCGATTTGTTACAAGTATTCATTCTAAATTTTCCTTCAAGTATAAAAGCACAAGATCGTATAGATACAAAAAGATTACATTTTCAAATTCCTGATATAAAACAAAAAAAGAATATTTATACAGCATTAAAGGCTAATTCGCAGCTGATGACGATTTGATAATTGTAAATTTCTATATCATATTATACATTGTACGATGATGACTACGTATCCAGAGCTGAGAATGTGTCAAGTGTAAAAAATCAATAATGATTTCTTATTGCAGTTATTTTCATCTTCGCAAAACAATTGATCATATATTCACTGCAACACAAAAATCCATTTCAAATGATTTCTTTTGCTATAAAGCTGATTCTGATTAAGGCTCTATGTTAATAACTTTATCTAAAATCCTACGCGCCCTTGAATGTTTTCTATCTTTAACGACAGACTTAATTTTTCTCTTGAATGATTTCTTTTCGGCTGAAAAAAAAAACGTGTTTTAGATATTGTTGCTTCTCTTATTTGGTCTGAATAATAAACAAACAGTTTTTCATATTATTAAAGCTTGTGTGAAATCTTCACATTCTCTTTTTATTGCAAACAGGAAGTACTTTTATTAACTTTGATGAATTGTTTCAATGAACCTGTTGAGTGATGAACCAAATATGTGAAAGTTAAGTACAGTTAATGCCAATTTTTTTTCTATTGCAGCTAGAAACTTTTTAGTTAGGTAATTACTCTTACCGCCAAGAAGTAAATCGACAGAAAATATATTGATTCTTTGGTCCACTATAATACATTATTTATAACAAAATTGATATATATCATGGTATGTCAAGTTGTATTTTACTATTACTTAAGAAGAGTACGTACATTTTTAGTGGCGATGTTTTTAAAGAAATAGGTAGACGGCGGATGGGTGTGCTCCGTCTGCGCCCTCACCACCAGCATCTCCTTAGTCACGTGCAGGAAACCTCTGCAGGACCTGGAGCCCATTTGTGTGCAGCTCCAGCGGTAGCCGTCGCGCAAATTCTTATGCTGGTAGTAAGTGTATCCGTTAAGCATTAACAGGTCTTTTCCGTTGCGACCTTTGACCATGAATACTGCAAAAGTTTACACGTATTACCTGATATCAAGTTAAGTAAGTCACAATACTATTTAAGCGTTTAAACTTCGATTACCGAACACACCTGGATTAACATAGTTAAAGATTTTAGCATTTTTATTACAAATTTCTATCTGAGTTAGAATTTATATTTATAACAAAAGGATTAGATCTTGCCGGTTCTCTTTATAATTTTAGTGTCCAAAACCTCCTTTCCATTTCTATTGAAGCAGTAAAAGATAGCGGTATTATCTACATAGGTATGCAAAACTACGCAGACGTTAGTCACACTCGGGTGTGAAATGAATTTCTCAAGCGTTGTTTGTTCGCTTCATTGTCCAACTTTTAGATGTAGTCTGTGGCTATGAACATGTCTTTGTCAAATAAAACCAAAAAATCTTTAAACAATATTATCAATAGTTTCAATGTAACTGATTTTAGTTACCCGTATTACAGGTATTTACTCGTTAACTCTTCCAATAGAATGTTGTTGAATGCGATTTTTGTTTCATAAATCCTACCCTAAATTAACACTCAGTATACGAATATTTATGTTGGTTTCTGTATCTATAAATTTGCAATTATTAAATTGAAACGGAAATTTAAAGAAACCATTCTATTAACTTGTTAATAATTTTTATTAATTACAATCATATAACAGTAAACAATGTTGGCATCAATAGAATTTTACATCCCTCCATAGTAAAGTTAAGGTTTTGATAAATCGATGATACTTTAGCAAGTTACGGAAGGTACGCACATCCTCGCTGTGCTACGACGAACACGAGATCGTTCGTATTTGTCGTCCTTTTCATGGTCCTTCTTATTAGGTGATAAGGGCCATTACCTTCCAAGCCCGCAAACCCTAAGAATCTTTTGTCGTCCTTAACAATATGTGAGGGTAATCCGGTCCAACTTTAATAGCCTGAGATTATAGGCCCGGAAGAGAAAACCCAGAAGATATCTAATCTAAACTATAAAAAAAACACCCAGAATTGATCGTCTGAAGACAAATGTTACTGTTGGACGACTCGATTCCAAATTACGTTAACATTTAACTGCTTTTATGTCGCAGTGGTTAAGTGCTTGTTTTGAAACACGAAAATCTCTGGAGAGATTTCAGGGCCTCATGATAACTTTGTTTGGAGGGAGGTTTTTTTTCGAACCAACCAGCCTAACCTTCATATTGTAAATCTGCCTATAAAACATTGCTGTGTTCTTATGAGAACCGTATTCTGGGCGATTTACGCTTCATCATCTCCAACCTTAATATCAAATTGACACCTTGTGAAATTTAGGACAATTGTTAGCTATTGCAGATAATTTTTTTTAAATGAATAGTAAAATATACATTCCGGCACTTTTCCTAAGCGATTTTGAAATAAAAGCCGTATTTATTGCAATGGTATTGACTGGGCTGGTGTGAGTGCCACTCGTTCTTTTTAATCAGTACACCGTTCTCGCTCAGGATAAGTGCTGCTTTGCACTTCTTCGATGTGTGACTGGAGCATGTCCAGCGGATCCCCGAGCTCAAGTGCACGTGCTTGAAGTAAGTGTAACCGTTGAACAGAGCTAGCTTTCTATCTGCCGTCGTTATAATGAATTGGACTGAAAGAGAGTAACGATGGATTAGTAAGACGAATGTTGTATAACTTACCTTCATTATTCACATATTTATTATGTAATTTCTTTATTACTGTCGTTTTAATATATTATTCAAGTATTACAGGGCGTTTTGGAACTCGATGGTAACTTATTACCATACCTTCAAGTTGGTGTGTCGCAATGGTGGTCCGCTTGTTTTGTAACAATCCATCCTGACCATTACATGTTATCTGCGGACCTGTTGGTCGTGTTGTTATAATTTATATAATATCAAACAGGAACACATACTTTTTCGTGTTCACTTTAAGTCAAATGTCACTGCGTAAAAAAACTTCCTTGTTATGTATAATCGCATTTATGTATTTTCAAACTTATATTTTAACGTACAATCCGTCTTTGTTCCGATGGTATCGCGATGGTTCATGTGTATGCTCCTCTGTCAGTCTCAAGATGTTTCCGTTGTCGTCAAGTACGAGGTAAGAGTAGCAGTTCTGTGAGTAATGTTTCGTGCATTGCCATCGCACGCCGTTCTTGAGTGTGTAATGCCGGAAGTACGTGAAATTGTTGTACACTGCCAAAGTTTTGTCTTTAATTGTCTTGATGAAAAATACTGTAACAGAAATAAACGGTTCATCAAGAGGTGATAGAAATAACAGTATTTTTTACATTCGGATGAGACAAGCAGCATCTTCGTTTAATACGCCTTACCTATAGTAATGAAACGTTGAACAAAATCAAAAAGCAGTGTTTATCACCACTCATGACTCCTGCGAGGTAAACCTGCGGCTTGTGACCATGATGACTATAAAAATTGACATAGATCTGGAAATGGTGCTAACGGGTAACTTAAAATAAGCTTTAAAAGCTTTGTTTAGTTTTAAGAGTAGATTAATTTAAGTTACTTAGAAATAGGTAAGAATAAAACTAGACAAATATATATACTTTTGAATACGATTTATTACTTATTAACCACACACTAAGGAAGAAAATTGTATGCTGAGACTTTCGTGTAAGTACCGTCGGGACCGCGATAGAACTTCCAAGGTCTATGCGTGTGTCTATCGTACAGCTTCAGGATCTCTTCATTAGCGCCGACGAGGACGTACGCATTGCACTTCCTGGAGAATTGACTGGAACACTTCCATCTGATGCCGGTGCTCACGCGGTACTGCTTGCTGTACGTGAACTCGTTCACCATGAGTAAGCATTTTCCGCTCTTCAAACGAATGTATTTCACTGAAATGTGATAAAAAGCCTTAAGTAACTGTACGGTACCATCGGAGTTAGTATGAAGGACCTTTCTTCTAATCAATCTAACTACGAGGATACTAAGGGAAATCCGCGACATCAGACAAATGTTGGATTGATTTCTGTTATATTTACAGATCGTACCAAGCATTCGACTACTGGCGCTAAAAATTAAAACCGAGATGCGTAAAAAAAAAAATATAAAAAAGCTCCTAGTAAAACAATTTTTATTTAACATGCTTATGAACACTTTTACAAAATCTTATCGCGTATCTGTTAATAATATTATCACTTAGTTCCAACTGTACTTTTTTTATTTCCTCAACTATATTTTACATTTCCATACCTTTCTAATACAGCATAAATAAATAAAAAATACATAAATAATAAGTACATGGAAATGTTCCTATAATGATCCGGTTTATATTTATTAAAAGCCGATAAGAGCCGGTCGTTCTTCTTTCTTCTATTAGAACGTCAAGTTTTTGTTGTTTATGCACATAAGTTGTCCATGCAGATTTTATTGGTTATCCATAAATCACAACCGCACTGATTATTGTTACTCCTGGATCATGAAAGTAGAATTTCAAGACAACAAAAAATAATACATCGTTAAAATAAAAATTACTGCTTACCATGTAGATAATGGATTTGAATATCCCTCTACGTAAAAGTTGTAAAAGACGACTAAATAGTTATTGATTCTAGGGTAAGAGCAGCAGTCTTCTCTGCGACCGCTATCAACCTTCTGTTTCTTTTTTTTTTTTTGTATTTAGGATAGACTAGTGCTTGACTACGATCCCACCTGATGGTAAGCGGCGATGTAATCTAGGTGGTAAAGCGCACTAGTCTAGAAGAAGCCTGTTCACTCTTTTTTTGAAGACCCCCACATCATACCTGGACGGAAACACTGACGCCGGCAGACTGTTCGACTCCCTCGCTGTACGCATTATGAAGGACGAAGCGAAACGCTTAGTCCTAATGCGCGGGAGATCGACAACGAAGCGATGGATGCCTGCGGTGTGTCTGTACGTCCGATGATAAAAGGGCGAAGGCGGTATTAGATCATGCAGTTCTTGAGCACACTCTCCAAAGTGCATTCGATAGAACACCGAGAGACTGTGTCCATGACAAGTATGGCAATAGGTCAAAAGTACTCCTTTGGGGAGGTCCATCTTCAGCAGTGGTCATTACTTAATGTAAACCAATTTTAAGAAGATTTGTTCTTGAAACATACTTAACTCTTGTTGTTCTTTTTCATGTCTGTAGATGGACTGTTAACGTCGAAAATGTTCCAGCCCCTGGCGTAAAGTTGGAAAAGTTACGCAGCGCTTTCTAACTTTTAACAACTTGCAAGTATTGGGAATAAACACTAAAAAGAAATAGCGTCTACTAATTTTCTTTTTCAAACTTTTCCTTCCACAAATAAATAATTACATTTTTTCAACACATTTCAGTAGTAGCAAGTGTCAATAAACTTGAACACTAGCTGCATCTGCAATAATGTTGGCAATGAATTATACGACAAACAAAACATCTGCCGGCATAAACCGTCCAATATATAACATATAAATCAGTTGTTATAATTAAATCGTATGTTTTTTTTTACCTTATCATTAAACTCATCCAGAATACTCATATGTTTGAAATACCAGCACATAATATAAAGGCTATAGCTGGACCAGTCGGTTCATAGATCCTACTACATAACTAAACATCTAAAACTTTATTAGATTATGTTCTTCAAGATTTTGGAAAATGTGGTAATGGTTTATATTTTATCTATAATAATTTATATAGAGATACTTATTTTGATACGTTAAGAAGATAATTGGGAGAAATATCAAAGATGATATTTATTTGTCCCATGATGGTCATAAGTATGATTTAAGTAGAGAAGGAGGCATAAACGTAACCAATACGAGCATTACTAATAGCTACTTGATATTACATTTCCACATATGTATGTTTACGATAACATTATCGCAGCTGAAACCAATTTTTATTGTTTTAATGTATTGACCTGAAAGCGAAATTAAGTTATCGTTGCTTTAAGTGATGAAAATTTCATGAAAGACGGAACCAATTTTCATATATGGTGAAAAGTCAATGGATATGTGCTAGAAATCTGTGTATACATAATTAAAACAATCCAACACCATTACATTGTATGTCTTTAATTAGGAATGAAACATCACGTGCGTTAAAAAAAAGAAGTACAATTTTTCAACAAAAGGTATATAAATAAATAGCAACACCTTAAAACCACATTAAGTATAGGATTTGGCACAAAGTACGAAGGAATAATAATAAATTTTATACGACTAGGTCAACTTCAGACAAAGCATATTATGGATCGAAAATTAATATATATATGATTATGCGTTTACTGGTTTACTGGTTTAATGGTTTACTGGTTTAATGGTTTACTGGTTTACTGGTTTAATGGTTTACTGGTTTACTGGTTTATGGTTTACTGGTTTAATGGTTTACTGGTTTCTGGTTTTACTGGTTAACTGGTTTACTGGTTTAATGGTTTACTGGTTTACAGGTTTACTGGTTTAATGGTTTACTGGTTTACAGGTTTACTGGTTTAATGGTTTACTGGTTTATGGTTTACTGGTTACTGGTTTACTGGTTTAATGGTTTACTGGTTAACTGGTTTACTGGTTTAATGGTTTACTGGTTTAATGGTTTACTGGTTACTGGTGTACTGGTTAACTGGTTTACTGGTTACTGGTTTACTGGTTACTGGTTTACTGGTTTCTGGTTTCTAGTTTACTGGTTTATGGTTTACTGGTTTATGGTTTACTGGTTTAATGGTTTACTGGTTACTGGTGTACTGGTGTACTGGTTAACTGGTTTACTGGTTTACTGGTTACTGGTTACTGGTTACTGGTTTACTGGTTTATGGTTTACTGGTTTACAGGTTTACTGGTTTATGGTTTACTGGTTTAATGGTTTACTGGTTTAATGGTTTACTGGTTACTGGTTTAATGGTTTACTGGTTTAATGGTTTACTGGTTTAATGGTTTACTGGTTTCTGGTTTCTAGTTTACTGGTTTAATGGTTTACTGGTTAACTGGTTTACTGGTTTAATGGTTTACTGGTTTATGGTTTACTGGTTTACTGGTTTAATGGTTTACTGGTTTAATGGTTTACTGGTTTCTGGTTTCTAGTTTACTGGTTTATGGTTTACTGGTTTAATGGTTTACTGGTTTAATGGTTTACTGGTTTCTGGTTTCTAGTTTACTGGTTTACTGGTTTAATGGTTTACTGGTTTATGGTTTACTGGTTTACTGGTTTACAGGTTTACTGGTTTCTGGTTTCTGGTTTCTAGTTTACTGGTTTAATGGTTTACTGGTTTACTGGTTTCTGGTTTCTAGTTTACTGGTTTATGGTTTACTGGTTACTGGTGTACTGGTTTCTGGTTTTACTGGTTAACTGGTTTACTGGTTACTGGTGTACTGGTGTACTGGTGTACTGGTGTACTGGTTTCTGGTTTTACTGGTTTATGGTTTACTGGTTTAATGGTTTACTGGTTTAATGGTTTACTGGTTTAATGGTTTACTGGTTTACTGGTTTAATGGTTTACTGGTTTAATGGTTTACTGGTTTAATGGTTTACTGGTTTACTGGTTTAATGGTTTACTGGTTTACTGTTTACTGGTTTATGGTTTACTGGTTACTGGTTTACTGTTTACTGGTTTACAGGTTTACTGGTTTACTGTTTACTGGTTTAATGGTTTACTGGTTTCTGGTTTCTAGTTTACTGGTTTACTGGTTACTGGTGTACTGGTTGTACTGGTGTACTGGTGTACTGGTTTACTGGTGTACTGGTTTACTGGTTTAATGGTTTACTGGTTTATGGTTTACTGGTTTAATGGTTTACTGGTTACTGGTTTACTGGTTTAATGGTTTACTGGTTTAATGGTTTACTGGTTTAATGGTTTACTGGTTTCTGGTTTTACTGGTTTAATGGTTTACTGGTTTATGGTTTACTGGTTTACTGTTTACTGGTTTATGGTTTACTGGTTTATGGTTTACTGGTTTCTGGTTTCTAGTTTACTGGTTTACTGGTGTACTGGTTTCTGGTTTTACTGGTGTACTGGTGTACTGGTTTACTGTTTACTGGTTTAATGGTTTACTGGTTAACTGGTTTACTGGTGTACTGGTGTACTGGTGTACTGGTTTACTGTTTACTGGTTTACTGGTGTACTGGTGTACTGGTTTACTGGTTTACTGGTTTACAGGTTTACTGGTTTAATGGTTTACTGGTTACTGGTTTACTGGTGTACTGGTTTACTGGTTTCTGGTTTTACTGGTTTCTGGTTTTACTGGTTTCTGGTTTCTGGTTTTACTGGTTACTGGTTACTGGTTACTGGTTACTGGTTACTGGTGTACTGGTTTACTGTTTACTGGTTTACTGGTTTACAGGTTTACTGGTTTATGGTTTACTGGTTTAATGGTTTACTGGTGTACTGGTTACTGGTTTACTGGTTACTGGTGTACTGGTTGTACTGGTGTACTGTGTACTGGTGTACTGGTTTACTGGTGTACTGGTTTACTGGTGTACTGGTGTACTGGTTACTGGTGTACTGTGTACTGGTGTACTGGTGTACTGGTGTACTGGTTTACTGGTTTACTGGTTTACTGTTTACTGGTTTAATGGTTTACTGGTTTACTGTTTACTGGTTTATGGTTTACTGGTTAACTGGTTTACTGGTTTACTGGTTTCTGGTTTTACTGGTTTACTGGTTTACTGTTTACTGGTTTACTGGTTTACTGGTTTACTGGTTTACCTGGTTTTACTGGTTTACTGGTTAACTGGTGTACTGGTGTACTGGTGTACTGGTTTCTGGTTTTACTGGTTTACTGTTTACTGGTTTACTGGTGTACTGGTTACTGTTTACTGGTTTACTGTTTACTGGTTTACTGGTTTACTGGTTAACTGGTTTACTGTGTACTGGTGTACTGGTTACTGGTTTACTGGTTTACTGGTTTACTGGTTACTGGTTACTGGTTACTGGTTTACTGGTTTACTGGTTTACTGTTTACTGGTTTACTGGTTTACTGGTGTACTGGTTACTGGTTTACTGGTTTACAGGTTTACTGGTTAACTGGTTACTGGTTAACTGGTGTACTGGTTTACTGGTTTACTGGTTTCTAGTTTACTGGTTTACTGGTGTACTGGTTTACTGGTTTACTGGTTTACTGTTTACTGGTTACTGGTTACTGGTTTACTGGTTTACTGGTTTACTGGTTTACTGGTTACTGGTGTACTGTGTACTGGTTTCTGGTTTCTAGTTTACTGTTTACTGGTTTACTGGTTTACTGGTGTACTGGTTAACTGGTGTACTGGTTTACTGGTTTACTGGTGTAACTGGTGTACTGGTTACTGGTTACTGGTGTACTGGTGTACTGGTTTACTGGGGTACTGGTGTACTGGTTTACTGGTTGTACTGGTGTACTGGTGTACTGGTGTACTGGTTTATGGTTTACTGGTGTACTGGTGTACTGGTTTACTGGTTTACTGGTTTACTTGGTTTACTGGTTACTGGTTTATGGTTTACTGGTTTACTGGTTTACTGGTTTACTGGTGTACTGTGTACTGGTTTACTGGTTTAATGGTTTACTGGTTTACTGGTTACTGGTTTACTGGTTATGGTTTACTGGTTTACTGGTTTACTGGTTTACTGGTTACTGGTTTACTGGTTTTGGTTTACTGGTTTACTGGTTACTGGTTTCTGGTTTCTGGTTTCTGGTTTCTGGTTTCTGGTTTCTGGTTTCTGGTTTCTGGTTTCTGGTTTCTGGTTTCTGGTTTCTAGATTTCAGATGTCAGATTTCAATTTTTCATTTTCCATTTTCCATTTTCCATTTTCCATTTTCCATTTTCCATTTTCCATTTTCCATTTTCCATTTTCCATTTTCCATTTTCCATTTTCCATTTTCCATTTTCCATTTTCAATATTCAATATTCCAACATTCCAACATTCCAACATTCCAACATTCCAACATTCCAACATTCCAACATTCCAACATTCCAATATTCCAATATTCCAATATTCCAATATTCCAATATTCCAATATTCCAATATTCCATTTTCCATTTTCCATTTTCCGTTTTCCGTTTTCCATGTTCCATTTTCCAATAACTGCCTCATTCCAAATCTTTTTGACGGAATGAAGTCTGTTAGGTCCGCCAGACGGTAACGCGGTTTGTGCTGGACTGATGTGATGTCGTGAAAAAGAAACTAAAACAAAATAAATAATACCGCGAAGCCGACCTAATTGAAAATCAGCAGTAATGATCTTTAGCTCTTACATTTTGTGACTATTTATGTTATTATTTCATTCGTTTTAATTTCGGCACGCGGCGTTAGATCCTCCGACGCGCATACGCACACTTTTGAAAGAATGATCTAATTTGAACTTTGGGCAGCTGTAATAAAGTTAAAATTGACACTTTAGCGTTAGGAACACACCTACATTGCTTAGACAGCAGTGAAAGCTTGTAATTTAATATGAACTTTATGAAATTGCAATAAAGTTTAAATTGACCCTACATTTTAGTTAGAGAACGTTTGTATAGGAAAAAGAAAAGCGCTGTTTTTAGGGGCTTCCCGGCGATTATTCGAATTTTTCTCAAATTGGCCAAATTGGTCCTGGCGTTGTAGAGTGATGCGCTTACCGACACATATTTGTATTATAGATTAATAATAAATTATATTCAATGACATTAGTTATTATTAAATAAATAATAAAGTTGCTTGAGAATATATTTATATGTAGAGGTAGTGACAAAAGGCATAATGTTTGAGAGATAAAGAATTCGTTGTCATCCCCACTCCGTGCTGTGTACTGGTGAGAGGTGACACCGGTACACACGTGGAGGGGATCACTTACCAAGTGATAATATTTTTTTTTTGGAGTTTACAGCCACGCGGTTGATACGTGGCCATGTACAATTGATGATATCGAGCGAGACAAAAATATTAAAATGTCTATTAAAAAGCAGGGGTTGGTGATAGAAAAGTGAAAATTTAGGGTTGTATGTAGTTTTTGATGTCACACAATAATAAAATAAAATAGAAAAAAAAATCCCAAAAAATAAAAAAAAATTTTTTGGTGTGGGCAACCCTGATCACTTAGAGGTTTGAAAAATAGATAGTAACCGATTCTCAGACCTACTGAATATGCACAAAAAATTTCATAAGAATTGGTAAAGCCGTTTCGGAGGAGTATGGGAACGAACATTGTGACAAGAGAATTTTATATATTAGATTTATGTATTGCAGTGGTCTTTATTATTAGCAATGATTTTTACTACACTTACCTACCGTATAAATATATATTATTGAAATATTGCATGCATAAATACATCTAATAATAAATTGTTATTATTATTACTTCACGAATATTTTAAGTGTCTAAATTCTAAAATTTTAATACTTTTCACAGCACTATTTTTTTGCAATTAAGTAACATAAGTTTTTCATACAAATAAATTTCAATTATAACTGTGTTCATTAATTTTCAATATAAAAATTAAGAACAGTTTTAATTGAAGCAATCACTGACATTGACTAAATACTGATAGACAATATACTTAATAATCATAAATCTAGTGTCAAGAAGAAATTGTTAACATACAATCATTTGTCATCTCAGGGCACTTGGAACAGTCCGTAATTAACATTTAAGTGTCAATACCTAATGCAGTAAAATCTTGACAGTTATCAATAGGAAACTGTCAAAATTCTTCTGTGTCACAACTGCCTAAATACTTATATATATTCTATAACACGATCTACAAGTCAAACATTTGAAATATTAAATACAAGGCCCTCTCTAATTAAGTCATAGTTTTCATTTTGTTCACAATTTTATAAAAAAAGACAGTCTCCCACAGCTAACACATTGGCTAAATTCTTATAAGAGAATCTATCAAACATAATGAAGAAGACAAAAGTAAAATAAGACTAAAATCTTCAAACATGGCAGTAATAATTTAGAAAATATACAGGAAATTTAAAGTTATTAGAAAAATGACTATGGTTTTATAAACTGCAGATATATATTATTAGCCTAGCAAAGTTTCGATTATATGTTTTCACTATATTTATAACATACTTAAATTCCATAAGTGAATTAATTATATTTAAAAACGAGAATATCAAGCAGATGTTCTTTTAGGCATTCTCTGCCAGACAATTAATTACAATATACTGTTTGTTGTTAAATATAAGTTAGTTGACATGCCTTTGGTTTTACAAAGTTTATCATAAAAGCAAAAAACCAGCACATAGTATATGTCCTTAAAAATACTACTGTACAAACCACAGCTAGTAGTTTATATAGCTTGCGTTCTAAGTGAACGAAGGCAATTACATGATTTGCAATTAGCAAATTTAATCAAAGTACTATTGACCACATCCTATTATTATCTATTTGATTAAAAATTAAATACATATTTCATAGAATTACTTTGGATATATTAAATACACAGATAACTGTCTAAGGTAATAGATTATTTGTGTTTAAGCATGTGTTCGTGTGACCACTTATTTGTTACAGCTTGCAACAGAGGTAATAACTGGCCACACGTCTCTCTGGCATCAATCATTAAAATTATACTTTGTATAATTATCAGCGTGATTGTGGAAGCCTTTGTGCTTTATGTAACGGCCTTCAACCGTTGTTTGAACGCAGCTGTTGCAGCCGAGCCGCTTACGGTCCCGGCAAGTCCAATTTATGGTGTTCTGGTATCTATTGTTAATCCAGTACTTGTTGTCTTTAAATATCAAAACCATGCTGCCAGTGCGGTGAGAGGGCAGATAATAAATCTCTGTAAGAAAAACTCAAGAAATTAGTACCTATTTGCATTTACCAGAATATTTATTTTTTGTATTCATGCAAACTTCCCACAATCCCATGTAATAAAATGTATGACTATGAATTGTGGGTAGTTATTAAAACTATCTAGATATAGAGAGAAAGAAAGAAATAATCAAAAATCATATACATGCCAAAGTAAAAAATAATTATTAAATAACGAGGAACAAATAGGAACTAGAAAAGAGCATATAAAGAGAAGTGTGTTATAAAATAATATATAAAATATAAATAATAAATTAACACTTACACTATTTAAAAAATAATTTAAAGGATTGGCATTAAAATAATATTATACAAAACTTCGAGAAACATATTTTTTTTTACATATATTCACTTAAACAGTTTATTAAATAGGATTTTTTTAACTCGCATTTGTACTATCGTCAATTACACCTTAATTTAACATGAAATTAAAACTGGAATAAAAACAATCGTTTTACGAGAATATTGTATTCTAAAATATTTACAAAAACTTTGAATAGTCCATTTATAAATAATTAGCAGGTCCCTAACAGCAGAAACATGCATTGGATAGACACATCAATACATAAATCTAATAAGTACATCATAGTTACGTCAGAAAAATAAACATTCCATGTGTGTAAAGTACCATAAAATTAAAAGTTATAACAACTCATCACTTTAGCGACTGACGGTAGAAAAAGTCCTTTTCTCTTATAAATCTACCATCGTGACATTGGCGTAAGCGGGGAGGGTAGTGGATATGTTTCCCGCGAAATATTGAGATGTAGTCCCTTCCATCTAAACCTTTATATGTTATAACGTCAGCTCGGCAGCCATGGACATCCCTCGATGAACAGTACCACTGCTTTTTCCCATGTGCCTGATGATTCTTCATATAGAAGGTGAAACCATTTAGTATGAGAAGTCCAGCACCAGTCCTCCCCGGTATGAATTGAGCTGGAACTGATGAGCATAACCAAACAATTAACCTTGTATTTAATTAAATAAAACACAAAAAACTTCATAATGGTTTATTTTATATTATGCTGCTTTAAAACTTGTGAGTAATAATTTAAGATTTAAAACAGCATGTGAGAATAATATACCAATAAAGAAAAACACTCACTAGTACATACTTTCTTTGTAAATAATAATTAAAAAGAAAATATGTACCAATATATAATGAGTTAATGGAATAAGGAGAAGGAGAGGGAAATAATTACACCCACAATTCAAAATATTTTATTAATCACTTTGTACCTTGTTTTTATATTTATTTATTAACAACAAACAAATTTACAATGTAATAAATCAGATATTAACACTATTTTTTTTTAAATTATCTTTTTTCCATCTTTGAAAAAACATGGAACATACTTAAATTAAAAAATTGTAATGGCACCGTGGTTTTCAGTTTAATATGAAGAGAAACAGTAAGGATTTCCAAACACTCAAAAGCAGATATTTCAACTAATAAATAGAATCTTTATAGCATATTCTATGGCATTAACTTTTCGTCATCAAAAAACTCCTAAATGTATTTTAACCCTTCCAATCAAAATAATAAAACTTTTTCTATGTCAAAATTCAAAATTAATTTGTTTAGCACACTTACCTGCATTGAACAAAAAAGATGAATTTTTATCCATGTTTATAAACTATGTAGACAAATTACAAGCAGAGTAAACCATGATGAGAATTCATTTTGTTACCACCATTTTATCTTTAATACAAATGAAATGTGAACTGTGATTGACAACAATGAACATAATAGAAGAAATTGGTCCAGCAGTGGTGTCCATCCATAAGATGAAAATGTCTCTAACATAACTTGATCACATACCAACTCAAACTCATAATAAAAGTTGAAAACACCTTTCTGGCAAGTCGCCTATATATCTAGAATATCTATTATACAACTATAATTTAGCAATAACCTGATGTGTGCTTATTTATAACACTTACCTGGTTGGAAGATTAAAAAGTTTGTGTCAGAAACAAACTTAGTACATGTAGCTTTTATGACAAAACCCAAAAGAGGGTTAAAGGTGGTCACCTTTTTGCTTAGACATCATACCATCAGAGACTTTATTTTCACTTAATATCAGGTGGAAAAGTCACATACCAGCCTTTATTGATAACCATGAAAAAAGTGGTGATCAACTGAAATCATTGTAATAAAATTCTTATGGAGTTCAGCAGTGAGAAAAAGTCAGCAGTGGACTTCAAAAGTGACATTAATGATGATCTTTCATTAACAATAGACTAACTAATGACCTCAATTTCTTGTGATGGTGATAAAGCTTGATTACACAGAATACTCTCTCATAACTGTACAGAACACAAGAATGCTAATATGGCAGCTGATTGACAATACATAGATAATTGCTAGTTGTTTTAGAAAAACCCTACCACCATTAAAACTCTTCCACTATTGTAGCTCTGGAATCGAACCAGGAACCCTTGTATTACAAGGCAAGTGGTTAGTAGTTACTTTAGATAAGCAGACATCATCATAATCACTGTAAAGTGTGTCACTAATCATATGTACCATTATAAGTATCACACACATTATCTATATAGAATTACCAGGGCCTATTGTTAAGGTAAGTGAACCCATGATTTTGGACAATCTGCATATGCTATGATTCTTATAAATATTTTAGATTTTATTGCCACAAAACAGAATTAAGAGACCTTTTTTTTAAGTAAAAGTGGTGGAATGTATATCAACAAATATCAGTAAGTAATCAATATCCTCGGAGAACATAGCTTATTTTTTAAATAAGGATTTGTAGACCTTGGAGACAAAAATTTACTTTTACCAGAACAATTTAAAACTTTCAAAAATCTGCTCTGCCAAGATAATAAAGTAGGTTTTACAATTTTTATGCATAACTAACAATCATAATGATCATTATCTATAATATGTATATTTTATTTTAACAGCATATTTGACAAAATAGACAATTTATTTTAAAAAGTTCCTTAAATTTATGGAAGGATTAAAATATACTATTGTCAACTCAGTTGATGATATAAAATATTTCTTTTTTGTTCATGATTTTACACACTAAAGACTGGTAATATCGATAAACAATTAGTAAGATTATCATGTACATATTAAAACTTTGTTGTAATCCACAGAACATCTTATATAAATATCTGCTTTTAACAATATTAAAAAATACTTTCCATACATGTAGTTGAAAAAGATTAATTTTGTTAAGGAATTTATACATTTGGAAATCCTTTAATATCGGACTTACTTTCTATTACTCACCAAACCGCAGCAAGTAAACGGGAACAGCTATCCCAAATAAGGATAAAAGCGGGAACAAAAAACTAACCTTTTACACTTCACATCACTAAGGAAATTTACTAAGATTTATGAGAATTTATATCATCACAAAGATGAATTGAACACAACATCACATATTTTCACTTCAAAACTTATGATTTGATCTTGTTTTGTAACAAAATAAAGCGCAAAACAACATAAAAACAATTTGACGTTAGGATGCTTAAGAGATTAGCGAAAGAATTTTTTAGGAAGAATGGCCTAATACAAAATACACTATACATTTAAAGTTCGTTTTGCATTATAATCGCGGAATACTCGATCTCGATGCATGTTTTACAAAATTACGACAAATAACACTTTAAAACAACAGTTATTTGGCATCGAGAGAGTTATTTTGACATTTCTGAAGTAATTTTGCATAGAATATATAAATAGTTGTTGTACTGATGTGTCTATTACACCACATGCTCATATAAAAAATTGTGCATAAAAAGTGAAAAGGATTTTTTTTATTAAAAACGTATATCCTAATATAAACATTTTTAAATTCAACTTTTTGAGTTTTTAATCAGCTGTCTTGTCGATAATTGCACAGTTTACTATAACTGCAACAATAAATCTGCACAAATAATGTAAAATGCAGGTTGGTTAAAAAATGTGTATTATTAAATTACATAAAAACACATTAGGATTAAAAAGAACGTTAAGTACAAAATTTTTATTTTATGGTTTATTAAAAATTTACAGCGCAAATTTTTAAATACATTTCATATATCAAAGTTTTCTGCGTAAAATTAACTGAGTAAATCTATTTACTATTTTACCTAATAATCACGTAATGTTTGGAACAGAAACAAGAATTAAATATCTTGTATTTTGCAGTATGTTCTTTTCTTTATTTTGTGTTTGTTATTACTTTACGATACACAATGGATTACATATATAGAAAATACTTATACGTATATACGAATACTTAGTGACATCCGCGTACCGGCAAATGTGGTGCTGAAAGATATTCCACAAAATGGGACCCATAGATGCGGACAACACAGGACCGACCTACGTGGATATAATTTAGGAGTCTATGTGCTGCAGTGGACGTCTGTGAGTTGATGATGGTTATGTTACCACACGGTATTCATTTAAAAAAAAAAAGAAGTGTTGACCTAAAGTTTACATTTACTATAACAGTGCAAAATTAGTCATATTAGTATACGTTTACACAATTGAACACTAATAAGTAAATTAGCGCCATCTATCGAACTTGTTTGAAGTCGTAATCACATTAACTTGTGTCTTTACTTCGTTTCATGTTTGTTTATGCAGATGTCTCTGATAATTTGCGCTATATTTTGGCACTTTACATAATTAAAAAGATTTAAAAACATTGAATTAATCTCTACAAGTAAGTTTTGATAAAAATTTATTAAATAAAAAAAACTTCAGAATGTAAAATGTAAAAAAGCTAAGTTATAAAACGAGATGAGGCAATCATTTGATTGTATTTTTTAATTTATGTATAAATAATTTCTGTTACACAAGTAATTACAGTTACAAGTATTCCCATCAATAAACAATCATCATCATTTTAACTGATGAACGTCTATTGCTGAGTATAGATCACTTGTAATGTATTCCACAGAACTCTAGTCGTAGAGACAAAAATAAAAAAAACTTTTGCTGAGCATGTTCATTGTTTAATTTTATTTTATACAATATGCCAAAAGCATTACTTTTCTGAGTTTTCTTAGAGAGTTCTAAGTTTTAAGATAGTAAATTGACAAAAAAAAATTGCATCGGCCGGGAATCGAACCCGGGCCGCCCGCGTGGCAGGCGAGCATTCTACCACTGAACCACCGATGCTTCTACTATAAAAGATATAACTATATATCAAAACATGAAATATTAAGTAATCGCCATTGGTAATGATGAGGCCTTTTAAAAAAACCAGAAAGTTTTGGTAACATCAATGATTTTTATATAACAAAAACAATTTGGATGATGATGTATTCTGGGTGCAGCATGAATTTCGAGAAGATATGCAAATATAATTTGTGCTAGATTTGATGCTTTATTTATGGGTGGAAGTAGTGGCAGTATCAGCATCCAAGACGAAAAGTCCGGCTTGCATTACTTAGTCATGGATGTTAATTATAAGTAGCGCAACAACATAGATATTAATACTATTGAAGTATAAATACAAAAATAGTAAAGTCGAAAAAGACTAATGTACATTCGAAACATTTCAACCCATGGTGGCGAAACATGGACAAGAACTTAACAAAAAAAATTAATATGTATTAAAGAAGAGAATGGTGTTGGCAAGGACCAGCTGGAAATAAACAAAGACTAATAATAAAGGGTTAGGGATGATGGGAGAAAAGAAAACTGTAATACAAAGTATTGAGAACAGAAAAGGACTTGAGACCGGATACCAAACGCGGCAAAGCGACTTTATTAACAACATCATAAGGGAAGAAAAAAGAGAAGATAAAAAAAAAACATGTATTATACACAAAAAGGAGAAACAAGACGTACTGTATATTGTTTTAAATATATTACAATTTAGTGTATATATTTATGATAAATACAACTTTTAAAGACATATATTATGTAATAGACCCATTAGATTAATATGATTGTAATGAATATAATAATGAATAACTTTAAGTGTTTGAACTTAACCCACAAGCACGTCATTGGGTATAATAAAACGGATCGCAAAGTTTAAGTTGGAGATTATTTGCTAAGTTAAATGATAGTTGAAATCTCATTAATCCATTTTAACCTAAATTCGGAGTAACTTAAATATAAAGTGTTAAGTGTCAAATGCTGATAGGGTTCGCTGCTAGTTTCTGTCGCGTAGGGATTTGAGAGCAATTATAAAGTTTATTATAATGTTTGTGTATTTCTCTGAGTACATATATATGTAATCGCCTTATTATAACGTAACATTTATTAACGAGTTATATATATAGAATGTAACACCTAGTTGAAAAGAAATAAAACAAACACAGATTCAAAAGAAAAATAATTTTCCTGTATATCCTATTATAAGAGTTTCTTATTTTTAATCTGTATGGATCCGACTTCCAGGTACTTTCTGCCAAACGAATAAGTATTATTAAAATCCAATAACTCTGTAAAAATTCGTTGCCTTAAGTAAAAAAAACAGTGGATATCATCTATCTGTAATATTATGGATAAAAAATACAATATGCGGTGCAGAGACATGGTATGATAGTTCCACAGACTAAAATTCATAATACAAGTGATGGAGAGAGCTAAGTTATGTAAGTTGAACAGAAGTTGATGACGTGCCTAACAAAGTTTGCAAACTTAAGTCGGAGTTTTAATTGTCATATCTGCGACGGCAGATGGAGATGAAAATCTTGTTGTAATCCACCACTCAAGGATTTGAGGTCTTCCTTCATGTCCTCGTAAAAAGGAAACAAAACCATGAAACGTCATCGCGATTCCCATACAACCCCTTTCACTAACATTTCATTAATCAAGTTCACAGTCCGCTGTTCTTTGTAATGTTAATATATGAACGGAATCTTTCAGCCGTGTGTCGTTTCAGGCGAACAATCCATTACTCTAACGTGACGGGCTGAATTTCTAAATATTACTATAGAAATGTTACTTTTCCGGGAGAAGGGAAAGCGGCTTTCCAAGCTGGCTTTCCAGGATATAGGTCACACTAACGAAAAAAGAACTTATGTAGGAGTATTTTTATATTATGAAGCTACGAGATGAGCAGCAGCAGAAACGGCTACTTAGAATAATGTGTTGGTTAGGATATTTATATAAAGAGACATGAAATTCAATACTTTAGTGATTTCACTAGTCACAGCGCTGTTTAAACCTGAATAAAGTAATGTTAGTAAACTACTTGGCGACACAAAGGTTATATTTACCTAGATACTTTTACCAGGTGGTAGGTCTCTGTTGCCGGAGACCGTCTGGGTGGGTACCACCGCAGCTCCTATTTCAACCGCCAAATAGTAGTGTGCGAACATTACTGTGTTCCGGTTTGAAGGGCGCTGTAGATAGTGTAATTACTGGGGTAACGAGACTTAACACCTTATGTCTCAAGGCGACGAGCGCAATGTGGTGCAGTGTGTACCATCTTAACTAGCACCACGTTGTCATGGGCAAGTGTATCCCTTACCATCAGGTGAACGTCTTACTCGTCTCGTCGCAAAGTAGTATAAAAAAAAAAGATAGTTTTTGTTGTACAGCTGGCGAATCATCAATCTCTGATGCTCTATGGTAGTGTATATGCAGTATACAGATCTGAAGGTAGCTGTAGCTAGAGAAATTGAAAGGATTAACGAGTTTAAGCAATTAGTGTAGCCACAGCCGAAGATTTACGGAGAATCCATAAGATATGTATGCTTTGGGTTTATAACAAGTTCAATGTTGCGTAGTGTAAATATATTAACTATCGTGCAATTTAAATAGACTTAGAGTATAGGGAGTAAGAGGAGCGTATCAGTTCATAGAATTAAGTAGAATATAATAATAATAAAAAAAAATGTTATAGTAAAAAGGATGCATCGGCCGGGAATCGAACCCGGGCCGCCCGCGTGGCAGGCGAGCATTCTACCACTGAACCACCGATGCTTACATTAAATAAATTATAATCTATCAATCATAACGAAGAGAAAGTCAAACGGTAACATATCGACATCACACATGATTACTTATCTTCGATTATAAAATAAAAACAAATTTCTAATTTAACGGGTACTTAATTTACTACAATTTATTATATTCCCAGTGAAGAAACTTTACAGAGAAGTTTTGAAGATAATAAGGGTATATCCCTCATCATAGATTAAGTACACTGATACAAAACTTTACAACGATACATGACAGTTGTGGTTAAATAAAACCGGTTTTATCGGAAATATGAACTTTGCTACGTTTGATAAATTGCTTCTCTTTGTTAAACTAAAATTTAAAGACTACACGCTAAATTAAACTGTATAGCGATTGCATAAAGTTTATAATACGTTGGAAGAGAAATTCGCGAGTAGTGTGAATGTACGATGATGAACATTATCTACATCGCCGTACATTACTAAACAGTAAGCAGTTATTATGTTAGTAACTGATTTAATTGACAAATAAACAAAAATAGTAATTAATAAAGAAATGTTTAGAAACTCTATCTTTTATATAGACGAGAATTGAGAATTAGTAAATGGCTTGTGCTTAAGAAGTTTCTAGTATATAAGTGATGGTTTTTTAGTATTTTTCTATTGCCGGAGGTCTAATCTTGGTACTACCATAACATATTTCTGCCGCCAAACAGCAGTATGCAAGGATGTAACTATCTAGATAATAGAAGATAGAGCAGAATAGAAGAGAAATTTATTGAATTGACGCCATGCAAGACAAAAGAAAAATAGTAAACAAGATGACATTTTTTTTACTGTTTGACTATATTGAATAATTTATAGTTTGTTTGCAAGCATCGGTGGTTCAGTGGTAGAATGCTCGCCTGCCACGCGGGCGGCCCGGGTTCGATTCCCGGCCGATGCATTGATGTCTTTTTTGCATATCATGAGGTGACTCCTTCCAATTGAAGAAATTGATTTTTTTACGAAGTTGTGTGCCTTTTGATTTTTACCTATATTTTAAATAAAAAAATATTTTCTTTTCTCATAGACAAAGACGAGGTCCGTTAGATGCGAGAGATAGATCTTTTTGAAGAATGACCACGTAAAAAAAATCTTTAAAATTTTGTTAGCTCCAAACCTAAAAATGTCAAAAACTTTATATATACATATTGACAGTAATATCCTTACAATATTTGTTCTATTTTCATTATGACTAATCTAATATATAAAATTCTCTAGTCACAATGTTCGTTCTCATACTCCTCCGAAACGGCTTTACCGATTCTTATGAAATTTTTTGTGCATATTCAGTAGGTCTGAGAATCGGTTACTATCTATTTTTCAAACCTCTAAGTGATCAGGGTTGCCCACACCAAAAAATTTTTTTTATTTTTTGGGATTTTTTTTTCTATTTTAATTTATTATTGTGTGGCATCAAAAACTACATACAACCCTAAATTTTCACTTTTCTATCACCAACCCTCCAACCCCCTGCTTTTTAATAGACATTTTAATATTTTTGTCTCGCTCGATATCATCAATTATACATGGCCACGTATCAAACCGCGTGGCTGTAAACTCCAAAAAAAAAATATTATCACTTGGTAAGTGATCCCCTCTACGTGTGTACCGGTGTCACCTCTCACCAGTACACAGCACGGAGTGGGGATGACAACGAATGCTATATCTCTCAAACATTATGCCTTTTGTCACTCCCTCTACATATAAATATATTCTCAAGCAACTTTATTATTTATTTATTAATAACTAATGTCATTGAATATAATTTATTATTAATCTATAATACAAATATGTGTCGGTAAGCGCATCACTCTACAACGCTAGGACCAATATGGCCAATTTGAGAAAAATTCGAATAATCGCCGGGAAGCCCCTAAAAACAGCGCTTTTCTTTTTCCTATACAAACGTTCTCTAACTAAAATGTAGGGTCAATTTGAACTTTATTGCTATTTCATAAAGTTCATATTAAATTACAAGCTTTCACTGCTGTCTAAGCAATGTAGGTGCGTTCGTAACGCTAAAGAGTCAATTTTAACTTTATTACAGCTGCTCAAAGTTCAAATTAGATCATTCTTTCAAAAGTGTGCGTATGCGCGTCGGAGGATCTAACGCCGCGTGCCGAAATTAAAACGAATGAAATAATAACATAAATAGTCACAAAATGTAAGAGCTAAAGATCATTACTGCTGATTTTCAATTAGGTCGGCTTCGCGGTATTATTTATTTTGTTTTAGTTTCTTTTTCACGACATCACATCAGTCCAGCACAAACCGCGTTACCGTCTGGCGGACCTAACAGACTTCATTCCGTCAAAAAGATTTGGAATGAGGCAGTTATTGGAAAATGGAACATGGAAAACGGAAAACGGAAAATGGAAAATGAAAAAGGAAAATGGAATATTGGAACATTGAAACATTGGAATACTGGAATATTGGAATATGGATATGGATATGGATATGGATATGGATATGGATATGGATATGGATATGGATATGGATATGGATATGGATATGGATATGGATATGGATATGGATATGGATATGGATATGGATATGGATATGGATATGGATATGGATATGGATATGGATATGGATATGGATATGGATATGGATATGGATATGGATATGGATATGGATATGGATATGGATATGGATATGGATATGGATATGGATATGGATATGGATATGGATATGGATATGGATATGGATATGGATATGGAAAAATGGAAAATGGAAAATGGAAAATGGAAAATGGAAAATGGAAAATGGAAAATGGAAAATGGAAAATGGAAAATGGAAAATGGAAAATGGAAAATGGAAAATGGAAAATGGAAAATGGAAAATGGAAAATGGAAAATGGAAAATGGAAAATGGAAAATGGAAAAGGAAAAGGGAAAAGGGAAAAGGGAAAATGGAAAATGGAAAATGGAAAAGGAAAATGGAAAATGGAAAATGGAAAATGGAAAATGGAAAATGGAAAATGGAAAATGGAAAATGGAAAATGGAAAATGGAAAAGGAAAATGGAAAAGGAAAATGGAAAATGGAAAATGGAAAATGGAAAATGGAAAATGGAAAATGGAAAATGGAAAAGGAAAATGGAAAATGGAAAATGGAAAATGGAAAATGGAAAATGGAAAATGAAAAATGAAAAATTGAAATCTGACATCTGAAATCTAGAAACAAGAAACCAGTAAACCAGAAACCAGAAACCAGAAACCAGTAAACCAGAAACCAGTAAACCAGTAAACCAGTAAACCAGTAAACCAGTAAACCAGTAAACCAGTAAACCAGTAAACCAGTAAACCAGTTAAACCAGTAACCAGTAAACCAGTAAACCAGTAGTAAACCAGTAACCAGTAAACCAGGTAAACCAGTAACCAGTAACCAGTAAACCAGTAAACCAGGTAAACCAGTAAACAGTTAAACCAGTAACCAGTAAACCAGTAAACCAGTAACCAGTAAACAGTAAACCAGTAACAGTAAACCAGAAACCAGTAAACCAGTACACCAGTAAACCAGGTAAACCAGTAAACCAGTAACAGTAAACCAGTTAACCAGTAAACCATGTAAACCAGTAAACCAGTATAAACCAGTAAACCAGTAAACCAGTAGTAAACCAGTAAACCGTAAACCAGTAACCAGTAAACCAGTAAACCAGTAAACCAGTAAACCAGTAAACCAGTAAACCAGTTAACCAGTAAACCAGTAAACCAGTAAACCAGAAACAGTAAACCAGTAAACCAGTAAACCAGAAACCAGTAAACCAGGTAAACCAGTAAACCAGTAACCAGTAAACCAGTAGTAAACCAGTAAACCAGTAAACCAGTAAACCAGTAAACCAGTAAACCAGTAAACAGTAAACCAGTTAAACCAGTAAACCAGTAAACCAGTTAAACCAGTAAACCAGTAAACCAAGTAAACCAGTAAACCAGTAAACCAGTAAACCAGTAAACCAGTAAACAAGTAAACCAGTAAACCAGTAAACAGTAAAACAGTAAACCAGGAAACCAGTAAACCAGTAAACCAGTAAACCAGTATAAACCAGTAAACCAGTAAACCAGTAACCAGTAAACCAGTAAACCAGAAACCAGTAAACCAGTAACCAGTAAACCAGTTAACCAGTAAACCAGTAAACCAGTAAAACCAGTAAACAGTACACCAGTACACCGTACACCAGTAAACCAGTAACAGTAAACCAGTTAAACCAGTAAACAGTAAACCAGTACACCAGTAAACCAGTACACCAGTTACACCAGTACACCAGTACACCAGTACACCAGTAAACCAGTTAAACAGTAAACCAGTTAAACCAGTAAACCAGTAAACCATAAACCAGTAACCAGTAAACCAGTAACCAGTAACCAGAAACCAGAAACCAGTAAACCAGAAACCAGTAAACAGTAACCAGTAAACAGTAAACCAGTAAACCAGTAAACCAGTAACCAGTAAACCAGAAACCAGAAACCAGAAACCAGAAACCAGTAAACCAGTTAAACCAGTAAACCAGTTAAACCAGTAAACCAGTACACCAGTTACACCAGTACACAGTACACCAGTAAACCAGTACACCAGTACACAGTACACCAGTAAACCAGTAAACAGTAAACCAGTACACCAGTTACACCAGTACACCAGTTACACCAGTACACAGTACACCAGTAAACCAGTTAAACCAGTAAACAGTAAACCAGTACACCAGTAAACCAGTAAACCAGGTAAACCAGTAAACCGTAAACCAGTAAACCGTAAACCAGTAAACCAGTAAACCAGTAAACCGTAAACCAGTAAACAGTAAACCAGTAAACCAGTAAACCAGTAAACCAGAAACCAGTAAACCAGTACACCAGTTACACCAGTACACCAGTTACACCAGTACACCAGTTACACCAGTACACCAGTTACACCAGTACACAGTACACCAGTAAACCAGTACACCAGTACACCAGTTACACCAGTACACCAGTTACACCAGTACACCAGTACACAGTACACCAGTACACCAGTAAACCAGGTAAACCAGTAAACCAGTTAAACCAGTAAACAGTAAACCAGTAAACAGTAAACCAGTAACCAGTAAACCAGTTAAACCAGTAAACCAGTTAAACCAGTAAACCAGTAAACAGTAAACCAGTAAACCAGTACACCAGTTACACCAGTACACCAGTAAACCAGTAAACAGTAAACCAGTACACCAGTAAACCAGTAAACCAGTTAAACCAGTAAACCAGTTAAACCAGTAAACCAGTTAAACCAGTAAACAGTAAACCAGTACACCAGTACACCAGTACACAGTACACCAGTACACCAGTACACCAGTAAACCAGTAAACCAGTTAAACCAGTAAACCAGTACACCAGTTACACCAGTACACCAGTTACACCAGTACACCAGTAAACCAGGTAAACCAGTAAACCAGTAAACAGTAAACCAGTAAACCAGTTAAACCAGTAAACCAGTTAAACCAGTAAACCAGAAACCAGTAAACCAGGTAAACCAGTAAACCAGTTAAACCAGTAAACCAGTTAAACCAGTAAACCAGAAACCAGTAAACCAGTAAACCAGTTAAACCAGTAAACCAGTACACCAGTACACAGTACACCAGTAAACCAGAAACCAGTAACCAGTAAACCAGGTAAACCAGTAAACAGTAAACCAGTACACCAGTTACACCAGTACACAGTACACCAGTACACCAGTTACACCAGTACACCAGTACACCAGTTACACCAGTACACCAGTACACAGTACACCAGTACACCAGTTACACCAGTACACAGTACACCAGTACACCAGTACACCAGTTACACCAGTACACAGTACACCAGTACACCAGTAAACCAGTAAACCAGTAAACCAGTAACCAGTAAACCAGGTAAACCAGTAAACAGTAAACCAGTACACCAGTACACAGTACACCAGTACACAGTACACCAGTACACAGTACACCAGTACACAGTACACCAGTACACAGTACACCAGTACACAGTACACCAGTACACAGTACACCAGTAAACCAGAAACCAGAAACCAGTAAACCAGTTAAACCAGTAAACAGTAAACCAGTAACCAGTAAACCAGTAAACCAGGTAAACCAGTAAACAGTAAACCAGTACACCAGTTACACCAGTACACCAGTACACAGTACACCAGTAAACCAGTTAAACCAGTAAACCAGTAAACAGTAAACCAGTAACCAGTAAACCAGTAAACCAGTAAACCAGTTAAACCAGTAAACAGTAAACCAGTACACCAGTAAACCAGTTAAACCAGTAAACCAGGTAAACCAGTAAACCAGTTAAACCAGTAAACAGTAAACCAGTACACCAGTAAACCAGTTAAACCAGTAAACCAGTTAAACCAGTAAACCAGTTAAACCAGTAAACCAGTTAAACCAGTAAACCAGTACACCAGTTACACCAGTACACCAGTAAACCAGTTAAACCAGTAAACCAGAAACCAGTAAACCAGTTAAACCAGTAAACCAGAAACCAGAAACCAGTAAACCAGTAAACAGTAAACCAGTAAACCGTAAACCAGTAAACCAGTAAACCAGTTAAACCAGTAAACCAGTACACCAGTAAACCAGTTAAACCAGTAAACCAGTTAAACCAGTAAACCAGTACACCAGTTACACCAGTACACCAGTTACACCAGTACACCAGTAAACCAGTAACCAGAAACAAACAAACAAAAGTTCATATTAAATAACAAGCTTTCACTGCTGTCTAAGAGATGTAGGTGCGTTCGTAACGCTAAAGAGTCAATTTGCACTTTATTACAGCTGCACAAAGTTCAAATTCAATTATTCTCTCAAAGAACTCTTCACCGTTCGCTCTTACGCTGCCGATATCTAGCTGCTTTCACCAGATTGTCAGTCTTCAGTTGAAAATCTATATACAAATTATCTAAAGGTCTCATTAATGATTAATTTCAGCAGGCTGCCGCGTGTTTACAGTGCGGTCCACGGAGTACAACCCGGGGCCATACATCCAGCACGTCCGCATTGTATGATACCACGTCGGTATAGAACATATAGCGTATCCGATGACGTGACTTGGATCCAAACATTAATATATTTACTCACACCGCACAAATTGCGTTGTTGTTTCGATAAAACTATGTGATGTTGCTTAATAAAAATTTCATTACGTAAACATATCATTACTTGAACTAATAACACGATTAATATCTGGTTAAACTAATAATAATACTCTTGAATGTTTAGTATTTAATTTTATTTGTTACTAGCTGTTACCGGCGACTAAGTTCGCCTGGTATTTAAATAGAAGAAATATAGTTTAATAAATGAAAGAAATACAGAAAAAGTATATAGCGTCGATACAACTTTCCTATTTGAATCGAATTTTACACAAACTTTCAATTTATTTTTTGTAAAATACTATTTTCTTCTATTTTATTAGCGTAAGTTAGTCCTTGTTACATCAGCAATCTGCTAGTGAAAGTCTCGTCAAAATCGGTCCAGCCGTTTCCGAGATTAGCCGGAACAAACAGACACAAAAATTTGAAAAAAACTTTGCTTTGGTATATGTACCTCGTGTACATCCATGTGCACTTAATAAAAAGCGGTTATTTTAATATTACAAACAGACACTCCAATTTTATTTAGTTGCATACACAGGTTTTTCTTGACGGGGGTTTATTTCACAGATTTTCTACTTTTCGTGACTTTTCATGTCTGAAGTTTGGCTCTCCTTACGTTATGTAACCTAAGTAAATATTAAAGTTTAAATATAAAGACGTAGCTATTGAAATTACGAAGTAAAAACGTCATTTTAATTCTTTTAAAAATATTTATTGCGGGTTCAACGCAATCTTATATTTAAACGATGAAAATGTGAAGTTGTTGAAATATATTAGTAGTTTTGTTCTATCACCAACTGAGCACCGCAGACGTTTTACCATCTGATGGTAAGTTATAACAAAGCTCAAGATTAAAAGCCTTCTCCGTGATAAAATATATAAATAGTCATCATAATATCATCAGTTGTTATCAAATAATAGAGTCCGAAGACCGTCAAGGTGTGCAAATATTACTGTGTTTCGTTTTAAAGGATGTAGCTAGTAAATTTACTGGTTGAGAGTTAACATATTTAGAGTTAAAGCGATATGCACATTCTGGTGTAGTGTTTATCTTACTAATTACAACTAAATAATTCCAGTTGTATTACTTATCACCATGTAAGCGTTCTACGCGTCTTGTTGTAAAAGAGCTGAATATGTTAACTTCAATGCTATATGTACAATAAAATCAAGGTAATGTTATTACATAATATCACGTTTAGTGTAAAATGTCGCGTACAAAAATAATTTATCGTGTTTTAGTTGAACATGTATATTATCTTCAATCGATCTTTTACGTGATTAATGATTTATTAGTCTTTAACAACAGTCTCATGTGAACTTCGCCTTAATATGAATATACATTGTTAATAATAATATACTAATATTTTTGTACTGGTGGTAAGTATCCTTGGAAGGCGAATTTTGGGCGCTGTGGTTATATTATAATCCGTTCACCAGGAAGAGAAAGTTAATTAATGGTATTAGATTTTTATTTATTTTTTTTTCCTCTTTATTTTTTTTTTTTGGGGCTTTTATCCCTTAGGAACATGCCGGCCCCATTGATACAAAACCTAACAAGAACACAAAAAATGAAAAACTTAAGAATAAACGCAAAATAGAAAAAAAATACACCTCTTAATTGAATTATAAAAAAAAAATTTAAGTAAAAAATATAATAGTGCTAAGGGAGTCCTTAATCCATAAGCATGTCAAAAATATCTAGTGCTGCGTTGGAGTTTGGCTTACACAAAATCATTTGTAGAGCACCTATGTCTTGTATATTAATGTCATGCTTATGGATTAATAACTCCCTTTTAGTGTTATACTTCACACAAGATTTTTAATTTGAGTTTTAAACTTATATTCTCGCTGTCGCTTGTGTCTGTAGCCAATCCTTTACTATCTGTAAGGGTCAAGGCAATAAAACACACTGACGTAGCATGTTACCTACTGGAGGATATTACTGACATCTACCCCTGACGTTGATGGGTGATTTGTTACAAACCTGTTTTTAGTTTTAATCGCTACGACGTTATTCTGTTTATATACTTAATCTTATTCTTTATGTTCATGAAAACAATCGTACAAATACTTTTTTCAAATCAATCTCAGTTCACTTCCGACAAAATTTGGTAAAGGAAAAACTGTAACAATAATATAAAAAATGATTTACACACTTTTATGTATGTAGTATGTCATGAACTAGACATAAAATAATGTACAAAATATGCAAGTTGATAAGAAGATAATCCTTTACTCTCTTCTTGAACTTTTAAAAGTAGTACATATTTATTTATTTTTAGAAATATATTTGTAATCTCTAATTCCATATTGTTATTTGGTTATTATATAATATGCACGAAATCAGTTTTCAAACCAAATTAAAAACATACAGCAAATTAATCTGCTAAACTTATATACTAATATACTAAAATATATGTATACTGTTTAAACTAAAATATTATCTTTGAAATAAAATCATTATGAAAACAGTTCAGTTAGTTTAGAAGCTATTGTTTCCGTGATGGAGTTTCGAAGATCCTGTGACCTCTCCAAACGCTGAGGACGACTGATGTGAGGGTTTTAGTTGGTCCACATACCCTTGTCTTCCCCCAGAAAGTGGGGTATGTTTGGGAATATTCCACCTTCTGATATCAAAATGCAAATGTATTATTTTTCATTCAATACACGTGTATAAAAGCGGACATAATTTAGAATTACTGTTTTCTCTGTTAAAGAGAATTAAAAATAATAACGTGGTCGTTTTCGTCATAAGAAAAAAAATTCTGCATCGGCCGGGAATCGAACCCGGGCCGCCCGCGTGGCAGGCGAGCATTCTACCACTGAACCACCGATGCTTATATACATACTTTCAAATGTTAAAAACATTAATTTACAGTTAAAGTAGAAAATGATAAACATAGATGATGATCATAAGTCGTTACTGGTAACTAAGTGAGAATACGAGTCGGATTTTTGTACTAATGGTACACGGAATAGCAGATTAACAATTTGAGAATGGTGTATAACCAGATTTGTAAAAACCCTGCCACCAACCATATAATACGTGGCCTCGGGATTGAACCGGGAACCTTTACGTTATAAGAGTCTGCCATTGCTCCGTGAAGGTAGCAAACATTAAATTAAGAAAAATAATCTATACGATTTAGACAAAATATTTTATTACAAAACAAAACTTTTTGTTCTTATGCCAAGAAACGAGGGTAAGTTGAAAGTAGACTTTACTTAAGTACTAAGCTGAAGTGGTTAGTTTTTAACAGACTCTCTGCTCTACTAATCCCTCGAGCAGAGCTAAAACCCTGGTGAAAGATCACTCCCCGCTTTCCCTTTTTAGAGCCGAGCGGTACTGCTACCATTTTCTTAAAGAATCTCGACTCTGAAAGCGACTTACCACTTTACCCCATTTCGCTGAAATGTATAACTTGACTTAAAAAGTTCACAGTTTTTAAGTCTTATGCGTTTGAAAGGTTTCAGTTTTTAACTTAGTATTGTTATATGAAGAACGTATTTTAAACATAACGCTTACGATACGCCCGTCTCTTAAGTTAATAAGTGATGCAGGTTAAAAATATATGCGGCCTTTTAAAGGGACGCTTCTGTGAGTGGCGCTTTTAGAACTTAAATAACTTGCAACTTCTTTCATTTTCCCACTTAGCTTATTAGAAAGCCCCTCGAGTGTTGCGCTTGATTAAACTTTTTGCTGAAGCGGGCCTGGATGTCGGAGAGGGCATGAGAGGGGGGAGGACATGAAAAAGAAAATGGAGCTTAGATTAAACACATCAAACATGCCTAAGTGTTCATTAAGTGTTGTTACTTTCAGATTGCACGTATTTGTTCACTGAATATCTTAACTTGCTGTATATAGTAATTGAAACCAATATTTCAGTGACACATTGCATTATTTAAATTTATCAGGTCTTGACTCTCTCCAAATGAATGAAGGAATCGAGTCCCACTAGTGGGAACATTGAAAAGTTTGTTTATAACAAAATCCTGTCAACTATTGACGGTTTTTTGGAGTAACATCAGCTGAAAATATTTTACTCTAAAGCATATTTTTTCAGAAGAAGCTTAAGCAACGGCTTTTAATTACTTTGAGATATAAAGTATATGATATAAAATACATAATTTAATTTATAGAAAGATGTAATTATATTCCTTTGCCGTCGCACTCATGCTGCCCCGAGATCCCTTTTCAATTATCCTTCGGAGTTTCCATAGAGCTTCGCGCTAATAAATAATGAAATATTTTGTTATAATATAAAAAGTTCGCAGCTTTATTTACTCTAGAATATTATGTCCTAGAATTTATACGGTTAACCGTTTCATAAAAGTCAATGGAAAGATATGTATAGTTAAAAAAATATCATCGAAATCTGACAAAAATTATGCGTGAAACAAAAAACATTTCCAATTGATAACTTTTCTTTAAAATTTAAAAAAGATTTTGCATCGGCCGGGAATCGAACCCGGGCCGCCCGCGTGGCAGGCGAGCATTCTACCACTGAACCACCGATGCTTATACCAACATTATAATATATATATTACTCATAGCAAAGAGAAAGGCAAGGAAGAAGCGCAAAATGATTCTTCCATTATTACTTGTCTGTGATCAAACAGTAAGAATAACATCTAACTAAGCAGAACTTATTGTTGGATAATATCAGAACGCAGTAACGTTTGCATACTACTGTTTGTCAGCGCAAATACACGCTACGGTGGTCTATCTAGATTCTAGACTATCTTCGTCTACAGCGAGTATGACGTGTGCGAGGTGAACGGAAATAGAAAGGAGATGCGCGATCTTCGGAAATTCGTGTCATGATGACGTCACATGACATCGTTACTACAGCGCCACACCGTGTCATCACAACGAACCTATCAATAACGATATACTTTAAAAACCAGGATATCAATATTTGTTGACTTCAGCCATGATCCTCTCATCTTACCTCCGGAGCAAGTTTCCCTTTATTATCAGTAGTTAGGAGGAAAGATTGGATTCTCTTTTTCATCATGATCATGATCATGATCATTAGGATGATTAATCGCTGACGTAGCATATTAGAAACAAGGACAGATTATGTTATTGTATCACTTTTCGGCAGTCTAAGGTACACTTTCAGATTTATCCGCGTCTCTATCAGAGCTGATAGCACAGTTCGGCTTCTGTTCTAGTAAGAGGTACTGGAATAAACAGCGTGACTTGCTGTGAAGTTAAGTTAAAGTGGCAATGGACGAGCCGCTTATTATAAATATCGGTCGGCTGGTGGGCGATAGAGAACCTAGATTCATCTGGAACTGCAGATTTCTTCTTCATCATCATTATAAAAAACCGGAACACGGCCACTGCACAGCATAATTCACCAAAGATTTTCATGATAGGAGAATGGGAAAGAATTCCTTGGGTGTTTTGATTATATAACTGTTTAGTTAATTTACTATACTATAAAACACAGTTCTTAAAGCATTTAGCCAACATGAAAAAGAAGAGGAAGTAAGTAAAGAGAAAGCTAAATTATGGAACTGGGAATTGAAACATATAACGTAAAATCCGTGGCACCAGAAGCAAAATGAATAGGAGCTTATCTATATTATTATAATAAAAAACTGAATCTAAACTTATCTTAGAAGTAAAGAGAATGGGATGACATAAGCTGAAGGAAACCCGTATTCGTAAAGGTGTTCATATCTATTGTATTTGTTACAAAAGTGTTTAGTATTAAAGAAAATTGTGTATGATAGGAAATGTACTTAATATATAACATATATACTATTGTAGCCAATGTTTAGGAAACTTAAAAGCTGCCACCAGGGATATACAGTTAGCGGATCTCTTTGAGACAAACTAGTCGTTGACTGTAATTTCAAGCCTTAGTCGACAAACCCAAGGGATTACTGTGTTGTCTATGCTCATAATTTAATATGTATTAATACAAAATACACAAGCTGTATTTAAATATAGTATTTACAATATTGTAATACTATTTAGTAAGATTTATGATGGAATACTACTTCACGAAGAAGCTAAAGGTTTCTTTAACCGACCGCTAATACACTAAAGTTAAAATTTTCCTCTCAACATATGAATTACTACAATATCTCCTTATTCATTGATATTTTAAAATAATTCCTATCTTCAGAGATGCAAAAATATTATACCACAGAATTATTTTCACGTGTTTGTAAAGGAGATTGCATCGGCCGGGAATCGAACCCGGGCCGCCCGCGTGGCAGGCGAGCATTCTACCACTGAACCACCGATGCTTATGATTAAGTCGACTAATTTAAATAGTCCCGAAAAAATTTTTTTTTGCTGAACAAATTATACATTCGTCAGTAAAAAGCTATCGCCGTCTGAAGCTGAACTGTGTTATTTCATCATCGCAAACATTATAATCTGAAAGAAACCCACTGATGGGTATGCCCAGCTGTGGGCTAGATCTGTATTCTTTACTTCCTTATTATTCATTTTCTCTACTTTCTTTTTTTCACGTATTTTAATTTTCTTTCTTAGTCTCTTACTCTGCGATGTGAAGTGACACGAATTCAATTTGCCTCGTGCACTTCGACGGCTGCAAGTTAAATGAGACTGAAATTACTTTGCAACTTTTCAGTAACACCAAGTCTTTAAAAAAATGGCTACTTTTTACATTTAAAAACAATATTATAATGTCTCGACAGCATTTTACTACAGTTACAATTAATGTAGTATTATTAACCAATTAAAAATATCGAAGCTTTTATAACGTATAACGAAATCATTATATCTACTCGCTAAGTAGTTATTAAGATGTAAATAAGTATAAATCCAATATACTTCAATGCATTTACTTCTTGTTATCCAAAAGACAGTTTCAATTAATAAAAGTACTGTGTTCCAGTTTGTAGAGAGTTTGTACTAATACAGTAATTTGAATTAGTTAATGTACAACAGTTAGAATTATTAGACTTAACATTTAAAACTTCAGAGCTTAAATAACCTAAGTTACGTCTTATTACGAAGGTATTTCTGTATTTGTAACAAAATTGTAGCATAACAGTGTTGTGAACTGTAGTAATATTATAATAAAAAAAAGTTATAATTAATAGTAATTTAAAAATTTGTCAATGCATCGGCCGGGAATCGAACCCGGGCCGCCCGCGTGGCAGGCGAGCATTCTACCACTGAACCACCGATGCTTGTATTGCTACTAATAGTATATATCTATCAGCAAAGAGAAAGGCATCGCAACGAGGAAACAAAAATTACCACACAGGTAGAGATGCCCAGCTTGCAGTAAACATTGCAGTAAACTATTTAGTAATAATACTAAAGCAATGATTTAAATAAAAATTAATAAATTATACATATCAAAAAATTACATTACATCACTTTTATGGTGATTGCTCAGTTTTGTATGTACGTGAAAGGCACCGGGTTCGATTCTCACAGTTTGAGATTTCGGTGAGAGAAAACATTGTAAGAAAGCGGACATGTTCTACGAGAATCAGCTGCCGCAAAAATAATTTATTGCATCGGCCGGGAATCGAACCCGGGCCGCCCGCGTGGCAGGCGAGCATTCTACCACTGAACCACCGATGCTTGCTTATAACAATTTAAATAACACGTAATTAAATATAACTATAGTATCACAACGAAATATGTATCTAAATTATGAAGTAAATAAAGTAAACTATTTTTTTATAGATAAAATAGTAGACTGTTATGTATATAACTTATCATCTATGTAGATATGAAAGTGGATGATTTTATTTGAGAAAGCTAATCTTCAAAACCTAATTGAATCAACTCAACTGGTGCAGGGGTTAAGCGTTTGATTTTCCACACGGAGGTCCCTGGTTCGATTCCCTGGCCATATATTCCAAGCTGTTAATATATAACAGCCATAGTATTTTGGATGAGCACGCTTCACCATCCACAGCTGTGGATAAAAAGGTCAAATCTCGTTACCTCAGTAATTTCATAAGTTACAGCGCCCATCAAACTGGAACACAGTAATTTATATGTATAAAATATAATAGGTGTCTGTTACTGGAGACTAAAAAAGTTAAACTGTCTTCCGGTTCGAAATAGAGTTTTAGCTAGTGAAATTACTAAGATATTACGTATGTTACGTCATCTTCTTTCTACTTCTTTCACTAACAAGCACTACCAGTGTGTTTAAATTAAATTTCCCCCTTCGCATTAAAACCGCGTCGCATAATTCCGCTACGGAATACATTAATACTAAATACGTAACCATAATTCCGTGCGGTTCAAATGAAATTGTTGCCACATTTAATATATGCGAAATTTTGCCACTGATTGCATTGATTTTGTTTTGAAATGATTAAATTTATATTCATTAAGAAAATTAATCATATTTATTGTACAAACATTCTGCTATTTCTTGTTTCGCCACCGACGTCGGAGAAATTTTTATAATAATCGCTCCAGTCGTGAAATTACCTGAAAAAGACATTTTTTTTATCCACAACAGTCGAACATTGAATCACAATTTCAAATGATATTAAAAGACAATGAAGCTTTGGATAGTAAAGCGATAGAATAGTAAAGTATTCTTAGTCTTAGTAAATCAATTATGGCGGCATAGTCATAATATGAAAGTGTTTAGCTTACAGGTTTAAAAAAACCATATCACAATAAGTATTAACGGGAATCGAATAAGGTACCGTTACGAAGCAAACTCTAACCACTGACACACGATAGCAATTAAATTCATCCAATGACTAAAGTGGGAAAAGAATCTTAGATTAACTTTCTCAAACATAAATCATTCACTTTTAAATATACATAGATAATGAATTATGTACATAATAGTCGACTATTTCATTACGAAATGATAGTTTACTTAATTTAGTTTATAATTTAGGTTAATATGTATCAAGTTGTAACTTTAAACATTTGTTTTTAAATACAAGTAGCGATGGTTCAATGGAGAATACTCGCTGTCACGGCCCGGGCACAATTTATGTTCGATACAATACTTACATACGATGCTTAACCACTTTGAGATGGAGATAATTTAAACAGATAGTACAGACGAAAGGTCAAAAGTTTTAAAACTTCAAATTAGTAAGTGCTGTAGCTAATATACTTAGCTAAATCAAATCAGATTTTCGTATTACCATTGCATTTTTATCCAAACATTACTGTTAAAGAAAAATTTATTATGAAACTGAAACAGAATAGCTACTCAGTCTATAATCATAGCTTTAATAAAGATTCTCTTATTAAAACGGTTCGAGCAAAAAAATCTAGATCATCTTATATTTTTGCTCTTGTTCGGATTTCCATCCGGTTCTATTAACGCGCGGACTGCAATATTTTAAATTTAAATCTATTCCGTTAGAATTTTAAGGATCTACGCTGCGATATCCTCAAGTGGGAGACGAGTGATAATCCACCACCCGACCCTTAGCTTAAAAGAGGTTTGAGGAGGGAATAAGAGAGAACGACCAATTAACTCATAAATATTACCATCATACGGTCCTTAATCCGGACGCTTAACATGAACAACAAATAGATACTTTTTGGTGTAGTATATATTTAATAATATCCATAACTGGATGTGTTAATGATGATATGTCAATTATCACCAGTATATAAAAGAAGTATAGATATGATGATTTTTTCATTGTTTTAAACATAACGAAACAACTGTCTGATAAAAAGCTAAGTTTTATATAAGGTGCTTGATTTTATGTTTCGATCTACATATGTACATTAGCACTTGATCTAAATTTCACTCGGTTTTAAGTGACAATGAAACTGTGCACAATGAAGTGTCATCGTTCCGAATTCTTCCTACCATCATGTTAGCTCTATAACATGTACTTACGAAATTAAATAAATAAAAAAAAAGAAATATTTAAATAAGTATGCTCGTGTGTGTAGCTTTTTTTCATTTTGAGCGAGAGCTTCTAAGAGGAGCGGTCGGAATTTCGAAACCAACTCCGATTGTCATCTCTGTGGAGCTGAATGTGTTGCCAGGGAACTGCTCACTTCCAGAACCAAATTTCATTTAAAACCTTTTAAAAATATAGTGATGTTAAGAGGTTTAACAATATCGTTTCTTAACAACATTTGCAAATACGGTCAAACTTCAGTTTTTTTAAAACTAGAAATTGTAATACATATATTTAGTTAAGATTTTGTGTATATATAGTTAAATTTTGATGAGAAAATTTTGTCAAAATTTACTCACAAAACTAGATATGGGATTTTTAAAGTAATTTAGCTAAGGGTCTAAAGTATTACTTTTCGAAAATCTATTGATAAATAGTTTAACAATCCCTAGTCTTTATTGCTTTATGTATAGGTATAAAATATATACAATATTGTTTATGTTTAAATATAATTGATTGCTATGTAAATATATTTCTACAGTTAGGTTTGAATAATTCAGGCTTTACTTATTTCATATTCTACCTCGTCCGACGTTCGTTGTAAAACCTACAAAATATTACCGACGAGCTATAAATTTACTCCTGTAACATTCCTAGAATTTACTACGTGAGATGCAAAGCCCACGGATGTCTACGCCCACGTTATAAGTTAAACTTAATTGACGACGTATGCAGTAAGTTATATTGAGTCTAATAGATAGCTGTTACATAAATGAAGAAGAAAAAGATATATTGTTTATACTAGCTGAAAGTCTAGCTAGAATATTTAAGAAGATCTATCATGATTTTTTTAACCATTTTCCAAATGAAAACTACATTAGATTATAATTAATCGGTTAACTATTATAAATAAAAAGTATACTTAACTAAAAACTGGTTAACAGTAAACCATATTATTGAAACAGTTAAGTCACTGAAAGTTTGTTATGTGTATTATATTTAGAATAAGAAAATAGGAAATTTGAAATATTGGGTGCGATTAAAAGAAATTTAAATTATATTAAATGTTGTTTTACAATTTAATACAATTCAATATTTCTATGATGGGAAAAGCAAAGTAATGCACCGGCCGGGATTCGAACCCGAGTCATCCGCATTGCAGGCGCGCATTTATCCACTAAACCACTAATATTTTTAAAAATTCGCTTTAATTATTGTATTTAGTTGTTACAAATTACTCGTTAAATTTGATACATTTTCTTCACCGCGGTGAAGATTTCACTAGACATTTAGCATCATCACGAACTGTATAACGTTGTAATGCTTTAAAACTGTTATTTATACGCTATTAAAAATCGGGTGTCGAAAATAAAAAAGTATAGTGTGCGCCATCCTTATTATTTAGGGGTTTTAAAAAAGTTTACGACCCATTCTCATACCGACAGAATATACATAAAAATGTCGTAAAAATCGGTCGAGCCGTTTCAGAGGAGTTTGATTACAAACATAGTGACACGAGGTTTTTATGTATATAGAAAAATGGATACACTTATTGAATAGTGTATAACGACACACAAACAATCTTGATTTATAGAAGTTACTTAAAAATACAAGACAAAGATAATTACTTATTCTTTCTATAGACATCTACATTTGTAAATTATAAGCAATATAATCAATTTTTAAATTTAAATGTGATAAATTTTTACACAAAGTAAATCTAGTAAATTATCATAAAAATATCGTCGTAACTACATCGCTGTGTTCCAGATGTCTTCTACATTAAACCTGGAGTATTCTGGATGAACTTCAACGTCTGGGAGCTGGGATCATCGCGTGAAACTTCATAAATAAGAAAACGCATCCTTGTTATTATAATATTCACGGTTACGAGGTTTATATTATCATACAATGCAGTAACAAAACAAAACAGCTGATCAAATATTTTGCTCCTGTGTACTGCGCACTTTGTGACGTCAGCGAACACGAAAGGTTTCGTGTTCTCATTTCACACAAAACAAGCTGAACTGTTAAGTTACTAAGCAAAACAAACTTGTTATACTTTATTAAAATATTCCATAGTAACACAAAATGATAGAGCACGCGCTGAAATTTCGCGTGATGATGATAATGCGAAGTATAAGTTAATGCAGTAAACTAACTTCAACTGGAACACAGTAATGTTTAACAGCAGAACTTGACGCTGCCGTATATAACAACTTACTATACACGTGTTAAATTTTATAATATTCTGTATTGATTGTTGGTTGAATTTATGAAATGGAAAAAAAAATTACAAAACTATACAATGAATATTTTTTTGTATCATAACTGGAAGAATGTATTCTTCTTTGAGCAAGAAATTGTTAGTAAGGATGAAATGCCAATTTAGTTTAACGAAACCAGTTTCTTGTGTAAGTTTTTACGTCTTTTTATTTGCGAAAATCCTTCGCAGTTTGCAAAATCTTTGATCAAACCATTTTCTATTTCATCCCTCATTAAGCTTCAGTTTCTTGTTCTTTCTTTCATAAAATAATGAACCAATTATATTTTCATGGTAAATTATAAAAATTCTAATTCTTTTGAATTTTCGTTCACCTGATGGTAAGTGAATATGCTTATAATAACGTGACGTTAGTTCGGATGATATACAATGCACCACATTGTGATCATCGCCTTGAGACATATGGTGTGAAGGTTCGTTACCCTAGTAACTTCAAATTAATAACAGTACACTAATGTTTGGTGGTAGACAGTCGCTGCGATGGTACCTTTAAACACATCGACGCTAATGAAATTATTTTTTGACTTTCTCTATACAAAAAACAAAAAGGTTGCATAACATTTCTGTGTACTGTATTTATAAAAAGTTATAATCAATAGATATTTGCTTTAAGTTATAATCAATGATATACATAAAAATTTGCTAATGCATCGGCCGGGAATCGAACCCGGGCCGCCCGCGTGGCAGGCGAGCATTCTACCACTGAACCACCGATGCTTATATTGCTACTAATAATATATATGTATCAGCAAAGAGAAAGGCATCGCAACGAGGAAGCAAAAATTACCACACAGGTAGAGATGCCCAGCTTGCAGTAAACATTGCAGTAAACTATTTAGTAATAATACTAAAGCAATTTTTAAATAAAAATTAATAAATTATACATATCAAAAAATTACATTACATCACTTTTATGGTGATTGCTCAGTTTTGTATGTACGTGAAAGGCACCGTGTTCGATTCTCACAGTTTGAGATTACGGTGTTTGAAATCAATGTAAGAAAGCGGACATGTTCTATTTTCTTGTTGATCAGCAGATGCAAAAATAATTTATTGCATCGGCCGGGAATCGAACCCGGGCCGCCCGCGTGGCAGGCGAGCATTCTACCACTGAACCACCGATGCTTGCGTTATACGAATTAAATTACGTGAAGTTAAATTTAGTAATTCCGCCGCGTTTCCTTTCTCGTGATGACGTGAGGCAGTCCCGATAACCTTTCACCAGATTTAGAGGCATCATCATGACCTCAATAGTTTTGTAACGGTTTAACAATCTCTTTATACTTATATTGATTTAAAGAAACAAAAATTATTATTACGGATTAAACGGAAAGCATTCAACCAAAATTTTAGTAATAGATTTAAGTAAACCTATAATACATTAGCTTCAAAGACTAGAATAAGCTTTAATAGTTTTGTTTAATAAAAAACTATGTTTATAGCTTTAAGATTTAATTAGGAGGTAATTAAAAACCTTATGATGAGTGGTTAAACGCTTGTTTAGTAACACCTGTCTCCGGTTCAATTCCCGGACTACATGTTGTTGAGTTCGGTTGGAATGGTTTTTTCAAACCCAACCTGGCCATCACCATCGCATCTACCATAACAGCATCTATCTAGATTTGAGGGTCTGAATACTCTGGGGCTAGAATTCCTCAATATTCACAGCCTCAATGACTTTTAAGATCACGTGAAACTAATGAGCTGAGCCTAGTGGTTTGAACGCCGGCCTTCCAATACGAAGGTACGGTTCGAATCCGGCCTGCACCAATGAATTTTTCAATTATGTGCAGTTAGCATAAAACACCAACTAATATCACGTGCTTTGACGGTGAAGGAAAACATCGTGAGGAAACCTGCATATCTATGTCATGACCATCAGTGGTCAGACTAGTATGTGAAATGGAGAAGGCAATGACAAACTACTCCATTATAACTGCCAAGAGAGTCGTCGTGTGTTTCAATAAAAACATGATGACCACGACCCTCAGTCATGAGGAAATACGACTTAGAAGAAGAAAACTTATCAAGTGTTTGTTAAAATATTAATGGCATTTCAGCAACAGATTCAGTGGAATGAGTTCTCTTATAAATTATATTAGGTTGTTTATGAAAGTAGTATGTTCTAGATTCTGATTGGCATAAATTGAAGATGAAAATGGGAGGTTTTAGGTTTATATCAATTAACTAGACATTTTTTTTATTAAACTAGGCGACGAGAAGAGCGAGTCCATCACCTGATGGTAAGTGATACGCTCGCCCATAACAACGCGCTAGTTAAGATGGTATACACTGCACCACATTGGACTCACGCCTTTAGATATAAGGTGTTAATCCTCGTTTACCCACCCCAAATTACACTAGGAGTTATACTGATATTGATAAAAAATATGTATTTTTGTTTGTAATCAAAGCGTTATAATTTAATTTACTAAACAGAGGTCAAAGAGAAAAATTTACTGGTCAAGGTTTGTGAGAAGGTCAGCGTTATCAGATCCTCGTAATTATTATTATGAACCCCTCGATTTTTGTTATAATTTTTCGTTAAACGACATTACTTAGTACTTTGCGTGTTAATTGTTATTTAAGTGAAATTAAGTTACTATCGAAATAACCTTACCTGATTAACGATTTCAGTTAGCTATGTCTGTCAAAATTTCTGCTTTTGATATGAAATTTATTAAAAACATGTAGTTAACGATATAGTTTACAATGAACGGTGATATCGATGAGAATCTGTTATTTAATAAAAAATATGTATTTTTGTTTGTAATCAAAGCGTTATAATTTAATTTACTAAACAGAGGTCAAAGAGAAAAATTTACTGGTCAAGGTTTGTGAGAAGGTCAGCGTTATCAGATCCTCGTAATTATTATTATGAACCCCTTGATTTTTGTTATAATTTTTCGTTAAACGACATTACTTAGTACTTTGCGTGTTAATTGTTATTTAAGTGAAATTAAGTTACTATCGAAATAACCTTACCTGATTAACGTTTTCAGTTAGCTTACTAAAGTCTGTCAAAATTTCTGCTTTTGTTATGAAATTTATTAAAAACATGTAGTTAACGATATGGTTTAAATAGTTTACAATGAACGGTGATATTGATGTGAATCTCTTATTTAATAATAAATAAACCTCTCAATATTCCCACTGCCGGGATTCGGAACCATTTACCTTCAAAGCTATCTCCTTGTCTCCAGAAGTCTCATGCCGACCAAGTCATGTTTACGGATGTTGGTTGTTTATGTTTTCTTTCACGAAAATCTGAAGTTCTGTTGAGATAGAACCTACACCTTCTAGAGTCTTATAGCGTTTATTAAAATGACAGCTTTTTTTAGACATTATTAAAGTTTACTTCTTTCGTTGGAGTTTTTATAAATTTTCCCGAAATCTAGAGTTATATCACAGTCATTTTGTTGGTGTGATATTGTAGACCAATATTTCAGGAAATTTTTTCATATAATGTAATATTGTGATGATCAGGTTACTATTGGTGACACACCCTTCCAGTTACAGTGGTGATAGTCAGGTTATTTTTAGAGACACAAGTAGTTCTTTTCAATACAGTTCAGCGACCCCCAAACACAATAATATCTAATATAAAGTATAAGTTTGTTATCTGGTTGAAGGGTCTATGGTACAAGTATCTATTTCGGAAAGCGTCGGCTTTTCTGTTTTAATATACAGTTGCAAAAACTTTTGATCTTTTTCTATTGTAAGTCTCGACTTTTTCTTATCGCGATCCTTTCCATCTGTTGGGACGAAGTTAAAACTAAACTTAACATACATTACTTATATGTATCTATGCGATAGTATTTGCAAAACGTTTTTCATGTACTGTAAATTATAAATTTGATTATTAAATAGTTAGTTTTAATTAAATGATTTGCCTAAGTAAACATAGTACGTATTAAATTTTCCTTTACTATCTTTGTACCTGTACTATTTTATAGTTTTTGTTAACTTAATTATACTTATTGTAATTTTGAGCGATTGTAACACATCGATTAAAGATTTAGCTTTTTCCAAAAATATATTAAAATAAAAGGCATCATTAGTTTAATAAATTTGGTACATATAAATATAACGCGCTGTGCTTTCATAGAAATTATATGAAAAAGCTTTTTTATGTAATATTGAAAAAAAAACTTTAACAAGCAAAATATCTAAGAAAAAATTGTTGTAGGTTATAATATGATAAGTATATAATATATTAGTCATACATTACACAAGTTTATTTATTTTTGTTAATAAGTTAATACATAATTTAAAGATTTTGATAGCAATTGGATATAGTTGGAGAAAGAGTTAAGTGTTGTTATCGAGCGGCAAAAAACCGATACGTATTTAAAAATTAAAATGAATGTAAATTAAAACTTATTTTAATAACGTTTGCTGCTATTAAATATGAGATTGATTCTGTTCAAACTGAAAACAATTTACGTTACAATCGTGCCTGTAATTAATTTGGTGCCTCGTTGAAATAATTTATAATTAACATGTAAATCATATTTGAATGCAAATTTCATGAAATCAATACTCTGAATATCTTTAGTAACAATGTACTTTCGAAAGGAATTTTGTAATATGTAACAGATAGAAATTTATTAACTTCATTACAGTATGAGATACAGTTTGAAGGTTTCTCTTTATGATGAGATATTTAAAGGTTCTAAAGGGGGTGATGGGAATTCTCCAGAGTCGGTAATGAGCTTGTGATGATGATGATCTTACATTTGAAAATAATGTAAGGTAACTGCTTCCCGTAAGATCGTGTCTGTTTGTAATATTAGTAGCTAAAAAAGTACCTATTGTAATGATTATTATGCTAGATATCTCAATTTTTTCAAAATTTACGTGCAGTTAGTATAACACCAACTAATACCACGTGCTTTGACGGTGAAAGAAAACATCGTGAGGAAACTTGCATATCTATGTCATGACCATCCGTGCTCGCATTAGTATATGAAATGGAGAAGGCAACGGCAACACCACTCCATTATAACTGACAAGAAAGTCGGTGTGTTTCATCACACATGATGACCACGACCGTCACTCATGAGGAAATACGACTTAGCAGATGTCTAAACTTGTTCTGGAGAGAAGGCCCGTTTTCGTTAATGGACGATGTGGGGTTCCTCACCACTAAAACCCTAAAACCTGTTGAAAACCTTTATTGGATCTTTTGAATACAATTTCGATATAACATGGCAATACTTAAAATTTTGTTGTTATACTATTAGTAGTGTATTGTGACTGAATAAACATAAGAAATGTTGACGTAAAGGAGAAAGTAATATAAACACGTATGAAATATTTTGTACATAGTGACACAAGCATCGGTGGTTCAGTGGTAGAATGCTCGCCTGCCACGCGGGCGGCCCGGGTTCGATTCCCGGCCGATGCAAGTCTTTATTTTAAGTATTTTTTTTCAATCTCAAATAATCTTTTAATTAAAATATAAAAAAACCCTGTTTAATTAACAAGTAAAACAATTCTATTTAAAATTTTACATACGTAACGATGAAGTACTTTTACTTTAGAAATCCAGTAAACGCAATTTCCTAGCTATCATTTTTGGAAAAGCTTATCATCAGCAGTGAAGTTTGATCGACTGATGATGATGATAATGAAATAAACATAAGTATAAGTTACAAATTATAATCAAACTCGAAACATTTCCGTTAGATTGACAAAGTAAAATTTAAACATCATTGAAGCATCGAACGAATGGGGATTGTATTATTTGCTCAACCCGTATTTATATTTCAATCAACGGCTCTAAAGCAAATACAAAAAGTTTGTTTGTTTCGTATATTTGTTGGAGCTATATCTCCTGAAGCGTATTTAAAAATATGATGTCAGATTTGATGGCACTGACATCGTTTTTGTTATTGCTAATTGTTCGATAAAACGAAGATTTGCAGAATCTCACTTTTGTCCGACAAGTAGTAAAATTTTGGTGGAATGTGATAGGCGAAATAACGTGTGGTCATTTTTACAAGCTCTTATAAAAATAACAGTTAAAGATATCTCTTTATTGTTAGAATATATATCATAATTATATCATTCCCGAGGTAACAATATAATAGACACTTCTCTTTTCAACATACATATCTAATTTACAAGTTTTTATATATACAATTCACAAGTCACCGAGTTCACACCTCTTACGCTGTCTAAACAGTAATGGGCTCGAGATCCACAGTTGTCCGCCATTTATACCATAATCAATACAACTATTTAATATCAATTTTATAAAAGTCATAGATTAATAATATTCTCAATATTTCAATTACACTATAAGAAATATAAATACAATTATTACATAAATATTAGTATGAAATATAATAGTACAATATGCAGTAATTCATTTTGGATTCATTAACAGTCAACACAATTACTATTTTTCTAACAAAATGTTTATAACCACAATTATTTATCCTCAATATCTAACAAATAGGATGAGTAGTGTTAGTTAGTTGTTACTTATACCAGGGTAGTCGACAGTAAATTCTACAGTATCTCCTACGGAGATTGCTTTTGATTACTGTCCAATCTATTTTAAGTACTATATCCCTGTGTCTACTATTTCAGATTTATTTATTTTACGTTAGAATACTAAGTATCTAATCTCGCCTTCATTTATTATAATAAATTCATAGCACAAAGCGAAAGGTAATATATTTTCGTCATTCAAGTGTAAACAGGAACTATAATCCTGTTTCTATGTTACTGTGTAACGGTAAAATATATGTTTCGGTTATATCACTACAGTTTCCTGCAGTAGTTGGACGACATACATATTGCATAGCATATAACCAGAATATTCCGTTCCTTCACCATCCACGTTCTCATTGCCATTATGAGAAACAGTTTAAAGGGCGCTGAAAAGAACTTTTCCTGTACATTTTTCAAGAGACTGTAAAGTATTTCAGTACAACCTGTCAATTGTTCTATCGATAATGTGAGTAATGAGCGCGAACAAAGCGAGCAAACTTTTGAATATTCAACGAGGGAGCTTCGTAAACGTATTACAACAGCTTATGTAACGACCGATGGAGTTTACAGGAAATTTGAAAAGCTCTTTTTTCGCATTAGCAGTTAGTAGTTAGTCATTATTATTTTAAAACTTACTTCTCACTGTCCACCTTGAACAAGAGTCTCGACAATTTTCATAATTCCTTGTGGCGTTATCTAAATAAGAATGATTTGCAATAACTACAAATCGTATACCATAACAAGACACTATAGACAGACTTAATTGAATTTTAAAACATGAAGTTAAGTGAATTTTCTTTTAAAGACCAACATCCTATATTGGCGATCCTCCGACTTCAGCACATTATAGAATAAGAAGAAGATCGCCGGTCGCATTTGCCACCAGTATATAATAAATACTACATTTAATGAATTAAGAATTTCTATATCTGTTTTAATATCGTCCAGTTTGCAGCAGGCGCTAACTAATGTTGCCACATGCTGTTTCCCATTGTGGTTAGCATATTGTTAGTATACTACCAGTCAGTTATACGCAACAAAATAAATGAACAGATTCTACACGTCTAAGATAATTTGCTCATCATTTTACGATATGCAATAACGTTAATTAATAGTCCATATCTACGTTTTGTATAGTATTTTTTATGAACTACAGTAATCGTTACAAAATTCCAACCGAAGTTTCCGAGGTAATATTTCCGATAGAAGAATTCCTCAGTACAGTGCACGGTCCCAGCAAAATGTAATATGTAATTTTTCTATCGAATCTCGAGCCACATGGTCTTTTGTATTTTTCGATAAACGCTCTTTGATATAACTAAAGTTTGTATGATGGAGAATTCGAGGCGACCGCGCTCGGAGAGGCAACAATGAAATACTTTCGAAATGAAATTTTAAAATGAAACAAAGCCTTCAACTGTAGGTATAATTAAAATCGGTTTTTTACGCTTCAGCTAGTGAAAATTACGTTGACTGCCTCTTTAGCATAGTTGTCCGCTTGACTTGTAGCATGGGGACTGATTTGAATCCGGGTAGAATTTTAATGAGAAAGCTCTTCACCAACTTCAATCTAATTGTCATTTAACAATATGCAAACTTTTTAGAAATATTTATCAGTTCAATTAAGTGCTAATATGATCAAAAGCCAAAAATTTAATAATTATCGTCAAGAAACCTTATTTCAGTAGAAGATAATATTTATCTATCTTTTAAAGCATAAATAAAAATAATACACAACAAAAGTTAAATCAAATAGGAAAAGACCGAGTTATTTTTGTTCAAAGTGCAAACGCTTTGGAGAACAATACAATGGAGAACTTCAAACCTTTGTTATAAAAAAAAACTGATCCGGATGTAACAACGTAATGATGCTGAAACAAAAGCCGATAAAGCATTTTGATTTTCATACGTTTCAGGTTCTATTGTAATAGATACAATATTTCTTCTTAAATTTTCTATTACATTTTGTAATAAATATAATATTTGTTATAGTTATCCAGACGTAGCGTTTATTTATTCTCTAACTTAAATAGATGACGATAGGAATAAAAGTAATAAACGAAATCAAAAATATTATTCTCTTTTACACTTTATAATCATCCTTCTCCAAAAAATATTTAAAACACTGCAATAATGTTTTACAAATAAACTTGATGAGATTGTATTAAGAAAAAACAGCATCTACATAATAGTTAAATGCGTGAAGGCGTGGAGATCCTTGAGGGAGACCTATGCCCAGCAGTGGGCGTTATATGGCTGATAATGATGAATAATTAAATAATTCAAGCAGATTGCAATAAATAAAAATAATTATATTTCAATGCGCCTGTATATAAAAAATAGCAATACCGAGAGATTGCTATTCTGCGCTATGTTGCTGCGACAGAGAATTACTTATACTTTCCTAAAGTTGTTTAACAGGAAAAAAACTTTTTCCCATCAAACGAACGAACTCGAAAAGTTTTTTTTTACTTGCACGTCTGTAAAGCAGCCTTAAATACAATGGGTGTTTTTTGTAACAAAAACAAATAATCCTTGTGCGGATCGGAGTCGCAACCAACCGCGCTTAGACAGCTGTGGAGGCTTAAGCAGTAATTTATTACAATAGAAGTCCATGTCCGATAAACGAATACTACTTTTTTTTGTAAAGGAACCTGTATTTCGTTTTGGCTACGTTAGTTCGGAATAGTACAACGTAGTAGTGATCGTAACCGCTAATAAATTCAACCCTTGGGAATAATAGGAAACGTTTCAAGGATGCGATAAACATTTCGGAGGTGAAAATTCAGCAGACATTTTCAGCTTTAACGTTTTTTAGCTAACGAAACGGAAAGTACCTACAGCGGAACTCTAACCATTTGAATTATCTGAGTAGAGTATACTAGCTCAGAATAGCTGTTGAAAGAAAAATGCTAACAGACGTTATGAGAAAGAGAAAATTATTTTTTGTTTGATCGATCTTAGTACTGAAATGACTCTTTTTTGTACTACTTAATTTTGTAATATAAATTTGTGACAATAAAATGGTTCATTTCGCATGATACAAGATCTGAAATAAGACAATATACATTTATTTTACGTACATATGTATATTTTTAACTTTATAATTTATTTTAAGGCAATTTTTAGTTACAAATTTTCTTAGAAATAACTAATAACTGGCTTTTCTAAGCAAGAAAAAAGAAATAATGAAGAAACGAACGACCGAATGAGTGATGAATGAAAGAGTGGATGATTTAGCAGGAAGAAAAAGGACCTACAGTTATTACTTAAACTGTATCCGGCATTAAGTCCTACTCAGTAAGTGCTAACTTGTAGGAATTTTACAGATTTTATCAAGTTTATTTAATACTGCGTCATCAGAGCAATCGTGACCTGGTGATTTTCGATTTGACGATGATCTCAGCCATAACTCTTGTTCTATCATAACATAATGAAGCTCTAATGAAGTAAAACGTTTATCATATTAAGTTAATGCGATCGTAAAGCTTGCACCACGGGGTATAATCACCTCTCATAAAATGCAGAGCGAACACCGCAGCGCGCTCTCGCCAATAATTTTGCAGCCGCATCTCGGATTTCTGCGGGATTTAATAAACGACCTCACTTAATTACCTCATTTAAATACTTACGCTTGTTCTCATAAAGCAATTTATATATTTTTTGTATCCACTACTAAAATTTAACTTTAATTTCACAAACTGTTAAGTGATGATAGAGCGTGCTGACTCACACTTTGGTTCTCATGACCGCCGGAACACTAATGCTTTTATGGTGATACATTTACAATGTGAGCGTCGTAGCTAGTCGATTTAATTAATACCAAAATCGAACTGTCCATCACCAGAGTAATGAAAAAGAAAAACTTTAAAAAGCTGAACCTTAGCTTTTAAACGGTAGGTCTATAAATGTGTACACATACAGCATAATCTTCGTGATAGAAATAAGAATAGGCTTTAAAATTGAAGTATAACAGTCAGATATAATTTAACGATAGAATAAAGAGAAAGATTAATAAACATAAGTAACAACAAATTATAAGAAGTAAATTGAAAGAAACGATATTAATAAGAGAATATATTAACACTGTATAATCGAAACGGAAGCTGAATGGAGAAACAACTAAATTACTAAAGTATATTACTGTGTAAACTGTCGAAGCTACAGAATTTGGGAACTGTGGAAGTGTAACTGCTTTTTATCAGCGTTGTCCTCATTTCTGTGATAATATCAGTGCCATAAGCCTCCGCAAAGTTTGGACGCGGGATCGACTTGATGTATTGCTGTAGTTGATGTTGTAATGGCGTCAGTGACGTCGTGGCGGAATTTAGTTTACACATTGTCAAACCTTTAGTCGGATTAAACGAAATCAACTAAATGAGGGTTCAAAGCATTTGAAGACGGAATTGGATTGTGGTTTTTGGAAAACATAAGCGGAGGCTGTGAAAATACTGAGGCAAAGCCGAGGAAAGTCTAATCATATGTGTTTCGGAAATTTACTAAACTGACGCTAAACTGAAGTGTACAAATATTAGCGATTTAAGGTGTAAATAGCGTTGTGGTTAACAAAGGCACTGGATAGATAAGATATTAATTATCATTACCCTAGTAATTTCACTAGCCAGAACGCTTTTTGAATCGGTATACAGTTTCTACTACTGCTTGCTTGTAAAAACAGGCTGCGATAGTACCATTTAGACAATCTGCAATCAACTGAGTTATAACTAGAAACATTTTAATGTGGAATTTATTTTAACAAAAGTATAAAGTTTTAATAATTATAAGCAGTGGTATAGGTATGTAGTGTACGTTCGCAGTAAATCGCGAAGGTGTTTCAGAGTAATTAGCGTAATGTTTAGAGTTTGTACACAACGGAACTTTGTTCGCAGTTCACGGCATGAAGGATGTTAGTTTCAAACTTTGTTATTAAAGGTGATGTTGGTTAAGACGTTTACACTGTTTATTAGCGATACAAATTATAATAATTCTGTTATTAAATGTTCATATATTATATCATAATTAAAATTCAATAATAGTCACCATTATTTTACTTTGTCGACTGTTTTACTTCTCCAAATGATTTCCAGCGCAAGCGGTTCGTTGACTTAAGTATCGAACTATTCAAAATGATCTTCTGGAAAATGGCTATCTACATCAGGTATAACTATAAGATCTGTTATCCATTTTAAAATGTCCTACGTTGTATTTAAAAAGTAGGATAGTTTGTAAAACAGAAAAACAAAGTGTCCGTTCCGTTAAACTAGGTCCGCCATGACAATTCGTTTAGAACTAGTTCAAGTTGTGTTCGTTTACTTTGTGTGTACATTAACAGTACTTAGTGTAGTGTGTGGATAATAACGTCGTTTTATGTATTTTTCGTTTATAAATATATAAAACAGAAGAAAAGAAAAAGCAACAGAAAAAAGATCAACAAAGAATGTTTTGCTACGTGTTCAGTATTATCAGTTAAACTGGTTAATAAGTTTAATAATATCTTAGCTTATTTGATACATACACCCAGAAGTGTTTTTAAAAGCCCCAAAAATTGTGTGGGAATTAGGCGTCGTGATCTAAACCAGCAATCCACGCAATCACCACCACGCTTTTCTATATCCTCTCGTTCGCGTTGTCCCTCTGACACTCTGCCCTTCGATTGTTTTTCCCTTTGCTTTTTAATTCCCTTCTATCCTTCTTGGTTCACGCTATCTCCTTACAACCTGCTTACATTCCATAGTTCCAATCCTACAATGATGTCAGCGTTGGTAGCACTACTAACATTGTTTTCAACAGTAACTACTTGAGAAGTCTGTACACTCCGGTCGACTCGATCGCGACTGTGTCCTAACCGCCGGCGCGTTCTTATTTATACCCGCACAAGAATTACAAAAACATGCTTGAATTTAATGAGTCATCGTTAAACTGTATTTGAAATCGTAATTCATGATAACTTAACGAACAGACGATTTTAAAACGTATTTGCGGTTATATTTAAATAATTTTAACAATCTTATGATTTTACTTTTACTCAATTAATATTTAAGGTATACAGTACAGACTTAAAATCGTATCCTCTAGAGTTATTTTAGGAGAAAGGTTTTGTTTTTTATGACTTACGATATTATATTGTAAGGAACCTCCATAGATCGTCGTCGGCCACACCTGCAATCGGCGGGTACTTAGATATTCCTAATGTTTTTTATTTATTGAAGTATGCAATATTTAAAATTTTATTTATTTAAAACCCTTATTCCCATGCTAAAAATATATTATTCATATTATCAAATTAATAAATAATCGAAATCAAATAAGCTTAAGATAAAACCAATAATAATAACTAATGCAATAATGCGTAATAAAAGTCATAGACAGAACTCTGGAAACAGGATTTAACCAAAAAAAAAAAATTTAAATAGTTTTACTAATTATATTATATAATATAAAAAAATAACATTTTCTTTTCTCGTTCTTGTGTTGAATGTGAGTTCCCCGGTGATAAAATAGACGTTTAAATTTAATGGCAGTCAACAAGAGACTTTACTACCATTTCATCTCGGCACAATAAAATTTAAAGCAGAACAAATAAAACTTTATACGTTTGTATAAAATAATAATGTTAAGATTTTCATTACAAGCCAAATACATCCTGCACTGACAAAATAATAAACTACAGTAATAGAAATAAAAAAGGAAAATTGATATAGCACAGCATACATCAACTGTTCAAACATTACTGTGTCCCAGTTTGAAGGGCGTTGTAGTAAATGATCTTTTATATTTTTGCTGGTGATAACGAAATTTGTAGTGATTAAAAAGAAACTCTTCATTCCAATATCACTTTGTGTTAACTTGTATGGAGATGAATCGTAATAATGGTTTCAGAGTTCAGCATTCTTTAACAACTACGTTTAATTTTAAAAATTTATCAAGTTTCAAAGATATTTTTATCAAAAATTCAGAATTCCCATTCCACAGCAATAGTAAGTTCATTCTCGGTTTGTTCCCAGTAGAACTTCCTCCAACTACCAACTTGTTAGCCTTCTCATGTACCTCACATACAAGCTTTAACAAGCGCGCTTTGAATATTCAACGAGCTGCGTTTGCAATTTCAGACAATTTGTTACTTTAGCTTGTCAATTAAATTTCTATAGACTTTTATAAAAAGCAACTCTAGGAAATAATTTTAGGGAAAGAACTATAGCTATTTCACTAACACGCATGCCAAATGTGAGCACGACAAATAGTTTTCTTTCGCGGATTATTTTCTGCTAAGTAGCTGATGTATGACTCTTGAGAAAGAGTCCCTGGTGGAAATATTGAGATGGATGTTCATGTTAAGTAAATCTCCGGAGCAACGATGATAGATGTCTAGAAATAAGGGTATGTAAAGAATTTACGTAAGTATATTACAATACGAATACGATAATGGTGATTGATATAGGGTGCTCATTTTTTATTTCCCGCCGCCGCCGTGATGTTTTAGCCCCGCGGGTGTCGTTAGGCCGGATGAATTACCTTCGCCTTTTTTTTATTAATGGCGCTTCTCGAATGCTCACATCCGCTTTTGTTGCGGGACTATTGCCTAAAGCAACATACCGAAAATTTGTAAATTTCATAAAATATTAAAGAGCCCTTTTAATGTTCTCTCGGTAGGGACTGGAGGTTTTCTCTATCAGGATTCAAGACTATCCCCCACGTTCCAATCCAAGTGCGGGTTTGTGGATATCAGGTCAGGCCATAAAACCGATTGGATTTATTGAAGCGTAAAAGGTTTCTTCAAGTGCCGATAAAATTCATGAGACTGAAATAAAATGAGCGACGCGCCCCCCTTACCTATAGATGACTAAATCAAATTCAAACGCCGTTTTTATGATGCTTTTTTTTCACATGATGATAAGTGACAATGAGGTGCATAGATGGTCAGCCGGAAGACAAGAATGCTGTTATGGCGGCAGATTTATTATATGAGGCTGGTAGCTAGTCGAGTGGGTCCAAAAATCCAATCACCACAATGTTGCTGAACTTAATATTTCGTTCATTAGTTTTATAATTATTATAATTAATAATTAAGGAGTCTGCTTCTGACCATTGTTCGCAGCTGTTTATTTTCTGAACATACCGTAATTAATCATTAGCCATCTCAAACAAGTTTGCTTGTAATAAGATGAGTTACGCAGTGTTTCCTTGACGGCAATGATGACACTTTTTTTAAGGTTTTTTATCGAGTTTTCTTAACAACGTTCAAGTCATGGTTATTAAGGAAAAAATTGCTCCGTAAGAATGACAGAAACTTTTGTTATATCTTTGAAAACTGTCGTGCTTTTTATTGGGGAAATGAGACCCCAAAAATAACTGAGGAAAAAGCTATAGTAATTTGTAAAACAATAGAAGACAAAAAAGGATTACGTAGGAAACTCCCGACGGGGGTCCAAGTTTTATTACAATAGTTTCTATAAAGAAAAGTAAATAGTTTATAAAAACGGCATTCATTTATTTACACTATATTCTTATTTTTTAATATTTGTATATTTACAATAACAAATTTTCTATAAATACAATACGTAAAGATTAATACTTTATATAATATTATAGTTAGTCAAATCAATAACCAAAACGGAAGTAATAAACTTACAATTGTTGTTAAGAATATAGTCCCTTTAACAAAAATTCTAAATTGTTTTTTTAATATCATAGTTTCAGACCTACCCGAGTTGTGTTGCTATGCGATAAACTATTCAGGTATTCAATAATTGTAACAGACGGACATCGTACTAATTCCAGACGTAGTCTAAAGCCTATTTATTACACCGAATAACTTTGACACTACACATTTCTCGGACAGTCCAATCGCATATAACCGTATTTTAGAAACGAGTCTAATAACAGGCAACAATTTATATCTTTGTGTAAACTGCAATTTAAGTTAATACATCTAAATAATATTGGATATGCGAAAAGTAGATATAATTTAGTCACCACTTTGATTAATATTGCTTGAATATTAAAGCACTTATCCCTCCTATTTACACTAGTTTGTTGGTCGTTGTACCGACCGCACTTATCAGATGCTTTGTGAATAAAATAATATATTTTTAGCATCGGAAGTAGAGTTTGAAATAAATTAAAATTTAAATACTGCATACTTCGATAAAAAACATCAGGAATATCAAAATGGCTTTGCGACCAACACTGGATATTGCAAGACGTTCGTACACTACGAGCTCTGAAGACCAATTCTTTTTACTACTTTTGAGCACCCGCCTTTTATAGTCGATCGCAGGGGCCCACTTTTTCTAAGTACCCGCCTTGTAACCGATCGCTAAGTGACCGCTATTTCTAAATACCCGCCGATTGCAGGTGCGGCCGATGACGTTTATTGATGGTAGGTCTCTGTTGCCGGAGACCGTCTGGATGGGTACCACCGCAGCTCCTATTTCAACCGACAAATAGTAGTGTGCAAACATTACTGTGTTCCGGTTTGAAGGGCGCCGTAGCTAGTGTAATTACTGGGGCAACGAGACTTAACACCTTATGTCTCTAGGCGACGAGCGCAATGTGGTGCAGTGTGTACCGTCTTAACTAGCGCCGCGTTGTCATGGGCAAGCGTATCACTTACCATCAGGTGAACGTCTTGCTCGTCTCGTCGCATAGTAGTATAAAAAAAAATTACGAAGTATAGAGCGTCCTTACAATAAAATATTTTAATATCAATTTAATACAGTTCAACGTAATGGCGTTATAAATTCATTTGAATTTATTAATTAGTTAAATACAACCCCATATACGATTTAAAATCATCTGTTAATAAAATTTCATTAATTATAATTTTAAGATCATTTTCGAAATTATTTCGTAAATTCAAGCACGTTTTATTAATTCTTGTACGGGTATATATAGGAACGCGCAAGCGTACAGGCGCGCTCCGGAGTGTACGAACCTTTGAAGAAATAGTTACGCTGTTGGACAAATATGAGAAGATTTTGCAAAACTGAGTTTTAATGCAAGATAAACAATCCCGAAAATATTGTCAGAGGTCGTCAAGCTTTTTAAAAACATCAGGAGCCAGTGTTCCGGTATATGGTTACATTTTCGTTAAATTACTTAAAGTATGTTTCTCTAGCATTTTAAAATTTAAAATTAAGTATTTAAAACATTCAGTATTCTCTTTAACCACTGAGATGCCATTAACCCATCAGATAACAAACTAACGACACTAATTTTCTGTTAAAGCCGTTTGTTGGTAACTTCGTTTATAACGAGAGTTTGCAAAGCACATTAGTTCTGTTAAGTTCGTAATACGTAGATTGTGTGCTAAAATCGAAAATAGTTATAAATTAAAGTTATGTAGCGTCTTAATAACTTGGGATAGTGAAGAATAATTATTGATTTAAGGTAGAATGTAAATCATAAATATTTTCTTTACAAATATTTGTGCGGGATACAAAAGCATGGACTGAATTGAAAAGTTATTCTCAAGACACATGAATTGGAATGATACGAACATATGTTATGAAGTACTTTCGACAAAAATCATTATAAATTTATGTGTACCGGTGCGGTATGTACAAGTATTTATAACAAGTTTTCGTTGCCAAACAAACGCAATAAAACTTGAACGTTTGCTCCGGGAACGCGGCCAAGTACTCTTTTATTTCTAGACAAATGTTAAATGACGGAACTTGCGGTGCTAGCTCTTACTGTAAGAATTAGACACAAAAAAATTAACAAAATATTAGAAATCATTCTTTACTATGTGCTTAAGAAAACTTGAATTAAATTTAACAAGTAACAATGTTATGTAATAAGAATTTTCTCGCGGTTTACGTTATATTATTACCGAAACAGCAATTCTGTTTGTGACAGATTGACTATATGAAGACGATGTCTAGCCTCTCTAGGGTTTAAAAACCTGTCACAAACTACACCTTTACATGTTCTTGGAATCGAACAAGTAACTTCAGTGTAAAACAACGTTATTGGTTTAGCTTCTTAAATGGTTTAGGTGATAAAGAACTTTTATTTGAAGTTAAGTTCGCTTGTTGATTATTTTGCTTGTACAAAGATTAAACTAAAAATATGACCGTCCAAACAAATGCGTATACTCGGATAATACTTGTTTCATGATTAACTTAAGCTAAAAACAAGCTGAGCGCGCAGCGTGATTAAGTACATCTGGATTCCGCATTCTAAAATGTCAACAATAAAACCGGATACAAGAGGTTCGTAACTTCAACAATAACTCGGCGAGATAAAAACTTGGCGCGAGTTTAACTTGAAGCGGCCAAGTTTATTGCAAGACTTTGCCAACCTTGCAGGGGTACCTAAAGTTATGTATTTATTCAAATTAAAACTTTTTCGAAACAATCAATATCTTCGAGAGAGAGCTTGAACATGACAGCTCATGCTCTTTTTAGTCGCCTTCCACTTACTACCTCAAAACTCGTGGCTGGTTTTGTACTTACCTAGACGGTTTACTGGTAATACTGACTAATCTCCAGTATTTACTATTAACATTTCAACTTCCACAAGTATTATAAAACCTAACATTTATAAGGCATTAAGTGAATCGCCAAAAATACTTTACACCATTATTTACAACTGCGTTTGTCGTAAACACTTAGTTTTGACGAAGATTTTTTTACTATTATCTTCTTATAAAAGTTCAGTCGTCAATATAGCATATTTTTTACAGTGACATATGAATAAGCTCGCGACTGATTTACTGATTGTAGAATTTCTTTGTTATAGCTCATTTGTACTACTTTGTGTTGGGTTAATGTTACGGACTCTCTTTGTTATAACGGCAAATCTCTTGACTTATAATACCTCGTATACATTATGATCTTTACTTCAAATTTAGGTTATAATTACTGTCTTCATTTTGTTAATCTACCACAATAAAATTGCTGTTTTCCGACCTTCAAAAGTCACAGTAATCCGAATCTTCTTCACAAATCTCTCTTCGGTTTCTTTTAATTCGGTTAAGAACTGAATATTCGTTGCTTGAATTACGTCTCCATTGTCAAATAAAATCAACACACGAGTCGCTTTGATAATTTATTATGTATAAAGGATATTGTGCCTTTTGTTTTGTCCCTCGGGATACATTTAGATGTTATATCGGCAGCCACTGCTGTTAAGTACGACAATAAATAACAACGATTCGGAAGTTCGCATTGGTAATTTATTATCAGCGTTTGATACAAGTTTATGATTAGTAATTTAAATATATATTCATTATTAGATGATAACAAGTTTTCAATTGAATGTGTTATTTTTTCTTTTGATTTTGACGCTTATCCTTTTGTTAGAGAAACTTCGCAGGATCATGTTATAATTGTCTGTATTTATATTTGAATAATTACTCGGTCGTTTTTATATTCTGTGCCTGAATGAGACAAAGTTTTTAGTCTCCTTATTTCAGTAATTAAAAAAACGTAACACAGTAATAAATATGTTTAGTTGTTTCAATAATTTATTTATAACGTCTTTTAAAATTTCACTAACAGCTTTATATCATATAAATATAATAGAAAATACGCGAGAGATGTTGTTTCTGATTTCCGTAAGAACAAAGAACATGAAAATTGTACGTTTTTTATCCGTCTTTACGATGCTTATGGGATATAATGTCGTTGCAGAGTACTCAAAAGGATCAAAATTAATGATTTACGAACATCATTTATCACCGGTACACAAGGGTCTACTGAAAGCGCCACATTTTTTTTAATTTCAAGTTAATAAATTTCATTCTACATTTGCATTTCTTACTTTATCAGAGTGTTTCAGCATTAATCTCACTGAAATTAAGGAAATTGTGAACTTTGAATAAATTTAAAAGATTAACCTGTCTCTTATAAGAATTTCGTTCTAATCATTTGCTTAATAATAAAAATAAAACGATTGTAATTCACAAACTTTAAGCCTTAACAAATGTAATATAATGAATAAGAAAATAAGTTCATAAACTTTATAATTCGTACATCAGATAAAGACAAGATTATTCAGTACTAACAGACGATGATGATCAGGGTAAATGTAGTATTTGGTGATAGAATAAAGACTAAAGCATCTTTTGATGGACAGTATCGAAATTTGTAATGCCAAATCACCAAATTCCTGTCCAGTGACTATAATTTGGGATAGGTAGTAGGGGTTGGTAGTCTGTTTTATAATTTTTCAACGACAATATGATCTATAACGTTGATCGAAAGTAATGAAGTATGTTGATGGTAATATTTTGACGTTAGATTAACAAAGACAAATTAATTTTTTTTTACTAAAAATAGGAAAAACAGTTTATTTTTTTAGCGATAAAATTTACCAGCTATTCGCAAGAGAAATGCATCAGATCTGAGATGTATGGGCCCAAGAAACTTAGTGGGATATTTTACTTATACATCTATTTTGTAATACAATGAGACAGTGTTAGCTAGATAGACTGGTTTGTTAACACTATTCAAACTCCATATATGATATGGAACCTCGCTTTAACATAGCTAACTAATAAAATACCTTGTGGAATTACTTAGCCAATGACGTTGGCAGCATTAAGCATTGTGGATATCGTAACGATAGTGTAAAGTTTAATTATTTAAAGAAAATGTTGTATGATAGAGTAGTTTGCTTATAAACAGTGTTCTTTCATTTGAGTTTATTCACAATAACAATAATACAGGAATGTATTCAAAATAACGAATGTAATTTCCTCTTTATGTTTTACTTTTCAACCATCATCATTATTATTACCTCATTGAATATAGTTTGTTATATTCGTCATAATTGACATACGGATCTAATCATTATATCGATCATTTGAAATGATGGCTTATTATTTATTTTTTAACCTTCTATGACACAGATTATCAAGGCGGTGTTGACATAGACATACATTCATTAGGAGATACACACTCTGCAGATAAATAAAAATAACAATGTTTATAATACAGAAATTAGAAAATTAACACAAACAAATAATGGTAATGAATTTAAGGAAATACTTTCAAAAGTTTTCACGAAAGAAATTGAGGTAGAATGTAGTAGAAAAAAACTTTACATTATTGCGATTGTTCTAGACTCGCCCATTACAGATTACGCAAGTTCGGCGACGTGGAATTTATTATACTGCCGATAGCCTGAAAGAGGCCGACGTGGAAATATTTCTTCGTACATTAAGACACGATTTATTCCCTCGACATTACAACCTACTATATTTATTCTGCTTGTAGATATATCAAAATCATAATACATTTGTAAGTAACAGGTGTTAATTGTGCTATAGCATGTATTTACAAGGCTAAAAATTATTACTATAATAAACTTAACAAGCATAAAGTAAAGGATAAGAGTACAAAGTGTACGTTGCTTTATTTAAAAAATAGTTTGATCGGAGTAGTAACATAACTAACTTCGTAGGTAGTTTGCGTAGGATATTATAAATCCTGTTCAATCTTTTTTGTTTAGAAGCGATTGTCTATCGAATGCACTTTGGAGAGTGTGCTCAAGAACTGCATGATCTGATACCGCCCTCGCCCTTTTATCACCGGACGTACAGACACACCGCAGGCATTCATCCCTTCGTTGTCGATCTCCCGCGCATTAGGACTAAGCGTTTTGCTTCGTCCTTCATAATGCGTACAGCGAGGGAGTGGAACAGTCTGCCGGCGTCAGTGTTTCCGTCCAGGTATGATGTGGGGGTCTTCAAGAAAAGAGTGAATAGGCTTCTTCTAGACTAGTGCGCTTTACCACCTAGATTACATCGCCGCTTACCATCAGGCGGGATCGTAGTCAAGCACTAGTCTATCCTAAATAAAAAAAAAAAAAAAAAAAGCGAAGGTAATGAAAAAAACCTCACAATTTATAATCGTGAGAGGCTGCCGTTTGTGTTGCCGTTTTCCATAAAGTACAGGTTAAATTTATTTCCCAGTAGCCACTAGCAAAATGGCCCGCGGCGCGAAAACGGGAACTTTAAAAAATAATCTCCACCATTCTACTTTATTCCTTTGCAGTAATTGCTTTGTCTTTTAAGATGAAAACAGTAACGAGCTATTCTGTTATCCAATTAGAACGCTATCTCTCCACCTTGTTGAACTTTAAGTGCCAATCTCGCTGAAAACGACGTCAGTTCATGATATTTTTGTATTGTCGTTTTGTAGTTTGAAAACGGTATGTCTTTTATAAAGGAAATAGGTCAGTGGTCATTCGATGTAGTTTAAAGCGAAATTTCATCCATTTGACAGAGCTGTTTTAGTAACCCGAATAATTACCAAAAGTAATAAAAAAGATATCAACTAAAAACTATGAAGTGTAATTATTAAGTTTTGACAGATGCTTAAGTTTTGTCATTCAAAGTTCATTTTTGTTTATCCGTAAAATAATGGCGTTTTCATTTTGTAACTTAGAATTTAATTATCTAGAAATATATATAATCTTTTACTACAAATATGCCGGGAAATACGTAAATAAAAAAAAATCTAGCTGAAAGTTAGATAATAAAGCATTCTAACACAAAAACAAATTCTTTTGCCGTTAGCTTATTATCGGCTGAAAAACACTAAAACACAAAATTATTAGCAAATTTCGATTAAATTTGTTCAGTTCTCACAGAAGTTTTTGAGTTTTCATTAGGTTTCAAAATATTATAACGATAAACTGAATTACAACTGCTAGTGGTAAACATTATTTACATCTTCGTACCAGTTTCAAGTATTACTATTTAAGTATTAACTGACATTAAAATTTTTTGGGGTAATTTTTACTCATGTTGTGTAGAAATTAATACAAACGAATGTCGGTTCAAAGAATCTCTAGTGTGCGCACTTCACATCCTGCGTCACTTTGTAACAGGTGTCGAGCACATTACTGGGGTGCCGTTGTAATTACGCCAACAAAATTTACTGAACTCATTTCAGAAAATATTAAACGGAAAGCTGCCGTTCTCTAAATGACCGGAGAAGAAAATTTTAAGCGAGAATAACAAATCGATCAATTAAAATTTATTTATTGCTAAAGTTTTTGTGTCTTTGTTGTGTCTAATTGTAAATAAGGTACACATAAATCTGTAATATATATGTTAAGTTTAGAAACCGTCATGGTACATTTGGTGGTAGGTCTCTGTTCTCGGAGACTATCTAAGTAGTTACCACCGCAGCTCTTTCAACCACCAAATAGTAGTGTGAAAACATTACTGTGTTTCAGTTCGAAGAGCGCTGTGGCTAGTGAAATTACTGGGGTAACGAGACTTAACACCTTATATCTTAAGGCGACGAGAGCAATGTAATGCATTGTATACCATCTTAACTAGCGGCACGTTGTTATGGGCGAGCGTATCACTTACCATCAGGTGAACGTCTCGCTAGTCTCGTCGCATCGAAGAATAAAAAAAAAAATTGTAAAGCGATCGTATGCGCTATAGTTGTTCAAAAAGCATGGTGTCGTTTTCCACTGTACTTCAGCTTCCGGTAAAGATAAACATCGTGAGGAAACTAATATGTTTCAGAAATAATATCTTTCGTTGACATATCAAAAGCTTGGTCCGCGTGACGTTCAGACCCCAAGTTCCGGTGCGTTTCAGGGCTCCAGGATACCCTGCAGAGTGCATTGATGTCTACTAAGCACATCCCAGGAAACCAGCAGGTCTGTTTTTGGCGGAGTCCTACCATCAGTAACTCATGCAGCTCTTTACCTAGCTTTAAGTTAGTTCAAAATTACAGAGTTCTGAACTCTCTCTCGCTTGTAGACTTTAAATAACGTACACCCAACTTAGTTCTTCATGTTCTCAAACAAATTCTGAACTTTGCACGGTTTGCAGGAGCGCTCCATCAAGTTCAATCAAAAAGATTACACGTACGTAACTAACTTGAGTTCACAACTTTGCCGATACAACGTTGTGCTTAGGTTTAAATTTTGACAGAGAAGGATTCGTTGAATGAATACTACAGTGCTAAATAACAAAACGAATGGGAAAAATATCCTGAAAGTTCACAAAGATTATTTTTCAGCTCGAGGGTTTAGAATATCTCCACCTTATTCTCTCTTACTTTGGACATCATCACAGTCATTACATCTTAACTATTATACACTCCCGGACACATCTATCGGCCCACCTAGTGTTTAAAAGTTTTAACTAGCTGAAAATAAATGTTAGGTGGAGCAATAAGTTTTAATGTAGTTTTAAAGCTGATTTTTTGGTCAACCTTTATGTATGTTTTTTTTTTAATTTTGAATTCAGGATTATGAAAAAAAAACGAAAATTCGAGTCTGTTCATTGTTTTCAACGTCCCAGGAATGGAGAAAGTTATTGGTTCCATTAAAAGGCAAATCTAAACTTAGAGCCAGTTTTGACCAAAAAATATGGATACTCTGCCTGAAATTGTCGCCCAAGCTGTAAAACTTCTACCGGCCAAATCAATACGAAATTACAAAAAAAATAAAAAAAAACATACATAAGGGTGGACCAATAAATCTGCTTCAAAACTGCATTAAAACTTATTGCTGCACCTAACATTTATTTTTAACTAGACACCGTCGAAACTTAACACTGGGTGGTGGGCCGATAGATGTGTCCGGGAGTATACTTTTGATTTCTTACTACATTCAATCTTTACTCACTTGTTCATTGATAGCTTGTACAAAAAATTACGTTTTCTAATATTAGAATTATAATTATTAATTTCTTCGTTCACCTTGCCCGGAGAGACCTTGGACGTCCTTTGTAATTAATCTGTTATAATAACTTAGCTACTTAACGTCTACCAGCTTCAAGGTGACACCGACGCCGGAAGAGAAACGAGATTAAATTTTCAAGAGAAACTAACAGATGAGACCGATGTCTTAATTTTAGGCAGTAAAGGTAGATTTTTTTGGGGATTGATCATAAATTTTTGGACGCACAAGATGTATGTTTATTTTTTTTTATTTATGCATAACTTATCTTGTTTCTGATTGTATTTGTGTATGAATCAAACCTTCCAGAGAATATTCGCAATCCTTTGCGATGGAGTCGTCTAGGAGCTTGTTTTTGGCATTATACAGAAGTTGATTTAATATTACTGTGTTCCAGTTTGTAGCCAGTGTATTTTCCTTTCCATAGTCGCTCCAAACGACCGAGGGAGAGGGAGGGGATTTATTTTCCCGGAAAGTGAAACTATAAGTTCTTGACGGTGGAAATTCTTAAGTCTGGGTGAAGTTCTGAAGACGCCTAATCAATTCTTGTCACTCAAATACACTGTGAATAGATTGCACTGGGTTTAGTTAATTAGTAAGTTCTATTTTTAACCACTGACTAAAGGAAAGAGTACATAATATAAGTTTATGTTTTATAGTTTATATGATATATGTAGATGGTATGTTAATTATTTATATTTCACTTTTCTATTGTTGGGGTCCAGTTTGAAAGATGTATTTATTTTTAAGACACCAGTAGTATATACTAATTATTAGAATTCTAAATACATGTAGCTTATACAGATTAACGATGATTTAAAAAAACGTAATACATTATATCTACAATTATATTATATAACTAATATAATATTCAAGGTTCTGTAGCTATGAGGATAAAGGGCAATATGATCTAATGTAACGAAAGATAAAAGAAAAAATATAATAAAAGACGAGAGGCAAAACAATGTTAAGCGTGTTTTGTGAAATACGTAATAATTTGATCAGAACGTTCAGAGATTAATATTAAATTCTTACCAAATAAATAATTTACATTCATATATATCTTTATATAAGTTGTAAACATAATTTAGATGGCTATTATATACCAATGTAATATCTTTTTTTAATTTCAGCGATGCTAGTATAATTAAAGAGTAAGATCGGAATCCTTGCGAAGTTTCAATTTACTCGGCAACGTAAGTAGTTTCCTTAATTAAAACTATCCTTTGACTTACATCGGGCGGTCGGGACTTATTCACTTTGCGGGGACCTGCCGCAGGACATGGCGCAAATCCTTCATCTATTAATTAACAGGGAGAATTAAAAAATAAGGAAATCTAAAATCAACGTAAATATGGGAAAAGTTAGTCTTTTATGGCTTCCTTCATCAGTTCGTCGGTTCACCATGTGGATTGCCGGATGCCGATAGTACAAGAGAGATCGCAATAAAGATCTTTGGAGATCTATATACAGCAGTGGACATAATTTTATGGAACAGATTAAAAATATTATTTTTAATCTTTTCCATAGAACCTTTAGGTATGTATGTTTATTAGAAAACTACTAAATACAATAAATCTAAGATGAATCGGATGAACCAACTTTAATACAGCTTTTTGTAGTTTATGATCATAATTAAATATTAAAAGATTCAGCAGTAAAAAATTAATAAACTTTTCCTATAAAATTTTTAGTATCACCATTAGCCGATGGACTCCAACTGCTTTATAACTTGAATTTAATGTAACTATCTATCTCAAATTACTATTTCACATCGCTTAATATATACTTTGCCGCTCAGAAGCAAGTCGTAAATCTTCGGACCTTCGCTGTGCCATAAATAAGGTGCAGGACCTTAAATTGGATATAATTAATGTTATTTGCTAATTGCGAACCTCTCGTAAGTTACAGCGCATTTATAATAAAAGCTAAGATAAAAAAAAGTTATACAATGTCTTCTTATGTTTGTACATCTTTAAAAGGTCTGCTACGACCTCAATTTAGCTTTTTAAGCGACAATAAGGCCAAGGTAGATGTTCCAATTCTCTGGCTCAGACATGTTTCCAGCCAGAACACAGTGATGCTGTTATAGCTGCAGAGTAATAATAAGCTTTTGACCTTCAAAACAAACCCCGCAAAGGGAGCGAATCCACCGCAAACCACGTCAGTGTTAGCGGCATGCTTCGATGTAAGAGACAAAACAATTGTAATTAACTTGTTTCAACAAATTGGATAAGTGAAAAGTTAGAAATGGGTACATCATGAATTAGGCGAAGCACACCAATACACACATTAAGTTGGTACAGCTTTCGTAAATTTCGTCATCGTCATCATCGTCCAGTCGTTTTCACCCAACGTCCGATCATCCTGCCGCTCCAACTAACGATCAATCAATCATCGCTCTTTATAATTTTTACCATGTATACTCGTATAGCTTTTACCGTTATTCGATAATATACTGATATTCACCTCACTGTCCTTTATTTTATACAGGCGACCAGATCCTTTTGCAGGATATTAACTTGAACACCCTTCGTTCATCTACATTATACAGTGCTCGATGAAAACAGTATCGAATACTGAATATCATCGGCGTTCATAAAGGCGTAAACAAAATGCTTCATAGCACTTTCAGGATGCGCGGGATCCTTACCGGCCTTTGGAATGGTAAAGCGTCTCGCAGTTTCATTTGCATTTTGATGTCGCATTTCTTTTTATTAAATTTTAGCAGGGAATAATATCATGAAATATTTAGTAAATAGAATATTATATACAGTTTGAAATATTCAGTTATTATAATAATGATTTCTATTTAATGAAGCCGATGTTGCCATAGTTTGAAATTATGATTAAATCTTAATCCATGTGTTAGGCGGACAAAAATAGTGATTTTAAGTTAACTCCTAATCGTCATTATTTTCATATGTGCAAGATAGAGTAAATAACATTTAATAGTACATAGAGATTTCTTTCTAAATGTATATTGTATTTTAAACTAAAGAACATAGAGCCACGGCGTAGATTCAAGTTGGGAGATTTTCAAAGCAATTATCTCGCAGATCACTTAATTCAGTCTCGAGCCGTTAATTTTGTATTCAAATAAGTAAGATTAAAGCGATTTGTGTGTCCAGATGGAAAAAATGCAAATTCCTATTTCAATACTTTGTCATCACAAAATTAAAGAAAATGATAAGAAAACGTGAAGCGATTTAGTCAGATGATACTTTTAAAGTATTATTGGTGATAGGTATCCGCTTTCAATAGTCTAGATAGGTAATACTGCGATTTCTATTTCTGCTGCCAAACAGTATTGCAAACTTTAGTGTTCCAGTTCAATTTTCTATTTTTTAAATTGTTCGTCTTCGTGGTTTGGGTCAGCGCTTTTCTTTTCATTCTTTTTATTTTCCAGTTTCCACTTTTATTTCTTTTCCTTTTCCGTAATGTTTTGGCGTTCCAAGGACGATGAAGCTGGTGAAATTACTGAAGTAATGAGACTAAACGTTTTCTCTTCTAAGCGACGAGCACAATGTGGTGCAGAATCATCGTTACTAGCGCACGTTCAGTGACTGTTCTAGACATGTCATAGTTTAGTCGACTGAATAAAGAAATTGACACTCTAAACATTGTAATGATATTTACTAAGCTGATCATTTACCACGTGATCCAGTTTTTAGTCTTCCTTTCTTATTCATGTAAATAGATATTTTTAACTGTTAATTTGCGGATTACCTTCACAGTTAACCTTTGAAGCGAATTTAATCTCCGCTTTGCTGATAAATGTACCTAATTCGTGCTGTACAAATTGAGAGCAGCGGCGGCGGGTCGCTTCAAATTAATGTTCTTGAGGCCAGACATGAAAGACACAATTTAATGCCCACTTTATTTTCACTGGGCGTGGATGAGTTTGTATAATCGTTGCAGCACCTGCTTTCATACAAACGCGACAGATGTTCAATATGTATGATAACCTTAAATATAGTTTGACCACGGTCACTCTCAATTGAAATCGGAAAATTATGTTTATGTTAAATAATGGAATAGAATATAAAGATAGTGGAACATAAGCACACGCAAAGCTTCGAGAACTTGATCGTGGTCTTCGCGACTGGTTTAGCTCTGGCTGTGCTGAAGGAACTTGATCTTCCTCTCTAAGGCGCCGTTTTACTTTCATCTAATCAACGAATCCACAGCTTATTTAAACCTAGACAAAATCTTTAAAACCTGGCTGTGCGATACGGATAGTATACATATAAGTTTTTAATAATCAATAACGTTTGTATAAACGTTAAAACTAAGTTATAACAATTTAAGCTTCCAAATTTAGCACTAAAATGATAAACACTGCATTCGTTTCGGAGTTAAGTTGTGCGGCGATTGCACGGAGCGGCAAATATGCGGATTTTAACGAGCATTTGAATTTGCCTCACCGTATCATAAACGGAAGTATTCATTTTCCAGTCCACTTGTGAAACGTAAAGATAAATAAGTAAATATGAATATATAAAGCTAAGTATAAAGCAGTGTGGAAACATTACTGTGAGAAATAAATGGGATAACCAGACTTATACCTTTCCTGTTCATGGATATATTTGCTCATGGTCCAGAAATAGATTTAAGGGACTTTTGTGTTCAAACGGATCACTTGAAGCCACAGAGGCAGATTAAATTTAGTTTTTTTTGTAAATTACCATATTTAACATCTTATGTGTCAAGGCTACGAGCGCAATGTGGTGCAGTGTATACCATCTCAAATAACGCCACGTTGTTATGGGCAAGCGTATCACTTACTATCACGTGAAAGTCTCGCTTTTCTAATCGCCTCGTAGAATAAAAATAATATTTTTTTAATCTGTGTACATCAATGGTATGTATACCAAGTACAGCATCCGCCATCTTAATATTACGACTTAGACATTTCCAATTTTACGGCTCATTTAAGTTTTTAGTCTTAACTTACATAATAAAACCATTTCAGCGTAAAAAATTTAGTTTAAAGATATAAAAATAAGACATTTTTGTAATTTTTCTGATACTATTTCATTACTTGATAGAATATGTATCAGTTAGTGTATATTGATAATTGCTGCATATTTTTTTTGGGCAGGAGTAATCTTAAAAAGATGATTATAAAGTGTAAAGTTAAACAAATATGTGATCACCTCAGTTTATTTATGAACAAGTAATATTCTTTCTTCGTTTAATATTAAGTAATAATGTGATGGGGACAAAAAGAGGCTAAAGTATTTTATCATTTAAGATCGCTATTTCTACTACCGCTGCCACAAAAATCTGATAAACGACTTAATTATTTGTATGAATAACAAAGAATGTCATGCATTATACATTATGGTTATTAAACAGTTATTAGAGCGTTTGTATTATCAAAATAGCTTTTCATTTCATTCTTATTACTTATACATAAAACTGAGTTTAAAAAAATTGTATCTGTCTGTTTGTTCTGTGTAAACTTCGAAACGCCTGGATATATTTTGATTGCACTTCCACTTGTATGTAGCTAAACATGAAAAGATTAATATTTACTTTTCTTTTAAAAGAAGTTTCCGTTCCGTGGTTTAGGTTCCGTGCGTAAAAGTTAAATTATATAATTGATATGAACAAATATGAGTTCAATGTTTGAATTTGCGGGAAAAACCTCAAGTTTCCTTTGAAAATAAAAGGTTATATTACACAGACGGTAAGTTCAAAGAATTAAATAATATTTGAACAAATCGTGAAGAAGAAAATTTCGAACAAACGCTATGTTCAGATTGAAACGGTAAGCGATTATTTCAGTCTATTTCACATCCGAACTAGAGCTGGATAACACTGAAAATGTGATTTTAGAGAGTGCTAACGCTGATAGTAAAATTTATTGCTTTTACAAGCTTTAAGTTACAATCCGAAGTTCTCAAACAAGTTTTCTTCGACAAAATCTGTAATATTGAAGATGCTAATGATTACTAGATTTTCGCAGAAGATGATTAAATTATGCGTATTAAAACAGTTAAGTGGCTTTACAGTCATATAGGAATCTTTATTATATACGACACTCCTGGGCCTAGGGCTCTATCAGATATCAACCACATTTGACCCAGGTATCGAACCACAGCTCCATGCAAGCAATGAAGTAATCGGATTATATCTGTATTGCAAATTTCATTCCACGTTTGGAGAGATGTCCATTTGCGTAAATAAAATCGTTGAGTTTTATACATAATCGGTTTAAATGTTCGCATCACGTTATGTGGGTCCCGTGTGTATATTTCAGTTGCTTATTTCTCACGTTAAGATATTAAGGTCAATTGCGGAAGCAAAAATCGTATAAAAATATCTTTTTTATAAAATAAAAACTAATATCTATTGCGAGAAAAGAGAAATATGTTTTATTACATTTTAAAAATGTTAACCTTATAAGCAACATTTGTAGCACGAAGCAACGGTTACAGGTTTACGTGATACAATTACCCAGCTGAAACTTGTTCGAGGTTCTGAAAATGTAATCCAAAACATTTTATTCTGATTCAACAAGAATTCTAACTGAATGTCGATTTTCTATTGAATATTAGAATTAATCAAACTTGAACCGTTAGCTTTGATGTTTAAGTAAATAAATGGTAGACTTTTTATCAAAATTAAAGATGTGATCAGTAGGATATAAAAGAAGGTGAAATACCCCTGATGGTGATGGTATAACGCGTCCATAATTTCAAATAGACATTTTTCATTCCGCATGTGCGTGCACTGCTAATAAATCTGGTGAGGAATTAATCCATCAGAAGGCCCATAAAGAATGGAAAGCGTGTCATAAAGTCCGCTTTATAGCGACGTAATGGGAATTTTATGAGGTACAATGGTGTATGAATGAGAATTTAATACATGAATTCCTTGAACATTTATGGGATATAATGGTTTTTATTCAACATGCGAATAATGATAAAACCATCGTTGTACCGATCAATGAAAAGACGGATGGGAAAGAGGTTATCACATTGTCCACTGATTAAGTTGTTTTATGAATTAATACTTTGCTTTATAAATTATTAAAAATATCTTGCATTTAATAGGCACACAGTTATCATCGTCATTACCTATTAGATGCCCACTGCTGGACGTTGACTTATTTATACTCTTGTGTCTGGCTAGTGAAATTACTGGATTAGCGAGACTTGCTCAAATGTCTGATCTATGAGGGTAGAAGGTTCTGGTGTGAGTCGGCCACTTCAAAACCTTCTTCAGAACCTGTAAGATTAACTTTAAAAACTCTTTCTAACAAAAGAAATTATAAAAAAATTGCGCCACACTTTATGCGAACCTACTCCCTTTCATCGGTTAAAAATGTATTAGCATTAGCTTTAGCATCAGCATACGAACACGACGGCGGAACCTCGCCTGCGCTAATGAAAATTAATTTCATCATTCATAACAAACAGAAGTCCGTTGTCTTATCTTTACCCTGAGTATAAATCATTTGTCAAAAGTTAATTGGCTTCATTATTCTAGGAGAGTAATTCTGTAGTCCTAGCCGGGGTTTATAAATTTAATGGCAGCTTTAGACGTCTGTTATATGCTTAAGCTCTTTACAATCTTAACATCAATTTGGCAGGGATTTTCTTGTTGCGAAACAAGATGTTTTGTACAAGCGTTCTTGTTAGCATCACAATGTACATTTCTTATCATGAGATGATCGTCTTTCTCGTGTTATAATTGTATTATTAAAAAAATCGTTAATGCTCCAGCGTACAAATGTTATAAAAATGTACATTCTTCGCATTAAGGTCAACAGGGTCGATTTGGTAAACCCTTAGGAAAGAACGTGAAGCCATTACGAGGTAATAAAATGACTTTTATGATTCTTCTTGCTGAGTTTATGACTTAAAAGATTAATTGAAATGTTTCTGTTTAGTATGAGGTATTACGAAAATTTTTTTAAAGAATTGCTTATGGATAACAATACTATATAACTGTAAATTTTACAATATTATTTATATGTAATAAACTAACCAGTTCCCAAAAAAAGGAAAAATTCTAGAGCTACTTTTAAAAAGAATATCGAAACCCAGGAGTCAAAATCAAAAATTTAATGATGTATAAGTGAACTTCATTCGAATATTTAAAAGAGATATGATAAAGAAGACGATTGATATTTTAAAATGAAAAAAAGATGTTGAGTATTGGGTTCCGAAGAAAGGTGAACGAAGTCTGGTGAACTGAGAAGCTGATGGTAAGAACTCGATCGGCATTATTTTAGTTGTTAATTTTGAAAGGGTTTAGCATTGACAGCAGAATGAAAAGAGGAAAATATTAGGAGACGGGAGTTAGGCCATACTGATAATTATTCAATTATTAATAAGCCGCAGTAAATATTTCATTTAGCTTTAAATAATTTAAGCCTTTTAATTAAATTAAGTATTATAACATTTAGCGAGAGTTCGAACAAGTCAAGAGTGGGTTGGAAATTTTGCGAAACAACGAAATATTCAATTAAAAGTTTACGTTATTTGTTGCTTATAATGAGTTCGTTCGAAATGTTAATTTTGTATTGATCACGAAAATTATTAACTAAACTAATTACTTTACATTTAAAGAATATTCTACTAAACGGTTTTTATAGCTTAATAAAAGAAAAACTTTTTGACATTATGATTGATGCCTTTCTGCGGCCAGGGATGACTTACCATCAGACGAATGTTCTGCTTGGTTTAAAGATTTCTATTGTAAAAAATCATTGATCATACGATTGTTTGATAACTTTTTATTAATATTCAAATAAATAAATAACCCTGTTAACGTTCTCACTAATAGGTACAAAGAAATAGCGAAAACCATTTATTTTACTTGCGTAATAATAATTGAATCTTTAAAAAGATGTAAAGGACTAGATTGTACGTATTTTTTTTTTCTAATTTGATTGATGTAATAAAAGAAATGGGAAATGTCGTTATCGTTAAGGGAATCAAGGATGTGTAGCTAAAATAGAATTCAAACCGAAAGGATCGGCGAGTCGGGGGATAGATAAGTTAAGTATTAAGACGAAGCGAACTGTAAAATCGAGATGGCAAAATCGAATTACGAAGTTTGTTCGGATTTTAATCGCTATCAAGGGAATTAATTCCGGAACCTACTTAAAATAATTTATTATTATTTCCTTTGTATCTGTTATTTCATCGTGGCGAGAAGGTTAAAGGAGACCCTCAACAGGTGGTTAATAACAACCAGGTTTTAGGTAATTTTTTTCAATCTGCATCACATGCTATAGAATTTAAACAATATCAATTCAACTAATTTTACTAGTTCAAAGTAGAACTCTGAAAGGTTTAGATTGGTCTCTGGGAAGAGACACCTTTAATTTATTACTTTAGCTAGTAAAGTTAAGAGTTGTTTTATTTTAAGCCGTAATTTTTAGGCTAATAAGTGTTCACTACTTTTATGTTCTTACTTTTACAATGTTTAAGTATGTCAACAAGTGTCAAATCTATCATATTCTATACACTACTTTCTCGATGTGGAGACAACCACAAAAACTACTTGATAGAGGTCATGTTGTTAATTAATTAATAATAAAATATTTATATTTACTGAGAATCGATTACATATTACAAAACATGACGTTATTATTACAAATACAGATTATTATTATAACATTAAGTACAGACAATACAATGACGGAGGCGATTGATAATAATTTACTTATATCACCGTCCGACATTATAAACACCGTCTGGATAATCGGATGTTTAAATACTGTCACACAATTTACTATTGAATGCCCATATCATAACAAAGCGTCAAAATCACATGATGTCATTAAACATTGAATCTGATGACTTTAGAAATTCTTGCGGCCAAATCACCACGCGTTTTTAACGGAGGAGTACGTGTTGTATAATGTTGATTAACTCACAGTTTGTATCATGCGCAGTGTTATTCATAAAGTTATCAGCGTGTTACTGCTCCGTCGAGATTGACGAAATAAGCCTGCCTGCACGAAATGACGCTGACGTTATCAGTGAAAGATCGGAGTATACCGATAGTGAGGAATCCACTTACTCCAGCAGCTCCGAAGATAACCTTTCAACTTTGGACGAAACACTAGAGATCACGACTGAAGCTGTCTTCTCGCCGGTCACTAAAAACCTGACGCGGTCCGGTGAAAAAAATTTGACATTCAAAGCTGAGTATATAATAAAAGATATATGTGCAAACTTTATTTACGCGGGCCCTATAGTTCTGAACAAAATGGTCGACATGTGGCAGACGGCATACTATCGAGCGTCGGAAAAAGTTCCTTGCTTTAAAATGTTCATCAGGAAACTGACAATGAAGGTAATGTAAATTATTTTTAAATGATTTTACACAAATGTTAAATATCTTAGTAGTCTAAGACTGACTAAATTGTTACCAACACAGTATTTTTTGGTTTAAAATTTTAGTGTGACAACTTTATTGTATTCCACTTTGAACGGCATTGTATAGCTGAAATTCTCTTTCGTAGAAGTTTATGTCTCACAGAAAATTCTCGTAAGAAAAATAATTAATCGTTTATTGTATTAATAAAACAGGAAAAGCAATTTAACAAGCAAAAATATGGAAATTTTGATGATGCAGTGGAATGGGAAGATTGTAACTTGGAAATTAGATCAAGTATGGAAGTTAGAAAGCACTTTCTTCAGGGATGCGAAAAAGGACACGGTGTGTTGGAGAATATAATTATTGGACAGAGAAATGGTAAAACATAAGACTTAATGATTTTAGTATCAAAAAATATCTATCGTATTAAACGCAGGCATTTTCTTGTTTAGTTTCAGATTTTTTTAAAACTTCGAACTATTCACTTAAACCGGAGAGTCCTGGTCAATGGCTCGTCGTCCAAAATCTTCTTTTGAAAAGGAATTGCGACACGGGAGATGTGACAGTTTTCTCCAGAGTGCCACACAAACCACGGAACCGAGTTATAGAGGAGGCGTTGAAATTATTCGGTGAAAAGAGTGCGGATGGAAAATTTGTCTGCGGAGATCAACCTCCTATCAAGAAGAAACCATATGAAGTTGACGAAGAAGTAGATGAAAATATCTAAGCAGTAGTTAATTAGAAAATAACGCAATTTTCTTTTTTTTATAGGTTAAAGTTATAGGGAATTATACAAATTTTTTTTTGGTACTAAAATTATTACGAGTGTTTATTTACAAATTTCCCTGATTTGATTACAAATTGCTTAGACCTTTGAAGGTTATCCAAGTATAATCTGAAGTTAAGAATTTAGGTTTTTTAAAGCAGACTTGACTGTAATAGCAAATCACTAGTAATTAAAACTACGCGCCGGCTAATGTCGATGAATAATTTAGAGATTCAGTCATGAGGTTAAGTGACCAAGAGAATACTAAAGTAGTGATGTCAACCATAAAAGACAATGTGAAATATCGTAAATTTTCAAAAATGTATTGGGACGTTTGTAAAACAATAGATATGACAGGCTCCGCTCATTTATCTTTTTATTTAGACAAACACAAATTTCTTCTTAAATCTGGTTTACGATAACTTATTAACCAGTTGCTCAATATTTCTTCTTCATACTTACATCTACTTTGTAATGTTTATAAATTAACTAATTTGAATTATTGTTAATTGAATTATTTTAATTGCTTACATATTCTCGACACGACCGCGATCTGAAACTAAATGTTCTCTTATTAGATTAGGCTTTACAATTCTCCCCAAGTTTGGATACGTGCAGTGTTAAACTTTGTTGTGTTCTCGAATGCTCAAAGGTATAAAGAAGATATTACACGGAGGATATAAATAAAAAATTTAACCGTTCACTAAAGGGGAGAGTCAAGGCCTATTCACCACTTTGGTGCTTGTTTTGTAGTCACATGCCAACTAAAATAGACGTTTTTGGATTATAGTAGATACTTGTTGACGAAGTTTATTTATTATGTGACCAATTCCATTTTCTCATTGCAGTAGCTCTCCGATAAACAAATTAATTAAGTCTTAAGATTTTGTATCTACTCGACAATTTGGTTAAAGGCTCCGAAGGTCTAGGGAATTCGTTGGATGTGGACAGCACAAGACCGATCAATGTGGAGATCTTTAGACTAGACATATATCCAGTAGTTGAACTTTTCCGACTGATGATAATGGAACTACGGGTGATAAATTACTATTAAAACTTTAAAATTTTAAATGCTGAACATTTACTTTCAATAGTAAATATGCCTGAAAGAATTTTCTTCAGACATTTTTATTGCTGTTACACAAACTGCATATTTTTAAGAATTCTGCGCCGGTTCTCGTTGAGAGCGTTCGTTCTCATTCATAGCGTCTACCACTCAAAAGATTATTTAAATGCCACGATTTTATATTCGAGAAACGCAATGTTTCTCGATCAATGCTACCCCACCATTCAATTTGTTACCGTCGTATTTTTTATAACACAGACGAGTTTTTACTACTACCGCAGGTGTATCAGAGTTATTACTATGATCATTTGATAGATTTCTCTTGCAGTTGAGCTCTTAGGTTAATAAAGATACATTTTGCTGTAAAGAAGTATTTAGAAAATCATCTGAAGAAGATATATGAAAAACAATTTAATAAATATTAAATTTTAATAATGAAAAGTCATTCTAGAATTTAAATTTCTTTTTGTTTGATCTTCTTTTACTACTTTCTTCTCATCTCGTCTTTATTTCAGTATTCTTTGGTGCTTATATATTTTTACCAGGTGGTAGGGTTATTAAACCTGCCTGTTTTGACGTATGTGAGTCAGAATATTTTCGGCGAGAACTCTTCATTATCTACGGCCTGTAACTTAACACCATGTTAAGTCAAGTGCTAGCCTCATGTAGGTAAAAGTAAATGACACGGATTTTTAAATACGAATCCCATTCAATGTTACTTTTATTTACTAGAAGAATTTCAAGTAGTTTACAAATAGATATTATCATTTCCTTAGCAATTTGAATCAAATTTAGTATTCAAATATTTGCGTTAAGATCCCGTAGGAGTGAATGCGTGACTGGGATGCGAGGGAGGGGATAACGTACTCAAGTGACGGTTTCCTAGAGTGTTATGCAAAACTAATTCCGTATCCAGAGCAGAATCAACAGAAGCCTTGATATGAGCGTAGTAAACGCACAGATACACACTCTCGATGTCTTTATATATTTACATTAGGAGGTTAAGTGATGGTGAGGCGTTCTCGCCCAGAATACTCCGGCTTTAATTTATCGGCAGTCGGTACACAGAAATACTATTGCAGCTGCAGATTTACAATTTAAGGGTGTTAGATAGACAGATTAAAAAACACTTAACAGCTTCTGGCCCCGGATTCGTACCAGGGAACTGCATTTTACAAAGCAAGAGTTTAGTCACCACGGAGACCGTCAAAGTAGTTTCGTCTTAATGTGTAGAAGATTAATAACATAAGGAGGTACGTCGTCCGTATGTTTGTACATCCTTAGATTAAAGGACGATAATGTTAAAAATTACTACAGCTGTTATGTTACAAAAGTAATCATTTATAATTTTCCGTAAGTAAGGTGTTACTTAAAAGGGCTACTACTTTCAAACACCTGCGAACACCGTTTCCGCTCCGTACCTTTCCTAAATCGCACACTTCTCGAAGCAAATGTAGTAAAATTTGTAACTTAACAGAAGTTAGCATTTCTTTCCTTTCTTAAAATAAAAGATAGAATTAAAGAAAAGGATAAATGCTTGTTGATGCAAAATGTCTTCAAATTAAACAGTTTTTTATAATTATTTTGTAGTTATCAGTTTATCAAATTGAAACTAAATTAATTGTTTGTACATGAAATACATACTTGACCTGTTTACTGTTGCTACATAACCTTCCTCGTAAGGAAAGAGTCAAGTCGATTTAACTCAAGTTGGTAAATAAGGTATGTTCACGAAATCTATTCTTATATCTTAAAATTAGAGGTAATCAAACTCGCGCCTTTTCTAGTCGTATAATATATAGTATTTTCGCTTCACTTTTCGTTAACTGTGTGTATGACAGTTCAATTTAAATACTGACTACAAATTAAGTACAATGTTTCTGTTTCCCTTTCAATTCATGAAAAGCTATGCGAAGTAATAATCATTGGCACAATCGTTCACAATCTAAACAGACCTCAAAGGTCCACCGATCTTGTACTAAATACGATATTGTTTACGACCGCAAAACTTTGGAATATTCACGAGGAGTTTTAAACAATTCATATACGCGAATTAACGTGTTACGTTCACTTTAACTTAGAAAGTTTAAACAATAATAGTTATGATTTAAAGTGCAGTTAATGGAGTCGGAGATTGTGTTATAAGGATACACATAATAAGAAGTTTAGGGACATTATTATTTTAGTACAGAAATGATGATCAGGTGATTAAAAAAACGAGATTTTGTTTGAACGTCAAAGTTCATATGTAACTCTGAAGTATGGGAATGTAAGAAGATTAATTTTACTTCAATCAAATTTTGATAAAATTTAGCATTTTTCGAATTTCTGTAACATTAAATTAACCGAAAGACGCTTATTGTTGAATATAGACATCCATTAATAATCTCCTCACCGATCGGTCGTCGCTGATGGGGATGGAGATGTAAGGTACTACAATGACCGCTTCTGTAATGCGTAGTTTCTGCTATCGTTATTGATTTTTGTAAAAAATTGTGTTATTTAAATGGAAACACGGAAATTTTAGTAGACATTCGAAATGATTAGCGAACAGTTGCTCAGTTTTATACAGACAGACGGACTGGTCACATTGCGGTCACGAGTTTCGTACACCATCTGTCGGTGTCCCTAGTTCAGATTACTACGCCGGAGGGCTGTAATGCCGCATTGGCTTGCCTTCGACAAATACGTTGTTTGGAGTTATGAATTATGTAAAAGTTATGTTCCGATATCATCGTACAGTTTCACGAAGGTGTTTCCTTTGTGTAACAACTTTACCCTTCTTAAACAGCAATACAAAGAAGAAAGTGTCAAACGAGGAGGCCTTACGATGTGTGACCAAAAAACGCGAAATTTTGTAGAGCGTCATATTTGTGTAAATTATTTTATCTCGGCTACATGCTCAGCTCCAATTAATACGAACTCCTTTATCTACCTACATGGGTTAAGTCGCTGGTAAAAAAGAGATCAAAAAAACCAATAATGGCTACGTAAAATCATAGAGCAGGTCAACGTTCAACTTTTTCATCTCACAAAACACATAAAGTAATAGTTAAGTGACAACTTTCACTAATCGGAGAGAGACTTTAAACGGAACATTATTTTTAAGATTTCGTTATTCTCGAAAACATAAATGGTGCATGAAATCATATTTTTGCCATATCGATCATAATAGTTCTGGAAAAACAAATTAATAAGCAGCGCCGTTTGATGGTGGTGGTAAGAACAATCAGTATGATATTGATAGTTGATAATTTAACTATTATTTGATACCAATTAAGTTATATATCAAGGTTAAATGGTAAGGTATGATAAAGTTCAAATTTAGTATTCATTATATAGATTGGATATCGATAAGATTTAAACCCATCTCTGCGTGAGACAATATTTGCATTGCAATCTAAAAGAACATTCAAAATCCCGACCCGTCGTTCGCCGAAATTCTAATTGGATTTCCGTGCGGGTTTGTTAACTTGCTTTACCATTATTTCGACGCCATTTTTATTTTATTTCAATGACAGAATATCTATTATTTATTTTATAACACCAAATTCATATATATCGTGAATCTGTTACGTTCCTCTTAGTCTCTCTCTCTTACTAGCTATATCTTCCTTATAGTCTCGGCGTTGTTCTTTACTTTCCCTTTCTCCTTCTATCATCGACATTGTTAGGTCCTTGACACTTATGCATGATTTTTGATAAAACAAGTAACCTTGAAACCGAAGCAGGGACAGCATATATCTAATAGTATATAGCTTTCATTGCAATTAGCGTTGCAAGCTAAGACAGCATTTCTTAAGTGAAAACAAGGTAGATCAAAACAAGATAAACTCCGTCTGTATCGGCTTTGTTGAGAGATCCGATATAATGAAGCGATCTCAAATCTCTTTGATGTTAGAGAACCATTTGTTGTGAAATAACAAAGCTATTAAAATTTTGCTTTGTTAGCGGTGTCTACAGACTACTAGACTACAATAATCCATGACACAGATAGTGAAGTGTGGAGATTTTAACTCAACTTTTTTATAAGAATTTCGATGTCTGTTTATAATGTAAAAATAAAATATTTTTACTTCATTCAAAGTACTAATTGATGAAAACTATTTTAACTTTTTTTTTCAGTTTGTGGTCTTCTAAATAGTTGAACTTATTTCTTTGTCAGGCTTTATAGGTATGGCTGGGCAGTTTTTTGTCACTTCTTTTTTGGGGGCACGCTAATTCTCTAAATTTGTAAGTCCATAATTTTTTTGTACCCTGTCAACTCTGTGTTTTACTAAAATTGATTCCTTTTTTCAAATTCTTCAAATTTTTCAGTTTGAATACCAATGTTTCGATTTTTTCATAATGTTTTCAAGAATATTCAAATGCCTAGGTAGTTGAATTATAATTTTATAACGGCTCTTATCATTATGTTATCAGTAACATCGCTTAATTCTGAGTAAAGGTCCTACTTTATTATAATATAAACAACTGGTAAATGTCATTTCATCGTTTGATCGTATTAAAAATGTAAGTAGTAAATAAGGTGTAGGTAACATAACCTACAAAGCATCCGCCGCGAACCGCCTTCTGTATGTGATCCAGTATAAATATTAGCTTTCTATTTCGTTTCCATAGCTTACGATTTGAATTTTATTTTACGCTTTTGTGTTTTTATACCGATCAAACAAACCTTTCAAAAAGATATATTCTTTAGCTCCCATACAGGATTTATAAAGAGTTTATTATGTTAAAACATTTGTCATTATTGAGAGCAGAGTTAGATAAAATACTAATTTCAGTAATCTACTGCCGTATATAAAAATTTCTGCCGACAAACAGAAGTGTACAAACTTCACTCAGTTCGCTTGTAAGGCGCTGTAACGTCACTTAAGATGTTATATCTGAAAGCGAGGAGAAGAATGTGATGTAGTATATATCATCCTAACAGAGATACGATTAAATAAAAATTCTACAATAGCCTTATCTATATAAAACCGTACGTCTGTATATAACAAATAGTACCTCTCAAGATAATCCCGTCTCCGTCAAGAGTAAGATCTCTCGTAAACAATTGCTTTGAACATCTCAGTTTCAATGTTTTATTTCTTTTACGCTTTTTTTTTCACAACGCGCCGTTTCTTTTCCCATTTTAATGGCACAAAGAACTGAAGTGCTTCGGCTGTTAAGCAAATTGCCGTCACTATTATTATATATTTAGTCAAATCGCTGAATATTTTTTTAACTTGGTATAGTAGAATGTTATTTAACCACGATATTACTGATAAGTAATTAAATTGATGACCAGTAAAATTACTAGGGTAACGAAATTTGATATCATGTGTCATTTGATATCATGAGCGAAATGTGGTGAAGTGTTTATCATCACAACTACAGCGACATTGTTATACGGATTTATACAAAAATCGGATCCGGTATTCTCCGATTGCTCGACGTTGCGATTTTGTATATTGCATTACAGTAGCGTGTTGGAATTTATATACTTTTATATCGAATAGCAAGTGCAGAGCTGCCGTAGTTCTGATTCGGAATGAAACCGAACAACGCTATCTCTTGTTTCTATTCGAATCAACAAGAATCGTTCAGTATTTCTATTATATTTTATTTTTCTCTGGATACGGATATGAAGAGATGGTCACATTTTTACCGACGTTTTTTTCTATCGACGAATAGAACTCTCAGTGATTATATAAATATTCTAAAAATATTAGACATAATGTTAAATGTTTCATAGGCTTTTCTAAAAGTCTTTTTAAAGAGAGTCTACTCCATTGAATCTGCAAAGTAAATATTTAGGATTTATATTTTTCTTCATCATCAATCACCGGGTTTCCTTTCTATAAAACTTTATTAATCTTCGAAATTAAACAGTGAATATAATCTAGGTTTCCTATTCGATTATTTTTAATACTATTTATCTATGCTAACATTGTTAACGCTGTACAAACTACAGCTTAAAATAATTTCAGCTATGTGTATTATATATATAAAGGTGACTATGATTATGCCTTGAAATAATAATATACTTCCTTAGAAACTAGACGAGGACAGCGGCTGTTACCAGGATTCTACACTCGTATAGATGGTACGAGAAATACCATCTTTTGAGTAAGCCTGTATTCTAAAAATATCTGAAATGATAATCAATTTTTTTATCACACAATAAGTTATATTCATCTACACATTTCTATCAGAAAACATTCAAAATTGTACTTCAGAATATAAGGTACAATTTGAATACAATTTAACACTATTTCACATTCGCATGAATAATTTTTTAAGAGTAATTTAACTTAAAAGCTTTCTAAGTTGGATTAAAATATTAATAACACGTCGGGCATTGTCGAGCTACAGTGTGTGAGGAGAAACATAGGAAATGTTGCTTAGCTGAGTGGATACAGTGCAGGCGGTGTCAAAAGAAAAACTCTTTTGAAGTAAACTCACTTAGCGTGATGAGAACAGTTGTTATGATATAATGCTTAACTGTACTTTGTTTTTATATACGCGATATTATTTAGAAAACAATACAGTGAATTTAATCAGTAAGCAGATAAGCATTAAGAAAACAATCAAACTCTGAGCTAATATATCTAACTTGATATAGAAGTTAGTTATTGTATTTAGAAACTGGATATCGAATATCTTTTAATTAAGAAATCTAACTTAAATGCTTATTGTTTTAACTGCTGCTTCACATTATTTATTGTTCAACGATAAACTATTTACAAAATATTTAAAAATGTAATAAATACTTCAACATTGATTAAAAAAAAAACATTATTAAACAAGTGATCACGCGTTGTTGCGTGTTTATATAAAGTATTTGATTTTTGTGTTAAAGGGTTATTTAATTCGTGACTGAAACTAAGTTGTTAATATGAAAAAATAATACAAAGTAATTGGCAAACGTTGCTAGAATAATATTATTATTCCTCTAAAAATTAAATCTTTTACAGCGAGACGACATTATAAGAAATACCAAAGGAGCTTACATCTTCATCTTTCGTTTTAAAGATAGCAAAAACACTGAGTTCAAGAGAAACATTTATTAATATGACGAAAAAGGCAGCTGTCGTTTAAAGTATAAATTGAAGAAAGCTCTTCCTTTGTGTAAATAGAAATGAAGTAGTAATCAAGTAACTAAAAAATCTTTGAATCGGACCATTCAATCTAGCAATCAATTAGCGTATCATTTAATTAATAGTAGAGAAAAATATGCTGAAATGATAATGAATCATAGATAAAAAATATTTAAGACCAATTCCATTCGTTTGTATTGGATTTTTCACATAAAAATTTTTGTTATCGAGGTTAAGTTTAATCTATACAGATAAAATCTGTATGTTTGCACATGAAGAGCAAAGCTTACTAACCTTTATTTTATATATAATGAAATAACCTAAATGCTTTTAAATTATACAACAAAGAAAACCATTTATTTAATACGGTTTGGACGTTAGTCTTCTTGTGCTGCCGACCGCAGTCGCGGATCTCGGTGCGACTCATCTGTCCCACGAGAGAAATATATTTCCAGTGTTACAAAGTTTAAAGAGACAGTGACACGAGTACAATGTATATATATACGTATTCTTATGAGAGATACTGAATATTTGTTTTAACATACATTTTTTAAAGATATTTAGCAGTTTTCGTAAATACTGCTTTCTCACATGCGCATGTCTAGTGTCGATCGTCATGACAGCTGTCATTTGCAATCAAGTGAAATACTCGTTAGTAGTAGCCCATTAAAAATATGAAGTACAACAATTATATAAAAACTCTTGTACATAAGAGTTGCAGTAATCTGATTTTAAGCTTTTGTTACTATTGTAAAATATTCTCAAAAAATAAAAATTATTATATTTGTCTTGACAAAACCTATGTTACAATGTTATTATTTAACAGATAACTGATTTTATAACAGTTACGAAGTTTACAGACAATTTTATTAGATAAGGTATTATCTATGTGGTTTCTTACTCCGCCAAGCCTTTATTGAGAATAAGTTACTCGTAGTCATTTTGATTTAATTGGCAGTATTAGTTTATCGGATTGTAGTAGTTTATAATAGATATATATTTAATATATTCTAATATATCAAACTGAGTCAGATTCACTGTGTGTACGTAGGTTACTACAAAAATGTTTCAACCAACGACTCTTCAATTAAACCACTCCGCCTGCAGCCTGTATTTCAGAGGCGACCGCATTTCGAACGCCAGTAAGCCAGTATTCAATAAATCTAGCTTATTCAAATGCAATATCTAGAATTTCAAATAATTTACGACTTACATAATCGGTTTTCGTTTCAGCCTATTGATGTCGAAAACATAAGTCTTTATGGCGGTTATTTCCATATTCATCACACCTAGCTACTGCTGCTGTATTTTTTTGGGTTTATTTGCTACTTACCTTCTATTACTATCAAGCAGTAAGAGTGAGAAATGTACTAACCTCTTCCAGTTGGGGTAACCAACATAGTAATACAACGTCGTAGACTGAATCATGTCTCCGTTTTTTTATTCTAAACATCATTAAATTATTATCTGAGTTAGTTTCTATATAAAAATCTAAAAAAGTGTACTAAGTAATTGATTATGTCCGTGCTGAATACATTTTGCACGAAAATTAGCTGAAACATGACTTAAACTTAACAACGGTGTTGAGTAACAATAAGATTATAGAGAACTATGTTATTAGTATTAGATCTAAAAAAATTAAGGTGGTAGCTAGCTAGGCGGTTTCTAAAACTATACCATCAGCTAAACTCCACAACATGTGGCTCTGATATATACATGCATATGTTAGATATTGAGGGAAAATAATTGTGGTAACAAACATTTTATTAGAAAAATGGTAGTTCTTTTGACTCGTAAGAAACTGGAATGAATCAAGAATGAATTCCTACATACTATTGTGCTATTATATTTCACAATAAGATTTATTTAATATTTGTATATATGTTTCTTTAAAAGTTGAGAATATTATTGAACCATAACTTTTATAAAATTCATAATAAGTATTTGTATGATTATTGTAAAGATGGGGCTGCTGTCATTTTGGTCTAAAAGGATAACTGTGGAACTATTCCTATTTGTACAGTGTAAAAAGTGTGAATTCAATGACTTCAATTGTATATATAAAAACCGGCAGATTAAATATATGTTGAAAGAGAAATGTCTATTACATATAAACTAGAATCGTCTGTGTTAAAAGACAAACTGTTAGCCAATGTTCCGCGAACACAGATAGATACTAATACTTAAAAGAAAAAGAAGTACTATAACATCGCATTTATCAACTTCGACTAAAGATCCTTAAAACTATTGTTTCCAGCAATATCAAACATCAATATCGTAATGATGATAAAGGCCTTTTTAAACATTGCAAAACTATGAATGTATATGCCCAGGTAAAATATATTCTTCTTAAACAATATTATTTTAACACGTCTCTAAGAAACTTGATCAAACACCCTGTATATACACGGGCAGTTGCTCAAAACCGGTTTATGACAGTGAGCGCAAATAATGCGTACGGGGAGAGGACAGCTGAGTACCTTATACCTCGACTTATGAATGATTTGCCTACCGACCTAACTAACAAAATTACTGCATCTAATTATAAGTTTAAATTGATAATGTTCTTTATGAGTAACCAATAAGTGCCTATTGTTATGCTTCCGTTGTAGATTTTTTAGCCGTACTATAAACCTTTGTGGATTCTTACAAGCTAAATGATAAAATTTGTTGTATATTTTTGTTTAATTAATAATAAATAAAAAAAAAAAAAGCAAATTCGTGGGTTTTTTTTTACATTTATTTGATGGTGAGCGAATCACTTGTTATTAAGTGAACTATTATCCCGCCTCGCTATACGTTATCATCGCTTTGTATTATTAAAATAGATGAAAATTCAAATCGCGTCTATTTCCATACAACTCGCCTCCTTCAATACAAATTGGATCAATTTTCAATGCAGCGAACAGTTTCAGCTTCGTTTATTGTAACATGTAAAAATTTTAAAGAAAATAAAACTACGTGGAATATAAAATATCGCTCGCTATTCATCTTTTAAATATACATGAACGAACTTATAGATTTGAATATTTTTATGTCATGAATGATATTATTTTCATTTATCTATATTATATATATTCTTATTTTCATTTACATATTTATTTACTCTTACACCACAACTCTGCTTGAGACAGACTTATTTCAGTATTAAGTTACATATTTTTTGTTATATTATTAACAACTCAATGTTTCTTTTATCAATTTGTATTTTTTTAATAAGTTATGTTGCAATTATATCGCAAATATGTTCTCCGTGTGAAATAAATGTCAAGAAACTGGTGTTTTTATTTTCAGATGACAATTTCGTATAATAAAATAATATAGAACTTTAACGAAAGATAGGAAAATATAAAAATAATTTGCGTGAAAATGATAAAAATACAGGAAAGTGGTTAAAAACTTTTCTGAAAAAGTAATACTATGTAATCTTAATGAAAGAATGAGGTCGTGAAGCACATAGTGTTAAAGTTTACGTTAAATAAGAGTCTAGGTTGTTGGTGGTAACTTAGGGTGAGTACACTTCATATTACAAGTTCAAGAATGAATTAAATATATTATTCTGTATCTGTTATATCATAGTAAATTAGTTAATGGAAGTATTCTTATTTACTTTAATGCAAAGGCTTTCAAAATATATTATTCAAAAGTGATTTTTAACATTCTTTAGTTTGGATAATTCAGTTTCACGAAATACTGCCTTAAGTTGTGAATATATATTATGCTTTAAGTTGGCATGATTTTTATTACAATCCATAGCGGAGCGATAAATTATTTCAGAGTGATCGATAAATCAATTCAAATAGTCGGGGTTTTGACTGAAGACCCATTTGCATTCAAAGGCGTGATAAAGGCCTTTGTTCCCGGTCTACACTGGGACTAGGGGAAACCGTGTTCTACATACTATGATTTGGTTATGGGATATTGCTGTATTTTGTCTATTTACTTATTTAAGTAAATAGACAAAATACAGCAATTTACTAGTACAAATAATTAAACTAATACAATTAATTAAACTATTACTACAATTTAATAACCATTTGGTTTACGTAAATAATTTTACGCTTTCAAACGTCGTAGCTGCTGATTGGTCTGCCATGTCTCTCTGTGTCGTTTCTGGTTTCACTCTAAGGTCGAATAAGTGCTAGGGTTTGTATGCTTCTATAATTTTTTTTATTAATAACCAACAAATTGCTCATCAATGTAATATTACCATGTGCTCGTAGCAAATGTTCTGAATGAGCCCACTTCACCATTTTCAGCGCTATATTCACTGTGCAATTTAGGTGTAGTATAAGTACAAAAATATAATATATAAACAATATAAGGCTTTATAGCATAGTGACTGTTTTTGTGATTTTCGAAAGTAAAATCTAAGTGGAAAATTTTGTATAAACGTACAGAAATTTCAGATTTGTAAAAAATTCTACAGGCATTCTCTATCATTCGTGCATAAACACAGGGTTAGAGAAAAGATAATAATGTAATTCTGATAAAGATTTAAAATGTAATAAGTGTTTAAGTAGATTTTCGAATAATAACAGTTAATACCAGTATATATAATTCAGTGAAAATAAACTAAGTAAAAGTTAATTTTCATCCTTGCTTGCTTTCGAAGACATTTTGCTTGATCGATGTGGTAGTGAATATCATAAAATAAGGATTTAAAGCTCGCTATGTTAACAGCGGAATAGAAAGTAAATATTTACATTGTATATCGCTTGTGGACGAGCCAAGCCGTCGACGTTGAGATTTATTTAAAATACAATTCACATTTTGCATTATAACGTTACGAATACACCACAAAATGGAAATGTATTTTTTACTGAACTACTTTGCTTATTGTTTGCAGAGCACTTTGTTTTGTTTATTTCATTCGTGAGTACGAAATCTGTGCGAATATAATTATTAGAGATACAACTTAGAGGTAGACGGTAATGAACACAAGAGTAATTCAATATCCACCATCCAAACTAAAAACAATTTGAGTCAATTTGGTCTCATTGCTGGGGCTCGTGATATTTTCTCTTAAGGAGTCAAGGCCTGACGTATACTCGAAAGTAATTAATATTTTTCTTTTGCGAAGAACACATTACTTTGATTAGTAAGTTTAATTAGAGGAATTGATATTATTTGTAATTTTGATGATAGGGAATATTTTAAGGTTATGTCTCATTCCTCTTTGATCACGTCGATTACAGTGGTTCTTTTATTATTGAATATGTACTGATAAAATAAAAAAAATGTGAGAGAAAGACAATAGTAGAGAATTATTTTGTATCTGCTTATAATTTTTAACGAGGTTCTGTATTTTTTAACGCACCGTTGTCAAAAAAATATTATCTAATAATTGATACCAAGACATGAAATAGATCTGCTGGTAATTTTTTAAAAGTTTAATACATGTATTTGTATATAAAATAAAGTTCTTTACCTGTTACAGACCAGACGGACGGAAAACCTAACCTCAAATTAGCATGTGACAATGTTGTGTTGGTAAGCGCAGTAAGCTGTTGTTGCTAACTTGTGAGTGTTATAAAATTCTTCGACCACCAGTTATAAGATATTCTATTAACTGCAAGAGGATAGTCTAAGTTAAATATAGTTTAATACAGAATAGTAAAGTAACAATAGTAATAATTTATTACTTTATTTATGCTGTCGGTTAATATAAAGCGTATATGCTCACCACACATCGCAGAGGAAGATTTATCGACTTCCATTGTCACGTCGACTCATTTTTCATTTGCATAACAACGTACCTGTATGTTGCTTTATAAATTGTTGATTCATATTCTCATACGATTTTATTTGATAATACAATACAGTGCCCTTTAATTCCACTCCATTTTCAGCTTAATGAAACGCTTTATAAGTTTAATTTCAATCGAAATCATATACGTATTAAACAATTAAATTTATGAAACATGTGCAAATGAATTGTTATACAATGTATTTATATTTTTAGTATGTATTTATATTCTTTAACGTTTTAGGAAATACATTTTCATCTCGCCTTCTATCTTAAACTTTCAGTCGTAAGAATTAAACTCTTCTGCAGTACTATTTGACCCGTTCCAAAACTCCGTGAGGTGAAACCTTAATGTATATTTAATTGCTGCATTTACATTTAAAGCTTTACTTTTTTGGGAACCAAATCAAACTTCAACCACTCTTTCGTGTGAAACAAAACGTCTGTACTTAAATACTTGTAGTGATTTTATACAAATTTAGGTTAAAAGGTTGAAAAGCGGATAAATTGCGGTGTCAAAAATCTGTTTAAGTTTAAGAATGGTGAAAGTTTGGAAAATGGCTGAAGAAATGGATAGAGAAATATTTAACTTATAATCTCGACCTTTGTCACGAGTTAAAAAGTGTTTACAGAGGTTTACAATGCCTTTTATAAATGGCAACCCATTCCGACCCCAAATGCGATGCCGTGGATTGGTTATTCGGAAGAAAGGTTTTTCGCAGCACTGTACGTCACTTTTACATTGACGAAGGCAACGCAAACGACCTAAAGCTATTTTCACAATATTGCTAAAATATTTACAATACTCCATTACCCTACTTACGATTACCTCTTCCGATAAAGGTCCGAAAGCTTTTGCAGACGACTACTAAACCTTCCACAGTATAGAAAGTTTAGTTATTAACCGGACTTGTCTCCGAAGCCGTTAAAAGCCGGAAAGTTTAACGGTGTCTATCATTATATCAGATAATAGTACGTTTTAACTTAACGAAATCGTCTGACTATCGATTATCTGTTCAGGCTTTTCGTGATCCAGGTGTTACCATAGTAATACATTGTTTAGATAGGAAACAGGATACGCGAAGTCACAATTTAGGTTAAGATTCTCAAAAGATCCTAATCCGAAACAGTCGGTTAAATATATAAAAAGTATAACAATTTCTACTGAAAATCAATCTCCATTGACTTACAAAATAATACTGTAAAGATTAATGTGTTCCCGTTTGAATTTCTGTGGTAACAACGTAGTGTTACTATACTTAAGAAACTTGCAGCATATTATCATGAGCATACGTATTACTTTCAAGAATGAGTTCTTTTTTCTTATCCAGTCTCTCAGGACTTGTGAAACAACGCCTGAATCTAATACCTTTAACGTTCACCTCAGTAATTCCAAATTTTCAGTGATATATTACAGCGGCACCGCTTTTTCTTTTCTTTTCTTTCCTTTTTAACGTGATTAATGTATTAGTATTGCCGCGTTACTTCGATAAATTGTATAGAAATAAATATTTCCTTTCGTTTTCGGATATTTATACTTACTTTTTAAGATCATCTTGTGTAACATTGAAGTATATGGTTCTATTCATATTGATGAAGTTTGGATGATTAGGTGTAATTCGGTCAATCCTAATTAGTTACCATCTTCTTATTACATATCTACCACGAAGTCTGTATTACCGTTAGCTTATGAAAGCTAGTAATGTCTGGATTAAGAAGCCATCACTTCAAGCCATGAAAAATTAAGGTCATTAAAAGGCTACGACTTTAATCGCCGTACTTGCCGATTCCGTGATATTTACAGTTAATAAACTCGCAGTTAATTCTCTGAATATTTTCTTTTATACCGGAAATCTTTCTCTATAAAGTTTAATACTTTTTCAGTTCATTTATTAACAGTTTAATAAGTTATTTGCTACTAAGAGTTATATACGTTTTATTTACAAGTGGGAATGTGGCTGATTTGTCATGGCAAAATTGACAATGAGTCACCAACCAAACTCTTGTGCCAAATCAAAATTATGGTTTCGTTTACTGTTTCCTGAACAAAGTAGCTAAGATTGAAAGCTGACCAAGATGTTCACAACCTTCTGTAAACTTCTGAATTTCAAATGTAACTAGTGTGTATAATTCACCGCGTTTGATAATCAATCGTTGCAGTGTAAACATTAATCAAGTGCCGGCTCAAATAGCAATTGCAATCGATTGCGACTATCGGAAAGCTTATTAAGTAACAGTTAACGGCGATATTCGCGCGATTATCGTCGATATATTTCATTGAATAAATAACCGTAGTATTTAATTTATAAAAGGTCACACACCAACAAGTGGAACTATCAGTTTATAAACACATAGTTAACTTTCTAAAAAACTACAAACATGTGTGTTACTACTGTAAGTTTACTAACCACTCTTTTAAATACTTAAGAAAAGACCTAATAAGTTAATATGTAAGTAAACGCTATATTCGCACAGTTATCGCTCATCGATCGCTTTAAGCAAGAAAAAAAAAGAGTATTATCTATTATATATTGTAATAGTCGTTTTGTTATTCGGAAAAGTGCGCTTTTTACAGCTACACTAACTATTATAAGTACTCAATTGTTAGCGATTATAATGCGATTTTTACTATCGCGAGTAGTTATGCATAATAACACCGCGGTTGTATGCGACCGACCATTTCAAAGCTAGCGAGTTAATGTATTACATGCACCGTACGTTTGGATAACTAGAGTACGTTTATTTTTAAAAGATATTTAACAAATCGGATACATGAATAACAGTTTCAATAAATTGTCTCATCCTGTATCTATAAATGAAAATCATTTAACACATATACTATTATTGTTACTTTTAGGTAAGCTACGCGATAACGTTACGTTAGTTAGGGTACGCCGTACATCTGTCCGTAAATAGGTAGTAGTTAGGAAGTTTACACTATTCAGTATTAAAACATATATTGTACTATTTTATAAAGCACTCTTTAAACTGGAAGACAGTAATCTTTTCATATAAATGTTTGAAGAGGGAAATAATTCCGTAATAACTAAAAGTTTTAAAGAAACAGAAACACTGCAGCTTTGTTTCATTATTGATTAAAAGCATTTTTCTTATTTCATTCAACATATATTCTTCCATTATTTTTTCTACTGATCGCTGTATTAAAGAAGTGCCTTTGAAAAAATCTCGCGGAGAATACAGTGAAAAGGAGACACAGGATCAATATGAAAGCCTTCAAAGGGACAAAAAGGCGATTACAGAAAAAATGGACGGCTTTTACTATTTCTATATTTCGTATAGGGAATAAACTTGGCGGCACAAACGTCTCTTGTTAGGTTATACGAACTAAAAGATGTCAAACTTACTTTCGCTCTAAATAAAAAATATTCTTTTATCTTTACTTTGAATATATATTATCTGTGGAAACTTTGCAGCAAGAAATCAATGTCAAGTTTTGCATGCAACGACTTGAGCAAGTAGCGCAAAGAGTAACCCTGAACAGAAATCGAAAAAGCCAAAGCATGATATATGATGTAGAAAAAGATCTCAGAAGAATAGGAACATTTGCTAGGTGGAAAAAGAATTAAACAGTCGTGATGTATTGTGAAGAATCTAATACTCACGAAGGTTTCTTACGTCATTAAATATTTCTAGAAAGTTTAACGTCGAAACGTGTACGCCTTGATATGTAAAAGTAAGTGACAGTTATTCAAAGTAGATTTCAAAGAAATACTTTTTAGTATTTGAATTTCAGTTATTCAGATTCTTCTAAATATTCTTCTGTCAGAGAAGAAACGACGTAACAAACTTGCAGCTATCATTCTTATATATAGCAGTAGATACCAATGTGAGAGTAATTATCGCTGGTTAGAGAAAGCTATCACTATCCAACGGAAATGTGGTAAATCGAACCATGAACCGCAACGCAAGCGTTTACCCCTTGCGCCATGGAGCCAGTCTTTAATTTTATAACAGGTTTTTTACAAAAAAGTTACAGTTCTCTTTGGAAAGTAATTCAAGTGGAATCGACTTAATTAAATGTCACTTGCATTGTAAGACGTCACAAAGCTCTGGTTCGAAGGTTAATTGGAAGCTTTGAAACTTGGTACTGGCAAGTCTTTGATTAAGAAACGGCTGTTCCGAACAAATAAGCTGAACAATTAATTATATTGACGGTGTAATAATATTAATTACTCAAATTAGAAAAGAATAATACATCTTTGTGGTGTACCTGAGTTGGGCACAACTGAAGTTTGAACAATGTTCCGGTTAACCGTAGCTAGTAACGTTACTTTATCGAGGTTAAACAACCGAAATTTTATGGAAAGAAAGAAAGAAAGAAAGAAAAAATGTTTATTCTTACTGCCTAATATACAAAAAACATACATACATAGAACAGTAAAAAAAAATAATTACAAATAACAAAATAAAAACAAAACACGCAATATATTCTTAAAACTAAATAAAAATAAAAAAAAAGGATGTAATTAGGCAGCAGAAACGGGTTCCAACTCAGCAAAATGCTCCTGCACTAAGCAGTAGCGCTGATTTTCAGTTGGACCCTCGTGCGTGTGCAAAGGTGCGAGACATCTACGTAATATCCTTAACAATATAACCACTTAACATAATAAACAATTTTGGCAAAATAGACAAAGGGTATAGGTAGAGAAGATTAAAAAAAAATATATAATAATTAGAGGTTGTAACAAAGTAAAGTCCTGCATAGAAAATCATTCAAGAAAAAGAAAACACAAACAACAAAGACAGAAGTCAACACAACTCACAAAACTTACAATTTGCAAACTGTAGTTCCAAAGCATGCTTTTTCATCTTATTTTTAAATTTTTTCTGGGATTTATTAATGTAATTAATATACGAGTCATAATTTTATTTGTTGCTAGTTGATTTTAAAATAATAAATATAGACAAATATATAGTAACAAGATAATGTATATGAGACTAACTAACATTATAATTTCGTAGCTTTCTTTGTAGGGCCCTCGTGATACAAAAAGTGATTTCTTAGCTATATAGAGAAATCTAGTAATGAATGAAGACATTGTGGATCTAAGGATCAATCGCAAAACATCTTCAGTTATCTTGACAGGATCCACGAGGGTAAGTTAGAAAAGTTATAAGTGAAAAGGAACAATCGCAATATTAATAACAACTCCAAGTAAGCCGGATCCAAAATAAATAAATTAAGATTAAATCGATTGCCTACCCCTTCACAAGCGCCGTTTCCTGAAAACTTTTCCAATTAAGAAGTTTCACTAAGAATTTTGTTACTTAAACATCTTTCAAGTTTTTAAAATATAAAGTAAAACATTGGACTGAATTTGTTTTAAACTCATTATTATATTATCGTACCATAGACAGATTTTTGAAAATACTTCTAAACCTAACCTAAAACTCAACCTTTTTTTCTTCTTTCTAAGGGAATATCTATGGATGATTATAAAACAATAATGAATAAATATTAAGCTCTGAAAATTATGGTCTACATACGTCATATTCAAAGTTAAAAGTTTGTAACGTGATAGAATTACAAACCGCCATCGATTTCCCGGAACGTCGTCCAGTAATTATTACTTATCGGGTAGTCAACATGATCATTACTGTACGCGGTTATCGACTAGATCATAATTCTGACGTGACGTCACTATAATTATGAATAAAAATACCTTTTTTTTATGGAAGAGGGAAATATTCAGAAGATACTTTGCTTCATGGTGAGAAAAACAACAATTACATTTTTGACATATGAATGTATATTGTTAATTTTGTACGATCTGTACTTGAATGTTATTATTACTAGATAGATTTTACACATTTATTAAAGTTATAATTAATTCAAAATTCCGTCTGAATGTACAGAGAAACCTCCTACTCCTTAGATATTAAAAATAATTAGAATATATGATACAAATTGCTAACGGTGTTGGTGTCGAATAATCAAATAGAAAACAAGGTAACCTTACATAACTAAAAACTTATAAGAGGTAGAAAACTCCTTAACCCATCGCTTTATAGTTTGAATATATTCACTTATATGTAAGATAAATTTTACAATTCCTATCCCGAAGTTCTTTTACAATCGGTTTTTCATATCACCGAAAGTTGCGTTCATAAATCGTGAAGCATCTGCCGCGTGAACTCCGACAAGCCTTTGTTACATTTTTAGGTAACGACAGATTTATGTCTACAAAATAAATTTTTGATGACGATTTATATTTCAACACATTCACAAATACATTCTCAACATCAATTCCATTTCTCAATTGAACAGAAAGAAAATCAAAGGTACGAATCGGAACACGCAGCCTATTTTTGTTTTTATAATAGAAAATGTAGAATTAAACGTTAAAGCGGTTTAGTTATATTTTATCAATTCTTCTGTCGACAAATAGTCTCTAACAAGGCAAAGCACAATCTGGGTGAAATCAAAAAGCATATTTTAGTAGTTTCCAGTACGTAGAGAAGTCAACTAAGCGGTCATGCTACGGTCCAATTAAATCTCTCTCTATCCAGTTGTTTTGGTCAGCGCTAACGAACACTGAATACATAATTTATGAGCTTACTTTAAACTTTGCTTATATATAATCATTTCAAACTACAGATATTTTCTAACTTTCAAATCTATAATAAATCAACAAGTCTGCTGTTGTAGATCACTTACACTCGGGTTCTGATGAAAGAGTAAACTTACTAGGTCTTTATTACTTAAACGGTATGAAATACGGTTAAAATCCTACAGCTCTACACTTTTAATTATTTAATTCAAATGGTGTTTAAATATATGATATCCTTATAGAAATAGTTACGTACATTGTACGCACCATAGCCAGGTTCTTGTTATGTATTAATATGAATGAAATGGTTGATGGACTCGCAGCGAGTTATTTCAATCTCACAGTTTGTTGCCGAAGTTAAACTTTACGTGCTCCTGTTTATCTACAAAGCAACACTGGAAGCTCTCAAACCTCGCAGCTTAGCCGGGAGTTTATGACGTGATCCCATGGAACTCGATCGTAAATCCTTGTTTAGCGGAGTTAAACATTTCAGGTTCTATTTGTCATCGGTCTGATGTTTCATTACTTGTACTGGAATAATAATAATTCATTAATCATTAAAAAAAATAAGTTAATTTACAGATTTTAAAATGCAATAACGGACTTCGTGTAGCGATGAATATTTTTATTTTTATTAATAACATAAACATAACTTACCCAGTATTTCCATAGCTGGGACTTGAGTCATTCTTTTATAGAGTCTAAATAATTTCTAAAACAATGAAAATGGAAACCAATTACTCAGTCTATTACACGGACTCCCGAAAGTCCAATTAAATTCAATACAAATGTGGGTGATGATTTTTTCAATTAATATGCAAATATGTTTGCTAACGCCACAAAAAACTCGTTAGCTGAAATTTTATTATAAAACAAATTAATCATCAAAGTCAATATGTACTGGCGATAGATATTTCTTTTCAGAGATTCAGTATCATCGCTGAATTAATTTCTATCGTGTGTTAACATTAGACGAAAGAAATATGTGAACTGTCATCAGCAGAAAGGTCAGATGTTAGGTAATTAACTTAGCGGTAGTAATGAGACAATCTCCGGTTAAAGAGATTTATATTTATAATATCTCTTGTCTATTCTCTTCTTTTTTTCTCTTATGAAAAATATAAAAGATTTCGCAGCACAATTGCCGTAAATTCTTATTCAAGAAAAAGAAATAATATTCTTGATTTATCGTTGAATTTCAAAATATTGCGGGACCGAATCGTAAAATATTCCACTGCGGGGTGGCCGGGCTTTGATCTCTGCTGAATGGGAAACATCTGCGTCGGATTATTAAAATACACGAGCCAGTCTAACTACAATAAAGTAAATGAATTCTTTTACTATATATGGACTAGTGATTTTAGATCCTAATATCAAACTTTTGCTAATTTACTACACCAACCATTAAACTGTTTGCAACGATGGTATTCGTTTCTAGAGCGACATGTTGTGGGGTTTGGTTGGTTGTTGGAGTTTTACGAATCCACCTAGATAGTAGCTACTATCTTTAATTTGTAAATAAGCAGTCATAACAGTATTGCTGAGTTCCGGTTATCAATATTTGCGAATCAATCTACGCGAGTCCACTTAACTTAATAATTTTACATTCTTCGGATTTTATTTACTTTATAGTAAATATTTTCGATTTATAGAGATTAGGATAACCTAAAAAGTGACAGTTAATAGTGTTAAACTTTCTGTACTTATCGATTATTTTACTCGTAAATATTCTTTGGGGATATAGTATATTCTTCTTCTCTATTTTACCCTCACCTACCACTGCATTTTCCCACTGCCGAGGTTGACTGGGAGAGAATGCCCTATGGCATTAAGTCCGCCTTTTTGTACAATATTTATTTGTGTGCAAACAAAGTTTGAAATAAATAAATAAATATATATTACTGTTGTTTGCTACTTCTAATGAGTTGATTTCTCATACTTATAGCATATATCGGACTTGCACCGACTCCAACTTTCACGATGTTACATCCTCATTACTTTACAGCAGTCACAGTAATACATAAAGCGTGTTTCGTACGATCAGGTTAACTCTACTCATCATATTACTTTGAATTATAAAGTTATATTAGTTATGATTAATTGAACTTGATTTAGTTTTGGTCTTTTGAAACTTTAGATGCTTTTCTAAAAGTTTTTCAAACTTTAGAACAGAGAACTTTAATTCTGTTGTCTATAAACTATTTCCAAAACTAACCTCTGTCTCTGTAGACTGTAGCTCACACATGGGGGCGATATCGTTCGCTTCAAGAAACTAGAGTCTCTTATGAAATATCTTACAATTTCAATAGACGTGAGTTGATAGAGTGAGTTGTATAAAAACTCTACTTCCAACGAACGGCTTTGTGTCGGGAGAGCGATATGCGGCCGTAAATTCTCAAGGTACTCCGGAAATGTTTGCAATCTCGAGCTTAATCTTGTCCCTGTGACACGACGACTCGTAAAATTTAACAAGACGTGAGCAATAACATGCCAAGTTATCTATTATAACTTAAGTAATTCTAGTTAATGTAAATGAGAGTTCCTTTTGTGATGCTCTGCAGGAAAAAGGGATTGTTATGCTTTTAACAAGTTAATTTAAAACTAACGTGAATCATTTATTCATTATGATGTGTGCCTTTGTGTTTGTATATATCTATGTATGTGTGACACTTGATAATTTCTTTAAGCCATTTCATCTACTTTTAAGTTATGATGTTATTAAAAAGAATGTATTATTTCTTATGAGTAAGTTTTTAATCAACGATTATTGGCATTTCTTTTCTCTCTTAAGTTTTCTTTTACAATATCAATAAGTAAGTAAAAGTAAATAATGTTAAGAATCTTTCATGCATTGCAATAATAATAATAAATTTAAACCAAACACGCCAAGTTAATATTTTTTATATTAAACAATCATAAACACATAATCAAAACCTTTTAACACACGCAACTGGCCATGATTTTTGACCTCTAAATAGAGTTTGGATAAAGCTATGTTTTTCTTTGTATTTCTTTATGTTCTTGTTCGTGCTGTGCATACTCTGTAATAATATGATGACAGAACATCTACTAGTTTAGTCCTCCCTTGACCACGAGTGATACAAAACGTCAGATAATAAATGTTTAAATAAACACTACAAAATCTTTAAAATTCAGTTTGTAATGTATGTAATATTATATTTGTATATAACCAATTTAAAGTATAATTACCATAAAGAAGTACATTAACTTCATTTGTCGTACAATTTGTGTTTTATTTAATTGGAACGGTACAAACGAATGTTGGTTACTAATTGAAAGAAAACACAGCATTAATTAACATGGTGGGCACGATCATTTACCTCCATTATTTAAGCAATGAAACATGAAAAAGAAAATAACTGTAAACTTTGTATAGTCCTTATTAATGGAAAATTTATAAATATTCCAAATCGAATCTTAGCAAGACATAATTGAGTTATAACAGTAAGTTTTTATCATTCTGCCTCCTTTCCTCTTGCCTGTCGCCACTTCTCACAGCACCAAACATAACACAATCATTAGAAATATAATCGATAATAGTTAATAATAAGTTTTGATAAAGATAATAATTTTATATTATAGATTTTGGTAGAAAACATTTCGTCGTAACTTTTGCTGGTAAAGAAGCAATTTGTATCACAACTGATAAGATTTTTATGAATGAATTGAGATTGTAAAGAAGACAGAGATTATGAGAGTCAAAAATTTATTTACCTTTATAATCTGTAATGGAAATACTGATTAAAAATAGCGAAGATTATGATCATGATACGTCTATCTCTAAACAGCCGCTAGATAATATCTACGATATTTCTACATCCAAAATAGAAAGTCTCATAAGAACTATTTTATTACTAAATACAGATATTTTTCTTTAATTATAATCATTAATTTCATTTATTTATTATTGCATCCACTTGCCATCCATTGTATAACAAAGACCTCAATAGATTTCCATTGCGATGTTCATTTCGTTATTCTCATAATTGGCTGTAGAACTCTATTAATTATTAAGCCAATTATTAAGCTTCAATGAGCTTATAATTTGACTTGAAAATTTGCGGTTGAGGGTTATAATTAACTATTCTATTATTTTCATGAATTACTGCTAGCTTATGAAAAGTTTTAATAATATTTTAGTTTTATCGTACTATTCAAAGGTATAATGCAGTGACGAAGCACTCAAGAATGGAGATAACCTTATTTTCAGAAATTTAGTGCAATTGTTTTGAGGGTTGTAGACGCTATTATGGTAACTAACCTCCCTATGAAGATGGCACACATAAATAATAAGAATTGTAATAATGTTATTTAAGTCTGTATACAGATTGTAAATAATATATTTCATATTCATAGAGATGTACCTAAAACAACACGCCTTGTTTTTCTTACGTAAACCTTCACTCGCAAATTTATTCTGTTCAGAAAAAGCCAATAAAAAACGATGATGTGCCATTCGTTTTATGATTATCGTTTTGTTTTGCCCCTGAATCAGATTTATAACGAGAATTCAAAAGTATGATTATAATTTAAAAAAAACCGACACTCTTTTGTATATAAAGATACCTTTATAGTTGCAGAGTACGTATTGGTATCTTTATGTTTTCATTTAACTTATGTAATGTAGGATGCAAATTTACGAACTAATATCTACCACAAAAAATAATAAGAAACCATGATTTTGATACTTAAACTTCTTAGCGATTTTATATGTCAGATTGATAATGCAGTTTATTGATTAAAATTATTGACAATTTAAAACCTTATAAGTTGAGAAAATCATAAAAAATAATCCGATGTATTTATACAATATAGAAATGGCCGTACAAAACATTTTCTGAAACAACCTCATCATTTTTCGCACAAAGAATAACTGCCTGAGGCGTGGTAAAGGAAAGGAGAAAGGCAAATATTTGGTTTATATACTTGAACCCTTAACAATAGGTGTAGATTGGAATAAAAAGATATACCTTTGAGAACCTGGTATTTGATTTTTTTCCAATTGATTATCATCATCATCTGTATTACGTATGATACTAAAAACAATCAGCTATCTATAAGATACACGAACACAAATTTAATGTTTAAAAGTATATGAACTGAAAATCTGTAAAATTTTAAGCGATTGTAAAAGTTTTTAAACGCACTAATAAAAAGTGATAACTTTAATCACTTTATAGTCTAGAACTCTTTGATTTCAGATATCAAGGCTTTTTATTATGGTTTTATATATTGTCCAGATTTTACAGCAACATTAGATTTGAATTCATCATCATTTCAGCTTATAGCTACTGTTGAACAAAGACTTGTCTTATCAAATTCCAGCACGACCTGTATCGGACAGCTGCATCGAACGAACACCAGCCATACACCATCAGTCAGTCCAGCAAGAGGTCTACAAGTCTGGTCTTTAGCTTTTTACTCACTTTGGAGGTAAGAGCAAAATTTAATATTTCTTTATAAAATATAATAACATTTAATTTCATTTCGCGACTTGTAGTTATTGGTCTCGCCAGTATCGGCGAACTCGACGAGATTGCTTTCAACAATGATCCATTTTGTGCTGTATAAGATTGAAATTGCTTTCTTAATCTAATAATTGGATGAGAAGATTAAATTTTCTGTGTCACGGAAAATCGTTCGAGAAATCTAGTATTTTTTTTATAATTTCTGTTGCTATTTACTTTGGTAACTTTGTATCATACTAGTACGCTCAAATTTTATTTGTAATTTCTTTTTGCTAGTTTCTGTTCCCGCAATTTTTAGATAGATGTTTAAATAGTTGTATGCAAATTCCACTGTATTATGGCCTGGATTAAAGCTAGTGGAATTACTAGAGTTGTACATCAAGCATTAAGGCGTCGGGGACAATATATCAATCATTATGTATATAATCATATCTAGTCAGAACAAGGACTGTTGTAAACCAGTTTTAATTTATCTGTTAACTGAGAAATAATGTAAAGAAGGTGCGAAACTTTGTAATCTGTATTAAGTAAGCAGGTCTTCAGTATAACGGCGTCAAAATTCCTAATAAAAAGGGATTACGTTAAAGATGAGGCAGCCGAAGAATGCTTAGCTTTCATTATTAACAAATAATTTTCAAAGATTCGTTATAATCCTTAAAGGCTAAATAAATCTTGAATGATTACAGATACTTTATTGAGAATAGCAAATCCGAGCTTTATTTTTTTTTAAGAAGTATTTTTTTTTGTTAATTTCCTTTTTGAGGGTTTAAACTTGTGTGATCATTTATTTGTACGTATAACGAGAAGTTAATTTCATTTAGATGCAATTTTTTATTAAACATGAATTTATGTTAATAAAAGTTCTATAATTTTTGTAAAAATTATAGCATTGTCTAGTAGTTAATTCACAATTAAACATATTTGAACAATAATTTCTTTTTATTTTCAACTGTCATATGCATACTACTATTACTAAACACAGATAAAATCTTTTTTACTGAAACAGTTTTTAATTTAAATTCTAAACTACCGTCCATTGATATCGTGGACTTTTATACGAACTAAAACTATAATTGCATATGAAATGTATGGTAGTTAAATTTTCGTTTGATTGCTGAGTGACGAACATGTCCCTGCCGAGTCATTAAATTAAACTACAAATATGACGTAGAGTCAATTTATTATTTACATACAATAAATCGATTTCTATAACATCTATATAGTGTAGCAGTAGAACATGAAATATTTCATTAAAGATACAATTAAGCAACAAATTAATAATGATTATAGATAATTAACAAAATTCACTTAATTGACTAGACGTAAATCATTTTAGAAAACTCCGGCAGTTATTCATAAAGAATTTATTTAAATAAATATAAAGACAATAAATAAATTTAATCACAAAAACAAAGAACTGCTTAAAAACAGAATTACATTTAGATATGACTAGAGATATGCTATTATGATAAATATTAGGAAGAGAACAATTCATTCGTTGTAATAAGTTAGCGATTATTCTAAAGGGTACCAGAAGTTACGGGTAAAGATTGAGCTTGAAAGTTTTAAAATTGATTCAAAGTTTATTCGAAATTACAATACACCTATTGATTTACTAAGAGAATTTGGAAACAACACGGAAACGCACAAAGTGTCACACACAGGAAAATCGTTAAAGACCGGCAACATGAACTCCATCAATAATGAAACTGGAGACGTTACTCGAAATACATCGTAAGCCGAATCAGAAAATTACATTACACAATGAAATGTACGAGACAATTCAATCATACCGCCTCTCATATTTAAAATGGACCCAAAAAGGGTTAACAGTCGAAAGCGTAATAGAGGCCTTAGAAGCTGGTTCGTCCAAATATGAAGTTGCCGGGGGCGTTTGGATCTTCGGTAGAGAAGTACTCCTTCCACAGCTCTTGAAACTCTTCCCAAGATACACTTGCCTTGCCCTGTAATAAATTCTTTATGACTATGTCCTGATTTTTAAGTAGCTGCTAGAGAATTTACTGAAGTAACAAGACACTGTATCAACGCAAATATCGCAACAAAGTCATAGTTGGATGTATTTTTACCGTCAGATGGTAATCCCATTTATCTCATAGATTCTATTTTATAACTATATAAAACTCCGGAAACAATGATGCAAGACAACCCATTATTAAAAGTAGCTAAGAATTGTCAATCGAAACATTAGTCTTTAAATTGCCATCATCATCAGCAGACATAGGGAGCCTGTTTAATAAAGAATTAATTTGATTTAAACTTGTTAGCAGTATTCAGAGCGATTCTATAAGAACTAATTGACTCGTTCACGAATCATCTATTTTTAACATATCTAACAAAAGAGAAAATGGAAAGCTAATGAGAACTGGCAACTGAAGAATATAATAATAAATTGACCTACTCTCTACATTTGAACTGGTCGTTTTGACAAAGAATAATTAATAGAGTAAAACAACTACCACGTGTACATTACAATTACAAACTTCTAAATTCTGTTATAAAGTATAACTTTTTTATAATATAATTATGTTGACTAGTGCTTGTTGACAATCATACTCGATGATGAGTAGAGATGAAGTTTTTAATATATTTTAATTAATTAGTTACAACTAAGAAATTTAAATAAGAATTTAAGAAGAGATAACAACTGACTGGTTTTCTGAATCAAAACAATTTTATATTTCACGAATCTAAATATCAAACTATTGTTATGTTATTGTTGTAATAGTATGTGACAAATAATGCTTCAGATTTATATAAAAGATAATTAAAATAGTTGTTACCTTAGCCATCTTGGTGAATGCCAGCTTGCACTCTTGCGGATCTATGCCGTAAGAGGAGCAGACGGTAGTGAACTCGTCGCAATCAATAGAACCGTCGGCGCTGGCATCCTCAAGTTGGAACATGAAATGGCAGTAAAGCTGCTGCCATTTTAAAGCGGCCGATGGGTTCTGAGCGTAGTCATTCCACATGGAAACCCATTCGTCTACCGACACCTAGTGGAAAATAATTAAGAATAAATAATTTCGAAGCTCCTGTTTTCGTAAATCTTTGCAAAAATATGTAAATTATAAATGTGATGGAATTCAAATCATTTCAGTCTGTTGATGTCGATCTTTTAGGGTCTTCTCTAAAAGGGTTAAGGAATTCCAATACGCAATGGTTTTGCGATAAAAAACAGTTGTCTGTGTGTACCTGTCCATCTTTATTAGAATCGGCTCTCTTTCGCAGGCCGTCCCAAATCTTGATCATAATCTCATGCGTCTCCGTGTGCTTCGCGTTACCTGGTTTCCACCCACGAAGACTGCATACTTTCTAAACGATCAATAAAAAATTTCAGTATAAATATAATTTTTTATCATAAAAATGTCATCTTTGAGAATATAGCAGTTTTACAATTGACTTCGGTACTTACTTCGATAGCGATTTCGAAATCTTTCCTTTCAATCGTTCCACTTTGATTAACATCTGAAAATTAAATTAAAATATAAGGTAAAAAGTAAAAAATGAGAACGTTAATAAATCTAATATATTGTAATTTACCAAAGAACACGTTGAAAACGTAGAGGAGCTTCTTGCGTCTGAATTCAGAGATCGACATTTTGGTCTGCAAGACAAAGATTCATTATAGTATCATCCAGAAAATGCCAACGCCGAAATGTTACGTATGAATTTTGAGGTTATACTGATCCCACAAAAAAATCACAGCAACTGTCAACTAGTGTAAGAAATATTACGATCGCACAATTCTTCAGAATTCAAAATGACTAAGCCCATCAGAATTATTTAAGCAAATCTGAAGGCTTTTGGTAACATATTTTTAACGCCATGTGATTGTATACCTGTATTATAAAAAAAGATCTGAAAAGAAATTACGTGAAAAGAAAATACGACACATGACATGAAACGGCACCAGAACTCTTAACGATACTTTATAACTTTCGTGTTTCTAACTAAATTCGGAATCGGATCACGTCTCAGAGAAAACTTTCTTTTCCTTTCCTTTCTTTCATTGGAATATTCGTCTAATTTATTACTAAGAAGATTACGTAGGCATTATGCAAATAAATTCGGTGAGTTTCGTTTGGACCGAATTTTTTTCATACCTAGCTACTTTTTTAAGCCTTTACTCTTTCGTTTTCGACAATTTTAATATCTAGATTAATTATTTCTACGGATTATCTCTAAAATTTTAAAATTCTCTAATTAAATTTGTATTAGTAATTGCTATAAATGACTTACCGTGGATGAGTAGATTTCTAGAGGAATGTACCTAAAAACAGATAAAAGTTTTTAACAAAATAATAGCTATAATTTAATATGTATTTTGATATAAATTTACACAAGTGTTTTAATGTTTATGTAAAACTGTAGACCGTTTTTAATGTATATGGGCATCATTGGTGTTAGTGATAAATACGATTTTAGCAGTAAACAGTTTTTCATTGGATCTTATTAGTAATATAACTAAAAAATAATATTCATTTCCAGTGTAATGAATAGTGGTAGAGTTTCTTTGAACCTGCTTAGCTATCTATTAGTTTTATAAACCTGTAGCCTTGACAGCATGATATCAACATATGTTAACTAGCGCATTCTGATTTAGCAATTCTTTTCACTTCTGTCTCATTGTCATATGTGACAGTCCATTACCAATTATTTGTTTTAAAAGTCATGGACATCATTTTTCTCCAAAGCATTTTAAAATTCATATTATTTTTATTAAAATGGTCTTTCTAAAGAAACTTATATTAAGAGTTACAAAAACTTGCGAGCCTTTCAAGTAGTTAAAGTTTTGTAAATGTTCATAATGAATCCTTAAAAAAATTATTTCATTTAAAATGTTTTGGGTTAAAGAACCTTTTTGTCCCTCTAAATGGAATGAAAAGGTGTAAAGGAAATATAAACGAGATTAATACAAAAAGTTCAGTGAAATAAAAGATAATGATAGAAGTTTAATGACACAAGAAACTTGTATAAGCCGTATGGAGCCGTAATATTATTATGTAACATTGTTATGTGATATATAAATAACAGTTATTAAAACAATAGACTAGAAAATAGCTTTATATTTAAATAATATAATAAGTGAATTACATGTTTTAAACATCTTTTTAAAAAAAGTATGTAATTGTGATGTTTTATTTTGTTTTCATATGAATAAAACAATGGTCGTGATTTGATCTTGGCTAGATTTCCAATAAGTTTGTCTTTAGCTTAGTCTGTTTTTTAGGTGCAGAAATATACTAAATTAGAATAAATTTTTTAATAAATACTTGATATAATATAAGTATTTCCATATCGTTGATTTGTTGGCAAGTTGTTTTCCATTTTAATGTATATAAGACCTCATTTAAACCAACCCTTGAACTGATGGAACACTTCTCGTAATTTTGATCACGCAAAATTTCAAGATTCTACGCTAATGTTCATATTGTACTTGTTTTAATCTGCGAAATGCCTCCTATGTATGATTACGCTATATTCTTTCATGATTGAAACGGTTTAATGATGATATAATTCATGTGGCTTTAATAGTGATTCTAAATTAATAAATATTATAATATGTATAAGTAGTACCTAGCTAAGGATTCGGTAGATGAACCGGTGAATTGTTTTAGTTAAAATAAAACGGTAAGTAAATAGAAATATACAAAAAAGAGAAATAGTCCCGAAAGGATAATGAAAAACGAATTTGATTATAAATTTTATGAAGAGTTGGACGCTGAACTTCATGATCAGGTAGTACAAGCAAATTGTGCTATTGTAGATGTGGATGAAAATAGTCTTGATTAAACTCACGGAAGCATCAGAATGTTAAGAATAATAGGTTGAAACCGTTCCAAAAAATTAATTGAATGGCAATGCTTAAGAGTGCTGAGGCCAGCTTCAATTAATAACCGACCATTGTTATCTGAGGGTTCTCAACTAGACGAGTATATTATTATTTTTCTCCTTTTACACTACCACAGCTATGCAGTATCCAATTTGGTGATGCCTTTTTTAGTTTTCTCTTGACTACTTCCTGCAGGGAAGACAAATCGTTAATTTTACGTTATTTATGTTAAATCTTTTCTGTTTAAATTCTGTTAAATACTAGTTTGTAAAAAATATTGAAGAGAAATTATATTTTCATCTCTTTATTGCAAAAATCATTATTAGAATTGGTCAAAAACTACATAAAAATATATATAATAAACTGAGAAACTTTATTCTTGCTAAAGAGTCTTCAGTATGTCCTTCACGTTTACTTTCTTCTAAGCTTATTAGAAAATCAAATTTAAAAGTTAGTTAAAATTTTAACGAATTAAATCATTCGCTAAGACAAACAGTTTTACCGAAAACTTGAAAGGTTTAAATGAGTTAAATAAATTAGTACCCACATTTCCGTGTCCGGAATAATTAATGTCGACCGTGTTTACTTTTGTTACGTAATTCATTTAGAAATTTACTGGTGGTAGGTCTCTCTTACTGGAGACCATCTATTTACCACCGCAGACTCTTTCTGTAGTTAGAAAGCAGTCAAACGTTACTGTGTTCCGGTTTTGTATATTAATTATAGTTAAAATTAACGACAATTACCAATACATTATATTGTGTTATATTATATACTAAAATAATCATTTATATACAATACAATATTTATTCTGTATTACATAGCGGCCATTTTTATCATAGTTTATTCTTCAGATTGGAAAGTTTTAATTGCTGTATTTGAGACGTATATTACCATGAAATTGGGAATGCTGGTGTTAAGTTATTGCTTACGTCGTAACTGTCGAGTTCAGCAGTAAACTTTAAATGATATGTATAAACTTATATATTTAACTATAAATTTGCGGAACAGATTCTCAGGATATTAACAAAGGACGATATTGCGAATAAAGGTATAAAGCACATAAAGTATGAAAGGATATTTTACTGAGTCAATTTCTTTTTAGTACAAACGTTACACAAAATGGAGACGAGCGGGAAGTTTATTTCTTCGTAAAATAACCGCATTGATTATAAATATCTACTTTTGTTAATAAAAAGCAATTTTTTATAGCAATTTACTATAAAACAGTAAAGTTTGAAATTAAGATATGTATGTTTGTCAATAATTTTACTAAAAATATTTTATTTTTCCAGTACAAAACATAACTTGATTTAATTTGAGTTTAAATTTTTTTTTTGTATTTCTTTAATATTTATTTGAAGTTAAATTGTAATGGTAACTAAAAAAAATGGTATCACAAGTGATTGTACTAAAATTTACACATAAATAGTAGTTTAGAAAACTTTAAAAGCTTTAGTAAAAAGGTAAAGTAAGGTTTTTGAAAAGAATTTGCCATGAAAGCAAGAATTAAAGACTCGAGTAAGATAGCCGTTGAAAATGTGACATATAAAGCTAGAACATGTCTCAGACCCGGAGAATAAGGTCTTGAAGACAGTTTGGGGACAAGTTAATGTTGCCCCTTGTCGTTACATGTTATGTAACCTTCGTTCATTTCAAGTATTCTGGATATGGAGTAATTTCATGCCCAACTTTGTATATACTGTTACCCTTATACATATGTATATAGCTATTCATGTGGATTATATTTTATGTAACCTCTTAACCAAATTTCTTATTTGTTACTGACGAGGCTAGCAACACTTGAATGTAAGTGATACGCATGCCCGAAACGTGGCGCTAGTTAAGATGGTACACACTGCACCACATTGCGCTCGTCGTCTTGAGACATAAGGTGTTAAGTCTCGTTACCCCAGTAAGCTACTATCCATGAAACTGGAACACAGTAATGTTTGCAAAGTACTGTTTGGCGGTAGAATTATATACTATACCAAAATGGTCTCCGGCCAATGAGAATGAATTTCTATAAATTACAAGATACAGATTAAGATTACTTAATCTGTATCAATTAGTCAATGTGATATATTAATATCACATTGACTGTAATATGTTAGTTTATACTATTTCATGTTGTAACTGTTAAGTTTACATAAGCCCTGTGCACCCCTGGGGCTTAAATGTAACATTTGTATAACTTTAAAGGGCAAATTAGTCACGCAGAGTAGTAAAAAACTTCTTACTTTTGTATCAAATCTTAAATATTTCATAACAAGAATGATATTTGAAAGATAGGACTAAAGTAATAACAGTGTTATGTAAAAGTATCATTTTATACAATTGATAATTCTTTTATATTATTAAATCATCAGGCGGAGTACTTAGACATAAGTCTGATGACTTTTCATTTCTAATTATTTAGGAAATAGTTGTAGTAACTGAAACAAGTTAACCGTAAATGGTTTAACTTTTATATTATTAAACATTTTAACTAAACAAATTTTACTTAAACTGAAAAACTTTACATTGAATAAGCCAAAAAATATGTATTTACAATTTTTTTATAATTTACTTATCACAATATTGATCTTACGTATCATGAATTGTTATATAAACTGAAAACAAAATAATTAAAATTCTTTCACAGGTCGGTTATAAAAAAACTGAAAAATTTCTATCTCCAATTTTTTTTTTTAAATTTTAATAAATTTATTTAATTACTTTTGAATTTAAAATAAGTAATTATTTAATGCTTAAATATTTATTGTAATGTATTATTAACTATTGTTAATATCTGAAAGAAAATATTTTTAAATACTTTATTTTCTTTATTTAAAAAAACATAATTTTCTGTACAAACTTATTAATAATTTTGATTTAAATTATTTAAATAATAATATATTAAACGATTATTAAACTTAGTTACATTTGTAAAAGACCTATTTTAATTCAAGAAATTAATTCCGCCTTTAGAACTTTCAATTTAAAATTTATTGCTTTATTTAGGTTTCATTTACAGGTTAATTAAATCAGTAAGAAATAATAATAATTAAAATGTATTATAAATTAAAATTAGATTTACTTATTACACTATAAATGTACAATCAATTCATTTTTCTTCCGAAATCGATATCGAATTCAAGTTGTTCCGAAATCTAAAGTGCTTACATGAAAAATAGATCAGAAAAGTTGTGAAAAGCTCTTTCTCTCTCCTTTAAGAGTTGTTACGTAGAAAATTCTTTGTGCGCATAAAACTTAGAATATGAACGGCTAACTTACAAGCTCAAAGTTCTAAGCACGGAAACTCAACAAAAATCCAACAAACACGTTACAGAAACTTTTCAGCTGCCAGCGAATGCGAGTTGAAGATGTTCAGCTCGGGGTAATAATGAGGCATTGTGTAACGTCGTTGGTAACTTTTAATGACGATGCGTCCACTGGAGAATGTTTAATATTTATCATTATCCATCATTTCATTTACAAAAAAGCCTTATTTCAAAATAGTATGCGAACAATCATTAAATGAAATGTTATATACCATATATTATTTTTTATTTAAAAGGATCATACTATAAAATAATATATTTTAAACTTGGTTGCATCAAACGTTTTCTTTTCTTCAATATAATAATAAACAGTAAAAGTTGTATTAGAATTATGTGTTACATATATTTTAAGTAACGTTTTCATTGAAAAAATTACCAAATTTTATATTAAAATATATTCGAAAATAATCAAAATAAATATATAGTGTTATATAATATATTGTGTACTTATTTTTTTGTACAGGAATTGTGATCTGAGGGTTATCGAAGACTGAAGGTAACTTACCTTGTGATGAGGCAGCCGGCGACGTCGGAGGCACAACCTGGAATGCCGCGCGGCGCTCGTACTCCGCCCGTCCTCAACCAGGGGTACTACTGCAGTTGCCCAGGGTAAGGCTGCGTCTCGAGTATCAGCGGATACATACGCTGAAACGAACCGCTACATCAGATCCAAGTGACAGCGTTTTTAACACAACCAGCAAATTACTTTACAAGTTAGTTCATTTAATATTAGCATAGTGGTTTGAACGTCCGCCTTCTACTGCGAAGGTACCGAGTTCGAATCCGGCCTGCACCAATGAATTTTCCAATTTACGTGCAGTTAGTATAACACCAATTAATATCACATGCTTTGACGGTGAAGGAAATCTACATATCTATGTGATGACCATCCGTGCTCGCACTAGCATGTGAAATGGAGAAGGCAAAACACCACTCCATTATAACTGACAAGTAAGTCGTGTGTTTCATCACATGATGACCACGACCCTCAGTCATGAGGAAATACGACTTAGAAGAATGGTCCAAAACCAGCAGTGATGGTCTATGGGATGATGATGATAATGAGTATTACCTTAAAAACAACGTGGCTTTATTAAGACTTAGTTTTTAATTTATCTATATAACAGATTCCCAAACTTTCACAAACTACTGCTTCCCTGTACACGAAAAAACTTTTACTACCTAATGGTGGCGTTCAAAAAAATCCCAAGCTTTTCATAATAGTTTTATACAACAATTTTATATGTATGTCTATTATCTGTAAATAATCATAAATTGTAAATTTATTCTTTTTCTCCCTTTCTCTTTTTAATCGTTTTATATAAATGCACCACCCCGAACCTGTGATCTATATGCACATGTTATAATGTATTCGTAAACTTTTCTAATATCTATCTATCCATTAGAATAAAGGATTAGTTAGGATGTTTTCACAACACCACATTACAACGAAGAAGAAGTCTAGACTATTAGCAAGCAAATTAAATGAAACAAAACGGAATATAATTTGCGCACTACTGTTAGATACTCTTACTAGATTGTTATTTAGAGGATCTTTCTATTTCTTATTATTCAATATAGTATAAAGTAAATACAGATAAAAATTATATACATAGTTTGAATCTGTATTAACTTACAAAGTACTTTGCATGTTAAAACGAAAAAAAAATAGGTTATTGATATATGTAAACTAGCCACGTCATTTTTAGACATACTAAAGGAATAAGTATATACTTTATATCGCTTCGATGATATTATGAGTATTGTATCGTGTTTATGTATATGTAGGAATGCTAGTATTTTTTTTTAATTTAAATATGTAAACATTTAATGTACTTTAATTTTAAACGATTTCTTTCTGATGTTCTCGCTGGCCCACGCGTTGATAGAAAACGTTCGCCTATTGTTTGAGGGTTAAAAAAACTTCAGCTCCTTGTTAACGTCAGTTGAAATATTAGCTGAGTTAGCAGTTTCTCGAGTTAGACGGTATACGACAGCTGAGGGTGTGCTGGAGATCGATCATGTTCCCAAAGCCGCCGAAAGTATAACGCCGATACGCCGTGTATCGGAGCTGATTTATAAAGCGACGTGACGGCGGTGAGTCGTCATGATGTTTAGTCGATTGACACACTGACATACAAACAACAAAAAACCGATAAAAAGCTACGCAGCTAACGTCGCGATTTAAACGATTTCCTTTGAAAATAATTTTAACGTAAACCTATACAAATACTCCGCAAGTTAGCAATATCTCATAAAAGTACTTAATTCATGTAAGGTTTTTTAATTCTCTATTGATACAAAATATATCATTGAACTAAAACTTATTATAAAAAGCAACAAAAAATAGAAGATTCGTCAATGCGTAAGAATATCAAAAAATCTGCGGCTGGACTTGGTTTCACTCAAAACCATGTGTAGTAGTCTGGTAGAGGTCTAAGTCTATTGACTTTGTTTACACACAAGTGTTATCTTGCTGTTGGAAGTTCATGTACTTGAATTAAGTTGCCACAACTCACCTAGTTTATTAACTTAATTAATAACTAATGTAACGTTTTTTTTAATAGACAATATATAAAATACACAAATCGCCTTTTAGTTATTATAATAGATAATACATTTAAAAACAGTTTGAAAATTGTGATTGGGGAACGCTTGGCTTAGGATCTGACTCCTCCGGTATTCTTTCGAAAAACTAAGAAATCAAACGTATTTAACAGATTATAATACTTCAAATTATAATTATCGGTAGTAATTTATCTATACAATCTAACTATTTTTTAATTATAATGCTATAAAACTAATTTGATAAAATTTATTGTAACTAAAATTACTTTTTCTTCTCGCTATTAGTTTTTTCGTTTTCGTTTCAGTTATTTTTAACTTAGTCGTTGTTCACTCGAAAAGTTCACATGAATTCATGAATAAGTACTAATTTGAATCACAAACTCGTCTTTATTATGCCGAATAGAAAAACGAAATTGTCTTCATCACGAAACTTTGTAAAAGCGAAACGATGTTTACGATCCAATGTTTATCGAGTATCGTGACTTGCTTCTCTAATATTTACACAATACCATTGTCTTAATAAAAAGAGGGGAACGAGACAAAGCGATGATTGTTTTAATTTTTCTAAAAGCTCATTTACTGCTCTTAGTGAGCAGCGGCTAGCCGTTTGCCTTTGAATAGAAAGGTCCCTGGTTTGATTCCGGGACCACTTATTGTGGTTCATAACAGGAGTCCTGTGTTCTGGCTGTAATAAGACCCAGTGTTCTGCCATCAACGGCTTCGTTCTCACTTAAATCCACGTGAAATTCAAGTCATGTTACCCCATAGTAAAGAGATGGTGTGGGATTTGTTTTGAAATGAATTTAATAAAACAAATCAGTCTTTCAACTGAAAACTTCTTGTTAAACATCAAGATTGAAACCAGACTAAAATAAAATATCTGTACAATACATATTTCGTTCCATTTAGTTGAATACAAGTTGCATTTGCCGGAAGTACAATGCCAAAGCGACGTTTGATAGTATGCCAAAGTTGTCGATACAGTACTATTGGGCCGGGCTTCCGTGCCAACTTCGCAGAGCATCGAGTTTGTAGGTTGCGATGTGACAATACGAAGTACAATTTATTTAGCGACGCTGATTTTTTACAAAGAACTGGAGAAATTTAAACCATAACTGATAGAAAAAGGACTACCTTTACATGCGGACAGGCAGATAGAGAAGCATACTAAAACTATTGAATAAAGATGTTTTTTGACTAAAAAATCCTCGGAGAAAATACAGCGATTTACGCGAACAGTAGGTTGTCTTGAAAAGTCTAGATTGATGAAGAACATTGATAAGTGTTACAAAAATCTTTTTAATCTTTCAATCAAATCTTTAATTCTAACTTATAGATAGCTAAGCATTAAAGTATTTCGTGTAGTAAATATGCAAGGACTTCACAACTTCTAAACGAACTTGTGGAAAGCAGAAAAGACTGTTGTGGGCTTAGCGCATTAAAAAGTAAGCCACAGAAGATTATGCAAGCTTCCATGGGTTCTGCAGAATATATCCCGGTACATTATTATATAATATTAACTTGTAATCTAGAATCGTATAATGGTTTCTGCTGATAATCATAATCAAATCTTGCGAAGGTAAAGTGTATTTAGAAGATACACCATCGATACCAAAGTAAAGATAAGTTAAACTATATTATACGTACTTTTATGTTATTTTTATATTATAATAATAGAATAAGCTAGTTTCTCAGACGGATTAGATATATATTTGTATAGTTACGTCCCGCTTCATAGAATAGTTGGGTACGACAATATTGCGCAACGAAAATTCGAGTCACGTATAAATTCGAGACGTACTATGGCCGTCTTCGCTGAAATTCGTACAGCTTACAATACGTCTTCCCCTGTAATAACATTGTGAACAACTTTTAAATATTTAAAGCGCCTTTACAGAGTATACCTTCCATTGATAATACTTATAGATTGATTGGGTTTTGTTACCATAGCAATTTCTTGAATATATTTACAATGAGTTTAACATTAGACTTCTTCTCACAAAGGATTTGAGTTCGAGTAGTAATTCAAACATTTTCAATTGCCGCTAATTTTAGACTAAAACTTCGTGTTTTCTTGATTTTCTATGGTCCAGTCACCATATGGTTGCCTAAAAATTCTGTAAGAGGGCGCTTGATCATCTTTATCATTATTACCATTTAATATCACGTAGAATTCGTGTTAAAGTGTTAGCTTATTGTAGTTAAGAATATGTATGAGTAGATTAGATATTGCTTGCCATTTATAAGGTGGACCATTAACCTCTTAATTTAAATGATTTTTTTATCGACAAGCCTTCGTAAGTTCTGTATAATTATAATCAAGCTAATATTCAGTGAAATATATTTAATAACAGTCTCAATATAAGAAGCAATCGCACCGTAATTAATTTGACCCGTGACGCCATGTCAACAAATATCCCGTTCGCTGTTATGGCAAACGCTAACTACCAAAGAGTAAGGTTTACTAGATCGAAAATTCTGTATCGGCGGAGACCGTATGTTGATATGAAAGTGTAGCTAGCAAAATTGTTAACGTAGTATTATCTAGAGCTATGTTTGGACTAATTGCATTAGCTTCATTATTATAACCCCATCAGTCACCATCATATCTGTTGGCAAGGAATTAGACATTACTTTTGCCAGTAATTATGCAAATTTTAATTATTAATCGTATTACTTACCACTAGGTTTGTATTAAACAATTGCTACTCTCGCTTTTAAATTTGTCTCAATTTTTTTGTATATAAGCAACAACGTCTAAAATGTTTTCTTTAGTATTAATATATATATTTTAATTGAAAATCTTTAAGTTTTATGATTTTATCATTTGGATAACTTGTCAATATTTCTAATGGTTTCAATTCTGCACTTTAATCTTAAATTTATTTTTTAGTTAAAAATAAATTTGAGCTATGACATGAATGTGTTTTTTAGTCACATACCTTGTTTAACTTAAACTTGAATTCATTACATTTTAACCTTACTATGAAAATAATCCATTTGTGTTAACTGTATAAAACTTTTTTTTTAATAAAATTATTTCTTATCCATTTCCTGTATTTCGATATCTGTGTAGCAGTAAAAATTACTTGTTCGTGACACGCATCTTTATGGAAAGCCGTTATTATTGGGGTCGCGGGAAAACTTGAGTATTTTCATATTTATTGTAATATTAATATCATGTTAAATTAATTTTAGTATTCATTGGAGAAAGGCTGAGCTATTTTCATCAACACTTTACCCTTTGAGTAATATAAGATTAAGAAGAGAATACTTTGAGTAAAAGTAAAAGCTTTATGACTGTAACAGGCATACGACGCTTAGCAAACCGGATCTCACTTATGTATTAAATATATCAAATTATTTTAACTTAATGCACAGGATTTAACTAACTGAGTACTGTTACTATGGTTTTAAGTAATCTTGAAATATAATTTTCGGTATACCGGATGTGGCGGGGTACACGAAAAGCAATTAATCTCAAAATAACATGAGACAACAACGATAAGGGTCGGCGGGCGCCGTCGCAGTGCGCCAACCGGACGTAACTCGAGGGTAGTGTGCGATTTCAGAGGAAATTTGAAAATGAAAAACACTTACCTTTCATTTTAAGATAATGAGTACTACAATAAATTTCCTTTAAAATATACTTAACTTTATACTTCAAAATGGAGTTTATAAACTGCATTACTACATACATACAGGATAGCTAATTTTATACATATAAGTAACTTTTTTTTATCTTCTATTTGACAATAATTTATCTTTTTATACAGCGCTTGTCTTTCGGCAATTATGGTGAGAAATGCGATCATTTTTTCGGCGCCCGCATACCGTTTATAAGCAGGACGGTTCAATTTGTCTTTGGCATCATTCCACAATATTTTCAACAGTAATATGATGTATACGTCAAATATTTCTAACTTCATGTTACAATCAATTTGGCTGTGCTAAAAATCAGTTATGTGGGTACACGTCCGCTCGTATTCTAACTCCAATAATATTGTATAACTTTTTTGCCTTATTGTTTAAATTAATAGTTTCTTTCTTGGTAATAATCGAACGACATCTATACACGCCAGTAATATGCATCAGCTATACTTAACAAAAGGTTACTCTTTACTGTATTTTCGTTTTTCACTTTAAGCTACTAAACTACACTTTAAATTACTATAAGTTATTTGATTAAATAGAACATCCTCTATAAAGAAACACTTATATATTTAAAGTTTAACTGGTATACCACTAATATTGTGAGTAATTCTTTCATTGGAAGAAATAGATCGTCCATTTGCTACAGAACATCTACGGTCAAAAGATTTTTCGGCTATCACAGCTTCCTTGATTTCTGCTCCGCGAATCTCTAATCTAATAAGAAAATAATTAGTTTCAGATGCTTCGTGATGTCTATAATATTTCGTTAATTATAAAAACTAACATTTCTAATGACACCTTGAAACGAGGTGGACCTCTTCATAGAAAGACATTCAGGAAATAGTAGTTTGTTCTACTGAGACAATAGTGGCATATTTATTAAGAAATATTAAGTACTATTTATGTTACTTACTTGTTAATATATTAACAGCGAAACATATACATTAATTTATCAAATATCTCGCTTTGCTTTCAGTTTATTTCTCCAAAACTTCACTTGCCAAAATACGTATAACAATTCAAACTTAACGCTTAACGACACCTTCGCAAACTGAAATATAATTTACTTGAGAAAAAATGCTATTTGTAGTAAATGTATAAGACATTATATACAATATATAGCTTTAATATTACATTAATACAATTTTTGCATCATCGCCATCCAATTAAACTATGAATTATTAATTTAATTTGACCACCATTAGTTGAGTATGGTTTCTTTTTCGGATTGCATGCTCAATATTGTCAATGTAGTTCTTTCTCGTATAAATTTATAATTCAGTTAAATATACTGCTTGTTTTCTCAGAAACCAATAAGGTTAACTGCAGTATAGTATAACACGAATTGCATTTAAATTATACTATAAATAATAATAATATAACTCAAAATGTAAATGAGCTCGCAATTAGCGCAGTTTGTTAACCAACGCAACCGTTATCATACGGCGGAGGATAATTGAGTTTGACAATTAACAGTTAATTGCTAAAATAACTGTTAAATTGCTATTTTTTTAAGGATATTACAATATGAATTAAACGTTTATTTGATGGTAAGTGATATGCTTGAAAGGTGGCGCTAGTTATGATGATATACACAACACTACATTGTGCTTGTTGCTTTGAGACGGAATTTGTAAAGTTTCGTTACCCCAGTAATTTCTATAGTTACAGCGCCCTCATAACTGGAACAAAGTAATGTGTGCAAAGTACTGTAATAATAAAAATAAACAACCTTAGTATTCTTACTGTTGGAACAGCCTTCTCTCAAATGCTCATTGATCTACTAAGCTGGTCAAGTGCGAGTTGGACAATTCATATATCCATGAAAGCTGTTGTTCATGGAACTTGTTACCTCATGATGTATCGATTACTACACTTCTCCTTTTTGTCATAGTTAAAGAGTTAGTGTATTTTAGGTAACACATGAATATAATATTCACAGCTCAAAACTAATAAATTTTAACAGCGATTTTTCTCCGCTAACACCTCTTTCATTTCAGATTATAATAACCGTAAAAAAATTATGTAACCATTATAATAAAAAAGTTTAACTTCGCTATCGTAAAATTACGGATTTTTTGTCCACTCCGGGAGCTCGAAATATTAATGTTCCCCTTTTGTACAATGTAGTAAAAAAAAATTATAAATTATCCGAACCGGTGAGGCCGCCGGGTTTTGTGTGTAAATTTTATACACGATTCAGATTCTGAAAGTTAGCCAATTTTACTTATAGTCTTTTTTTCTGGTGAACGCCAATGAAGGTAGAAGTATCTATATATATTTACGATATATTTTTAACCTTTTTTAATGGTAAAGTGAACAAACGAGCGAACAATTCAGGTGATGGAAAATTAACACGCCCATAGTCTCAACACATTTAAAGTCTTGTTTGCAAATATTACTATTACCAGTGAAATTAGTATCTTAAGATCTTATTCGGTTTATTAAATATATATATCATTAAGACTAAACTATTAAATTATCCTTTCGTTTCATATTCAAAGTTGTCGTTGATAGCAAACTTATATATTCATCACCGCGATGATATTAACATTTCCGTTTAATGTTACATCGGAGCATGTTCAATGGTGATGTTCATTGCATCATGTCAATAACCATTAAATCCTTGCCAATGTTAATGGAACCCTCGGACGAGTTGAAATATTCATGGGACAATCTTTGTTAATATTTCAGTCAGCTTGGAATAGTCCATTAAGGTAGCACATAAGTGCAATTTAGTCGTCTATTGTCACATTAACTGTGATAATGTGATTAACACATTAAAACAGTAACTTAAAACTAAAAGATAATTGTAATAAACAGATTCAAAATCAATCTTTACGATTTTCGTTATGAAATTATTTATTTTTAAGTTGGTTTGAGGTATACACATAAGTTATAAGCTAACTCTACCCAGATCAATATGTACAAATTGCAGAATTTCTGACAGTTTGTGTTATTACAGTTTTACGAAAGACATCTTAAGTCCGAGCTTAAGTATCTTTGTAATAAAATATATACCTCTCAATACTAACTTAAACTATTTATGTTATCAATATATACAGAGCTACATAAAGGAACCTTCAAGATAATATATTCTTAATAATGGTATATCTTGGTAAGTAGAGACAAGAAGAAAGTAGTGTACAATGTTTACTGTGTTCCAGTTCGAATAAAGTAGTGATTAGTGAATTTACTGGTATGACGAGAGTTGTCGTTTAATGTCTAATCGATACATTGTTATAACTTACCAAGATGTGAATCCTGCTCATACTTTTCTTTAATGAAAAAAAGAACTTACTCTTTCTAATCACAACGCAGTTTCTCTTATATTGAGTTCATGATCTACTTACTACACTATAAAAACGTAAAGGATTCAAATTATGTATATATTTATGTTAAACCTTAAGTTTTAATCTTTATCTTTTAATATATTTTTGCGTTATATATGTATATTGTATGCCTAACAAATTCCACCGTCTTCCCTGGACGTAATACTTCATTTCGCTCTTGGCTTATATCCAAAGCAAACTTGTGCAAAATTTTATCTGTGATCAATTCTGCATACATTTGCTTTACAAATGTAGACATTTGAAAATTTATTATTTTCGTTTACTTAATAACGAACTTTTAACTTATTAACCGTTATTAATATTTATTTAAATAATGATTTATTTTTGAAAAAACTATAGCAGTTTCTGAATGAATGTCTTCATAGTATTTCACCGTAATCTCTTTCTACTTGAATGTAGATAAAACTGAGGAGACAGTAACGTAAATTTACTGCTTTTGCCGCTTAAAATTATACTTAATTTCGTATTACCAGTAATTTTGTTAACCACACCGCTATATAAATAAAAACATAATCGATATTTGTGCAGTATACTAGTGCTTACCTTGATGGACTCTTCAAAAAGAGACCACTAACGAAACTAAGTAAAATTATTAAGTAACTTCTTTCCAAGCTTATTAAATATTACATTAGAAACGCATCTTAACATTCTCTTTTAAGTTAAAGAAAATTGTTTACAGAAGTATAAATTTAAACGGTAAAATCAAAGCTACTGTAAGCAGAGATACTTAACACTAACATAGGGCATACATTCCAAGCTCGTTCATCATCATCATCAATCCGATAGATTTCCAGTTGGATACAGATATCTGAATTATTCTCATTCAATTTAACTTAACGTAATGGAGAAAATTTTTGTTCTTTCCAACATTGGTTATTACCGGTTTTATTAAAATTAAAACAATCTCACTTGAAATTACTTTTACATGTTAAATAAAACGTTAAACGAGATAACTTTACTCACTTCGGATAAGGAAATTGGGGGAAACTGTTACGGTTCGTTTTTAACTTATCGAGACAGGTGAAATTACTTCGGGGACAGGTTTCAGTCGAGAGGTTAAAGGAATATATTTAAAAATTAAATCTTCATTCTGCGTCAAAATTTTAAAGAGATATACTTGGATTTAGTTAAAGTTTTAAATGGGTTATTTAAAAGTAAGTATTTTTACTTTTAAATAAAATACTAAAGTTAACTATGTGACGTCTTCATTCTTCTTCATAATTACTACGTTAACTGTACATCTTCGAATAAGCAACGAAACGGAAAAGAAAAGAGGAGATATAATAAGTCTTTACATAAAATTGATGCTTTGATAAGTTAAAGATATCTTTTTCAGACTTTGTTATGTATTTCTTGACAAACTGATGCTCCTCGAACTAGGTTTAGTTTTTTTTTATTATTCTAGGCGAAGAGTCGAATAAGACGTTCACCTGATGGTAAGTAATACGCTTTTCCATAACAACGCGGCGCTAGTTAAGATGGTATACACTACACCACATTGCGCTGGTCGCCTTGAGACATATGGTGTCCAGTCTCGTTACCCCAGTAATTTTTTTAGCTACAGACTTCTTCTTAAAGTGCCTCTCCATTACTGGAGGTTGGCCGTCAGTTCTGCGAACTTCTGCCTATTTTGAGCCACACGGAACAGTTGCTTTACGTTGGTGATACCAGTCCACTCCCTTATATTCCGTAGCCAGGATTTTTTTCGGCGTCCAACATGTCTTTTTCCTTCAACTTTGCCCATCATTATAAGTTAGCTATAGACTGGAACACAGTAATCTTTACACATTACTATTTGGCGTTAGAAATAGTCACTGCGGTGGTACCTACCTAGACGGAGACCTACGACCATTACAGCGTTCTAGCGTCCGCCTCTCAGTCTCTAGCAACAAAGATTATCTCTAGTAAAAACATTATTTAGTTATGTATATAGTTAAAGTAAAAAAATAACCCTAATGTAGCAACTTGACTGTTTAAAAATGTAAGCTTAATAAGGTATGCGGCTGCTCGGGAACACAAAGGAGACAAACGTTGCCAGAAGCGTGCGTTTGAGAGAGTCTTTAAAAAGAAATTAAACCTCCGTAGTGGTCGCTTTGTGTACTCGCTGTTTAAGCTTCGCTGCTGGTGTTTCTCCACCAGGAACAATTATATTGTTTATTCACCACGCCAAAAAATGTTATATTGTGCATCTTTGCATAAATATATCTTAGATCATTTATCATTTTGATTTTTAAATAGTTTTCTTTTGTAACTACTTCAGTTTGAAGAAGGCACCTCATGTTTACGCTGATGTTCTTGGAGTACGTCGTTTTTATAATGTCTTCTTTCACTGGTTAATGCTTTGTGGCGCTTTTTTTATTATATACCACGTTCCATTACTATTATAAACTTAGCAATCGAACAAACAAACTGCCATTTCTAACGGTAAAAGTCATCCGTAGTTAGAAAAGGATTAAAGTGACAAATGCCCTGATGACACTATACATTACTTTTAGATTTTATTTAAATAATCCGTAGCCAGGATTTTTTTCGGCGTCCAACATGTCTTTTTCCTTCAACTTTGCCCATCATTATAAGTTAGCTATAGACTGGAACACAGTAATCTTTACACATTACTATTTGACGTTAGAAATAGTCACTGCGGTGGTACCTACCTAGACGGAGACCTACGACCATTACAGCGTTCTAGCGTCCGCCTCTCAGTCTCTAGCAACAAAGATTATCTCTAGTAAAAACATTATTTAGTTAGGTATATAGTCAAAGTAAAAAAATAACACTAACGTAGTAACTTGACTGTTTAAAAATGTAAGCTTAATAAGGTATGCGGCTGCTCGGGGATACAAAGGAGACAAACGTTGCCAGAAGCGTGCGTTTGAGTGAGTCTTTAAAAAGAAATTAAACCTCCGTAGTGGTCGCTTTGTGTACTCGCTGTTTAAGCTTCGCTGCTGGTGTTTCTCCGCCAGGAAACATTATATTGTTTATTCACCACGCCGAAAAGATGTTATATTGTGCATCTTTGCATAAATATATCTTAGATCATTTAAAATTTTGATTTTTGAATAGTTCTCTTTTGTAACTACTTCAGTTTGAAGAAGGCACCTTATGTTTACGATGATGTTCTTGGAGTACGTCGTTTTTATAATGTCTTCTTTCACTGGTTAATGCTTTGTGGCGCTTTTTTTATTATATACCACGTTCCATTACTATTATAAACTTAGCAATCGAACAAACAAACTGCCATTTCTAACGGTAAAAGTCATCCGTAGTTAGAAAAGGATTAAAGTGACAAATGCCCTGATGACACCATACATTACTTTTAGATTTTCTTTAAATAATCCGTAGCCATGAACATCTAAAAATTTTACTCTTTAAATTCACGTAAAATAGGAATAAATTAGAAGACCTTTAGTTAAGATAATATAGATTACAGCTCGATTACGATCCCTCATGTTAGTAAGCGACGATTGAAAATCACACTAGTCTAAAAGAAGATTTAACAACATCATACCAGTTAGCAGACTGTTCCAATTATTTTATATTATCAACATACATAAAATATATAAAATTTAATATTCAACATGAAACTACTCCGCGGGATATTATGAAGTTGTGGAAATGCACAACTTAGTGATGCTGTAGTTGAGTAGTTCACAAATTTAATTTTGTACTGTCGTAGCCATTGAGAAATATTTCGGAAATTCAGCTAACATTTTATGACCGTTTCAGTGAATTATTTCGTGCGGTACATTATTTTAATATTATTTCAATTGTGCCACTGAATATTTTCTTTCATTCTTAAATAATAGCTGCGTCGACAAAGATCTGTAATTTTTTATCACTATCATCAAAATTATATAGATACTAAAATGTTTTTTACTAATAAGCATTAACAATGTGATGAAGTTCAATTGTAATTCAGTTGGCGAGAAAGTATTAATTTTTCTGGTGAAATAAATTCTTTTCTCTCTAATAAAGAATATATCAAATTTATCTATGGGTTTTTGCCATCTCTCTAGTAATTTCATCATTCCGCGCATATAGAACTCCTGTCCATTATCATCAACAAAACCAATCGTAGTCCGGTTTTGCGTCATCGGTATTACCTAAATCTTTACAACTTTCTTCTTTCTTCTTATATGGGATTACTGAAAAGATGATTGCCAACAAAGTAAGGAAGAGCAATCTAAAACTAAAGGCCAGGTTTGCCAAATCACAAAGGAATCCAACGTTGTGTAGCACATGTAGTATTTTTAATTTATATGTTCATCTATTTAATGATTAACAATCTTTTCATCATGAATAATGATTTTTTTAAATCTTAGTACGTTATAGATGGATTCATTATAAAATGACTGAAAGTAAAAATTCTTGGATAATTTATTACCTTCAGTTTTAAAACGATGGGTAAAATGTTGTTTAAATATTTGATCACGAAAATGTCTCATTATATTCTTCCTTCAATCAATCCTTCTGTTACCTACACTACGTGGTTGAAAAATAACCAAGATATCAGATTTAGGGGTAGGACGATCGATAAGACAAGGTATTATTAGAGGTCAGATTGATGACTTAATGAACATCACTGGAGAATCGTTGCTTGCAGAAAGTATCGACCTAGTTGAGCTGAAAAGCCAATGAAGAGGCCAATCTGCAATGGAAATGATAATGATGATATAATACACTCGATGAGTGCACTCCCAAACGAGCCTTATTACGTAGGCTTTGAAAGGATAAAACCGTGTCTTCATTATCGAAAAGCTATTGTGTATCAGTACGTGGGTCTGTCAGTACACAACGTTTGAATATATAACGTGGCTAATAATTTGGCTTCGTGCCGAAGGCGATTCGCTCTCTATCCATTTGCATTACATTAGCCATTTGTTTAGGAAACAATGGCTAACGTTTATTGAATATATCTTTGAAGCGAATCAATTTTTTTGGTCAATTTCATTAGAACATTTCCATAATATTTGTATTGTTTGTTGTCGACTACTGTTTATCTTTTTGAATACTTTATTCTTTCTTCGTATTTAATAAATCTAAATTTTACGGTTTCCATCTCTTTTACATATTTATCAGTTTGATTTGGTTATTGTCTATAGTTCGATCTACCAGGATTGAGCTCACAGTGTCTTACAGTCTTCTAGTTGAATATTACTACAATTTAAATAATTTCAATGATCTGTTTTTTGGTATTATTAACCTGTTTTAAATAGAATAAAAAGGAGTTTTAGTAATTAATATATTGTTTTGGAACGAATTTCTAGTAGATTTTGACATAGATTATAGTAAAACTACCAAGAATATGAATGTATTTCAAAAATAATATCTTAACAGGAGTTTAAACATTATAGACACGTTCAGTGTTAGTTAGATATTTTACACGATTGTTATTTAAACTCTCCTGTATCCATAGAAGACAATGAGATTCATTATTAAAGCATTCATCTCACAAATGTTGGATGAACATGTACCGCGTTTGATTTCCGTAACTGCTACTAAGGTTTCTGCTAAATTTAATACTTGTCCGTGGTGGATTCTATTGTCGCCCGTTGAGGAAGTGCTTTGTGACTTTTAACCTCAATATATAATATATGTAATAGACACTTCTCTTTTCAACATACATATCTAATTCACATGTTTTTATATATACAATTCATAAGTCACTGAGTTCACACTTTTTACACTGTCCAAACAATAATGCGTCGAGACTTACAGTCATCCGTCTTTTATAGTGAAAGGATGTTATGCCGTACCCTCCTTTTTTTCGTTTTAGTCTTTTAAAAAGTCGATACATCTACTATTTTACTAACAAAATGTCGGTAATCACAATTATTTTTCTCAATATCTAACATATGTAAGAAGGATTGGAATAGTTTGCCAGCGTCAGTGTTTCTCTTCAGTTGTGATGTTAGTCTCCAAGAGAATGCTTCTTCTGAACTAGTCTGATGTTAGTCTTTAAAATAAAGCTTCTTTCAAACTAATCAAGAATCTAAACATCTCCTGCCTTAAAAAAGGATCTATAGTTTTTTTTTAATTGCATTCAATTACAAGTTCTTTTTGATTGAATACAACTGAATAATTTTTTGTTTAACTTGCAACTCTGTATCGCTACGGAACTCCACACAAAAGCTGCGCGAAATTTATTGAATAAAAAAAAATGAACATTCATTGCAATAAAAAAACAGTTTGCTCTTACACAAATGAACGCGGCACTCGAATTCCCGTGAAATTGAAACTGTAACGTTGCGAAAGATAAAAATGTAGCGTTACATTTGTAACAATGCGATATTTTAAAGCTGCTGTGACTTATTCGAGAGGATGTGTTATGTATTTGATTTTATACAACAGTATAGTAATTAGTTCAATTAAGGGTTCAGGTATCAGTTTGTGTTCATAACTTAAGTGATATCATTTTATAAACATTATAATCAACCTGTTAAACCCTTTTCCATATGCTACTGGATAGACAAGTAGACAATGCTAAATTAAGACTTTAAATCGAAATAGATTTAGCCGCAATGAGGTAATAGTTCAGATGTTTACACAGTAACATCATTTATCATTTTAGAATTAGTTAAGGTTTACACACAACTCCGTCAACAGAAACTGACGATTGGATATAATGTACTTCCTCTAACGATATCCGTAGAGAAGTCCAACTAAAAGCATTCTTTATATATCGTTTAGACAATATATCTTTATCGTTTTATATTTAAACTTTTAAGTCATACAGTATTCATATAAACCTCTGTCGTATTACAAATTCTAGGGAAAAAAATGAACAGTTCCCTTCAGCCAGAAATTCGTTTATAATTCCGGTGCTGGGGCGCGACAGTGAAATTCAATTACAATGTTGCTCTAACATACATCGGTGGAAACATTTCTAACGCGACTTTTCCACCTTTATAAAACACTAGGGACGTTATGAAAGGTAAATACATTTTTGATGAATTTCTCAAAGCTATTAGATTACTATCGTGAATTATATTTACATATTTGTTTAACTATTACATGTTACTAATACATATCTAATTATGGCTGCAATTGAGACCTTAGAGAAAGTATTAATTCATGTTTATTATAATTTAGAGGCTGAAGTAATGAATCTAGGTATTACTCAATCATTCTAAGATTTTTTTTTTAATCTACGAGACCAAGGGAAAAGCGAGAAATTTACTTGATGGTAAGTGATACGCTTGCCCATAACACGGCGCTGGTTAAAATGTTATACACTGCACCACATTACCCTCGCCTTGCGACATAAGGTGTTAAGTCTCGTTACCCCAGTAACATCAATAGCTTACCTTCCAAACTGGTAAACAGTAATGTTTGCATTATTATTTGGCGGCTGAAATAGCAGCTGCGGTGGTTCCTATCAAAACGGACACATCAGAGACCTACCACCAGTTTGTATCCTATTTTAAAACCATTTGATAACACTCGACGATCTCATAACTGCATACGTCGAGATTCGACTCCACGTCCGCTTCAACTTATTTCCCTGAGGTATTGTGAGCCGCGGCAACTTGTAACGAAGCGTTATATTGCTTCGCTGACATTTCATCTATTCAATTCCAAAGAATTTTCGCGCTTGAGTTAATAAATAGGATGTAGGCTTTGTTCTCCACTAACCCCCGCCCCTACTTTGTGGAGGCAAAGCCGTCTTTGTTTCTTCTTCGACGCTATTTTATATTTTCTTACTCCCATAAGGTAAAGATTTTTAAATATATGTAATACTAATCCCATGGAGAGAATCATTAAAATAAAAACACTCCGTAAAAGGGTAACACTCCTATTTATAAAAGAAGAAGCGTAGTTGTTCTTTCTTGATCGGAATAGTAAAGAAATAGAACTACCTTCGAAAATGTTTTTTTATAAATATGACATAGAAGAGTTCAGAAGTAGAGTGAATAACAACCCTGGTTCATTTTGCTACTAAAAGCCACATCGCCACTTAAACTTGATGAGATTGTAGAATAGGCACAAACAAAATCCTTTTCGTCTTTTAACATTATGTTTCGCATTATAACTTCAGCTAAACTTCAAGCTCGTTACCGCATCCAACAAATCACGTACGACATCTAGTAAAAGCCCATGATAACGGATCAGCATCATCATCGAAAGGATTAAAGTTATATACAAGCGAACCCATAGTGTTACTAACGCGCCAGTTTCGGTAATAATTCTTTAAAATGTCCCGTTAAACCAGTAACGACCTGTAAAAACCGTTACCATGGTAAATAATTCCATTACAAAGCGGGAAATGCCGCAGCGCTAGTAATAACACGTTTACTACGAATTTTTGTCGAGTTTACAACGCAGCCATTAATGTAGCTGTTTCTTAGTACTTTGTAGTGTCGATCACTCACTTTTTCTGTACTTAGATTAAATAACTATTTCTTACTTAGTAAGAACAAAAATACTCCACTACGTAAAGCTACGAGTCCTAGCTGCGGGAAAATAAATTGGGCTATTAAAGAATGTGCACTATGTTAGAATATTACATAATTAACTCCTACCCAAAAGGTTTAGACCAACTTTTAAAACAATATTCAAGCAGAGTGCTCGTGAGTCCATTATAATGTATCTCTGTTTTTGTAAGACGGGTATAAAAAGCATTTGTCTTTTCTTAGACACAAAAGGTTGCCAAGTAAACTGCATAGAGGAACTCATATGCTTTATATATCTTGTTTAAATGTTAAGTAATACATAAATAGGTTATATACTATGACCAGGTATTTCCAGGAATACCTGAAATTATGACTTTACCGTAGCTATAGTTTAGTTAATGGCTGGTCTTCCTAAACAAGAATCAACTAACCTTTAGCTATAAAAAATATAACCATTTCATGTTATCTATAAATCTATACTTGAAAAAATTAAAACTATTTTTCTAAAAACTTTAGAAACACTGCCATCTAACGGCAAACAGTTGAACCACTCCGCACAACTTAAATAATAATGTATTTATTATATTCGCAATAGATGGCGTTGTAGAACTTCGTAGGTGTTATCGGCAACGACGCGTAGCTGGTGTTTTTACAATATAGCACTTGTTTCAGATAGATGGAGTTCTTATAATAACTACTCCTTTTGTGCCTCATCATGTCTGATGATAGGCTGTTAAGTTCGAAAATAGCTGGGCCTCTTGGTAGTAAAATTCATGTAATACCTTTCCACTCTCTTAAGTAACTTTATTCGTCTATAACCATATATGAATATGGTTTAATTTTTTAACGAACATAATGTATAAAATATTTTGGTACGGTTTTTCAGATCAATTAATTGTTTAGTGCTAAAATGATAATTTATTTTTGACACTGATTGTTTATAACATTTATAATCGTACTTTTTAAGGTTTTTAGAAAAAAAAAAACTATATACGATATATATAAATTTCTTTACTTTTTAGGCAACATGAAAACAAAAAAAAAACAATCTACGACTACTTTTGACTACCCACCTAAGTTTACCCTTTCACTTATATAATATTACAGATTGAAAACTGAGAGTGAAGTAAGCTTAGATTGTTTATTTTTTTGCTTTACTTTTATGTCTTACTGAACTAAATTAAATAAGAAGAAGAATGTTCAAACAAGTCCATTTAGAGGCCGGATTTTTAGGCCGACCACATAATTATTATAACAGTTTCTTATTCTTACCTTTATTACTAATATTCAGTTCTATTCAAACTTAATTCAACTTGTAACTATAAGATACACAAGTTAACGTACATTATATGTTAACATGCGTTTTATCCCCGTTGCAGTTTAATACAGAGTGAGTAAAGCTCTGATTAATTCCATCAAGTCAGTACAGCACGAGTCAGGTGCCGATTTACATAACTGATTACTGCAACTAATCCTTAACAACGCTAACATATACATGAAGGAGTATTCTTTAAATCAGTTTATTACTAAGAATACTTTTTTCATAAAGACTTTATCTTAACACTGCTGAGCCAATGCTTAGTGTTCTTCCTAGTATGTATATCTCAACTGAAATCGTGCCTACATATCTGCTAGTAATATATCATCTTCATATATCTCTACCAAATATTTTAATTCAGTCCATCTAATAAGGGACCTTTCAGCGTCTACTGATAAACCTATAAGACCCTATTGTCCTATCGGATATCATTCCTTCCTCTAATATACCCTGCCTATTGTCAATTAAGTCTAACAATCTTTAGAGATGTGTCGTTGACCTTAGTTCTATGAATCTCCACATTTCAGTTTCAAGCGTAGTAATTAAACTACACTCCCGACACATCTATCGGCCCACCTAGTGTTTAAAAGTTTTAACGGTGCCTAGTTAAAAATAAATGTTAGGTGGAGCAATAAGTTTTAATGCAGTTTTAAAGCAGATTTTTTGGTCAACCTTTATGTATGTTTTTTTTTAATTTTGAATTCAGGATTATGAAAAAAAAACGAAAATTCGAGTCTGTTCATTGTTTTCAACGACCCAGGAATGGAGAAAACTTTTTTTATTTCGCACAAGTTGGATTTTTTTTTGATGTTTCCGATTATTGGTTCCATAAAAGGCAAATCTAAACTTAGAGCCAGTTTTGACCAAAAAATATGGATACTCTGCCTGAAATTGTCGCTCAAGTTGTAAAACTTCTGCCGGCCAAATCAATTCGAAATTACAAAAAAATAAAAGAAAAAACATACATAAGGGTTGACCAATAAATCAGCTTTAAAACTGCATTAAAACTTATTGCTCCACCTAACATTTATTTTTAACTAGCTGACCCAGCAAACTTCGTTCCGCTTCAAAATCAATAAAAAAAAACGCTTATTGATAATTCGAGACTGTTTCAACTTTAGTAAAGAATGTGATGAAAATTTAACCAGAAAAAAATAATTCGTAATCACAAAAAATGCCCGTTATTAATTTGGTTTTTCTATTATATTTAAATGCACATGTTGATTGACCTAAGTCAGGACATCTTATCTTTGGCATTATAAATTGTAGATAATCAAAGTAGGGAAAGTTCTCGCGCACTCAGCGGTAAATAGTGTCACTATCACAAAAGATCAACAAAGTAAAGTTAAGACTAACTACTATTTTGAACCAATCTGAACTTAGGAAAGTCGTGTTCCTGCTTGAATTCTACAATCGCTGCACACGAACACACTAATTTACTGCATGATACACTCACATTGAACATTCAACTGCATTATGCACTAAAAAGAATTCAACCGAGACAACGCGACCTTTACGCCCAGATTCACGCTAAAGTTCGTAAAATATTATAGTTGCATCAGAAATTGTTGGTTGTCAATATTAAATGTCAAAATCAAAAATATTCTTTTAAATTGTATTTGGTGTCTAAATGACGGGACGAACTTCAAATTTTTGACGTTTTATGTATCCAAAGTAAGGAGACCAGACATCTCGCTTTTAGCGGGACAGTCCTGATTTTTTTACTATTAATCCCGCGTCACGCGACGTTTTTCAAAAGTCCCGACTTTTAGAATTAAGTAAAATTTTAAATTTATGAAAATCATTGTTTTGCGTAACATATTGCTTTTGCTACCCAGTTACATTGTATTTGTCTCTCAAATGATACACTTTGTATCCGTACTGCGTGCTAGCAAGATAATAAAACAAATAAATATTACAAATCTGTTTCTTACCATAGAAAAATAAAGTAAGTAATTTATTTAAATATTTCATAAATGCATAAATTTTCTTAAACTTAGCTTAAAATACTCGTAGTCTTCATATTTTATATTGATGACAAAACGTGTATCACCCACCTTAACCTCGAAGAAATTTTAGAAAGTAATATACGAATAAAATTTTGCAAATATTTCAAGTCAATCAAACTAATTTATCAAATTCTTGTGAAGATTTTTACAATATTTTACAAAATTACTACAATCTACTCAAACAAATTCACTTATATAAAAAAACATTTATAAACTGTACTTATGTTAAAACTAAAAAAAAATTACGATATTATTATTCCTTCAGAGTTGTCCCGCTTTGCCCATCTAAAAATCTGGTCACCTCAATGAAAAAAGAGAAATTGTTGTTTCTACCATATTCCAGGCACTTTTTCCATATTTTCTCACCTTACTAACCTTCCCTGGACTTCCACGAATAATTCAAGACCACATTTAGCCAAATCGGTCTAGCCGTTCTCGAGTTTTAGCGAGACTAACGAACAGCAATTCATTTTTATTATATAGACTAGACACCGTCGAAACTTTAAACACTGGGTGGTGCGCCGATAGATGTGTCCGGGAGTATATATGTATGAATAATATATTAATTGTATGTTACCTCTCACTCATTACATAAGTCATTATCAATTAAATTTTTCTTTTAATTTCATATATAAACTACATAGATATCTAATACGAAGCTTTATATAATTGCGTTTAATGTTCGTTGGTGTTTACGTTAAAATTACTTTTATGTTAAAAAAGGACTTTTAAAGTGTATGCATCAGATTGTCCCCTGTCCACGTTCACGGGCTGTAAGCCTGACATCATGTCACCGTGTTTACCATGTCACGCCGGAGGGTTAGCACACCTCGTAAACACCAACTGTACCAATCGAGCGCCTCTCATTAAAGCTGTCAGGGATTTTTAATCAGACATTTTATAGCGTTGTCGCTGTGTGCATCGATTTAAAAATATAACTAATTAAACTATTTATCTATTTTTAACAACATCATCATCTTAACCCTTATCGCGGCAAGATTTTTTTTTTGCAGAAAAGCTTAAAAAAAGTATATAGGTAGCTTCTTTAGGCTATAAAATACACCAAAAAAATAAATAAAAAAATCGGGAAATGAAAATTTTGGAAAAACAAGAAGTATACTATTCTATACATTGCTTCACGTACAGTGAGTACCGCATTTTTAGGAATGTACATTATGCTATACATTGCTATGTTTAGGGAGAGTTGAAAAGTTAGTGGTAGTTTTTCACATATACCAAAAGATTACTGTAAATAACACGATTTAAATAAAAATAACTGTTTTGGTGGAAGTAAAAATGTTTAATAAATTAAATCTTCCTTGTACAATTTTATTTTACCTAATAATCGTAATATAATAATTCAGAGACCCTATTAGTTGCGGTGGTGCTCCCAAAAACAGTTTTGATTCTTCATATAACAAAGATGAACCTTACATTTTGTGCACATCATACTTGCCTGGCCAGCCTTGCAGTACTTGCACCTCTGATATCCAGTTATTTACGGCCAATGGTCATATTTGTCATACCAAACACCAACTCATGGTTGTTGCAATGGTGTCTGAATTTTTCACTGAAACGTTTCTACCGCATTTCAGTAGGCCGCTGTAGATTTCATACCTAAAATCTTTCATACGATCCTGTTTTCTAGTGGTGCTGGTCATTTTGTAATGTCTCCTACGTAAGAGCCAAGCGTTGTAGATGCATATATTTCAAAAGCTCCGAGAAAATTTTCATATCCCATCTATGCGATCTTTTACTCTCGGTACCTTTTCCAAAAATGGAGATCCTGCTATTTCAGCCTTGTGTTGAAGTCTTGCTTTTTGCCAACCAAAAGATAAATTAATTCTTCTGCTATACTGTCTTTTCATTTTTTCGTGCAACGATGGCAGGAGCTTTGCGTTTCATTTTTTGAGCGCGCGTCAAAGCTGTACCGACTGGCGTTGATGCAAGTGGTTGATTTGAAGGCAAAGATGAAATTGAGGGTAGAGGGTCATAATGACTTTCTTATGGATTAAGAAATACATGAGTAAGAGTAGATGTAAGAGGCACTTCGGTTGTATCGGCATAAATATCATCTGCATGCGTTCCTATCTCATCATCAGAAATTTGTAGAAGGTTTAACCTTCCGAGGCTGGAATTTATCGGCGGCGCTGAAGAATTTTCTGTTGACCCATCATTCCAGCTTCATTACCGCTACAGGCTCCGTCACTTGTGTCAGAGTCTGTATTCTTTTCAGGGACTAAGCATAAAATGCGCCTAGCTCTTTCACCCATAGCAGTCTAAAACCAAAGCAAAAGAAACATACAAAAAGACATCACCATAGTAAAGCCAAACCATATTGTATTATAGATAGGTAAATATTGTATGTAATGTTATTTGAGCCTTTATAATAGGAGGGTCATGCAGTAATAATAATAATAGTATTTTTTGTGGGAATAGAACCCACAACATCGTGTGTGGCTTTCTACAACCACTATTTTAACGAGGCTGACAAACATTAGTACAACTGTCTTTTAAATTGTAATAAAATTGGTTTAGTATATAAGACAGTAATAAATTTTATAGTAAAAATCAAAAAATTTTGATCCCGTGAAGTTAGCAATGTATATTATTCTATACACCACCAACGAAACGTAAATTACTGCAACTGCGGCATTGTATAGTATAATATACGTTGGTAAAAAACACAAAAAAAATATGCTAATTCTCATAGTGACAACATCATATATATAATAATGTGTAAGAACAAACATTTAGGTATATGTATTTATTAATAAACATACATATTTAGGCGTAAAAACATAAAAATAAAATAAAACTTACCTAAGATAAACTTGAGCGGCGCATCTTGTCACTTATTTTTCACAACTGACTTAAAATTATGACAGATAAACCTCTATTTTTATTTTTGAAGTGTAAATAAACGTCTAAAAATGTCATATATTTAATAAAAGTAAGTGAAAAATTATTTTATAGTGGTCGTATATTTTTGTAAAGTTGTATGTATGGTAACTATACAAAATGACGATAAGGGTTAAGGTGCCTTCTTCAAACTAAAGTTTGGCGGTCAGATTGAGAAAACTTTGCCGATCTTGGGCTAATCTTTTTAATTGGTGGTATTTAAGCCCAGTCCATTCTTTTATATCGTCGAACCATTTCTTACGTTTATTTTTAACTTTTTTTATGTACGTGTGTATTATTTTTAACTACGCAACAGTAAAATTTTATTTAAAAATGTCCGTCTCGCGGCGTAGTCTATTTCAATCAAACCAAACAACTCATACATTAATTCTTGTTTACCAAGCAAACTTGTAAGTATAATAAGCTGGAGTTAGGATCATATACACTGCATAACTTTAAGCTTTTTAAGCTCGTCGTATTAAGTATTGTTACTCTTTTAATTTTTCCTAACAGCAACACTATCGTAGCTTTGAAAAAAACTATCAAACTTTACATGTGACTTAGATAACCATATTACACAGTGAACTCATAACCACTGAGTTTAAACACAAATAAAGTTAAATGAATCTATAAGTTTAATAAACTTTAAACAATTAGGAGGCCCACTAAGATGTAAGACCGTTTCTATATTACTAAACAACTAGGAAACTATTTCTTATTGTTTAAACCAACACACAAATTTACACACAACAATAGTATCGTTTATAAAAATGAAACAAGTAAACGAATTAATCTATATCTAGTATAAATAACAAACGAAAACCTTCTCTTCTGTTCTACTTCTATGATAAAAGATAGATATATAGAAATACAAACTTCAAACTTATTCTCTTACAGCAATGAATCTAATATAAATTAGTAAGTGCTTACGTCTTGAAGTTTCGGGTTCGTTTCTCACTGAGAAGAAAGAAGAAAACTTCATAAGGAAACCGACAATACCTGAACAGCTTTTGAGGACATCAGCTAGACCACAATTGACCAGTTTGACTCTAACAAGACCCTGAGTCTGTCCCTTATATACATTAACAAACGTAGTTACACGTAACAGGTTGCTTGACTATATTTATCTTCGCGGTGACGATGGATTTGCTTTGAATAGTTATGAATAATTCATTCAAGTTACAAACGCACAAGTTCAATGCTCAAGATAAATAACTTGTATACGTTATTGTCACAGCGGTATGTGCTCACTCGGGAACTGCCGGTTAACAAATTACCGCGGTAATCGGAATATTTGTTAACGTGTGAGGAAGAGGATGAAGGTCGGGGAAGGTCACATCGCTGATGACGATTCTTGACTGGTATTACACCAAACCCATGTAAGCACCACAACTGTTCTACTGTTTAACAGTAACGAGTATACATTACTGAGTTCTGGATTTAAAATACAGTGAAATTTCTGTATATCCATATTATTATAATTAGCAGTATATGTAGTATAAATATAACTCCTACCTTTGCTAAACGTTTACCTTATAACAGAAGTCCCTGGTTCGATTCCGGAATGATTGTAGTTTCATTGAGAGGATTTGTCTAGCTTACTACTTGTTATATATCTACCGCCAGATTATACTATTTAACTTATTCACTAACACAAGATCTATATATACTCCCGGACAAATCTATCGGCCCACCACCCAGTGTTTAAAGTTTCGACGGTGTCTAGCTTGAAATAAATGTTAGGTGGAGCAATAAGTTTTAATGCAGTTTTGAAGCAGATTTATTGGTCAACCCCTGTGTATGTTTTTTTTTTATTTTTTTTTGTAATTTCGAATTGATTTGGCCGGCAGAAGTTTTATAACTTGGGGGACAATTTCAGGCAGAGTATCCATATTTTTTGGTCAAAACTGGCTCTAAGTTAGATTTGCCTTTTTATGGAACCAATAATCGGACACATCAAAAAAAAAACCAACTTGTGCGCAATAAAAAAAGTTTTGTCCATTCCTGGGTCGTTGGAAACAATGAACAGACTCGAATTTTCGTTTTTTTTTTCATAATCCTGAATTCAAAATTAAAAAAAACTTACATAAAGGTTGACCAAAAAATCAGCTTTAAAACTGCATTAAAACTTATTGCTCCACCTAACATTTATTTTTAGCTAGGCACCGTTAAAACTTTTAAACACTAGGTGGGCAACAACAATAGATGTATGTGTCCGGGAGTGTACATTGATAAATTTTTAGTCTAAGATAAACGATTGATGTTATTTTGTAATGATTTGTTAACTTATTATTAAAAAGAGTGGTATGCAAATGATTTCGTTGAATATGATAATGTTAATACTAATTTAAGAATGGTTGAGTGAGTTTAATTTACCTCAAAGCTTCGGCGGTAAGACGGATTGTTTCCTCAGAAACAACAAACAAATAATAACCAACGGCCGCTGCTTTGCTTTTATAACCGAATAACGATTTAAACAGAGCGAAAATTTAAAATTAATTGACGACTAACGTAATAAACTAAATAATTATTACATAAATATATAAATAAAGTAATATTATTAAACTTATTTAGAAGTTAAGCGCGTACACAGATTCGTAGTCCGAATGAATCTTCTTTAAAGCCTTTTTCTAAGTAGTTGTATTTGTGAAACTTTGTCGATGGTTTCATAAATTAAAATTCATCTGTACTTAAGGTAGAAAGTTTTAAAATTACATCCGTTCATAATTTCAGTTATTTTTTTCATTTTACTATGTAAAAGAATAAAGGATAACTATATTTTATATACGAAAGAAAGTTCTATAAAAAAATCTTCATATTCTATTACGTAGTATATTTATATTTTTGTTTTTAGTTATAGGTCTTTATTTCTAGAACTTTCTGCAACTATTCTGCTTCCAAATATTTGAGACCTAACATTACTGTAAAATTACTTAGATAACGAGTCTTCATAAACTATTTAATACGATTCTTTAATCTCAACTAAAACCTATGATTAAGTTTCGGATGCTTTTTATTGGGTTGTATGTAATACACGATTTTTTTTCTATTTGCAGTAAAGTTTTAGGTCATGATAAATATAATACCGCATGTGTCCATTTATGGGTCAATTTGGAGTATTCTCTACTAGCTTATGAGTAGACGATGGGCTTTAACATATTTGACAACAGCTTTATACCGTCGCCGATGTGTCGTTTTAATTTCAGGCTCTACGGGTTATTACTCGTAACTGGCGTAGAGACATCATAAAAATACTTTATCTCATCCTTTGCTTATTACTTAATATTAACATACTTTTTTTACTACTACTTGAAACTACGTTCATTTACTTCTAAAAACTTATTTCTGGACATTAATTATTCAATCAATTTCCGGTTCTGACAAATTAAATGAAAAACGCATTTTGCTTCCCGTTCAACTTCCTGTTCATCGTGAAGCTAATATTAAGAATTAAAATAAAATCCCTAAGGTGATACATATAAAAATAATTAAAAACAGCTCCGAAAATATTTCTTCAGGGATCTGTAGAAAGAAAATTAGAGGTACACAGTACAATTCTGTAAAAAGCATTAACTGATATCTTTATATTTTCGAAGTTAGTGATTCTTTCCCAAGTTGACAAAAGTAATAGTATACTTTAAAAAATGTTGTTTAAGTATATGTAAAATTCGTAATTTTTTTTTATATACAATTTATACAGAAGTTGAACATTTTTTTTTAAACAAGATAAAGGATGTTGATACTCTAATTCAGTGACTTTTATTTTAAAAGATATTTAAGATGCAAATGAAACGTTATAATAACCTGAAATATTTTCAAAATACTAATTTATTATATGCGGAACCTTATGCAAAGGAAGCTTTTGGTGTTATAATTAAATTACAATTTAATTTCCGGTTACTTTTGTCTTAACTCTTACTTTTCTACGTTTATATAACGGACGAAGAAAGTCTTATTTGGACACATAAAGCAAAATTATAACTTTTGAAGTTTCTATGATTGCAAGTTCATCGAAATTAGTGCAGGGAATGTTAGTAGAAGAAGTAGCAAGGTAAAGAACGAATGTGGCAGACCGTTGAGGTCAAAGCGGAGTGGATGTTACTGTTCACAAATGTTTGAAATAAGCATTAGTTAAGTAGAAATGGAGGAGCTTAATTATGTCATACAAACCTGTAACGATTGAAAAGAAGGGACAAAGACGTCCTTGGAGGACATCAGGATACAAGAGAGTTCACTCTCTTTACCAGAGCCTTATTGGCAATCAGGGTCTCAATATTCAAAACCCACGAACCCGTAGACTCTTTTATTCGCCTTCTACAAAAGACATTGGTTCTCTAAGTCCTATTCTTTTATTTTTTAACGAGACCTTCACTTGATGGTAAGTGATACAGCTGTTAATAACATCAGGCTAATTATGTCAAACTTGAACGCAGTAATATATTTGTTCATTTACAAAGGACATCTCGCGGCTATTATAGAAAATAATGGTTTATAACTTGAATCGAATATATGAGCTATTTATGAGTCATCATCAGTAGATGTTAAAGGTTAGTGGAAAGATCACAATCAATGAACACTTACACAATACAGATAGAAATCATCAAAATACAAATTATAATAAAAATGATCTTAACAGAAAATGATCTCATCAAAAACTATAACATTATTTAAAAACTTTAATATAACAAGAAATTTGAAAAGGAAACGAAAAAATTACAGAAAAATACAAAATAAAAGTAATGTGTAATGTTTATGTACATTTGTTGGCATAATTAAGAGCTGGTGATGTATACAAGGTGGGCCAAAAGAAGTCATCCGATGTTGTTTCGCTCTCATTTTTTTTCTAAATAAAAAACTTTAATTCTGTTTTTTGATTATGTTTATTTGAACCTTTAGAATTTTATTGGTCAATTAGAGAAGATATCGGCCAAATGCGCGCCGCCACAATTTGGTGATTCAATTTGAGCTTCCAATAGGATGATTTCTTTTGGCCCACTTTATACATAGACCGTAAGCAACATATACTTTCCACTAGTAAATCTTACTACAGGACAAAACAGAGTCGAATTAAATTTTATCATTGCAACGCAACTGATTGAATCTCGTTTGTGATAATATTTAGTTTGTTTAACAATACTATTAAAGACGCTGGGCGTTACCTATTAACAGCGGGGTCAATGGTTATGGCGGACGATTGTCACACGGACATTACTTCCGTAGCATTTAACCGTTTTATTATAAACTACACTTACCAATCGCTCTATGAACTAGTTTCAATTCTATTTGATGAGGCGACGAACAGATCTATCATTAAATCATGTTAAGTAACATGAGAAACGCTACATCGCATTATGCACGTTGTTTAAAAACATAGTTACCTTTAAACTAGTAATAAGACAGTCTTCAGCAAAAATACAGCAGAAAACTTATTTGTTTCATTTATTTATGTAAATCTACTGAAGTCGATTAACGAGATCTTTTCAGCAGTAAATGATTTATTTAAAGATTTGTAACTAATATATATTATTATGTAAATACGAATCAAAAGATATATTTATTAAGTTCTATATTAAGGTGTTAATTAATGAGATTTATACAACTCTAGTTAAATAATAATAAGATTTTAAGTAATAGTTCTTCTTCTTCCCATTTGATGGCATGAGCACGGTTTGTGCGTGAGCCAATATCATGTGTAGACGTCCAAAATAAAAGATTACAAATCCATTAAAAATTGTCTGCGTGGTCAATCGTTCATGTTCTCATCTTTTCATCTTCGCAAATGATGGCGAGAGTTATATATAGACGTATAAAATAAAAGGATACAAATTCTTAAAAAATTGTCTGCGTGGTCAATTCGTCCGCCATGTTTCAAGTCTAAGTAATAGTTAATAGTTTACGTAATAGTTATCACAGAGAATATAAACACAGTAACAAGTCAGTCATCCCACAGATGATGTTCAAGATCTTCTTTCAAAAGTACAAACTCGTAGCTATTAGCACAAAATGGCGGATGTCTTATATTCTCAAAAGCTCGATCTTGGATAGCATGTGGGGAATCAAACCTGTACATCTTCGATTCATATTCCAAAACACTTCCAGCTACCTTTTTACCAGGTGGTAGGTCTCTGTTGCCGGAGACCGTCTGGATGGGTACCACCGCAGCTCCTATTGCAACCGCCATATAGTAGTGTGCAAACATTACTGTGTTCCGGTTTGAAGGGCGCTGTAGCTAGTGTAATTACTGGAGCAACGAGACTTAACACCTTATGTCTCAAGCGGCGAGCGCGATATGGTGCAGTGTGTAGCATCTTAACTAGCACCGCGTTGTTATGGACAAGCGTATCACTTACCATCAGGTGAACGTCTTGCTCGTCTCGTCGCAAAGTAGTATAAAAAAAAAGACCATCTACGTATTTAAAAAATCTAGTTAAAATACGTAATAAAGGTTTTAAATTAGAGACGCAAGTCCTCGAAGGAAAAGTTTACTGTTTTCATTAAATCTCATAATTTCACTCATAAACTATTTCGACCTTGATCATTTCGCTTTTTTGCTCAAATTATATTCTATCGTTGATAACTAAAATGTATTAATGAGCTTTCTGCTTAATTTTTAGATAAAAAAGTTAATTCCCTTTTTTCCGAATGCAGAAGTAGACGTGTGTTAATAGTAACTATAAATATACAAGTAATGTTACCGTAACTAAAAGAAACGACTAAATGACTAATCCGAGGGCTGAATGGATCGCTTACTAAGTTCTCTTTTTATTTGTCTGTTTTTACACAACTTCCCATTCAATACACTGCATAAATTTTTATTATCGACTATATATCATTATGAATGTACATTATTATTAACGTCCTAGTAAACTATTTGAGTTATGCCTAATTTTTACTACTACTGAATATAAACGTAAACATATAAAAAAAACTTAGCTTGTGAGTAAATGGTTTTCTGTTATTTTAAAAGAAAACTTCTTTTGTGTCTGTAATATTCATAGCAGACAAAACTCAAAGTCGACTTTTTTCTAACTAATAATAGTGTTCAGAAACTATAAATAATTAATAAAATCAGTAGTAAATTCCATATAGATAACTGGAAATCAATGCTAAGAAGAAAAATTTGATTTCTATCATCAAGTAATTCTACAAATATTGTGTTGTAATATAAACATTGATTCAGTTTGTAGTTTAACTAATCAGTCTTTTAATAAAAAATTTAAAACGTATAAGTTAAAATGGCGCAGTAAAATAGTGCTTTTTTTGTTTACGCTTCTAATATTATAGTATAACAGTTATTGATTTGATATTGGTATTTTAATTAAAGGTAGATTAAATATTTATATTTTAATATCTAAGTTTAATTATTACATATATACAAAGCAAAAAGTTAACTAGAATATTATTACTATTAATCAAAAAAGATAAATATTAAAGACAGAAAAATGCCCCAAGACATCCTTTTAATTTTTTTTTGTATTACTAAATTATGATCTGAAACTAAATCAAAAAATCATCTTTTAATATAAACATATAAAAATAAGAAATGGTACAATGAGGTTTTTAATATATGGCAAAGGAAGCTGCTATATTCACATTTGATCACAAAAACGCCTAACCACAAGCTTAAGGTTTACGTTAAATACTCAATGAAATTGTACAAGCATTAAAATAAACAACAAACAAAAGAATATTTCTTTTAAATTATTATATACATAATTATAATTTAAAACAGGACGAAATTAATAAACACAGCAGATGAATATCGATAATGAACATTTCTGTGATAATTTTTTCGGAGTATTTGAACGAGTAAAGGACAATTAAAGCAAAAAATAAATTAAAATTAACTAATTAAGCAAAGGGACGTTAAAGCTAACAAATATGAACACTAAAATATCCCATAATATAGAATAATGTAGTGACTACATGCGAGTAGCGTGTGGAGCAGCGGCTATATAAGGGCTGGTTGTGACGGAGCAGCAAGTAGACACCTGAACTCCGCCGCGGCTGACTGGTCGGAAGCAGCACCACGCCACAGATAACGTAAGTCCAACACACAATCAACACAATCTCATAATAATCATTATTTACTATTAAAATTTAATAATTAATCAAAATCATTAATATATTTTATAACCTCTTAATACTATTTTAAATAATAAAGTTATCATTAGTTAAATTTATAATTTGCCGCAATCGATGAGGTTATTTTTTTTGTTATAACGATGATTATCCTCAACAATAATTACTAACAAGTTTTCTTTTACAAATTACAATCTTGAACAGATGTTCTCCAATCGTTAGGTATAAAAATAAATGAAACGAGTAGAAGTTGAGTGAATAAAGAAATGTTACTGTTGTTGTTAGAGTTTTTTTTTTTCGTTAGGCTTAAGTCTGGAAACGTATTAACCATATCTCCGGAGACTTTCTCTAATTAAACATATCTATCTCTGTTTCCGTAATTTATATTCTTATACAATTGAGGAATGTTTTTAACCGATTAAAAATAAGATTCTCAATTTGTTGCGTAAAATTTTAGAGTTTAATTATTTATGTATAACAATAAAATGACTATTTAGAGAGTTCGACTTTGATGTTTTTATAAAAGATCTATATATGAATATGAAAAAAAACTAGATCAATTTTATAATTACTAAAGTATACATTTTAAAAAAAATTTTAGTGAGAAAATATTTTAAGATCTGATGATGAAAATGTAAAGTTTGTATAGTGAGAATCATTTGTATTAATATACGAAAAATGATTTTATTAATTGTTAAAAACGTAGTAGTTTATTAAAATTCTCTCTCTGTATCTTTCTTTCTAGATATTATCCCGAAATGCGGCAGGGTTAGGTTTTGAACGACTTTTGACGTCTTTAATAAACATGTAAAGGATTTTAAAAACCATTTGTTAATAATTATGTATATAAACTGCTAACATGTCTGTTCAGAAAATAATATTTTTTTATTATTCTTTTATAACAGAGAACATAAGCCTTTCATAGTAATTGAATTAATATAGTTGATCAACAATTTCCTTTTTTACTTTTAAATCTTGATTTTTCTATGGGAAACATACCCAACAACACAGCTTTCTATATAGTCAATTAGTTACAATTTTTTTAATTCTGAATAGTTTATAATTTACAATAAACTATTCAGCGTAAGTCCTGAAGCGTTGATAGCTTAGTTGTGCTTCCGATTTCCCAGCTTATAGTTTCCGGATCTTCAATTTCCGAATCGAAAGCTGTAAAAGTGGTCAATGAGACAAGCATCAACTTCATCTGAAAAAAATTTGAAACTACTTGAACTTCCGGTGTAGAAAAACGTTGGAAGAGAACCGAAATGTTCCAGAAGGATACCTTAACTCTTTTCTTCTAAGTCGTATTTCCTCATGACTGAGGGTCGTGGTCATCATGTATCGTGAAACACACGACGACTCTCTTGGCAGTTATAATGGAGTGGTTTGCCATTGCCTTCTCCATTTCACATACTAGTCCGACCACGGACGGTCACGACATAGATATGCAGGTTTCCTCACGATGTTTTCCTTCACCGTCAAAGCACGTGATATTAGTTGGTGTTTTTATGCTACGTCCATTAATGGACTGGAATACTGGACTTGTATCACTCGTAGTCTTCTTTTTTTACTTCGACCCAGATCAATCATTTTTAAATATACTAAAAGTATCTAGAAGGTATTATATAGAAAAGTTTATTGTTTATTAAAATTTTCTCTCTGTCTTTTTCTTTTTTCTTTAGATATTATCCCGAAATGCGGCAGGGCTAGGATTAAACGAATTTTGGACGTTTTTAATAAACATGTAAAGGATTTTAAAAACCATTTGTTAATTATTATAGATATAAACAGCTAACATCTCTGTTCAGAAAATAATATTTTTTTATATCTCTTTGAAGGAGCTGGATGTTTACTTGATCATAAGAAATAAGAAAGTGTTTCGTACTGCCTGTTAGGATATAATACATTGCACCGCAGTTCTTTTTCTTCTTCTTCTTAGTCGTATTTCCTCATGACTGAGGGTCGTGGTCATCATGTATCGTGAAACACACGACGACTCTCTTGGCAGTTATAATGGAGTGGTTTGCCATTGCCTTCTCCATTTCACATACTAGTCCGACCACGGACGGTCACGACATAGATATGCAGGTTTCCTCACGATGTTTTCCTTCACCGTCAAAGCACGTGATATTAGTTGGTGTTTTTATGCTACGTCCATTAATGGACTGGAATACTGGAATTGTATCACTCGTAGTCTTCTTTTTTCACTTCGACCCAGATCAATCATTTTTAAATATACTAAAAGTATCTAGAAGCTATTATATAGAAAAGTTTATTGTTTATTAAAATTCTCTCAAAGGTGCACAAGTTGTGTGACTAACATATGAACGGTCTCCGTGCAGAAGCAAAGAGAATAAACTTCACCATTTTATTGCTTTTTTTTTAAACGTATATTTCTTTACAGCGAAGTATTCTAATCGTGGACGTATCTCTATAGAAAAAGGTAGAAAAAGATAATAATCGCTGCACTGTCGCCGGTTGAAGTTATAAGCGTTCGCAGCTTTCTCTTTCTTTTTCAACTATTTTTTTATATCTCTTTGAAGGAGCTGGATGGTTACTTGATCATAAGAAATAAGAAAGTATTTCGTACTGCATGTTAGGATATAATACACTGCACCGCAATTTTTTTTTTCTTATTCTTCTTCTAAGTCGTATTTCCTTAGGACTAAGGATTGTGGTTATCATTTTTTCATCATCATGGTTTCATTTTACCAGGTGGTAGGTCTCTGTTGCCGGAGACCGTCTGGGTGGGTACCACCGCAGCTCCTATTTCAACCGCCAAATAGTGGTGTGCAAACATTACTGTGTTCCGGTTTGAAGGGCGCTGTAGCTAGTGTAAATACTGGGCTGACGAGACTTAACACTTAAAGTCTCAGGCGACGAGCCCAATGTGGTGCAGTGTGTACCATCTTTACTAGCGCCGCGTTGTCATGGGCAAGCGTATCACTTACCATCAGGTGAACGTCTTGCTCGTCTCGTCGCAAAGTAGTATAAAAAAAAATCATGGGTAATGAGACATACCTCGACTCTCTCGTCAGTTATAGTGGAGTGGTGTTGCCATTGTCTTCTCCATTTCACATACTAGTCCAAGCACGGATGGTCATGCCATAGATATGTAAGTTTCCTCACGATGTTTTCCTTCACCGTCAAAGCACGTGATATTAGTTGCTGTTATACTAACTGCACATAAATTGAAAAACTCATTGGTGCAGGCCGGATTCGAACCCAGTACCTCCGGAGTGGAAGGCGAGCGTTCAAACCACTAGGCTATCACGGCTCATTATTTTTTACTGTTTATAAATGTCGCCGAAGACAGTCTAGTTACGTATTATCGAAACTCCTCAATTATTTCTACCGTCAAACAGTAGTGTAATAATATTACTGTGTTCCGATTTGAATAGAGTTGGAGTTAGTGAAATTACTAAAGTAAGGAGACTTAACGTCTTAAAGATTGTATGTATCGCGCAATGTGGTGTTGTATATATCATCCTAACTAGCCTCATGAGCATCAAGTAAACGTTTTGTTAGATAAATTAAATCAAACATAATTTAAGTAAAACATCAGTTATAAAATGTATTATATATTTGTATGTACAATTCATATTCATTATTACTTTTCATTCGTTATTAACTTGAAAATACTTATTTGTATTCATTCAAGAGAATGTGAAGATATGAATAAAAGCTAAAACTCTCTTCTGCCTGTAACTTGCTGCTTCCACGTACACGGAGATGGTTTTCATCTCAACAATACATTTGCATGTCTAGCGGCAACAGTGGCGATCCTCGTGTGTGAATAGGGAAAAGAAATGCATCGCGTCTTTGTTCATAATACTTAATATTTTGCTTATAAGAAACTTGCTACTGGTATGTTCATCATCATCAGTCGGTAGATGTCCACTGCTGGACAAAGCCACACGTAGATCGATCCCACGCAATCCACCAGCGGTTTCTTAACATCTTCACCAGCTCCGCCAGTCATTTATTGTTGTTAATTTGTATATGTTATTGATTTTTGTTTAAACCCGATCTTTTAGCAGTTTTCAGAAAAAGGAAGACTTTTTTTTAAACCAGCGTAACAAATTTCATAGATTTTCATATAACCGTTGAAAGAAAAATAGATGTTCAGCAAATAAAAATCATCACAAAACACTATAAATTTCATCATTCATATTTAAAATGTTTACTATTTCCACTGTTAGTGTTTTCGATTCAAAAATATCCATGATCCAGTCACCACTCGAAGAGTAGATTATTCCAGTTTAAGTTAAAACTAAAAGAGATATCTACAGTAATAAAACTATCAACTTCTAACCACTCCTACGTCTGATAAACTAAAATGGCTGCAATGAGCCATCTTCCCCCGTTCGTTATCGTAACTAATAGTTGTACATTACAAATGAGAACTTCCTACTGTATTTACTCCAACTTACCTCCAGCTTGCTGTTTCTAATGTTAACTACATTAATGCTTTCGAATTAAGCCGCTACTTAAGTTATTAATTCGATGCAGCGGTAGATCCACATTCACATCAGATATCAAAAGGTTTCTTTACTTTTGAAACTTTGCCGACATGAATACATTTTCCTAACGTTACTCAAGGAGCACTCAGGAAGACAAACTGGCTCGAGATTATTTATTAAAGCACTTTAAATGGCGCTTTATGCAAACGGATACATTTTATGTATTTTTAAAACTAGAGAACGAGCAAGTTTAGATACAGTAATTGAGTTAGTTCTGAATTATATTTACATTATATGTAAGTAAACTTGAAACAACTTTATTCAACATATATCATGTAAACAAACAAATTGAAACTTCTTGTAAAAGCAAATAATTTATTAAAAATTTTACTTTTTTTGTGGTTTAGTTAACATATATTAGTAACAGTTTAATAGAAAACAGTTTGTAAGTATTTAATAATTTAAGATATGTTTGGAATAGTGTAGAATATCAAAGCTTAAAGCAGGTCGAATGTATACGATGGAAATATATTAAACACTAATTTAATAGAATAATAAATATAAATAATAGTTTGATATAACATTGTAAATATTGCTAATTAAACTAAAATTTAATTCAGTATTAATTTTATGCTGTTAGAATGTTCTAGAAATTGGAATTGGTAAAAAAGACAGTGTGTGTTTGAAACAAATCCGCCATTACATTCTGATACAGTGACGGCACTGTTTACGCGTATCCCTTGTCATTTCTGACAGCCGGCAGGATTATGTGAAAAGGACTTTAATGCATGTCCTTAATAATTATATATCCTTACATTCATATATACGAAGTTTAAATATCTTTAACTATATTTACAATACAATTAAATGAAAATAACTCTTCTTATTTTATAATCTGCGAGAACGAACTAAAATCACTAACAAGTAATATATATTATTGAAGAGGGTTTAACTACAACATTGTCATTGCTTATTTTATAACACAGAAGTCTCTAGTTCGTTTCCGGGTCCACTTGATTTGTAGTCTGTTTTTAGTTTATTTATATTTGTAAATGAAACTAATTTTTGGTTTTTGTTTTAGTACGAAAATTCCAAAATGTCTTCATCAAGGATGATTAAGAAAAGCTGTTCGGGTGTCACCGGTCTACTGGTACTCCTGCTCCTCATATGCCTAGTGGAGACTGCTACTGGTAAGCATAAAGTTATTGTTTTCAGCATCTTTTATCTTAAATATCTCATCATCTTTTAAGATAAAAACGGAGTAAAGTACTTTTAATTTTTAGTTTCTCGACAACGGCACCTAATCAATATTACTGCGCTTTAGTATGTAAATGTAATAAATAGACCAAAGAGGCATATAGTCTTGTATCACAAAAGGATATATGACAATGTGAATGTAATCTTATATTGAGTAACACAGTATAAAAAGAAACACTTAAACGTAAAAGCCTTTTCTTGAACAAATACGATTACCTGAAAAAGAAACTGTCTGGAAAAAGTTATTACAATCCTGCACACATCAAAAACTACTCTTAATACAAATGCCTGTTAGATGAGAAATTTAACTTTAATTCTATAGTACTGTTTTTAGTTAATTACCTATAGCATTAAGAATGATTATAAGAAAAGTTAATTCAAACAAGAATAAGAAACAGCGGAATATATGTGCAAATGTAACTTCTGCATTTATTTTCAATAAAGGTAAGGTCATGATCTAGCAATCCTGGAATAGAATTATCTCCAATATTCCTTGTCTTTATACATTATTAATTCATGAATAATAGAGCAAAACAAACTGAAAATGTTAACGAAATGAGAAATGTAAAATAGCTATGGAAATAATTTTTAATAAATTTGAAAATTTATAAACTGTTTCCTTACATTATTTTGGCTCAAAATTATATTAAAATCGACTATATTAATAAAATAACAACAACAATTATGAAACTTTGAATATTTCTAGTCTGAAATCGTGTATATCACAGTCAAATTTTCAATATTAGAGTGGTAGGCAGACTATATTTGAGGAAACTGTGTCACCAACCAAACTATTGCCTCGGAATAGAACCAGCGACCTCGATTTTAGCAGGCCAACGGTTAACCACTGCGCAACGAAAGGTAGACAATTTTTTTTGTGATTATGGGAAAGTTGCAGGAAATCACATGTAAGTAATGCAGAACTGATCAGTGTGTAGATATTTGATGGAGATCTATGTCAAGCTGTGGATGATGATGATGATCTTATTTAAACCGCATCACATTGATTATCCGTTTAGTGACGTGACTACAGAAGAAAAAATTCGCCAACGCCCTCGCATCAGTAACTGTGTTAGCAAACAAAACAATAAGTTTGAACTTTTGACGTTAGCTATTGGATTTGGCGTCTCCCCCTCTCCCCACGTGTCCAAAACTCGAAACATTTTTATTAGACTTTCGACACTTCGCATTAATCGCTTTGATTCGATAACAATAGTTCGAGGAAACTGTTCGTATATTTTTTCGGGTCTGACTTAAGTGAAAACAAGACTGGGGACGAACGCTCGCCCAAAATACTAATCATCATCATCTTTCATTTCTGAAAATAGTCATTCCCGAACGATGACTCGGGTCAGGTGTTTCGGTTCTCCAAATATAAGGAGTACTACTCGTTATATTTTCTGCGTCACAACACCAACTATAAATAACATGTGGTTCAGGATCCAAACAAGGACCTGCGTATTGATAGGAAAACGATTGGTCATTGCATCACAAACGTATTTATAATAAACATTAGATTTACGATTTAAAAACTTGGTTTCTTTTATAGAATAATGCAAGATGTCAGTAGCGCCATCTAGTTATTGAATCTGTTAACATTACAACAAATTGTGCTTGAGAAATCAATTATTTAATCTCGTTACCCCAGCAATTTCAAAATACACAAGAAATAAACAATCGAACAGAATTTAAGGTAAAACAATAGTCCCCACACTCTAAGTACCTTTGTAGAGGAGCTTATTTAATTTTGATAAGAAAATGCTAATTCATTATAAACAAACCGAATAGAAATACTCCCGCGGCAATTTATCGAAGCCAATTATAATATTGTGAAGATTCACCACCGAATCTGAAACTGAATACAATACGTCCCACTCCTAACACCACTTGAAAATTGTTTCAATTTGTTTTCTTAACAAAACTGAATTCCCAATGAACAATCGTTCCTCACAGTTAAGTGTACTACAGTTTGAGAAGAAACTATCTTTGTTGTATAACTCAAAAGTATTGGTCGCCCTTACCTTAGGTCTTTTAAATAGATACCGCTGTAGCTTTATCACTAAAATGTAACTGAAATTTAAACTAGGTAGGACAGTAAGTAAACATTACTGTGTTCTAGTTTGGAAGCTGTTGTAGTTGTTAAAATTGAATTCTTATAGCGTTACTAATCATCAATTGAATGTATATGTCATTTAGTCTTTTCTGTGTAAAATAATTACATAAAAAAGCTAAAATATTTTATCTAGCAACTAATCGAAGCCTCCCATTTAAGTGTTTACAAGTTATAAATCCGATTTATCCGCCATTAAGCAAACTCGTAAATTAAGCTAATGTTTGCTGATGATATTAAACTGGGAGGTTTTAACGTCTTGATATAAAAATATGACAGATTAACAAATATTTGGCCTTCCTTACAAACCCACGTCGCATGATCTTCAGAATCAAGAAGAAAAACAATGAAAATATAAATATTTAATTTGCACAAAAATCATATTTTGTCTAGATTTTAAGTTTCTTTACTTTATATGTATTGAAAATCGTGTTTCCTGGAATACATTAAATCTTATGCCCAACAGTGGACGTCCGTAGAATGAGATGAATACATTTTAATTAATAATATAAGAAATATTAATAATCAAGTTAGAATCCCAATAAGTAGTAAAAATTAAAAAAAGTATAACTACATTCTTTATTAACATTACACGTATGAATTCTACATTGTAACGCTTTCAGGAACACAGCATAATTCTAGGTCACATTACAGTTTTCTAAGAATGACCTGCAACGAATAACTTAGTTGTTGTTGACGTAGCGTTTACGGGTCGTGTGATATGCGTTTTAATTATAAAGGTCAGGAACTAAGCTATGCAATTAACTTGTTAACACCGCGACGTAGGCGTGCAAAGTTAACAACGCGGTTGGGGTAGGTCGATACATTTCACATATATTAATGTAACTTGAATTATTATATGTAATTTAATTTACAATGGGCAAGTGAAGAACCTAGATTATTCTGCCTTCTATTATTTGATAGCTGATGTAAAAGAATACTACACGAATTCAAAAATCCCAAGTCACAATTCAAACTCCATTATTCATGTCGCTCTGAAACCGCTTCAACTACCTTCCATGTTATAATATTATTAAATAAATAAATTAGAATTAAATACATCACCGATGTAAAAGTAGTTAAGTTATTAAGTTTGGATATGGATTAATTTGTTTCATTAAATACTTTGATGTTAGATACTTTTTTAAAATATATAGAGCAGATGATATTCAAACGGATAAATTTTTTTTGTAATCAATCTATTGAACTATGGTAACTATTTCGCTGAGGGTTAAAATATACTGAAAAGTGGATAACAAAAAAACGTATGAGTAAACCTATTTGCTTTTTATTTATAAACTTTGTGGGAAATGACAAAAGTTGTTATAGTATTAACTTTAATATAAAAACAAGCAATGCTAGTGAAGTGGGTGAAGACAATTCTCAAACAGGAAGCAATAAGTTAAAGCTGTTCACCCCTCCGTTATTTTTATGATATTGAATGGGACATCAATTGATTACTTATGCGCCATGCAATCGGCTTATGTTGTGATGTCATAACTTACTCAAGCACAGTTCAATAATATTAAATGCAATTTCAAAAGCATTTGTTACATTAAGCCGATAAAGTTCCTCATCATTTATTACGCTGTCTTCGTCTTATTCTATTGCTATTGTGAATTCATGATTCTATTATTTTCCTTCCAGAAGTAAGTGCTGAGAATAAGTAAAGAAATGTAACGGTTTTTAAAAAGTAAACGTTTACAATTTATTTGAATATTAATAACTTTGTTAACTCGCAATGGAAAGTACAACAAAGTCAAGGGAATTTAGGAAATATGTTAAAAGATCTAGATAAACAAGCAATCATGCCTTAATAACGAACCTTTGTTTTACTTAATAACTCTTTGATGATATTGATATAGCAATAACTATTCTATAATTTGTTTTATGCAACAAACTAATTTGAGAACGAAAATGCGTTTTCGCTGGTATTGCAAACCGCTTGCTCGCCTTCATTTCAACATCGCTTACAAAATTACTAAGTGTACTTAATTCAATTATATTGTAATGTAAATTTTATTAAATATGTCAGTTTATTACAAATGCATTTACATGAAAATGTAGTTCTTTTCTAAATAAGAAAAGTCGTTTGCTTATTATCTATGGCGGATTATAGGAAGCGTATTAAATTGGATTTATTTTGAAGTTACAACAATAGTCTATACCAATTTCTTGATACATCTTGGTCCACAGAGCAGCGAATTAACAGTAGAGGTAGCAAGGCTGCTAGCCTTATAGAGAAAGTCAACGGGTGGAGGAGCCAGCGAGGAGGTACGTCCTGAGAGATGTGTCGCCAGCATGCCTTGTCGTTAAGCATATTGTTGATCCAAAAAAGTTTTATTATAACACGATAATCTTAAATTAATTAAAAAAGCCTTGACTCTATTCTTGTGATATAACACCCTCAGTCCCACCATTGGGAAACATTAATAGTAGCTTATTAAAAATCATAAATGTAAAGATACTTTTGCTTGACTATACGAAAAGCCGCAGACAACATATAAATTAATTTGATGTGGTTTACAAAAAAATATAATAAAAATTGTAACAAAAATATCGCTTGTTACAATTTTAACAGATTAAACAATGATTTTGTTTAGATTTTTTCACATTAATAACGTTTTAGTAGATTATAAGGCATGTGCTTCACAGTAACGTAAACAGCCAATTTGTTGCATGCGTTTTTTAGGTTAGGTTATTTTCTGCACAGTTGTAGAGTAGTTAGACTTCACAGCACCGTTTGGTGTATTAAAAATATTGATGTACAGTACTTGCTACCTCTATTTTCTTTCATACTCTACGCTTTATTAATTACAGCTTGTAAATGTTCACGGACCTAACAATTCTTATAATGTAAACAAGGCCAACTGTAAACGTATTCATTGTAATTCATTAATACATCGCAATGAAGTATTCATGGAAATGAGTTGACGGTCGCTTTTTTCTTTAATTCATTGAAATACTATGGATATTTTTTAAACTTCACTTTAACGGTTAAAGCTTTTTATTAAACTTATGGCGATGGTTAAGTTGTTTACAAAACAACACAATTCAACTTGAGATATCTGATATTAATTTCACTATCTGTACTATACAATAGTGTTTGGTAGTAAAAATAGAAGCTGCGATAATATTAACCTAGACAGACTCACCACCAATACAAACTCTATATATATCTTCGTCTATTAAATTTTTAAGCCGTTATTGAAAACTGCAGTAGTCAATTTCCTGTTAGAGATGTGATGTAACTAAAAAAGTTATTAACAATTGCTATTATTTTATCTTAGATGGTTTATAACATCTTAACTTAACAATGATGTGAATTTACAATGATTAGTGATGACATGCCTGAGCTAACCTACGTCTAAGTAAATAACTAAAAGTGATGCAGCACTGCCATCATTCAAACTTCACTCATTTTGGAAACGAACACAGATCTCAATGTTACAAGGCAAGTCAGTTCGCAAAAGAAAATTATCCTTTCCGTATAACAGTCAACGTATTCCAAGACAGACGTTTCCTATGTTCTTAATTCCTAGCTTCCGATAACCATAGATTGTCCCTCCAAAATAAGAATACCAAAATACATGAATTGTGCATAATTCTGTATATATATTTATATATACAAACTGTGTTAATTAAAGAACTATTATATAGTAATTAGCACTGAACGCACTCGTAGTTAAAAGCCTTAGCAATTATTGACATGCAATTTTTTCGAAAAGGCCAGCGGGACATGCGATGGTGTCGTTAATATATAGAAATAATATCCAATTGGATGGTCAGCTGTCTTCCACCACCACCGGTTCATATTGCTGTATACTTTATAAGTAAAATTATATTTAAATTTGTCAAAATATACACCAAATAGTTTTAGTGTGTCGCAGTACTTATTTCTGCCGCGATTGCTTTGTTACGGTTTGAAGGGTGTTGTATAATAACAAAATAGACTTATTAAAAATCACCTAGTTTTTACTATACAAAAATATAACAGAACAGAATGTCTAAGCATAATTTAAAGTATCTCCTCTAAAGTATAAATCACTAAATGTAAAAAAACACTGAGTAAAACAAGCATGATTAATAAAAGATTCTAGTAAAATGTGATCAGAAACTGCATTAAATCGTCGTTCTGATAATCATCCTGTGATCAATCAATTCATTATCATCACTATTATCTCAATCTATTTCTAACGAGAATATATTGCATCAGTGACTTCACAAAAATAAATTTTACTCGTAACCTAACGAGACTATGTTTTAGTCCCGTGAAAGCAAAAAATAATCTAAATTATATAGATTATAATTTTTGTTGGTTAAAACAATGTTTCTGTATCACAATTGATAATTTTACAATAGAGTGATTGAATGAGTTAATGCCTAAAAGTGATTCGATTTTCGCTAAATTTAATAACCAACAAACAAAAGGGTAATTGTTATCAAATTGTTAATTTGAAAATAAGCCTAAAGCTAGTACAAGATTGTCTACTTGATGAGGGCCATTAGAATATTATGAAGACGAAGGAAAACAATACGTTTTAAAACTTAAAAGATGAAGCTGTTCTAGAGACAAACTTATTTTTGAGTATAATACTTTACAACTTAAACACGATATTTAGTAAAACAAAAACCTAATATTTCTCACAAATTTAAACATTTGAATACTGATTAAATTAAATCGCAATTCGTTTATAATCATAGTGTACTTTTAGGCGAATTTCTAGTTAATTCCTACAACTAAGCAAAGCCTTTATTATAATTACAGAGGGATTTTTTGGTACATATATTATTCTATCAAAACTATGTAAATCCGTTAAATACTTATCTCACTTTATAAACTTGGGTTATATATGTATTAATTGGAAATAATAATCTAAGACAGATGCAGAATTAATTTTGCTATACAGTTTTGATTTAGTTCAATATCTAGATATCTGTTAATGCATTAGTAAAGTAGGACTAGAATCAAACGTGGATTGTACTTAATGGATCGGAGCGGATTAATTCGAAGCCTTAAGGCTCAGTGTGTACCTCTTAAGCAAGTATGTTGTAGGTTTATTGGTTATGATGCCAACCTGATATTGTTAAGTGGACACTCCCGCTAATGCATCGGAAGTATGCTTCATTTATAGCCGCCGCGTTGTCCCTTAACGGCGCTGCTCCTTAAGATAGATCCTATTCATACTTTGTTACTGAATCTAGACGTTATAAAGAATTATATTTTTATCTACCAGTCTGTGCACAATTTTCAGTAGTAATTTTCAGCGAAACTGAATTATATACCAAAAAAGGGAATGCGTAGAGCAAAACAGAAATCGTTAAGAGATTCAAAATCAATATTTTTATTTTTTTAGTTTTAAACTTGAAAATCAGATTACTCTTATTAATCCGAATTAATGGCAATATCTTATTCCCTGGTTCGATTCCGGGGCCACTTGTTTCAGAGTTTGGTACATGGTAGAGTTTTCAAACCCTTACTTACCATAACGAAAATCGTCGTTGAGTTCCGTCTGTCAATATATTATATATTATAGCTATATTATTCTGGTAAAGCATACTACACTATCTAGAAGTCTTTGTCAAAATTCGGGTCCAGCTTTTTCCAATTTTACTCTTTGTTAAGTTTTTAAGTTATTCTTGGATTAATATTTGCGTATAACATCGATAAAATATATCGACTTCTAATACATCGATTACGAAAGCTTTCAATGTTTCGCAATTGACCCATAAATACGAATGTATTGATGAAACAAAAACAAATGCTTTCTTTACATCAAAAGCTCGCTATACAAAGAAGCTTTCAATCTTCGACTTCGAAGGTTAACGCATTCACTGTTAACTATTAGAATGTAGAAAGCAAAAACTATGTTTATTTTTCGATACATTTTTAAAGTCTCTTTGGCAAGAATATTAATTAAATAAAACACGATAACGATAATAATAAATATAACCAGAAAATATTATCGAATAAGTAAATTTTGAACGAGAAATAAGTTAAATGTAAAGAATTGTTTGGTAAAGAGTTCCAGTTTTTTAGTTAAAATGAAAAGGGCTTTAAATATTTTTAATCTACAATAAACTACATTTGACTACAATGTTATATGGTGTCGTGAGACATGAAGGTGAAGCGTGATAGCTCAGAATACTAGGTCTTTATAATTACAGCAAACAGCAGCTCTGTTATTGTTATAAAAGAAGTACAGTAGCTAAGGTTCAAAAGGATTTACCACCATTTAAACTCAACTAATTCTGGGTTCGAATAAGGACTTACGTGTTAGAAGTCTAGGGCTTAGACTGAGCTGCAGATACAAATGAACTTTCCGTTTTCTTTTTCAGGGTCCTGCTTAAGCTACGGACATTCCTGCTGGGGAGGTAAGTGGCTATTCCTTTTCCGATTACATTTTCACCCATAGTTTTGTGTTTCAAATTCAAAACTAGAATTAATAAACTTATGCCTTAAGCCCAAAAGGGGGTGATTTTAAAAAAAGTATTTCAAAGACTTTAATTGTTAGTTTTTCTTTTAAAATTTTTCTTAAAATAACATTGAAACTTTTCTAATGTAATTAGTAAACCTTATTGTTTATTCAATCACTAAAATATATCTTTTTCTATATAAACATTAGACACATGAGAGTTTTAACGGAATTTTTTGGGAACTTAACAATAAAAAAGTTTGAGAAACACTGGTCTAGACGGTCATCGGCATTCGAATAATATCTCTAATACAGTAATAATAATAATAATTTGAACACTGTTAATTACTGATTTTACGATTTAAAACATTGAATAGAAACTATCAATTGTAACGACCTTTAAACATCAAATATAACCTACGTAACAATACTTTATCATAACAGGTTTTTGGGTGAATATTATCATTGCAACCAACAACTTTGGGAACCCACAACTATGATAATTAAAACGGGACCCAAAATTTTACATTTGCTTACACGAACATGTGAAGTCTTTCGAAATTTTGCATGTGTTCAAAAATTTCGGACGATTTCATAATTTCGCGAACAATTGTTAAGTAAACTTTGATAAATCGTTAATAAAAATTAGTATTTTTTAACAATGATATATAGTATCAGAAGCTTTACTTAAATCTTTAATACCATTAAGAAGTGTTGTCTTTAATGATAACATTTCAGTCCTAATCGAGCAGTTTCATAACAAATTATATCTTATTCATCATTAAAATCATTGTAAATTAATGAATATAATTTACGATAGCTGTACACATGTATCGGTTGATGATGATGATGAATGTACGTTATATTGTAGTTTACATGAAGTACGATAGACTGCGTTATCGGCGCCAGCGCGCTCTCACTATCTCTGATATTGGATCCTCTCTAATCCAGGATCACACCAAACAGATGTCTTTCTAGCTAGCACTGCGATTAAAACATTCAATTACATAATCTAGACATTTATTTATTACTTTTCCTTTATAACTAGTCATTAGGGTAAAGGAAGATTTCTTAAAATATACGAGAGTAAATTTTGTGTCGCTTTTCTTTTTAAATTATTGTTTGTTGTCAATTTTATAAAATCAAAGATACAAGAAATAAAAATATCACATTTTAACCACCATGAAAAAACATAAAACTGTAGCACAGCCAAATATCTAAAAGTATAATAATATTATCTATATAGATATCCTAGTATAATATTAAAAAGATGATTGAAGAAGAAGAAGATGAATGATTTCACATCTTAATAGTTTCTTCGATGCTTAATATTTGTCTTCGATTTCTAGTCATCTTTGAAACATTTTGTTGTGTAAACGTATTGTACAAAGATTAATACACTGCAACAAAAATACAAACAAATGGACAAGTATCCTTTTGTAATATATACGGTGGGAGTTTTAGCTGCTATCAGAAGCGACAGTAGTTTCAGCCGGTATTACGTCTGTTTATTGAGCGGTTGATTTTTATCAATGGATTACATACACTTGATACGATGACTGTCGCATATGAGGAAAATAGTATTTCCGTTATATGCTAATAACGAAGTATATTAATGGAGTTTAAAAAACCGAAGAAATTAAAAGAGTCATGCGACGTTGGGACGGGAAGGGAACTTTCTGATTGATATGCTGAGAACATTATAGCGCCCTTCTCTCTTTCCGTGTCATAAGAGGCGACTAGGGGATAAAAATCGTACGGTAATTAACAGTGCATCACTTAATAACATATTACTGCCATCCAGCACTTAACTGATGACGGTTCTATCAACAATAGTATTCCCAAGGAGGATAGACATCAGACTAGCGACCAGCCACGAAACACGTCAAAACTTTAACATGATAAAAGAAAATCGTGTGCTAATCCTTTATAATTTAAGAAATCGCAGTGATGATGATAATGAACATGATGATGAATATATAAACCTGTTGACCATTGATTATGTGACATAGTTATTATATTTATTTAGTGTATACAATATGTAAAGCAAGATAAATAAATACCTTACTATCTACGACTCCTTCTTGGTTAGCTTAATAATGCTTAGGAAAAATATATCGCATTGCTAAATCAATGAATTTTCATTACGCGAACGTTGAGCTGGTGAAATAATCCTCGTAAGCCGGAGCTTTAATGGTACAGATTTTAAATGTGATGGTGATTAAAAGTATAGGTGTGACGGGTCCACGAGCTCCGGTATGAATATTAATGCCCGTTTGCTTAATGAAATAATAACGATCATACGATGACGCGAGTGTAACAAAAATGGGATTTTTTAAAAATTTTAACATTCCATCTGGTAATTGTGCAGTGGATTATTTCAAAATAATTACTAAGTCAACACATTAATCTATTTTTATTATTTTTTTTTATTTTTAATATTTTTAATCTGTATACGTGTTTGTTCTCTTTTTTATTTCTCTTATGAGGGGTTTCTTGAATAAATGTCATATAATCGTTTATATTATATCCGTTAAAAATCTTTTATAACGTTTATAAATATTCACTGGTCATAGACCTCTAGGAGAACATCCAAACACCGTAGTACATAATAATACTTAACGACTTAAGGAGTCAAACCCAATATGATGCGGTGTATATTATCCTAACTAGCACTGTATTATTAATGTCTGTAGTACTCAACTCAGTTGACATTTAATGTAGTCTTAAACTAATAATTTAAAATTCCAGCTCACGGCAAGCGTTCTGGAAAATCACCCTCCAGCGCCCCTGACTGGTATCTGACGAAGATCCTTCGACGCATGGCTGCCAATTCAGAACTGGTATTTGTCTTTTTATTTTCTATTTATTTTGATGTTCCATTTTTAGTCGGATTTTTATTATTTTGTCTTATTAAGAACAGCGCCATCTATTATCACATTTTAAAACTTCCAGAACAATGCTCGTCGGGTGGCCGCTGGGAAAGAGGAGATTGACGACATCTTACCATCGGATGCTGCCAACAATGCAATGTAAGCTAAAAACCTTTTTGAATAAATAAGTTGCTTATTTTTACCGTAATGTGACGTTAGTGTCGTTAAAGGCTTTCTTTTAACCGATACCAAAAAAGAGATTCTGTTATATTTATATATCTTATCATCTTCTTTATTTATGACAACGAATATATTTTTACAGTGATATGATTTTTATGTTCCTTTCTCTATTGGATATAAATATACTAGGCAATGGGATTTGGGAAATAAATATTTACTTTTTTATTATAATAAGAAAACTTAACTTCTAGGCTTAACGACGACGAATCACTGTTTGAATTGCGATCGAGGAATATGGAAGCAAAACCGATGCTGGACGACAGTGTGCTCACCAACATGAAGATTTGGCAATTAATGGTTCGATTACAATTCTATTACCTTCACTACAATCCCACCTAGTGTTAAGTGGTCATATGGTTTGCGATTGTAATACGCACAAACGTATTAACAGTTAATTGAGACTTTTAGAAGAACATGGACAACGGCATATTATTCCACTTGTTTGCTGCGCTTATTTCAAGATCAAAATTTCCTTCATCATCATCAGTATTTCAACATCATATCAATGAACATAAATATTAAAAAAGTTGTTAATGTCTATGCCCCCAGATAATTAAAAGGAATTTATGTTGCAAATAAATCCTTTAACTGTTAAATAAAGTATATGTTCGAAGTTTTGGTAGATTATGTGTTTACATTATTATATGCAGTTTAATATCAAGAATTATACTAATTTATTTCTCATTGTGTTATTAACTGTTAAATATAATGTTTTTAATGATCTATAATTATAAAATCTCTAATTTCAGAGGCAGACATCGGACGAGAAATGAACGGCGACATATTATTAAATCAAATGTACTGACGTTCAAAATAAATAAAAAGGAAGTTAAGAGAATTTAAATAATGAAAATGTAATGAAATTGTTACCTACTTACCTGTTTTATTTTATTTAATACTCTAAAATATGTATATGTCAATTGTAAGGCTGGGTTGCAATTGGCTGTAGCTTGTAAAATATAGTACATAAGATATGTTGTGCCATTTCATGTAAATCTGTATAATAATTTAATAAAATATTTAATAACTCCATCATGTTGTATTATACTAGACGTTTTACAACAAGCTTACACTTACATATTTAAAAACTTGTACATTAAAATGTAGGCTAAAGTTGTTAAGATGTTATTCATTTTCATTAACCACAACTTGTTTAAACTTAATTTAAATTTTAAAGTATTTAATTTCAATTGCTTCTCTTACAACTATTTAATTATACAATCAATGTTCTAGAAAAAAAAGTTTAGGCCTTATTAACTACATCTTATTTTTATAAGAAAGCTAGGATATTAATAACAGTCTCACATGATAGAAAAATGACACTGAAAACGCTAGACTTTAGAAGTTTATAGTTTTATTCATTAATTTGCAAATTATTTATTTTGCATACAAAAAGCAATTAAAAGAAGTAAAAGTTTCGACTAAACATTTAACTTTATACTTAGCTTATTAAAGGTTATGATTATATACCCAGCAGTGATATAACCATTAAAGTAATGCTCTATCTCTTTATTAAGGTCCCACATTTAGCGTGTGACCATACAAATGCCTTTCTACCCTCCGCAACTTCTTTCGCGCAAAAATACACGGTTCTTATATTGAAGCTGTAGGGTCATAAAGGCCATGAACCAACGATTTAGCGCCTCGAAACATGAAGGTGAGTTTTCACTAAAAGCACTGCAAAATCTCCCGGCGGGTGAGGTGGGCTTTAATTGCTGTAACTGGCGAATGAAACACAGACTTAACTTATAAGCGACAGATATGATTTTTGGACAAATTATAATACATTATTTTATACTTATAACTAAAAGATCAGATATAGAAGAATCTATCTATAATAATAAAACCAAAAGAACGGGTAATTGGTATGTGTGTTCCTCTATTCGTTTTTTTTTTCATATTGTGCGAAAGCATTCAAGTGGAGCGGTCGGAATTTTGAAAGCGACCGCTCCGATTGTCGTCTCGATGCGGCTGAATGTGTTGCCAGAAAATTTAGAAAATGTTCGACGCAAAAAAAGAAAATTGTAATAACTAGAAATTGCAATACATATATGTTCGGTTCAACGTAGAACTATGGGCTAACCAGCGCCCACTGGTGTCGAAATAAAACAACTAGTGCCGTTAAACCGAAATTATATTTAAAAAGTAAACACTCATATATAAGTTCACAACACGAAACCATCGCACGTTGCAACAACGTGCAACGCCATCTGCTGGGCGAAAGTTGAACAAAACTTATACAATATATTTAATTACAATTTTCATTGTGCTAACTAAAATGAAAAATTCATAAATTATGAAATTTCGATAAACAAAACTTTGCGGACGCAGCGTCTTTTAAAGTATTACTAATAATACAAACAATATGGACGACTTTTAATAAAGTCAAAAAGTAAAATATACAAAATGATGACTACAAAAGTGACTTCATAAAAAACTTCTTTGATCTCCACGTTAAATGAAATTCAAATGTAGTGTTTAATTAAAAAAATAGGATGTAGATGGAAGTATTCGCCATCGGCTGTAATTTAAACCGCTGAACATTTCAGTATGAATGAGACGCTTTTAACGTGGAGCTGACTTCTCTGCGTGTTTACTCGCTTGTTGCATATTAGCTTACTATTTATCTATATCGCTAACTATTATTGCCATGATAGCCACTATTACGTAACATGAAACATTTTAACATTGTGAATACCTTTTAAGTAGCGTACTTAACTGTGTAGTGAGATTCACTTGGTTTAACTACAGTAATTATTTAGAAGCAAGATAAAGGAAGATTATTGCGTATCTGCAAAAATGGAGGCTGTTGAATGGTTGTAAAGTTTATAATTACTAATGTTTAATGTTTAACTGATCCTGTCTAGAGTAGAAGGTAAATGTAAAAGTTATTTTAGTTTTAACTCCCAAAGTGAGGGGCCCTTTTGTAGTTATCGTAGTCAGCTCCCAAGCGGGAAGGCGACAAGATGACTTTCTGTTTGTGTTGGAAAAAAAAACTAAAAAGGTTTTACTGTTTCATTTATATATCATTCCAAGTTAATTTTTAAAATATTATTAAAATAATTTATTATACAAAACGTAAATAAGTACCTGGAAACTTTCTTGACCACCTTGAACTTTCTTGAGGACCAAACACACTCTCTTCGATACGTATCTAACTTATATCCTTCACAATCAAACACCGCTTTACGTACTTTAAAATTAATATCCCCACACTAACTATACGTTAATTTGTTTCAGATACTAAACGTCACGTTATTAAGAATTTAATAATATAAAGAAATCAGTACACAGTTGTGAGTTGGAAACAAAAGCTGAAATTCAATACGCCGAGGTGAGCCGTTGGCAGCGCTCACTGAACGGACCTGAGTGGCTGTTCAAGATGCAACCGTCTCGCTTCTTATTAATCCTTCATAAATAGTACTAGATTCTTAAACACAATATTATTAAAATCGTAATTAACAAATATCTCTAAGAAATATAACTAATAAGTCAACATGGTAATGATAATCACGAAAACTGTTGCTGTTTATTACTTGGAAATTCTTCATTGGATACTATTTCATTGTGAAACTAGTTCTTTTACTAACACAAACCCTGCGTCTTACTTGTAGCAATGATTTTAGATGTTTTCTCAATACAATATAGTAACTACTTTAACATATAATGGAAAGTCAGTAGTGAGTAGGAACTAACTAGCACAGGAAACAGAACTCAACAACTTAATACACTAATTAATAATATCTATGTATATAACCAGGTTAACCATCTCTTCTTATACTTTAGAACAAGCACAATCAAGTTCTTATTACAATTAACTTATTTCAAAACTATCAAATCATTTGACATGTGTATGAAATAGACGCTTTAAATAATATAGGTATATATCCCCAACCACTTCTTACTGTTGATCTCCAACCAAGTCATTTATAACATCAATTAGTTAAACCGATTGTAACATTTGTCGTAAACGTTGAAAGAACTTGTTAAACGTCTTTCTAATGTAATTTTGACATTAATTAATTGAATTAGTAACGAAAATTACATATTTCTAATAGTTTTTGTATTGAACAAATGGTTTAGGATTCTGGTTTTAAACTGAAGATTTAAGACTTGCCTAAACTTAGTTTGATTATCTTATTAATCGTATTTATTACCCTTTGTTTATATATATTATTTACACATTGCTGTTTTTTAATAAAATTATTGGGAAAGCGATCTAAACTTAGATTAATTTAAAGTTATAGTTCATTATCGATTCACATCTTATTAATTTCTCTTGATTTTTTAGTTTTATTGTTAAAAGATATCATAAAGAAATTTAGCATTAAATTCTTATTAAATTTCAGCTAAATGCTTTAAAATATTTTATGTAATAATTTTTCATTTAGCAGCACGATTTATCCTTTTCCTGACGTAGCTTGTTTTAATTTATCACATTTAAGCACCGGATTTGCATATAACACGCCGTTTTCTGTTTTACTATAAAATACAAGTAGCAAAGTGATCATTCTTTGGATTGCAACGAAACATTCATTTTGAAGGCAACTAATGATAGACTAATAATTCTATAAACATTTGATTGGAAAATAATTTTAAAGCATTGCTTGAATATTAATATTCTTTAAAAGCTTTCGTTCACTGTATTTCAGATGCAGCAGCTCTTTGTCGCAGGTTTTAACGTTTTTTTAGAAAAAACTTAAATCCAATTATAAAGCTCAATTTAAACGTACATTTTTCTTCACCATTTCCTGAATACAATGCAAACTAAATTGTAGCAAAACGTAAAAAGAATTGCGAGCGGAAAATGAAATAGTATTTGCGAGATGTAATTAAAGAATTACTTCTTGTAAATTGAAAATAATTAAATACTTTTGCTTAATAGTGACAAAACCTTGTAGCAATGAAGTCCTTGGATATACCGGAAATGTATGCATAAGTTTGCTTAGTAGAAATTTATAAAACTAGCCTTCATGTTATGAAATCAGTCGATACAATAGTATAGCTTTATTACAGCTATCAATATATGAAAGCTATATTATTCTTCTATATTTTTTTGGCATAAACTTCGAAGTATATTCCTTTAAACATGATAACCCAATATTATACTTTCATTGTTTATTAAAATCTTACAGATTATCAACTTGCTTAAACGTTAAGAAAATCTCCTAAAGTAACCCAGTAGTTACTAAGTTTTATAAAACGTTTAAAGCTACGAAAGATTTTTCTCAATGCACAATTCACTAATAAATAATGTCTGCAATTATTGCTTTGTAATGAAGAAGTAATAAGGAGATACTTATTGTTATCTTCTTTTTTAAGGAATTTCTCATCATCTACTTTTTATGTATTCATTATTTTTGAAATTATATTTTATTGGAAATAGATTTCACACAAAGCAATTTTCATAAAAAAATATCAAATTCAACTCTTAGTATTACAAAGTAATACACGATGACTTTAAATATATTTGAACTTATTCAATGTTTGTGCAGTTTTTCTTTAATTGTTTTTGATTTAAGTTATAATAAGTAATTATTCGCGTAAAGATTTTAATAAAAATCTGACCTAAAAAGAGGATGAAAAAGGTAAGATTTCACAAAAGTTACATTTTACACTAGAAGTTTATTCGCTTACTTAAATTTTTTCTTTTTCATTTTCTACATTAAAACTTACATAACTAACACTTACATATTATTAACTTAAATACAACTTTTGGAAGGTCCTCGATCAACGGATCGAAAGGGTCGACTCAAGTAGATAAGCTAAAGATAACTAAGTAAAGATTGAACAGAACATTTGCCAAATCGATGCCAATATCTATAACAATACAGAGCTGTTGTTTCATCAAGAATTTCAACTAAAATTGATTACCAGAGTAACTTATTTTAGTATATAAACCAAGCTAGTTTGTTAAGCTCGTAGCAGTTTCGTAGCGGTTCCGTAGCAATTGTAGCGTGTTAGGATTCGTAGTGTACTCGCAGCAGAGGTGTAGCAGCGAACTTAACTAAGTTATAGTGTCGGTTTTAACTGAGTTAAGTAACACCTAACCTGTCTATCATTTGAATGTTTCCGCATTTCATAGATCATTATAATAAACCAGTAATGCATAGATTCTAATTTAAGTACATAAAGAATAAAATAGAGAAACAGTCCTACCTTATTTATTATTATGAATAGGACAACAAAAAGAATGGGAAATACTTTAAAAGATTCTTCTGGTTCTCTTTCATGATGATGCTCAGAATTAAACTGCCTCGGTGTTTAGATGATCTGGCTAGCTACCATCATAATAAATTTGTCTTCAGATAAGAACCATAGCATTTGGCACGAGTAAACTCCACTACTCGTTTCATGACCTCATTGTCACCTAAAATCATAAGAAATTGAAGCTCTTGTACATAATAAATATCTGAAATAGTAAGGACTTCGACAATTCAATTTGCCAAGCATCAAATAATTTTAATAGAAGTATTTTATAGTTGTGCATAAATCTGAAATTCTTACAATTTACATGCTCGTACTGCGTTCTGTGGTAGAATGAAACTTTTCGTTTCCCTACGTGAGGGAAATTAAGCTCTCCACAATAATTTCCAGCAAAATTATGCATCATTACGGAACGAAGCCGCTACGGTACATTTTGTACAATAATGCGGTTAAAGAATAATGTAAAAATTCATACATATGATAAAAATAACTTCTCATAATACAATCTAGTACTAAAAATTTATTTCAGAAAACAAAAAAATTCAATGCATTTTTTAAGTTTAATTTTTTTCATATGTACTATATCCTTTAGAAATATATTTCTTTCTTAATATATATCGATCTATAATACATCGTTACCGTTATACAATTATCTTGTACTAATTCAATAATATACCAATAAAGAATAGCTGAAGATGGAAATTCCCATTCTGACCGCCAAAGCTCATTTTAGATTTTCTTTTTTTTTTATTTTTTTTTATTTATTGTACACACAAAAAGGACAAAATATAAGTACATAGATAAGATAAAAGTACAAAGGTGAGCTTAACCCTAAAAGAGTTATCTTCCAGCAGACCTGTGAAGAAAGGAAATCAATGAAAAGTATAAAGCAGGTAGGTGTATACAATAAGAGGAAACATGAATTCAGAGAGAGAAGCATAGGAAATACTACTACATACACAAATACAAAATACAAAGGAGACCAACATGAATATATAACAAATACAAAGAAGAATGAATATATACAATACAATATAACAAATATTATTGTATAGGTGATGAAAGGAAATACTTTTTAACTTTCATTCGAAAGATATTTTCTTAACAAATTACTACAAACCTTTCCTTAAAAACAAACTCATGAAAAATCATGATTATAATTTGATTATTATCCATAATTTTATATATGATTCAAATATTAGTTGTACCTTTACTTATCAAAGTAACGCCTCGGACTTTTTGATTTCGTCTATTATCAATCTGTTTATAATTTTCATTATAATTTCACAGATTGATAATAATTAAACTATAAAAAAGGCTACTAGTTTATATATATGTAAAGAGACGCCATTATACGGAACAAATGTGGCGTAAAAGTGTATTTAAATAAACGCATTTGCGAAGCTTGTTTGTTAGTATATGAAACAAATCTTTGTTGAGATTGTAGTCTATGCGATGACGTCACAATGCTCGCCAAGATGGCGGACGTTTTAAATGCGTACCATGTAAATATGTTTAATGAAAGTTAACATTTAATTTAAAAGTCTTTTAATAAAATACGTTAATGCTTAACTACGATCGAACTTGGTGTAACCTGGTTATGACCATGGCATGTGGTAAAACACTAACCTAGTAACAGGCTTCTACTCAATCTTTTTATCAAGACGCCCGCGTCGTATTTGGACAAGAACAGTTACGCCGGGAAGTTGTACTACTCCTCTCTTTTTCTTATCGAGAACAAAAAGCTAAACTTCTAAACAAATTGAAGAAGTTTACAACATAAAGATGATGATGACTCGTCGTGTGTATTTGTCAAGTGAAAAAAAGTAATGAGGGATTTGTATCATATAATTCAAATACACGCTAGCCACTCATCTACGTTTAAGACTATCAGTCCAGGGTGAAGTTCTTGGTCAATAAGCGTATTAACCTGCTTCTGCACATTATATTTTCATGTTATAACGATATAAACTATCGAACACTGTCCCACTAAACCGACTGGTGACCTTACAGATAGTTAGGTAAGAGCAGCTTCGTTAGAACTAATCGGATTTCCGGTGTCCAACCAAACCAGTATTTACAGTGCAGTCACCGTACGCGTTGGCGGCACCGGGTACTATTCAGTGCGGGTATAATTACACAAAGTGGAATTTTCACTATAAATTTTCACTTCCTCCTATTCTATTAGTAATCTTAATAAGGACTATTATTAAGCCTTGTTTTAGCAAAAATAATTCGTTTCGTTGTATTGTAGATTCAACTTCTGTAATGTATAATGACAACTGATTTAATAGAAGAAAAGCTCTTCTTATCCACGGTTTTATTTCAACAGAAGAAAAGAGAAGTTACAGCCTGAAGGGCCTGAGAAGAGCCTGGCTGTTTGCATTCTCTCTCATCTCAATTTACTGCCAAAATCATAGCTGTCTTCAAATGAGACCATTCTTCACCACATCAGTCTTCATTACTACAAAGACATTTTAGATTGCGGTGAATTGTTAACAGATGAAATATGAAAAAAAATTAAACGAATATTCTCCAATTGTAATACATATCTAATTTATTACTGAAACAAATTAAGGACTAAAAATAAAGTAAGGTGCTTTTGCTACTGAATGACGCGCTTTGATTTTAACCGAACAATGTACAACACAATCTACAAGAGATTTACAAACTGTGTATATAAATTATACTACTTTGAAATAATCTAATATATAAAATTCTCTTGTCACAATGTTCGTTCCCATACTCCTCCGAAACGGCTTTACCGATTATAATGAAAATGGGAAATGGAATATTGGAATATTGGAATATTGGATATTGGAATTGGATATTGGATATGGATATTGGATATTGGAATTGGATATTGGATATTGGATATTGGAATTGGATATTGGAATTGGATATTGGAATTGGATATTGGATATTGGATATTGGATATTGGATATGGATATTGGATATTGGATATTGGAATATTGGAATATTGGAATATTGGAATATTGGAATATTGGAATACTGGAATATTGGAATATTGGAATGTTGGAATGTTGGAATGTTGGAATGTTGGAATGTTGGAATGTTGGAATGTTGGAATGTTGGAATGTTGGAAAATTGAAAATGGAAAATGGAAAATGGAAAATGGAAAATGGAAAATGGAAAATGGAAAATGGAAAATGGAAAATGGAAAATGGAAAACGGAAAACGGAAAACGGAAAACGGAAAACGGAAAACGGAAAACGGAAAACGGAAAACGGAAAACGGAAAACGGAAAACGGAAAACGGAAAACGGAAAACGGAAAACGGAAAACGGAAAACGGAAAACGGAAAACGGAAAACGGAAAACGGAAAACGGAAAACGGAAAACGGAAAACGGAAAACGGAAAACGGAAAACGGAAAACGGAAAACGGAAAACGGAAAACGGAAAACGGAAAACGGAAAACGGAAAACGGAAAACGGAAAACGGAAAACGGAAAACGGAAAACGGAAAACGGAAAACGGAAAACGGAAAACGGAAAACGGAAAATGGAAAATGGAAAATGGAAAATGGAAAATGGAAAATGGAAAATGGAAAATGGAAAATGGAAAATGGAAAATGGAAAATGGAAAATGGAAAATGGAAAATGGAAAATGGAAAATGGAAAATGGAAAATGGAAAATGGAAAATGGAAAATGGAAAATGGAAAATGGAAAATGGAAAATGGAAAATGGAAAATGGAAAATGGAAAATGGAAAATGGAAAATGGAAAATGGAAAATGGAAAATGGAAAATGGAAAATGGAAAATGGAAAATGGAAAATGGAAAATGAAAATGGAAAATGGAAAATGAAAATGGAAAATGGAAAATGAAAATGGAAAATGGAAAATGAAAATGGAAAATGGAAAATGGAAAATGGAAAATTGGAAAATGGAAAATGGAAAATGGAAAATGGAAAATGGAAAATGGAAAACGGAAAACGGAAAACGGAAAACGGAAAACGGAAAACGGAAAACGGAAAACGGAAAACGGAAAACGGAAAACGGAAAACGGAAAACGGAAAACGGAAAACGGAAAACGGAAAACGGAAAACGGAAAACGGAAAACGGAAAACGGAAAACGGAAAACGGAAAACGGAAAACGGAAAACGGAAAACGGAAAACGGAAAATGGAAAATGGAAAATGGAAAATGGAAAATGGAAAAGGAAAATGGAAAATGGAAAAGGGAAAATGGAAAATGGAAAATGGAAAATGGAAAAGGGAAAATGGAAAATGGAAAATGGAAAATGGAAAATGGAAAATGGAAAATTGGAAAATGGAAAAGGAAAATGGAAAATGGAAAATGGAAAATGGAAAATGGAAAATGGAAAATGGAAAATGGAAAATGGAAAATGGAAAATGGAAAATGGAAAATGGAAAATGCGAAAATGGAAAATGGAAAATGGAAAATGGAAAAGGAAAATGGAAAATGGAAAATGGAAAATGGAAAATGGAAACTGGAAAAATGGAAAATGGAAAATGGAAAATGGAAAATGGAAAATGGAAAATGGAAAATGAAAATGGAAAATGGAAAATGGAAAATGGAAAATGGAAAATGAAAATGGAAAATGGAAAATGGAAACCAGAAACCAGAAACAGAAACCAGAAACCAGAAACAGAAACCAGAAACCAGAAGAAACCAGAAACCAGAAACCAGAAACCAGAACCAGAAACCAGAAGAAACCAGAAACCAGAAACCAGAAACCAGAAACCAGAAGAAACCAGAAACCAGAACCAGAAACCAGAAGAAACCAGAAACCAGAAACCAGAAACCAGAAGAAACCAGAAACCAGAAACCAGAAACCAGAACCAGAAACCAGAACCAGAAACCAGAACCAGAAACCAGAAACCAGGAAACCAGAAACCGAAACCAGAAACCAGAAACAGAAACCAGAAACCAGAAACCAGAAACCAGAACCAGAAACCAGAAACCAGAAACCAGAAACTAGTAACCAGAAACCAGTAACCAGAAACCAGAAACCAGAAACCAAAAACCAGAAACCAGTAACCAGTCACCATAAACCAGAAACCAGAAAAAAACAAAAGTTCATTTTAAATTACAAGCTTTCACTGCTGTCTAAGCGATGTAGGTGCGTTCGTAACGCTAAAGAGTCAATTTGCACTTTATTACAGCTGCGCAAAGTTCAAATTCAATTATTCTATCAAAACAGTGTGCGTATGCGCGTCGGAGGATCTAACGCCGTGTGCTGAAATTAAAACGAATGAAATAATAACATAAATAGTCACAAAATGTAAGAGCTAAAGATCCACCATACTGATTTTCAATTTGGTCGGCTTCGCGATATTATTTCTTTTGTTTTAGTTTCGGCGCGCGACATAAAATGCATTCGTTTTCAAGTCAATACGTCAGTCGAGCGGACACCCGGCGGACCTGACAGACTACATTCTGTCAAAAAAATTTGGAATGTGGCAGTTATTTGTTCCTAAAAAATTATTATAGGCAATGTACCTTATGTACTTTAATTATAACTTTGGCCACTCTTCTGGAACCCACTAATATTTAAATATTAGTTATTAGATGAACATATATAGAGCTGAACCCCACACACCGCCCTATCACCAGGGTGACGGTTCAGTCCAGATTTTTTTGCGCTGGCTATAAAATAGGCAGGAACAAAGAACATTCCAATTTTTTTTGACAGAACGAAGTCTGTCGGGTCAGCTAGTATACTATATAGTATTTATGTGATATACACTCGTATTATGAAGGGACAAAGACATTATCGCAATCTTTAAACATACAACAAACGGAACAAATCAAGTGGAAATCATACACAAAGGATTAGATATGTTACCCAACGCTAGAAATTTGCTTCAATTCCATTGTGTGTAGTTGAATACGTCAATAAAGATGTACATGTTTAAACAAAACTTTAACTACCCTCACACAATAGCAACGTCTCTCTTTACTGAAGTATAAAACTTATCTGTATAATAAACTTTTATAACAGTTAATTAAAATTTCGAAATACTACACGCTTAAACAAAAAGAAATTACTTGTTACTTAAACATATAGAAATCATAGACAGTTATGCTTATAGGCTCAGTACTTTTATTATCGTTACCCCTGAAAATTATTTCAAGTCTCAAGACAAAAACTACAGTATACTTATGTAGTTAGCTATATGTGAATTGATTAGATTAACTAAAAACACTAAAATAGATATATTGAAAAAGAAGTTTCATAAGAGAAATAGAAGTTTCAAGTCATTCCTCAAACATACATTTATTTAAATGCGTCTTTACAAGGTAAAACTAATAATAATTTTAAACTTATTCTTAACCAAAAGATATTGCAGCGTTTATTTATTAATTTCTGTTTATTTTTACATAAGACTTTATAAATTTTATACGTTTACTATCAGTAGTTGAGCTAATAATGTTTTTTTGTTTTGTACAATTTATTGTCGACTCTCTTTCTTCATATATAGACATGCAGTAAACATTTTTCCTTCTTATACTTGTACTATAGGTAACTTAGAAACGTAAAGTATACATTTAGGTTCTAAAAGGTAACCTTGAGTAACTGCCTCCAGTCAGGCAAACTGATCATAAAGTACCTCCGCAAACGTAAAAGTACAAAAATGCGTTAACTGAATACATCAGAAAGAAAAGGAGATGATCGTCGTATTACGTGGCGAGTGCTCGTTTATGTCAAGATGTATTTTTTTTTCGATGTTTTCATACTAAAATAGTGATATAAAGTAACTTTCATACGAAAAATAAAGTTTCTAAACGACGAGCCTATCTACTCTTTGTTATAGACCAAAAGTGTCATTTACCATTACACGAAATTACGTACTGCTTGTAAAGTTATCTTACGGTTTAAAAAAAATTGGAGTCTTGTCTCTTACTATCTCATAAGGGACTAATCTAAACAAATTGTTATGATAAATACATTGCATATTAACAATACTTCTTTAACTAAAATAGTGCAGAAGAAACTAATAACAAAGTTACAAAGTTAAATACAGCATAACCCCCTTTTATTGAATTTTTCTGTTGTATTTTCATGAGGTCTTCTTCTACTCTTTCGACAAGAATACAGTTATGTTTAGCATACTCCCTCTTGACAGCAGGTTAAACACTGACACAAAATCCAACCAGAGATATATAAATATTAATAACGGGATTAAAAATACGCACTAGTATTTTTTTATTAAATACTTAGTTAACATTTATTGACAACACAAACTATCTTTCTTTCATATCTTTATAAAAGACATTTTCTCAATGATTCAATAGTCTTTGTAACTGGCCTTCATTCTGCCTTACACTGAACTTAAATAGTAAAGGGTGTTTTTTTTTCGATGTATAGAACTTTAAGTTGGCATTACTGTTCAAGATGGCGATCGATTTAACAGCTGTCAAGTAATTTATTCTCAGTTTGGTTTGGCAATTCATCATGAATAGACTTACGGCTGTACAACGCTTGCAAATAGTGCAATTTTGGGCCCAAAACGAGATTGCCGTTGTTCCCGATTTTCATAAGCGAATTTTGTTTAGCGATGAAGCGCACTTCTGGTTGAATGGCTACGTCAACAAACAAAACTGCCGCATTTGAAGTGATGATAATCCTCAAGGTTATGTCGAAACACCGTTACATCCAGAAAAACTGACTGTTTGGTGCGCTTTATGGGCTGGTGGAATCATTGGTCCGTACTTCTTCAAAAACGATGATGGCCAGAACGTTACTGTCAATGGTGATCGGTATAGAGCCATGATTACTAACTTATTCATTCCTGAATTGAATAACCATGATGTCCAGGAGATGTGGTTTCAACAAGACGGCGCAACATGCCACACAGCTCGTGCCACAATCGATTTATTGAAAGACACGTTAGGTGACCGCCTAATTTCACGTTTTGGACCTGTGAATTGGCCTCCAAGATATTGTGATTTAACACCGCTAGACTACTTTCTGTGGAGCTATGTAAAGTCATTGGTCTATGCGGATAAGCCACAAACGCTTGACCATTTGGAAGACAACATTCGCCGTGTTATTGCCGATATACGACCACAAATGTTGGAAAAAGTCATCGAAAATTGGACGTCCAGATTGGACTACATCCGCGCCAGCCGTGGCGGTCATATGCCAGAAATCATATTTAAAATGTAATGCCACAAGATTATCTTTCGGATAAATAAAATTCATGTCAATCGAATAATCCATCGTTGTTTTATTGCAACTTAAAGTTCTATACACCGGAAAAAAAACAACCTTTATATTCTCCCTTCTGCTCCATTTATCATCTATCAATTTTAAGTATTCCCAAGAGAGTTTTCTTTCTAATTAAACTAGGATAGAACCGAAAGGAAACAATATTGTTGTACCTAATAATTTATTGATATACACAAAACATTCTTAAAGAGAAACAGTCACATAGATAATTTAATATATCAATTACAACAATAAAATGATGGTAAACTTACGTCATATAAACTATGAAATCCTAATCATTTTCAATACTCCAAATCGTTAAGAAGATTTGACAGTAACTTTGGAAATTACTAGCAGTTATAATAATCGTTTTATTTATTAAAGAATACATGAAAAAAAATCTGAATAAATTATTAAAATACAGTAAACAATAAATAGGTTTGACTACTGTCGACAATCTAAGTTCATAACTAAAAGAAAATTCCAGCCATCAGAAAAACAGATAACAAATATAAATACAAAAAGGTTTAATAATCTGTATTAGTTCGTATAATTGACAGAAACATTAAAAATGCTAGTGAAATAGTATATTAATATTTTATATCCTATAATCTATTTGATTTTACTAAATTTCATGTGTGATGGAAGTAAACTTGTTTATTTTTGAATTCATAACAATTATAATTCAACATTGAATTTAAAAGTGATATTCTATTTAATCAATAAAAAATTACTTAAAACAAATCTTTATTTTGAAATTAAGTCAATATATTTAATTAAGTGATATCTTTTACTGTTCGTAAAGAGGTTAAAATTGTATTTAGGGTTAAACAAGTCTACTTCGCACATCAAGTACACGGAGTTACGAAACAGCATATCGGAGGTTCCATTTACAGAGTCTCGATGAAGTATCCGTCGTCGTTGTTTTGTGAGCGTCTGTAGTTTTCCATCTGCAATGAAATGAACTCATTAAAATAGTTGATCTTAAAAAAATTACAATAAATTAGAAGGACCTAATAAACAAAGTTAAAGACAAAACTGACTACAAATAATAATTCTCATTATCCTATCCCAAGGACTATTTTACAAATTACTTAACACCAACTTTAATGGCACTTTCTGTTAAAATTATTTAGATCAAAACCTTATGATTGTAAAGAGTTGTTCGTGATCATACATAAGTAAGGAACCAAAAAAGTTGCTAATTGAGAACCTTATTATCGTCAGTTAAATATTACCATTCCAGTACTGTTACAAATCTCTTGAATGTCAACTATAAATATTATAAATGTTTAAAAAATTCGGAATATTAAAATTAATAAGCAACTTTACACGTTATCAACATTTTAAGTTATTATTTTACAATTATAAATAAATATAAGAACACATACCCATTGTTTAACGATGTTCCTCAGCCGATACTTCACCGCATCTCGAACAACGTTGTTGTCATCCCTTTCGAACGCACCTACGAGTGAAAGAGATATAACTACGTTTATGTTAGTCTATGCCAATAAGAAAACGTTGCAGCAATCGGGAAGACTTATACAATTATTTGAAGTAAACGTTTCCCAAAACTCAATAAATAAAGCGTAGTTTGTAAGGATTTTTAAGAGATTTATAAATGTTATATTTAGTTACCTCCATCTCTTACGGGGATGATGTCATCGCCAGAAGGTAACAGACCGTTAAAGCCGGAGTGAGGATAGACTGGATGAGGAGGTGTCTCTTCTTGTCCAAGTTGACGACGTTCAATCACGTCGGAGTTACCCTTAAGAGAACAATTTATTAAAACACAAAAATATACTCAACAATAATAAGAATGACATTCGAGTACATAGTTTTTGTATATTTTCTACACAAAAATAAAAAAATAAACAATTTTTTCCAACGAATTATAATATTCAGATTATATTTTAACTAATTATTTTAATTATAAACATGGCACATCTTTTTATTGTTTCGATGTAGAAGGTTCTTCTTCTTCTTCCCAATTGATGGCATGAGCACGGTTTGTGCGTGAGCCAATGTCATGTGTAGACGTACAAAATAAAAGAATACAAATCCATTAAAAATTGTCTTCGTGTTCTCATTTTTTCATCTTCGCTATTGATGGCGAGAGCTAATGTTATATAGACAGACGTATAAAATAAAAGGATACAAATTCTTAAAGAATTGTCTGCGTGGTCAATTCGTCCGCCATGTTTCAAGTCTTTTTTTCTCATGTAGAAGGTTAAAAAAGTACTTACATCAATGATGGCATTGTCACTTGATCGCTTGCCGTGGCCGCCGAAACAGGAGTGGCCGAAAGCTGAACAACCACCTGCAGAAGTTAACACCATTGGAATTATAATAATCTCATATTAACTATAATGAACCATACACTGTCCCAGTAGTGGGAACATTTAGAAGACCGTTTCTTTACAGGTCCATTCATAAATATTTTAAAAGAAACAGAAATGTTTTAGACATTTTGATGAAGTTCTCAAAATGGTTCTCTTGTTATTAACTTACATATGTTGAGCATTTAAAACCAACAAACATTATTGTATTTATTATATATTGAAATTGATTATAATTTTATATGTGTTGTCAACAAAAAACTTTTTTTTTTAAGTAATTCTTAAGTTATTCACTAAAAATGGTCTACGCTCAGCCGCGCAAGTCCTTTAAGTCTCGTAAAGTTGAGCCCAACGTCCTGTTTGCTATACACAAGCATCGTACATTTCCGGCCATAAGTTGTCCGCCTGCCTGTTTATTAAAGCTCCAACGTACGCATGACATCATAACAGCCGCGACCTGTGGTACAAATTTCAAACAATAACAAAATTTGACATGTTTTTCTAAAGAAACTTTATGACATAAAAAGAAAACCCGAACTCGTCTTTAGAAATATTAGTTGACTTGTGCTAAATAAAAACTAGCAAAATACAAGCTTTTGACACTACAGTTAATGTGTACACGATGACGTCACCCCCTCCTTACCAGAGTTTTAATACGAAAGGAGTTTTAATACAAAAAGGGAGATCAGTAGAACAGAAATCAATCTGTATGTAACCATTAACATGACGAGTCAGTTTGTTTTAAATATAATTATTAAAACAAAAACGTTTCTCCATTACTTATAAAGAACTGATATAACATTTAATTAAACGTTTAAATTTACTATTAAAAAAGTTTTTATATATATTCTTAGCAGTTTAGTTTAGTCACTGAATCTTTTGTTTCCATACTACCTATTAAGTAATGTTCCAAAGCAGTTATCACTAACTTTAGTGTACTTGTTTGCTTAAAACCTAATACCAGGTGAACGTTTACTCAAATCGTAGCATAGTCGTATAAAAAATCATAGTATATAACAAAGTATCAAGTTCTGAACATCGAGTTCATTTTCCGGTGTTTTCACGGCAATGATACCCCGCTCGATGCCTGAATGAGGAAATGAGCCGATCTTAACCGTTCCGGCTGTATCTCCAACTTGTTGCAAAAATATCCATTACAAGCACTCAAATACATATCTACTTGTAGATATATTATTTATTAGGTATTAAGGGAAAGTAATTGTGGTTATTAACATTTTATTAGAAAAATAATAACTCTATTGATTTGTAACAAACTGGAATGAATTGAGAATGAATTCCTGCATACTATTGTACTACTATATTTCACAATAAGACTCATTTAATAATTGCATATATAGTGGGATCGTTTAAATGTGAAAGAAGCAGATTAAGCACTACAATTTTAATTATTCTTTATATCTATTCTTCGTTACATCTTTCGTCTTAATCTTGTTTTTCGTCTCTCTGACAACTAGCATGTTCTCTGTCAAACTTTGCTTTTCTTTATTCTTTTTCAAATGTTGGGAATGATTTCTGAATGGTTTCTTTTTTAAATGTTGGGAATATGATTAATCCATATTTTTTATACAATTGATAATTATTATGGAGTTGTATGATTATTGCAAAAATGACGTATTTAGGTATAAAAGGCGAACTGTGGATCTCGGGCCTTTCCTGTTTGGACAGAGTATAAATTGTGAATTCAGTGACTTCTGAATAGTTTATATAAAAACTGGAAAATTAAATATATGCTGAAAGATAAATCCATGAATTATCATATTAATATCACTGCATTCACCTCTTCTTTGCGTATGTATATATTTATACCGAATTCATAAAATATATACATACGCAATTCATTATTTATCAGTGAAGTTCACGCGTTCCAGCGCCATCTTGTATATATATTATGAAATACACATGCCTGTCAATTTTTATGGTGATCGTTCTGCTTTCGGTGACCATAATATCCTGAATAATGTTATTTAAAGTATATAACTATTATAATAGATTTTAATATATAATTCATTTACATTAGAAATCAGAAATAAATATGTGTTATAACGTTAAATCAATGGACGAGATTATGTATTGAATTTATATTAACTTTTTTTAACGTGAAAGAAAAAATATTTAAAAACGTTTTTTCATCTATTTTCTATTTTTTACTATTACAGGAAGCGACAAAACGAATTGGTATCGCCTGATGGTAAGTAACATGTGACACTACACAATATTATACTCGTCGCTTGTTAACTATCGTAATATTTGCAAACTAATGTTTAACTGAGCAATTCATAATTTCGCTTTCACATATACCAGTTTTTACCAACTGGGATATTCGACATAAATAACAAGTCCTGTGTAACTGACCGTTAAATGAATTTGCATAAATTCCTGCACAAACATATCATTGTGCTTAATTTTACTCGCATAGGAACGCAGGAAGCTGCATCGTTATATTTAAGATTTATTATACGATTCATAAAAACTAGGTTACATGTATAATATTAAAATGATTGCACTTGTTTTTGTACGATAATAACATATGATCTTCACTAGATATATGCCGCATATGCCGTTACGTGTTTTTTTTTTATTTTACTAAGCGACGAAAAGAGCGAGTCGTTCACCTGATGGTAAGTGATACGCTTGCCTATAACAACGCAGCGCTAGATAAGATGCTATACACTGCACCGCATTGCGCTCGTCGCCTTGAGATATAAGGTGTTAAGTCTCGTTTCCCCAGGAATTTCACTAGCTCACAGCTCCCTTCAAATCAGAACACAATAATGTTTGCACACTATTGTTTGGTGGTTGAAATAGTAGCTGCGGTGGTATCTAGATGGTCTGTAGCAACAGAAACCCACCACCAGTGTCCACACAAAGATCTTCCTTTCCCACTGGGCATACTATGTATGGCACATTGTCACTTCAGGTCAATAATCTGGTGGTAGATCTCTATCAGTGTATACCATCTTAACTAGTACCGCGTTGTTATGGGCAAGCGTCCCGTCGCATAGTAGTATAAAAAAAACAAGTAAATTATGTCAAATTTCTTTTTTCTACCATTCATCTCTTCTGTGTTTGTTTTACATAAAAAAATCTTTATTTATCTGTTCACCCACAAAATCCTTTTTACATTCTTTACGGGAATCCTTTCATATATTTATCGATTCATTTAAGGTTTAAATAGTAATAGATTTAAATAACAAAGCTTTAATTACTATCAATTGACTATCCAATCCGAATTGAACATTGTTAGACGTTGAATTTCACCTGTACCCGGCCCCGCGACGCTTCTACACGAATAACTCTGATCTGATTAATTGCACACTAAACCCTGTTGTGGAAACACACAGACCTCTCTCTCTTTGCACAAACATAGCTTGTATTTATGAGCCCAAACAAATACAGAGGGGAAAGAAGTAGGGGGGACAAATAAGTCGGAAATGTACGAGGCTTGTGCAAACCGGACGTACGTCCAATCTGATACGTTTAATGCACACCTCAATACGTATATTTTGGTTGTACTATATTATAATCTGTAAAAATCTTTATTTACTTTTACGGATATTTGTGAATATTTTGTTCATGATAATTTGTACGAGATTATCATAACAACGTAACTTTGAATCGATTTCATAAGAAGTGCTAATAAAAAAAATATGTGCGATAGATATGAGAGGATAAATCAATTGTATATATATAATACAAGCATACTACAGCTTAATAGAACATCTCAACCATCTTTTGTTATCAGACTATTGAATTGAAAACATTTTAAATAAAAAAAAAATATAATTTTATAAGAAACTTTACTTTAACTGACATCTAAACAAAATAATTACTAGCTATACGACGCTTTCGTTAACTAAACACCAGTTTAATTACAGAACATGTATTTTATAACAGAACCGATGTGTTTAGTTGTCGATAGTATAATTTTACGTAGGAGATTTGTTAAATATCTAAATTAAACCAACGGATATCGGATGCAAGTAAGGCAGTAAACAAGCAACAGATCCGATTAGTTTTAACGAAGCGAGCGGTATGGGATCACGTGGCGACGCGTTACATCACTGAGCCGAATCTAACTTTGAATTTATTAACGTGTAGTAAATATTGGTTACTGGATTCAAACAGCACAAGGCCGTATTATGTGGAATACATTTCAAGAGACCTGGGTCCGGCAGTGGACGTCCATCGGTTGAATTGATGATGAAATACAGGTTTTAGTCTCTATCACCTGATCGCGTTACCGTAAAAGAGAAAATTGTAGTTAAGTCAGATAACTTTACTTTGTTAATTTTGTGATAGTGACACTATTCACGGTTAAGTGCGCGAGAACTTTACTTACTTTGATTATCTACAATCTAGAACGCCAAGGAGAAGTCATCCTGACTTGGGTCGTCGAAGTCAATCGACATGTGCATTTAAAAATAATAATAAAACCAAAATCACATCGAAGATTTTTTTGATTACGAATTCTTTTTGTTCCGGTGAAGTTTTGACCGCATAGTTTAGCTTTTTTATTTATTGATTTTGAGGCGATACGAAGTTTGCCGGGTCAGCGAGTACTTCATAAATATTTGTCTAAAGTGAGTCCGGGGCATGGTAATGCTAAAATAAATGAAATTTCCGATTTCATTAACAGCTTACACCGCTTGCCTAATATTGTAAGACGCGAGTCTCTGGTTCACCTCCTTCCCATATTTAGAAGTTTGATTAATAGCAAGATTTCTTCTATCTGTCAAACTACCACTCTCATATAGTAAATCGGCTGTTCACCTAATACTATGCGCTAATCTAAAATTTATTGCGACAATAATAATTCCGTAGAAGTTCCTAACTGAAGAAAGATATCTTCAGACGCTGCAATACTTCATTATATACAGTTTTAAGTAAAACTAACTTAGACTTAACTATTCGTGTAACAATGGCGTGACGTTTCCGAATTATGAAGCTTTGAAGGCGAAAGTTCTACCACTAACATGGATGTAGTCTAATTATACTAATTACGAACTCGCATCATTATCCCACCCCGCGTCTAAATGTAGTGGCAACTTTGTAGCTACAGCTACATCATAATATAAAGTATGTGTATGTGTTCGCTTGCTCTTCTCGAATCGTGTTTGCAGTAGCAATCGGAAAGCAACTTAACCGATGTTAAAAGTTTGTATATAAAGTCAAACTTAATACCTCAGTTGACTTAAAGGCATCTGATGCTAAGTTGCGGGACGGCGATGTTTGTCGGTATGAACACTTTGTTTGTTCCAGTTTGTTTCGTTGCTCGTAGTTTATTCATTAGGCGACTGTTATATTGAAATATAAAAGGTATTCACTGTGTGGGTTGTTGGGGTGAAAATTTAAGTTGACTTAAGTTCCGTGGGACTAAAATACAACTTCTATTTCACCGAGTGTTTAATATTACAAGTCATAATAACTCCGTTTTTGTGCGAAGAGCAAATTGTTACATTAGTAACAAATTTTAGAAAATTTTGTTCATTAACTTATTTAATAATAAACACCTAGCTTGTTTCCTTTTATTGAATACACCTACCTGCTTTATACTTTTCATTAATTTACTTTCCTCACAGATCTGCGGGAAGAAAACTCTTTTAAGGTTAAGCTCGCTTACGTATCTTTCTCTTACTTATGTATTATATCTTCTTGTGTATACAGTAAAGAAATTAAAATGAAATCTTTCTTTATTATGGTCATTATTGGCTTTTGGACTTAAATTACCGAAGAGAGCTCAAGATTCAAGACTCCATTAATGCAACACATCTCGGTGAGTTAAAGATAAAATCCTATTCAATTTTTTAAAGCAAACACAATACATTATCCCTTTTCAGGTGCGGTTTCGAATGTTAGCTGTAACAATCTACCTTCTTTCGGATTAGACGAGTAATTCGCAGCCGACTGGAAAAGGTATAATGAGGTCCGACGCACAAACAGAACCTCAATGGTGCGGTTAAAAAACGTTGATTGCTACTGATAGATTCACGAGTGGAACCTTTATATATTTTTATACAAATACGTAAATAACCAAACCGATAGGTGATTATTAATACTCGTCGGCAATATTAGTATAACAAAACAAATTAATGAAAAGTAGCTTGTTAGGATTCGCGTTTGAACCGATTTATTACGAAGGGTTCGTCGGGTAAATGCTAAAATTTAAAGGTAAGAAAGGGTATTAACAGCACACTGTATAACCGGTAGAAGTCGTCTTTTTAATATAGGACTCCTGCATAACTTTCCAAAGGTTTGCTCTGGTTAATTGGATATACAAACACATCGCTATCTCTTATATATCTGTATATACGTTGTCGATTAATAATAATTATTGATCCACTTACGTTTAGCACTAACTTCGACGGACATCACCAGCATCGCAGCGATCAGGAGAGCGATAGCTTTTTGCGCCATTTTGTCTGTAACGAATACGCATAATTAAAACAATTAAACACTATCTTTATTTACTTAAATCTGGACATAGGTCTGTTGTGATATATTCCACAAAACTTGATTTTATTCTATTTGAATCTATTAGCTACTAGCCATTATTTTAATATCATCTTGTGTTCTATTGATGGTAGTTCTCTGTTGAGAGCCGTGATAGCCAACAACTAATATCACGCGCTTTGACGGTGAAGGAAAACATCGTGAGGAAACCTGCATATCTACTTCATGACCGTCTGTGGTCGGACTAGTATGTGAAATGGAGAAGGCAATGGCAACACCACTCTATTATAACAGATGAGAAAGTCGTCGTGTGTTTCATTACACACGATGACCACGACCCTCGGTCTTAGAAGAAGAAGAAATTCTCTGTTGCCGGAGACCGTCTAGGTAGGTACCACCGCAGTAACTATTTCTTCCGCCAAATAGTAGTGTGCAAACATTACTGTGTTCCGGTTTGAAGGGCGCTGTAACCTAGTGAAATTACTGGGGTAACGAGACTTAACACCTCATGTTTCAAGGCGACGAGCGCAATGTGGTGCAGTGTGTACCATCTTAACCGCCGTCACGTTGTTGTAGTCAAGGCTATCATTTACCAACAGGTGAACATTCTCGTTTAGTCGCGTCGTAGAATAAAAAAATCTGTCTACTTCTTTAATCTTTTCCCGAATGGTGTTGCAGTATATCTCCGGTTTTATGAAGGTATAATTTGTAGGTTTCAGATAGTTTTCATAATAAATCAGCAGAATTTTCAACAACATTGAAATTATTCGTAACTCGTGTTACTTCCTTAGTCGCTTTTTACGAGACACCAAGAAAAGGTTCTATATCTCTCATTACAAATAGTTCATAAAGACACTTATACACTATAAGATATTTCAATAAAACAGAGATGGAAAATAAGTTGACTGGTTGAGTTTCTTTTTTAGATCTTGTTAGCAAATAATTCAACTTCGCTATTACAATTCGCCATGTTATTCATCTCGCTTCTTTTGATACATCGACGTTTGAACTTCACGGGTTTCCCAACAAAAACACTTTTCTTTTTGTCTCTCGTTAATTACAGTGAAAGTAAATTATAATTCATTTACGTGTGTAATAAAAATTCTTTTGTAATAGTCGAATTATATCAAAACTCTAACTTCAAAGGTGAAAATTTCAATAGGTACTATAACTAAAAGGTCGTTGGATTTCTTTATTGAGACCTTTTTGATTACAATAATAATTTCCATTATATATACACAAACCAGTTATAAGCTATAATGTTTACACAGTAATGCTTTGCTACTACTGTTAATCAGTAATTTCACTAGCTTCAATCAAACAGAATCACAGTAATGTGTGTACACTGTTACTTTATAGTAACAGTAAATAATCTCCTTTACATTAGACTTATTACCAGGTAACTTCCTCGAAACATTTCAGTACTAGAAGACTGTGAAATGTTACCAGTTCCTGATATCAGGAAACATAAATCAGTTACTTTTCAGCAGAGATTAGAGGCGCCGGTAGATTGTGAAATTACTAAAGTAATGAGTATTATCTTACGTGTCAAGACGACTACCTTAAAACGGTGCTAAGTACACATCTTAATAGAAACTATGTTTTTATACAATCTTATAACGTCCAGCGTTAATATTTTGTGAAATATATAAAGTATAAACAAAGCACTGTTAAAATTATTCAAAGCCATGCAACTAACAGTTTAAAGTTTTAATGATTATATTAGATTTATGAATCAAAAGAGGATATATTTATAGATTTATAAAATAAGTTGAATACTTTTAAAAACTATTACAAAAATTCAGTGTTATTTTAGGACACTCACCACCTATTCATTTCATGCGAATACTTCATTCACTTTCATTTTACTGCTTCCCGTTCTGAATGTGTCACAAACGAACTTCACCAATTAATCCCCATTGACTTTTAAAATAACATTCGAAAGGATCTTTTAAGTTGTTCACTATTAACAAATAGCAGTGTATTAAAATAAACACAAACCGTTCGTTAGGTTGTTTCCATTTAGATGCGTAGATATATATACTTGTAGAATAAAACAATCTAATAACAACTATAACGAAACCGTGATATTTCAGTTTATAAAATGGCCGTAAGATTAGTAGTGGTGTTGGTTGGTCATACTCTAAGCTTCTAATAAAGAAAAACATGGTGAGGAAACCTGCTGCTTAAATAAGAACGCTCTTATGGGAATGTTACATCCGTCTGCACTAAACCAGAGTGATCACAAAATCGTCTTGACTGTTTCCTTGTGAGAGAAGGCCCTGAATCCCAGCAGTGCGAACATTAAACTATACATTATTAATTGTTTATATAGTAATATAATAAAAACAAATCGGGGGAAGTTTTATGCAAAATACATCAACTCTTTGGAACTGTGACGTCACGTTACTTCTTTATTTTTATCCTACCATTCGACGAGACGAGCAAGAAGTTCACCTGATGGTAAGTTATACGCTTGCCCATGACAACGTGATGCTAGTTAAGATGGTACACACTGCACCTCATTGCGCTCGTCGCCTTAAGACAAGGTGTTAAGTCTCGTTACCCCAGTAATTTCACTAGCTACAGCACCCTTCAAACCGGAACACAGTAATGTTTGCACAGTACTATTTGGCGGTTGAAATAGGAGCTGCGGTGGTACCTAGGCGGTATGTAGCAACAAGGACCTACCACCAGTTCGTTATATATTAGCGCGTATTATACATAAGTTCAATTGAAGTTTTTAAAAAACCATTTACTACAAAACAAAAGCGACAATCGCATATAATCATTGTGAAGCGTTCTAACACATATATAATTGGATTGAATCGCTACAAGAAAATCCGCCGCAATTTTTTTTACGTAAGGATAACGCGGTTAAGATCCGGACTTAGTTATCCTTTGTAATGGATTTTCCGAAAGTAACGCCGGGTTCTATTAACTAATAATTTAGGGACACGCTTGTGGTATAACTTGGAATTTTAACAATCGGTAAAAATATATTTAGATTTGTCTGTAAAAGAGAACTACGTGGATCGCGTCTCTTCTTTTTCTTTTCAGTAATGGATTCGAACCTGCAACTTTTAATCAAAGAGATATTTTAGCTGATTCACTGGTTTACTAATTGTACATGCGCTTTCATGTTTATTGTAAAAACTTAAAACTAACTTGAAAACTCATTTCACAGCGTCGTCGTTTTAACAGGAAATGTATCTTTACTCTAAATATTAGAAAATTTATTACGCACTAAACGAAGTTATATTTCATTATTATATCCAAATATAAATTAAGAATTTAATAGAATATTTGATATTATGTTTCCACTGAAAACGTATCTATCAAACATATTACTATCAGCAGTATAATACGTAATGGAAGGCAGACGCAATATTTTTTCCAATCTACAGATCAACAAATGTTAAGCGAAGATCTTCTCGGATTATAACTTATTATGTTACTTTTAACAAAAGGAAATCCTCACAATTGAACATACTTCGTATGATACACTAAATTGAATATCTTTTTTCGTTACCACAACAATTTCCATGTAAGATGCGGGAGACTTTCCTTCTCATGTACAGACTTTGGCGGAATCTTATTATTTCAGTTCATGCCACGTTGTAATCACTTTTTTCTTATATAACTACGTACGTTATGTTTATAACTATGTATGAAAATTAAGTTTAAAACATAACACTAAACATACTGCAAGAGAGCCGCGATGGTTACGAATCGCTGGAGGATAAAATATCATTACGTCTGAAGGCAAAACTTTTCAAGTAATTTTCAAACAAATTTCACACCAACGCCATGATGTTTTGGCTTCATTCATAACTCTAAAATTTTCCGTGTTATATGCGAAGTATATTTGTTTATATATTAACATTTGCCGCATACATTAACTAATAAATACACATTACTGTAGGCTAGTAAGAGTTCTCGGCAAGCTCACGAACCCGAGACCTTTTTAGTCGCCTACTACGACTTTCTAGAATTACCTTAAACAGAGCCGGCCACTTTGAACTCCTGATAAAATAATCAGTTGCTTCTTTTTTACAAAATATCAATTAATCTTTAAATAGAATCGAGTGTAACTTAAAAAGAAGAAAGCTCTTTTTAAGTAGCTTATTAATATTCATGCCCCGAGGTGAAATAATTTAAAAAACAATAATACCTCATCGAAGTTTCGGCGGATTATATTTTAAAATGGTTAAATAACATCAAATTCCAGTCTCCAAAGAGAATTGTGAAAGCTCTTTCACTTACCGCACAAAAAAAAAGTTTTCAACTCTGAAAATATAATTCCGAAATTCTTCTTTAACTATTAATAATTTCTTTTGAAGCTGTGCTGGCTCAGTTTGTAGTGAACGTAACGCGGGTTCGATTCCCGATGAGCTTGAGTTTTTAGTAAAGTAAAACATTTTAATGGAAACGACATTTTCCAAAAACAACTATTATGGTCATATGATATCTACTAACACTTGCCCGACGTGGTGGATCATTGGCTTTGACTCTCTCTTCATAAAACAAGGCACCTATTCCAATTTAGCCCAGCAGTGGGAATAAAAAGAGAATCGTTTAATTAAATTTAATCTGTTTTTTGATTGAAACATGATATGAAGGATGCTGACCCCGATTGAAATCGGATATTGGAAGAAGCAACTTATATGTAAACGTTAAGATGTAAGTTTTGTTATATGTATACAAGTACAATAAATAAATATTTTTAGATTATTTGGATGTAGTTAATAACTCAAATAACCTTTACAGTTAATGATAGTTTTTCAAACAATCACAATTTCTTTAACCGCGTGTAATATTACTTAGTACACAGGTCGTTGATAATAGTCTACAAAGAAACTTTGCCTTTAAGAAATAAACTTTCTCCGATTGGATTTACCTCGAGGATTGCAAAAGGATTACGGGATTATCCTTTGTTGCAGATATTAACTGACTCGTTATAATCAACGTTTATTATTAATCAATTGAACGTCTTTTTTAACCACCGATCAAAACGATGAAAAGGAAAAACCTTCGTCTAACTTAACTAGATTATTGATGATGCGTTTTAGTTCAAAATATATCAATCAAAATAGATATTTAGTTGCTATTTCAAAGTATTTTAGTGCTATCCCATAACTTACTACACTATTTAATAAAAGGGATTGTGATTAGGAAGTAAACTATATCAAACAAGAAACCAATTTTGAGAAATACTAAAGATTTTTCTTCTATTCACATAGACAGAAAAAATACGTAAAAGAACTTTATTCAATTCCAATTTTCTATGTTTTTTTATAAGAAAGTACGTTAAAATTCCTTATCATTGACACAATGAGCAGGATATAAGCATCAAGATTATTTAATGATTTTGTTTGTAAACATTGCGAATTGTTTTTCCATGGCTAATTAGATCCATAGACAACTAAAGTTTAAAACGCAAACGAAAGAAATATCATATAACCCCCTTTTTATTTGTAAACAAATTATTCTTTTCTTTTAATTTCTTTTCTGTTTGATTTATTATCCATTAAACTTTTTGGATAAAAAAAGTTTTACTATTAACAAAAGGTTCAACGCAATGAAGATATTATTAAACAAATCACAATTGATACAATGTCTGAATGACTCCGAAAACTCTTGTTTGCATTTCTTTTTTATTGTATGAGATAAAAGATTTAATCACGTCTTGAGGTTAAAGGTTAATATTCTAAGATCGCAAATTCAAATACAAATTGTCAGTAACTAAAGTATTCATTCAAACAAAATATGTAACTAGATTCATTAGATCGTTGCGTTAAAAATATAACACTCCGTTTCATGTCCTTTGGTTAATGTTAAACATGAATCTCTGTATAATTTAAAATTGGTTCTTTCGGTTTTGTATAAATTAATTTCGCATTCAGTATCATTCCGTATAATTTTAGTTGGCTCCACAACATTGTGTCATGTGGGACACTATTATTTGCAAGGGTCGCTAACGTCAAGCCAATTCCTATTCCACCAGAAAGGACCCCTCCGTCCATTGACAACAAACTGCGACTGAATTAATATAAATATTTTCTAATATCAGAGTAATATGAAAAAATATTATTTTGTAAATCACAAACTAATAACGAATGAGTTTGACCGACGATATAATTCTGGCTCTGAGATCTTATGTGGACATTTATCGGCTGATGATAATTATGAACTAGTAACTTAAAATTAAACAAAAACTTTGTAATAATATAAAGGTTTATAGTACTTTGAAAAATTTTGAGACAGTTTTTGGAAAGTCACTAAACTGTAGTACCTTGAAATATATTTTCATCTGCTTATTAATGTATAGGAAGATACACAATATGTGAATTAAAGAACAAATGTAAATAACAGTTAAACAATTTAACGACTAATGTATCTGAACATAACTGAACAGTTTAAAGTTCTTAAGCGTAGTTAATCAATAGCTATGTTTCGTATACATTTGCCAAAACTTTCGAATTTCATATCTTTTTGAGGCGGAATTCCTTTAAGTAATAATTAACAAATAAAGGTCAGACGTTATCCTACTTTCTCGCGTTTAATAAGTCAGTTATTAAACCTTATAATTATATTAAACTTAGCTTAGACTATCATTTATCATCTGAATTAAAAAATCTTAAATTACATTTGTCGTATATGAAGCGTTAGTCTAAATTCTAGTAATTTTGTTAATAATCTATTCTTTGTATTATGCTGAAGAAAGGATTAAAAATTGGCTTTTTAATACCTAATGTTTTAAAGTTTAAATTAGCCTTCGATTACAAGTTGAGTATTCAGGACACAAGCTTAATTATCTTAAAACATTTTAACTTTAAATCAAAACGTTATACTACTACTAACTACTAAACGTTCCGTAACTACTCTGTGTTACGGAAGTATCGGAAGAATAACAAGATTTTAGCTATTATATATTCGTTATTACACATATTTTAGTCATAACATATTAGTTATATAGGTTGGAGTTTTTCTTTATTTACTTTTAACGATTAAGAAAGAACTTGTCTGCCTATGATACTAAACTCACTAGACCATTCCAGTAATTGAGACAATGTCTCCAACAGCTGAAGAGACCGTTGCTCAACAGTGGACTGAAATAATTAACAATTTCTATGAAAAAAATCGATTCCCAAATAATATATATTAAAGAAATATATTTAAATATTTCTCTCGATTACCTACGTACCGATTACATTAATGCTAATATAAAATATTAGTCAGCAATTTGTGAAGGCAATCGGCTGAGTGCCGTTCTGTGTACACACATTGGAATACCAAATTTTAGTTATTAAATAAGTAATCGTTATATTTTACTTCATTTCTTGACGACGGAGTAAATAGGTTAACAATTTAACTTGAATACTTTTTATGAGTACACATAATTTTTATAGAGACCCGATTCTTTATATTAAACAGTAATAAGAGAAATCAATTTATACATTATTTGTAAGACAATTGAAAATCTTAAATCTCATCAAGTTAATGAAGTGATTTGTAATCAGTTAACCAATTCAGTTAGGAAGAAAAATCTTTCGGATAAATTTTTAAACGCATATAGTATCTATACCAAAAAGTTGGGAGATTGCAAACAATTAACTAAAAAGGAGCCGCTAATTCAAAAAATAATTTGACGCAACTTATTAGTAGTAAATGACGCTTTAATTTGTATCCAGACGACCACTACATCATATCTTGGATAAAATTTAACAGAAGTAGAAAACAAGACGTTGTCATATCTAGTAAAACTATTATTACGGATTACGTTGTGCTTATTTTAACATTTTATTACCAGGCTACAATAAAATAATATTTAATAGCTCCATGATATCTATTAGGTCAAGGCATCCGTCAGCACAGTCCTTCCATGAAACGTTGGCTAATAAATAGTAAAAAAAAAAAACCATTCACTTCTTAATAAATGTGTACTATTAAATAATATAAAAATATGTATATGCGTTTACATATAACTTACTTTGAAAACAAAGAAAATTGTTTCTTTTACGTTTACTAAATTTTAATTATTCAAATAAAGTTTATAATTTATAATAAAAGAATGGAATATTTTTTGCTTGTGAATTTTTTGCACCGAAGTTATAAAATAAGTAACTATTCGCAGAAAAAATTGTATCAAGTTTTCAAAGAGAGTTTAAGTTGAGAAGTTTTAAAAAAATTTCGCGAACGGGACAAATCCGTAGTACCATAGCTTTAAGATAAACGTTAAATCTTACTTATTCCAAATATTTTTTAATTTAGTAAATTTAACGTATACAAAGTTTGATGCACATTAAATTTTCCGCTGGAAAATATTTCTTCCTTAAAAAGAAAGCTAATTTTATTAAACATTTAAAAGTAATGTTACATTATTTGTGGTAACGAAGTTGAATTCAAATTGTACGGGGATTAAAAAAAAAATGGAAAGTTATTGGGAGCTTTTGTTTTTGTAAAGTTTGTACTCACCAAGAACAGCCGGTGGTGAGGTTACTGGTGATGAGTAGTTGCCGATGAGCAGGTCAGAACATGTCCCGTCGCCCCTCGCGTGCAGGTATGGAGGTTCGAGTGCGCTTGGGCGGCAACGGCGCCAGCTTTTAAACGGCGACCACAGAGCTAGAAAGTCGCGCGTAGGACGTTACTGTTTCACCATAAAATGTAATAGATTGGACATTTAATTAAAAACAGCACTAAAAATAATAAAACAAAAAAAATATAATTGTAAAAAAATATCAATGACTTGGCTGTAAGTACAATGCACCTTCGCCTTTTTCATTTTCTTTTCTTAATAAAAATCAACATCTTATAATGCTGGAATTTGAATGCTCATCACAAGGGAAAATTGAGGATATTTATTCACCACGTTGGCCAAGTGCCAGTTGGTGAATGTCAAATATTCATAAAAATTGTTATTCTTGTAATACATCATAAGTACGGCATATTTATTTTTACTAACAAAGCTTTTAATCAATCAGTTTAAGTATAATGTAGTTTTGTATCAACAGACCTGGCTGTATTCTTAAGGGATAAAAACCCCAAAAAATTAAGAAAGAAACGCATTAAAAGAGAAGTTTCGTATTTGTAGGATAATTTTATAAATAAATTTACCATTATAAGTAAATAACATAATTGAAATTGTGTATAAAGACAACTCAAAGAGTTACTTAATTCTACGATCCGCCCAACGGCCGGCCACTCGCAGCACAGATTCGGAGGCAGGAAAGAGACGACGCCGCGGCGCCCTCCGGTCGTCTCTTTCCCGCCCAAACTTACGCGACGGTATCAAGTTATTAAAGTTGCAATCAGTTGATTATGGAGTTGTTGTTCATCGGTTTATTACAGCTGAAGCCACTCCAACTGCTTTTTAATTACGAATATTACCACTCGTTAATGTTGTTGTACACCTTGACGTACTCCATAAACATGTTACATGTATTCCATAGAGCGGCTACTAGCACCTAATATCACGGAGGTACCTAATCCGATTCCTTAGACTTTTCGAACCCTTCCAAAGTCTGATAAAAAACAACTAAACGCTTACCTATTAAAATAAAAAGAAATAACATAATAAGAATTTATTTCCTAGCAACACTGACTAACATTTTTTTTAAATTACCATCGATTTATCTTAGTAAACTTTCAATTTAACTCCTTAACTATAAATATCTTATTAACACACTATTTTGTTTTATGAAAACAGTCGACTAAATTCAAATATTGAAACTTCAGTGCCAGTTGCAGGGGCTGTTATCGATATTGAATAAATAATAAGGAGCCAATACACCTCCGAGAGGTTACGCATATTATTAGTTTACTCCTCAATCCGCTCCAATTACTGATTTCCTGTTGGTTTACTAACAAGTCCCTTTAAATATTTATACAACATGTTTTAGATTAAGATTTGAATACAATTTTACACAACGAGACGAGCTAAAAATTTAACTGATGGTAATAAACAATCTAGCAAAGAAAATCTGATCAAATATCATCAACACGATTAATGATCAAAAACAAATATAATATTTTTATTTGTTAGGCGCACTAAAGAAAAAACTTACAGTAATAAAGTTTTGTATAGTAATATAGTGCAACATTAAAATGCCTAGCCGTTCCATTTATTGTTCCCACAGCTGGGAACTAGGAATCTTCTTTCACAAGGAATAATCCAAAGTCATACATCCACCACGTTGGCGAAGTATGTTGAAGAAAATCACATCTCCACAAAAACTATTATACTTAAATCATTTTGTTTCTTCTCGACTGCTAGACTTGAGTAGAAATAGGCAGGCGCTTCGAAGGACTAAGGGCCTGAAGCAGTAAGATCCTTGAGTGACATCGGCGCTAAAAGGCCTCTCAAAAGCGGGAACAACGAGCTGATGAAAGTCGTAGGAAACGCTAAATACAGCGAAGGAACGATCAATGTCAAGATCTTCAATACAGGCCTGTGTCCAACAGTGCCATCTATCGGCTGATGATGACAATGACGCGATAAATCATGAAGGCTTTACACGTTTCATTTAATTTTATTCTTACTCATCACATAACTGTAAAATCAACTTAAGTATAAAATTCAAGCCACGTGTAATCTCTATTACGCGAGGAGATCATTTCCTTTTCCATTTCAAGATGTAATTTTATAAGACTTTAGAACGTAATTATATAAGTTACAATAAATGGAAACGAAGAACTTAACGTACAAGCAATCAGATGTTCATTTATGTATTATATAATATTAATATCTTTAAAGAAAATTTGTTATAAACTAAAAAACAAGTAAAGAAAGTAATAAAGAAAAACATGGTTAACAAATCAATATTTTCTAAGAACATGGTTTTCCGAAGACTGGCTGCTAGATATCCTCTCTGGCCCCGAGTGTCAATACTTATTAAGTGAACTCTTTATTTTTTCTTGCTGATGGCATTAATCAGAGTAAAGATAACAAGACCTAACGTCTAAGTCCCAAGGTACTGTCTTTATATCTTAACTAGCACCTCCTTATTGTAGTCTATTGTATAACTAAAGAAGACTTGCAGCATGTCTTGCTAATTTGTTTAAAAAGTTAAAATTTTCTAATTAAAGATAATTATCATATATTATTACTTTTTTTGCGATGATAACACGATTACTAAAACTGTCTGTCTTTCACACATTTAGTGATTATTATTTATTACAAACAAGACAAAGGTAACTCTGAAGTGGGGATAAGATAAATATAATAAAATTCTGACAGTCTGGTACTTTAGGGTAAACTTCAATTTGAACCACTTAATGACGACTAGAAAAATTAAAACTAAGAGAACAAGACTGCGGAAAAGTAGGGCTGATGACATTCGATAAATTAAAAAAATAATGAGGAATAGAGTGTCTCGAAAAAGATCGTCATGCACGTAGAAGTTTGGAGAAAGATTACGTCGATCAGCAAAGAGGTATTCAAAAATTTATAAATAAATGCCACTGCGAAAGTAAATATAAGCTAAAAAATAAGCTAAGCTTCCAGTTAAATAAATGCTGTATATCCAACATTAAACTCAGTACAGTGGGCGGACATTTACATAATCATACTTCCGTTAGAAATTTATGTAAATGGTTTAGAGTCCACGGTGAAGTTACAAAAATTCTGCGTCTCATTAATTCCCAATTTTTATAATTTCTTATGTAACTTTAGTTTATTTATTCAAATTATGTTATTGTAAAGCCGTCGCCCGCGGCGTCGCTTTGCTACAAAATGTTGCGAGTACATCGAATAATCTTCCTCACACTGAGCTTGTACAAGAACAGATCCTACTTCTTTGTCATGTCGGCAACGTATCTGTATGTGAATAATTATCATCAACTAAACTGCTTGCTTATTTGCCTACCATTCCTTAAGAAAACATCTTTTTTTTTACCTATATTTTAGAATCCGGGCTTCGGATTTTAGAAATCATTATCCGGTGAGCTATATAAGTCCGACAAGGACTAGAAGGACTAAACATCATCAGCGAAAATCTGAAGTAAGCTTCTTTTAATAAACCGGATTGAAGAACTTTATTATATGTAAGTTCTAACGTAATCTTTAAAGTCTTGATGAGGAGGATATAGAGGATAAAGTCGGAAATTCCGACGCCTTTTAAATTTGAAAATCTAAAATCTTTGCAAATGATAAAAAGAGAAATTCTAGAGATATCGACGTGTGAACGGATTAAATACTAAATATGAAAAAATGCTTGTTTCACATTGGACATCTATTAGCTTATCATGATAATGATGATGATTCTAATTTTTTACACTTCACTCGTGCAAAATCGGGAGAATTCACTGGTTATATAATAATAATATTACCATAACCCTCACTTCATTAGCGATACACGTCTCCAAGAGTAAGTGCATCCGCCTACCAGAATCATTTGTTACATTTTGCCTTTACAAACGTACAAATGGATTTTATCTGTATACATAAACAAAATTTTAATGGCTGCTTATAACAAAACAATTTTTAGGTTATTTTAAATAAATTTTAACACCAAAACCAAATGGAAATGTTTTCAATCATCTTCCCTTTTATTAGTTAATGCGCAATTTCCTCTGTCATGGATCAGATTTTTATTAAAACAATAAATTTTTATAATAATTAACAGTTTCTTATACTTAATTAAAAATAAATAATATTTATTTATAGATAATAAGCAAAAAAAGAGTTTTCGCAATTATAAGAAACTTATTTGACTCTGAGAATTGTAAACGGGAGTTGTGCTTTGTTACAATACAAATCCATTTAGTCACAGTTGATACATTTTATAATTTGCTTTTCATTAACGCACGTCGCGTTGTGATTGTTTCTAGAAAATTGTGTGTGCGAATAGAAAATTATTAAACGATTCGTGTAACTTCGCCCGGCAAAAATTTTCAATCGCTTCATATTAAAACGTTTGTGTTAATTTAATTTTATATTTGCTTTTCAGCATTAATAAATTAAGATTTAATTTAACCTATAACTTTGATTTCTATTTTACACGGTGTTAACTAATTAGGCTGTACGTCGTAAAGGTGTTTGCCCAGAATATTCTAGCTCTAATGTTGTCAGCCAGAACACAGTAATAATGTTAGGATAACAGATTTACAAACAGACAATTTGATACAGAGCAACTGCGGTTAATAAAGATTTATATCTACATTCTTATTATACTGGTTTAAGCATTTATTATTACAAGATATATAAAATCCAAATTATAGATTTTATACACAAACTATTATAAAATGTTTCGTTTTACTTCAGTTCCAGTTGGCACATACCATTCATCACTCGTTGCGGACTCCTCGTACTCTATTAAAACACAATAACAATGCTATACAAGTATTTATTTGTGAAGATGACACATCACAGCAACGCTGGTAGAAATTTGTCAAAACAGTTTGAAGAAAATACATTTAGAAACCCAGAGGAATTTTATTTTGTTACAGTTGCATTTCAATTTAGAGAAAACTACAGTTATTCTTGATATTCACCTTCGCTATTATTTTCATCTGTATTCACAGTGTTTACTTCTCTTCTCGCTTTAATCATATCCATCAGATCGACCTTCTGCATCGTCACTCTCACGAGATCCTTCAGAATCTTCCTTATGTCTTGGTCCTGGGAAATTAGGCTCCGGATATGTTGCCTTGTGAATTCCACATTTCTCCTACCGTCTATTGGCGGCTGCATTATTGGAATTTGTCGCATCTTCCCTCTCTTACCGCGCGGATTTAAAACTGGTTGTGGGACAGGAAGTGATTGCCTGAAAGGCTGTTGCTTAGGCAGTGTAGGAGACTGTCTGCTCATCACCGACGCGTGCTGGTTGTGAACGCATTCATCACCACAGCACATACTGCAGCACATTTTACACTCTTGCGGCGGCTGGGGCTGGGTCCTGATAACCGGCCTGGGTGTAACATCCTCTTTTCTTTTGTGATTACAGTCCTTGTAATAGATCAGGTTTTCTATACTCTCTTCTGATGACGAGCCGTATCTTTTTGATAATACGCTTATTAATTGAAGGTATATTAAAATCTGAGAACGAGAGAATAGAAATAATATTTCAGCAATAACGAGTTGATATTTACAAAGAATACTTTTACATAGAAACAGTTATTGTAACCGCAAGGGAGATCTTAAAGAAAAGATGACAATATGTATTTTTTATATATCTATACTCCAGTAACAATATTTAAATAGGTGAAACGAATTAGACGATGAATATTTTGATACTTAATAACTTGGTTTAGTTTAATGCTTAAATTATAGAAACGCTAGTCCTTCCTTTGACATTTTTTAAGAAATATATACAGCTATTGTCTCCTCTATCTATTCTACATTATTTGGGGCCGGTTTTATTTATTCTGAGCCTCCAAGAAGCACGAAAGTTAGAAGAAATATATGGAAGGATTCAAAATATATGCTACATTCTAAATAAACTGACCGTTTCAAATAATCCCATTGCGGCGTGATCTGGACGTAAACTATGTTATGTAGAGTATAAACCATATCAGAAATCTGGTAATGTATCGATTGTTTAGGAAACATCGATAACATTTGCAACTACTTGATTTTTGTTTACACCGCTTATATGCGATGTATAGCATATTGCATTATTGCGCTCTTTTTTGTTAATTAACTGTCCAGTAAACATGCGATCAGGACATCTATTATATCAGTAGTCCTGTGATCATAGCTGCTATAGAGAACTCGAAACATCCTCTAATACATATTTAAAAAAACAATAGAATCTGATACTTACAGATTAGTTAGTATCCGATTACTTGCGGTAGTTTTAACAAATATTTATTAATACTAAAAAACAACACAGCATTATCATCATATCAGCCTAATGTTGTCCACTGCTGATCAAAATCTACTTTAAAAGTGGGAAAAGTAGGGAAAGATTGATTTTGAACTTGTTTATTGTGTCATTTTTATTTTGTTTCAATTTGTATTCGGTTAAATTTTTTATGAAACTGTTGTCTGATTAAGTGCAAACATCGTCCATCAATACCATTTGCTTTTCACTTCCAATTTCTTTAGTCGTTTTCTAAGTTCCCATGACTTTAGCTCCAACTCAATCACCGGTCTTCTGAAAATGATTCTGCTTAACTTTTAACAAGAGTACGTTCCATCATTCAGAGAAGAATACGAAAATATTTGCGGCTTCAGCTAAGTTGATTATGTTATTAGATCTTTTTCTTTATACCTACTAAATAACGGTATACTAAATAGACTCCTTTTGTATTATCAATTTGGATTAAAGTTTGTTTTAGGATAAAACTCAAACAAAGTGTAGCATTCATTCTAAGACGTGAAGCACCTCCCCTCTCTGATGCATCATCTCATAGTGCCTCTCAGACTAGCCGAGGTTTGCAATTGCGTAAACAAAGTAATATTTACACCAGAATCCAATCAAGACTTATCAGTAAAATACTCCGGCCAAGCACTAAACATTTAATAACACACTAAAGTGATGATTCAGAGTTAAAAATAGACCGCATGCTATTGATGATAAATATTAACATAACTAGCAACAACCGCTTACTACGATCTCAGTTATACTTAAAAAAAAACAATTCTTTTTGTCAAGTAATGAAGAGGGTAGAAAACTGTTATTAAAGTGATATTAAAACCTCCGTCTCTGCTTAAAGTTTCTGCCTTCAGTAAGCGAAGAAACCTTACATAAATACGCCAATAATCTTATCCGCTTTTCAGTTAGTGTCCGAATGTTTCGAAATATGATGATGACAATATGAGATTACCAACTCTTAGGCAGAGAAGAGCACGCCGTTTACTTGGTGATATGTGAGTGATCTCATCTAGACGGAGCTACTAAATTTACAAAGATTAGCAGTTATTTCCTAAGATCTCTTCTCTCTGCCTCTCTAACTGTAGTATCCATACTTACCAGCTTAGATCTTAAAGTCTCGAGGTGATCTTGTATATAATCCTAATTATAAAGACAATAATGTTTTAGCAATCAATACGATATCGATATGTAAATGATAATTTTAGAAATCATCTTTCAATAATTAAACCTAAAAACTATCTATAACGTATTATAATACAACTCGCACACTGCTACAGTACGAAATATCGATTTGACCTACAACCTATAGTTTCATATAAACCATTGCATAAGCAATAAAAATTCAAAGAATCCCTTTGTAATTAAACAATACATTGTACGTAATGCGAACTAACGTTGAAATAACTATTAGACCTTGACAGTAAACCAATGAAATAATTGACAAATTAATTCCAGTAAATACTGAGTAATAAGTAATGCCTTTGAACATAGTTTTTTTATCATCAATAGTCTAACACATGCCCTTAGTTTCTCATGACATTAAGTGATAACCTTGAAATTGATGTTCGCACAGAAAACTGGGACAACTGGTCTTCGAACAGCTTACTCTTTCGGCTTATGTTTTTCTGAGCGAAGGAGTTGATACATTTCACCAACGTAATAAGAAACGTAAGTGATATCCTAAGAATATACTGCATCTCAGAACGTTCCATTAATACGTTATTAAAAAAAATACAAACGTACATTCCATCACATAAATATCGATTGAAATAATATTACAACGACCTAATTTTAAATGAAATCGTCAATTTTTTATGGCGTACTAAAAATATTATTTGCTTTCGATAAGGCATACATTCATACTCCATTCGGACGTATAATGTTAATAAAGGATTTAATGCAAAACAATAATAATGTTCCTCCATTATAATTATGTAGATAATGGATATAAAATGAAAGTAGGTAGTAAAGAGTTTTGAAAAATATTTTAATTTCGATAAAATATTTATAAATCTGGTGTGGGTAACATTCATAAAATGTTTACGTTGGTGAGTGAAGAGCTTCGTTTACATTAAAAACTTTTACTCTCTTCTTGGAGTCCTATAAAAATAAAGGTTTAAGACAAATAGATGTACAAAAAGATATAATAAATAACAAAAATATGTTTGAAGAAGTTAGCACTGGTAGTTTTGTTGGGTTCATCTCATCAGATTTCATCAGAACTTTCTTTCCTTCTCATTATACATTGGTATCATTGATTTGAGTAGAAGGTAATAATTCAAGAAGTGCATAAAACTTCCGTTCTTTGAATGAACAAATACTTTACTATTTTGTCTACAGAATATGGGGTTAAGACCAGTGTAACTTTTTATACAAACTATCCTTAATCAAACTAAAAATTTGTCATCAGATTGGCAGCTTCATCTGTCTGACGTCATTGTACTACGTAGAATCAAGATGGCGTCCAAACACCAAGCCAACAACAAAGCATGGCTATTTATATTTCCCAGAGCACGTGGACCCGAAGATTTTTAATGAAATGAAGATACCAAACAAGGCGTACTGTGCAGAGAAATACAAGAAATCACTTGATCAATACCTTATTATGCCGTGGTGGTACGATTATTGTGAAGGATTAAGAGAAAAATCTTTAAAGAGAGCCGACAACAAAATGATTAAATTTAGATATGTATTGAAGCAGTTGCAGGAATACAAGAGAAAAGGTGGGAGAATGCCCGAAAAAATTAAAGTACCTACCGCAAAAATTAAAAGACTCTGAATAAAAACATTATTCGAGCATTATATTATTTCCTTTTAATATTTTATAATGTAAATAGAAGTAATATAATCTCTTTATTTTTCAATTTACGTAAGGATTTTTTAATATCTGCTTTTCTGGAAGAAAGGATAATTTAGGTTTTACACTTGCACCGATAAAAATCCATACAATATTCAATCTTATCATTTTAAGAATAGGTAAAAATATGTAAACCTCTCTTTTTCTATACTGACGTAATATACAGCTCTTCTTCTAGTTCTCATGGATAATCGAATCCTTCAATTTCATCACTGAGGTCATGAAAGCCAATCAGATATAACAATTTAGGTATAACAATCAGATTATGTTTATTTGTTTGAATCAACTGTATTACTTATCACGTAAGCTAAACAGAACATCAAGGGATAAAAAGTGTAACGTATTCAAAATATAATCTCATAAGGAACAGGAAGCGGATATTAAAATTTTATTTCGGATATAATTTTTTAATATTCGGTAATACGGTACCTTTTAAATAAAGTAGTAAATAATTTTTCGTCACAGTCTCCTCTTACAATAGGTAAAACGCCATTAGAGTAATGAGACCCAAAAAATGACAAACGACTGCCTTTTTCGTGTTACTCTACATTTTAATTAGTTAAAGTATCTTTAAACTTACCCATATATTTATACAAACTAATTGAAATAGGTTTCTGAAGGTTCTTACAACACTTCTCACAAACCTTTTTTACATTATATTTGGTTATTAATACATGTTAATTACTTTAATATTTAGAGTCTTTTTTTCGGATGATGTTGCTTTTAGTCTGTCGGACTCAGGGCTCAAAGATTCGGATACTCAGAGAAGTACTCACTTAACTATGTATTTATACCGATGTATAGATTATGGCCTTACTTATTAAGTTAATTACAACTAACACGTTCTCTAATTTACAAAATATTTCATATTATAAAGAATGAAGTAAAGTAAACGACATTAAACTAATCAAAATATATTTCTTCGCTGTAATTTCTTGTATATTGTTAAATTTCTCAGAACATTTCTATAATAAACGTTAACTGTAGTTGAAGTTGTTTTAAAAGTTAACTTAGTAGTCGGACTGACTAACCATTTGCAGTAAAAATACCACCATGGAAGCGGAGTCCATGGTACGAATGGGTTTGATAATTTCTTCTTACACATTTCTTTTGTTGGTAGTTCTAGACAGGCGTTGTTGTTTTCCTCGTTGCAATTATTTGATATTTCCACTTCACCCGGTGTGAACGGTCTTATCACCGGTCCACCATCACTGTAATATGCTTGAACTATATCCAATAAAATATAAACCAAAACTACCTTTTTAAAAGTGACAACAAAACGAAGATTGATATACATTTAAGATTTCTCTCTTTATTTATTTAATACAAATTCATAATATTTATACAGAAAAACAATAATTTTGTTGTAAATTCAACCTGATACGAGAGAAAATTGAAATTTTCAATGTTTGTGGTAATATTTTTTTACGCGCAATTCCATTTCACATAAATCTCTTTAGTTTCCTTTCTTCAAGACTGAAATGTTTTAATTATAAATATAGACAAATAAATTAATTTGTTTTACAAAAAACTTTTTGAATACCTTTTGTATATACACTGCAACATTTTATCGTGAATTTTTCAATGCTGTTTTGTTTCGGTTGTCTTTTATATTAAAAAACTAAATCTTAACAACTTGCAATTTATGTCACGACACTTATAACACTCTGTTTATATGAAAATTTAGAAATGGCTATCCGAAAAAGTTATACACCGGTAAATAATAAGGGTAAACTGGATAATAAAAAGGAAAAACGTGAAATGTTATCTTCTCCGGTCTCTCTTCCGATGATTTTCTCTTATTAATGTAACCACGATTGCGTTTCCGTCCGCTACACACGTTTAATAATAAAATCGTTAAAATTATATACTTTTTCATTATTGAAAGAATATTCATGTCCTCGTTACAGCAGCTTTTTATTTAACATTTATGAAAACCAACTTCTTACATAAAACATGTCACCCAAAATGGCCGCCGCCTACACCGCTAACACGGCATTTGTAATTTTCTCTTATCAGTAATTAATTAAATGCTCTTTATTAAGTTTCCAACACCTTTTAAGGTGTCGGGGGAAAAATTACGCTTTTTTTTTTCTTTTTCAACGCTTTTACTCTAATTTTACTGCCACATAAAAATTATCTAACAGAAAGATTGGACATTACAATAAAAAACATTAAGAGGAAAAATTATAGTGCGTTGTTATAATAATTTCCTTTTATTAATAATAATTCAATCGAAAAACTAAAATAATTATTTGACATATTTTAAAATGGAAAAGATTTTTTAGGTTATTTTTTTCGGTTTTTATGGTGTTTTAAATTTGTGGAAGAATTCGTGGTTACGTGTACGAGATTAGACGGCATCACATCCATCGAAGAACTTTCTACCTTACCTTACTTCCTTACTCAAGAGTTCCGACTATTTTTAGAGTTAAGAAACAGACTTAAAACATGAAGTGACACGGCAACAAGAAAAAAGAAGATATTTTATTAAAACGACAAACAAACATTTTAACATATAGTAGGTATACTCTGTAATAAAATACGCCTATAAAAAGTTTTTGCTGCTAACGCCTGTAAAACCGATTTACAATTTCCCAACAGGTATAAATAAAATAACGAAGCAAATTTATCACTAGTTGATAATAGAAATATGTGAACCGAGGTTTCAACCAGCAAGATTGCTCAATGAAGGATTTCCCGTGAAAAGATATTCTCCTAAACTTTACCTAACAACTAATAATTATCAGACAAAGTCCATTTTCGGAAATTCAATTCATTTTCAAAATTCTTTCCTACATGTAGTATATTAAAAAATAGCATTTTTTTTTTTATTTCGTGTCTATCCATTATTACAGATTTGACAGCAGAAGTTATCAAGAGGAAGCATTTAAATGTGTTATTTAATAAGTCTGTTCTAAGCTTATTATTTTCCTTTAATTCTAGATTATAAAAGATATAAACGTTGAAACACCTGTCGTTTTAGCTCTGCAATCTGTATCGGCGTATTATTATAGCTACAAACTCCTTCCACGCAAACATTCTATACAATTTAAATCGTTCTCAAACTTATAAAAATAATAGTATTTCTGTCAAATTCAATCTATATAAATTCCAATACGTTTTCGAAATAAATTTACTTTTACACTGTTACATTCTTGATTCAGTCCTGGCTAACGAAGTTCTCCCGAACCTTATTAGCATACACGCTTCCCCAAAAATCTTTGTATCATATATAATACCATGAGCAAAGTCACAGGTAAATTATTAAAAACATTTCTTTGATAATTTATGTGTAACACTCAAGTTTAGTAACAACACCCTCCGAGGTAAAGCGCTTGTCCCACAAGTAGACCGCTGGTTCGTTACCGTGACTACATGATGGCTGAATTATGATTATGGTTTTTCAAACTCACGTAGCCAAGTTACCACGCTCACGTTGTAAATTTTTCGCCATAACAGCATTACTGTATTCCGGCTGTCCAGGTATGAGTCAAAGAAATCTAAATCTCCTGTGTCATTTTCATTTAACTTTATTTTGAAATTTAGGCGTTAAAAAGGGTAAAAAATAATCCATAGGAACTATAAATAATAGACTTGTAACTCCATGATTATTACAATAGTAAATTCTCGTTTTGCTTATAAATACTTAACTAATATATTTTGCAACGAAATGTTTTAAAAAATCAGTAACGGTATTCTATTAGCACAACAGTCAGGTTTTGTAATTAATAGTTTTTAGCCATAATATCGTTAGAAAAATTTAGGCCGCAACCTGCTTGCGAAGATTGCTTGATGATATTTGATAATCTTCGTTACATTCATTTGTGTTAAGCAAACGTAATGAATTAAACATATTCCCTTCGGCGGTCGGCAGTTTGTCAACAAGGCATACGAAATATATTTGTATATGCTGTGGAATTTTTGGAAATGTTACATAACACTGAAATAATTTACAAATTTATTAGCTATCTATGTTAAGTAATTTCCATCAATAAAACCTCACTTTTTTATATCGCCATTTTTAGATTTATTATACACAATAAAATTTGTTTTTTTTTTTATTCTTAAACGATATTCAAATTTTTTTTTACTTCTCGAAGCGACCAGATGAGTTAGGGTTCCGCCTGATGGTAAATGATTCGTCTACCTATTACAATCTTATGATGTTAGGCCTCGTCGTTACCACAGTAATTTCATTAGCTACAGCGTACGTCACATCGGAACACAGTAATATTTGCACACTACTATATAGCTGCAGTGGCACATAGACGGTCTCTAAATACAGCGAAAAGAGGAGTGATATGCAATTTTTTTTTTTATCTAATCAGAACAAAATAATTAAAACTCTAAAAAAACCTGTCATTCCGAATAATTACTCTGATATATACGGTACTCAACTATAAACGGAATGGAAATTTGATTATGATCTTCAAATTGTTTCACTATTTGAGGCTGTATGGCGGGAGGTCTGTGCCCGCGATTCATTTGCGAACGCAGCGCTCATGTTCGCGCGCTCCGCTAATTTTGGCGCGAAATATTGACGTAAAATTTGGATACAGATTAAATAACTTTTAATAATTAATTCAGTTACTTTACAACAGTTGTGGTAGTAAAAAGTGATAGATACTTTATTAATTTAGGCCTCTCGAAAACAAAATAGTGTGGTGTTAAAAAAATGAAAAAAATTAACTGTTCAGCTTATGCGGGTCTGATAGTATTGTTTATGCCGTATGCGTGGAGTGACGGTAAGTCAGGTTGAGCAATTTTAAATCTAACATTTTAACATTGACATTTATTCTACTTAGTATACATAAATAAAAATCTATAGATTTTTTTTAGGGAAAATACGTAAAACACACAATACATTTTATTAATTGGTAAATATGACAAATTATCTTTGAGACGAAATTATTTTTCGCCCTGTTATAAGTTGATGGACCACGGAGCAGGCATTTTATGTTATAAAATATTTAAAATAAATGTTTTAAAGTACCCTGTGAGTAAAATGCAAGGAAACTTGTTGTATAAACAAAAAAATAATAGGTAACGTATATAAAAAAAAAGAAAGATATTTCTAGTTATATTTTAACTAATTTTGACATTGCCTCTAGTTTTATCAAGATTTTGAACAGATTGAAATTTTAATACCTCTGTTTACAACTGCTAATCATGTTAAAAATCATTTTTTTCTTATGTAATAAGAACAGCATATATCTTTTGTAGACTCACGAATGCTTTTCCATGTTGCTATTGTTCAAATAGTCGGTACCGAGTTAATTCAATTACATAACTCATGTTCATGACAATCAATCCAATTGTTATCTTATGAAAGAGCTCAGAAATAATTTTTCTACGTCATACAACTTACGTATTTAGATTCTAATTTTCTTTAATAGCAACTCAAATATTAAATAGTATAATACAATAAACATGTGATGACTTCAAATAGCTGCCATGTATTGAATGTTACATTATTTTTTTAAAGAAATTAACGAAAACTTTTATAAGACCTTGAGTTATTAAAACCTTAAATATTTAACCATTTTGTGGTGCCAATATGATGGGTCACATGGTTTTCTTTTATTTTATATATATTAGTGCTTGACTACGATCCCACCTGATGGTAAGCGGCAATGTTATCCTGATGGTAAAGCGCACTAGTCTAGAAAACTTACTTACTTAACTCACTAGACTCAGTAGCTAAAGTTCGACACAATCTGTATGATTCATGCAACCAATCTACACAATGGAGGTCAAGTTATCTAGCATACTGGCAAGCAAATATTACAAGTAACAGCAAATTAGTCGCCTGACAATGAAATATCTCAACAACATAATCGTGACGGGTTTATCACCAAAAAATACATTTGAAAGTTTAGTTAATAGATACTTAATCTTCAAGGTTGAAAAAACCTTTCCCCTTATTAGCTTCTAATTTAGTTCTGATTCCAAAAAGCTATTTCTATTTATTTATACAGATTGGTGATAAATCCGTGCTCGCAGTAGTATGTGAAATGGAGAAGGCAATGGCAATTAATAATAACTGCCAAGTAAGTCGTCGTGTGTTTCATCACACATGATTACCACGACCCTCAGTCATGAGGAAATACGACTTAGAAGAACACTTCAGTAAACTCACCACCTACAATTCTCTTCAAACAGAAACACAAATTAGATGGTCTTTAATATAATGGATTTACCTCCAAAATATCTTTATGAATATTTCTCCTGAAGTTTCGTCATCTCACTGATAACAGATATCCTATGCTGAAAAATATATAAATGTCTTTATAATTTACAAATAACTAACATTCATAGACACAGATTTAAAAATAGATATAGTAAAGCATTAAGTAACACTATTGAGGTGACCAAATACCGAGACGCGCTCTGCTTTCGCATGTTACCGTCAAAACTCATGCCACTTCAATATAGCCGTGGGAAACTGGTTAATTCACTATTCAAACTTGAATAATAGCCTGGATGAGCGGACTTGTAGCTAGAGAGAAAGAGTTAGATCCCCGACAAATAAAAAACACTATAACAAAAACTTAAATAACGATCTACATATGACGTGATTGAGCACTTACTAAAATTAGTGAGTTATATGTTTAATATAACTAGACTAGTTATATGTTAGTCTCTCTCTCTTCCTAGCCATTATCCCATATGGCTTCTGATACAGCAATTATCATTTGGCACAAATATATAGCGTTAGTACATGTGTCTGTCGTTATCTGTGTTATACGTTTACTATTTATTTATTTTTAACGCAATTAAACAAAATGTAAATAAAATAAGCGTTCCATCGATTACTTTGCTACACAATGTCAGGCCAGGTCAGAATATCAGGAGTTGGCATCACATGCCGATATACTGAGCCCTGGACCTTTTTGTCTAACATACAAAACTTTAATCCTGTCTATCTACCCAATGTAATGTATAAAGCTTTAAGTAATTTTATTGTTATTCTTATATATGGTGATAGAGTCAAATTTCGTTGTCTTTGTTCTTCACTTCGCTCGTCGGCAATCATCGTCGTCGATCTCTTCTTGACTCAGCCTAAATATGTAACAATTCAGTGTTTTTTTTTTTTTTTACTTTGCGACGAGACGACCAAGACGTTCACCTGATGGTAAGTGATACGCTTGCCCATGACAACGTGGTGCTAGTTAAGATGGTACACACTGCACCACATTGCGCTCGTCGCCTGAGACATAAGGTGTTAAGTCTCGTTACCCCAGTAATTACACTAGCTACAGCGCCCATCAAACCGGAAACAGTAATGTTCGCACACTACTATTTGGCGGTTGAAATAGGAGCTGCGGTGGTACCCACCCAGACGGTCTCCGGCAACAGAGACCACCTGGTAGAGTGATAATTCTAATTAATGTTAAAAAAAGTTTAGATTTAGTACGCCGGTCGTTAATAAAGATTTAAGTTAAGTAGGTCTTTGTATAAACGGTAAACATATTCGGTAAAACAACTGATAACTACTACTAGTAAACGAAAATTATTATAATCATAAAACTCTGTTGATGAAGACTATCTAGATTTTTTTGGCCTTGTTTAATTTTGTTCCAAATCATCAAAATGAAAACTTTACTATGTTCCAGTTTAGTGCAAAAAATCGTATACCCAGACGTCGGTTGAAATATTGTGTTGTGTAAACATCTTAACTGCGACCAGTTAAAATAACCTACAAGCTCTGCTGTATTATTAACATTTGCTATAGTAAATAAAGCAATACCGGAAATACATAAGTGGCAATAAGTAAATATGTGCGATGCGTTATTTCATTATTAATCACACATTATTGCCATTTGTATTGCAATAGCGAACGCAGCTGCAGTACATTGCATATACGTGATATAAACATCACCTCCGTAGCGAAGTGGATAGATCTTGTAACACTGATGTCCAAGGTTCAATTCCAGAATCAAATATTGTGGAGTGTAGATTTATCAATGTTTTTATCAAATCTTACTGCATTAGTTAAACTACCGTCGCAATTACATGTTTTCCATTATTAGCATATAAGAATTTTATCATTTTCGACCTCTTATTATTAAATATTCGCTAGTAAACAAAACTACCCGACAGTTATAGCTACATAATATAATGGACTACTTGAACATGTTTTGTTGTGCTTACCTAGCTCTGCTTTGTATAGAAAAGTATATTGTATTATTTATTACGTGTGATCGATGACCGGTATAGATCGTAGCATTATTGACAAATCTTTGTGATTTTTTAATGTTTTCTAGTGTTTTTGTCATATGCGATTATTTTTCAAACATGATAAATAAAATAAAAAATCTTATTGAGATATCGAGAATTGCTGCAGCACTAGGAGTCAGTAATTCCAAATGGAAAGTGTGCATGCATCATTAATATTTCTTTGTGTATAAATATGATGTACATATCACAAACCGCCAAATCAATTTCCGTAGTCATTTTTTTGTTTAAAAAGAAATAGTAAAAACAAATCATGCGCATGAGTTGACGTAGCTCAACATTCCTTTATTTATCTACATTGTAATAGGCAGCATCGTAATTGTTTATTACAGCAGTTAAATGACGTCCACCACTAAAGAACAGGAAGAGAACTTTATTTACATGAAATGAATGTGGAAGTAAAACGGTGCATAATTAATGATAATGATACGTGGTAATTTATCTGATTGGAGGTAATACCTTATGGGATAATGCGATGCATAATCAAGTAATCGATATTAAAAGTTCAAATGAAGTGAAAGTATTTTTAAAACGAATATTGTTTATACAGCAAGCACTCGATGAGTCGCTAAAATTTTGTTTGATTTAATGTTCAATGCTCACGTAAATTTAAAAAAAAAATTAATACAAATTAAAATTATATATGCACCAATGTTGTTATAACTCTGCATCACCAAATTTACACTGGAATGTAACACCAAAGACATTAAGTGTAACACATGTCCATTAACTATTTTTTTGAGAATGAATCGAACGGTAAGGTATTTATTATAAGCAAATACTTTAATTGTTTAATTATAAACACAATGCAAAGTTAATTTGCAACCTGTCATTTTAAATTAGCATTTTATTTATTGCACAAATCAATGTATACTCAATCACACAGCAGAAAATTGATCAAGACCTTTGTCATTATTTTTCAAAAGCTTTATGGCGGGAGATTCGTGCACACTGTCATTTGATAGCGAACTTACCGCGCATGCGCGCGCAATCTCGACGCGTTCATGTTTAAAAAAATAAAGGTTGTCTATGACATATAAAATAATCGACAGTTCATATTAATCGTAAATAATTAAACAATCGTTATTAATAATGAGAACTTGAAACAGTGAAAAGGAAAATGTTACAAATCGTGATGAAGTGGACAAAACATGATATAAAGATTAAAGATCTCAATTCAAGGATTTTTAAAGAAAAAAATAAAAATTCCGTTAGTGTGTTCGTATTTGTTATTGTGTTACTAGTGCCCTCTGTGTTTTGCGAAAGTAAGAAACGCAAGTATATTTTTATTATAATTTTGGTTTATCTTATATATTTAAGAATTCATATAAAGTCCCACATGCAAAGTTATTATTGTTTCGGATTCTCGAATTGTTATATTATTTCCTGAATTTCAAAACTCACTTTTCTAAAAGTTCAAGATACTCTGTTTTATTTTTGGGTGTGTTCCATTCCTTTTTCCGTCTTTCTCCTGCAATTTGACAGTAAACTTTCATTCTACAATACTACAATAAATATAGTTATGAAAAGAATAAGTTAAGTCATTTAGTTATTTAAAGATAACGCAAAGCTAAATTCTTATTTTTTGAATTTTAATTACAAAAATATTCCAGGTCAAATTCACTAGGCCCGCATTGCATGAAACAGTGAGGCGATACATAAATCACTGCAGAACTTAAATACATATATTGGTAAAATTTAATTAAGATTATTATGACTTAGCATAATTTGTATGTTTAGTTATAAAACATTTGCTTTTATGATGATTATATGCTCTTTCACAAACACGTCTTTACAAATTAATTGAAACTAGAAGTTTAGCGTGTATTATTTTTATGGTAGATTTTAATTCTCTCTACTACATTTTTAACAACGGTTTTAGTATAAAAACTATTATTTAGTTCATCATCATCACTCTGATCTATTACTCCTTTATGTGAGGTCGGCATAACATGTCTTTCTTTGCTAAGTTGTAAAAACGTTTGACCATATATTTTATAACTTCCTTTTGTCTTCAATCTTTCTTGGGAATGCTGTTGTTGATGGAATCGCCACCATCGGTACAAATTGCTGGCTGGCAGTAACATCTCAATCATAAAGTGATACACTGCTAACGAACCAGCGATCTTTATCACTCAGTCGCCTTTAATGTCACCCAGAAAACGAGGTGGGATGGCATTATTCTACTCCGATGAAGTCACACAAGACTACATCATAGTAAAAAAAATTACTCATAAATCATTTCGCTTTTAAAAGAGGTCACAATCTTTCTTTTTTAATATTTTGTAGGTTAGGTGACATTTATTGATGATTCTCTCTCTTTCACACATGACCGCGATTCCGCCGCGTCTTCAAGCGTTGAATTGCGTTATACATCTCCGCGCCGTATTCATATAAATCATTATTTATCACATGGATTATCTTCGTCGTTGTAACACGGTCATATTCACTTTATTATTTGACGGATTTACTTTAATACATGATACAATAAATGTCTATTTGTTACCTAATAGGATGGAATGATGAATGGATGAGGGGCTGTGAACATTTTTGAGAAGAGATTAATTTCAACATTTTTTATCACTAAAATAGTAAAAGCATGAGCTTATATTGGAAAACAATAATAATAAGCACTCTCAACAATAATAATCCCACATCGACCGGTGTGGGAATGTTTGGGAAAGGCCAAAGTCTAACAGTGGCCATCTTCCAGCATATGCTGATGATGTGAAGGCAAAAGACAGAAAAAGGAATTGGTTCATACAAATCCCATAAAAAAGTTATGTCGTATAGTATACCTAAAAGTAAGTTTATAAAAATCAAATGAATTTAATCAGGCAGAGTAAACGTTTAAAAAAACGTTTTTTATGAATCCTAACGTAAAGTTTAAGTTAAACTTTTCTTATTAACGTCACCTCGTGAGACCTTGGACTGGAGCCGACTTCCGTTTAATGCACGGAAACAATTTATTACGACGACTTCCAAAACATGGAGATGTTTAAGATAAATACCACTAATGCATTCATCTAATGGCAAACGGAAAATGCTATTTAACCGAATCACAGAGAATAAATATACAAAATGAATAATAAATTCATTATTTATAATTTTGTATATAAGTTTGATAGAAGATAAAGACAGTTATGCATTTTGCTTAAAGAAATAAATGTGTAAAGAAATGCATTAGACAGCAAAGGTATAAGTAAAAAGTATTTTAATGTATTCCCTAGTTAAATGATTCTTAATATTTAGTTTTTATTAATACAGACCAAGATTTTTTATTCTACAATTAAGAGGAGTATAGATTTATCTTGATGATACAATCACAAAATCAGTCTTTAACAACTTATATTCTAACATGTATTGCTTTAACATTTGAGATATTTTTAAAGACGTTCACGGATAATCAAAAACAAAACTTTGATTATAATCATTATCCAAATACATTGACGTTATGAAAAGTCGAGTATTGAAAGGAATCACTGTTTTTTTAATTTCATTATTTAGTTTCCAAAAAATCATTATGTAAATTTCTTACGAATGTTCATTTCTTGAAACAGTTAACGAAATATGCGTTTTCGACATCGGCATTTAGATCTTTTAAAACTCGAGTTTATGATGTTGTTTAACAAAGCACTTGTAACCTTATTTGTAGTCTAGAAAAATAGATATAACATTAGAATGATAGTGTTATTGTTTAGATTATTAATTGACTCACTCTTGTCCTTTGGCAATGCGACTTTACGATGCATATTGCAATATAAAAAAGATTTATGTATATAAAAGTTGTCATCTAAAACTTAACTGTACGATTGTTGCTTAAATAACAATGTGTCAAACAAAGAGATCTAGATTATAATGCCTCACAGCCTCATGGCCCCTTAATAATATAATAATATCTTGTGTATCTCAAACTCTTCCCATAAGAAACAAAAGTAAACTTTTGCAATGACATTTAAATTAGTGGTACGAAAATATATTAATCCTTTACCTTTATATTCTAATGAAAACTCTTTTTTTATATTTAACCAGATATGTGAAAGAACACTCTAAATGAAATCGCTTTAAATAATGATTCTACCCACTTTGTAGTCTCTACTTCTAAACATAATTTTTTCTATCTATATATATAATACTTAATAGTATCTATATAATACTTACTACAAATAGATCTTTGTTACGAAAGATCATCTAGGAGTCTACCACCGCAACTCTTATTCTGTTTAGCTAGTGAAATTACTGGGGTAATGAAACTTTATGAACTCTATATGCAAGAGTGAAGTTTGACATTCTCCTAACTAGCGCCCTGTTATCAAGGACATATATTAATCACTCACCATCAAGTGATAAAGTCGTTTCGTTGTTATTTTGTCCATAATCTGGAAGAATTTAACCTCATAACAAAAGATGCAGCCGCACATTGCAAAAAGTTCCACAACACGTCATCTAACCTCGGAATCCGGATCAAGAAATTTCCATAATTTATACGAGAAATAAAGAGCTACGTCTGTATATGTACAGGGAGACATATACAGGTATACTCCATTTTTTTTCGTATATCTGAAGGATATTTCATGTTGCCATTTTAACAGTTTTTCATACGTGTATACAAATACGTATTATTATGAAACAATCACTTGATGTTAACACCTACATATATTTGCATAGCGATTCTTTATTTATGCTCTATAACAGTTACGTTACTTCAGTAATATCGCTTTATACTATTATATTTTGTTTTGTAACAAATTGTGCCATTGCTTAATAATTGTATGCCAATAAGTCTAGCTTGACCACTTTTAGTTAAATAATATAAATTCGTGTTACAACCTTAAAAAAAATCAAACTTCGAGACAAAAGATGCAGTGCACTTTGTTAAAAGTCAAGTTCCGCAATATGTCATCCAACATTGAGATTGCATTTTAATAGGTAGTAATCTGTGTACGTAAATATAAATAAGTATATATGCATTATCAACTTGAGATGCAATCTTCAAACTCAAGTTTGGCGGTCAGATTTTGACAACCATTTTCGACTTTAGGCATTCTTCAACTGATGATAATTAACGTTGTCTATAAAGAATGGAGACGTACTATCATTACATATACAAGTAGTTTTTAAGTAACCAATAGTCCAGTCGGCAAGTGCCGAACTTACGGCAAGATGATAATTTAAGTATTACATAAAAACCTGCGTAGAATTCCAGCTGCGTTATCCATCCGGTAGTCTCTGTGCTCTCACTTTCAATGTTAACTTTTGGTTTTATACATTAAGCACTAGTTTCCATTGTCCTAACGTGTTCCACAGAATGTTATTAACATTATCGTTTTTCTTGTTATACTTCATTAATCAGTTAATTATGAATTTCGCTATCTGCGATAAAGGCATTATATTTTTAGCAATGCTGTTAAGGCGACAGATTTACAATATGAGAGGTGATAGATGGACAAGTTAAAAAAACCCTACCACCTATCTGCGGCCCCAGAATTGAACTAAGGACGTCTGTGTTGCTAGATATTTATATAATTTATTTATTTTATTTATATATTTATTTATGCACGCACAAAATTACAGAGGAAATAAAACATGTAGAGAAATAAGTGCAAAAATCTTTCCACGACTTTACATTCACTTGACATCATTTAAAATTAAAGACAATAGTTAGCTTACAGTAAATAAAAAAGGTAGTAGATAAAAATATGCTAGAAATACAGAGGTAAGATCTGTTAATGGAATTTAAACAGACGATACTATTTACAGTTTTGCCGTACAACGTGTGTTAATGGAAACTAGCCACCGTTCCATTGACGGTCAACCGGTAATATTATAACGCGAAGTCCGCTATCGCGCGGTACATTTTCACTGTCCAAATACGCACTTTCACTTACGAGACTGTCTCATTTTGTCTTTTTACTACGTCCGCAGAAATTACGTATTCTCGTTAATCTACGTATACTCGTAACTACGACTGAAAGACAGTTTAAAATATCCTCAACACCACACTCTTAAAACCAGCGTACTACTGATGCTAAAGAAGCAGAAATAAAGTAAGATGAATCAGCCAATCTTGAACTGAATGGTATTCTTGCTGGAATTCATCTATTTACCCACAACTACAATTACAAGGTCGCTATTGCTAGTGGAATTGATGATATAACGATATAATGAGCTTGAGCTTCCGGTGTTGGAAAATATCGAGAGGAAACCAACGTGTTTAAAGAACGTCAGCGTTCATGGACATGATACATCCGCCAATCTGTATTTGGTCAGCTGAATAGCCTTGACTTTCTTCATAGGTGAGAAAGTGCCGAATCCCAACACTGGGAACTTAAAGACAGTAATCAATTTTTTTACCTTTAATCGCATAGCAAAAAGATTATTATGAGGTCTTTATATGAATACCTAATGCCTTTGAGTAATAGTAAAGATGTGTTCTTTTGATATCCTTATAACAGTGAATGAGAGCGAGAACGTTCTACGAAATATCTTTTCCTTACTCTTCATTTAATCCTAAGGCTAGCAATTATTAACTAAGAAAAGCAAACACGAACACGCTTCACGCAATTATTTACTCGTAACGCAAATAATAGACTCCACAAGTAATTGATTTGTTGGCCGGATTGTCTAATCGGCTTTAGCGGTAGCTTTTGGGCCAAGGTTAGAAACTACATTCGTATGTTAAACAATTTTATAATGCTTCGAATAAGTTTCTTCACCGTTATTGTCATATTTCATTTAAAAAAATTGATCAAGTCCATACACAAAGACTCGATTTTTAGATTGACGTGTTGTTGCATATTTAAAGTTTTGTGAATAACTTAACATTTATTTATGTAGGAATTATTCAGGCACACCTTCTTTATAAAACTCTTCTTATTGCTTAAGAAGTAAGAAGAATGACAACATATTTTTATACTTAAGTAATATTAAAAAAAAATTTCGTGGGAAGTTAAAAATAAAGAAAATTTAAATAATAACAAAACATATATTAAAAACGGTTTAAGTTCGTTTCATAAGTCGCACATTTGGATTCACCTTTCCAATTGTACGTTGCGGTGAACCTGAACTTTTCGTTTTCGAAATAATTTAAAGTAACAGTCAAATATTGGACTCAGCGTTGAAATGTTTAGTTTGCTAAAGCACCATAGAATATTTGTCCTTTAATTTCATACGAAAACTGTTGTGCTCTACACAAATTTCAAAATCTATGCATTTAGTGTACAATGTTTAATATTACATACATCTGAATCGTTCTACTTAAACACATTGTATGCAAATGTGTAGGCGGTTTATATTTGTACAGTTCGTGAGATAAAAAAATGTAATAGCAATGGGTCTTGGTCAAATCTTCATTTCATAACCTAAAGTTACGTATGGGATGATTTGGAAATATTCTTTGATAATTGTTTTAATGCATAATCGCAGATAATTAAGCAACAATTAAAACAAATTAACTACCAAACGCTTTATTAACTTATTTCTGACTCAGTTTTGTGTTATAATTATAACTTTACTCATTGTAAAAGGCTACTCAAAAATCACTGATAATGAAATAATATATAAAACTTTGTACAGGGAATCCAGCTTTTCTAAGATTAGTTATATTGAAATTTTGAGTATCTACTTTTGATAGGAAAACATATTTTTGCGGTTTTGACTTAAAAAAGGCATAAATTTTTAATTACATCCAAACAAAACCGCAGAACTATCTTATTATATACATATATTTATATATACAGTTTGCTAACGAACGATAATATCTCATTATAAACCACAATCGCTATTTGTGCAATAATTGTGTCAATTATCTAAATCGAGAATTGTTTCAGAGAATTATATACATCACCTTACACGATTCATCCGTGACATTCGCAAAAAGGATTGCGATGAAAATATTATTCAAGATCTCTCTATCCTTTATAACAAATTAGTATACCTTGACATTAAAGACGCGGTTACTGCCAATAAGTAAATGTTAAAAGGCTGATGGTGAACTTCACAAAGGTTTAGCCCACCGCAACCGCTGTAATTGCAGAACTATCAGCTGACGAATATACACCTTGACATATTATTATCAACGATTGCATAAATCGTTACAAACATGGTGATTGATCTACGGCTATTAAAAAATAGTTGTCATCTGAATTTATGATTATTAAAGTGACCCGAAGATTATTCATTGAATAAAGTTTTAATAAAAATTTCAAACCGAAACAGTCATATATTCTCAACACTGTTTGGCAATAGTAATAGAGACCAGAAGAATTTAATAAGTTATTGGTTTTATAAAACTGACTGCCTACGTGGCGCAATAGCTAAACACTTGAATTATAACACGGACTACCCAGGTTCTATTCTATTTCGGATTCAGTTGTTTTTTACGTCAAGTTTTTAGAACCCACCCTAGCTACCATTCTAAATCTATCACCATTACGAAATTGACCCACCATTCTTGAAATTATATTAGTTAAAAACTTGGGATACAATTAATATTATTCATTCTCAGTACTAACCGGCAATTGAACATATATGGTATATACTCTAGTTATAACTTTGTCTATATTTTACAACTGACACTAAGTACATTTTAAATTGGGCATTCATACTGATAAAAGAGAACGTATATCCATTTTCAGTGCAATTACGAGCTTAGTTTTACTAACTATAAAGTTCAATTTTGAATACATAAATAAATACAAATTATAGTCGTAATTCATAGTTGGATGCACAATCTTACTATCGATCAGTCCTCTTCTCTTCATAGCGGGTTTCCGCGACCTTCAATTTCTTTATCACTTTAGATCCACAATCCATACGTAGATTGTTAACTGAACCGACCTAAATTTACACTTTATGCTTTAACGAACACTACGCTCACAAATGTTTGGCTTGCAAGACCCCAACTGAATTCGTATCCTATACCTTGTTATCGAAGAACTTTGGATCTCGAAATCAGAACTTTGTGTCCGTGATACCAAAGCATAACAGAAAATTCAAAAGATCCGGATGCGGACGCTGTTCGTATACTTACCTAACTTGAAAGGAAGTCGTTAAACCACGCCTGTAAAAAGTTTACGTCAATTATTTAAAAAAAAAATTTTTCATCAGTCTTCAAGACTTAAACTGCAAAGAATAAATAACATAATAGAATATATCGCCATCAATCACTAAAAGTTATCATACGGTATTAACAACCCGCACTTGGCCAGCGTGGTTAACCTCATTATGAGAGAAGGCCCTGAGTCCTAGTAGTAGAAACATCAAGGAAAGAGCTTTTCATTTACATCATCAATTGTGTTAGGGACGTTTTAACAATGTTCATAGTATGTAGATAGTTTAAGGTAATTAATAGTTTAATAAAAATAATATAAGTCGGTAGTTTTAAGCGAAGACGTTGCCGAGGTATCTTTTTACAAATGTTAACAGTTTTATAAGGATTCACAACAGCTTTATCGTGTCCACCATCAGACAAAAGCCTACTCTCCATTTCTTCTCTTTTTTTTTTATACTTCTTTGCGACGAGACGAGCAAGACGTTCACCTGATGGTAAGTGATACGCTTGCCCATGAGAATGTGGTGCGAGTTAAAATGGTGCACACTGCACCACATTGTGCTCGTCGCCTTGAGACATAAGGTGTTAAGTCTCGTTACCCCAGTAATTACACTAGCTACAGCGCCCTTCAAACCGGAACACAGTAATGTTTGCACACTACTATTTGGCGGTTGAAATAGGAGCTGCGGTGGTACATGGGTACCTGGATGGCCAGACGGTCTCCGGCAACAGAGACCTACCACTCTTTCTTCTCTTGATCCATTATCTATAAATTTATAGTAGATATCACCTACCCGCCTTTGAGGTCAGGTAAAAAAAATACACGCAAATATAAGATGTACGCAGGGTGTACCGCCGTAACAACGTTACACAAATTGTAAATGTTTAAAGTTAATCAGAGATGCAAATGTAACGAAGGTTTTCGTTAATGTTTTTATTTCATTAAATCAAATCAGGTTAATATTCATCCCGTGTTATACGTTGGATTAGCCATTTGATAGCAAGCGTTCATTTTCATGCTCCGCCGGGCCCACATCCTCTACATTGAAACGCTTGCCCTATCACAGGATCTCTTTGTGCGTTCGTTAGTACACGGTATTGTCCTAAAACATCTAGTGCGTAAATTTTACTGATTTTTCTATTGATATTTAACATTGGTTCAGTGTTTTTTAGCGTCTATTTCGCGATTGCCTGTGTAATTTGTCTAATGCATAGTTAATGTTTTTTTATCTACAATGGACTGACACTTGACCTAAATTACACATGGTGATAATTAGCAGTTAGATCTCTTCATCGTTTGTGAAACGTGCTCGACCAAAATACTATGGTTCGCTTACATTGTTTCCCGGAACACAGTAAGGCAGTTATGGTGGCAGATTTATATTATCTGGGCTGTAGCTGCATATAGCCCCGGTATCAAACCAATAACCTCCATGTTATTAGACAAGCGATTAACCAGTGTCCCACGGAGACGTTACAGGAGATATATTAAACATTTTTTAAAAAGAACATCTCTAGAACAAAGAGCAACATTTTCTACAAACAAAAACTTATAGGAGTATGACAATGAAATCCCATTATTAAAATAGCTTTCGTTATTTCAGATTGGTCAAAATATTTAAGTTACGATGATATATACAACAGTACCACTTACGCACAACTGAGTGATACTCGACCGTACAGTGCATCACACAATGGGAACCATAGGTATACTCATAGTAGAAACAATGAGAAATCCAAAGTTAATGATTTAGATGAACATAGATCAAAAGACAAGAATGATTTGCGAAGCACTCATCAGCTGCTAGTTGGGTTTTCTCACGATCCTTATAGATTTTCAATACCCGAAGCTGATTATCTGAAAGGAGTAAGGTAAGATATCATATATGCAAATAAAGTTCCATAATTGTTTACAAATAAGGATGAGGTATTCTTTGACTATCTAAGATCGGGAAAACTTTAAAATGTACAACATAAGAGTACAAGTTAGATTTTATACGATTATGTGATCCGGGCTGTCTAGACATTTAGATTTATTTAACATCCCCACTATTGTTAATATCAATATTTCTTAAATTTTCCAGAAATATGGACCCTAACGTTTATGTAAATAAAAACGAGAATCGTGGAAAGCGGGGTGTGTTGCACTTGTACAATATGATTTTCTGCGCAACTGGCTGCGAACCCTTGGCGTACAAAGGGTATGGATGCTACTGCGGCTTCCTCGGTTCCGGTCGGCCCGCCGATGGGATTGATAAGTAAGTTTACGTCATTGAAGTCCTTAGCACCATTGTCTTAAAGCTTGTTTTCATTTGAGCGCGACTCTTGATTAATTTATACGGCAAAATCCTCTGTTCAGCTGATACGGCTTATCAGAATATATCACAAGCCTATTCAGCCATCTTAAATCGCAGGGATTCAATCCCACAACCATCGCCACTTAAAAAAGTATTTTCTGTTGTATAACAATCTAATTACATCCAGTAAAGTTTCTTCCCGAAATTCATTCTTAGAAAATCAAATTTACTTGCCTGAACTACTATGTACAAGTAGTTAAAAATAAACCTTTCTTCAACAGTTGCTGCCGGCTCCACGACGAATGTTACGAGAACATATACTGTCCGTTTTACACGGTGTACTTCCAACCTTACTACTGGAAGTGCTATCACAATGAGCCGCTGTGCGCTTTGGAGAACTATCAGTCAAGGCATCAGTTCGTCAACGGATGCGCGGCGAGGCTGTGCGAATGCGACAGGAAGTTCGCAATGTGTGTGAAGAGGTACTCCTGTCCACGAGGAAGACCGCTCTGCCACTCCTCGCCACTAAGGCTACTGCAGAATTTGTTAATGTTTCCCTGAAAACATTACTCCAACACATATGTTCCATTAGCGGAACTTTTGGAGACTTACTATTGGCAGGATTAGGGTTTTAAAATTTTACTCTTCACAGTACTCTTGTAGGAGACTGTCTAGATTGGTCCGCCAAACAGTAGTGTGCAAACATTACTGTCTTCCGGTTTGAAGGACACTGTAGCCAGTAATATAACTGGGATAACGAAACTCCAAATCTTATGTCTCAAGACGACGAGCGCGGTATATTCCAGTGTATATAGCTACATTGTTATGAGCAAGCGTATCACTTAACATCAGATGATCGTCTTCACGCCATCATCTCACGGAATTAAAAAAAAGTCATAGTCAATTTACTAGTTTCAATACAGCGAACGAATTTTATATCGCTACTATATAATTAATATAATTAGTTAAAATGCTTCCTAAATTCTATATACATACTAATACTATTAATTATTAGGTTAAGATTTAATATGTAAATTAATCGACGATAAAATATTAAAATCAATACTAATTTGATAGTAATAATGAACTACTAAACTAAATCTAGTTGTACGCCATCAGTGATAGATGTATATAATGTACCAATATACTCAGCTTGTACATTAAACGTATTTTTAAATGCCAATGTTACCAGCTTTATAATTTAATTTACTTAATCTGTAGCTAGGAAGTTGTAGAATCAATTTGTTTAAAATATTATGTATTTTTAATAAATTTATGTTTTATATTATTCGATAATAATGTTAACAATAGCAATTATGGACATTTTAATTACAATTAAAAAATATTTGTTAAAATAACCAAACTGCAAAACTGTTTACACAAACTTTAGATACTAAAATCACTAAAATATATAATAATAATAAATTAGTCATAATCTTCATAGACATGTCCAGCAGTGTACTTCCATTGACTGATGATGAGTCATAATAATTTTTGTAAATATTTTTTTAAATACATATAAAATATTTTGTAAATACTTTAAATATTAATGTTTTTATAATGAACTATGTGAAAAATAAAAATAATGCCACCAATGAATTCGAGTTTTACTTTTAAAGTAACGCCGAAAAGAGAATTATAAGATAAGCGTAAATTACCTTCAGCCTTGTCTTAATATCTAGATAATATAGCATACCCATCAAGTTAGGAAATAACCTCGGGATGGAAATAGCTAACTGTGATTCTCATGGTGTTACGACTGTCCACAGACGATAATGATAACATTTACGATCACGTGAATCTCTTATAACAACCTAAATTTCTCATTAAAAAATAAAATGGGGTTTTTAATTAAAAATGTTTACTTCTTTGTCCAGTCCGATACCACGTTCTAAATTTTTATAACCTTCAGCAGATATCTCGGATATACATCTAAATATTATAAGAGATACTACGGACACGATGCAAGTGACTTGTAAACAAAAAAACAAAAGGAGTTAAGTTACAAAACTGTAACGAAACAATGTTCACTTATTAGATGTTACTAAGTGATTAGATTTGTGATAAGAAATACACTCGACTTATAAAACAAAACATTAAAAGATTTTTGAATAAAGTTTATTTTTATTTAATTTAGAAGCATGCTTTAGAAGTTAACCGCTTGCCTTGTAACACGGAAGTCCCTGGTTCAATTCCGATGGAGTTTAATTGCTAATATTATTGGCTAGCTTCTTCCTTCATATCGTAAATATGCCGTCATAAAGGTATTTATATATTCCAAAGATCATATAAGAGCCGGAGTATTTTGGAGAACAATTTCCGTCTACGGTCTCATTGTCACTTGAAAATATGTAAAAGATACATTGTTTTATAAAGAAGACTATTCCAGGTTATTTTAATCTTATATCATAGTAATAAATCATAATTTTGATAAGAAAATAATGATTTATTGATTAATTAAAACTCTCGAACGATTTCAGTAATTGCTCATCACGACAAGGACTAATCAATTTGTATTCTATAACCAGAAAATTGTTTCACTTCGATTATTATAACGGAATCGAAACGTTTTTAAGTACGGAAATATTCGTGTTAAGGATTGTTTTGTAATTTTATCATTACATAAGCTAACAAGTTACTCTATCGTAAGTACCTTATGCGTTAGTAAATAGACTAACATGATTATTTTTAAATATGAAAGCAGCGTTCAATATCAATCCTGTACTATATGTCAGTAAAGACTACAGACAGTGAGACCACTTTTTTCTTAGATTCAGTAAACAAAGCCTCATTGTCACTTAACCCCAAGTGAAATTAAGATCAAACTATACCCTATTATAGGCAAGTCTGTAACCACATTCCAAAAAATAAAAGCTGTAAAATCCGTATCAGTTTTATCAAACATACATCTGCATGACTATAAGAAGTTACTAGTCAATTACTTTAAAACTAAATCAATAAATAAATAGAAATTTCATATTATTAACAAATTTTCAGATGGCAAAGTTTAATATACTTCAAGCTATGTTAATAACTTTGTTGTTAACAAACTTGTGTTATTCGAGAAGTTTATACAGAAGAAACAATACTTTGTCACCGCCAACGCCAAACAACTGCGTTAACCAGCCGGTGTGCCCATATTACTATCCTGCTCATTATACTTACCCTGCTTACTCTGCTTACCCTACATACAATTATTACCCTTACGGATATTCGTATCCAAGTTATTATTACTATTATCCATATTACATTTACGGTTAGTCGGTAATTGAATATAGATCATATTATTTATTTCAACTAATTAAAATATAAGATCCATGCTCAAATAGTATTTCGCATATTAGAGCGTCGTGATCATCTCCATCACTTCTCCTTATCCTTACAATTATACTTCATATCCTTTCTCCGGCTACTCGGAAACTATCGAAAATTTAATACAAAATCTGATCAAAGTAAATGTTTTATTTTTAACTACCTTACACTGGTTAGACTTTCTACCGTTGTGTATTTATTTTATCTGCGTATCTGTTAATAGATCATTTCTGAACGAAGGATAGAATATGAAAACGTTATCCATGACGAAATATGTATGTCCTCTCGAATAGCATACTCTATTTAAATTTATTTATATCATACAAAATATATTTTATTTTTACAATGAGGGTGATAGCCAGCTCACATTTGCTCAGAATCGAATCAGAAACCTTCGTTAAAAACGGAGCGAATAGTCACTACAACACGAAGCCATACATAAAAGTAACTTTTATGATTATATCGAAAAGAAATTACAACAGAAAAAAAAATTAATAATTTTATGTCCCTTTATAAATTGTTAAGTGGATAAAAAACGTTATGGTCCGTTTAAAATAACACAGGGTCCATATGTTATTTTACGAAAGGGAACTCTAATTTGTTACGCGCGTAATGGAAATGGTGTGTTAAGTTGATAAGCCTCTATTAAACTTGTTTGCGCGGGTCCCTTGTCAAGTTATCCTAAATTAACATTAGAAAATTTATCATATTTGCATTGACTCCCCGCAAACAACTCTACGAAATTAAAAATAACTTAATTCTTTGTTTGCAGTGTACTTATTTCTAACCGACGGGTTTTATGTAAACCCTTTCGGTTTTTAATTAGTGAAACTATAATTTAATGAAAACACCTTCACACTTGGTACTCGGGCTTTGTAATTAAGAACTAATTTACAGGATACGGAAATTAGGTTCAGTATTAATTCGATATCATTGAAACGAAAGCTATAAAAAACATAGGTAATTTATTTATATAATTAACATTGTACAAAATTGTCAGATGTATGAACTATAAGAACTTCACACCGCCGATTATATTCACGGGCCTTCCCTTGTACTTCTTAGATATGTCGCTCTCGATCTTGAAAGAAACAAAAAACAATCGCCGTTGATGAAATATTCACCAAAATTATTGTCCACAGTTGGGCACACGGCTACCTAGTCGATTTACAGCTCGAACGGTACCACTAAATTATTAACAAAATAATAAAAATAAACATCCCAATGTTGGAACTCAGCAGGACTCGTGTTAAGTTACTAATGAAGTTTTCTTGTGCTCTTTTTTAAGCCTGTGCAGTGTCCTCCATTTTTCTTGAAACCGACTGATATCATGGATGTGTATTATTGATTATACAATAGCCTTCTTAATGTGCCCACTGCTAAGAACCTAGACCTTCTCTCGCATGGAGAGTCAAGGCTAATTATCTACCAGTCTGACCAACTGCTGCTGAGCGAATGTCACATGTCCACGAAACTCCAGAGATTATGGGGTGCACTTAAACCCCCCAGTTGGATGATAAGCTCACCTGCGCCTGCAGCTCTTTCGTGCGCTGCATTATCCGCGTGTGCAGCGGACGCAGTTCGGAGGCGCGCGCTGCCGCTGCCCGCCCGCGCTCCGCCTCGCGCGCCGCCAGCCGCGACATCTTGCTGCAGAGGGACAGCTTCTGCTCCAGCTGCGCGGTCAATACGTCTACGTACCTGCATATGACATTAATATACTAATATGCGACTAGAGCAGTAATACACTTGCCAATACTATCATAATAATAACGGCCTTTAACTGCCTCCCAAAAGTTGTAAGCCAAAAACACAAAAACGCGATAATGTATGAATGAATGAATTCATAAAATAATTAATAAATTCCGTTTAGCTGAGTATTATACCGAGTGCTATTTCTAAGTCTGTTAATTGACAGACGAAATCTGATGATGAGGCAACACTCTGGACACCTCCAATCGATAGCTTACCTGGGTGAATGCTTAACATTGTGCAAATGCACAATTTCCGGAGCAATCAAAGATGCGATCGCTGCCTGCACAGTTGCCAACATCGCAGACAGGGCGGACTCGCTCTCCGAAGGCAGCTGCTGCATCAGGGAGAACGACTGATTCTCCGACGTACTTGTCTCATATAGACGCATCTTCAGGAAAGATTCCAGCTAAAAACATAAAAAAAAAAAGAGCATAGATACTAACAGATATTTTTTGTAAATAGTAGAACATTATTATCATCAGATGAACTGAAATGATTTATGTCATTATTTAATTAACTTATTAAACTATTTATTCAATTAATTCCAGTAAAAGTAGTTACCAAACAACGACCACAATCTACAATTTTGATGAGTTATCAATAGATGGTGCCGATGAACAATTTCAGAATTTCTTGTCCAATATATTCTTAATCGATCATAAATAAAACGGTATGAGCAAAATTTTCAACACGACGTGGGTGAATTACAACAAAGTGGTTTTTTATTAACCACTAGAATGACTAGATTTTTCTAAAATACCAAACCTCTAATAGTTGAGCGACTAGTTGGTTACGTGTATTCGGATTGTCTAGAAGCGTTAGGGCTTCTCTACCGGTGGCGACTCCGCCCCCTAAACCCTGCTCCTCCACAACAATTCCAGACTCCTCTAAAGAAATAGCTTCAACATCTGCCGATATATCCTGAAATTTACGTAATAATAAAATATGAATTAAAAACAAACTTCAACAAAAAACACAAAGATATCGAAATGGCTTGATTTGTAAATGGTCATACCTGCTATACGTTTTGAAGAGACGTGGATTCGATTCAGAAGGGATTCGATCAGGTGGGATCATAGTCTAATAGTAATCTATAGGTAAGAATGTTCTCGATTTAAACATCTTTCTTAATATAATATTCGTGAAACAGATTTAGAATAAAATATTGTTACCACATTGTAGTGATAAAGAGAAAAAAAAATATTGTAGTGCAGTGTCTATAATGTCGCCTTAACATTTTTAATCTCTTTACTTCAAGTAATATGACTAGGTACAGCACCCTTCAAACTTAAAGCAACGGTGCTGTGGTGATACCTACCTAGAAGGTCTCCCAGAAAAAACAACTATATCTTTTATTATTTCTATTCATCATTACACAATTGTCAGCATTACAGATCTAACTTTAATTGTCTATGATAAATATAAATTTAATAATCTTTCATAACACTCACAATATCAGTTGTAGATGCATCAATGTTACCCCAATCTATTTCACCACTCGCATCGCCGTCACCAAAATCGATACCGCCTGGCGTATCGATTGAACCGAAATCGATTGCGTTATCACCAAAATCGATCTGCAAGAAAACAAAAACATTTCAATGTATGAGATTAAAATTTGACAAATAATACAGGAATTCTTCAAAAGTAGATGTGAAAGAAGTTAATAATAAACTGAAAGATAATCAGGACGCGTGTAATTACGCCCTAGTTAGCAAATAACTTTGTAAGCATGCATGAGCAGCACAGCGAAATGTATGTATGGCATGGTGGACCAACAATTTTATGAAGATCATTCAATGCAGATGGCATCGTACTAATCAGACAGGAAACCATGTTAGTGGGCCTAAGTTCAGCCTGGGTAGCAATAGTATTTTAAAAATATCTGTTCTATGCTTCAATCTCAAGTATCTGAAGTTTGTTTAAATATTAAAACACTGAAATACAATATTACAACATTCGCGGAAATATAAGAAATAATTATTTCATAATTTTATTATTTGTAATGAGTATCAGTAAATACCTGGTCACCAGCTGCCTTTTCATCAGAAGCCACCTCAATATGAACAGGATCCGGTTCAACACTAACTGGTGGTTCTCCATAAGTCCATTCATACACAGTAGTGTTGCCATGTTCCACTGTGTATTGCAATAATGGCAGTACTTTCTGTGCTTGATCATCTATTATATATTTTGTAAATGCAGAGTATAATTCAATAGCAGGAAGAAGAGGCTTCAGAGATTTACCAATCTGGAATAAATTATCTTAAATATTACATAAAATTAAATACTTTTTCTGAAATAAAGATAACTTTATAAATATTGTTTATTGAGTCCCATAAATGGAAAACTTGTCATTACATATTATTTTTACATTATGAAAAGTGGAATACCTTATCGTATATTTCAGGCAGTTCCTTTAACCTTTCAACTAACTCCTTCTTAATTTTGTTCCCTTCAATTCCTAGCTGCTTGCATGATGTAAGAAATTCTGTCTTACTGGAAGATTCATTTTTTAGGTACTCCAAATTCTTTTTTTCACATTCCTAGAAAGTAGTGTAAATATTTTATTTCAAACATTGAAATATTTGATACATCAAGGATTAAGTATAAGTGAGAACTTTATACCTTTTAAATTATTTATCAATACAGAAAAAGTAGTAGAAATTCTAGTTATTTTAAATCAGTACATAAAATAAATTCACAATAGAATAGTTGTTTATCAGCACTTAAGTATAAAATATAATGTACCTACCAATTGCAATTGCTCTTCCTTGGCTATTTGTTTTTTTAAACTAGGTATTTCATAATTAATATTCCTAACAAGCATCTGAGCTGCTTCTGCCAAATATAAATTTTCTTTTTCATAGTTTTTAGCTATATCCTGCCAGTCCTTCATCCGTTGTGAACCATATCTTCCAAAAAGGTTTCTAGTGTCCGCTTCCGTTTCTTTAAGGATTTCTATAATTTTTGAACAGTGAAAGTAGTTTATGTAGCTCCCAGACAACAGGACCGCAATATCGTTATGCGCGGGCATATCTTGTATTGCATTATTTATTTTTTCTCGTACCGCTATAATATTTTTCTGCCATTCCTTATTAACATGACGACGACTCACGAGCCAATCTTGTAATTTTCCTATATTAATGTCGATTGGAATATTGCTTTCCTGAAAGAATACGTTATATTTAGAATACACGATATAGACAAAGCAAAATTAATTATATAATTTCCTTACATCCATTATGTATTATCATTGAGACAGCACAACATTAAAATAACTTTTTGTTGTGAGTTTACTACTACACCTCTACGTGACGTGTCAACAAAGTGTTGTCAAATTTGACATCATATTCTTTTTTTTTGTAAATGTTTTTACGGCTCTGGATAGACATCATAAATTATTAAAAATGTTGCTATCATTATGAACTGGTATTTACGTTTATCAACTAATAATAATAAACTTGTTTATTTCTAACTCACAACACTGGACACATTGGCCTCGATTGATAACACTGTACAAATAAACAATTATATGATGTTCTTATCTATACATATAGTTTCTACTGTTTTGATAAGTCACTGCATTTAAAGCTCGTTAGATTAACCTATAATATTATATCAAGCTAATTGGTTAATACATCAAAATGTAGAAATATAATCGTTAAAAGCTTCGTTTTGTTAATTTTCTAGTTTCAATAACCATGGAGCACGTAAATTCAAAATCTAGTCAGTAAGTGATTATTACTACAGCTCTAATAGTTTTTTACTGCGATAGTATTTCATAATATTTTTTAAAATACATTATGGATTACTTTTGCTTCTCAATTGAAAGTTAATAATGTTAGAGACTAGAATTTTTCCTTCATACATCACACATAAAACTTGATTATCATGACCATTTGAATAAAATGTGTAATATTAAAAAGTGTAATATGAATTTGTATAAACTAAATTCTAACAGTCAGTATTCGACGTTACAATATTAATGCGTTTTATGAGATCTTTCACGTCTTAAAAAACAATCTATGGGGCAACATCTAAAACTTTTATGTCATTGTTTTTTCTGTTCATACAGCTGTTATTATTTTGTGAACAAAAAATATACCTAGTTTTTATTTTAAAATAATGTAACGTTTTTCAAAGTGTAACAGCACATAAGTTATTACCATTTTTTTACGTCTATTTTCATAGTGGAACAAATCACGACGAAGGTGTTGAGGAGTTGGATGTGTCTGACGATGTTCTTGTGGATTCTATGACTACCATGGCACAGGCATCTATACCTCCGGACCTCATAATGTACGTAATGATTTAATCAATAAATGAAAACTATGTTTTCTGGAGTTATTAAAGATTTTTTTATATACTGTAATTCTACAAATACTGTTTTCTGTTAATTCATTACAGTTGTTTTTTTTTAAATTATCACTGCTTGAAATATGCTAGAATTATGTTTGGAAATTTAATAAAAAAACTTCCGACTACTGTTATAAATTATCATTAATTAAAAATAATTGAATAACTGAACCTTGATAATTGATTTACTTTTGAATTAAAGCATGTTCTATAATACCCGGGTACAAAATCTTTCTAAGTCTATCAAGTATCATTACCTTTTGGAAATTTTTAATTTTCTAAGATCTATTTTACTTAAGGCCATTATAATGAGATCATTATATACAAACTTGACACATTACTGCAAAAAGTAACAGAAGTATTTACTATTAACAAATCCAATACAGTTATTTTATATAATACTAGCTGACCCGACAGACTTCGTTCTGTCAAAAAAATTGGAATGTGGCAGTTTTTTGTTCTTACCTATTTTATAGCCAGCGCAAAAAAATCTGGACTGAACCGTCACTCTGGTGATAGGGCGGTGTGTGGGGTTCAGCTCTATATATGTTCATCTAATAACTAATATTTAAATATTAGTGGGTTCCAGAAGAGTGGCCAAAGTTATAATTATAGTACATAAATTATATTTACTATTATTATTTTATTAGGAACAAATAACTGTCACATTCCAAATCTTTTTGACAGAATGTAGTCTATCAAGTCCGCCAGATGGTAGCGCGGATTGTGCTCGACTGATGTAATGTCGTGAAAACGAATGCATTTTATGTCGCGCGCCGAAACTAAAACAAAAGAAATAATACCGCGAAGCCGACCAAATTGAAAATCAGTAAGAATGATCTTTAGCTATTACATTTTGTGACTATTTATGTTATTATTTCATTCGTTTTAATTTCGGCTCGCGGCGATCTTCCGACGCGCATACGCACACCATTTTGATAGAATAATTGAATTGAAATTGGTTCACTGGTTTACTGGTTTACTGGTTTACTGGTTTCTGGTTACTGGTTCACTGGTTCACTGGTTCACTGGTTCACTGGTTCACTGGTTCACTGGTTCACTGGTTCACTGGTTCACTGGTTCACTGGTTCACTGGTTCACTGGTTCACGGTTCACTGGTTCACTGGTTCACTGGTTCACTGTTCACTGGTTCACTGGTCACTGGTTCACTGGTTCACTTGTTCACTGGTTCACTGGTTCACTGGTTCACTGGTTCACTTGTTCACTGGTTCACTGGTTCACTGGTTCACTGTTCACTGGTTCCACTGGTTCACTGGTTCACTGGTCACTGGTTCACTGGTCACTGGTTCACTGGTTCACTGTTCACTGGTTCAATGGTTCACTGGTTCAATGGTTCACTGGTTCACTGGTTCACTGTTCACTGGTTCACTGTTCACTGGTTCACTGGTTCACTGGTTCAACTGGTTCACTGGTTCACTGGTCACTGGTTCACTGGTTCACTGGTTCACTGGTTCACTGGTTCACTGGTTCCACTGGTTCACTGGTCACTGGTTCACTGGTTCACTGGTTCACTGGTTCACTGGTTCACTGGTTCACTGGTTCACTGGTTCACTGGTTCACTGGTTCACTGGTTCACTGGTTCACTGGTTCAATGGTTCACTGGTTCACTGGTTCACTGTTCACTGGTTCACGGTTCACTGGTTCACTGGTTCAATGGTTCACTGGTTCACTGGTTCATGGTTCACTGGTTCACTGGTTCACTGGTTCACTGGTTCACTGGTTCACTGGTTCACTGGTTCACTGTTCACTGGTTCACGGTTCACTGGTTCACTGGTTCACTGGTTCACTGGTTCACTGGTTCACTGGTTCACTGGTTCACTGTTCACTGGTTCACTGGTTCCTGGTTCACTGGTCACTGGTTCACTGGTTCACTGTTCACTGGTTCAATGGTTCACTGGTTCACTGGTTCACTGGTTCATGGTTCACTGGTTCACTGGTTCACTGGTTCACTGGTTCACTGGTTCACTGGTTTACTGGTTTACTGGTTTACTGGTTTACTGGTTTACTGGTTTACTGGTTTACTGGTTTACTGGTTTACTGGTTTCTAGATTTCAGTTTTCAGATGTCAGATTTCAATTTTTCATTTTCCCTTTTCCCTTTTCCCTTTTCCCTTTTCCATTTTCCATTTTCCATTTTCCATTTTCCATTTTCAATATTCAATATTCCAATATTCCAATTTCCAATATTCCAATATTCCAATATTCCATATTCCAATATTCCAATATTCCAATATTCCAATATTCCAATATTCCAATATTCCAATATTCCAATATTCCAATATCCAATATTCCAATATTCCATATTCCAATATTCCAATATTCCAATATCCAATATTCCAATATTCCAATATTCCAATATTCCAATATTCCAATATCCAATATTCCAATGTTCCAATATTCCATATTCCAATATTCCAATATTCCAATATTCCAATGTTCCAATATTCCATATTCCAATATTCCAATATTCCAATATTCCAATATTCCAATATTCCATATTCCAATATTCCAATTTCCAATATTCCATATTCCAATATTCCATTATTCCAATATTCCAATATTCCAATATTCCAATATTCCAATATTCCATATTCCAACATTCCAACATTCCAACATTCCAACATTCCAACATTCCAACATTCCAACAATCCAACAATCCAACATTCCTACATTCCAATATTCCAATATTCCAATATCCAATATTCCAATATTCCAATATTCCAATATTCCAATATTCCAATATCCAATATTCCAATGTTCCAATATTCCATATTCCAATATTCCAATATTCCAATATCCAATATTCCAATATTCCAATATCCAATATTCCAATCTTCCAATATTCCAATTTCCAATATTCCAATATTCCAAATTCCAATATTCCATATTCCAATATTCCAATATTCCAATATTCCAATATTCAATATTCCAATATTCCAATATTCAATATTCAATATTCCAATATTCCAATATTCCAATATTCCAATATCCAATATTCCAATATTCAATATTCCAATATTCCAATATTCCATATTCCAATATTCCATATTCCAATATTCCAATATTCCATTTTCCTTTTTCCATTTTCCATTTTCCATTTTCCATTTTCCATTTTCCATTTTCCAATAACTGCCTCATTCCAAATCTTTTTGACGGAATGAAGTCTGTTAGGTCCGCCAGACGGTAACGCGGTTTGTGCTGGACTGATGTGATGTCGTGAAAAAGAACTAAAACAAAATAAATAATACCGCGAAGCCGACCTAATTGAAAATCAGCAGTAATGATCTTTAGCTGTTACATTTTGTGACTATTTATGTTATTATTTCATTCGTTTTAATTTCGGCACGCGGCGTTAGATCCTCCGACGCGCATACGCACACTTTTGAAAGAATGATCTAATTTGAACTTTGTGCAGCTGTAATAAAGTTAAAATTGACTCTTTAGCGTTAGGAACACACCTACATTGCTTAGACAGCAGTGAAAGCTTGTAATTTAATATGAACTTTATGAAATAGCAATAAAGTTTAAAATTGACCCTACATTTTAGTTAGAGAACGTTTGTATAGGAAAAAGAAAAGCGCTGTTTTTTAGGGGCTTCCCGGCGATTATTCGAATTTTTCTCAAATTGGCCAAATTGGTCCTGGCGTTGTAGAGTGATGCGCTTACCGACACATATTTGTATTATAGATTAATAATAAATTATATTCAATGACATTAGTTATTAATAATAAATAATAAAGTTGCTTGAGAATATATTTATATGTAGAGGGAGTGACAAAAGGCATAATGTTTGAGAGATATAGAATTCGTTGTCATCCCCACTCCGTGCTGTGTACTGGTGAGAGGTGACACCGGTACACACGTGGAGGGGATCACTTACCAAGTGATAATATTTTTTTTTGGAGTTTACAGCCACGCGGTTTGATACGTGGCCATGTACAATTGACGATATCGAGCGAGACAAAAATATTAAAATAACTATTAAAAAGCAGGGGTTGGTGATAGAAAAGTGAAAATTTAGGGTTGTATGTAGTTTTTGATGCCACACAATAATAAAATAAAATAGAAAAAAAATTCCCAAAAAATAAAAAAAAAATTTTTGGTGTGGGCAACCCTGATCACTTAGAGGTTTGAAAAATAGATAGTAACCGATTCTCAGACCTACTGAATATGCACAAAAAAATTCATAAGAATCGGTAAAGCCGTTTCGGAGGAGTATGGGAACGAACATTGTGACAAGAGAATTTTATATATTAGATTATATGGATGTACATGTTATTTATTACTAGTTGAGTATATTAGGAAAATTACTTATGTTTTAAATGTCCTGTCAAACAACAATAAATTTTATAATTGCTTTTTATTGAAATAAGTAACTATTTGTTTTATTTTTTTTTGGGAATAAAAAAAAATTTTTGGTGTGGGCAACCCTGATCACTTAGAGGTTTGAAAAATAGATAGTAACCGATTCTCAGACCTACTGAATATGCACAAAAAAATTCATAAGAATCGGTAAAGCCGTTTCGGAGGAGTATGGGAACGAACATTGTGACAAGAGAATTTTATATATTAGATTATATGGATGTACATGTTATTTATTACTAGTTGAGTATATTAGGAAAATTACTTATGTTTTAAATGTCCTGTCAAACAACAATAAATTTTATAATTGCTTTTTATTGAAATAAGTAACTATTTGTTTTATTTCATGATTTAGGAAACAATTAAATTATTTTGTTCAACTAGAAGATATTGTGATAACACAGATAATTATTTATCAAATTTTCATTCCTTTTTCTCTATATATGAACACAATCACAGAAGGGCATGTATGAAATTATATTCATTTTGTGCAGGTCAGCAGAATGTAACAATGATGATGACGACACCAAACTGACCCTGGCATATGAAAACTTGTATGAAGTGCCGAGAACAATAGTAGAAAGATTTTCAGATCATATCAAGTATTTGGATATAAGCCATAATAAAATCACGTAAGATTACAACTTACTCATAATTTTAATTGACAAAAGAGAGGCAGAAAAAGATATATAATGATGGAATGGATATATAAGAGCTAAAGTGTGCTAAGCATACTCACTCACAATAATCCAACTTTCATATGTTTGAACACTAACCTAAGACCACTATGTTACAAGTTGAATCACATTGTACAGATATGTCTTGAATAATATTTAATCAATCATGAAAAAAAATAAACAAAATAAGGCAGAATTTTACATAAAAACAGTCAAATATTTTCTTATACACATATTATTATATAACAAGTTGAGCAGAATGATTACCTGATGGTAAGTGATATTCCTGCCTCAATATAACACCATAGAGGATGTATGATTTCTCACATTGTTGTTGACATCTGGCGACAGAATATGATAAGCTTCATTATCCTTAGTATTTCCTCGAGCTATAATGCTCTTCAGGAACACAGCCACAGATACTACAGAGAAACCTCTCTGTATTATCTCTGCTTACAGTGACCTACTGTAATTATAAACAGTATTGTCATTTGTGTATAGAATAAGAGTTAACAGTGAATTTAATATTTTAGTAATTTAGATGCAGTGGTTCACTTCAAGCATCTCACATCGCTCATTGCGGATTCTAATCCAATAACAGAGAACTGCACCCTGCCTCCTCTACCCAAACTTCAGTTGTTATGGTAAGTTTTGCTTTTATTTTGCTAACTCTGTTTATTACTAGAGTTTCATAAGTAGTGTTCTTAAGTTTAAGAGATTGTGAAGTCATAAAAAATTGTCTGGTGTACTAAGTTGGACCGAGCAAGTTCAAACTATTTCTAAATGAAGGCATTTGTGTTTTTCACTATTTATATGGCTCTGCTGCTGTGGCTAATCCCTTGTTTTGTAATAGAGGTCCCTGGTTCAATTCCAAGAACTCATTTAAAGGAGTGTAGCTGTAAGATTACATGAACTCATTTGGCTAGTTACAACTAACACATTGTAAATCTTTTGCCATATAAACTTCACTGAGCTCCAATTGCAGATGTAAGAGCTTATTTATATGGTAAGCTACCACCTCTTTCCCCGTTCTTGCTTATGGGGTCACCATAGGATCCACTTAGGAAGATAATATAAAGTGGAACTTTATACCAACTTTTCATTTCAGGTTGAATCACTGTAAAATTTCATCGCTGTATCCATGGGCAGGGAAGTTAAAAGAATCATGCCCTAATTTGGAGTACATTAGCCTTATGGGTAACCCAGCAGCTCCCAGTTATTTTAATGGTGGCACATTCTATGAGTATTTACAATATAGGTATGTTCATTTTATTTATATTGATACAATACATGTTTCTTATAAAGTGATCTAATTATTGTGAGGCCAAGCTTTTAAAACTATCAGATGGATATGTATTAAACTTTAACTCCTCAGTTTAATTATCAAAAATAATAAGTAAAAAAAAACTTGTTTGTTCTAGACTATTTGTAATATCCAAGTTCCCATCGCTATCGCATTTAGACGACAGAAGAGTGACCGAAGACGAGAAAGCAGAGGCGCAACGCTTGTACAAACGGCCACTGGTTGAAAGAATTGTGAGTCCAGGGTCAGGAGGTCTGTCTCAACTGATGCACGGCTCTGTTTCCTGGAACGCATTTCAGAATAGATTAAGTAGCCTATGGTCAAAGGAGAAGCAGGGCAAGAATTTGCTAATATGACAGCTTAAGAAACTTTAAACGTTATCTTCACTTTTGGATAGCAAGTGATAGAAATTATTTTATAACTTCATCAGCGACATCTATTGCTTTGTTATAGTATACGAAATAAAGTTTACCAGTGATTTAGATTTTCAGACAAAAAAGCTTAGTACTTGTTTAAGAATGTTGTTTATTATTAAGTTATATAAGTAAGTACATTGTGCTCGTCGCCTAGAGAAATATGTTAAGCCTGAAGGAGGATGTTAACACAAGTATAATTGTTATTATATAAGAGCTAAGTTGAAACAACTATGTTTGAAATTACTTCATATGGACAATAATAATAATATATCTTTAAGTGTGGTTTGATGAAGTATGTAGTAATACATAATAACTAATTAAGCGTTAATCCAGTAATTAAATAACCAATTACCTTAAAACATGGAGGTTCCTGATGCGATTCCAAAGCCACGTGTTGTAGAGTTTGATGGGTGATAGTGTTTTTTCGGAGCTTTGTATGTTGCCATATCGACTAAGCTGTGTTTCGGCTGTTAAGTATGAGAGACAAAGTATTCTGGCCGAGCATCACCACCTACGTCCCCGTTTTTCACTTAACCATTTAAAAATAAACGTATTTTAAAAAAAATATTTGTGTCTAATGACTTCTCTTAAAATAATTCTAAACTTTTGGCGGAATCAAAAAACACTTTAGTAAGGATTTAAAAAAAATTGGCGGGAAAAGTTACGTTTCTCATGACGTAAAATTTCGTTATAATATTTTTTAAAATTTCATTGTGTTAGTAACATTTCTAAATAATCATGTTGTCGACATATTATAACATAATGTTGTTTATAAATAAACTCTTTGATTAGATAAAATGTTAAGCGTGCTCTATCGCGTTATGCATCCGATACAGGTTAAGTAAGCCGTTTAACTTATCAATGTGTTACAAATTTATACTTAATTGTAAATATTGGTTAATTGTGATATAATCACAGACAATAATTTGAAATTATATGGGGGTTGTAATATTCAGCAACCGCATGTTCGAATAAAACAATGTTAATGTTATCTTTATAATTTGTTTCATTTCTTTACAAATCTTCCACTTCATCAATAACATCTTACTATAAATACAATCAAATAATGTAATTACTATAAATACTATGATTTACAACAAAATAGGAATTAATAATTATAGTATAGTTTTGATACTATACTCCCGGACTCCTTTTTTTTTATTTTTTTTGTAATTTCGAATTGATTTGGCCGGCAGAAGTATTACAGCTTGGGCGACAATTTCAGGCCGAGTATCCATAGTTTTTGGTCAAAACTGGCTCTAAGTTTAGATTTGCCTTTTTATGGAACCAATAATCGGAAACATCAAAAAAAAAATTAAATTTGTGCGAAATAAAAAAAGTTTTCTCCATTCCTGGGTCATTGAAAACAATGAGCAGACTCGAATTTTCGTTTTATTTTCATAATCCTGATTTCGATATTAAAAAAAAAACGTACATAAAGGTTGACCAAAAAATCAGCTTTACAACTGCATTTAAACTTATTGCTCCACCTAACATTTATTTCTAACTAGGCACCGTTAAAACTTTAAACACTAAGTGGGCCGATAGATGTGTCCGGGAATGTAGTATTCAATGCGGTATTAAATTCTACAAATTGTATTTCACTTACTACAACACTACTTCTTGTCGAATAGTCTAGACCAGCTATTCTTTAACTGATACGCAGCGTCCTATTGGGTATACGAGCAAATTATATTAGTTATTTCTGAAACTCAGGACTTAGAATAGTTAACTTATATTAACGTTATAATGTATTATGTCTACAATATTAAAATGAACCATCTAACTTAATTTATTAAAATGCTCGACAATAATGAGAGAAAAAGGGAATATGTTTTAAAGTTAAGATTAATAAGAGAAACAGTATACATATTTTGAAGTAGGTACAGAGTTATCAAAGTAAAGGTAATGAAACGAAAGTTTGGAAAACTCTGGTCTAGACGGAACCCAATGAAGGTTTAATGGAATAATGCAATATTTAAATACACAGAGTATAAAGAAACAGAATTTTATACTTATACGTATAAAGAAATAATTATACAGAGAGGTAGTAACCGAAAAACTAATTTAATGCCTCGTGCTATAAAATTCTCGATTCGTAACCCATCCACATGAATTTATAATAAAAATAAAACTAAAGAATAAATATTGATAATACCATAAATAACTAATGTCTATAAATTCTTAATGTAAGTTTTAGGAGTATTGTTCGTTCTACCGTTACTTAGACGTTCAAATACACAAAGAACAGCGAACGTAACGCCGAACTTTTGATGAGGTACATGTCCAGTAGTGGACGTCAACCAGCTTATGATTCACAAGATGAAGTCATCTTTATACATTTAGGGACTATAAAAATAAACACCTATGTTATTAGAATAGTCCTTTCCAATATAATCAATAGTTAACACAGATTTCGATAAGACGTCCCTTTAAAAATAGTGTACTTAAACAGTCTCTTGTCATGTTCCTATTTCTAGGAGTTATAAAGAAAGAACCTAGACCATTTATCCACAAATTAAAGTTGGAGGATGACACATGTCCAAGAAAGATGTTGTTCTTCACAATATTCTTCTTAACCGGAGGCTCAAGCTAGATGGGGACCGAACCGCCTCTATGAGACTGAGCTATCACTTTATATCGAACTAATATATATATTAGTTAATCGTACAACTCAAGAATCGGTCTCTTCCAAGCCGTTAGATCCACGAAAGGTATCGCCTCGTAATCCGAGCAACTGTACTTCGGATTCTGTGCAGATTCCATTTCGAATGCTTTCCTTTGTACGTAATTCACACCGTCCGTGTTGTCGCATATCAGTCGCGCCATAGACGCCTTCTTTATTTCCTTTAGCTGGTCTGTAAATAAATTGATCTTATGAATTTAATGTTATCTGTGCCAGGAAAATTAAGAAATCACTGTACTCATGCTAAATCGGAAGATAGCTAAGGTCTATGTTACTTTACTTTCTTTACGGTGAAGAAAAATATCATATGGAAACCGAAGTGTTCCAATGATACTAGCTTTCGTGGTCTTGTGACACCTGCCGACCCCACTTGGCTAGCGTAATGAATAAATGTCCTTGATTCTATTCTTATCGGAGAAGACTCTGAATCCCAGTTATGGGAACATTTAGAAAGATGTTCTTAACTTCACTTTTGCTTTTCCTAGTAGAGAAAAAAAAAGCAAATTTTTTATCGCTTTTGAAAAGGGCAAATGACAAATCCACACAGCCAAATCTTAGTTTTCTCTAATAGTTTTTATAAGATAAACTTAGAAATTACCAGGCGTAAAGGAATGCGGCATTTCCCCGTTGTCATAGAAAAACCTATCTCCGATTCTCGTCCGGTAGAACTGCTCCGCCACAATGCACTGGAACGTCTGTCCTAGGATTGAACCCTTGACGCTTTTCTCCATGATCCCGCCCACGAATAAGTCTATATCGTCTACTGACTCGTAGATTTGCGAAAGTGCATGTATGCGCTGAAAGGTATAAATCACAAAAGAAAGTTCTATTAATACGAAAATTTATTAAAAATAATATGCTAACAAAAAAAAAATTATGGTGTGGTGGTAACTCATCATCACAAAAGGTTACTGATTATATTTAACTTTAAACTTGAAGTATGTTTAAAATAACAGAGGATTAAGTGGGATTAGGTTAGTCTTTATAATATATTCAACCTTCTTTCGGTGAGGCTAAATATAATTTAATTATAATGTCGATGTTTGATTTAATTAAGTATAGAAGCAGTGATAGCTTATATTGTAAGGTCGTACGTCAAGATGCGCGAGTTCAATTGTTATTAAGATTTAGCCTCCGGTGGAGAAAGACATTTTGAGGAAACCCACGTGTTCCAAAACCTTCCCAAAACCCGGATGTCTTCAGCGTAGTGAATAAAAGGCCTAGACTCTCTTATTGTCTTCTATAAAGCATCCTGCTCCAGCAGAAGAAAAATATAATACTGATGTATAAACAAAAAAAAGTGAAAACAAAATAAAAGCAAAACTTACGTCTTGGGGTATTTCTCCGGATAGGTCTTGAAAACTACGCGCTCTCTTCAATCCACAAGTTTCCCTAAAATATACAAATATAAACGATAAGTATAACTTAAAACTGTTAACAATTATATGGAAATTCTGTTAATGATTGTAGATCTTCTTTTTCCTGTATGTCACAAGACCAACAACCTGCCCCCAAACAGAAGCTTGCGAACATTACTTAGTTCCGGTTTAAAGGGTGCTGAATTCATGAAAATTCTGAGGTAACGTTTAACATCTTATATCTGAAAAATCCTAACCAGCATCACCCGTGGGACACGCATATTACGCACCATCACTTGAACATCATACTGCTAAACGAAAAGAAAGCCAAAGAGTATTTAATTTTTATAAGTATAATGCAAAATATAACGTACCAAAAGGAAACATTTAAAACATCCAGAAAAGTATTTCCGCTTACCTGTAGTCGTTATAAGAGGCCAAGCCATGATCTCTGCCTCTTTGTATATCCATAGCAACGAGATCCATTCCCCAATCGTTCTTAAGCTTGAACAGCAAGTTGGTGATCTCCCTGGTGCAGTGAGGATCAGATTCCGCTGCACTCTGCATCAGTATACCGCGCAGAATGTCATCCAACGATTCAGCTGAAGACTCCACTAACGCCGGATTGAAATAGTGATCGCTTAGTCTGAAATATACGGAAAGGTAATGAAAGATCTTTACACAAAAATGTAAATAGATTAATACTAATCTAAAGTTAACTACATTATTATATAATAATTTCCTTATAGGCGCAGCAGCTAACAGTCATATAACACGAAAGTCCTTGGTTTGATTCCAAAGTCACTTATGGAGGAGTTTGTTAGGTAGCAAATTGTTTTTCAGTCCCGCCTAGATGATGAAACTAACCTAAATAGAAAAAAATATATATATTCTGTACATTTGTCAGCAGCGTTAGACGAATCTGGCGATATTTAAATTAACAGCCCTTCCATTATTTCTACTACTAGGCTTTGAGGCCTTCTTTCGCGAAGAGATGATGATCAAGGCCATTTAAAGGTATAGTTAAAACATATATTATTTAAATATAAGTATTTATGTCTTAAATGCTGGATCTGTGTTTTTTCATCGAGATAGTCAACCTCTTACCAGCGTGTTAACTATTTGATAGAACGTTCCTTAGTTATTTATTCATTTCTTGATGTACACATACACGAAAAATACATAGAAATTAAAAAAAAAATCTAGATATAAGGAACAATGACGAGCTTAACCCTAAAAAGAGTTTTCTTCCAGCAAACACAGACAAAGGAAAAAGAGTTATTATAATAAAGTGTGCAGGTGTACTATGGAATAATAACAACAAATACATATAAAACGAACAATAAAACAAATATGTATAAAAAAATATGCTTAAATAGTTATAAACATAATATTATAAATAAAATATGCAACACGAGATGAAGATAATAGTCTTTTACTCTCTTAGTTATGATTCTGTAAGTGTGAAACTATCGTGATTTTATTGCACAAGAGGTTTTTTTCAGTCAGAAAAATACAGGAATGGGAAAACATGCAAATTGTGTATCTTACTTGTACATGTAAGCGCAGTGGTAGGTGGCGGGGCATGCGAGGAACGAGTCCGGGACGACGGAGTGGAGAGAGCGGAAGGCAGCGGCGAAGGAGCCCACCACGGCCGGGTTCACTTCCGGGTTGTAATCGCGACTGTACAGCGAACTGGGTATGATCCGGTAGTAGCGGAGGTAGCTCTCGCCTGATGATAATTTATTACATATGAAAAAATATATCTTTATAACGGTCACGACAAAGTGTTCCCTGTCTACAATACGATCTTATTGGATCTTGTACCTACTAGATGTCATCAACCTCGCCATACAAGTAATGTTAAGTACTTATATTCTTATGATTTACCTAATGGTGTGATAATATTAATGATCAGCTTTTTGTTTTGTATGAAAAACAAACCTGATAATTTAATTAAGATAAATAAAGTAAATATTCTCTACCAAAATTCAACGGTAGCCACTCCTGGTAAGTGATATGCTGTATTTCCGCGATGACGATCTTCCTCGCCTCCTGGAATATCTTCTCGTCGGTCCACAGCGGGTTGAGAGAGCCCAATACGTCTGCCACTCTGTTGTGCTCCCGTAGAAGCAGAGTGTGGATCACAGCCAACGTTGGCGTTTGATTAACTCGACGATCTCCTGAAAGATATTTATATTATAAACTCTTAGATACCTATTATCATTTATATAATTTTGATTTTTAAAACTGCGGCACATTCTCACCAGCAAGGTAACACGGGTCAGTCGCGTTCCTCAAGTCGCATGTCTTAGCATCAGCTGTGGGCAGGTACCCCCGCTTGCAGCCCGGCTTCGTCTTCTCTTTCAATCTCCCGCCGCTTCTTTCTCTTAACTTGGAGGCTAGGATTGGATTCGATCCATAAAGCGGTGATCCATCTAAGAAGCTCGTAACGGTGTTCATCTAAATATAATAAAGTCACGCTGTACATTACAAAATACTTGAATAAACAAACTTTTTGTTAATATTGTTTCAATCCAGAGAAATACAGGTTTATATTTTAGAAGCTAATTCGTCAAATGATCTCACTTGCTCCGCATAGCCTAGGCTACAGTCGTCTCTAGGGGTGGTGACGCTCCTGACAAAGTTGATGCAGCGCACGCCGTGCTGCCTGTAGAATGGGTCGTCTTCCGGCACGCAGATTGGTATACACTTATCGTTCTGCCATTCTGCAGGAAGAACGTCGCGCCCGTTTCCAAAACAGCACTGGATACCACCTTCATCTATAAAGATATTCTGTTTGAGATTGTGCAAGATCTTGATCGTCTATTTCCAGTTCTTTTTATAGTTTTTTAAACAACACTTGTAGACAATTTATGTATTTATTGGTTAATGGTGTCTCATATCTGTTCTTACCGTTTACTTCCATGGCTTGCGACAGCAAATCGTGTGTGACAAATTGTCCCCACTGCATGTTCATGTAAGTGAGGCTGTGACTGGGAATTGGCCGATCTCCGAAGAGGTCAGTGGAAAGGACTCTGGCGTTAGGCAGTGGCCCGCCACTCCTCGCGAGAGGCATCGCGTATATACCTGAATGAAGTGTAACAAAAATATATTAAATCGACTTAAAGCTCCATAGCTGTTTTTAATTTAAAGATAAAGTCAATATAAAAAATAAAAATTTTGTTCTACAAGGCGCTGTTATTGGTAAAAACACTGAGGTAACAATGCTGTTACGTAAAGATCGAAAGTGGTTTTTTTTATTTACTAGTATGGAATATCCCTTCCAAAAGACGAAGCAGGGTAAGTAAGTAAGTCCATAGCTAAACCTTAACCTATTAATCTATCAATAATAACCTAAACCTATTGCAGCCTGTTGATGACCTTAGCTAAACCTTCCCTCGTCCCGGAAGGTTTACCTATGGACATCAACAGGCTGCAATAATTATGATTAAATGTAAGACAAACTGTTCAATTGTTTACCATCGCTATACCGCGGTGATGCGATCCTCGAGAAAGGTGCACCAGCTCGACCCCAGCCGGGTGCTTCACATTATTGGAGGTGCCGTCAAACGTTCGGTACTTGGACTTGACGTAGGGCATCTTGAACGGCTTGCAGTAGCCGAGGTCAGTCACTTTTACCGACTGATTCTCTAAACAATCCATGAATGTGTTTGGAGTTATATCCCAACTGCAAAATGTTAAATTGTTAAAAAAAGGGATTATCTTGATGATGATCCTTTTGATGCAACCTACTTACTGTATATATTTATCTATACACGGTAAGTAGTACATAGAGCAGACTTAACGCTAAAATAGCATTCTGTGCTCTCTATCTTGAGAGGTAAGATGTATTGTAGTTAAGTGTCAATATAAATAAAAGCTAAGAGAAAAGTAATAACCTTGTGTGCACATTTTGATGTGTAGCCAATGTTTTAGTGCGTTTTTATAATTAAGTTCTTTAATTCATTATTACTTTAACGTTTCATGAAATAAAAAAAACGAATTAAGCGAAAATCGTATTGGTTTTAATTTGTAATAAGAGAAAACTATTGTAAAAACAATTCTCTCGTAACATAAAACAAATAGACACTTTTTTGTCTATTCGTGTAGTACGATACAACAACACTCTCAAAAACCCACTTTTCTATTTTAACCTAGTAGTACTGTACTTTAAGGAAAATCGACAGTTACATACAGATTGAGGTCTAACGTATAATTTAGAACAGTAACTATTATTTCAGAAGGAATTCAATCAAAGACTACAACCATATAGGCCATATACAAATAATCGTACTAAAACTTTGAGATTACCAAGAAAGAAACAGATGAGACAAGTACCTCGAACAGATCTTCATCTGTAGTAACTTAGTAGCGGTGAGCAGCTCGTGTGACACTTCCGCAGACTTTCTCTCTTCAGGTGATAGCTTTGCGGAGAAAAAGTGGAACAGGGCTGGTGATGAAGCGTCCAAGCAGACGCCTCCTCGGGCCAACTGGTTTCCGCGCTTGTTTGCTGCCCGGGATAACTCCCTGCCGCATTTAAGGCTTTCGGCGACCATCGCTTTAGTTATCACCCCGCGATCTTCCTTCAAACATTCTAAAAGATACTACACGTGTCACTGACATTATCATAGTTATTTCAATAAAATCTGCTAAGTCTAACAGAAATATTACTTAACATTAAATATAGCTCAAAGGGATCGTCCAAATAAAAATGGTTACCGGACACAAAATAACTTTATTATTATCATCATAATTTCAGCTCATTATTGTCCAACATAAATACCATTAAAATGTATGTATGGGGGTATATTTACAAGGTCTTGTTACATTTTTAACAGGCTTCTCTATCATCGCTTCGAATGTTTATATCGTAATTTAAATGTTTTGTGTTAAATGGCGCGTGTTTTGTCAATTAAAAAAATCTTTCATAATAAGTTTTCGGCAAAATCACAGCATAACTATTTATTAAATTAAAAAAAATATTAGATTTTTTGAAATATTGGATTTTGGTCCAAGAATCCAAGGACATGTGGGAGTATCATTATTAGATTTATTATTATTTAATATTTTAATATATCACGCCTTTGTCAATAATTCCTTTACAGTTCAGGCAACACTATTCTAAATCATCATGCCCGATAATATAACATTTTCAATTAAGTAAGTTGCGTGATAAGTGCGTAATTATTATTAATATATTCATAGCTTGTAGGATAATTCGTTATGTATTTAATTATATATAATATGTATGTTGTGTATTAATATTTTATTTTCTTATAATATATTACTTTCCTAATTCGCCCATCACTGCATCTCCAAACGTTTAGGTTCACATTAATAGAGAACTATTTTAATAATGTATTTAAATCAATTCATATTTATTATTTAGGAATTATAAAAATATTTTATATTTTATACGAACCAAAAATTGTAAACTTGAAGTAAATAACCTAATAAGTAATTTGGTTGCCAGTTAAAACTCACCGAGAGAGTTAGGTGTAAACAAATCCTTAACCATCGCTGTAGCTGTTGCCAACATTGGACACACATCCGCTATCAAATCTTCCAACAAAAATTCCCATCCGGTATTAAAACAGCCACTCACACTTGTTACAAAGAAATATATTAACAAGGAAAACATTAAAACGTTTCTACTGCTACAAAATACACAAACAGCTTTCATATTTATTTACTTTTGTTAAATTGTCTAATTCAAAACTGTAACATTTTTTGCACGGAAATTGACAGTCGAGCTATTATTTTTTTTTTCTCTGTAATATTATTCAATAATACCGTACGTACTTGTTGAAATTTGATCACATAATAGAAATATATTAAAGTCACTTAACAAAAATAACTTATCGTGTCACGTCTATGCTGACGTAATTTATACGAACAAAAGGACGGGTTTTGTTATTTTGTTACAAAATATTTTTTTATCGAGTGATTCTTGCGATATTAATCATGTCGGTTACGGAAATTAGGTTTTGACTTGTTTCAAATAGCGCAAACGTTGCCATTTATACGATAAAATTATGTAACAACTTGTTTCAACGTATTTCATTATGGCCCTATTCTTTGATTCATGAATTTATTAAAATTGTTTATTGAAATAACAAAAAATTAAGTAAAAACACACTTGTTTTCAAAAGCAATGTTTAAAGGTTATTAATTGTGTTATAATACTTATATATAATTATCATTTTTCTCTGTCTGAATACATATTGATCGTTTTACGATTCCAACAAATGTTCAATAAAATCGTACATTCATTATAAAATAAATACGTAACATAACGATAACATTGTTTAATAGACTCAATTCAGTCTTTGTTAAAAACAAATACGCACACGCATTATTCAGTGATAGTGCTAAATTAGAGGTGACGCATGAATCTCTACTATTGTCAATTTGAACGCATGATATTGTAAATACAGCATCAAAAACTAGTGTAGTTATTGTATAGTTAAAGTTCAATCCACACATCATAATCAAATAACACCCAATAATTAGAAGATATTCACTCATTATAAGTCGTTTCCTCATTACTGACTTCTTAGCTAACCTAACCTAAAAATAATAAGGAAAGAGTATACAATAAAATTAAAAAAAATACATTTAGATAATCTGTTTCTTATGATGTGATAGTAAGGATGATGGCGATAAACGTATAGCTTAAAATATTCTGTCTGTATGTTATATATGGCTATGTAGCTCAATGTTCTTAGCAATCCATAATTTTCTTACGGCTAATGATATTTTCAAATCGAACCAGGGACCACGGTTTTACAACATATAGGCGTCACGGATGCAATTTCATACATTAATTTCTTAACAAATTTTTATTTTAGAATATTGTATATATATGTGATATATTAAGTATAACAAAAATATGTTTATGAATAAAAAAAAAACATCTAAAAAACAGGCATCTAATTTAATACAGTTCTTTTTTTATACATTACTACTCATTAACTTACATTGTGTACAATAAAATAACAGTAGATATTTTATTTTACCTTAAAAATTATGATTTCAAAATGTTAACTAATATCATCGCCATCGCAAACTGATACTTAACTTTTTAACGCGAACAAAAGTATTGAAAACGTGGTCCCAAATTTTGCTGCTAATACCGAAAGCTGTGAAAAAAAAACAAAAAGGACATATTAATAATGAATAACTTTATTAAGTTTGTTTACCTTAGACTACAAAACCAAAAACAATGCACAAAGAACATCATAATATGCACCAATGAACGTTTTGTGTCTATTGTCATCTACTTTTCTAATTACTTAAATTTTACATGTCTATAACATTAATATATGTACTTTTTAATATAACAGAAACCATAAACTTTATATTTTTTATTAATATTAATAATAAGAAACATCTAAGTATAAGTAATTTCGAAATTGTGTACATCGAAAAGAGGAACAGATCATAAAAAAGCTGTACCAGTCTTCACTCTATTTCATAATGCTCTCCATCAAAACACATTAAACAAAACTAGGAGTCTTTCAGCAAATTATATATATATTAGTAGCTAATAATGTACGTAAACAATTTAATGTATGTAACTTAAAAGGAATCTATGACAGAGAAAAGTATTAACAGGAATCTGAAGCTATTTTAGACGAAAAGGGGGCTATATCAATTTAATTGTCTATACAAATGTAATGTCCAAACTTCACAGATCTTATAAAATTATTAAAGAAGATAATCGGAGTCATTATAGACGCTTCTAGAAGTTATGGAGCAAGCAACGCCATCATTTCTGAAGGGATGATTATAATCAATATGAAATAGTCTAAGTCTTATCTTTTTTAATCTATTTGTAATTTTATTACTGGTAGTCCGAACGATTTTATTACTATGTAACAGAAAGTTAAACTTGCCTTTATCGTGGTTAAGGAAATGATGATTAGAATGGTACCGCTTCATGGCGTAGAGGTAGCTGCCATTTGGTGGGGAGCCGTGGTGCACGTAGAAGTGCATCATGTCGTAGCAAAGATAACCTATGATTAAAATAGTCAGAAAATAAAAATTTACAAACACCGCATTGTAGTCAAAGCCTGCAGAGACATATGATATTGTCTCGCATAGTAATTCCACTAACATTAACGTCCTTTAAAGCAGAATCAATTAATACTTGTACTACTAACTATACGATTGCTAACGGCGACTTACTGCAAATGGAATTTATTAATAGATAGATAAATTCTTTATTGCGCACATAACACAATAAGGAAAATTTACTAAAACTAGGCTTAAAATCTAAATGTGGGCAAGGGCGGCCTTATCGCTATAAGCGATCTCTACCAGGCAACCCTGTAGGACAAAAGAGAAAAAATATATAAAAAATATATAACTATATATCGTTTTTTTTTTTTAAACAACTACAACTTCTGATAGTTGTTTATATAAGACGATATTTTACATTTTATGCCTTAAAAGATCTTGCACTATTTGACTATGGCAAGTGGAAAAAACACATCATAATCATCACATTATTATATTTGATTTTGCGAGAATTCTTTTCGTTATTTTATTGGAATCTGTATAGGTAATACAACCATTGGATGTTGAATGGAAACTTACCGATGATATTGCCAATAACTGTGATCTCCGGGTAAGAAACCATTTGATACAAGCTGTTGTAAAGGATAACAGTGATAACGGCAGCTGGAACGGGCGGGAACACTTGACGTAACTCGTCAAAAGGAACCTGAAAATAATGTATCATAGCCTTAAACACTAAATAAATTTATGGTCGGAAACAAATAAACTTGATGCAAACGGTTTTACCAATTTATACAAAATTTATAATAACCTATTTTAAAACGTTTAAATGAGCATTAATTAACAATTATGATAATATAAGTGGGGACAACTTAAACAAGTCTAACTTGTATATTATGGATTTGTTAGTTAGTATAATTATGGTAGAATATTATATTCTTCATTTCTGTAGTGTATACCTTATGGTGGATTCCATGGATGAGGAAACTGAGCTTTATCATAGTGGGCGACGTTCCCGGATTGAAGTGGAACACCCATCTGTGCAATGAGTACTCCATCGCAGTCCATATCAGCAAACCCTTTACTATATATTTTAAATATTGGAGTGTGGACATAATGTCCGGACCACACGAATCTACGAAATAAAATTGTATGTACTATTCTATTTATACAGGTAACTATATTACGAGTACATGGATAAGAACTTAACAAAGTCTGAACATTTTTTCTATAACACAACGTAGGCCGTCGGCCTGGTGAAGGTCACGAACAACTTTTAGATGTAGACAGCACAAGACCGATCAGCGAGATCTTTGATATAGACTATGTTCAGCATTGGGCATCGAAAAACTCATGATGCTGATGATGATAATAATGGAGATGATGATGATAAATAAGCAGCTCCTTGATTTGGATTTGTGGTAAAGCTGTTAACAAAATACACTTACCCCCACAATTTATGTATTTGTTGTACGTAGTCACAGTGAGATAAAGTATGATTGGAATCCAGAATATAGGCAGTGTATACCAGCGGGTATAGGTCAGGCTCTCCAGGAGAGGGTTGGAGAATAGACGGCACTGCCTGTGAACAGGACTGTTCACCCACTTGTCGTAGTGCGGCGCGATCGCGTCCAACTGCGCGAGGAGCGGCTTCGACCAGTCCAACCTGCCCTGGAAACAAGAGTACAGTAACCTTCAATTTAGTTCTGTTAAGGTAGTTACAACCGCAGCTTCTATTTCAGCATGCTAACTTTACTGTGTTCCAATTTCGAGGGTGTTGTAGCTAGTAAAATTACTGCAGTAATGAAACTTAACATCTTATTCTGCAAAACTGTGAACATCATTTACTGGATATATCATTCTAAGTCAGATGAATGTCTATTCTTGTTGTTTCTTTTAGAAAACTATAAAAAATATTTTCTCTCTTCCAAAAATAAATGAGTTAGAAGAATATTGCTTAACTCACGTAAAATTTTCTACCAACAAACTTTATGAATGAGCTTATAAGAAGAATCATTAATTGAAATTAAATTACTTCAATATAGTAAAAAGCTTCCCAGACATACTATATATGTTATGGAATATAATTATTAAAATAGGTAAAAAAAACACAAACATAAAAGGCCTCCCATTTTCCCCCACCTTTTTCTTTACCCTCATCAAAGACTAAAAACACATCCGAAAAAAATCCAAATACATTCGTTCTAATGAAAGACATATTGTTTTTTAGTGAACGTTGTTTTTAGACACTAAATTATGATATAACTTATTTGCATTGATAAAGAATTGTTCAACGATTCATTATTCAAAAAATATACACAACACAGACTTAAACATATTACACAGACAAAAAGGTAACACGAACTTTTGATATCTGTTTTTGGGCGTGTAATTAAAAAGACAAAAAGAGATATGAAAATAAAACCGAGCATACCATCATCAGCATTACAACAATATATTTTTAAATTATTACTTAATTGTGTTAGTTTGTGCGTTTTGCGAGTCATCTAAAAAGGAAGCATTAACAATTTGGAGTTGTTAGCATTTTGTAATTGCACTATTTGGATTCTTGTGTAATTATCAGCTGCTGATTGCCAAGGTCGAGGTAACGGAATTTCACGCTTCCAGTTCAAACGTTAACTAACTAATGAAAGGGAAATAAATTCGAATGGATGACGTCAAAGATTATTTACTCAATGTTAATTAGACTAAAAATAGTTAATTGTTATTTTATTAGTCGACGATTCGATCTAAATTCGATCACACTGATGATAAGTTTAAGAAAAGTATATAATCTATGTATCAAAACTCGATAAATATAATTCTAATAAAAAACGTTGCTGACGAACTACTTTAAGAAATCGCTTCAAATTTTCAACATAAATATTATTAATCATAGCAAACAAAAACAATATACGGTAAACATTTTTTAAAAATTACTTTTAATTCATATGAAAAGCGTTAAAACAGTCTTAACTCTGAGTTCTCTTTCAGAATACCTTGAGCAGATACTAAATGCTTTGTGCAGGGAGAACACATGTTCTATTGTACACAACTATTACAACAAACAAAATATAATAAATACACAATATTTCCACTGTTGAGTTTAGAAGCCTTTTACTACGAAGATTCAAGGCTTTTATCTACCACTCGGGTCAAGTGCGTGTTGGCGGTAATATGTCCACAAAACTAGTCCTTCGCGATATATTCATTCACAGGAAGTTCTCTATCAGTGGTAATAGTCGAACCTTCGTTACTCCTCTACACATGTTTCTTGCCCTGTCTTTTCTTTTATGTTTTCAGAATTTTGGCTTATTAGAAATTTACTTTACTTTCTGTATCACATCAGAGGATTCCTATTATGACAGGGGTAATAATATAAAATAAAGAATTTGATCACATGCTCATGTTTTCATAAACATATTAATATTTATTAATTATTTTCTGTAAACAATATTTGTACATTAATGTTAAATAGTAATATGCCATTTGCTGAACAAATTTAATTTCAATGTGTACTTTAATTTTTTTATTATTTTATTGCTTAGAAGATACGTTTCTCTGTAAGCAATACATCACAATTTTTTAGTTAATGAAAACTAATTATCATTGTCAAAATGTTAACTAATGTAAACAAGAATTAACAACTACACTAATAAGTTACGTTTGAATGCGAAGTAGTATATTTTGTCTGTGTCACGTTATTTCAAACTTACCATTATTTCGTAATTACTCTTTTATTATTACTATTAACATTATCTTTTTATTACTAGTGCCAAAAGAAACCATAAGTGATGGTCATAAACAAAAATCATTAATTTTTAATTAGTTTATAAATTTTAAACAAAATTGTTTTGTTGACCTTTCTGATCCTTTTTTTTTTAATTAGTAGCATATATTGAATGTAATATCTTTAGCTATATGCTAATGAAAGTTCTGTAAAATTCAGTCCATCCATTGTTCTGATTAGGCAAAACTATAGTAAATTTAAATATAAGGTTTTTAACAGTTTACTAATGTATTGATATTTTTAGCTTGAATTAAATTTAATGAGCTAAAACTTAACAATGTAACAATCGCAAAATTTTAATGCCGCGCAGGTATAAAACTTGCTCAAAAATTATATTCGCCAGATTTTTTTTTTCTTTATTAGGTGATTACTGCAACAGTTGTCTTTTTTAACAAAACAGAAAATCGTCACAAATTAGCATCTACGGATAATCTATAATAGAATAAATATTAACAAAAGATTACAAAGTTCCGTTTTAGGACTGATTAGACAAAGGTGCGTACGGTTAATGATGCACAGAATACATAGCTAAAAACTGGGCGTGAGTGTAACATAAATTTAAAGAGGATAAAAATAAATTTTTTAACAAATTTTTCGCTAGAACCCAAATCCCGAATGAATTTGCTCTCATAACACGAAAACATAGAAAATTTTCTGTATCAAATATAGACAAAGCAGTAGAGACAAACTGCACCAAACTTAAATAAGATTGATATAAGATTTTTGCGTATGTGGTATATAAAAACTTCTGAAAAAGATTAGTGTAATTGTATTAAAGGTATTTTCGTATATACGTAATATATCGCAGATAGAGCACGACGAAGTGATCTCCATTTTAAAAAGAATTTTACATGTTTTCTGTACTTCACTTTGTGTTGTTTTTTATGCACAAAAAAATGGAGATTTTATAGTCTTTTTAACTCAATTTAGAGACTGTTCAAAAATAAGGTCCAAATCACTTCTAAGTATCTTTATTGTATTGAATTTTATTCCGTCTGTGCTACATAAAACATAATATTACAGTATAGTCAATAAAAAAAAATTTATATGTCTTTGCGTACCCCGGAAAGCAAAGACAGCTAATGCTGGATTTGCACCGACTAAAGACTGTTTGATGGCTTTGTAGCAGGGTCACGGTAATTCTTTCGCGTAAATTCTCGACATGGTCAGCACAAGCTTAACATCGTACAGAGGCTATGGTAGACTGAGGACCTGGTTTTGCGCTCATTAAGCTATAATTCCGCGATGGATATGAAATGCGGCATAACGTATGTTTCCCTCCCTTACTTGTATCACCTTTTCATGCACAGGTAAATCAAATCAAAAATAAAAATAATACGTGTTGTTTACCTCCAATTCCTCCAACATTGCAATTTCTTCACCATCTCGATTCGCTTCCTCCTTTGTGATTATCCTTCCGGTTTCGCTGACCGCTCCGGTCAGGTTACTATCCTGCCCACCCTCACTGACCTTGAAGTCGCCCAGCATGTAGTAAGCGCTGCGACTGTGCCCGAACGACTTCATAGCTTGCACAATCGACTTGCCCCTATACATTTCTAAAGTGTTCACACCCCCAGGATGATCCTTTAGGAAGCGCTTCAAATTGTAATTGTTCCCGTTGTAAACAACAGGGAAGTCGTTGAATTTGGCAACCATAGCGTCAACCACCGGCGGCGCACAAGTGAAAACTAACTTATCACCGAACTACCGTAAGTTATTGCTGAAGCATTCGAAAACTTACCATAGGTGAACGATAAAATTTAAAACCAGAGTTTACTTAACATTAATAAAATTCATTAACACGAGTTTACGTAACCCAGACATGGAATATCCGGGGAGGGGGTCTAGGATTGTCTTAGAGGAAGTGCAGAAAGATCTCTAGAAAGAGAAGGATAAAGGGGAAAAAAAGTAGGGGAGAAGAGTGAACTTACGTACACTGTACACTTAGCGATAACATTCATTCTGTAACATAAAGCCCTATTGTATTTCATAGTGATTTAAGAAATAATTTACATGTAAAGTTCAATCCGCTTGCCATTGTACTACAGAGCGGTTGTCTGCCTGTAGAATAAAGTATTATTTTATAAAAAGCTTCTTATTGGGTGCAACAACATACCCGTTCCTCTCTGACACACCACACCATTACATGGGACAGTAGTCCCAGAGTTTTATTTACAAAAACTCATCCGCCCGATCGCCCAACATAACTGGCGCAGTCGTAACGGATAGCATCTCCGGAAGATTCGCAACAGCAACAAATCGTGTCTACGAATCCGCTCAAAATCGCGAATACGTCCGGCATCGATTCTACAAAAGAACCTACAACGAGCATCGGGTGGAGCAAAGAAACTCGCAACAGCAACAAATCGTGTCTACGAATCCGCTCAAAATCGCGAATACGTCCGGCATCGATTCTACAAAAGAACCTACAACGAGCATCGGGTGGAGCAAAGAAACTCGCAACAGCAACAAATCGTGTCTACGAATCCGCTCAAAATCGCGAATACGTCCGGCATCGATTCTACAAAAGAACCTACGGTGTAACCAAGAGGTTGAAGACAGACAACACGCAGCAGCGGATTCCTGGAATAGCACGTCCAGTCGCAGGAAGAGAACTATATGGACAGCAGGATGCTCTATATGGGTTAAGGAGATTTTCTTACTCCGAGTATTTCCTTTATGTACCATCCCTTCCTCGAAAAGTGTAAACTCATTGATAGGTATTGCAGTCAGTATTAACCTTTAATTAGGGTGTACCTTGTACTATTGGTTATAATCCCGTCGGTTACCAAACTTTTCTCCAAATAGATAAAATTTCTAGCGGAAACGAAAAGGGTTAATCGTAGAAGTTGGCGCAGGGTACACAAACGCAAAGCGTACCGATTATTGAAATAGATCAGTCATTGCTTACGGCTAGTGCCGAATACGCAAAAATCAATGACTTTTGGCCATCCTATGATGAGAACAGAAGACAATAATTCTCATAAAGGCAGTAGAAAATGTCTTAGAAATTGTTGACAATAAAAATAAGGATCCTAGCATCGGATTGCTTATAATAAAAAAGTTGGTAGGTTAGAGCAGCTGAAGTTTTTTCAGAGGTGTCCAGTTTTAAAACTTGGCCCAAAATTAAAAGTATGTTAAAAAAACGATTCGGTGAGACTCGTGACGAAATCACGCTAGTCCACGATCTTAACAATTTATATAGAAATAAAATGGACTTGGATAGTTTTGGCGATAAAGTTAGGTACCTTACTTACACTTTAATTAATCTAGATCCGTTAAAAAAAGAGTTTTACGATAAAAATGGTATCAACACATTTGTGAGGCAACTAAGTCCATATGTATCACTCGCTACAAGGATGCATAAACCAAGTAGCCTCGAAAATGCTATTCGGCTAGCAATTCAAGAGGAATATACTCGTAAATTAAAATTATACGAAAAATAAGAATAACCTTTATAACTATAGTAATAAAGTAGAGCTTACGTCAAAACCGGATTATAGTAATTATAGCTCGTTTTCAAATAATAGATTTGTAAACAAATCGGACCCGCTAACTCCGACAAAAAAAGAAATTAAGCTAGAACCATATAAAAAAGTCAAGTATGAAACAAACGCCGAGGCATTATCACGTATAAATATAAAAGCTCTTGACATTACCTCTCAAGAAACAGGCGACCAATCGATAAATAAATTTATTGAAAACTTATCGGTTCACCTCCAAACATTCCTTTTAGTAATAACACCGACCTCACCAATATAAACATATCCACTCTTTTTAAACTGCCGAGCACTTCAAATCAGAACAATGAACAAACAGAATCTGATAAAAACAAGACGTGATTTACTGGTAGAGACGCAATTGATAAACAACTTAAACAACTTCACATAAGAAGCTCTCCTGGTATCGATATCCACAATTTAGAGAAAAGTAGTCATGTTAAAGCTTATACAACTAACGAAACTTTGAATTTTATATTAGAGATACAGTGGTCATGACAGAACTGTTTACACATCCTACATCTATATACTCAACCCTTTACCTAGATAACTTTATACTTGTTCCCGGGCATCCTTCCACTATACTCGGTAATAATGAATACGCATACCCTCAAGAGCCCTGTACACAAAAAACCAAGAGCTCCAGATCTGCAAATACTTGAATTGGCAACCTTTACAGTTATCAAAAGATTGCATTGTACAAACAACCACATAAAAACCTAAATAATGTAAGAGTTTTAGATGCTGAAACAACTATAGAAAACAACAAGTTACTACAAGCAAACCCTGTTGGCTTACAATGGTTTTACGGATACTACTACAATTAATCACTATCGTAAGTTATGTCACCAGAAGTGCAGTACAAAGAGTCAAGTCTCGACGGGCAACTGTACAGCACAGATTGCAAGAAGCTCCTAACCTAAGGGTTGAAGATTCACCCCAACCCTCAGTTCCAGTACGCTTCGTTCTACGGGCGGAGGAGTTACGTAACCACAACATGGAATAAGTGTAACTTAAGTACTGTACACTTAGCGATAACATTCATTCGTGTAAACATAAAGCCCTTATTGTATTTCATAGTGTATTAAGAAATATGTACATGTAAGTTCAATCCGCTTGCCAGTGTACTACAGAGCGGTTGTCTGCCTGTAGAATAAAGTATTATTTTATAAAAGCTTCTTTATTGGTTGCACAACATAACTAGTTCTCTCTACACCATTACATGGGACAGTAGTCCCAGAGTTTTATTTACAAAAACTCATCCGCCCGATCGCCCAACATAACTCACGTCAAGATTTTATTTTAGTTTTTGTTAATTTTAATGCACTTCCTGGTGATTAATTTAAAATACTTTTTGTCTGTTGCAACTGTTGTTTCGTAAATAACATTTTAATAACAAAAAATGTAGGTCGGAAAATCGTACAATAGATTTTTGGTTACGTTCAAATCACTGTGTAAAACAATTACTACTACTACATACAGTGGGCAATTTCTTGGCCCGCCCGAAGTGAACTGAGGTCTTGTATACACCTATATTCCGTTGTGATCAAACTGTTAATTTTCTGTATTTGTTACGCCATTGTAATTAAAATGCCATTAACTTAAATAGAAAATCAATAATCGATAGTAACACTCCGCCAGTGTTATCGAAATTAAATGTCTTATACTATTAATCATTTATATTGATATAACAATAAGATGGACATTCCATAGAGTGCAATGCTTTCCCAGAATATTCTTGATTATATGCATGTATCCCGGAACACAGCAGTGCTCTAACGGAGACAGATTGACACTAGAAATGTGTTACCACTTTTATATTATTAATAAAACCTCACCCATTAAAATTCCTATGTAGCCTCAGATTTATACAGTAGAAGCTACATGTTACAAGCGAAGGCCGCTGCGCCACGAACACAGTATTTGAAATGAGTAGATATACATACAAATACATAAAATTATATACGTGGCCAAAATTATATAAGGAGAGGATGGAAATGGAGACGAAGAAGAACCTCTATTTAACTGATCTTATACCTACAGTAGAGAAATTCTTCCTCTTAGCCCGTAAACAATCCAATAATACTACCGCAATAAGTTAAGAGTTAGTATCGAGTTAAGAGTTTCGAAAAACTAAAGACCAGATTTCATGAACACCAGCAACAAGATGATGCCGATTAGGATAATATTATTACCTCTTCATCTCATCTGTCTTGTTAGGTCCCGAATTGCGTTTTTAAAATTATTTTGTCATTCTGATTTTTTGTTAGTTTTTTTTTATAATTAAAGATGACGAAAGTACATTTAGTATCGGATACGTCATCATTATTTCCTCCATTTCAAAGTAATTACTGGTTTACATTATCAAACTTTTTATATTCGACGCAACGATGAGTCAAGCGGGAAGTTCACCTGATAGTATACCTACTATCACAATAATCTTACGTCTACTTACTTCGTTTTAGTGAGCAACACAAAATTTATTTTGTTTTTGTTTCAAATACACTATTATTGTTAAACCATTACCGACTGTACATGAAACATTTAAAATTCATTGTAAATAATTGAGTGCAGACTGCTCGACGTCCACGGTGCATCCTTGACGAAAGATCGATATCTAAAAATTACATTTTCATATGCAATTGCAAATTTCCATACCATACATAGCCTAGGTGATTACGGCCCATTTTATAACCACGATATTCGTGATGAACATTTTATTATACGTGATTCATATTTCCATTTAAGAAGTTATACACGTACAAAATAACATAAAATACACCTAACAGCATACAAAAAATGGAAAAGCTAATTAGAAAGTTACTGATTTTGGAATCGATGTAATCTTAATTTCTCTTAATTGCAGCAGATTTATACTTTTCGCAAAAAATTCGTCGAAATACCAAATCGTTAATATTTCATTAAAAAGACATTTTTTTTTTCAAACAATGGTATCTATATAATAAAAAATGAATTGCTGTTCGTTAGTCTCGCTAAAACTCGAGAACGGCTGGACCGATTTGGCTAAATGTGATCTTGAATTATTCGTGGAAGTCCAGGGAAGGTGTTAAAAGGTGCGTAAATATGGAAAAAGTGCCCGGAATATGGTAAAAACAACAATTTCTCTTTTCCATTAAGGTGACCAGATTTTTAGATAGGCAAAGCGGGACAACTTTGAAGGAGTAATAATAACGTAACATTTTTTTTAGTTCCATCATAAGTACAATTTATAAATATAAAAATGTATAATATTTTATTCCTTGACATATTTCTATCTAAATTTCTTTTAGGGTTAAGGTCGGTGACATACTTTTTGTCATTAATATAAAATATTAAGACTACGAGTACTTTAAGCTAAGTTTAAGAAAATTTATGTATTTATGAAACATACAAATAAATTACTTACGTTAATTTTATACGGCAAGAAGCAGATTTGTAATATTTATTTATTTAATTAGCTTGCTAGCACGCAGTACGAACACATACATCATCTGAGAGACAAATACAATGTAACTGGGTAGCAAAAGCAACATGCTACGCAAAACAATGATTTTCATAAATAAAAAATTTTATTAATTCTAAAAGTCGGGACTTTTGAAAAACGTCGCGAGTTATGTTGGGCGATCGGGCGGATGAGTTTTTGTAAATAAAACTCTGGGACTACTGTCCCATGTAATGGTGTAGAGAGAACTGTTATGTTGTGCAACCAATAAAGAAGCTTTTTATAAAATAATACTTTATTCTACAGGCAGACAACCGCTCTGTAGTACACTGGCAAGCGGATTAAACTTTACATATAACTTGTTTCTTAAATACACTATGAAAACAATAACGGCTTTATGTTACAGAATGAATGTTATCGCTAAGTGTACAGTACTTAAGTTACACTTATTCCATGTTGTGGTTACGTAACTCCTCCGCCCGTAGAACGAAGCGTACTGGAACTGAGGGTTGGGGTGAATCTTCACCCTTAGGTTACGAGCTTCTTGCATCTCGATGCTTGTACCGTTGCCCGTCGAGACTTGACTCTTTGTACTGCACTTCTGGTGACATAACTTACGATAGTGATTAATTGTAGTAGTATCCGTAAAACCATTATAAGCCAACAGGGTTTGCTTGTAGTAACTTGTTGTTTTCTATAGTTGTTTCAGCATCTAAAACTCTTACATTATTTAGGTTTTTATGTGGTTGTTTGTACAATGCAATCTTTTGATAACTGTAAAGGTTGCCAATTCAAGTATTTGCAGATCTGGAGCTCTTGGTTTTTTTGTGTACAGGGCTCTTGAGGGTATGCGTATTCATTATTACAAGTATAGTGGAAGGATGCCGGGAAGGAAGTGTAAAGTTATCTAGGTAAAGGGTTGAGTATATAGATGTAGGATGGTAAACAGTTCTGTCATGACTAACTGTATCTCTAATATAAAATTCAAAGTTTCGTTAGTTGTATAAGCTTTAACATGACTACTTTTCTCTAAATTGTGGATATCGATACCTGGAGAGCTTCTAATGTGAAGTTGTTTAAGTTGTTTATTAATTGCGTCTCTACAGTATAATAAGTCTTTGTTTTTATCAGATTCTGTTGTTCATTTTCTGATTTGAAGTGCTTGGCATTTTAAAAGAGTGGATATGTTTATATTGGTGAGGTCGGTGTTGTTACTAAAAGGAATGTTTGGAGGTGAACCCGATAAGTTTTCAATAAATTATTTATCGATTGGTCGCCTGTTTCTTGCGAGGTAATGTCAAGAGCATTTATAGTTATATTTATACGTGATAATGCGTCGGCGTTTGTTTCATACTTGACTTTATATGGTTCTAGCTTAATTTCTTTTTTTTTTATCGGAGTTAGGAGTCCGATTTGTTTATAAATCTATTATTTGAAAACGAGCTATAGTTACTATAATCCGGTTTTGACGTAAGCTCTACTTTATTACTATAGTTATAAAGGTTTTCTTATTTTCGTATAATTTTAATTTACGAGTATATTCCTCTTGAATTGCTAGCCAAATAGCATTTTCGAGGCTACTTGGTTTATGCATCCTTGTAACGAGTGATACGTATGGACTTAGTTGCCTCACAAATTTGTTGATAGCCATTTTTATCGTAAAACTCTTTTTTTAACGGATTTTTTTTTTTTCTTAGCTTAATTAAACGTTGTAGTAAGGTACCTAACTTTATCGCCAAAACTATCCAAGTCCATTTTATTTCTATATAAATTGTTAAGATCGTGGACTAGCGTGATCTCGTCACGAGTCTCACCGAATCGTTTTTTAATATACTTTTAATTTTGAGCCAAGTTTAAAACTGGGCACCTCTGAAAAAACTTCAGCTGCTCTACCTACCAACTTTTTTATTATAAGCAATCCGATGCTAGGATCCTTATTTTTATTGTCAACAATTTCTAAGGCATTTTCTACTGCCTTTATGAAGAAATTTATTGTCTTTCTGTTCCCATCATAGAATGGCAACAGCTCATTGATTTTTGCGTATTCGGCACTAGCCGTAAGCAATGACTGATCTATTTCAATAATCGGTACGCTTTGCGTTTGTGTACCTTGCGCCATCTTTCTACGATTAACCCTTTTCTTTTCCGCTAGAAATTTTATCTAATTGGAGAAAAGTTTGGTAACCGACGGGATTATAACCAATAGTACAAGGTACACCCTAATTAAAGGTTAATACTGACTGCAATACCTATCAATGAGTTTACACTTTTCGAAGAAGGGATGGTACATAAAGGAAATACTCGGAGTAATGAAAATCTCCTTACCCCATATAGAGCATCCTGCTGTCCATATAGTTCTCTTCCTGCGACTGGACGTGCTATTCCAGGAATCCGCTGCTGCGTGTTGTCTGTCTTCAACCTCTTGGCTACACCGTAGGTTCTTTTGTAGAATCGATGCCGGACGTATTCGCGATTTTGAGCGGATTCGTAGGACACGATTTGTTGCGGTTGCGAGTTTCTTTACTCCACCCGATGCTTCTTGTAGGTTCTGTTGTAGAATCGATGCCGGACGTATTCGCGATTTTGAGCGGATTCGTAGACACGATTTGTTGCGGTTGCGAGTTTCTTTACTCCACCCGATGCTTCTTGTAGGTTCTGTTGTAGAATCGATGCCGGACGTATTCGCGATTTTGAGCGGATTCGTAGACACGATTTATTGCGGTTGCGAGTTTCTTTACTCCACCCGATGCTTCTTGTAGGTTCTGTTGTAGAATCGATGCCGGACGTATTCGCGATTTTGAGCGGATTCGTAGACACGATTTGTTGCTGTTGCGAATCTTCCGGAGATGCTATCCGTTACGACTGCGCCAGTTATGTTGGGCGATCGGGCGGATGAGTTTTTGTAAATAAAACTCTGGGACTACTGTCCCATGTAATGGTGTAGAGAGAACTGTTATGTTGTGCAACCAATAAAGAAGCTTTTTATAAAATAATACTTTATTCTACAGGCAGACAACCGCTCTGTAGTACACTGGCAAGCGGATTAAACTTTACATATAACTTGTTTCTTAATACACTATGAAAAACAATAACGGCTTTATGTTACAGAATGAATGTTATCGCTAAGTGTACAGTACTTAAGTTACACTTATTCCATGTTGTGGTTACGTAACTCGCGTGACGCGGAATTAATTGTGAAAAAGCGGAACGTCTGGTCACCTTACCTTATATACATAAAACGTCAAACATTTGAAGTTCGACCCGTCATTTAGAAACCAAATACAATTTAAAAGAATATTTTTGATTTAGACATTGACATTGACAACCAACAATTTCTGATGCAACTATAATATTTTAAGAGAAAAGGGAGTAACATGGCGGACGAATTGACCACGTAGACAATTTTTTAAGTATTTTAATTTTTTTGTTTTATACGTGTACACATGACATTGGCTCACGCAGAAACCGTACTCATGCCATTAATTGGGAAGAAGAATATTTTACTTTAGCGGGAATCTGGCTTAAGGTGGAATTGCCTCGGTTCATTTTTATTTTTTTGTGCATAATGCGTTTGAATTGATAGATGATTGGTTATCATGCAGTAAATAAGTGTGTTCGTGTGCAGCGATTATAGAATCCAACTGGGAACACCACTGTCCTGAGTACAGATGGTTCAAAATAGTAGTTAAGTGTTAACTTTACTTTGTTGATCGTTTGTTATAGTGACACTATTTACCGCTGAGTGCCGAGAACTTTCCTTACTTTGATTATCTACAATTTATAATACCAAGGAGAAGACGTCCTGACTTAGGTCGTCGAAGTCAATCAACGTGTGCATTTAAATATAATAGAAAAACCAAATTAATAACGGGAATTTCTTTTGATTACGAATTATTTTTTTCTGGTTAAGTTTTCACAACATTATTTACTAAAGTTGAAACAGCCTGGAATTATCAATAAGCTTTTTTATTTATTGATTTTGAGGCAAAACGAAGTTTGCTGGGTCAGCTAGTTTGTAATAAAAATAATGACGTTATATATAAAAAAATATTTATCATCCGAATCCTCCATGTAACTATATTTTATGATTTTTACTACTTATTATTTTTATCTACAGTGAGCTAACACTTGAACTCAATTTCACATGGTGTTAATTGAGAATAGGAATGGTGAAGCGCACTAGCCCTGAATACACAGGCTCTTATATGCTGACAACCGGAACACAGTAATGATGTGATGGAGACAGTTTTGTAATACAAGGGCGATAGCTAGTCAGATAGTTTTGTAAAAAACTTTCATCCAAACTCTACATGTGGATGCAGAATCAAACCAAAGGACTCCGTGTTCGTAGGTAAGCCGTTAATTGTGGTGAGCAGTGATTGTGATCTTATGAACAGACAATTCAATTATATTTGTATGTGGAGATTCGCTACATTATTTTATTGCAACTCACTCATACCTAAAAGTTGTACTATTTTGTTTTGCTATACAATTTACAATTTTAAAGCATCAAAGAACGATTCAGACCACGTACCGTTCTGCTGATTTTTTTCTTTTCATGCAACGTATAAGGGACGTGGTACCAAGATAATACATTAAATAAACCTTTTATAAAAATAAACTTTAATTATTTGTGGAGTTGCGTCGCTTAATTACGTAGTTCGCGTGGCCACCTTCCAGCTCCATCATCAGATCAGCTCTATGTCGTAATAATATTGCATTGTCATCCGATTTATACATGCATGCAAAATTTAAGATCAATCGGAAACCGGGAAGTGGATCAAATTTAACTTGCAAGATTTGATTACTGACAACGGGACAGGTGAAACTAAATAGAAGCTTATAAAACAGTGCCATAACATGCGTCAACTATGATTCGATTATCAAGTAATCCGAATCCGCTAAAGATTAATCTGTTAGGTATTGTTCAATCAGATACTTCCTTTTTCATTTAGTAAAATAGTACGAACCTTTTTCATTTAGTAAAACAAGTACGAACAAGTAAGTTACAATACTTTGTAACTTAAGCCACATGTAACGGTTACTAAGAAAATATTAACCATTCATTTTGATTTGTAATATTCAAAAATCCTTTACGCATGTAATATGTATTAAAATTAATAATATATTCATTACAAAATACAAATAAATAACGTATCTATTTAATATTACCATGTATAAAGTATAGTATCCTATACTACCTATACGGTGATTCAATGGCTAAATTAATAATCATTTAAATTATGTTTTATCTTTATTTCAGTTATAAATCGAGATTATATATTCTGATTGCTAAGAAAGGAGTAACCGTTGGTTTTTGGCAATTTTGTAAACGCTGATTATGTAGACAAAAGTTGTAGGTACTTGAAAAAACCTGATTGCCCAGATACAATTTTTGTACATATCTGGGCTAAACACTATAAAGTAAAAGTATTAAAGTATTTTCAATACTCATCGTGAAAAACTATAAAATTAAGGTTGTTTTTTTTTAACCTTTTTGTGCACCTATCTCGTAAGTTCTTTGCACAACCCAAGGTAGACTGGTAGATAATTCCAAAGGCATTAAATCATCCTGCAAACTTTGAGAGTATAAATAAATGAGAGATTGAGAGTATAAAAAAGCAAAATCCACCGTACAAAAGGAAAATACTAATAATGTACATAAAAAAAAGTATTTAGAAACATCCCCCTATAGCCGTGTCTTGTAAAAAAAGTATAAGATACTTTTTACGCACGGCCATCTAGTGTGCGCGTTCTTGGAGCAACTATATAAGATAGATAGATAAATATTCTTTATTGTACTCTAGTAACAAATTTTATAAAAGAAATAAATAAGTCAGAACAAAAATGTACAATAAGCAACTGCCTAGTTTTAAAACTTGATCGCGCAAATTGGTCCATCCCTAGTGTCCATCATTACAAACGTCAAAGAGCGAAGCTTGTGATAGCTTGTTTGCTCGTAACAATATATATTATACGACTTAAATCACTGTAATCAAGTTGATTAAACTGATTAACTCTGTTAATTGGTTGTTGTCGATGTATTAAAGGTTTTGTGCCGTGTTTTGTCTTTTGTTTCAGCGCAAATTGCGATGTGCGTTGTTTATGTTGATTGACATATACTTATGTTGGAAGATTTCCTAAATAGATCTTTCATGTTGGGTTTAAAAATAACATAGTTGTGTAGCGACGGATCGGGCGGCGGCGTCTGATCTCGTGAATCGGGGCCCTCACCATGGTCACTAAGTTTGCTCTCAACTTTGTCCTGTTTGTACTAGGTAAAAAATATATTATTGTTCATACATGATACATTTAAACATTATCAAAGGTTGTATTAGAGACATCACAATGTCTTCACTTATAATGCTTAAAAGACGTCATTTATCATAAAAGTAGTTACAGAAATATTCCAAAAATTCTGTTGCTCTCTTTGTTGCTATGAGATATTTAATATGATAATTGTTAAATTGACTAATTGTTCATAAATTAGCATACAAAGCTCTTATGTTTTGAATTTTATGTTAATAAAAAGCTATTAGTCAATAGCTCATTGACCAATAAATACACTTCATTAAACAATTACATTGTTACTGTACTGGACTTATAACATTTTATCCACATTTGTAATCATCCAAATATATAGCTTTTTTGTTTTATGTGGTGAAAATGCCTTTATATCTATTTATATCTTATCTATATTTAAAGAAATGCACTAAAGTTGTAATGATTATGATGTTCATAGAAAATATATAACTCACAGATTATTTTACAGGAAGTTCTTTTTTTTATCATCTGTAACAATTTCTGGCATGATTATAAAAAAAATAACAGGATCTATAGTGTAGTGTATATAATATATAAATAGTAATTTATTTACTTTAACTACCTCCCTATATACTTAAGGATACCAAAAAAATTTTTTCAAACCTTTTTTTTGTATTGAAGGTATACAAGGAACAACATTAGCAGCTCCTCCTATGGATGAAAATCTTCCACCCAGGCCTAAAGGAGGTGGTGTAGAGACCCGATACTGTGAATTTTTTAATGACTCCTCAGCTTGTGATGAAACAAAAAACCCAGACTGTCCTCCTGCTGAAGTAAAGAGAGATGAATGTCAGGCGATAGAGAGTGACAAGAGCAACCACTGTTTCACTCTTTGGCACTTTAACAATGAAACAAATAAAGCAACTGTGAAAGTCAAAGGGTGCTTCCTGGATACTGTAGCATGTAATGATAGAGCTTCAAACTGCAGACTTCACAATGTCAAACTGCCATTACTCCATTGCTGCTGTGAAGGTGATATGTGTAATGAGAATGCAACTTTTCCTGGCCTGGAAGCTGGAATGACATTGCAAACTGAATTACCACCAGAGAGAGTGCCTGCGTCACCCATGCCAACTCCCGATGATGACACTAAAGCTGTAATTGCCTACACATTGACACCTCTGTTTATACTATTTGCAGTTCTGATAGGGTGCTATCTACTTTATAGAAAACGTAAAGGCAGCTCATTCGCTGAATTAGCAAGCGGTGAAGCATCTCTATCAAGACCGCCTTCAGCTGGTGGTATGGAAAATGAGATAGGTGGATTGCTCAGTCAAGTTACACTTTGCGAGGTGCGGGCAAGAGGAAGATTCGGTGCAGTGTGGAGAGCAAAATTAGGCCCTAAAGATGTTGCTGTGAAAGTCTTCCCTTTGCAAGACAAACAATCCTGGTTGGCTGAGCAAGAGATATATCGTCTGCCAAGGATGGATCACCCTGATATTTTGCATTACATAGGAGTTGATAAAAAGGGAGACAATCTGCAAGCAGAATATTGGCTTATCAGTGCTTATCATGAGAAGGTAAACATTATATTTTCAATCAAGATATCAGTCAGTGACAAACTGTGGAAAAAAAGAGTAATAATTATCTACAACTTTCCACTGTTTTACTTTCCCTTATTTAGATAATGTGCATTCAGTAACAAATAATTCAAACGAACTAATTAGAATTTGATTTATTACACCGTTTTACGGAAGTTTTAAATATTTTCTAATGAACTTCACTATTTCATAATAATCACATTTATTTTTATTACATTTTCTTATTGTTGTATTAACAAAACAAAAACAAAAAACCATATTTCAGTATTTGATGAATAATATAATGGATCAAAACAATTGAGATTGTACTAGTATTTGTTTTACTGTAAAACAAGATTTACTGGCTACTTAGTACATTGTCATCCACTATCCATTTATGAATGTAAATTTAACATCTGTTTCAGGGATCTCTATGCGACTACTTGAAAGCTCACACCTTGACATGGGCAGAAGCTTGGCAGATAGCTGCCTGCGTAGCCCGGGGATTAGCGCATATGCATGAGGAAGGCAGTGGAAAGCCAGCAGTAGCTCATCGGGACTTTAAATCGAAAAATGTTTTGTTAAAAGCTGACATGAGTGCTTGCATAGCAGACTTTGGACTTGCACTGATATTCGTCGCTGGGCGAGGCTGCGGAGATGCGCACGGTCAGGTCGGAACTCGAAGATATATGGCGCCGGAAGTACTGGATGGGGCAATCAATTTTACAAAGGACGCATTTCTGAGAATTGATATGTATGCATGTGCTCTGGTACTGTGGGAGATTGCTTCCAGGTAAGAATTAATTATATGTAATACTTCTAAATAATAATTGATTTTTCATTAACATTTTTCCAAAACGTGAACTGTTTCTATTCTATTTCTGTAAAGAAAAAAAAATTGAAAGATGGTACAGCCAGCAGCGGCCAACACAATATTGTGCAGTATAGTTATAAGCAGGCATATCTTTTACTATTTAGTGTAGATCATGAAATATTAAAAAATTCATTCTAAATATAGAAAAAGTTGTTATTTATTAAATCATCTACATTTTTCTTGAATAGATGTGATGACAGCGGTGTGGAACCTACTGCCCAGTACAGGCTACCTCTTGAAGAGGAAGTGGGCTCCCATCCTGGGTTGGAGGAAATGCAAGAGGCCGTAGTGCAAAGGAAGTTGAGGCCTCATATACCACCTCAATGGCGAGAGCACCCAGTAAGTATTAGTAGAAAATAAGGAATTTAATTATAATATTTACATTGATTTAAGTTCAGACAAATTTAGTTTCTTCCATAAAACTATTTATTCTATAGGGTCTATATGTGCTGTGTGACACCATGGAGGAATGCTGGGATCACGATGCGGAGGCCCGTCTGTCCGCATCCTGCGTTCTGGAGCGAGTGGCCGCACAAAGGCCCGCCGCAGCGACAGCTCCGGCACCGCCACCATTTACCCACGATACCACACCCCTTCTTATCCATGAGCTAGCCGAACAACAGGCTTGCTGACCAGTGGTACAAGATCTGCCCTTAATTGAACTTTGAGGGCATCAGAAGTGTTAGTACGGTGTTTATTTACATTGTCCATTTAAAGTCCAAATCATTATAGCAAAATGAGCATTTTTTTTAAATCAAATTCTTTCAATACCATCACTGGTGTTAACGAGGTGATGGTTTTTGGTTGATGATGATTAGACACTAGTCTAGTGACAGCCAACAACGTACTCGAAATTTGTTTTTGTAAATTTTAAACAAATGACCCATTTATTTATAGCGACCATACAAAAAGTCTTGTTAATAATCATAAACAAGAATGTTTTAAGACAAAACTTGACGATGATGAAAATTTTAAATTAAAAAAATGTGTTAACAAGATACCGCCAAATCGATTTTTTACGTTCATCTGATTTTATTATTACTCGTTTTACAAATCTTTTTTTTATTATACAAAATTTCATCTAAACTATTTTATAAAATTAAGTTTTATCTACAATATTTTAATTTATATTTTTCATAAGAAAATTAAGTCAGTATTTAAAATATAAAATTCTGCTGTTAATATGTCACACATGTTTTTGAAAAATTTTACATTGTATAAGCCTTTTAATGTATTGATTCTTCCTATTAGTGAATATGGGTTGGCAAAGCAGTAATTCTAATAGTCTTACGGCATTTATTCTTATCGACTCTGAGGTCACTTGTGGTCGAGTTAAGATGGTATTACATTGTTTTAGAATCTTCTTTACCATCATTGAGTTTATTCTTGTAAATCAAGGCGGAACCATTGTCTGTAAAAAAAAACATTTGCCACACGGCACATATAAGAAAAAATCCAATTTATGGATACAATTTTTGTGCTCCTGGCAACACGAAACTAAGCATTTATTTAAAAACAAAACACGACCTCTAAATTTTAATAACTTGGGACTAAAGGCCATTTATAATAAAATTATATTATTTGTTTATATACATCTAGTCTCCAATTTATAACACAAATTTACAACAGACCCAGAACATCTACACTTTTCTAGGCCTAAACTAATTGAGATTGTCTATGCTATCATTTTGACGTAAAAGGCCATAAATAGTTTTAAATTTATTATAGTACACTAACAGATTATATCTATAGTATTAATTTTACATTGTAATAATAATTTGTAAGTTATTTTTATAATCTGTTAATGGGGTTCGTTAACGATGACATTTTCATGCTATTTAAAATTTCATGTCGCTGTAGTGATTCTAATCTTGCCTGAAATGAAGCCCCATAAATAGGAAGACTGCCACTATTTTTTTTTGTAAGATCTTCTATTAATTGGCTTTTTTTATTTGCTTGATCTGTTTTCAATTTGAAAGTGCTATTGAACAAATAAAAGCAATCAAACCTAGTGTAAGATGGATGTAAGTCACTAAATTAGCTAGCATTAAATGGAGGGTAGTCGTAAAATGGGATTTATTATTGCATAGGAAAATTGATTTTTTTTAATATTGTTGTTCATCTTTGAAGAAAATCATACTTCAGTCACCGATGATGGTTTCCGATAGGCCTATGCTTGTCTTTAAAGATGATAGGGTTATGTCTAAATTGTTATGCGTTGAAGCACTTTTAGACGAGGAATCACTAAAACATGAAATTATCATTAGAAATGATTGTGATTGACGAAGCATAATCGTGTTAATGAAATATCAAGGGTTGCCACCGAATAGTGTTGCCCGATGCTCCGAGCATATCACCACCCATAGACTAAGCAATGTTGCCAAATGTAAATACAATTAAAAAAAATAGTATTAGTTATTTTCGTCTGAATGTCAGTTTTAGGTTGTGGACACATTGTTGCAACTGTAAATTCTATTATCTATAAGTTTGCTTTGCTTGTACGTATGTATGTCTGTAAATGGCCTATATTGTTGATTTAAAATTTTTATACATTGTTTTATTGCATTACAGCTGTTGATATGTTAAGCTTGTTTACTGTATAAAGTTTGTTGTCATTCTGTATATAAAATATGTCAATTTTACTACGCTGTGTATGTTAAATTGTATCCAAATATAAGATAAATTTAGCTAGGATTGAGTTCAATGAAATAGACTGATTATAGAAATTGTTTCCGTTCAATTAATTTGTATACTTGTGTCCAATGTGTTCACAATCTGTGTAAAATAAATACTATAAGTAAAGTTAACGTTTTAGTATATGTAGTAAATATACATGTTAAAACTTATAATTTTTTCGAAGATTCTTGTTGCAGCATGATGGAAGCAATTGTTTTATTTCATCGAGGAACATGGATGTATGTTGAGAATTGATGTATTAAAATATATTTTTTAGACAATCCCACTGTTTTATTTATGTGAGAATTCTGTGCAGTCGATATTTCTTTTTAAATATATGCAATAAGTCATTATCAAGATTTGTAACACATCAGAACTGCCCAGTAGGTAGCTGGTTTGATTCCAGAGTTAAAGTTATAGTTTGGCTAGTATAACGATTCTTTTTAATTTAACTGGCTGCCGCTAGCTACCATTATTGTAAATCTGCTGACATAACTGGACCTCACCACTTTCCAGCTATCAACATATGCTTGATGATAATGCTTAACTTAGTTGTGACATCACCATTTGAATAAGAAGTCGATCGTTAGCATACAATAAAAAAATAACTATCAAGGATTACTTTACGGGAATAAATATAAAAACATTCAAAATATGAAAATTCTGATTTTTATTTCCGGCAACACTGTCCTTGTCAATGAACAGGTCAAATAACATTCTCGTGTTTGTCTATGGCAACATATCGATTCTCACAATACAATACCCCACGCATTGTGCAAATTTAATCAGCATCGCTATCACCTCTATATGTACATCCTTCAGAACCTAGATATATGTGAGAAACGTACGCTGTGGGACTGAAACGGGGAAACCAGATTGCGCTCTCACTTCATTTCAATATGCATTAGTCATTAATAAATGAAAACATGGCATAAGAAAAGAAAATGTGCACCGTTACCAATAATTTTTTTGGTAAAGATCATTATCAAAACGTACATAGTCAAAGATTTCATTTTTTTTTACAAATTGGCCCTTTTCATTGTATTTATTGCTTAATTTGATTACCAATATTACTATTATCATGCGAAAAATATGTCAGAGGAAAAATAGATATAATTTAATTCTCAGAAAGATTTATATGAAAAATCATGACAGATCAGATGAGACTGAAAAACAATAAATTCAGTTGAAACTTATAGACTTCAATTGAATACTACAAATAAGTAACTTGTAGTTAACAGGATATATGACTCTTCACTTATTGAAACAAATTGAGAGGAGGATGGAGAGGTACAGTGCATATGCTACGTATGATTATTCACATGTTGTTCCGTATGACGATTGGAGGCGCGGAGAAGGTCTCCGTGAGCCTTATACTCTATAGGGATAGAGGCTGGAAGCTGGAGGATCCTTCTCATCGCGTCCCTCACTCTTACAGCAGCTGCCATATCAGAGGCTGTTTTATGCCATACTGCCAAATGGTCCTCCTGTTGAAAACAAAAAAGTAAAATGTCATAACAGCTTTACTTCGACCAAGCATGGATTTATATCTAATGCTTCCTTGACAATTATCTTCATGAGATTGATTGTAGATAAAGTCATCATATTGGAAGGCAGGTGTAGTGCTTACCACCATTCTCGAATAAAAAAACATTGTCATTTCTACATTGTATAAAATATTCTGCAGTTCAACAAACATTTTAATGAATAATAAACTTAATATGTTAATGTCCAGAGTTTGAGAGAAATTTCATAAATTTGAAAAAAGGAGTGGTTGATAATAAGTATTGATGAACTAGGGATGAACCTCTCATTTTATCTTGGCTACTATTGACCAAATTTTGATGAAGAAACTAACCTGGAATCGCACAGACAGCACGATCCCGCAGAGCTCAGGTCCGACCATGAACTGCTCACCAAGCATAGCCATGCAAAGATCTTCCCACGCGCGGCCCGTCTGCGATTTACGCAACCGGACCACCTGAAAACATAAATTATAGCTAAAATATTGTAGTTACATAGTTAATAAAAGAAAGTAGCGTTTTAGCTGTTTTGATCTCCAGATTATAACTCAGTATCTCATTTACACACTACTGTTTTTATTTTTCCGGCGTTCCTCTGCGCGTTAAGATCAGGATCTCTGTTCTTTCTTCTGTTTTTATCTTTCCATTTTGTAATCTTAACAGGTGTTTCTCTCGCACGCAGTACCGGCCTACCGTATCCTGCACCGGCAAGAGCTGGACATGTGTCTGGTCTAAATGTTCACGAGGCACAAGAGTTTCTCCAAGTACCTTCACAGGTTTAATCCCAAAGAGAATCCCTTGTGTCTTGTGATCCCGCAGAGGACCAGACAGTGGTGCATATAATCTCCCCCTGTCCCTTATATGGGAGGGGGATATTTGAGTGTAAGGCGGACCTGGGTATGAAGATAGATGCTGGTAGCATTGCCTCTCTAATGAGTGTAGACGAAAGTTGCCACATATTCATTAAATATTGCAAGTAAATAGTACAAGACACAATTAATAGAAATAAGAAAGTCCATAGAGAAGGTTTAGTAGGATGGAAATGAAGAGGAGATAAAAGAGATTATAACAGTAATATAAAAGTATAATATTGTAAAAAGCGAGACGAGAGAACAGAGTAGTAAAGTTAGGGGAAAAATATATGTAAATAGACATGTGGTGAGTTTGGTTGCGAGAAGCAATGCCTGAAACAAGAGATAAGAAATTTGTTAAGATCTGGAAAGGAGTGAAAGATATTAGGATGTATGAAAGGTGACAAGACAGGGAAATATGATGGAAAAAGATTTAAAAAACACACTACTTTTTGGCGAAAGAAACGAGCAATCATGGTCTTATCAAAATATATTATTCAAAAAGTTACTAACCCATTTCCCACCATTAACATTGGCAGGGTCTTCCCACATCGGCTTGATGCCAAGTTTGAAGAGGTGAAGATCGGAAAGCGGCGGTAGCTCGTCGGGACGTGCCAAATGTGAGTACAGCCCCCACCACTGTTCAACACTACCCATGCGACCCACCATGCGTAGTGCCTGCATATATTTCAACCAAATTTAAATATGTATAATATTAAAAATAATGTTAAATATCATATTAATATAAAACTACGAGGGTGGTTTGATAAGTCAGTGACTTTTTGAATTTCCCGCGCAGTTATTCCAAATGCAACGGTGCTGCCGTCAACTGTAATCTATTAGTGAGCAACTGTCAAATTTTGAACAAGCTACGTCCATGCAGTTGGTGTTTGATAGCCATTCAAAGCAGACAACCTCGTGAATTTTTACAAAAATGGAAAAAAAATGAATTTCGTCTGCTGATTAAACATTACTTTTTACGTAAAAAAACCATCACTGAAACTAAGGAAAAGCTTGATAAATACTACGGGGACTCGGCACCATCAATTTCAATGGTAATGAAGTGGTTTACAGAGTTCCGTTGTGGTCGTACCAGCACTAGTGACGTCAAACGTTCAGGTCGCCCAAAAGAAGTGATCACGCCGGAAATCGTCGATAAAATCCATGATATGATATTGGATGATCGGAGAATGAAAGTGCGTGAGTTGGCTCATGCTGTAGGTATCTCAACTGAACGGGAACATCATATTTTACACGAATATTTGGACATGAGAAAACTCTCCGCGAGATGGGTGCCGCGATTGCTCACACTCGACCATAAGCGCAAACGTGTGACAACTTCAAAAGAGTGTTTAGCGATGTTCAGCCGTAATCCGGACGAATTTTTGCGCCGTTTTGTTACTGTGGACGAAACATGGATCCATCTCAACACGCCAGAGACCAAGGAACAATCGAAACAGTGGGTTGCTCGGGGTGAACGTGGACCAAAGAAGGCCAAACAGAGTCTGTCAACCAACAAGGTCATGGCCACAGATTTTTGGGAAGCATGCGGTGTCATTCACATTGATTACCTCGGGAAAGGTAAAACAATCACCGGCGAATATTGTTCAAAGCTTTTGGACAGATTCGACGTTGACTTGCAGCAAAAACGCCCGCATTTGGCGAAGAAGAAAGTGCTGTTTCATCAAGACAATGCACGTGTGCACACTTGTTTAGTCACGATGGCCAAAAGCCACGAATTGAGATACGAACTGCTACCCCATCCAGCATATTCTCCAGATTTAGCCCCCTGCGACAATTATCTGTTTCCAAACCTAAAGAAATGGCTGGGTGGTAAGAGATTTGAGTCTAATGAAAAAATCATTACCGAAACAAACACATATTTTGAGAGCCTTGAGAAAACCTATTATTTGGAGGGAATAAAAAAATTAGAAAAACGCTGGACTAAATGTATTGAGCTAAAAGGTGATTATGTAGAAAAATAAAATGTTTATTTGCCGCAAAAAAATGTTTTATTCAAAAAGTCACAGACTTATCAAACCACCCTCGTAATAACAATTTATTAAGTTCATATGAAATTTTAACTGTTTGCAACAAAAACCAAACTTTATAGTGTTTTGTCAAGGTAATTTTTGAATCTACATGATCAATCTAGTACTGTCCCAGCATTATTTATTGTTGTTGTAAAGAAAAAGATTTTTCCTCAGAACTATTTTTTTTTAAATAAAAATATAGATTGAAACATATACATTAGCTGCTATTTCCTTCATAGTGTTGATTTGTCACCATAATAGCATTTGTATTCTAGTTAACAATGGTTAGTCAACAATGGTCTTACTGTCACTTAACACCATATGAAATTGAGGTCAACTGATAGCCAGCCCATAACAGATAAAAAAACGCATTTCAAAATGCATCCTACAAGGTTGTAACATAAAATACATTTTTTTTTCAATTAACAAGTACATGGGATTTAAAAATTATTTTAATATTACATAAACATATGTTACAAATATGAGATGCATCTAAGAATAACTCACCTGCCCGAAGCCCGATGCCGGGTTTGAAAGCTCGCGGACGGGCGGCCGCCGGGAGAACCACATCCAGTAGCAATATTCCAATTTGTGTTCGTCCGGTGGCACGTAAGGTTGCATGGGGTCATCCTCGTTATTTTCTTCATCATCACTATGCCCGTGATTCTGCGCACCACCCTCACCGGATCCAGACCGCCGTTCAGGAACATTTAAATTATAGAACTTGCACATTTTGCGTTCGGTCATGTTATGCCAAACACACTAACATGATTCCCTAACGGCCTAACCTTAGGATACGTTGCTTTCTATTCAGTATCAAATTTTTATAAAACACAATTTACAATTTTCTAACTACACAAGGGCTTTATTATATCGTTTAATAATTATTGTAAAATATTATAACAACAAATAGTCCACACTCAGCCTATTCCTTCTTTTAATATGTATAACCTTTTTCTTTCCGTCATCAAAATTCAAACTGTCAAATGACAGCATGGGTATAGGACCGACGCGTTCTAATAGGGATGATTAAAGTTTTTTTTTAAATTTTTACAAAATAATTTACCAACTGTGAACTTTATAACCTCTAGATGTTTTTATTGTTTTTAAGGACGAACAATACTTATTGGAAAAATGTTATAATATTTTAATTACTTAACAATATATTAAATATTAAAATGAATCATCTGTCAACTGCGTACGTTAAAAATTAAAAAAAAAATCCGAAGTAAAGCAAAGCGGAATTTTTGTCCGAGACGAGTCAAAATTGAATATAAACAAATACACCTTATTTATGTTTTAAGTTATATTAAGTGAAAAACATTTCTATTTATTAAAATAGTATATCCGCAATGGCCAATATAGACTCTATTGGTCGAAGCAACGTTGAATATTTAAATGTGGATTTTATGCGATCTTTGGTGAAACAATATTCTGAATTGGTAAATGCTCAATAAATACTATATTTAACTGTAACATAATTCTTTTCTTGGAATTATTTAGTCGTATAATATTTTTTAATTGTGTGCATTAGAAACTTTCGCTCTTATTTTATTTTTCACTTCTTAGTAACCATTTTAATTCAGACGAATAATATAGACGGTAAAACGTGAGAATTTACTATTATCTTGGACATTCGTTCTTCGCACTTGAAATTTTTAAAAATCTCACTTGTCGCTAAAATTATTATGTTGTCCTAAAGTTTGCTCACTGTATTAAATCTTAATGTATACCCGCATTGTTCTTTTTATTATTGGAATAGGGTCAATGGACTAGTGCATTCTTCTGGGCAGATGCTGCAGCTGCTTCCGCTAGTGATATAGCCAGCGGAGATGACATATGGCTGTTGGCCAGCGCAATGCTAGCAAGAGGCGAATTACATCGTGCTGCACATGCTGTCACATCCAGAGGACTCCACAGGTTCTTTATTTTATGTGTAGAAATAATCTGCCAAAAGTGAATTGTTTTATGTGTATGCATTTAGAAAAAATGGTAATTTTGAGGGCCTATGTATAATTTCAAAGGCTATAATCTTAGTTTTACTTCAATTTTGTTGTCTAAGGAACAGAGCTTAATATTGAAAGTAGTCTTAATTTTAATCAAATATTTATTCAGGAGACATCTACTCTGCCTAGGCGTAGCAATGAGGGCTTTTATTTCTGCAAGAGAACCTGCCAGTGCACTCTCTTTGATTGAAGAATGTGATACTCCTTTACTAGATCCAAGAAGCCAAGATCAAACACACAATGTATGTTAAAAAAACATTCTCATTAAATATTAATAAGTTTCATATAAAATCTATAATCAATTTGCAAGTATTCTATATATATTAAGATTAATTTGTTAATATAGAGAGCCCTGGCTAGTGTATTAGTGTGGCAAGCACGGGCACTAACAGCATTGGAAAGAAGAGAAGCAGCAGTTGAAGCACTTACCACAGCCCTTCGGATAGATTGTGCTTGCTATGAAGCTCTGGACTTGTTGCTGGAACATCATGCCCTTACTCCACGACAAGGTAAATAATTTATTTAAATTTCTATAAGCAAATGCTTGGAAGGAAGAATCATACATAAACTGAACCTATCACATTTAATGAAACAGTCCAAGAACTTAATTAGATTTTTTACCAGAAATATTAATGTAACAAATATTAATTTAATTTATTTCAGCATTCAACCACAGAAATCAAGAATGCAGTTATTGCTAGTGTGCAGCATGTTACTGAGCTGGACGCTATCTTGATGCTTCTTTTATGTGACCTTGTTTATGTGATTTCACAATGTTTATAGTACCGAATAAATATTTTTTTGTTCATTTTTATCATAAAAGACTCAGATGTGCAAAGGAACAAAAAAACTATAGTAAATTATACATAAATGTACAATTTCAGAAACAGAACTAATTGAATCATTGCCGATTAGCAGTCAATTTAGCGGGGCGGAGGCTACGCTACTAAAGACCGCGTATCGAGAAAGATTATTAAGATATTCACCGCTTAAAGTGTCGCCAAGTACTGACAACAATGTAAGTAATATATGTATGTTTCATAATTTTTTCAATAGATGGCGCCAGTTTATTTTTAATGTTCTTTTATAACCTGTAAGTTTTTAAAAATTTTTGGGACAATTTGATTTCAGTATTATTTGAATGACCTGAATATTGACAGATAGACTGCAGAATTTAATATTTCTATATTAATGTATTATTTTAGAGGGTAACGGATAGTGATGGGTTAACAAGCAATTCAATGAACTCTGTTGAGTTTGTGTTATCACGAAGTTCGGAGGGAGCAGCACGGAAAGCAAGGCGGTTAGCGGCGGCGGGGCACTGGGCCGAAGCCCTGAAATACTTGGACCACGCCGGACCGTGGGCCTGTGCGGACGTTAGAGCGGCGTGCTTAGTAGAGCTTAAAAAGAGTGCGGAGCTTTTTGCCTTCGCTCATGCCCTAGTCGATGCGTACCCACAGTCGTGGACGTCGTGGTTTGCAGTCGGATGCTACTATTATCTCATAGGTAAGTTTCTGTTCAGTCGATATATCTTCAGATTCTTCTTAGTGACGGTGTGCTTTCTAAATTTTAATAGTGTAATAGCATAATTAGCTTATTGGTAAACATTTTATAAGATTTTTTGGAATTTCTTCTAACTTATTTCTAGGTATATGTATATATATTTATATTTTTTCTGTATGTAATATGTGTAAAGTGTTGGAAGAAACTTATAATTTCTTTATTGATTATAGGTAAAAGTGAATTCGCCAGGCGGTACCTTAGCAAAGCTAAGAGCCTGGAGCCGGGCGCGGGGTGCGTCTGGTTGGCCTATGGCCACAGCTTTGCCGCTGACGGGGAACATGATCAGGCCATGGCCGCGTATTTTAAGGTAAGTATTCTCACTGACTAAAAGTGCAGTGTAACCAATCAGTTAAAATAAAGGGGAATGCAAGATTTTAAAATCACTAACAGGATCATAGACTTATGAAATGTGCTTCTTATATGACACATCTATCATTACATGACTTGTGAAGAGAAGTTAATAGTACTACATACTCATAGTCGTGATTAGTTTGTATCAATCTCATTTAAAGACAAATTACCGTATTACTTTCAGTTGACATCAATGTTTTAGTATTACAATGTTTTGTAATATTTATACTGGTACTAAGCTACGTTAGTACCACAGCCACCGTGTTCCATTGGAGGATGCTGTAGCTAGTGTACTACCTCAGGGGAAGTCTTAGTGTAATCGGTCTTAAAGTAACGAGCATAATATGGTGTAGTGTATATAATCTTAACTAGCTCCACATTGTTATGACCAGGCGTATGGGCACTTACAATCAGGTGTACGTCTCTCATATCAACGCTCTGTGAATGACGCCGTCATATTGTTATGGACATACGCCTCATCACCGTGTACTTGCCGCATCTACCGATATTTTGTTTTATGTATAAAAAATAAATTTATTAAAGGGTTACGTTTGCAGGCCAGTCAGCTGATGGCGGGGTGTCACCTACCCCCACTGTACGTGGCGGTGGAGTGCTCGTGGCTTAACAATGTGACCATGTGCGAGCGCTTCATGCTAAGAGCCGCCACGCTGCACAGCGACGCAGAAGTAATGATGGACTAGTTTTTATTTTATTTACAATAGATATAATAACATAACCCAGTAATTGTAATGAGGTTCGTCTGAGTGAGTAGTGCGGCTAATGAGAACGGTAACTAGACGGAATCAACAAGCCCTACAACCGATTTTACAACAAATTTAGTTGTGCAAGTCAAACCAAAGGGCAGAGATTCTATTACTTTGATTATGATAAAAATGTTAATAAATGAAATACACACCGATACAAAACTGTTAATAGACTTTAATATATTGTATAGGGCATATTATTTGATCTCTATAAGGGTGCAGAGGCAGCGGAAGCGGCGGTGGAGCAGGCTGATGCGGAGAACACGAGCGGGTGGGAGCGCGTTGTGCGCGTGGTGTGCGACCCGTACGTGGCGCACGAGGCGGGCGCGGCGGCGTACGCGGCCGGCGACCACGAGCGTGCGCGCATATTGTGGTTGCGGGCGCTGCACGAGGCGCGCGATCACCGCGACCAGGTGCCCAAATATTTACTGGCGATGCGTTTTACTGGCTAACCCAAACTGGGTTTAGAGACCTATATGTGCAATATGCGACTTATAGCGAGACGGGTACAAAAAATTGACCTCTATCACCAAATAAATCCTACAGTTAACTGCGGCGCCGTTCAAACTGAAACACAGTAAAGTTTGTTATTACTGTTTAACGGCAGACATAAGGGATGCAGTGGTACAAACCTGGGTCTGTCTCCAGCTACACAGGACCTACCAACAGTATAAATTCTGTGCTGTGTACATCTATTATGCACTGATACAAGTATTTGTTTCGCTCAGCTGCATCCGCGCTGGGCGGCGAGCATGGACGGGCTGGGGCATGCGTGTCGCGCGCTCAGCGACCCGCGCGCCGCGCTGCATTGGCACGAGCAGGCGCTCGCTCTGCGGCCGGCGCGCGCGGCCACGCTTGCCGCGAAAGGTCTCTGCCTGGCGCTGCTCGGGCGCACACGCGCCGCTGCCGACGAGCTGCACGCGGCACTTGCGCGCGATCCCGACGACGTGGTGGGACTCGCGCTGCTCGATGCGGTCATAGAGCGGCTCGACGCGGCGATCACAGGTCAATAATATAAATAACTTAAATGGACGGCTTATCTTTAACATTCTTATAAATAGATAAATGTAAACAGTTCTCTTAATATTCACTTTACTCATACTTCGTAGGAAAGGAAGGTCAATTCTCAATGTTGGCCAAACGCCGATTAGTGAATGTCACATAACGTATTCACAGAATCTGTTATTATAAGAACATGAAAGCTTCTAGAATCGAATTTGTTGTTTTCAAGCCGTATAGCAAAGCATATACGGCCGTTTATTAACAGTAGTGAAAACATGATACATCGCAAGATAAAAATAATTTCCTTATTATAAATTATTTATAAACAGAGGAAGACATCCCGCAGTTCCCGTTCCCCGCAGTGAACCTGTCACCGAGGGCGCACGCGCATTCACACGCTACGCACGCTCATGCTACGCACACGCCCAGCGCCGACGCGACCAACACCTCCGACATGAGCATGAGCTTCGACTAAGTCCAATAAACTATTTATTGTGAAATTTCAATTTATTTATTCCAAAATATCGAAATAATAAATCAGAATTTTTCTCCAATAAGGGGTTGCCGAAAGACTAAAATTTATTCTTTGAAGAGAAGAACGAGCGCTACATCCAAATCCTGTTCTCTCTGCAGCGACTGCTTTTATGTAAGTGAAAGTTAAGGACATTTTATCCACAGAGTACGACGGGTCAAGGCCACACGTCCACGGAAGTATTGTTACTAGATTAACGCGTTTCCTAGTGTTACTTGACATCCATTCGAGTACAGGAAGACATTATTATCAATAAATAATAAGTTCATAAAATTTTAAGAACTAAACATTTTCAGACAATTGATAACATTGTAAAGTAAGAGGTAAGTAGTTTCGAAAGTTCACGTCTGTTTTGGCGATTTAGCACTGATCAAGTTGTCCTTCTGACAAAATTATTTAAGATTCTTTTATTGTACCTTACTGTATTTCTCTCGAGACTTACGACATGTATGACCTATGTTAGCTATTTGATTATAGACAAGATTTATTCGATAGATTGTAAATTTGTTATCGGCGGTATGGACTTGAGCAGTGTGGATGCAGGTAAGAAAATAAATCAAATTCGACAATGTATATGCGTATGGTTGTAGACGGGAAGTTTAATAAAATTTAAACAAACATTTGATTTTAATAAATTGTAATTTTAACAAACGTTATTATTATATAGTCTAAAACCAAATAAGCTATACATTTTAAAGTTTTAAAATCACCGGTTTAATAATTTTAAAAACAGTTTTAAAACCTTTAATAATCACGCCAAAAATATTTTAGTTTAAATTAACAATTAACATTCCGAACATTAACGTTTTAAAAATTAAGCATGGAGCTCTTACATATTTAAAGTTATCTCAAACGATAGCTGTAATAAAGTTTAAAAGTTTTTAAAATCTTTTGATAATCACATTAAAACGTTACAATAAAATCAGTTTGAAAACTTGATATAAAAATGACTTTGGAGCTTCGATTCGGCGAGTCGAAATACTCAAATCATTAACAAAGAATATAAAATTCGATTGGTAGACAACGAAATCGACAAAAACAAATACATAAAAAAAAAGAATTACTGGAAGTAATTGATACAAAAATAATCATTTAAAAAAATATCGATAAAATAGACGTGTAGTCGTTTATGAAAACAACATTAGCATTACACGGAACGTTGATTAATTTGTTCTGAAGCGTTGGCGACCTCCAAGTCGCTGGATCCTGAAGGGCTCAGAGAAGGCGAGCCTGAAAAAAATACAATAATTACTTTATAGATTAAGAAGAGATGTTCCAAAATATGTGAAAAACTGGTACACTTAAAACATACTTACCCTCGGCCGTTCTTTTATATCCATTGTGGTAAGACTGGTCAGACACAGCACGCATATGGGGAGGTGGTATTGGTTGGTGCGGCATGGGGAGGATGTATGGTAGCGGAGCGGCGCCGTGCACTTGTGAAACACCGACGGATGTCGAAGCCAAAGCTGCGAGGTTCGTCGGTTCCGGCGTGGACGACACCGCAGGGCGGTGTTCAGAGGCATGAGCAGGGGAAGGGGTATGGGCAGATGCGAGAGCAGGGGCAGGGACGGAAGTAGAGACAGGAGCTGGAGCGATAAACTGAGAGCCAGAGGCACCGTTATAAGTGGCCTTTGAGTTACGCATCAGCTGCTTGTGGTTGACGCCGTGATGCTGACGCGCCCAGCACGAGCGGCAATAATACCTGTAAGATAATAGGGTTCAGTAATTTGTTTTACACGAGATCCTGTATGAACAAAGGGTATCCAAAAGAATACACGTGTCATTCGTACCAACCGCACTGTTAATACGTTGCAAAAAGCTTACAAAATATCACCAACTGGGCGAATGACGTAGCAATGCTGGCAAATGAAGAAGCTTGCGGTATCTTAACAAGATTTATACAAGAAACAAATACAAAATATATTTATATACCTGAAGCATAACGGATCGCGGCAGAAGTACGGCCCCTGCTGCAAGTTGCACGAAGAGCACATGGAGTCCTCCAGGTACGGGTCCACTTGGACCTACGGTGGGAATTTTGAACGATCAGAATATAACATAGTACACAATCCGAAAGAAGATTAAATACCATTACAGTTTTGCTCAATCGACTGCCGCGGAATAATTAAAAATACGGTTAAGTTAATATATAAATACAGTTTGTGCTACTTACAGTTTTGGTAAATTTGTCAGTGGAGATTTCCACATAAGCGGCAGAGACAGCGCGCACGTAAGAGTGCACGTTGTTGAAGGTCACGCGGCCAGAGCCGATCGGATATTTGTTCTTGTCAGTGTCGATACCTATAGTACATACAAACAGTATTAAGATTTTAACAAAAAAATGCATTCAGCGTTAATATGTTCTCGACAAATGCCTCTAAAGAAAACGCAAAGTAATTTTCACGAAATGTTTTAAGTAGTTTTTTAGGGCCTTACAGCATTGACGCTTCCCTAACTCATACATTCTGATCTATCCGGTAATTTATCTAGTTATTATAGACGTTGCTTACCAGCATACACGACGCCGGAGAACAGGTCGTTCATGATGAGAGCGAGCGCGTACGCGCTGAGCATGCCGTGCAGCGCGCCGACAAACACCGTGCGCGAGGGCTCCAGCCGCGCGGACCCGCCGGAAACCCAGTTCGAGTCCGACACGGCCCACGGAATCACCTGCACCTGTTTCACAAACAACTTATTACTCAGATTTTCCGTTAAAGAATTATAATACTAATATGTATACGAAGAATTAAAATGAAAGTATTTAAAATAATAACCTCTTTGCTGCGCATGCTGCGCGACGAGATGCGGTAAAACCAGTTCGTGCCGTCGCAGCGCGCAGCCGACAGCAGCGTGCGCACGCGCCACTCGTTCTCAAAGGTGACGTACGCGTACCCACGCGGGGAGCACTCTGCACCAGAACCGGCGCTCCCCGATCCGCTCACCTGACCCTCGCGGCCTGGCCACTCCACACTGCAACAAAAACCGTTTAACATATCGTGTCTTGACGTTTGGATACAGGAGCAGGTACCAATCATCACATGTGATTAGTTAAGTCCCTATAAAAAAAATAAACTGAAAAATTTATATTGTGTAAAAACATTCAGCATGGAAGGTAATATGCTCTTCGGAAGATGTGGTGGTAACATTCAGCAGTTAATCGTTCTTCATCAGCAGATTTATACAGGTATCCGAAAAATAATTATTAGTTAACTCACCGTATAGGGTGAAAGTTTTTCAGCACTAGCATTAGGGCTTCTTCAGTGATATCCCACGGCAGCCCGCCCAGGAACACCTTGGGGGAGTAGCCGCTGCGAGAGTCGGTGCCCCGGGGCGGCAGCGTGCCGCTCCAACGCAACACGTCCTCTTTACCGCGGCTGATAATGCCAACTAAACAATTTCGAAATAATTTATTTCACTAACAACAACGCGCGAGAGGTTTAAGAAAAAGCACCTGTTAATTGGGGCAGATTATAGTTTGCTAAGCAGGTCTGGCAATCCCTACGACCATTCTAAAACAAGATATCGAACCCGGATCGATGTCACACAATAAGCGTATAGCCCACAACTAACAGAAGCATTAGATCAAGACATTGATATGAAAATTATTTGACAATTCTTGCGAGAACTTTCAGACCGATATTGTTAATGGCTTGACTGGTAGAGGCCTTTGAGAGGAGGTCTGTCTAGCAGTGGACCTCGATCTATATTTAATTATTAATAATAAATGTTATAGTACATACCGTTTGGTAACGAATTTAAAGGTGTCGATGGCAATTGTTCCGGCGGCCATGGCGGCTCTACCTGTGAAAGAATATAAAAATCATATATCATAAATTGTACTATGAATCAATCGTCAATCAGCGTATTTAACATTAAAAGTTAAAATTGTTTAAAGTATTAATAAAAAACTGATTCATTATACGTACGTTCTTATCGATGCTTTCATACGGATGACGCTCCTGAACGTACTGTTGACTGCAGGCGAGGGTGGCGCCGCCAGAAGTCGGTGCCATCGTCAAAGTTTTCTAAAATAACAAGACCCGTCAACTACCAGATTTTGTCTCTCGCAAGAATCGAGGTAAACTAAGTGCGTAAGATATTACCAAATGGTAAGAAAAGTTAAACCTTTTTAAGCGCTTTGTACCAATTTTTAACTTATGGATATGTCGACGAAACTATTTGTCCGCGTGAATTAATTTCAAAACGATAAATTGCAATACTTATTATAAAACTCTTTCTTACAAATATTTGTAGTTTCGTTAATTTTTTTTCGACTTACCAGCGACGCTGCGAGATCAGTCACTTCTCCGGGCACTTCATTCGCCCATTCTCCAGGGCGAGCGCTCTCGCTGCAAATACAAATGAATTGAAACTAACTTGGTATAGAGAGTAAATGTATTCTACTCCTTATATTAATAAAATAGAGGAAACATTTTTTCGCAGTCGAGTCTAACTGGTTAGAATTGTATAAGCGAATTAAAAAAATCCCAGCCCATTTCGATTCTACTATCGAAGCAGAATCAAATAAAACAGAATAAACTTAAAACGTTAGTTTTTAAAAGAAAACCGACAATGATAAATTCCTAGCAACTTAAACCATATCCAAGTTCTGAACTCCACTATTAATACATCAAATCTAGCTCTGTTCGCAAATTATCTCCAAAAATAGGCAACGAAATCAATAACGCTGCACCGAGCGATTTGATCCGGAAATGGTATTTATAGATACCGCGCGCATCCCCTAACCTACTTCGGATATAATCATCTTTCCAAGTGGTCACGTGAAGGGGTACAAAAGTTACAATTATTTGAAACGAAAAAGTTCGCTAAAATAGTAACAGATATTTTACAACGTTAATTATGATTTTCAAACAGACTGACCATTGGGCAGCGCAGCGTTTGAAGTACTTGTCCTACGTTCCTGGTCCGATTCCAGAAAAATAATAGTTAAGATTTTCAAGTACGCCAGACTTAGCTTACACTTATAAAAGCTATTGTTGCGTTATGGTAACCAAAGCTTCAAAATTTTCGGCGTTAGAACTAAGAAATTATCTAGCGCTTGATCCATTACAGGATAAACCACTAAAGTCCTGTTAAATTTATATAAAATGTCACTAACCTGTAACTAGCGAAGGCGGTTGAATGCTGGGGCGGGAAGCAAGCTGCCGGGACTAAAGACAGCGGACTACGAGCCGCTTCAGGACTCGCCGGAGCCTCCCAATCGGACCAGCGCCAGTCGCGTTGCCCACCAGCACTGCTGCTATCACCCTCCTATAACAAAAGCACAATTAACCCATTTTTCAGAATACATCAATATATGCGGCATTTCCATTGACGGTATTAAACGAAAAATATTAACCGAACTTACCGAGTTTCGTACTATAGCGAAAACTACAATTGTCAATAGTCATAAAGAATCCTAACTAAATGGATTTGTACGATTTCAAGACCCCTAGATTTGCTAGACGATTTAAATTAAAATTATGTTATTATTAAACTGTCAAGTTATCGATCGCCGAAAGAAAAACGCTTATGAAGCACGGAAGCACTGGTTTCAATTGAATTTATACGATTTTTTTAATTATTCTGCAATACCGAGTTTTTCGAAATACAATAATAGATTATCAATATTAATAGAGTCAATTCAATTCTTAAAGCAACAAATCACAATAACGCTTTGGCGTAAACAAGTAAAACGAATAACCAACAGCATTGTAATGCGAACATTTTCGAGGTAGTGCCAAGTTTCATTGAAACAAGTTCGTAGTTGTACGAATGTTAAGTTGGCAAATGTGTTACTTGAAATGTGAAAACTACGCAAATTAAGAGACAATTATTTTCAACACTTATAGGATCGTAAAAAAGAGGGACTGCTTTGCTAGCCAAACTTCAATTTAATCTTGAATTTTCAGATTAAGTTATTACCCTCCGAAAAATAAAAAAAATATGCGAGCGTCTGCAAATTCTCTAAACTTGGAAACTAAAAGACAATTTATTCTTAATGTGAAAGATAATATAAGCATTATGGTTCAAGCTAATCCAAGTAAGAAGGAGAGGGTCGCGACCAATCGGCGGTTATTTGGCACAAGAATGCCATTAATAGGATAGCTGGCAACGGATACCGGCTGCACATTAAATGTGCATCAAAACGGATGTCGTTCTATAGGGTTATGAACAAATATAACAATCGAAACGCTTTTTGAAAAACTTAATATTTAAAAAATAAAAGCAGTATAACGAAAACTGAAAAAAATCAGTCCGCGAAACATGAAATTTAGTGAAAATAGAGAATTATCGCTTCACAGTAAAAGTAATAAAAATTACTAACGTTAGAGTGCTGCTCATTTATCGGCGCGGTGGGAGGCCCGGAGGACTGTGGGAAATCGTAGTTGTAAAAGTTCCCCGCCCACGACCGGCGGTTCTCCTTCGAACCACCACCATCTCTCCCTTTATCCTTAAGAATAAGAAAAAGTAAAAACCACATCAGTATTCTTTTCTTAAGCTAATACCAGAAGCCTCGCGGCAAGTTAACGACCGTTTGATGGAGCAGATGATATCGGCTTGCCCAGTTACCGATCCCAAGTACGATTCCTAAACCGACATATGAAACTGACATGTTAAAACATTTATCTGCCGGTAATTAGATATTGCCTTAAAACTTGAATTTTCCATTAATGCGTGAATTATATACTAAAAAAAACCAGCGGTAAGGTTTTCAGTTAAATATTAAGGCCACGAACTAATTTCACACGTTCAATTATCGCTTTTGACGCTTTAACATCAGTAATTAGTCTCCCCATTTTAAAGAAGTATCGAGAATTAAAAAAAATTGATGAAGAATTACGAGGAACACAAGGTTTTCAGAGTTACACAAAAGTAATCAAATAAAAATGGCACAAAAATACTAAATAAAAAAACTCACCTGTTGTAGAAACGGCATTTCCACTGAATAAAACTTCCTAAAACTCCGCAGACTTACTTTCCGTGTTTAGTCGGGCAGAGTTACGGTTTATTTCAGAGGTTCTCACACCACGGCGACTCAACACCGAATGACTATTTATTCGCGAGCAGCGGCGCTCTTAATCATCCCCGCCTCCTTTCCTTATCCCCTCTACAACTTTGAACAGATGGGCGATGACAAAGTAGTTTCATATCTTTTTTTTGTAAAACGTAATAATTACGAAATAAATCACATTTATTATTCATTCATTAATCTATTTATTCACATAAAAAAAAATTTTAACAGTTTAAAATCTCTGTTTGTCTGAAAATATGAGATAAAATTTAATTTTTGCGTTCGCTTTCCGGTTCGATATTTCGCGCATGCGTTTAAAGGTTGAAGTCCCATATTTTAAATTCCAACAAAATTAGACACAATCGTCCTTATAACTAAATAATAAATAATCAATTATATTTTTGCTTTAAAATTGTAGAAATAATACAAAGAAAATTATATAATTCAAATGTAAAAAAAATAAAAGATGCTAATGGTGTTACAGGGAGATTTATTTTTCGAGTTTCTTTTTTTTAGTAAAAAAAATGTATTTTCAACGAAATTTCAGGAAGATTAAAATTTCATTACTATACTAAATTAATATACTTTATAATTTTATAAGTTTATTAATTCCAAAATACCCAAAAAATAGTTAACAAAACGAACTTTTTGTTGTTGGTCTAAAATTATCTTTATAACATTCTAAAAAATATTCAAATGTTAACTCCGGTGTCAGCATTCTACAAATAGTTAAAAATAATTAAATACTTTACTGCCGCTCAGACGCTTTTTATCAGTAAACAGTAGTTTGTAAATATTACTTTTCACATTCGAAGGGCGGAGGTGAAATCATTAGAATGACAAGACATTATTGTTTCAAGGCGGATGAAAAGAAAATACAATGTGAAGTAGTATAAACATCCTAATTAAAATAATCTAATTCATATGGTTGTTTTAAACATTTTTTTTAACCGTTGTTTTAAAATAAATGAAAAATTGTGACGATGAATCTTTTTTGTATAGAAAGATATTACAAAATCTATTAATCATAATAAATGTATTTTAATCAAATATAAAAATGTTTATTATAATCTTTTTTTAATTCTTCTCTGTAGAACATAGGTCTAGAATAAAATTTTAGTGACATTTGTTATTCGTAGTATATTTAGTCGCCTATAAATAACGACTTTCCGTAGGTGGTGATGGCGAGAATATTCTTAATAGGAAAATGAAGTAAACAATGCTATTATAGCAGCAAATTTACAGTATGGGACTAGTAGCTAGCATAGTTTTAAAAAAAAATCGACCACCACCCGAACTCCACAGTACCCGCTTCAGAATCAAACTGGGGACCGCCATGTAAAACAAGCGATAGGAATTAGTTGTCCCACTTGTCCCTCATGGTCATTACGTCGAAAAAACAATAACCATTATACATTTTTAACCATTTAATTTTTATAAAAAAGATACAAAGAAGTTTAACCTGTTTTTTTTTGTACTACTATGCGACGAGACGAGCAAGACGTTCACCTGATGGTAAGTGATACGCTTGCCCATGACAACGTGCTGCTAGTTAAAATGATTTACACTGCACCACATTGCGCTCGTCGCCTGAGACTTAAGGTATTAAGTCTCGTTACCCCAGTAATTACACTAGCTACAGCGCCCTTCAGACCGGAACACAGTAATGTTTGCACACTACTATTTGGCGGTTGAAATAGGAGCTGCGGTGGTACCCATCCAGACGGTCTCCGGCAACAGAGACCTACCACCAGTGAATACAACTGTCTAAAACTACTGGTTGTCATAATAAGAAAACCGTTATAAAATGTTCAAGATTTTAAAGACGCTATCAGGTAGTAATTAAGGTTTACATGTAATGTCGTAGACAAGCACTGGTCTATGTAAAATAAAAAAAAAGTATTTACGTAAGCTGTATATTAAATTAATTAGAAGTCATATTGATTATGGAAGCTTTATATACGATATTAACAGTAAAAGAAATATTTCAAAACTTGATATGATTCTAAATCATGCCTTAGAAGTAATTGGAGGTTTGATTAAAACATCACCATGTCTTATCATGGAAATTTAATTAGCTTTTCAACCGCTATTTATAAGAAGAAAATATTTGGGTCACAAGTATGGGTTAAAGGTTAGATCATGGTCGAATAATGTAACTGTAAAACAAATTTTAGGACTGACTACTTTCATAACATATTATATCGAGTGAAATCGGTACAAGTATTACATATATTATGTATATATATACATAATCCTTTATAAAGAAAATATGTTTTTAAAAAAGACTGTCTTACAAGTTCAAATAGACTAGAACATGTATGACTTAGATCGGAGAGTAAGGGCTACATCTAATCTTATTATAGAGGACATCCCTGTATGCATGAAGTCTTCAACTATTCATAGATCCAAAAAAGAGGTATATTATAAGTGTAACAGGCAACCGATACCGGCGATGTAACTGTACACTGATAAAGCTGCAGTAGCCATCGGTTCTCAAGAGCACAAGCTTTTTATATGATGAAGCGACCAGACGAGAATTGCTTTGAGACACTAGAGTTCAGATCTTGTTACCCGAGTAATTTGACTTGCCATAGTATCCTTTCAACGGGAACACAGTAATGCTGGCTCGCTCCTGTTTGGCGGCAGAAATAGGCGCTGCGGATAACCGCATCAGGTTACCGTCAGGGCCCTAGATATATGTCATAGTATTAATGTCCGTCAGAGTCACCGCAGCCATAACAAAATAGAACCGATTCTACTTCCATTAAATATATCTCACGAACTCTCTCTTAAGTCAAAGAAATCTCTTACTAAAGCTCGTAGTTTTTCAAGTATTTTTTAATTACAGTTCAGTAATTCGTTATTGTTATTTGTAATACAAGAATTTCGTTTATAAATATCTTAGAAACCATTCCGTCTTCGGTGTCATGGTGACGTCATCCTAGTCCTGCAGGCCGAACATGGGCGGTAGGAGGGTGCCGGGGTACGCGAGGGGCCGAGAGCGGGGTAGGACCCCTCTCTCGTCGCAGTACACGTAAGGGAAACGCAGCACCCAGTAAGCGGAAGCGCTCAACTTCAACGGCGGCTCTCCTACAGGGTGGGGTATGAATACCGGCCCGCCGGGTATAGGTTGCACCTGTGGATAAAAGCACTGTCAAGCTTTTGTATACTCTTCTGCTGAACATACAAATATGTGGTTTTGTGCTTAGGAAGCACTTATTTTTACCTCCAATCACTTATTTGTACATGTATTACTATGTTCCATTTTAGAATACGTTTTATGTAGTAAGAATGAGATTTAACATGTTACTTTTTTGACAAAACGACGAGACAAGCAGAATGTTTAAATGAGCGCGTTTCAAACCAGAATACAATAATGTTTAATAATAAAAATTAATGTACTGTTTGCCAGCACAAATAAGGTTTGCGGTTGTATCCATTTAAACGATACCAGCATCAGAGACCTGCCACCAGTTTCTACGTGACGAGCGAATATCGTCGATATATCGATAAGCGTCATATTGTTATAGGCGTGCATATTTTTACCATCAGATAGATGCCTCGTCTCATCACTGTTTGATTAGAAAATAAAACTTACCTTAGGCTGCAGCGTGACGTGTACGTTGGCCTTTGGTGTAACGATATGGGTGCGCGCGAGGTGCGCACGCGGCGCTGCTCGACAGAGACACGGGAGTTGAAGCGGCACCGCGGCATGCGCGAGGCGTGCGCCGGTCGTCGCGTCACGCGACCACCCACCCCCACCTCCGCCCACGCTCGTAACCGCACCACTGGCCACTCCAGCAGCACTTCCCTCCAGCGACGACAGCATAAACCTTATGGCGTGCAAATTAAGTTAATTATTCTCTATTATGAAATTGCAAAGTTCTTATCTACATTGTGCTAATATTTACATTAAATTTTACTTGACATTTAGTGTAAAACTACTTTTTCACTCAAATATACGACAATGGGTCATGGGTGCCTCGTTGGACGTCCTTATGTAAATAAATAAATAAAAAATGTATAAATTAACCACAACTGGTATCCGATCTCTGATATTTATAACTATTTAGTTAAATACCACTGAAGTATCGGATACAGCCGCCAATATCATACAAACGTCACTGTGTTCCAGATTAAACAGTGCAGTAAGAGGGGGTAAAATTATGAGACTTAACGTCTTAAGTCTCAAAGTGATGCAATCATCCGGGAAATTCGTATTAAAAGGCATATTGTTAGCCACTACGCCGGAAGTAGTTAAATTATTAACCTTGTGGCTTTAAAATATATTCTGATAACATAAACTGTTTTAATAGACAGACGGCGTTAGTAAGTCGCACCTGTGTCCTCGCGGGCACTCGTATTCAAACCCAATGAATATCTTGACGGTGAGAGGGTGCTGCGGAGTCGGCTTGCCGCGCCCCCGCGACGCGCGCCACCCACTTGCCTGCTCTGTCCTATAGCTGGCAAAGGAAAATGGATTTTATGGACGAGACTGTCAAGGTACGTATTATCCCGGCGTCTACATCTACCGCCGACAATGCTCAACATAGATCGGGCATCATTTTATCATTATAGCCTTTTAATCTCCATATCTGAACATAAGCAAGATGTTATTTCAGCATAATCATGTCAACTGCTGAATACCCCCTGCATTTGTTAAACACGCCACGGTCGGCGTGCAATTTACAGAGTGTAATATGAAGATAAAGATCACAGAAGGCTGTTGTCAATTTTCTGAAGTAGTTTCTTACTTTATTGTTTTTTACGACACGATGAAACATTTCTATAAAATATAGCGGTAAAAAGTTATTAAATGCTCATAATTTAACCTGACAGAACAATCCCAGGGTAGAAGGTAATTTGTGTGAGGCAGGAACCCAGGCTGCAGGTGTTCCGGGAGTCCGAGGCTGTGTGAGTACAGTGAGGAGGGGCCAAGGCACACCAATGACCAGCTCGGGAAAGCGGGGAGCAAGTTCGGGGGGCTCTCCGTGTGCAACATCCCGGGCAGGTACTCCGTAGTGGAAGGCTGTCGACTTATCACTTTCTCTGAAAATATAAGGATAAATGCTTAATACTACTTGTCTATGCGTCGTAAAGGCTAAGTGATTGCACTGTCGGAAACAGAGGTCTCTTGTCCGATTCTGGGGCCACATGTTATGGAATTTGGATGGAGGAAGCGTTTTTCGAACGACTTAGCTAGCTACTACCCGCATATTTTAAATCTACCGCAATACCATGCCGATACTCAGGATGTGCACGAGATAGTTTTTCTCTTATTCGTCCATACCGTTTTATTCGTAAGGAAGACAATTTTTTTTCGAATGATGTCTATGCAACGGCACAGTGTAGCTAGTGTGCACTTTAACAGGTTCGTGGATCTTGCATCCACAAGACATTTTAAAGAGTGAATCGATTTGGGTGTCTGTATGTTAGGTTAGGTAAAGACTTTGAATTACCTGTAGCCACTTCCTGTCGTACGGGCACTAGGTCAAACCCGTCCCGTTCGGCAGCGGTATTAGCGGAGGAGGGAGCGGAAGCGGCCGGTTCCTCTCCCGGGTCGTCCTCGTCGCGCGCAGAACCAGGAGACAGCGCGTGCGGAGACCACGCGGAACCCTCGCACGCGTCTGCGTCCCCCGAACCCCCGGTGCCGCCGCACACCGATCCGCCTGTGCCCTGACCATCCGTCGCCTCCGCAACTTCCTCATTAGTCGAACCTTTCACTGATGCCGCCCTGAGAGTAGGAATTCAATTTTGATAAATTTTGTTTTAATCATCGACAGCCCGCGGCAGTTCGCTAATGGACAAAAGACTTTTCCCAACGAATGCCACTTCAACATCATAATATATCAAAAAAGGATTTTAAAGGGGTGTTTTATGGTTTCGCATAGTTTTGGACCAAACAGTTAGATTTTTTGATTTAAATGTGAACATACCTCTAAGTAAGGCAAATAACTTAGATTCACACGTAGATTCTATTTTATAATGATACGGGGTAGCTGTATTTTTGAAGAAAGCGGTAATATTGAGCTAGTACCTGAACGTGGGCGTAGAAGGCTGAAAGACGGGCATTTCAATGCGCTGCAGGGTTTTGCAGATGCCGCACTCGTCGGCCGCCTGCTGGTAGAAGCCGTGGTTGGCCTGACGCAGCGTGTAAGGATCCTCGCGAGTGCATTTACAGCGTCCGCAGTTACACGCGCTCACGTATCTCACGCCCGACGAATGTTCCTTACTGTTGTCACTGTATACATCACGAACTATGTATTTCTGCTGACCCAAAAAGGCAAGTGGTGCACAATTTCAACACGAGTTTATTCTTTACGAAAAGAGTAAATAGGCTAATTACTGGGCTATTCTGCTTTTCCGCCGAAGTCTACACCACCACAAAACATGGTATTGTCGTCAAGCGCTAACCTAACAAGAAGTATTTGTGATTTAACTTAACCAATATTAATTTAGTTTTTTTATTAACACGTTTTAGTTTTCTTAGTAAAGTTTGTAGCCTTATTTTCATGGACTCGACGATCTCTGGCAAAAGACACTTATTTTTTTATTTACAATCGCCTAACAGTTTCCCCAACTTCTCATTATGTATAGTGAGTAGAGTAATATATAAGGTCGTAGACAGTAAGGCGTGCTCACTGATAATACCCTTTTATATTATATGTTGACAGTCGAAACATACCAATGCTGTTCGGCAGGAGTTATGAACAATACGAGTTAGCTAATTAGCGACGTTAATTTGAAGAATCGCTACTATCAAAAGGTACAGTACTCACTGTTCAGGCTCTATGCAGGGATGGTGGGTGAGGGAGGGCGCCTCACAAAGCTTGCGCTGTTTCCAAACTCCAGCGCAAGCGCTCCGTAGACGTGAGCGGGCGCCGCCGATCAGCGGCCCGCGCGCCATCGCTTCCAACTCGCCCAACGCCACGCTGACCTATACGAATGCTTATAACTTCAGTGTACGGTCAGCATAATTAAAAGATCTGACTCTACAAACTCAAAAGTTATAAAGCTCTATAAACAATTGATGATAGATATAGTATTTATATGCAGTGTGCAAAACCATGAGTTTGTATTTCTCTAACAAACGGATTTGAAAACCCTACCATCACTCAAACATGCCCAGTAATGAACTAAGGACCTCCGTGTTACAAGGACATTCCACCGGTGAGATATTGTCTAGACCTATTTTCTGAACTAATTAATAACACATGTTCACCTTGTGAGCGTGTTGTTGGCTAGAGTAGTAAGGAGGCAATCCTTCCGCATAAGACGCCTGTGCAATGGGCAGCACCTGCAATAGATTAATAGAAGTTCATTAATCAAATATCTATAAGCTAATTATATTAATTATAGAGCAACAACAGTTTTTTAGAATTTTAATATATTTTCTACTTACTGTTTTTTTTTATTAACATAGCCTAGTGATAGCCTAGTGGTTTGAACGCCGGCTTTCCACTCCGAAGGTACCGGGTTCGAATCCGGCCTGCACCAATGAATTTTTCAATTTATGTGTAGTTAGTTTAACACCAACTAATATCACGTGTTTTGACGGTGAAGGAAAACATCGTGAGGGAGCCTACATATCTATGTCAAGACCATCCGTGCTCGCACTAGTATGTGAAATGGAGAAGGCAATGGCAACACCACTCCATTATAACTGCCAGGGAAGTCGTCATGTGATTCATTACACATGATTACTACGACCCTCAGTCATGAGGAAATACAACTTTGAAATTAATTTTATCAATAGTACTTAAATATTTTTTGTTGACGTTACCTTAGCGCAACGCGCTTGAGAGAACCGCACGTCAGTGGCTAGGGTGTCGAAAAGTACTCCAGCGGACTCTCTTTCTTCGCCCGAACTTGAAGTCTGAAGGTATATGGGTGTGAGCGCCTGCGCCGCTTTTCGCCATGATACCGCACTTGGTAACTAAATATAAATAGGTTATAAGCGACAAATACTATAGATAAAAATAATATACATAATCATAGTCAGTCGATAAATGACCATTCGTGAGTATAAATATACATAGGCTAGTAAAACTATTAATCAAAAGCATTTAAAAATAATTAAGTGATGAATTGAATGTCTAGTAAAATTTTACTACTAAAAACTTTTTGTTTTCGGAATGTCACTTAATCGTGAAACAATCACAAACTGTGTACTGACAAGCCATCCTCACCTCAAAGAAAGAAGTGCTCATAGCATACTTCCCGACGTTGTCATCGAAGCCCTCCCCGAAAGCCAAGTCGATGTGACCCTGCAGGAATTGTCTGAAGGTGGGCCTATCCGACGGCGGCTCTGGTGCTTCACCTTTGCAAAGCTGTACGAGCCCTCGAACGAGAGAGCTGACGTCGCGCGCATTACCCGTCTCCTCCTCAGAGTTTATGTAAACGAACTCTTCATTCTTGGGTATTGCGAACACTGATTTCGCACTGAAATAACATATAAAAATCGTTATTAAAACATTACTGTGTTCCGGTTTGACAAGCGCTGTGAGTTAGTGAAATTACTGTGGTAACGAAACTTAACATCTTATATCTCAAGGCGGCGAACGCAATGTGGTGTAGTGTATACCATCTACACTAGCAGCACGTTATGAGTAAGCGTATCACTTACCATCAGTTGAACGTCTTGCTCGTCTCGTCGCTTCTGAGAATAAAAAACAATTGGTTTTCTTGCTGAGATGTATATTTTTCATTATTATCTAAAATAAGCTAACACACGACCTCAATTTCACATGGTGTCAATAATTGGGTGGTAGATTATAAAGCGCGCTCGTCTAGAATACTCTAGCTAATATTAACAACGCCGGAATATAGAAATAATATTACAGAATCCGATTTATAAAGTCCGAGTGGTAGCTAGCCGGGCGAGTTCAAAAAACTCTACCACCAACCAAACTCCTCACTTGTCTTTAAAATGGAACCAGGCATCTCCATATGCAAAGCAGTCAGTTAAAATGATTAAATGGAACAGAATACAAAGTATGGTCTATAGTTAAAAATTAAATGTAGTGTGCTGTTATTATGTTCGATCAAAGGAATAAAGGAGGTGATAACGATTTATGTGCCGGTTATATAAAGGCTAGGTAGGATAGGATATTCAGACATGATGCATGAAGTATTACACTGGTAGAGTTACTAGCTACAGTTTCATTTAGAACAGTAATAGTTCGCTTCGTCCTTTATAGTGCGAACAGCGAAGGAGTGGAATAGTCTGCCAGAGTCAGTGTTAAGACTTGGGAATCTTTAAGAGTGAATAGGCTTCTAGACTAGCGCGCTTTACCATCAAAGACTACATCGGCACTTACCATCAGGTGGGACTGTAGTCAAGCGTTAGACTATACACAATACTGCTTGGTTGATGAGATAGGAACTGCGTTGGTGCTCACCAAGATGATATCCATTGATAGCCATTATTTCTACCTTTTTAATAGAAGTTAATACATTTGCAACCCTTTACCATTATTATACATCTGGATTTTATGATAAAAAAAAATTGTGTAATCATTAAATCTGTCTAAACTGTAAACTAACCAAACATTAGTGATGATTCTGGATTTCCTGAATATAAAATAGAGCTGGTCTTCTACCGCATGTTCAAGTCTTTTTAGAGCAGCCGGTGCTTTGCGAAGCGGCGTTGGAGCTCTACGAAAGTGGAAAAGCAGACGTGGACAGCATTGCCTGCCATGAGTCTCCCACGTGCCCCCAACTTTGGCTTCTGATAACGCTGCTTTAGTTTGAACTGTTAACTCATTTCTGTTGGATCAACTACACTTTTAATCCTCACATAAATGAAATAAACTGCAGATTAACTGTATGTCTAAATCAATTTTTTTTTGTATAAAAGCTTTAAGAGCTGAACTGATTTTGATCAATGGTTAATTTTAGTAAAATGAAAATGAATTAATATCTTAAAAACACTCAAAAATTATGGAATACTTTTGAATTATAGTTATAATTTTCAGTTTATTTTAATGTTCTTTAATTGTGTGAATACATTTGAGAGAATACATTTCCATACTAGCAATAAAACTTTTTAAACAGAAGTACTCTAGTGTAACAGACATATTTATAGTCATTAAAAAATATACCTGTAACCATCAATAGCTTCAAACAATTGCAGATAACCAAGATCAAATACTGGTGTTGGTGAAGAAAGGATGACAATATGACATAGATGAAATATTAGTGCCATGGCCCTACATGATTCTATTGCTAATTCCCCTGCTGCAACAAGCCAATGTGCGGCATCTGCATCCTTCACTGAGCTTTTTGAATCATCATCAAGGTTGTTAGCTAATGCTGCCAAGCTTTTTGCATCTAGATATGTTATTGCATGAAGGTATAGTATGCCTTTTTGTTGATCCCAATGACATTCAATGTCATTCTGAAATAATTTTGTTTCAGATTAAGAAATTCGCAATAATAAACAAATTAAATAAATATAAATATGAGGTTATACACTACATAATGTAGTTTTTTTTTTAGTTAATGCTAGCGGCAAGATGTTCACCTGATGGTTAGTGGCATTTGTGTCATTTACACATGCCCGTTACAATGTGGAGTTAGTTAAGTCATGCTATTTTTATATAACTAACAATTGCATGTATTTACTTTTTAATTGTAAAATAATTAACAAACATGGAATCGCGAAACAAACATTGAAAGTGATAAAAAAAACACTCTTTTCGATAAAATTTGTTATCCTTTTGTGTTATATTTTTAACGAGTATTGCAATTTCTTTTCGTTAATATATCAACTTTCATTACGATAACAAAGAAGAAAATGTTACTCAGGAGAGCACCTTTGCGTAGAATTATATTTCACCAGTTAGGTAAGGAGAAGGGAGTTTTTATATTAACAATTTAAATAATTAGAAAAAAACGCACTTTCTCAAATTTTGTAGACGGTAAAAGTGGTGTAGTTTTGTTTGGATATCGATAAGGAGATTTTCCGATAACTCCGACCACTACTATGCGTTCTTTTTGAGAAAATTCTGGTATATCGTTTATTGAGAAAATATTCATTTTAATATATGATGTACAATATTACATGTAAATTTTAATTGAGTGAACATAACCAATTTAAAATATTTGCAAACAACATACAATGTTATGACTATTGGATAAACTTTTCTAATATTCGACAATGTTGACAGTTTAACTTTTTTCTCTAGCTTTAAACTTAAGTATACACATCGCAATGCCTCATGGATCATTTTGTTACAGCATTTAAAAGTTTTTAATTTTTTAAAATCTGAAAATTCTTGAAAATTTCTTCGCACTTTAAAAGTGTTGTTTTTTAAATAATGCGCTAATATGACTGACACGGGTTAGAGTTTTTATGTATAGAATAAATTGTTAAAGTTATTTACAACTTTTCTTGCCTAATAAAATTTTTAAAAATTACTTTTATTCATGGCATAATTCATCATAATTAAGTGCATAGGTAATATGAAATTATAAACCGCTTTCATATTTTATTAATTTCTTTTATTCGCAGTTCTCTGTGCAACGTATTAACAAAATGCTAAAACCATAACATAATTTTCATATTGCTATGCTAACAATCTCAGTTTTGAACCCGTTTAGATAATATTTAAAAATTTATCTCCTTGTATACAAAAACCAACATAACATTAAAGCAGGTGATATTAATCACTACATTATTTTGGAGTTGTTGGAATTTTTTAATTTCATCTATTTTATAGTTTATGTTATTTTAAGAATTCGTGTTTTTAATAATCCCCATGTTTAAAAATATTTTGACCGATTGTATGTCACTGCCATATTTTTGTCACCTGTCATTTTTCAGGTGTTTGGTTTGAATGCCATACTCCATTCATTAATTTGCCTTTCTAAATCAAGGTCCGCAAGTTTTTACGCGGCATGGAGAAATGTAATCGGCAAATATTACTCAGTATAAATTGTTATCACTCGCCTATATCACTTGTTGTCGATTCGCTAGCTTAATAGATAAGCTATCGGCGAAATTGTTGGTGAAAAACGACATATCATAAATGATGTCTTCGGCAGTAGAAGATATTTGTGAACTTTTGGACAGTTACAATGGAAGAGACAAGGTAAAGTATGCGGAAATTATTCGGCCTTGATATTTACGTACAACCGCGTGTCATTTCAGTCATGTAGTTTGATATATAAATGACAAACTAAATACACGTTGAAAAGTTTTGTTTTGATAATTGAAGAAAACTTTCTGTGATAAAACCATGATTCTTTTAAAAGAATAAAAAATAACAAAACTTACATCGTTAATTTACAAATCCGTAAAATTTATAAAAAAGCAGCTAAACTGAATTCTTTCTTCTATTTATTTAAGGTGAGTGTCTTGCTCATCTAGTTGTCCCATTGATTAAAAAAAAGTTAATAACAAAATAGCAGATTCTAATATCTTTCATTTTAAATAATGAATTGAATCAGAATGAGTATTTAGAAAATGATTAATTAACTCTTATAAAATACATGAAATTATAACTTTAACATTGTACATAATATGAGATATATTTTACTTATTTATATTTATCAGGTCACACAGTGTTTAGATTTATTTAGTATGACTAACAAAATTGATATATTTTAATTAAAGTCCTCTGTATTGGTTACTTGATTTATGAACATTTATTATTTGTATAATAATGAAACTAAATTGTAGAAATTAATGAAATTCGTCAAAAAAAAAAAACCTGCATATAACATCATAAAAAATTTCATATTCCTTAGGTATTGTGTGCTCTTCATATCAATAACGGATTAACTTTATCTGTATGGAAACAGTCCTCTATCTGTATCGAAACCTATACAGCGATACAATATTTATGTATAAAAAAAAAACATGATAAAAATGTTGTAACTGGTAAATGATTTGTTGTTAAGTAATACATATTAATTTCACATGACATCTTTATATATATGTAGATAAAAAAAAATCAAAGAATTCCTAATTATAATAGTATACGTAACTTGATATATAAAGAAGGAAATGAACTTGTAACACACATGGTGTTAGCCTTTGCAAGGTTAACTACTAAGGCTGTTGTGTCTTAATTGCTTGATATTTATTCTATATAATATATACAGATAGACTTAGAAAAAATTTTTCTACCATATAGTTTATATTTATTAAAAAATATATATTTTACTACAATCTAGTAAAGATCGATGTTTGTTTTTTGAAATAAGCTATACTATAGCTATATGTAATAATGAGCTCCACATCCAGAGGTTTTGAGACAAGGATCCTGTCAAAACTTAGTACTCTATTGCTGGTGGATATCGCTGTCCCACTGTATAGTATAAACACTATTCCGGCTTCAAGGATGTTTTAACTTGAAGAATGACTAGATTAAAGAGATTTATCATTTAACTATTTTAAAGTTTTTAAGACATTAAATGATGCTGTGTAAACATCTTAATCAATGCCATATTTATTCTTCTTCTAAGTTATATTTCCTCATGACTGAGAGTCGTGGTCATCATGTGTGATGAAACACACGACTTACTTGGCAGTTATAATGGAGTGGTGTTGCCATTGCCTTCTCCATTACACATACTAGTGCGAGCACGGATGGTCATGACGTAGATATGTAGGTTTCCTCACGATGTTTTCCTTCACCGTCAAAGCACGTGGTATTAGTTGGTGTTATACTAACTACACATATATTGAAAAATTCATTGGTGTAGGCACGATTCGATCCCAGTACCTTCACAGTGGAAAGACGGCGTTCATACCACTAGGCTATCACGGCTTTATATGAGCAGGTATATAGTTATGTTTATGTCGTCCCTGTAACCAACATTAATGTTCTTTTTCAGGTTGTTAGATTAGCATGCTATACCTTCAAATTATACGGGTGTATAAAGGGGGAGAAACCATGGCAGACCGCTGGGTCGCGTCTCTCAAGCGCGAGGATGATGCTCCGGCTATTCGACGACATACCAATGATCAGGCACACATACAATTACGGTTTGGGGAAACATGTAAGTGTTTTATTATTAAATTCTGTGAATTCAGTGGCCACAAGATAATTCAGATGAGTGATATATAAAGTAAACTTCATATTTGTCAGTGTCGCCAATAAATAATGAAATCAGATAACTTGATGTTGAGATTTGTTCTCGATCAGGAGTCATCAAAAATAGCTGCTCTCTTGGGGGTGCTAGCGAACATGGTCGACCAGGCCTTCCTGCCGGTGGAGAAGGCGTGTTGGCTGCACGAGGTCGGCATACTCAAGCTGTCGCCAAGTACTGCTGACACTTTGGAGATTATAAGCACAGCTCTATGGGCAGCGAGTCTGTATATATCACTGTTACAGTAAGTTTACAAACATGTTTCTATACAGTAATATTTGTGTAGACATTCCATTTAGTTTCAGGTGGTTCCTGTTCATCAAGTTTAGATTCAATATAAAATATTTCATCAACGAAAACTCAAGTTTCAATTTGTTATAAATTAAGGAAAATTATTATATTGATTTCTTTCAGTGTTATTATTATTTCATAGTCTCTTTTAAATAGGAAATACTGTAATGATGTACTGCAACATTTCTCTGAGGTTTTGTCACTACTACTGCACTTTCAATATCATTATTATTGTGACGTCATACATAGAATGTTATATACTCATAGTAATGCTGTGTGGTGTGCTCTATGATACATACAGGACGAGTTGATTATTCTTCTAAATATTTATTTTTTGTTAATATAATCGTTTAAATATGTAATAATCAAATGAATAAGCGTGAGGGAATAATAAGAATAAATATTTAAGATCTTCTAAGTCGTATTTCCTCGTGAGTGAGGGTCGTGGTCATCATGTGTGATGAAAAACACGACGAATTTCATGGCAGTTATAATGGAGTGGTGTTGCCATTGCCTTCTCCATTTCACATACTAGTGCGAGCACGGATGGTAATGACACAGATATGCAGGTTTCCTCGCGATGTTTTCCTTCACCGTCAAAGCGCGTGATATTAGTTGGTGTTATACTAACTGCACATAAATTGAATTCATTGGTGCAGGCCGGATTCGAACCCAGTACCTTCTGTTTGAAAGGCCGGCGTTCAAACCACTAGGCTATCACGGCTTATCTAAAATATATTGAGTATTTAAGATAAAGTAGATTAAAAAGCCTTATATATAAGAGAATGAAGCTAAGAAAAGAAACAGGTGGTAGGTCTCTGTTGCCGGAGACCGTCTGGATGGGTACCACCGCAGCTCCTATTTCAACCGCCAAATAGCAGTGTGCAAACATTACTGTGTTCCGGTTTGAAGGGCGCAGTAGCTAGTGTAATTACTGGGGTAACGAGACTTAACACCTTATGTCTCAAGGCGACGAGCGCGATATGGTGCAGTGTAAACCATCTTAACTAGCAGCGCGTTGTCATGGGCAAGCGTATCACTTACCATCAGGTGAACGTCTTGCTCGTCTCGTCGTAAAGTAGTATAAAAAAAGAAAGATTACAAATAGTCAATTGTAAATATATATAAATAATAATCTAATGTTAAAACTGTAACTTAAAAACAGATGACTTCAGTACAATAAATATTAATATTTAATAGGACATTCCGCTCACTGCGCCATCTCTGGTGGAGCAGGGACTGTTTGCAAACGTGTTCGGAGAACGGCGGCACGAACGCCCGCGTCAACTTGGACGTCAGTCTGACCCTGCAGGCGGTCACCGCCGGGAAACTCTGTCTGGATATCGCGCACGCGGTCAGCTGCCTGCCCCCCGGCTGGTTGTGGGGCGACAGGATAGGACCCACCAAGGTCGCCGCCATCGCCACCACCTCTTCCGTCATCGGGATCGCGCTGTACTTCGCCAGGAAGCGTTTATTGAAATAATGTTATTGTTTATGGTGTTTATTAACATATAATTCTAAATGGTTATAAATATATAAATGAAAAATGGACTACATAAAATTATTGAGAACCTTCATCACTGTACCTTACTCATTTTTGTAACATAAAGGAATATTTCCAGCGAGTTATTATTTTAAAAATTACTAACAATTGAAAATATATAGACACTTAAAATGATGTTTTTGGCAATTAAAATAAATCACAACAAAAGTAGCGCAAAATATTTGACATGTTTTTATATTGTATATTTTTCTTTTAGTAATATAATGCAGTGTAAGTTTACATCCTTAATGTGGTTATATTATTAAAAAAATCAAAGTTGTTGTTAAATATAATCTAAGGTATTTGTATATTTGTTACGTATTTTAATAAAAATTGTTAATTGGAAATAAAAATTAAGATGTAATTGTTTTTAATTAATGTTCTTTCTTATTATCACTACATATATGGCAACCCTGAATCAATGTAAAAAATAAGCAAATTCGCGAAATTACCAGAAAGTCATGAAATACGGGAGAGAAAGAGGGAACACACTTAAATTTACTTGACACATTGACTTTCTTGTTAATATCTAACAAGTCCAATTGTAGAGTTTTTTTATACATCATTTTGCTTTGTTTCTTCTAACACGGGTCACAGTTTTCACATGCACAATTAATTATTAGACTTATAAGGAATTTCATATCATCATCATCATTTCAACCGATGGACGTCCACTGCTGGACATAGATCTCTTGCAATTTGTTCCACAAAATACGGTCTTGTGAGGTTTGAGTCCAGTGGCTCCCAATAATTACTTATAATTTACTTATACTTATAATTACTTGAATTTCATATACTTATTCAAAAACACTTTAAATTTTAACAATACTTCGTCATTACTCGCGAACGTAATACGGGTTTACAAAAAGTAAATCTTTTATTTTTAATTACCTATTCCTTTTTGCAGTTCTTAGTGTAACATATTTACAAAATGATTTAAACTTATTTCTAAGTTTTTTAATGCTGATTAGATTGTTTAATTTACCTATATCTGGGTAAATTAAACCATCTAATTAGCATTAAGAAATTTTTGTGTCTAATTCTATATATTCTATCCTCTCTACAGAACACTGGGAGACCGCACCAACTTTGGAGTTGATCATCATCCATTATTAAATTTGTTTAGTAGACATTTGTTTTATTATCCAGATAATTTGCTAACATGAATTTTTTCATTTGAACTAATCTGTTATATCTTATCGGGAAAATACGATAAAAAATATTTGTGTAAGTGCGTATGGCGTGCATACATAGAGACATTTGTTATTGAAAGAGAACTGTGTCAGTGTATACACCATGGGGATGGCCGTTGACGAAATATGCAGCTTACTGGAGATCCATGCCAACCGTGACAAGGTACTTAGGAAAACGATCATTAATGTACATTTATTGAAACTAAACTTCACGGATTTTATTGCGTTTATTCGACTATTTACTACCCGATGTTTCTACCTTAGTCACGGGAGAACTGTTATTAGAGATGTGATGGGTATCACGGAGTTTATTAAAACTGTGTTTGCTTGTAATTTGTAAATAATTGTCAAAATACCTCTCTATAAAAGTTTCAGCGACTATGTAATATTTTATTCCACATACTAAATAATCATCGGTTGATGATGGTGGCATACTAAATAACGATATTTTTGACGAAACACTATATTGATACACAGATTAGAAAAAATTTATCCAACGAGACGAGCAGGACGTTCACGTGATGGTGAATGAAACGCCTGCCCATAACGATGTGACGTTAGATGATATCCGCAGCATCACGTAACACTCGTCGTTTTGATTTATAAGATTTTAAGCCTCATTACCTTAGTGATTACACTAAGAACAATTCCGTTCAAAATAGCACAGTTATTTGCGGAGAGAATTTTCAATGTGTATTTTTTATGTGCAGGTTGTTTCTCTAGTTAGTTACACGTTGAAACTGTGGGGCGCGACGGCTAAAAGTCCGTCGTTGCTGACGGCCAGCGCGCGCATCGCCGGCGCACGCGCAACTCTTCGCTTATTTGATGATGCTGCTGCTCTCAGAGCTATCCTCCGATATGGAGTCGGCGAACAGGTGAATAAACTAATTTAATTATTAAATATATTTAAACCATGTTTAAACAAAGAAGCGTCAGACATAATTATTTAGAAAAATAATACAGTTGCAAGAGTGCTGCATTATAAAGAATCGTTTATAACAAAACAATATCGTTTGACTAACATTGCTAACATAGAATGTTAGAACTAAACTGTCACTACTATTCCTTACTAATCTGATATATGTTTTGAAAAAAAGTTTTATTTATTCTAATTGTTACATAATGTACAAAGTATATTAAATACTTTTCTTTTATAAAAATCCTTGTGAAGGATTATGAACAGTAACAGACTTATTTTTGTTTTCATGCGGTATTGTTAATTTCTCAGGAAGGGTTACTATGGGGTGGTTTGGGAGTTACCAACGGTCTATTGCACTTAACGTATTTACAAGGGGAGAAACTGGTCTGGCTACTCGATACGGGCGTGTTGAGGGTGTCTCCAGAGCTGGCCGAGCGGATTCGGATAGCCCATAAGCTTTTCTGGTCTCTTACCGCCTTCGTCGGACTAATCAGGTAAGTGGACATTCAATAGTGAAGCAACGTCAATGTTTTTAGTGCCCATGCAAACAAAACTTACCCGATAATTTATTAAATAACATTTTAAAGTCTTTAATAAATGACGGCACTATTATTGCTATTTTTTAAGTTTTGTGAAGTAATTTTCTGCCGCTATAAATAAGCAATGCGTTGTGTGACCATTTCTGTGAAGAATTTCCTTGGAACACAATCCGGTTTATTTTCTGTAGCTATCTCGCACTCGTCGCATATGTTTTAGTAACGTTTATTAAAAAAAGGTGCATTCAAATAAATTGGATAATAACATCGCAAAAGCTATGGAATTTATTCGATCGCTAATCTCGACAGATCACTCCGGGCTTTGCACTTGACCGCGTTGATGGTGAAGTCTCCGAACCGACCTCGGTGCGCTTCGGTGCGGTTGACGCAGGCCTCGCTCGCCAGCACCAAGCTGCTGCTAGAAGTCGCACACGCGGTCAGCTGGTTGCCGCGCGGCTGGCTGTGGGGCGGCGCCATGACCACGGCCCAGGCCTCCGCCGTGGCAACGGCATCCGCTGTATTCGGCCTAGTCGTGCATTACCATGGGAAGAAGTTAACCAAATAGTGAAATAACTCCAGTATTCTAAGACGTTAAACAACTTTAATGTTGTCGAATGCTTTGGATTCTGGTGTTGTATTAAATTATAATTGCGCTAACGGATAGACCTACATTAAAAAAAAAAGCAGATTGCCCATATTTATTAGCAAAACAAGTTGTTATAATTAATCTTTAGAATTTTACTTAACTATTATATATAATTTTAAGATTAAGTACAAATTTCAATTAGTGTTTTTGATTTTGCCTATAATGTATATTTTTTGAGATTGCATATATTTAGACATTTTGTACACAGTATTGATGTCAAATGTTGCACAAAAATATATCCCAGAGTTATTGTTCCTGGAATAATAGTTTCACGATGTTTTCCGTCACCGGAAATTCAAACTCTCATAATGATTAGTAAATTATCATTATTTTGGTTCATTGTTAACTGTTGACCTCAATATCACACGATGTTTAGTGATAACGGACGTGCAGATGGTGAAGTGTGGCGAAAGTATGGTAGCTAGCTGCCTAGGTAACTACTACCACCGTTCAGCCCGCGTATCAAATCGCGTGGCTTTAAACCTTAAAAAAAAAAAACTACTACCACCGACCAAACTCCACTTACGTCGCAAACTGCTTAAACTTTGTGTTAATGCATCGTTGAAATTTTCACTTTTATGATGTTTCGTTATTTTAATATAAAAATTTAATTTAATTTATTTATTCACTAAATTAAACCAACGTTTGTATAAAATAATTTTATTGCATAAAGCATACAAGTTGGATAAAATAAAACTTTTACTAAAAACAAAAGGAACTTTTTGTAACCAAATTGTAACAACTAAAAACTATCCAAATTTATTTGTAAATATATACACGTTATGCGATAACTTTATTATTACAATGTTATGTTACATAAACTGAGATGATCATAATGGATGAGATGATGATATAATTTGACAAAATCCATATTGCCTTCGTTATCAAGATTCTTTTTATTTTATTTTTTATCATAAAATACGCCTTCGTCGTATACAGCAAAGAAGTAAAGTTTGCACTTACTACTTAATTGTAGGAACAGTCACTGAAAATAAGCGACCTCATTTAAGGCCAAGGTCTATGTGTGTCTTCAAGAAAAGCGCGAATAGGCAAATAATTTAAATTTTACTGGTGGTACTTCTCTGTTGCCGGCGACCGTCTAGGTACATTCCACCGCAGTTCTATTTCTACCTCTAAACAGTAGTGTGCAAACGTTACTATGTTCCGGTTGGAACGGCGCTGTAAGCTAGTAAAATTGCTGGGGTAACGAGACTTAACACCTTATGTCTCAAGGCAATGAGAGCAATTTGGTGCAGTGTATATTTTAACTTACCATCAGGTGAACGTCTCGCTCGTCACGTGGCCTCGTAGAATATAAAAAAGCGAATACGTTATACCACCGCAGACCGTATCATAACATCAAGTATGATCGTTTTCATTCACTAAACTGTATCATATAATAATAAATTAAATGATAACAAATACAAAAAGTACTGGTTACTGGTTTCTAGTTTCTGGTTTCTATTGTCTGGTTACTGGTTACTGGTTACTGGTTACTGGTTACTGGTTACTGGTTACTGGTTACTGGTTACTGGTTACTGGTTACTGGTTACTGGTTACTGGTTACTGGTTACTGGTTACTGGTTACTGGTTACTGGTTACTGGTTTCTGTTTTCTGGTTTCTGGTTACCGGTTTCTGGTTTCTGGTTTCTAGTTTCTAGTTTCTAGTTTCTAGTTTCTAGTTTCTAGTTTCTAGTTTCTAGTTTCTAGTTTCTAGTTTCTAGTTTCTAGTTTCTGGTTTCTATTGTCTGGTTACTGGTTACTGGTTACTGGTTACTGGTTACTGGTTACTGGTTACTGGTTACTGGTTACTGGTTACTGGTTTCTGTTTTCTGGTTACTGGTTTCTAGTTTCTGGTTTCTAGTTTCTAGTTTCTAGTTTCTAGTTTCTAGTTTCTGGTTTCTATTGTCTGGTTACTGGTTACTGGTTACTGGTTTCTGGTTTCTATTGTCTGGTTACTGGTTACTGGTTACTGGTTTCTGGTTCTAGTTTCTGGTTTCTAGTTTCTGGTTTCTATTGTCTGGTTACTGGTTACTGGTTTCTAGTTTCTAGTTTCTAGTTTCTGGTTTCTAGTTTCTAGTTTCTGGTTTCTATTGTCTGGTTACTGGTTTCTAGTTTCTAGTTTCTAGTTTCTAGTTTCTAGTTTCTAGTTTCTGGTTTCTATTGTCTGGTTACTGGTTTCTAGTTTCTAGTTTCTGGTTTCTAGTTTCTGGTTTCTAGTTTCTAGTTTCTAGTTTCTGGTTTCTGTTTTCTGGTTACTGGTTACTGGTTTCTAGTTTCTAGTTTCTAGTTTCTAGTTTCTGGTTTCTGTTTTCTGGTTTCTGTTTTCTGGTTACTGGTTTCTAGTTTCTAGTTTCTGGTTTCTGTTTTCTGGTTTCTATTGTCTGGTTACTGGTTACTGGTTACTGGTTACTGGTTTCTAGTTTCTAGTTTCTAGTTTCTGGTTTCTAGTTTCTGGTTCTGGTTTCTAGTTTCTAGTTTCTAGTTTCTGGTTTCTATTGTCTGGTTACTGGTTACTGGTTACTGGTTACTGGTTTCTGGTTTCTATTGTCTGGTTACTGGTTACTGGTTTCTAGTTTCTAGTTTCTAGTTTCTGGTTTCTGTTTTCTGGTTACTGGTTACTGGTTACTGGTTACTGGTTACTGGTTACTGGTTACTGGTTTCTGGTTTCTATTGTCTGGTTACTGGTTACTGGTTTCTGTTTTCTGGTTACTGGTTACTGGTTACTGGTTACTGGTTACTGGTTACTGGTTACTGGTTACTGGTTACTGGTTACTGGTTTCTAGTTTCTAGTTTCTGGTTTCTGTTTTCTGGTTACTGGTTACTGGTTTCTAGTTTCTAGTTTCTAGTTTCTAGTTTCTGGTTTCTAGTTTCTAGTTTCTAGTTTCTAGTTTCTAGTTTCTAGTTTCTAGTTTCTAGTTTCTAGTTTCTAGTTTCTAGTTTCTAGTTTCTGGTTTCTAGTTTCTAGTTTCTAGTTTCTGGTTTCTGGTTTCTATTGTCTGGTTACTGGTTACTGGTTACTGGTTTCTGTTTTCTGGTTTCTATTGTCTGGTTACTGGTTTCTGGTTCTGGTTTCTGGTTTCTAGGTTCTGGTTTCTGGTTTCTATTGTCTGGTTACTGGTTACTGGTTTCTGGTTCTGGTTTCTGGTTTCTGGTTCTGGTTTCTAGTTTCTAGTTTCTAGTTTCTAGTTTCTAGTTTCTAGTTTCTGGTTTCTAGTTTCTAGTTTCTAGTTTCTGGTTTCTAGTTTCTAGTTTCTAGTTTCTAGTTTCTAGTTTCTAGTTTCTAGTTTCTAGTTTCTAGTTTCTAGTTTCTAGTTTCTAGTTTCTAGTTTCTAGTTTCTGGTTTCTAGTTTCTAGTTTCTGGTTTCTGGTTTCTGTTTTCTGGTTACTGGTTACTGGTTACTGGTTTCTGTTTTCTGGTTACTGGTTACTGGTTACTGGTTACTGGTTACTGGTTACTGGTTACTGGTTACTGGTTTCTAGTTTCTAGTTTCTAGTTTCTAGTTTCTAGTTTCTAGTTTCTAGTTTCTAGTTTCTAGTTTCTAGTTTCTGGTTCTGGTTTCTAGTTTCTGGTTTCTGGTTCTAGTTTCTGGTTTCTAGTTTCTGGTTTCTATTGTCTGGTTACTGGTTTCTAGTTTCTGGTTTCTATTGTCTGGTTACTGGTTACTGGTTACTGGTTACTGGTTACTGGTTACTGGTTACTGGTTACTGGTTTCTAGTTTCTAGTTTCTAGTTTCTAGTTTCTGGTTTCTGGTTTCTGTTTTCTGGTTACTGGTTACTGGTTACTGGTTACTGGTTACTGGTTACTGGTTACTGGTTACTGGTTACTGGTTACTGGTTACTGGTTACTGGTTTCTGGTTTCTGGTTTCTAGTTTCTGATTTCTAGTTTCTGGTTTCTATTGTCTGGTTACTGGTTACTGGTTTCTGGTTTCTAGTTTCTGGTTTCTGGTTTCTGGTTTCTGGTTCTAGTTTCTGGTTCTGGTTTCTGGTTTCTAGTTTCTGGTTTCTGTTTTCTGGTTACTGGTTACTGGTTACTGGTTTCTGTTTTCTGGTTACTGGTTTCTAGTTTCTGGTTCTAGTTTCTGGTTTCTGTTTTCTGGTTTCTGGTTTCTGTTTTCTGGTTTCTGGTTCTGGTTTCTGTTTTCCTGGTTTTCTGGTTCTGGTTTCTGGTTTCTAGTTTCTGGTTCTAGTTTCTGGTTTCTGTTTTCTGGTTACTGGTTACTGGTTTCTGTTTTCTGGTTTCTGGTTTCTGGTTTCTAGTTTCTGGTTTCTGGTTCTGGTTTCTAGGTTCTGGTTTCTAGTTTCTGGTTTCTGTTTTCTGGTTACTGGTTTCTGTTTTCTGGTTACTGGTTTCTAGTTTCTGGTTCTGGTTTCTGGTTCTAGTTTCTGGTTTCTGTTTTCTGGTTACTGGTTTCTAGTTTCTAGTTCTGGTTTCTGGTTTCTAGTTTCTGTTTTCTGGTTACTGGTTACTGGTTTCTGGTTTCTAGTTTATGGTTTCTGGTTTCTGGTTTCTGGTTTCTGGTTTCTAGTTTCTGTTTCTAGTTTCTGGTTCTGGTTTCTGGTTTCTGGTTTCTAGTTTCTGGTTTCTGGTTCTAGTTTCTGGTTTCTGTTTTCTGGTTACTGGTTTCTGTTTTCTGGTTACTGGTTTCTGGTTTCTGGTTCTAGTTTCTAGTTTCTGTTTCTAGTTTCTAGTTTCTGTTTCTAGTTTCTAGTTTCTAGTTTCTAGTTTCTAGTTTCTAGTTTCTAGTTTCTAGTTTCTGGTTCTAGTTTCTAGTTTCTAGTTTCTAGTTTCTAGTTTCTAGTTTCTGGTTCTAGTTTCTGGTTCTAGTTTCTAGTTTCTAGTTTCTAGTTTCTAGTTTCTGGTTTCTATTGTCTGGTTACTGGTTTCTAGTTTCTAGTTTCTGGTTTCTGTTTTCTGGTTACTGGTTTCTATTTTCCATTTACAGTTTCCAGTTTTTAGATTTCAGTTAGTGTCACTATCACAAAAGATCAAAAAAAAGAAGTAAAGTTAAGACGTAACTACTATTTTGAACCAATCTGAACTTAGGACAGTGGTGTTCCTGCTAGAATTCTACAATCGCTGCACACGAACACACTAATTTACTGCATGATACACTCACATCGTACATTCAACCGCATTATGCACAAAAAAATAAAAATGAACCGAGACAACGTGACCTTCACGCCCAGATTCCCGCTAAAGTTCGTAAAATATTCTTCTTCTTCCCAATTGATGGCATGAGCACGGTTTGTGCGTGAGCCAGTGACACGTGTAGACGAATAAAATAAAAGAACAAAAATCCTTAAAAAATTGTCTGCGAGGTCAATTCGATCGCCATGTTCCTTTCTTTTCTCGTAAAATGTTATAGTTGCAATCAGTAATTGTTAGTTGTCAATATCAAATGTCAAAATCAAAAATATTCTTTTAAATTGTATTTGGTTTCTTAATGACGGGACAAACTTCAAATGTTTGACGTTTTATATATCTAAAGTAAGGTGACCAGACGTTTCGCTTTTACACAATTAATTCCGCGTCACGCAACGTTTTTCAAAAGTCCTGACTTTTAGAATTAAGTTAAATTTCATATTTACGAAAATCATTGTTTTGCGTAAGACGTTGCTTTTGCTACCCAGTTACATTGTATTTGTCTCTCAGATGATACACTTCGTGTTCTGCTTCTTGCTATAGAAAATTAAGGCATATTTCATATATACATAAATTTTCTTAAGCTAAGCTTAAAATACTTGTAATCTTAAAATTTTATATTATTGACAAAAAGTATGTCACCGAGCTTACCCCTAAAAAAAAATTTAGATAGAAATATGTCAAAGAATAAAATATTATACATTTTTGTATTTATAAATTGTAATTATGTTAAAACTAAAAAAAAATTACGATATTATTATTCCTTCAGAGTTGTCCCGCTTTGCCTATCTAAAAATCTGGTCACCTCAATGAAAAATCGAAATTGTTGTTTTTACCATATTCCAGGCACTTTTTCCATATTTTCTCACCTTACTAACCTTCCCTGGACTTCCACGAATAATTCAAGACCTCATTTAGCCAAATCGGTCCAGCCGTTCTCGAGTTTTAGCGAGACTAACGAACAGCAATTCATTTTTATTATATAGATATTCGATATTTGAGATCGCCAATACTTTGTAAAATTTTTTTTTTTTTCATTAACTAATCGTGCGAGTTGCCATCCTAAAAATTTTTATCTGTTTCCACAATTAACAGCAACTAAAGACTAGTTTAAAAAAAACACCTCTTCTCTATTAAACCTCTGTTAAATTTATATTTACGAAAATCATTGTTTTGCGTAAGACGTTGCTTTTGCTACCCAGTTACATTGTATTTGTCTCTCAGATGATACACTTCGTGTTCTGCTTCTTGCTATAGAAAATTAAGGCATATTTCATATATACATAAATTTTCTTAAGCTAAGCTTAAAATACTTGTAATCTTAAAATTTATATTATTGACAAAAAGTATGTCACCGAGCTTACCCCTAAAAGAAATTTAGATAGAAATATGTCAAAGAATAAAATATTATACATTTTTGTATTTATAAATTGTAATTATGTTAAAACTAAAAAAAAATTACGATATTATTATTCCTTCAGTTGTCCCGCTTTGCCTATCTAAAAATCTGGTCACCTCAATGAAAAAGAGAAATTGTTGTTTTTACCATATTCCAGGCACTTTTTCCATATTTTCTCACCTTACTAACCTTCCCTGGACTTCCACGAATAATTCAAGACCACATTTAGCCAAATCGGTCCAGCCGTTCTCGAGTTTTAGCGAGACTAACGAACAGCAATTCATTTTTATTCTATAATATTCGATATTTGAGATCGCCAATACTTTGTAAAATTTTTTTTTTTTCATTAACTAATCGTGCGAGTTGCCATCCTAAAAATTTTTATCTGTTTCCACAATTAACAGCAACTAAAGACTAGTTTAAAAAAAACACCTCTTCTCTATTAAACCTCTGTTAAATTTATATTGCTTTATGCGTGAATCATGTAAAATATCTGACTAAATATATTTATGTATGATTTAACTATTTGATATTCAATAAAACGACGTCTGTGCACATTTTGAGTTGGAAACTAAACTTTAAATCAAAAACTCAATTTTCGAACATTAAAGTATTTGGAATAATTAATTCTTTTACAATACTCGATAAAAATTGTTATGTAGGTATCTTAATAATAATAACTAATATGTAGGTACTATGTAATAACTATACAATAAAGCATTCTGCAGCGACCTCGGTGTTTGATTGACGTATACGTAACAAAAATATTATAATATTTAATAAAGTTTTGGCTGATATACTCACGACGGCGCGTGATGTTTACTTGGATCTATTTTAGAACCTATTCTTTTTTGTTGGCTATATAATATTTACTTTTATGCTATATAATAATTATCATGTTTAAACTATTTTGTCATAATCAAGTGTCCAGTGAAATCATTTCCATCTCCTCTTTGAAGTAGGCGTCCTTAGCAGGATACAGTTTTGCAGCGAGGCGCGGGAGATGGTGCGGTCGCGGTGCTTTGCCCCATGACGTTACTTCCGCATGAGCCGAGCCGAGCAGCGCTCCGCACGTCGTCTCGTACGCGCGCGCGCCCTCCGCCGTCGGATTCAGGATGCATTGGGCGAGGCGACACAGCAGTCGGATGCTACGAATGTAAACTTTAGGTTTAATAAAACTAAACTTCACGTTTATTATCACCAGGAATGGTCATCCTTGTAAGTACATTAGGTATGATCTGTTACGGAGCGGTGCTTAAGCACAGCTCACGGGGGAGGATAGCCGTCAGTTTCCCTTTGCACCATATACACGTTTGTTAGGTGTTCACATCGAGAAGAGGTAAATACTGACCGTGCCGCTTCGCTGTTCTGTTGCATGGCGACCACTTGTAACAGCGATCGGCGTGGCTCGGCTGCCCAGCGGCACAGCACCGAATGCGCTGACTGTATACCATCTGATAGTTCTTGGTCTGGGGGAGTGCCCTCTGTGGTAGGCGCCACATGCTGCTTCGCGATACGGCAGGCCACGCACACCCATACAGCCATTATCGGATCGTCGTCGCTTCTGTAAATATGTATTACGCACAACAAGACGCTAAATGATATTATATATTTTTGAATGAAGAAAATGAATATCATTATATTTAACAAAACAATAACTGAAAAGAACTTTCATAAAAAATAATAAATTTTGGTATCACGACAACTCATTCACATTCTTCAATCCTTTTTATTTTACTTTAACTTGGCGTGTTGATACACGGTTATTAGGTAGTTGTTTACACGGAGGTATCTCTGTCACACCGCAGGAAGCGAGCCGACAGCGGAGTGTCATCATTGCGATTGTGATGATGACACAGCTCAGCATACGCTGGCGGAGTGCCCCGCGTGGGCGACGGAGCGAGCCAATCTCTGTGCGGAGATCGGCAACGACCTCTCATTACCTGGTGTGATCCGCGCCATGGTGGACAGAGAGAGGTCGTGGGAGGCGGTCGCCTCGTTTTGCGAGGCCGTCATATCCCAGAAAGAGGCCGCCGAGCGAGAAAGGGAAAAAGATCCCTCCTCGGCGCGCATTCGCCGACGATGCACGGGGCGAAGGCGGCGAGCTTATGCTCGCCTGATGCCGCCCCTATGAGCGGAGCCGCGGGTGTTGGATGGGGAGTCTGACACCCGGTAACATCACGGCTCGGAGTGCGAGCAGCATGCTGGGCGTTTTCAGCACGCTGCTCTGGAGCAGGGGAAATGGCTGGCCCACAGCCTATCAACGAAGGTGGAGTCCCAACCACCAGGCGCGGGCGGCATAGCGATCCCATGACCTAGTCGATCTGGCTTTGCCGCCAGTAAAACGCGTGGAGAAGGAAACGCCGAGGGGTTTTAGTGGGTGAAAATCCCACATAACCGGCGCCGCTCCCCACGGTGCCGAGTACCTTTTAAAGATTTCCCATCGTATAAAAAAAAAAAAAAAAGGTAGTTGTTAATACATGGGACAAGTTTAAGTGAAGTTCTGGAAGGCCCTTCACAAGGTAGACCCACGATTTGGTGAAGGACGTAGGAATCCTCTGGATAAATGGCTTAGTAGGTAATATAGAATATTTATTAGTACAACAATCACCAAGTGTATCAATACGAAAAGTGTGTATCTTACGCTCCGAGATCGTGCGCCGCGAGCGAGTGTAGCGCTTCGGCGGGCACGTGTGCGCCTCCAGCGGGCAGCAGCGCGTACGCAGCGTGCCAACTGCGCCGCGTACATGCCGCCACGCATGCCGCTCCGCTCCCCCATGCGCAAGAAGACCACCGTGCACGTAGCGCCCCCCAACCGCCGAACTTTGTGTCTAATATGATAACGTTGAATATCATTACTATATCTATAGTTTCGGTATTAATAATATTCTTTTTTACGATCCCACCTGGTGTTAAGTGATGATGTGGTCTGTGGTGGTCAAGCATATTAATATTAAAAAGAAAAAATTCAAGACAATATATCCTCTATGACAGGCAAAACTTATCTTAATCGTATTCTTATTAGTCAGAGACTAAAGGACTTCTCATATTGAATCCTCTATTCAAGCCGATCATTTGCCATCAGGTAGTATTGCGAAGATTATCTGTTACCCTTTTTATTCTTACAGCCACGCTCCCTACCTGGATGCGATACGAGCGTCTTTGCGACCGCCTCCGCCAAAGGCACAAAGTACTCTAGTGCAGTGAGTGACGCGACCGCCGACGCGCACGCGACTACCAACCGAGCGCCGCACTCCCGCACCCACTGCCCCCAAACCTGCTGATACCATAATGATGACACAGAGAAAAACACAACTCTTACAAAACCGATTGAATAGAAAGGGTTTTTATTATGACGCATTGTTTATAACGAGGTGTTGAAGTTTTTATAAAAATGTGTATACATTTAAATTTCTTTTGCTACTACAAATTATCTACGTAGCTATTTTGTAGTAATTGGAGTCAGGTCTCTGTTGCTAAAAACCGCAACTCTTGTGTTACAACTACTTATATATCTATTGGTGATGGTGATCACTTTATATCACGCAAGCCACTTTTTTATGTGCCTACATGTCCTATAGTTTTTTTTATATTAACAAGTACACGAACGGGTAAGACAGCTCCGGCCGCCGGCTCCAAACACATGATAACGATGGCTCTGCTCAGCAACTCTTCTATTTCTCCCTCCGAACTCTCGATGTAGGGGGCTGAAAATTGCAGAAGAAATGTATATGTACTCTTTTCACAAAGTTCCATTACACGTTTATTAATGACTGCGCGAAGTAACTGCTTGAAGTGGATAAGCGTTTGCCTTGTAATAGGGCGATCGCTGGTTCGATTGGGTTGTAGAGTTGTGTGGGTGGTAGATTTTTTTCAAATCTGCCCGGCTACCTATCGCCCTCTTATCATTAAATATGTTACTATAACATCAGTGTGCTATTCCGATTATCAAAACTGAAGGCTAGAATATTCTAGGCGCGCACGCTTCTCTATCTAAAGCTTCATTGTCACTTAACATCATGTGAAACTGAAAACAAGTGTTAGCTGATTGTATATAAGAAAAATAATAAACACTCTCTCTCAATTAGAAGAGCTTTGCTCTTGTCTTTGGCGCGATCACCAGCTTTCTCTTTTTTTTTTAAACAACTCAGATTTAATTAGTCACCAATAAAACTGTTCGGTCATCATCTGACCGATGAAACGCACCCAAATCTCTGAGTGTGCGCAACAGAGCGAGCACGTGAGAGCGCGCGTGCGACTGCATAGAGGGCGCAGCGACCGCGCGTACGTACTGCGACAAGCTACGGGCGCGGTGTGAGCGCGCGGCGGCATCGCAGCGTACCGACCCGTCCACCACCAACAGTTGGCTCGAGGCGAGCAGCACCCTGGGCGAGTGAGCATACTTTAAATGTTTAACTTTTACATAGAAAAAAAAGTATTTTTTATAAAAATTAGTACTTGGCCATAAGAATGTACTACAAGTCACGTCACATCAAAGGATCTCTTAAAATAAATAAAGGCATTTGCATATATACCTGAACTGCGGGATCTCGTGGTAAGGGAAAGCGGGATTGTGATGGTCGACGAAGAACTGTTCGAAGGCGGCATCTAAAGCGGGCTCGGGTAACCGGTACCAGGGTAGACGTGTTGCTTCGTCTAACGCCTGGATATAAAAACAAAGTTATTAACTGACTTTTTGTAATTGTCTTAACATTAATTGCTTCCGTGGCGCAGTAATTACCATCTATGTATACTAGATATACATACATGTATGTATGCAATAGGACTGTGACCATGTTAGCTATTTTTTAACCCTGGTTAGGTACCACCCTCAATATTGTAAATCTGGCGCTATAACATTGCAGGGTTCCGGTTGTAAACATATGAAAGCCAGGGTATTCCGGTGAACACTCTCCACCATTCACGGCCTTGTTGTCACATAAATACCACGTAGAATTACGTTTAAGTGTTAGACCATTCCAGATTTTCCAATAAACTTATTATCTATCTATCATATAAAAAAATATTTGTACACAGCTGCTCCCCAGTTGTAAAAGCTGCAGTGGTAACTACCTAGCCAACCTTTGATAAGATAAACAACTAAAAATTTACAATAAAATGAAAATTATTAGTTATTTAGTACTAATATCTTGGTTACTTATTTAAGTTGGATTACATAATAAAGTATAATATAACTGCTAAATTCAATTCAAGAATCACCTGGGAGTGTATTTGTAACTGCGCCGAACAAAATATAGAGAGCAAAGCGGCTAGGTGCGGTGCCAACTGCTCGTTTGGCACACCGTGCAGCCAAGTGCCAGCGGCGATGTTGCGCCATGTCAGGCAACACCACGTAGTGATCTCCTTGTCCGTGCTTCTGCTCACCTGCGATATCACGTTATCTTTTACGTCAGCAGTCGATAAAAATTTTAATGTACTGGTAGATACCACTTTTTAAAACGAGTAATTTTTATAACGGGTAAAATATTTTTATTATCTAATAATCTTCTGGATTACCAGAGGCGACGATAATGCCTTATTGGCAATTTTTGTACAACATAGACTTAATCAATTATAGAAATAATCAAGGTTTTATTGAATTTAAAGTTTTTTACGTAACAAACGAGAATGGCTCACTTTGTGTGTTCATACGTCTCGAAGAGGCGTGGGGACGTTCCCATTTGAACTAATGCTTCCAATGAACAAAAACATCGTGAGAAAAACAAAATTTTTCAAAATCTAACAAGCATTTGTCCTGTGTAATGGATATGGCTTTGACTGTCTCTACGTGAGAGAAGGTTATTAGCACCTGCAGTGGTAACATTTATTGGGATTATATTTATTATAAACGTATTTATAATAATAGTGATTTCGATCTCCGACAACAGAGACCTACCACCGCTAGTTGTGTGTACCTGCAGCGCTAAGGGCATGCAGCTGGCGTGCATCCACTGCGCCTGGGTCCAAGGAAGTGTCTCCAGCGCGGTCAGCAGCGCGGACAGCTGAACGCGGCAACCCTGCTGCGCCCCGGGCGCGGACACCGCGAGGTACGTGTGCACCGCCCATTCCCATACGTAACGGCAGATGTATTCCTCACTACCTGGTAAGAATAATAATATTATTATAATTATAATGAACACTTATTGTTCCAACAGTTGAGTCTTGTGGCCTTCGCTCACAAGGGCGAAGGTCATTAACCTTTCTCATATTGTAAATTTGTGGTTATAACAGTCTTACTGTGTCATATATATAACACCGACTATCAACATATAAGAGCCAAGGTTTTCCGTATAAGCTTGCTTTCACCATCAACATCTTCATTGTGACTTAACATCATCAAACATGGAAGAAAACATTATCTCATACACTATAAAGCTCCGATTCAAAGATTGCAGTTCTTTAAACTTTGTAATCAGTCTAGGTCAATGGTTAAAGGTTAAAAGAGACCTGGACAGTCATTAATGACGAGCTGCAGCGTTGCGACAAAGCGTTGTAGCATGTTTGCGTGCGCATCTCGTGCGTGTGTGTCCGCGTGCGTGACGGGAAGCAACGGCCATGGATGTGCCGGGTGCACCCACGGCGCCCACGCCTCGCTCAGCGCCGACCACGAGAACCATGACACTGTGATGGTAAACTTTACATTTATTGCTCTGTAAATAGAACCTTTCTTAGATTGTCGGTCTGATATTCTATACTTAAGACCTTTTGCATTTTATTTTTACTTATCTTACATAAGACATCTACATAATGTTAGTATCTCTATATCGTGATTTCAATACGTTAATTACATACCCTTCTCAACGTCATGCCCTAATGCTTTCGTTGCCGCTACGAAGGCTTTCTGCAAGATCTGCAGCAGGTCCGCAGTGTGCGCAGCGTACGGTGCGTAGGCGACGCTTTCTGCCGTGAGCGCGGTGCGTGGCTCCCACCAGTACTTGCCCATAGTTCTAAGCAGGTTCCCCAGCTAAAATGCAACGAGTTATAAAACATCGTGTGTTAATTTTTAACTACAGGCGAGTGAGAAGTTTTACTTTTTTGGTACTTAAAGAAATGATTTACTTCATTTATAGTTTTTTTTATTTGTTTTTAGCAGCTTAGTTTATAAGGCAGTTTTACAAAAGGCACGAGTTCAATGGCCTTTGATTTTGAGCTTCCAGTTTCTCGAGTTCCACTTATGGGAATATTAAGAGGGCAATTTATTTAGTTATGATACATATGTGCCAGGTGTGACGTGACAGGGCTGTCGGAATATTATACAATTGCATGTTTATTAATAGTACTTGACCTACCTGGTTGTAATTGAGTGTGTGCGCATGCGCAGCGGCTTGTGTAATGTGCGCACACATACCGGTCGGCAGAGCGCTGCGTGTGCTTGCTAGCGCGCTTTGCAGTATCAGCCCACACACCTCCCCTGCGCGGCACGCAGCTTTTATATGGACCCCCATTAGCTGTAACGTAATTCACTGTACATTACTAACATGTGATACAATTTGAAAATAATAACTTCCTTTGTGGCACAGTAGCTAAGCGCTTGTCTAGTAAGACAGAGTCCCTGGTTTAATTTCGAGGCAACATATTTTATAGTTTATTTGGTTTTATATTTTTCTAATCCGTCCGGCTTACAAAATTGCTGATTTTGAGCTGTCAATACACGTGACACTGAGTATCCTCAGCGAGCACGCTGGTCAATTTACGGCCTGGTTATCACTTTAAATAATATGAGATCAAGTAATAGCCCTTAATGTCAAAAAGGAAAGTCTTCGGTTATAAACATAATTCTTCCTTAACAATAAGGTGAATATTACACACAATATGTAAAGCAATATTGGGAACCATTTTATTGGATAGAGAGAGACAGAGGATATCACGTCCCTAAATAAAAAAATATTATTGCAAGGAATAAGAGAGGTAAAAAAAAAGTATATCAAAAGACGTGCCAGCACAGATTTAGACAGGCTGTCTTAGAGATCGGCATCTCGAAGTTATGCGGCTCCGAGCTTAACCGATCTCGGATAAAGAGAAACACCGTAAGGTAAGGAACATGTTTCAAGAACAACAAGTTTTGTGGACATGAGGCATTCACCAAACAGCATTTGACCAGCGTGGTTAATAGCTTTACTCTCTGGGAGACGGCCAGGAATCTCAGTAGTGAAGTATCAAGAGAGCTGTATATTATAATTTATTGAATCGAAGCGTAAACAAACCTCTAACAGTATACTGTCCTCTTGCTGGTTGTTCTTCCCCCTGCGCTGTGCTGCTTGTATCAATACATCCAACATCTTCTCTCTTAGCGCCGAGTCGACTTTCTCCGCCCATGAGCTCATTTCGAACTATGATATACTTTTTATATTAATTGGTGGTTTACTTATAGTTACATTCATGATAATATTTTTTTATCCGAATTCGACGAAGTAACGAGATGGTTAAGATGGTTCTGTTGCTAAGGGATATACCCGCTTAAAGCAACGTAGTACTAGTTAGAATAATACACATTGTTCGAGATGATCTTATTATAAATGAAAGGGCGACTTGCTCAAGTATAATATATTGAATTATATACAGATTATAAAAAATATGAACGAAAGACGTGCGTTCGCTCGAGTGTCTGTCGGCAAGTGGCCCTTTAAAGGGTGTGCGGGCGAGGAAGCCTTTGCTGGCGGCCTCTCTCCTGGCGCCCTTATCCCGCTGTCGTCTGGATCACGCATCAACGTCGTGAACACACATTATAACACATTATGCTCGACGTCCTGAGGCATAAGATGTTTACTCCCGTTACCTCAGTAATTCACTACCTCCCGAGCCATTTAAAGCGGTAACACAGTAATATATGCGTACTACCAGACACCGTCAAACAAAAGACAATACAAAAAGTCTAAATTAAACCAATTACACTGCAATAATATTAGATGATGTAGTAAAACTCACCTTAGATAGATAGCTGAACAACGCGTGCGCAGGTAACGGTGCAGTGACCAACGACTCGTATAGCTGTAAGAAGGCAGCGGGGGAGAGTCTACGCGGGGCCACCAGCACAGAGCACAGCGCCCTCCGGCCCGTACCACCCGAGCCCCAGGACCGCACTAGCCTCCCGCAGCCCTCCGCATCACCGCACAACCACCGCTAGAAGTAACATATTAGTTAACTATCGAAATTGTACAAATTCAATGGTATTACATCCCGCAGGAGCAACTATCGCCCATTTGTCAGTGCAATGAAACTACGAGTCATAAAATTTTAAGTAGTTGGTTCGATTAGTAACTTGCCTAAGTGTTAGTTATTTGTTTTAACTACACATGAGAATATATACTATTTAATAATGCAAGACAAGTTTAACGGCAGGCACTACACAAAAGTACCTTATAAGGACGGTGGTACTTAAACACCAGGCCACATGTCATATAATATTTTTTTTAGTCTTAAAAATGAATGCACCTCGGCGAGATGAGTAATTAGTGAGCTGACAGCGTCCAGCGCCGGGGCGAAGTCTCCCACTGCATCGGCGCTGTGGCCCGCTCGTTCCGCCACTCGGCGTGCAGTCTCGTTACTTCGCACGCACCTGTCACACCACAAACGTGATCATTAAAGAACTTCTATGTAAAATAGCTACATGTAGGTTCTTTAAATGTGACAGGACCACTGTCTAGGAGATTCAAATTCATTTGAAGCTGGCCAAGTGCGAGTTAGTGGATGTCACATGGCCAAAAAAATTATAATTTTTAAAAAAAGAACTTTCATGACTTTACTAGTTTCCTTCTGAGGAACCAGGTAAAGTAATATTCAGTCAAAGGAGGAATCCTGATCATATAGTATGATATGCAATGTACCTAATTGCACTTGTCGCTTATCGCGTTAAGACTCAAGTCAACGAGACATACCACCAGTAGATATATATGTATGATCTTCACCTAGCCAAAGTTTGGAGTGCTGCGGCGATCCTCGCTGCATCGGGTCTGGGGCGAGCTAGTCTCCGAAGCACGGCCAGGGCGCTACGTCTGTAATGATTGATATTCATAAATAAATTGAAATTAAAAATATTAAAACATTGGCAAATTAACGAAAATCTTAAAAAATATAATTACAAAGTTTTTTAACAGATTTTGTTTTGTCTGCACACTTTCTGGGTGTTTATCAAAATTGTTACATTTTTATTATAATTCATTGACCTATGTGTTTAGCAGTAGACGCCCACCAATTGAAATGTAGATGATTATATTGTAGTTCATTATTGGACAAAATTTTACCTAATAGGTGCGAGTAGTGTCTTTCCTGTCCTGTATGTTTAAAATGTCACGCGCTATGTAAAGATCTGCACAAACCTGTTCTCTTCAATTCCTTGTTGTGCCCCCGTCGATATCACCCACTCGTCATTCTGAATACAGAGAAAAATTCATTACAAACCCCACACATCATATCTATAGGAAACTTACAGTTATTCCTTTGCACTATGTGAGATATCCCATCCCTTATTCAACTTTTATGTTAAATTAATTTTTATTGAAGTAATGCATTTAGGTTGGTTACCATTTGACGGTAAGTGATATTTGAGTCCATAATTATCGATAATTTCTGAATACAGCGACATGGTAAACATCGCGCACTGCGTTTCGTTACCTCAGTAATTTCACTACAAGCCTTTAAACCAGCAGTAATGTTTGCCTACTACGACTTGGCAGTAAAAGTAAACTCAACATATAACTGCGCTTCCTCTAACGCAAGACTTGCCATCGTATTTCCAAGAGGCGATGTCTTTAGCAATGGCTTATAGGTCTTCTTACCAGGACAAAGATCGGAGCATATATATGTAACATATTACAATGGAATAATATATGTGCAAACTATAATGTTTAGAGACGTCGAGAAAATAAATTTGCAGTGCATACCATTCCAGCTAGCGCTATGTTGTTATCAGCAGGCGTATCACTTACCATTAGGAACACATTCTGTTTCGTTACTTCTTTGAATAAAAAAAAAACCTGTAAGTGAAAGGTGAGAGGCTGGCAGCGGTTAGTACAGCTCTTGGTACAGGACGGCAGCGGACGGCGCACGCGCAGCGCGCTTACCAGCCCCCATACCGCCTCGTCCAGCTTCGATAACCGCTTCACGTCATCTGACCAGTCCCTATGAATGATGATCCATACATTGCACTATATGTATTACTGATACGCTTTAAATTAACAGCAGTATTCTAGACTTACTGCCTCAATACTTTACACAATCTCAAATTTAAATATGTTTGTTTTCCACGCATTCATATACTAATTTAAAGATAACTATTTTGGCAGGAGACAGTGAGAAAATGCAATTTTCATTAAAACATAGAACCAACTTAAAAACTGACGCGAAATTGTAATCTCAGCTCACGCAAACGTAAGTTATTATTCACTGCTTCTCCATAACTATGCGTTCATTTGTGAACATAACATTTATTAAAACGTATGTTGTACATGTACATAAACAAAAAATTACTTTGCTAATGCTTCAAATTCTCTCAAGTACTTGTCAACTATGTTGAAGATGGTCCGTGCGTCTCCTAAATCATTGTGATCACCCAGCAGAGGTTTTATCTGGGGAATTCGAGGTCTGAAAACACACAATAAAAAGGATGTTAAACGAACGCGGAAACAGGTCTTGTAATGACTTATTCGCCAAAATTTAAAACTACAAAAGAATTAGAGTTTTCTGTATGTGTAAAAATTTCTTCTACCAGACTGTAGTGTGCAAACATTATCGACAGAAAGTTTTGAAATCATTAAGAAAAATAAAATTAATAACAGATTTGAATAGGGATTGACGTCGTTAACTATAAAACCTTGCTTGCATCATAACAGTTGCTTTGAAATAAGGTGATTTGAATTGCCAGTATGGTGCAGTGGCTTGTGGAGATAATTAACACCGGCTCAATGTCCTGTGGATTACAAAAAAGAAATAACCTAGAGGAAGAATTGTCGCTTATTTTTAGCAGGTTGTCGATGGCAGTCTGCAAATAAGTTCTAGGCGGAAGGCGGGAAGCCGGCTGTCGGGCCGGGGACGAAGTATGACACCAGCTAGGCAAGGAGCTCCGCCAGGCCGCATTTAAACCCTGCAACGGTGGTAAAAACAGAACCGATGGTAAGTCATCATTATCAGCTTGTGACTTTTGATATTCATTCTGTTTACCGAGACTTTTCCAATACATCCGAGGCTCAGAATCTTAAGCCTTTTGTGAGAATATAAATAGGTTGTCTATTATTATTGGAAAAGTATATAATATTTATTTCAAGTTTATTTATCTAATGTTAAAAAGGTACCTGTTCGGGTATAAACCTGGCGATATCCGCATGCTGGGGTATTGAGCGCACTTTGTCACCTTCATTCAACCATCGAGAGTAGTCGCGTAGTAATCTGAAACGAAATACAATATATCAAACGATAAAATAGTATTTGACTTAAAAAATCTCAAATTCTTATATATACATATCAAAAACGTAATGAACATAAACTCCTATTAAACTTATAACAACACTATTATAAGTTTCTTTATAATATTTCTATTATAACTCTATTTATAAGTCGAAACCTTTGTTTTATATCTGTGATATAGTAATCAACAAAATTCAATACTACAGTGGAAAGTGTAGCTTACTTTTCCGCGCTCACATGGTAGCAGTACAGGTGCGCCTTTTCCTGTGACGTCGCTGCTGACTCCTCAGGTCTATCAGCTGGTACAGCATCTCCCGTCTCATCGTCTGACGTATCGCTATTCGAGTCGCTGGAACTCGATTGTCCAGTCAAATCGGTAATCGATATCGACGAAAATAGATAACTATCAACCGTTACACAAGTTTTAGTTTTTATACTACTAGTGGTGATCTGTTGAGTCTGTAACGTGCTTATTTGAGGCTTCAGCTGCTCCGAACTTTTGTGGTGGTAGACGATGGTGTCTTGGAGACGACGTATGAGTTGTGATAGAACGCGCGATTTAATTATACCTCTGAAGAAAAGCGGACCGATCGGCGCCGTTGTGTTTTGTCTGCAAAAATTGTTATTTGTCATCATTATTATTTCACTTACTTCCACTGATAAATATAAAATAGAATTCTAGGTCAATTAGACTGATACAACTTGTATTCGAAGAATTTATTAATTTATTTCAACGAATCCCTATGACCTTCATCAAGTAATTGGTTCATTTGATAGGCTGCCGTTCCACTATGAGCTTGCGTTATTATACATTACATAAAAAGGAAAACACTTCCGTTGTCTGTTACACTCCCTCTATTTTCGCGACAAAAAGTATCATATACTTTTGACCATGTTCTTAGTTTATCTCTTCGGCAAAATTATTTTTCAGCAGTTTACGCGTGAAAACACAGCAAGTTTTTTTTATTTACAAATATGGTTACAGACAACTTACGGGCTAGAAGGTGGCCTTTGTAGATACAGATGGAAGAACAGTCTCCAGAGCGAGAGGTGCGCGGGATGGTGCTGGGGTGCAACCAAGGCAGCCGTCGCTACGCGATACATCACCAACTCTTCAGCCGTCATCGGTGCACCAATTTGCTATATATTCATTCAAATTTAGGTTATCATCAAATTCATTCTTTTAATTTCTGATGATGATCGAGTCAAGTGGTGCTGTTGTAGCGGTATATTTACAATAAGAGGATAGTAGCTAGCTAAGCGGATTCGAACAAATCTTAGCATCAACAAACCCCAGAATATATGCCCAGATCGAACTTGGGACCTCTGTGTTACATAGTAAGCGTTTAGTCACGCCTCGGTAGCAGTTAAATCTCACCTAAGTTACCTTTAAAGCGTTGTCGACATGAATTCTCTGGCCGGCTGTTCGTTGCTGTGCTAGAGCGTCCAGCAAACGTGGCCACATACGTGCGGTTGTCTCGCAGTGCGCGTGCGCGCCGCGCAGCACCGCCTCACATAACAATGGCGCTACCGCAGCGTTGCGAACTGCGTCCAGTAACAACTCTTTCCAGTTTTCTCCCTTCAAATATTATTTTGCCAATTCAGAAAATCTTATTATTATTTAACGGACCAAGGTAATCAGGACTTTAATTTGATGGTGAGCGATGCGCCTTCCTATACCAATATGGCATTGGTTAATATGATAAACTAAACCACACTTAGTCTTGTTACACTAGTATTTTTACTAACTACAGCGCCCTTTTAACTGAAACACAATGACTTTTTCACAAAATTGTTTGGCGGTAGAAATAGGCGTTGCGGTGGTACCTACCTTTATGGTCTTCAGCACCAGAGAACTACTTTTATATTATTGAATAGTGGGGCGGGTAAGTATTATATTTTAAGGGGACTGGATCAGTAATTAAGTCAATTTACTAACTTGCAGCATGGATGAGACAGTTGCATCAAGTGCAGGCCAGTCCTTTACGGCGCGTAAGCCGGCGTCCAAAAGAGCGCGCGCAGCACCGGGCAAAGCCGGTGCCCACAGCCCACGTAGCCATGGATTCAGAGCACCAAAACAATACGGCGACCTATAGTCAAAAACGTGATAAAAAATATTTATTTAAAAGAATATCTTTGAATTTGGGAGAGTTTATCGGCCGATGATGCATCGATAAAGTATTATTTTCAAAAAATTATTATATCTTAAAACGAATTATATTTCATGAACATAATAATAGTCTATAATCTATTTGAAAAGTAGCTTTACTTATAATTATATGAATTACTATATATGAATTAGATTTTCTTTATTTTACCATAATTACTACCGAATCTTTGCAAATGCATAATATCAGCGCTGCAGCATTAAGTCTTGCTGCAGCAGGTGCAGAGGGAAAACCTGATCAAAACCACGGCGCGGTATATTTTGTAATTAATTTTTTTTTAATTGTTTGCAGACGATTTTTAATTATTGTTTTTCGTTCTTTTTTAGAATTGTTTTAAATCAAAGTTTCAGTCATTACTTACTGCGGGTCAGTCAGCTGATTCAGGAGCATCTCTTCCAGCAGCTGTGGGCCTGAAGGCCCGCCTCTGCCGAGCGCGCGTGCCACTAGAGACGGTCCCGCGCCCAGTAGAATGTTGAACACATTCGTAAATCTATATTTGATAATAATAATTAACATGTACTTGAAATAAGAGCAAGAGTTTACAATACAGTTCATTAATTATTTATAAATATATTAAATAATATTATTGCCATTGGTGGACAGATGTCCTGTGCTGGACATAGGCTTCCACCAAATATATCCTTATAATTGGTCCCTTCAACAGATCGCCGGTAAACCTATGCACTCGGTAAGAAACCCCATGGCCTTCTGGGTGGGAGGGTAGGAATCCCATAAAATCCTGACCTTCTCCAGATGCAGAGTACATTTAAAAGAATTCTCAACGACAACAAAAATAAGGTCGGTACCACCGTCATGCTTATTACGCCATCGAACGGTATTTTACAAGCAATACTGTGTTCCGATTTGATGAGTACTGTATCTAGTACAATTACTACGTCATCGCGATTTATCACTGTGTCTCAAGACGATGTTTATAATGTGAAGAAAAACACTTTCGTTTTGTAACCCAAATAACATAAAACTTAACTTACTCTGGGGTGAGTGCGACCGACTCGGGTGAGTGCTTCATGACGCGCATCATAACACCCAAGCAGTGCACCGCCTCTTGAGGACGCGCGCGCGCCACCTGGCACAGCGCCCGCGCACCTACCGAGCATATCTGTAAAATACACGATTTTTTTATACGAAGAAGTTTTTTAGTGTGTTCAATTAAAAAGAATAGCCCAAGATCAGAAAAAATTTCTCAATTTGATCGCCAAACTTCAGTTTGAAGAAGGCACCTTATGGTGATGATGAGTGGCGTTTATCTGATGGTGAGTGACATGCTAATCCACAGGAATGTGGTGCTAGTTAGGATAATGCACCAAACTGTGTCTGTCACATTGAGACAATGAATACTAATTGTGACGGTGATATTTTTTACGATGACAACTTTCTTTACCTCCTGCGGGTAAGTGTGATTATACCTTCCATAATAACTGAACCGATTTTGACAATTTTCTGTTCAAACCGTGGCACGAGCAATAAAGTTTATAGATTCAATTTAAAAATAACGATATAACCGTTTCAAAATTATCTCTTGATTTTTCTTTTTTTAAATATAAAATCTTGGTATAATATGCACGTCACTTAAGTTCTTTTTAATATCCCTTCAAAATTAGCCTCTAGTACACGCCTGCACAAAGCTATTTTTACTTGTAATCCTAAGCTAAGCCATCGGTGTATTTTTACCAACGTGTAAATCATATACAAAACATTGAAATGGTATACGAGTATAAATAATTTCAATGTTAACTGCTTAAATTGTGATCCGATACTGTCATTATTATCTTAACTAATGGACTTTTACTGCTAGATAAATTCAAAGAAATCAACTAACCAATGGTATAGAATGTCCCCAAGCCGATGAGAGCAGTGCGTAGACGGTTGACAACAAATCATGTGGTTCGGTGTGAGGGGGCGGGGCGTCGAGTGGCGCCGTCCAATACGTGCGATGTACGTACAACCTTCGCAATACAAGCCACGCCCACTCTGCGGTTTCGCCTCCTAATTTACTCTCGTAGTCGCACAGCCAAGAACCGATCGCCAACTGAGTGTCCAGCGATATACCTCTGTAGGAAATAATACACATCTTTACAAAACCTACCCTCTGAATCACTGGTTGTACAGTGTATATCATCCTAACGGCACCACGTTATGGCCGGGTATCGCTTATCATAATGTGAGCGCCTTGCTTGTCTCGTCGCTTCGTCAATTAAAATGTCAATAATTATTACAATACGCACTGATGTGGCCTGTAATTCAGCTGAAGTAAAAGATGCTCGATAAGCTGAGGGCAACGAAGAGACCAGTCCTCCAGTACTCCCAAAGCCTCAGCAGTGTTTGGACGCCACTCATGCACCGCCAAATGGCTGACTGATGTCGGGTCTACTGGATTCGCTGTAACAGCAATATGTAGATACGAAAAAAAGGCTCTTTAGTTGTTAGCATATCAAATCCAGAATATTCTGAACGAGCACAGTTCACCATCCGCAGCCTCATTGACACTTAACACTGTGTGAAATTGAGATCACGTAATAGCCTGTTTTGAATGAAAAAAGGATAATTTTATAGTTAGCGATACTTCGTCTAAAATAGAGTATAAAGTAGCATATTAAATGCTTATACCAAAGGTTTTTTACTTTTACTCCTAACAGAGTGTATAGACTGTCGTGTGGTGCGACAAACCTTGGTTCAGATCGGCCAACACGTGCATGCTGGTGCAATAGAGGTACGGATGCACCACCAGCAGCCGCGGCAGACCCTGGCGCGCTGCCACACAGCATAGGTTCTTACAAGCTAACTGCTTGAGCTTGACAGCGGTCTAGATCAATAACACAGACTTATTAAATAACATTACGTACTCTTTTTATTTTACATAGCGACGAGACAATCAAAACGTTAACTTGATGATCACTCACGCGCCTGTCCATAACAAAAGGCTTCATCATTGTAATCGTCGCATTAAAGCAAAACAAGTAATTTACATTACTTTAATACTTTCACTAACTATAGAGTTCACACATAGTCACCAGATAACAGTAATGTTTGCACATTACTATTTGGCAGCAAAAATCCACTAGTAAAAAAGAAGCAAGATCTAAAGTATTCATTAAATATAGTCAACGCGATTCTAGAGAGTTCGTGTATAATAAAAGCTCCAATTTATAAAATATTTGCGGCAGACTGTAAAGGAACTCATCACCTTTAAACAGTTGGATCAACTTTCAAACAGAAATGATTTTTCTGTACCAGTCCTATCACTGATGTTAGACTTGTAACACACCGGTTTTTGTTAAAAGAAAAGCATACCTGGCACAGAAACTCGAGCACGATTCGAGCCAATTCGCCGTCGTCCACACGATCGATCGCCGCTTGCACCAGCACGCGCACGCGCGCATCGCACGACAACGCGGGCAACTGTACGCCCAGCGACGCGACTCGATGCGGACTGTACTCTGCACATGAGAACGTAATAAATAATCCACAGGAAGCTTCATTATACAAATTGATTTAATCAATGAAGTTAAAAATGTATATCGACAAAAAGCTCAAGTGAAGAAGTGTCTGTATATGGTGAAGCGAGCTTGCCAAGCACACTCTACCTCCCATGCTGGTAACAAGCACACAATACAGCAATACTGTAATGGCAGCAGATTTACAATATTAGCGTTGTAACTAGCAGGGCGGATTTGAAAATACACTACGGGCAACGAAACTCTATTACATATGTTCCCGGAATTCGACCAAGGACCTCTGCGTTATTACAATTTGAAAATAAATATTTTGCACCTTGCTTTATTATGAAATTTACATAATAAAAACCTTATACATAATATCACATAAGTTCAATAAAAATATACATACATACATAATATGGTGTATATTTATTACTATATAACTCCAATATCAGAAGGTCTTCAGTAGACAAATGTTTATGCAAATGGAATTTTTCCGTATGGACATCCATTCCGACAGACATTACTGTGCAACGAGACTTAACAACTTAAGTGTCGAGGCGATGAGCACAACGTGGTGCAATGTATATTATACTAACTAGTGCCACATTGTTATGCACGAACGTACCACCATTAGGTATATTATCAGTGTTCACCATGCTCATCTCATCTTTTCGACAAAAAAAAAATTGGTAATTATCAAGCATTTCACCTTCCCATTGCAGAAAATAAAATAAAATAGAGGCTCCAGAATGTAACATAAAAAAATTAGTCACCGTGCAAGGCCAACATGATTCCAATGCAATAGTCCTTGGCCGCATCATCACTGAGAAGCGCAGCCGGCAATTTATGCATGCCTTCCGCGCTGAACATCGCGATCCCGGCTACGAAGGCAGCCTCTAATTCCGCTATCACTTTATGGAAGAGATTTTCATGATAGAAAGCCCTGCGAAATGTAATTTTTCGTGATAATATAAATGCAGATCTAAGTTGGCATGTATTACTATAAGTGTACAAGTCCATTACAAATTCACAGTAATAGCATGATTTGAAGCTCCATATAAAAAATGTATGTTCACCTGGAGCGCAGATGCAGCGCGGCCAAACAATGTAGTGCGCACGCGCACACCCTCTGCAGAGAGCGATGCAGGCGCGCGTACTGCGTATGCGCACACATAGCCCGCCACAGCACGTTGAGCAGCACGCGTGTACCGCAAGCCGCCTTCAGCACCCCGTGCCCACCTGATGAGTCGCCCCATTCGTCCTCACGCGTACTGCTAATTTCCTACACAAAAACAGGCCATTTGTATTTTTTCCTTTCGTATTCATCATCTCCAACATCAATCAGAAGACGCCCACTGCTGAACATGGGGCATACTCAAAGATTTCCACAACGGCTTCCCACTTCGTTCACAAGACTGTCAGTCTGCTTTATTCTACCGGTGCACGGCCACCACTCGAGGATATTACCGACCCACCAATTGACCATATATTAAAGGGTCAACCATCACTCTACTTTATCATGTGGTCAGTGTAAAAGAAAATTATGTGTATGAAGATCAGGGTAACCAACTCACCGATCTAGGGAACAGAGCGAGTTTCGCAAGCATTTGTCTGAGTGGCAAGATCTTCAGCAAGGCCAGAGCGTCCCTCTCACGCAACCGGCCGTCGCTAACCGCAGAGCCCTCACCGCTCTTGCCCACTTCCTCCCACATTTCTCCCAACTCTGGTCATGAAACCAAAACAGATAATAATAAATTTGACAAAAACATTGATTTTTTTGAAATCTATCTTTTACCCGGTAATGGGTGATACGTCTGCTGATAATTTTATGCTCTTCGCTTTGATATCTAAGATATTACGTCATATTGTCCCGTAATATCACTAGCTAAAGCGTTCTAACCGGAACATAAAATGATATACACGTTACTTCTTGGTGACGTGATTGGGATGTGCACTGATTTAAGTCAATATCAGACAGTGAAACACTACTCCTTACGATTAGAGGTTACCTTGAGTGCATTCTACGGCTGTCTCAAGGCCAGGCGTAGCCAGCATCAACTCCAGCAGCCCGGTGACCTGTGCTGCGCCGCTTAAATCCGCAACCTGCAAGCGTATTACTTGCGCCGCCCACCTTACGGAACGCGTCTGTCTGAAACATGTAAACAAAGTTACACAAAAACTATATTCTGATAAATTATTCCGTAACTATCGCCTATTTATAGATTTATATTTTGCCCATTCTCATAATATATACTTTGCAACAAGATCATAAACAAGAGAAATATTAAAAGTCCAATTACAGAGCAATTATTTTTATAACTATTATTATCTGAAAGTTCATACACTGAAAACAGTGCTGTCGATAACATTTATTACTTTATATACTATGTAGCCTTTTAACAGAACCAGAAGCCTTTATACTATTCCAAAAACAAGTTTTTGTGTACATGTGACTGTCATTGACTCTCTCCTGGTGAACATCAAGGATGTATATCATAAACTCACTGAAGATGTTTATACTGTATTACTAGATATATATGAAAAAAAGTGCTTGAAGGGTAAAAGCTATGATGACAGAATCTTTGTTGGACTAGACCAATCATTACACACAGGAACGACACACATAAAGATATACGCGCATGCAGGAACGACACACATAAAGATATACGCGCATGCAAGATGTACAAATGCAAAAAGTAAAATGTAATTATTTTTTATTGTTATTATTTCTTTTTATGTGTTTTAAAATATCTACATTAAATTAAAGCACTGTCATTGGAAGAGCGGGACATTCTAACTCAAGCGCTCTGTGTGCTCAAAAGAATGTCCCAATAACTGCAAACTGTATGTACTCGTATGAATTTGAATATAATATATATTTTTTTTTAAACGAAAGCCATTTCGCAAATTTTAAAATTCTTTGCCCAGTCGTACTCGATGTGCGTATAATAAGAGAGCTGTTTATAACAAAATCAAGAAATAAACACCTGAATAAGTGATGAATAAGGAATATCAGCTGTCTAATATCTTTGCCGTGCAGCAGCGAAGCGGAGAGAAGGATCGCCCAGCGCTGCAGTGCTTTCGAATAAACTTCCGAAGTACCATCGCTCAGCCGAAGCGCTTGAAGCACCAATGACAACGCTTCTCGAATCTCTGCCTTACCACTTTGCACTGTTTCATACACCAACTCTTCTATCTAAAAAAGAAATAGTTAATTCTATCATTAAAAAGTTTCACATAAGAACAACATCAATACACGACCTTTCAAATAACAGTTATGTATTATGTGATTTCTTTTAAACCTTTTTCATCATCGACGTAATGAATCGGAGAACAGTCAAGTAGGTTCCACCACAGCTCTTATTTCAGTCGTGAAACAGTAATAACCTCCAGCTGAATACATGCAAACATTATTGACCTTCAGCTTGAAGGAAGCTGTAACTAGTTCAATCACTACGATAACGAGACTTAATACATTTTATCACAACTATATATACATATATATATGTTATTGCAAAACATTGTTGAGTAGGCGTATCACTTATGATCAGGTAAACAACGCACCGTCAAGTAAGAAAATATTAGTAATGTTTATTTTTTTAATTTTACGAGACATGCGACACGTTCACTTGATGGTAGGTGATAAACTTGCCCATAACAACGTGGCGCTGGTTAAGACGGTACATACTGCACCACATTGCGCAATGTCGCCTAGAGACAAGGTGTTAAGTCTCGTTACCCCAGTAATTTCACTAGCTTACAGCGCCCTTAATACCAGAACACAGTAATGTTTACACACTACTGTTTGGCGGCTGAAATAGGAGCTGCGGTGGCACCTAGACGGTCTCCGGCAACAGATACCTACCACCAGTACATTATTAAAAATGAATATACGAGATAGATAAGTAGATACATAATTTAGTTTGTATGTCCACACAGTATAAGCACATAACATAGATAAAGTACAAGAACTTAAATATTAATATTAAACAAAAAAGAAGTTCAAGTGTCCTATGTGTATAAAAAATTAATAGAAGAAGTATTGTTCTCATATTTTTTTACCGGGAAATAATCCAAGCAATGATTCATCAAATTGAATGCTTTGTTTTGTTATGTATATGATGCAACGTGTATGGAAATTACGATTGATTGCGTAACATACTAATGTTGAACCTTAATAAGTTCAGCATCAATATTCAGTGTTTATTTGATATATACCTATGAAAATTAATGATCTTTGCGATTCTTTTCAAATATATACTACTTGTGTTATAAGTTAAACACAAGTTTTAAAACTAAATTATTAAAACCGATCGTTCTATTTTTCTTGTAATTTAATAACATAAAAAAAATCTAATTACTCAATAGAGTGAATAATAGATTATACTGTAATATAGTTCTTAATTACCATACTTATTATAAGAAAGATTCACTTAATAACAATAGTTCTTTTATGCTTCTTTAATAAGTTTTTAAATATGTGTAGAATCATCAAAAAAAAATTATTAATTATTTAACATATGAAAGTTATATTAGATAAGAGATAATTTCACCAACCTGACAATATGCCAATATTGCAGAATGCTGGTGATGGCAATATGAATCTCTTACTTCACGAGCCAATGATTCCAACCGCATTCGAGCAGCTGGTATTTTTTCCTTTTGCAATGTTGCCCGTTCATAATTCACTGACAGGTACACTGTCTTGGCACAGGATGGACACTCCTTATACAAAAAGATTTTCTGTTTCTCCACTTTCCATAAAGCTGATCTAGACTTCTCTTCTTCTACAAATCCCTGACTTATGCTAACTCTTGCCCGTTCAACAGCATTCAAAGATGATCTGAAAATTATTTAGATATACCAAATCAAATGTTATCACTGCTGCAATAAATATTTATTTACAAAGAACTTTTTCAAAAATCTACCTGAAAGTTAACAGTAAATCTACCAAAGGATGCTCCGGCCCACTTACAGGACCAGTTTCAACAATAGTCTCTTCTTTTTCACTAATAGCTTTGACTTCATAAATCTCTTTTCCACCAAAAACACTGACAGCTTCTTCTATAGTCATACATTGTACTTTTAACTTATCTTTATCCATTAGGACCTCTTTTTCCGAGTTGTATGCAGCAGAAATTGTATTTTCTTCTGTTGTTTCTTCTTCAAACATAGGAGCAGAGGGCATGTTATATTCTTGTGTGTTTTCACTATTTTCTATTTCACATACTGTGTACTCATAATGTTCATTATTACCTTCATCTATTACATTTTCTACTTTTTTATTTGATGTATCATTTTGTACAGATATTGAAACTTCACTCTCTGTAGGTTCAGACCTAATATCATCTGTCTTTAAATTCTCATTCTCTCTCAACAACTCATCAATATTTCCCAGAGTAAGTTCTGCCGAACTTTCTTGTTCTTCTTTCAACTTGATATCAGTTTCATCTTCGATTTTTAGTAAAGATGATACCTTACAAGTCGGTTTCTCTTTAGTTTTCTTTTTCTTGAACAAACAAACATTAATTATAATTATAATATCAGCCTTCACAGTGGGCATCTATAGGCCTTCAGTTAGTAAATAGTAAGAATTGGAAAATATATTTCAAAGGACAAAGGCATAGAGTTTAAAATCCATTCTGTACTAAAGGGGATGAAAAAAGTACTCAGAAAAGTTATACTATAACGATGATATATATATTAGGCTTAGCAAGATGTGAACCAGGCGATGCATTAATGTAATTTATATGATAAATACATGTTTTTCTTTCTTTTTGACGTAACACTGAATTAAAATATAGTTAAGCTAAATTTTAACGACGTATTAGTCTTTAAATACTTTAAACTATTTATGTAAAAAGGATTATTAGACGCAATAACAAACAAAGAATATTATTGCTATATACTTACTTCTTTCCGTTTTTCCTTGACCATAGTAGCCATGTTACTATAAAACCACAAAATATTTATAGTCGACTGTAATATTATATTTTATTTAACTGTACTATAAATTAATATTATTTTTCAATAGTATTGTTTTGAAAATCAGCTGTAGATAATCTGTCAAACGAATGCCAATGTCATATTATACAAACAACATTTTTTTTAATGTTAAATGTAATTATTTTTCATTCTCTGCAATACTATTTCGAATAGTCTGATTTGTTTAACATTTATTTTAACATTTTAACCTAGTATAGGATATCCACATTGATTTTTTTTGGCATTTACATAAATATCGAAGCACAAATGAATTCGCTTCTAATATTTCCAGGAAAAGATGTTCTTTATCATTATGTTAATGGCTTTGATACATTTTATACAGATTTTTAATGACTGACGTGTATCAAATGTTAAGATTAATTTGACGCATTCATAAATTCTCTGTATAAACTATAAAAATTGTCCGATCATATTATTTTAACGGCTATATCTGAATTTATTGATCCGATGTTATTGAACCTCGTCACGAGATGGTACTGTACACATAACATTCTAATATTTTGTTTAATATATTTATATACTCTTTGATTTTGTTACACCAATTTATTAAGCGGTTGTGATTGATCCATAGTATTAAAAATTATAAGGCCTAATAAATGTCATTTAATACTTTTTTTTGAACTTTTATACTTAAAAAATATATATGCTTCATTAGACGTAAAAAACATTATATAAATATAACATTATATAGTACAAATGTAAAAAATGTCATAAGGAAATTTGACTTTGAGTCCTAGATACCTCGTTTGTAATTAGTCACAAAGTTCGACACTCGGTCTTTTCCTACTCAATACTTCTGTCAAATGGCACTCCCAAGGGAATGGGTTCTACACGGATGAAGTTCTTCTTGTCACGGAAAAGTTTAATGGTCTACTATTGAATACTATACCCGTAGCTTTGAAAATGAACAGAAAGAAAACCTAACATAGACGATGGCTTCTGGTTGGTTATCAAACTAAACTATTCGTCGCAATCTCTATACAAATTAATAACCGAGACTGGAAAAAAGCTCCCCTTTTTAACATGCTCCTGTGTCGGCATGATTAAATATACTTGTTAATATACGGCGTCGTAGTAAAGGTAGTTTCTAAGTATTTTTTCTGTTTATAGAGTGAGACAGTTTATTTTCAGAGCAGATAACAATAATGACTCGGGGATTCATGTTCCAAACTGTTAGTGTGGAATAAAAAAAAACTGACAGCATTTTTAAATTCGTTTCTAAAAATTATACAAACATTTTGTACAACAAAATTTTAATACACAGGGCTTAGTAACGAAAATAATCAATCCTTATTGCACATTATATGTTTCCTATTAATAAATAGTTAATTAAACTTATACAAATTCAAAGAATAATTAAACGTAGAAATAATAAAGAAGTATGCACTAATTTCGTAAGATTTTTTTTAAATTCTAATTAAAACTACTCTGTAGTAATCATTCATAACGAAATTAGCAATAAATATTTTAATAAAGAATAAATCGTATATTCTCAAATATTTGGTAAATCAGTCCAGTATTTGATCAAGTGTATGTTTGGTAGTTATTACTTAACAAATGTTGGACCCAAAGAGATGTTTGTACCAAATTTGGGGAGTTATCAATAGCCCTACCGTTAATTTTGAACAGAATCATTATTATCGTATTATTTTTGTTACTGATATAAACAAAAATTGGAAACACTTTACGCGACACTTCAGACTTTTGGGTTTAATAATTGTATTAAATTTAAATGAACTAAAAAATAATAATTTTGGTAAAAACTTATATTATTTTTTTAACATTAAAATATGTTTATTACACTTGTAAACAATATTATTTACATATAAACTAATTTCTAAAATAGACGCATTGGCAATTAATAACTATAGTTTTACTACGATGGTATTTGTATTTGGTTTTGCATGTTGTCATCCTCGTATTGTTGGTTGGGCTGCTGTGTTACAATAAAAACAGGGGATTTCATTTTACGAGGTACGGGTGAAGGTGAAGAGGAATAACTTCGGCTTTGAGTAGCGCTGCTTTGTATCTTTGCTCTGAACATTATATTGTCAATTTCGTGCATAGCCACGTCTCGCTGATGTTCCTCCAATTTTCGTAATTTCTTAGCTAAAAGTTGACCATACAAATCATACTCGTCAAAATCTCTTTTTTCAATGTTACGATCTTTCTCGGTATTGCTATTTGTGAATCGTTCTTCGTTTTTTATATCTTTTTTTACATAAACGTAGCTCGAATTGTTTGTTTTGATAGTTTTATTATTGGCATTCGCTTGTGGATGGGGCGTTCTTGTATACCTACCACCTACATTACTACTTTCTGGAGCGATATTAATCTCTGAACCTATTTCTTGCTGAGTTTGATTGTACGATGTATTATTAAAAAACTGAAACAAAAATTATGTGTAAATATCATAGGAAAATGAGTGTCCTGCAAAAAATGAGCGCCACTGCTTATTGCAGGAGCACTTCGTTGAGTTGAAGCTCCATTCAGCAAGCAGCTTAAATATTTTTTAAAGTGTATTTAGACAGTGTTAAATTAAATAAGATTTTAAGACGCTAGACTGGAACGGACGCGGCATAAATGTAAATGGCGAGTATCTATCACACCTCCGATTTGCGGATGACATCGTTGTGATGGCAGAATCGCTGCATGACTTACGAGAGATGCTGAACAGCCTAAATGAGTCCTCCCGTCGTGTTGGCCTGAGTATGAATTTAAGTAAGACGAAAGTCATGCTTAACAGTCACGTCGTACCAGAGCCGATCATCGTCGATGGTGAGATTCTCGAAGTTGTACAAGACTACATTTACCTCGGGCAACTTGTGCAAATAGGTAAAAACAACTTCGAGAAGGAAGCCGAAAGGAGGATTCAGTTGGGTTGGGTTGCCTTTCGTAAGTTTCGTCGAGTCTTCTCGTCGCCCATACCCCAAAGCCTGAAGACGAGAGTCTTCAACCAGTGCGTATTACCTGTGCTCACTTACGGTGCTGAAACGTGGACACTAACGATCCGTCTACTCCATAAGCTCAGAGTTGCTCAGAGAGCGATGGAAAGAGCTATGCTCGGCGTTTCTCTGGTGGATAAGATTCGAAACGAAATAATCCGCCAGAGAACTAAGGTTACCGACATAGCCTTTCGAGTCTGCGAGCTAAAGTGGCAATGGGCTGGTCACGTCTGTCGCAGAACTGACCACCGTTGGAGTAGGCGTGTCTTAGAGTGGAGACCGCGTTTAGGCAAACGTAGCACGGGACGCCCACTGACCAAATGGAGCGACGATCTGCGCATGGCGGCTGGCAGCAACTGGATGCGCATAGCCGAAGATCGGGCTAGGTGGCGTTCCTTGGGAGAGGCCTATGTCCAGCAGTGGACTGCCGCGGGCTGTTGATGATGATGAAATTAAATATTTAAGTTTTTCATGAATTACTATTTTATTTACCTTATAAGGTAATACTTATAAGGTATATACTACAATTATCTACCAAAATTTATTACGTAATTATAATCTAGAAGTATTGAGCTTCTTAAAATGTCGTATGGGATTTTGACAAATATATCCAAATCCGTTAAAGAAATTGTTACTACATATAAAATAGATAAGTACCTATACTTCGTTTAATGACGAGTATTATTTATAATACTTAGAGTAATACTGTATACAAAAGTAATATAATTCTTAAAACTACATTTTAAATGAATGGCCCAAGTGAATGTACTTCATTTTATTATAATGTTACTTGTTGACATTTAAAATTGTTAACAAAACAAAGAAAAAACGTTTTACCTACCTCATGTTCCATTTGACTTGTACTGTCACATTCATATTTACCGCTAAGAAAACTCTCCATATGCGGATAAGCAAACCAAGTAGTATGATAGCTACCGAGCGATTTTTTCTTTTTGTTCAAATGCATCCTAAAAGATGTCATTAGCGATTCTTTTTTCTTTTTAAGGTCTGTCACCGAACAATTTAAACTAAAGGAAGTCTGAATTCTACTCCATGCTGAAGAAATTTCGCTTCTATTTCTATGTAATGGATCCTTTGGATCCCATAATATCTGTTCCCTCCGATAAAGATCTAAAAATTCTACTACGGTGTCATTCGTCCACGCCATTAAATGTATTTATACTTGAACTGTTACCTAATTTTATTAAAGGATACACGTCCGAAATGAACTCTTATTAAAGAAAGACTGAGCTGGCAGCCAATCAGAAGCGTTGGTTTATCCAATGTTTGTTTATGAGTATGGCGGCCTCGTTTCACAAATTACGCGATCGATGTTCGCTGTTGGCGACCAACCATAAATGTTGGTGCATTATAACAACAAACAAACCAATCCAAATATTCGTGTCTATATTGCTGAAATGACATATCGTATCGAACTTTCTTGATTTCTTTTTATTTGTTATCCATTCAATGTGATACGTTGAAACAAGTTTATACTTGCACTTGTAATGTATTGTTAAATTTAGTCATTACATTTGTGAACCATTGAGTCATACGCAGTATATTAGGTATTTAACAACGGATACGTGATTGTCTCGTCCAAAGTCCATTCCATAGCAAATATTGTTTAGCGGGTATATAATTAAAATAGCCTGTAGCAACGTCCGCTATCAGCTATAGGCAACGACATTGATCACTCGAGCGATCCCTTCGGTTTAGACTTCAGTTAGCGACAATAATTAGTCAGTGTAACACGAAAACTTCAAACGCTTTATATTTATAACAGCCTTAATTAAATTCAAGTGTACACTTTTGTGCGTAGAAATAAAAAAGAAATCAATAAAGTAAGTATCATTTAATTTGCATTTACAAACTGTAAGAAGTAGATTTTTTCCTTTATATTGCATCATCATATTGCATCGTGATTTTATTTGTTCAAATAACATTTTTAAGAATTTACTTTGTGATATTTGGTTTTCTAAAAGCAAAACTTAGTAAAAAATATAATTTGAAATTGTATTTTTGAGTTAAAAAGTCATTAAGTCGTCAAGTTACCCTCATAAGATTATAAATTATTTTAAAATAAGTTTTAATATCTTTCAAATTCTAGCTTCTAGGTATTCTTCTATGATATAGATAGTCTAAGAATCGCTTTTCTTTATTAAATAAAGGTGTCAGATAATTGTTACTCAATAGTTATCATATTAAAATACAATGAATGTAGACAAATATTATCATTAGTATGCAATGCTTTGTTGGAAGAATCTATTTCTGAGTGTAATATATAATAAGTAGAAGATTGTTATACATAACTATTGCATCATAACTTTTCTTTTTTCTCTTTTATCTTGTCAATGAAATTTAATCTTATTAACTTTAAAAAGATGGCAGCTGAAGTAGGAGCAGCACCTGCAATGAATCAACTGCAGTCCGTTCAGAAAGCTATGGCCTTGCCAACAGTTGGAGCCGCTGTTGAACAAGTTGGAGCATTTTATACAAAAGTCAAAGGTAAGTTCTTTATTATATTCTCTAACTTAACTATCATTTTAAGATCTCTGAATATATAACTGATAAGAGAAATTTTTTTACATGTAGAGGGTATTTACAGTTAAGCTTTCTTCAAAAAAATTATTTACTGCAACACTTTTTAATTATTTCACAAAGTTGAAATCGGAGAAAAACAATTAATATAGTTAAATGTTCAACAAAGACATGCATCATGAAATTCTCCTATGACAGTACTTTTTAAAACAATGTATGGTTTTTCAATCAATATATTTGTATGAAGTATTTTCAATTTTTTTAATTATATAATACAGATGGAAAGAAGTAATATCTAGCAACTTGTGCAGACTGAATGCCTTACAAACCTAACCCGAGCTATGATAATAGCATTTTGTAATTATTAATAGAATTATTTCTATAGACCTTTTTGTATCAAAGTTACTTTTTAAAGACATTTTTTTAAGTGTTCTGGTTTTACTTTTAATGTAATAATCACAGATAGCGGTGATTTTTGACTTCATTTGAATATTATTTCGTTTGTGATAAAGCTACCTACATTTATTTTTATTACTGTTCAAAACTAGTTTTTAATGGAGTAACATTTATCGGACTTGAACTCAGGTATCCTTTTTTTTTTTAAATGTTTTATTTTTTCAATGACCAGTGTTTATGAAATGAACACTGTGTTATATAAAATAATGATATCATCTGTGTAAACTGTTATGTTAAAGCATTACCGTCATCATAGTTGCATATCAATGTGATTATAATCAAAAAGAAATTATTATGAATTGTCATTGAAGGTAGTTTCCTGATATCTGCATAATGTTGATTTATCATTACTTTTTTAATCTTGGATACTTTTCGTATTATGGAATGAGAAAATAACAGTGGAGTCTTTATGTATGTTAATTTTTATGATAATTTGTTTTTATGTGACCTGGTCTTCACCAGGAGAAATGCTAAATAGATAACCCGAAAATTAGATGAGTAATTATGGAGTTGTTCCTTCTTAGTGTTTTTTTTCCCTCAATGAGGACTAGAGTGACGAATATTGTTATTCGTTTTACTTTTAATGTCTGATAGAATATATAGGACGGTTAAATGCGTCAACCGGGTCTTCCGTTATAAATATAAATTGGTTGTAATAAAGGATGGCAAAAAAAGCGGTGACCATGATTTAAACATTACAAGACACGACAGTAAAAGTCAGCTTGTAACAAAACAATTTCTTAACCTTCAAGTCATGTTTATAAACATTTATACCTGTATTTATTATGTTCGCATTAACATTGCATACATAGACCTTTTGTTAATTTCGTTAAATATCTTCTTCACCAATGTAGTTTATGTTTTAGGTATTTCTTTTATAACAAAATTTTATATTTAAGCTATTTTCTTTAAATCGCACTCGATCTAAATTTTGTATTCTGTATTTCAATTCATATTGCAAGTTTTAAATGGTATTGGTACTATGAGATCACAACCCTGAGTACGAGATCCCGGGTACTCCGGGCGAGCACGCTTCACCATCTACGGCCTTTGAGGTCGAATGATGAAACGTGCTCCCCAAATATACTAAGCATTTATATCATATCTTGATGACCGGAACACATTATTGATGATGGGGCTGATTAGAAAACATAGATATGATTTCAAATAAAATCTTTTACCAACCAAACACTAAAATCGAACCGTGTTCCAATAAAAGCTGTTAGCTCCGGACGTAATCTACATGACGATGAATGATGAAGGTTATGACTGGGGTTAGGAAATTTTTATTTATCGATTTTTGTTTTTGGCACAGGTGCCCACTCGTTGTTGGAATGGGCGCTGTCAACGGCAGAGGCAAGTGTGTCGCTGGCGGCTGCCACCGCGGCGCCTTACGTGGCGAGTCCTTTGGCCGCCGGCGACGCCAGGATGGCCGCCGCTATCGACGAGCTCGGCCGCAGGGTGCCGCTGGTCAATGAGCAGCCAAAAGTCATTGTGGAGACGACCAAGCAAGCGGTCATATCCAGAATCTCCCCGCACGTCAATAAGGTAATAATAACATCCTCCAATCTACATTACAACTTTTGCAAAAATCACGATTTTAAATTTGAATAGAAATAGAAATAATTCGTTTTTGTCATGAAAATTGGCATTAACTAACAATTCATTGTGATCATCAGCCGATAGACAATCGCTGATGTATATAGGCCTTCTCCAAAGATCACCTGATCACTAACCATTCATAGAGATTATTAGTTTGTGATAGTTAAAAAAACCATTGAAAAAATAATTATAAACTCGAAGGTAGATATTTGTTTTTTTCTATATCAAAGCACACACATCTTATATGTGCTTGAAAAAAACACGAGTGTGTATTGTCTACCCGATGTTAGGTGATAGCACTTGTACAAATGTGACAAACAAGTACCCACTGTAAACTTGTAGTTGAAATACAATTATTAGGTCAGCATAAACGAAGTAGTGATTTTTTTTACACTAATAGATAATTGCATGCATACATATTAATTTTAAATATTTTCAATTAACTACTGTGCACATTTTTTTAATACTGACACCTAAAATTTTAACACAAATCGGCAGCCATGTTGCCGAAATGGCGTCTACCCAGGCAAATATTTTTTAATAATCAATGTAATTTTTAAGTTTTCAATGTGGATTTAGTTGTTCAAAAAAGATATGAATTACGCGGTTTTGATAAGTATTATCGTTTCAAATATTAATCGGATTTAGTATTTTTAATCGACATATCAACAACTATGACGAATATTTATAATCCGTAAGCGGTAGCGTCACGTCGGCTGCAACCGGATATTTTACCGAAGCGGACGGCATGTGGTATTGTTCGAAACCTGTAAACATATTTATCGCATTACACGAATTTAATTGCGCGCATACTATACCGTGAAGCGGAACGCAATTTCGCCGCCATCTTGCCCCCGCCCGTATAAACAGGAACTGTTGACTTAATAACGTTTTTAATTTCATACGAAAATTACAGTAGCAAATGATAACTTTAAAAAAATATTGTAAAAGATTGCATAATTTGCGTCAACATAGATATAAGATAGTAAGCAAAGGTAAAAATGAAATTATATTCATTTTAACACCTCTCTAGATAGGAGTTAATTAACCCATTTACTATATACTGATGTAATTATTTAAATCATATGACGTCACTCAATTTCATAGTATATACAACATATAACAAGTTAGCAGCTTAATTGCTTTACAATATATCTGAAAATAGACAAACTGGAAAAACATCGCAGAATATAAATTAATTTAATCTAGATTAGTTACAGGTATTGCTACATTTTGCTGTCATAGCTCATTTTAAATTCTGTATATATTCAAGTTACGTAACTTCGTAATTGCATGATAATGCTTAAGAGGTCACTTTCAATCCAACAGTCGTTTCCTTCATAAGACAATACTTTTCTCTAATACTTCATCTGTGAAATGGTAAAGTCCATGTATATAGATAATTTATATGATACTGTATATCATTAGAGATAAAGTATATAAATATTAATTTTATAAAGTGTTCGAAGCTGCTATCTATCCATTAGACTAACATACCATAAAATTGATAAATCTTTTCATGGACATTTTTTTTATGCTATGACATCATCTCTTAACCTTTTACCAGGTGGTAGGTCTCTGTTGCCGGAGACCGTCTGGGTGGGTACCACCGCAGCTCCTATTGCAACCGCCAAATAGCAGTGTGCGAACATTACTGTGTTCCGGTTTGAAGGGCGTTGTAGCTAGTGTAATTACTGGGGTAACGAGACTTAACACCTTATGTCTCAGGCGACGAGCGCAATGTGGTGCAGTGTGTACCATCTTAACTAGCACCACGTTGTCATGGGCAAGCGTATCACTTACCATCAGGTGAACGTCTTGCTCGTCTTGTCGCATAATAGTATTAAAAAAAAATATTATTATTAACAATATACATTTTAATCTTTTTCATAGATTATACACTAAACATCAGTTATACATACAAAGGTTATATTTTATATAAACGAGGCTGCGCGCGCAGATTGCGCTACAATTTTATTTGTGAATATTTTATAATTAATGAATTTTTCTTTTTAATTTCCACAATGAAAATTGTAATTAAATATATGTATTACAATTTCTAGTTACTACAATTTTTTTTTTTTTTTTTTTTTTTTTTTTTTTTTTTTTTTTTTTTTTTTTTTTTTTTTTTTTTTTTTTTTTTTTCTTAAACATTTTAAAAAACGCAAGTTTATACGAATTTTCAAATGTTTGTTTTGATGGATATATTTTAATCTTTAAACTGCTCTATATTTTTGAAAAGTTGCAAATGAAGGTTCTGGAATTGAGCAGTTACCTGGCAACACATCCAGCCGCATCGAGACGACAATCGGAGCCGTCGCTTTCCAAATTAGATTCATTTCTAAGCGCCATTTAAAATGAAAAAAAATCTAACAGAGCAACACACACAAACATACCCGCTCGTTTAGTTTTATTATATATCAAGTACTCTTTAGTTCGAACACTGAAACGGAAACTGTTCTAAGTACAGCGATATTTATAACTTATCAGTACCCCAATTATCCAGTCCAGATATCACACCGCCAGCTCCGGGTCCAAATATTAATCTACCGTCATCGTTATCGTGTTATTTGAACCCGGATATTGGGGTAATGATGTTTGTGACAACAATAACCCGGAACTATTTTGATAATAGTAATTTCCTATTTATATTATTTGATTTTGTCGAAGTAATGTGTGATGCGATCACTTGATTGTAAGTGATACTGCTGCTTCATAACTTGATGGCTAGTTAGGATACACAAACATATTGCACTTGTATTGACACAAGGTGTTAAGTTTCGTTGCTGCAATAATTTCACTGTCTTACTCTACTTTCAAACTGGAACGCAGTAATATTTGCACAGTACTACAGTACAGCAGAGTTATTGAATTTTGTATTTCTTAATTAAATAAATGAGAAAAGGGGATGTAAATGTTCACGTAATTCTGTTGGTCTCTATTTCATATGAAACCGTGTAAAAAAAAAGAAAGAAGGTGATCACTAAACAAAAAACTAAAATTTATATTTCGTAGTGCTATGAATATAAATTCGAAGCGGGGAATTCCCTTATTGTTTTACAAAAGGGTTGCGGTTAATAAAAAAAATTTGATCCTTAAAATTCCAATCAAATCGATTTTTTTTAATCGTGTAAAATAGAATTATGCGAGAATATAAACAAAAAAAAATTATATTAAACAATTTTTTTTACGTCCATGTGAACCATAAACAAGTCGCCTGCGATAAGATAACGCCTGGTGATAAGTTATCGCGAGCGATGAACCAGAAGGCCTTAGATTATATCAGTTGTGTAGTTTTGAAACCTGTCGCCTGCGACTCATAAATGAAACTATGTAAAAAAAAATAACTATTATTTATTTAAAAAAGAAATTATTAAAACAAACCTTACCGGTTGCTGTATAGTCATTTATACGATCGAACCATTTCATTCAACTCTTTCTTTTCTTTTTTAACTTTGCAATGAGACGAGTGAGACGTTCACCTGATTTTTATCCCAACTGAAGGTGATGCAGTGTAAACATCCTAACCACCGCCATTTTATAAGCAAGCGTATCACTCACCATCAGGTGAACGTATCACTCATCACGCTATTAAAAAAAAAATTGTCTCATGGTGGTCCTGGCGACATTTTTGATATAAGGCAACACAGCGTTCGACGCCTTAAGATGTTAAGTCTTGTTACCGCAGTAATTTCACTAGCTATATCTATAAATATATAGTAAAATAAGCTTCTGTTTGGCGGAAGAAATATTTACCTAATAATTAGTGTCGAGTTACTATTGAGGGACTCGCCGTTTAGTAATAAATAGGGTGATCACTAATTGTGCGTCGGCGGCAGGTGTTCGTGGCGCGCGCGGCGGCGGAGCAGCGCGTGCACTCGCTCAAGGAGCTCTCGTGGGCGAAGGCGAACGCGCTGCTCTCCACCGCGTACGGGCAGAGGGCGCTGCACGGCGTCGACGTGGGCGCCACCTACGCGATGAAACTCCTCGACCAGTACCTGCCGCCGGTCGAGCCCCAACCGGAGCAGAACGGTACGTCACCACATATTCAAAATTAGAACGGATACATCTGTGATGGTTTACTTTTTTTTATTTTATTATCTGGTAACATACACGTAAAGGTGGTATGTGTTCTTTTTTTTTTTTCGAATTAATTTGGCCTACAGAAGTGCTACAGCTTGGGCGGCAATTTCAGGCCGAGTATCCATATTTTTTTGGACAAAAACTAGCTCAAAGTTTAGTTTAGCCTTTTTATGGAACCAATAATCGGAAATAGCAATAAAAAAATCCAACTTTAAAATAAAGTTAAAATAAATAAAGTTTTCCCTATCTCTGAGTCGTTAAAAACAGTGAACAGACTCGAATTTTCGTTTTTTTTTTCATAATCTTGAATTCGAATTAAAAATAAAAAACGTAGCCAAGGGTTGACCAATAAATCAGCTTTAAAACTGCATAAAAACTTATTGCTCCACCTAACATTTATTTTTAGATAGGCACCGTCAAAACTTTAAACAGTGGGTGGGCCGATAGATGTGTCCGGGAGTGTACATCGCGTATCACTTGTAAAACATTCCATATGAACAGCGCGCTCGTTCGCAGGTGAGATAGTGGCGGCGACCAGCGACCCCGCGCTGCACACCGTGCAGACGGTGGGCCGGCTGAGCGCGGTGGCCGCGCGCCGCGTCTGGGCCAACCTGGCCGCGAAGGTCAACGAGCTGAGGAACTCGGGTCAGTTCAAATGCAAACTCTTATTTATATACAAATCTTTAATAGCATACCTTGGGCTCACTTAAAAATACAGATTATACTTACCTTGGTCTGGCAGCAACTCTTACCAGAGACGGATGAGGTGGATGCTATCGCGAAGCTTCCCCCTTTCAAATAATGTCATCTCTTAAGTAAAAATAATATCTGCAGGTATCGAGTTGGACGTTCGCCGATACATCACAGCGCTCCTGGCCGCAGTGCACCTGGCCAAAGTGACCAGTGAGCAGCAGGAACGGGAGCAGGCGGAGACGGAGGTGACCAAACCCACCCCCGCGGAGCCCTCTCCGGGCGGGGAGCAGCCGCCGGCCGGCACCCTCCAGTCCTCGCCGACCACCGCCAACAAAGTCAAGTCTACACCCGAGGCGAAGTCCAACAGCCCCAGCAAACAAAACGGGCAATAACTACTACACATAAATCTTTTATAATTATGTTTAAGTGATTCACCACAGAAGTAATACTTGAACGCGTATCACCTTTGTTCTGGTGATGTCTATTTGTACTTTTAAGGGTTCTGGTGATGTATTCATTATCAATAAAATGAACTGAATTTATATTTATGGAGACTGATTATGGTCATTATATCAATGTGTAACGTTAAGGTATACGGCATATTATTATTGATATTATATTTCGTAACGTTTATTTTCTATTAATATATTCATAGCAATTTTTTAGTTGTTTTATTTTTCTATAAAATAAAAACCAGACCAGACTTGCCAAGTACGAGTTGGTGGTGGTTATGGTTTAATTACCTCTCGATGTTTATCAAAATGGGATGTTCAAGTTTAGTAGGAATCGAACTCTTGTCTCTTACAAAAGTATTGAAGATCGTAAGCTTCATGTAGGTATTTGACATTAAAGTCTTTGTGATGGTATAACAATTGACGCGATTACATTAGTCGTTAGTTTAGTTAGTAAATTAAAAGAAACAGATTTATAAAATAAAAACAATGTTGATATATTTTTAATAATTTATTAATCCAAGTTTTGAATACAAACTAAGTTTAGCGAATATCGATAAAATTTTATATAATCCTGAAAAATTCTCTGAAATCTAAACAGATATAAAAGATATGAATTTAAGATATGAGGTGGTAATGCTACAGATAACTTTAACTTGAGAACGCAAAAAAAAAAGTACATTGACAACAGTCATGTCATATTTTATGAAAACCTTTATACCTAAGTAGAACAATAAATATTAGTGTATATATTTTAACCGTAAACAAACCAATTTATGTAACGTCTGAACTTTTCAACAGTTTATATAAATAACAGAGAATATGTTAAAAATATTGAATGAACAATAAATATTAAGTTTGTAGTAGATCTACATAATTGTTATTCTTTCATTCTGTGGCACGGTGATTTAAAAACGTTTAAAACTTATAGTTATCATATTAACAGAGATTTTATTAGCATTGCCTGCGACGAGTAGAGGATTTTTAAACAGAAAGTATTAAAGATAATAAGTAGGCATTAGATAAATTACATAAAATGGTGCAATATTGGCATGAGTTGTATTTGCAACATTCATTATACGTTATCTTAACGGTAAAATAAAAAGTACGCAATTTTAAAATTCTCCAAATCTTTTGAAGTTGTATGAAAACTTGAAATAATAAATACTTGGAAGTACTTTGGTCGGCCACCTGGAGTGCATACTTGAAGTAAATACCATATCAAAAAAAAAATCTAAATAAATGTTTCAATTAATATTTCAATAATTTAAAAAGTTGATCACCAAAGTTAATAGTTTTACAACTAGTACGTAATTAACCGCGCCACAGACATGTAAATATATAAGACATAGTTTGAATACATTTCTCGGATTTTCCTAAAGCTTATAACATTTTGACAATAATAATATGAAAGCTCACCGATACGATTTTTTTGGCACTGAAATATAGTAACCGTTTATCAATATTGAAACATTTGTATATCATATTAAGTAAAAGCTGCCTGTAAGCTTAACTTTAAGCCTAATTTAAAACAATATAAACAGCCATCTCAATGTTCCCACTGCTGGGAAATCGGGCCCTCTCTCACGAGTCAGGGCCATCTATCACGCTAAGAGTAGAAGCTTATTTATCATGAAGTAATCGACAAAAGTGAACTGTGATATTTGAAAAAGATTTATATATCTTATTTCAAACAAAAAAATTGTTAAGCCGAGTAGGACGGTCTATTTGTTAGTGATACGTAAAATTTGTGATGTAACTGATGATTTCTTTGGATTATCCGTCCGGTAAATTGATACATAGTTGGTAATGTTTGCACATTACCATTTGGACGTAAAGAAGTTTCACTTGTAGGTTATAATTAACTTTATAAATAAACGATTTTTTTTTTAAACGGAAATACTAGTACGGCGTAGTTATCTACGGAAATCAATTAAATATTTATTAACATAACCTATTAAATATTAGCGGATAATAAAAGGACAAGTTACCCAGCTAATACAAAAAAAAACTTAATTCTGTATATATATAAAGATACATTTATTAATATTAAGAACTCAATAGGGGCATATTATGTGCGTTTATGATGTTGATGCGTCATTGAAAGTTGATAAAAATAGTAATTTTTTTTCTTAATAAAGATAACCTCGTTAAAGATTAGAGAGTTACTGTTAAATTATAAAATGAATGCAATTTGTGGTAATTGTTAATTTTTAACTTATTGTTAAAATTATACAATTACTAATATTTATTCTGTGGCCATGACAGAAGTTAGTTAATTTAATGTGATACCTGATGAAGACTGTACTAGGATATAGTATTCTTCAAATTAGAGTCAATATGTAAAGAGGATTTGTAATGGACATTTATTGGACTTATTAGTAACATGAAACATATATTTTTTAGCGATAAAAAATCGCGAAAAATCATTATGTGTTTGAATATTAAAATTATCATTTAAAGAGCTCTTTAAAAAATTGCTTCAAATAACTGTGTAGTAGTTGACAATGTCGGTAAATAATAAGTTGCTCTATGTTATCTAATATTAAACTTTATTACTTGTATATCATATGAAAAAAAAAGTAAAATAGTGATAATGACATGTATTACACTTAGTCTTTTTTAAAATAACTATGGTTATTATAACCATAAAAATATTGTCTTTTGTCTTTTAATTATTAATGCGCGTTGCACCCAAAATATTTAACGATTAATAAAAATCAATGTTATATATATACAATTTTTGTTGTCATAAAATGATGTGTATTTTTGATAATAGGCAATATCATAAGATTTTATAAAATTAATAATATCTTATTTCGTACAGTACAAACGTTATTCACAAACAATGAAATAACATTTTTATATCCATAGACTAAAAATTCTGTAAACATTATTATTAAAAAAAAAACGTATTGTACATTGTAGGTAAATAAAATGAATATTTCACGTTTCCTAAATTTTGTTTTTAGTTTAATTACCTGCTCTTTACACAAACATCGCACAGTTGTTGTCTACACCCGAAAAGAGTCCGTACGTACGTAGCCGGTGTCCGGTTTAGCCGAGGCCGTGGTCTTCGAAGAAGCCCTGCGGTGTCTCCTCCTGCAACAAGGTACATCACTGAGCCAGTGCCGCTCGTGGCCGCTATTAGACCGAGCCATCGCTTTTCGGCAAAAAAAAATTTGATATCCAAAGTAGGTTCGAATACGCTATAATTTTTTTTTATTTTGTAATATTAGTTGTAAACTGAAATTGATTTATTTTATGACAATAAAAGGGAAAAGATTTTTAAAGATATATTTTTTTTAATTTTTAACATGTTATAACCTACAAACTTAAATTAATAATCTGTGGTACTATTCAAAAAACACCCGCCTTATTTAGTTTAACCATTATTATTCGATAAAATTACAGTTAGCTTTATATTATATATAAGTCAACGTCATTGCTTGACCAATATCTGGTTTTAAGTGGTGATCTAATCTGCAGCAGTAAAGTGTACAAGTAAGTTTTAACTTTTTTTTTTTTTGGGATTTATGAACATAAATCGATTCAGTATTATTAGTGACAAAAATATACAGAAAATTATGTAAAAAAAAAAGTTACCAAAGTTGAAATCAGTATTAATAAAATGAAATGAGAAGACTGATCATAGAAAGTTTGCACATGTTTTATTTTATTTATAGTATAAATAGAAAACACTTAGGACAGCAGTAAATCAGTCGTATCGTAATTTGATATAGCCAGGGGTAGGCAACCGTTTTTGAATGTGGGGTCAATATCAGCTAAAATATGAGTTTAATACACGTTAGGGTTAGAGATCGTTATCATAACTTGTTGTCATATTATACTATATTTTCGGAGCTAAGTGGGTTTTCATCTTGCCACATTATTATAGACGTCCACTGCTAGATTCAGCTGCTTATGATTATTAAACACCTCACTCGGCGGCTCGAGGTGCTAAGTTGCCGCCCCCTGTCATAGATCATTACTATTATACAATATCGCACCCTAAGAATGTGGCGTAGGTGTAACTTTACAGTCTGTGATTGTGCTGTAGAACGAAAAGTACTTCTTTTATCTTCTGGTGAAGCTGAGCCTGAATTAGTTATTATTTCTTATAATTGCTTTACTATATATACCTCTTTGTCATTTTTTATCTAGGTCACTTTCATTACATGGGTGCGATATGTGTCTCTATTGTTAGACCATAAAACATATACCTGAACACACTTCACGATAGAAAAATAATTAAACAGTCATTTACTCTTCAGTACAGATAAATTATAAAAAAATTAACAACAATTACTCGTCCATGTTATTAAAAAGTTTATTGAATGCTCAAAATTTAAGACTGCATTTTAAAATGCCTTTTTTTTATAAAACATAAATGCTTTAAGCAATAACGAAAAATTTATAAAATACCGACCAATAACTATAAAATTGTAAATTTCAAATGTAATTAAATTATGATTAAGAGGTATTATAGTTAAATTCTTAATTATAAACGATTTAGAAAGCAAAAAAAAAACAAATTTTATAAAATAACAAAAATAGAAATATGGAGACTTTTCTCTAGAACCTACCTTTATTTTTAAAAACAAAAAATTATTTACTTATAGGTGATAATTATTTTAATAAGAATTCGTTAGAAAAGTTTCTATATAAGAATAAAATAACAGACAATAAAATAAAACCCAGCACCACGGTCTACTTTGGTTTAGTTACCCAAAAAAAAGAAAGAATATCACACTCTGGTTTCATAACATAAAAGACACAGATTAAAAATTATAAACGAAAAATTTAAAGTATTGATATCTAAAAAAAATCTGTCATATGAGTATACTCGTATTAAATAGAAAATTAAGACTTTAAATGTTGCCTTATAAAAAAAATACACCCTGAAACAGTAAACATGAATGCATCAAAACTTACATGGTTGGGGTACGACCTCCTAAGTTTATTAAGTATATAAAGTTAATACTTACTTTATAAAAATATATAGATCAAAATATTACTACGTACAGGCGACTGCTTTACTACTTAGTAGTCAAGTTTTGACTGCATATTCGAATGAACGTTTCAAAATACAGTATCCCTCTTATAACACGATAGATGGGTTTCTAGAAAAATCTGTGTTATGTGAAACAGTGTTGTAGGATGATCTTTTTTTTTAGGTTGAAATTCCTGCTGTTAGTCTCATTAACGACTATTCCAGCTCCATCAGACTCAAGGCTCGTGGAACCGGGACCCTCGAGCTGAATAGAAGGTTCTTAGTAATTAATAAATAGTGTTATAGGACGGTTAACTGTATATTAGAAACGTTATGAAATTGTTTCACTTTTAGAGTCTGTACAAAAATTTTAAATGTAATTCTTATTTGGGTCCCGGCTTAGTTCCTTGGACTCTTGGTGGTCTTCTGTGAGGGCGGAGGCTCAGAGTAGGCCCACGTCGCGCAGCGCCGCGTCGACCGTCTCGTCCTATTGCACCACACGCCACAAAACATATTCGTGAAAGCATTCAGCGACAGACGCTTTTGTGTTGCTTTATTATTAGTTACCCTCCTTAATAAATATTGTTTAATCGGATAATCGATATGAAACATCGATATGATTTACGTTTAATAATATTGAATATTTTTTTTAATTTAATGCGTTTTATTAGTTATTCAAATTCAAAGCATAATAGAAATATTATTTTAGTATTGATCGAGTTGATATTATTTCAGTTTAGATTCCGCGACCACACCAATCAATTCCGGGGGGATATACCCGCGCAGCAAGATTATAAGCCAAGTATAAATATTAGTCAAGCGATATATTTAAATACGTCCGAGTTAAAATCTTGCCGCGCAAGCGACGGTTAGGAGCGGATACATGCAAGAAAACAGAATTTTAGTTATAAACAAATGTATTTCGACAACCCATTACAGTAAATGCAATCCATAACGCAGACACAACAGAATTGGACACCGTTTCAACCCCAAAACGTACCACCAAGTTCAACCTTCTCTTTCGATTGTATAATAATAAAATTACATTTAACCCAAAAAAACAATTAAAGTGCTACCAAAAACAATAATAATTTTCAAAATGTTACCATTAAAATATATTAGTATGAATTGGAACAATTCTAATGTTGCTATAACTTTGTTAGTCATATAGACATGAGCTGATTAAATTAGAAAATTCATAAAAATTATAGCCATATATTAATTATAGATTTAAAACAAAACAAAGTTATAAAAAAACCATTATAGCAGGCACTGAGAATATTCCTCGTATAAAAGTAAACGCATCGCTTTTTATCTTTGGGACTTAAATCTATCCTTATAAGAATACGTCCAAATTGGGAATATTAGGTGTGCTGTTACTTTTCACCTTCAGGCTGAATTTAAACTTAAGTCAAGTGGTGAAACAGTGTCCACAGTACAAACTTCAGAAGTTTCAAAGCTACATGAATAAAAAGCTTAGTATACGTACATCTAATAAACAACTTTCCGCCTAAAACTAAACCAATGACAATATGTTTAATATACTTCAATAATTACTCGAGTTATCAGATTCATTTAATACGATTGAAAAAAATTATATATATAACTAAATACGCGAGAATTGTGTGTGGCTTTATAGATAGATATTATATAATATAATTTTATGTATAAAATATAATCTATGTCCAAATGAAGCGGTGCAAAAGGTGACCGTGCGCATGCGCATGACACTGAAGCCGAAGCAATTAGGCCATATTTCCGAAATAGACATTTGTAAGCTATATTAAACAGGAGTTTAGTATTACGGTTGTGTATAATTGAATATCCTTTTACACTACGGAGAGGCAAATGTGACAATCTAAAGAATGACAAGTAAACAGACCTTTACTTGACAATGAGTCTACCTGATGGTGAATGGAAAATGTTGTCTATGACAAAGCACACTAGTCTATAAAGAATATTCACTCTTTTTTTTATAGCAGTATAAGCAGTCCGTTGCAATCCTTCTCCGTTTTATAAAGTACGAAGCAAATATCAATAACTGCGAATGAATACTTTAATTTCCTACCACCAAAAATACATGATGCAAATTATCACTCATTAAAAATTATTTTATCATCTCAATGAACTATGGTGATTGGAATTAACTGAATATTATTTGATATAAGTTTTAAGCAGGCATTTTATTAAGCATTTATCTATATCAATGTTGAGCGTGACTAGTGTAATATACAGAATCATTCGTAGTACCAGTCAGTGCAACAATCCATCATTCAGGTCCTGACGGTCACCAGCATGCATATCACAACAAAAACACAGGGTATAAGTTAGCAGAGTGCGGTGCGAGGGTCAAGGAACATAACCTACAACTTCATTGCATCAATAAGATAAGTGTGAACCGAAGATTAAGTACAGATATTTATCAGAGGCTTCATAATTATTTGTTCTCTATGCTATATTCATAGTTGTGAATAAATTTTTGACATTTAAATAACATTAATAATTTATAAATTCATTATTAAGCTCTAGTTGAAGAGATTACAAGGAGATTGATATGTGCTTTAATTACTAACTTATTTTCTTTATAAATGCAAGGCAAATCGCTTAATAATATATCTCTTAACAACAAAAGGCACTACAAAGGCCTATACTATAAAAATGGTCCGCATTTAATATATTTTTTTAATACATTTACGTATTGAGATAAAATATCTAATTCTAATAAATCGACTAGACAAATTTATAAATGACTCCGTTTTTTCCTAAATAATTGATATATCACTGGCGTCAGAAAAAGCTGTTTTAACAAACTAGATAAATGCACTTTCTATATGAACACAACATTTGTAGATTCCCCTACTGTTATATTATTTAAAGAGATTATAGTTGTGAATCAATACATTTTATGTCTAATTCTACTTATCTACCGAAACCATAAAAACTTCAAAGTGTCCCCATAAAATATTCCTCCTAACCTCCGTGATTTATTTTTAACATTACCCTCTATAAATATTTCATGGCATAAGATCAAACTCCATATGCAAAGTCCGTAAAGATCAAGCTCGGGAAAAATCATTAAGAACATACATGCATAGCAAATGTATAGTTATGCATTTGTTAAACAGTTATAGAACCCATTTGAGGTCCGAACAGCACAAATAAAACATTAAACTGACACTGCAACTTTACACAAGTTCATTGTCTTGGCTACTGACCTCTTGAAGTAGGTCCTGGGCGGCAATCGCCTTCAGTACATTCTTCTTGCTTGTCTCTTGCAGCTCACCACCTAGCACCAGCTCGTCCAATATGAAGTAAGCCTTCTCAAAGTTGAATATAATATCCAGTTCACATACCTGCAGAAGTGAGGGGACTATATGACAACTGCTTCCACATTTACAGTATTTCTGACATATTCTTATTAAACAATGTTTTATGTACTTTTTACAAAAAATTATTATAAAAATTCAAGTCATATGAAGTCCTTATTTGGTGACACTGTAGTTACGTGATATTCATCTGCATAAATGACGGACATTAATTCAGTTTATAAAGTACAAGATATATGCAGCAGTTGCCTGTGAGTTTATGGATTATGGCAACACTGAGATGTCCATGTATTTCAACAGGGCCCGATTTACTGGGTCCCTCTTAATTCATTCAACAAAAAGTAGTAATGTTTTAGTTATAGTTGAAAAGCAATTGGGTATTTAAAAAAAAAAATAAACATTTGCTAAATTTTTAACAATGAGTCCAACTTGTTGCAGGGTAATATTTATATATATAATATTAAACTAACAAATGGTTTTTATTAGTTCAAAAATAAAAATTTTAAATGAATGTTGGATGTATACCTAAAATTCTGTATAAGAAACTTGATTAAATAAGTTAATATGAAAAACTAAATAAACAGCAAAAAAAATTCTCTATAATTTAAAGAACCTGCTGTTCTGTATCATTTCAGCCAAAGACTTCTTTAAAATATTTCATTAATTATTTATAATACTTACACTGCCAAAGTATTTGTCGAGCAGCTCCACATATCTGTGGATGAGCTCAAGAGTCAGAAGTTCATTGTCTTCTTGCTCCATTGCACAGCAGAAATAAAGTGATGCATATCTAAAACAAAATAAATGTCATTTACAATTTTGGTCCAGTATATATGTTCTCTTATTGTTAAATAAGAATTAATTACAAATAATTTCTTTTCAATTATATAAAACTTAGATATCCCGAGCTCCAGCCCTAGTCTTGGGCTAGTAAGAATAGAACTAAAGAAAGCCCGCCTGTAGTAGAAGGTGACTAGAAGGTTTATCAGTTCAGGTTCAAGAGCTTTGACAGTGGGAGCCCTTTTAACTCCTTTAGTAGTTAGCCCCAACAGGTCAGGAAATGCAAGGTAGTGTTGGATTTGCCATAGTACAACTTAAGGTGGGGAGTTTTTCCCTTTTTTTTTTTTTATAGTACTAAGCGAGGAGACAAGCAAGACGTTCACCTGATGGTAAATGATACGCTTGCCCATGACAAAATGGGAAATAATTAGTCGAAGTGCAGAGGGGCACCAGTGCGATCCACAGTTCAAAGAGCCCCTCCTAACACATTGACGAAGGCCACCGAGAAGTTTTATTAGGCAGGAATATCACATAACATTGACTTCCTCCCAGAAGCAGGGAATCTCAAAATTTGCCTCACAAAAAAAAAGTGTACAATGCTCAGTGTTACTTTTGATTTTAAATTACAATTTCTAACCTTTTATAAACAACTTTAACATCTTTCCACTCTAAGAATGAGCACATTTTTGGTTTCCGAGCGAGAACAGTTGTAATCAGCTCACGTGTTATCTTCTTCTTTAGCTTGTCCGGGTGTGCCACATACCATTTCTGCAAGCGCAGCTTGCCTTGTCGACTGAACAGCAACATGAATTGCATCTATAACATTATTACCAATTGACTTTATATAAAGTGAATATAAGTTAACAAATGTCATATTTGTACTAATGCAGTATAAAGTAACACTAATATAATAATTTCAGTTTTAAGAAGATAAGACCTAGATGTACTGCAAAGGTTTCTGGATCATTTTTTAAACATATAAAAGTAGGTGATATAAATTTTATATCAACATAAAATGATTTATTACTGTCTAATTTTTATGATAATGATGTATAAAGTACAAGGACAAACTCTGTAAGATAAAATACTGTTATTAATGTGTGAAAAGAATCTGCAGTTTTATAAAAAAATTTTGTACTGGTTTTGTAACTAAAAGTTTTTGGTCAATATTATATAATAATGTCAGTATAGTTAAATTCGACTATAATTTAAAGTATTAACGAAAAAATAGTATATGTTAACAAATGCCAAAGCGCGTCATGTGTAATTTTTAGGTTTTAGAACATTTTAACGTTAATTAAAATCAACGACATTAAAATATCCTAAAAGAATAATTAACGTTGAATTATAAACAATTAATATTGTATTAAAACGTATTCAATTTGCAAATGTCGCTTGGAACACGCATAAAACAATGATCCGTGTAGAAATTATTTTGAAAACCTGACTCACCATTTTTAGTGATTAATAAAATAATCGTACCCCAAAGTACTTAAAGGTTTACAATGTAACTTATTTATTATAAAATTATACTAAGGTTATCAATACATATTTAAAATCACAAAACGTAAAATACTAAATGATATTGCTGACAATGCCACAATGTTGACAATTGATCATCATTGATAGTGATGTACACAGTACACAGTTTCGACAGTCGTAAAAACGATTTTTTTTATCACAATAACACTTGCTTTACATGTTACATCTAATGTTTAATAATTATAATAAAATTTCTGTTTATGGATAATAATGATTAAATAACAAAAACAATTATGTTGTAATAAATAATTGAAAATGAAAATTTTAAAATTTTGCACATACCTTTTTGTACCAATCAAAATATCTATGATGTATGTTTGTATTTACGTATGTTCTATGATAGATATATATTTTGGCATTATATATATTATTTTACGGCAGGGTAAGAGGAATGATTTTTGCACATCCCTGCTACTATACTTGCGCAGGCCGCAAAGGCTGAAGGAATGTTTTCCTTCCCTTTTGGCCAATTACAATAATTTAAAAATTTATTCATTTGAGTTAGGTAAATATTTGTTAAAACCACAAAAAAAAAATTTGTAATGATTTAATAAATAGACGTATTTATATTTCTAATGTAATAGTAAAAATTATATTTTGTAGTTATTACTGTTATTGTTATTTAATTATTTTTAACTACGTCTCCGATGTTTTTCTTCTGGAAGGAATGTATAATAAACATAAAAAAAACTGTAAATAAATTTATTTTGTACGTAAAGTATAACATGTAAAATAAAATAAATAACACAATAATTTTATTTGACTATATCACATTTTTATCTTCTGAAACTACTAGTAAACTCTGGACTGATGGGAGTGGTGTTAAACTGGAAATTGTTGTTGTGGTTGGCCACTGTGTCCTGTACCTGGAACAAGAATCATTTTTCATATAAAACCGCTACTTTTTTCGTATAGATCCATATTCAGTAAAATTTCCTTAAAGTTTATAGTATAGGTTCGTGTACACAAATATTGTTTTTAGATTCATAGGCAAACCGTAGTTAGTTACAAAGTGAGCTTTTTTAAACCTCTTCTCGAGGATGGACGTCAGTTTCGCGAATTTGTCTTTGTCTCGAACCATACGGAATAATTATAGTATTATCATATATTCAAACAAGTCCTTCGGTAACCTTCTAATTTTATTGCACGATTACAACCATAAACAATATTTAACGGATAGTCTCCTTGAGTGTCTCTCCTTTCTTCTCGTGTGTAATAATTAACTTCTTAATTGGGTTAGTGGACATATTATTGTAAAAATAAGAACAATTTTGTGTGCGTACCACATTGTTGTTATCAGTATCTTGCGATGAGTTCGGATCGGGCGGGAAGTAGTCCTGGCTGAACTGTGGCATGTCCTCTATGCCGATCAGGTCCGAATCGTCGGAGTCACCGCTGAAATGATTGGATTATTAAACATGTTTTAATATTACACTTCATCGAGACATTGTTTTTTGACTCTCTATCTTCTCTATCTTTTGATTGTATGGAAAAAACTTACTTTGCATTTAAATATAAATAAACATATTTAGAGTTTCATAAATGATACAGTCAATATAATGAAATATATTGTATTCTGGAAATAGTTTTTTATAATGAATACAGATGAACAATCGGCTGACGTAAATGTAAGTGATCAGAGTCGCTCATGGCCAACCGCAGAAAAAAGGTTGCAACTGCGTCATTATTCTTACAGAAATAAATAGACATTTAGTGATTCCGTGTAGTCACCGAACCACTAAAAGATAGACTAGATGATATAGTTATGTTTGCAAAGAATACTGGTCGAACTATACCTAATAGTGTCGAAGTCTGGAGCTTTGATTGTCTCATTCCATATAGGGTTGGAGCCCTCGACGGCATGCTTGTTGGTGCCGGGAGCTGCCAACCCCGCGCGGTTAAGTCCTGAATCCTGAGACCCGTACTTTGTCGTGGAAAGAGCCTTCAGGCGACGTTTTAATCTGTAACGGTAAGATAAAGAGGAGAGAATAAGTAACGAGTGCCATGTTAGATTTTAGTGCTCGGATCAAGGTACGTACATTTTAGATTTCAGCGGATAAACGTGGATGAAAAAGTTTACGTTTTCAATATTTCTTTTACGATAACAATAATTATTCGCGTTGTTAACGCTGTATGAGATCCGTCACGAAATTAAAAATTATTACACAAGATATAGACAGTTCGTATAGAAGAATTACTGTCTTTTGATGAACTGATCTGCGTCTGGCAAGTTGTCACAAAGCTGTTGCAATTGCTTACGCAATTAAGTAAGTCGTAAGCTTTTTTTGCTCTTAACCAAAAAAAAAACTTACGCTCGGCTCCTGAGCACAAGAACGACGAGCAGCACGAGGCACATGAGGGCAAGCAGTGCAGAGAGCGCGGCTAACGCGTACATGGTATTGCGACTTGAGTCCAGCGATAGTGATGGACTGTCACCTGTTATCAGGTCGCGCAGCACCAGTAGCTCCGTGTTTAAAGTCGTCTGGATCGAGCGGAGTAGCACAGTGTCACTGCGCACCCTGTAAGCATGAAGTACACAAAATTAATTTTGTTTCGGAGGTGATAAAGTTTAAATCATATGTGAGTCGACTCACTCCTCGATGACGTCGGTGGTGACAGGAATGTTTTCTTTTATGAAATGGGCGCGCACCTCTGTCAGGTCACCCAGTGCGATGCCGCTGCTGTCACTGGCCGGCACCACCTGCTCTATGTTGCATGTCATGCTGAAGCCGGTGGAGAGGGTACGCGCGATCTGTTTTTAACACAAACATGTATTAAATATACGGAACTTTAATAGAGCCAATTATAAATAAAGTAGCAGGACAACGACTGCGTGGTTTAAGCTAATTAAAAATTCATTATTTTACAATTTTCTATGGTATAATATAGGTAATACTGTGATTAACCTCGCCGGCTGACTAAATATATCATCATCACCAGCCGATGGACGTCCACTGCAGAACATAGGCAAAAAAAACATGAATATTCCAAACGAGTCCAGGTTTGCTGCCCTTGTCAAAGTTACTATACTCACGAAGTCCTTATGCTTCTGGATTTGCTCTAGTGTGTTAACGAATATAAAGAACACTCTGTTCATTGAGGAGACTAAATAAACCTTCACGCTCGCTGTATCTGAGGCTCCCGCTGAAAGATTACAAATAATTAAAATTGCAATACCACCACGGCATTTTTAAATTTCTGGGAAATAACTCAAGGAATACCAGCTTCATAAATAGTATCTTCTACACTACGAAATCAGCTGATGTTTTTATATGCATAAATTAACGGATGAACGTAAGTTAGTAGTGCCCGTAATAATAACTTCCCGCAGAGATAATTCCAAGGGGGTACAGTAATGTTTAAAAAAGACATGAGAAATTTAGATGACGATACAATAGCAAGTGAAGCTAATATACATATTCATAGTATACAGAATGCACTGACTGATTCTACTAGAGTCATCATCATCTTAAGCCGATAGAAGTCCACTGCTGGTCTCCTTACGAATTTAGAAGAATGTATTTTCTAAAATTGTTAATTCTTTTATATATATAACTATGCAAAAATAAAAATGGTAAATGTCATATTCACAGTGATAGGTACTAATTATGTTCAATGATTTATCCTTATCCTTCACCTGGATCAGTTGCGAGGATCTGGAAGTCGAACATGCCGTGCATAGAAGCAGTAGGCTGTATATTTAGAGTCAGTACACCAGTCTCGGGATTCAGGACGAACGCTGTGTCCTTAACCGCTTCCAAGCTCGGATCTACCTGCATGCTCTCTCGCAGGATTGTGTAGGTGATGGTCGCGTCTTCTGAATGCGTCGCCTGTGGTGAAGTAGGTAAATAAATTTTGTTTATCTTCCCTTTCATTATCAATGATTTTTCTTATCTTTTGTGTTTGTTTTGTTTATATTTATGTATGTACAAGAAGTAAATAAAGTTGTGCTACGTTTAAATTAAATTTGTTACGCTTTTATTGTTGAAGTTAACAAACGCGGAGTCTGATTCAAAGAGGATTTGAAAGGAGGAGTCTACGTACTGTTTGACAGTACAATAGTAATAATTAAACATAATACAAATTATATCATTGTATAAGACTGTGTCTGTTTTCTATCTTTTGAATATACATTTTACTTTGAGAATGTTATAGCGTACAATGAACACTGATATACTCTGAGTAGCTGTCAACGTTGTTTAGCAGTGGACAACAATAAGCTGGAATGATGATGAAGATGATTAATTAAAAAGCAATATTAGTGCTAATACTGACCAGTACCGTGAGGAGTTCTCGGTTGATGGTATCTAAAGTGGAGATACCCGCTGTGTATAATGACCTCACAAAGTAAGGCCGTGGATTCGCTTCTCGGACCTAAAACATCAGTTTCTTATTTAAATTGAGCAAAAAGATTTAAGTGATTTCATAAAATTATGCGCGATGTTGCTAAAGGTTAGTCGATTGTGGTGTGGTGGTAACATTTATGCCTTCAGTAGAGCGCTTGATAACCATTTGCATTTTAAAACAGAAGTTTCTGATTTCATTCCGGAGCCACAAGCTACGGATTTTGTTACACAGGGACGCTGTGTTCCGGCTGTAAATCTAAAGCCGGAGTATTTTGGGCGAACATTCTTAACCATCTTTATCCCAATAGTCACATGATATCATGTGAAATTAAAGTGATAGCTTATTGCCTAAAAACAATTTATGAGAACGCAGGAAAAAGTGCTTTTAAGTTCTTCTGACAGAAGCAATGCAATTGGTATTTAAATTGAGTTGTATTTACTTTAACATAGTTATGGCTTCTTCTTTTAGCAGATATTACCTTCTTATTACTTAATTGAAGGGCTATAAATATTAATAGACAATAAAGTAAGTTATAATTTGTGGTTTTTAACACTTTTTTCTCTACATATTCACAAGCAAAAGTTGAAATAACGATTTATTTATTAACCTCTGTTTTAGCATGGTTAGCCGTGCTTTTCGATTTATGTAGGGAAACCACTGCGTGCTTGTCTGTTAGTGTTTACCATCAGTAAATGAAACTGACCGTGATGGTGACTGTGAGGGTGGAGCGGGTGAGGACGGCTCCTCCCGTCGGCGTGTTGGAAGCGGCGATGATCAGCGTGTGCTCGGCGGTGCTGTTGCGGTCCAGCTGCTGGACCACGCGCAGCGCGTTCGAGCGCGCGTCTAGCTCGAAGTGACCGCCCTGGTTACCATCTACGCGATAACAATAACAAAGTGGCATTTACTAATAAAACATATATTCTTATTTTATTTATTGTAAAATAATTGGTTATCGACATAAAGTCAATCGGAAAGTTAAATATTTGCTACGAAACGGGCGAGACGTACACCTGATAGTGATACGTTTGCCTAAAGCAGTGTGCGGCTAGTTAAGATGATATACACTGCACCACATTGTGTTGTGTGTTAAGTCTCGTTATCCCAGTAATTTCTCTAGCTTACGGCGTCCTTCTAACCGGTACACAGTAATGTTCCCGATGGTCCAATAGATTTCCTTATTTTTTGAATATAGATGACGAGTGACCAATCTCGTGCTTTTCAAGTGGAATTGCACAGTCCTGTTCCCCCAATTTTTCGCTAACGAGCATAGTAGCTTTTAGACTGTACAATAGCAGTGTGAAAAACTTTGGTATCGTTTGTGTAATAGTAGCTTGTAGTAATATGGCGCTTACCAATAATCCTGTAGTAGATATCGTGACAGTCTTCGGTACAGCGATAATTCTTGGGATCGTCGGCTACGGGCAACTGATGACTTTCCTCCAAGCCTCCCTCCTTTTCTGAAAACATTAGTTATTTTGGGTTTGTTAATGTTAAATAATGAATTAGCCATAAATAAGCCGTGATAGCCTAGTGGTTCGAGCGCTGGCCTTCCACTCCGGAGGTACCGGGTTCGAATCCGGCCCGCACCAAAGGATTTATCAATTTATGTGCAGTTAGTACAACACCAACTAATATTACGCCCTTTGACGGTGAAGGAAAACATCGAGAGGAAACCTACATATCTATGTCATGACCGTCTGTGGTCGGACTTAGTATGTGGAATGGAGAAGGCAATGACAAACCACTCCATTACAACTGCCAAGACAGTCGTCGTGTGTTTTATTACCTATGCTGACCACGACCCTCAGTTATGAGGAAATACGACTTAGAAGAAGAAGAATGTTAAGTAAAACAACGTAAATAACATTGTATGTAGGAGAGCTTAATAATTTGTGTCGTTATGTGGTTTTAGTAAAGTTTACTCTTTTTATCTAAATATACTTTTACTTACCAAAGAAAGCAGCGGTGGCCGTGGTAACGGTAAATATTGGCTCCCCTTGCGTCGGCACGAAGACGATATTCAATGTCGAGTCGGTGTACAGTGGTCCAGGTTCGGTACCACCGTCCGTCGCTCGGATAGTCACCTATAAATAAGTTGAACATTAGATATCATCATACTATAACATTATGATTGTCTAATATACAAAAAATCTATTGGAATTAGAATTATTAACATTATATATAATTAAAAACGACATAAAGATGTATGCAGAAGGAATCGATACGGTCGATTTAGAAATCAACAACAAGTTTAGCAGTGGATACTAATAGATTGAAATGCATATTTATTAACTGTAAAGCGGCTGCTTACTTGGAATTCTTTGATGTCTTCGACGAAGAGCTGCTTCAGCATGAGAGTGCCTGTATTTTCTCCATCGTTCACCACTTGGAAGTGATTCGCGGCATCAGCTAGCAAATATTAACTCCGTTAAAATAATGTAACATTGCTTATTTAACAACAAATATGTACAACATTATACTGACCATTTCCAGAAACAGTAAATGTCACTATGCCGGCATGTAGTCCGTCTTCGTCAGTAGCCGTGATCCGGTCTAAGAAGTCTCCGTTCACCAACACCAGTAGACCGTTCACCATTGCCCTCTCCTGCAATTACCATCTCATGCAAACATTCAAAATGAATATACTTATCACGATAAACTTTATATTTTGAGGTCACATAACCTTCACGACTAATAAGTGATAACAATGATAATTTCTTTGTTCTGTGATCGTAATGTACTGACCCTCGCGAGCCTGATGCTGGTGCCGTCGCGCGGGAACAGGAACTGCGGATGGTGAAAGTTGTACGGCTCGATGACCAGTTCGTAGTGCTCCTCGGAACTTTGTTGTGGATGACCATAGTCGAAAGCCTATTGCAAGTTAACAAAGTTACAAATAGAAAGATGATATCTTTTAGAAATGTTCGAAGAACAGTCAATGAACATGACAAAATGGATAATCACTAAGTTGTAGTGCACTTACCAAAATGTGTATTGAGTACGTTCCCCAATAGCCCTTCAAGTCCATAGCGGTCTCTAGTTCACCGGTAACGTTGCGTATCTGGATCATGTTGAAGAGCTGAGGCGCTTCCAGGTCGCGGTCCTTGAGCTCGAGGCCAAGGATGGCGTAGCCCACGCGCGAGTTATCAGTGTCCGGTTCATCGTAGTCCGGCGCGTAGATATCCGGCGACAACCGTACACCCTGAAAAATACCCGAATATGACAAAAAACTTATAGAAAACGATACGGAATAATTAGTAACTAGACAGAACTAACTCGAGTTATAAAATAAATATAAAAAGAAGAATTATGTAGGTAGATGGAGAATAATAAATAATTGATCTTTTTTTGAAAATATATGATACAGATTGGGTAATGAGGAAGACATTATGTGTAAATAATTCTCCAGATGTCTTGTCTTATTGGAGTATCTTTTATTCTTACTTTTTGTCAACAGAGAAACGGTAAGATGAATTGGACCTTATCTTCTTTCTACAAATATGACTGTTGCTTCGACATATCTTAACTATATTTTAGATAGATGTTTTAACTTGTGTTTTATAATCTCAAATGGTTTTCGAATCAACAACTCGAAGGCCTCTCTATCTATAAAGTTAAGAAAGAAAAGGAATTACTTTGAGGAGGTTCTCGGAGATGGTCCAGGTGAGATTATGCGGCTCGGGGAGCATAGGCGCGTTGTCGTTCACATCCAGTAAAATCACCAGTACTTCAGTATCATTCTGATTTCTGTTGCCATCTACAAAAAAGGTTTAAATTCTATTAAATAATTGTTTAATATGATGTTAATGATAGGCAGGAGAATACTTTACTAATGTTTTGTTCTATAAAAAAACTAAGTCACAACTAACCTCCCTCTGTATAGAAATTATCGATGAGATTAAAGAATATTGTGTGCCGCGGCTCTTCCCCGTCTCGGTCAAGAGTCTCTTCTGTGGTATAGTTGACGTAAACCTGCCCACTGTCCAGGTCCACGGCAAAAAAGTTGCGCAGACGCAGATTCACCACGTAATTGATCTGATATCGCACAGTGTTGTAGATATCTGTAATTAGCAACACACGGGCATAACGCCAGAGTTAAATAAGATGGTAATACAGGTTGAGTAAAGAGACATTTAATATGCTAGTCCGTGCTTAACAATCCGGTATCTTACCATCTCTGTCGTCGTCTTTGGCAATGATTTGTACGATCTCATCGCCAGAGGTCGCGTTTTCGTATACGTAGACCACCACGTCAAACTGATCGGTCTCCGCTCTTGGCTCTTTGTTGTTAGTGTCAATGATTTCAATCGTGACCTGAAAATACAAACTTGTTTGTGTCTTTATTGAAAAGCATTTTTTAATGACATTAAGTGTAACTTGTAATGCGTAACTTGTATTCATGAAATAACGAACTGTTACAATGAACTTATGTAAATAATATTTAAAATTGTTTAAGTTTAGTCACGTAAATAATATTTAAAAGTGTTCAAGTTATGCCACTGCAGCTTCTATTTCTACCTTCAAATAGTAATGTGCAAATATTACTCGGCTTGAGTTCCAAAGCGACGAGCACAATATGGTGGAGTGTTTATTATCCTGGCACCACATTGACTTTCGTGTAATAAAAAACACTAACATCACCCTCAGTCTCCCAATACGTAGTATCAGGTGGGCAATCGCTTGTGTTGGCTGCGTAACATCGGTCACTAGCCACGACAGTGTAGTACAGGTAGTATTGCGGGGGTATATCCGCGTCTATCGCACCGTCTTCATCGACCTCCAACTGTCCAGTTCGAAAGTCTATCTTCACTAGATTATCAAGCGTATTGTTTCTCGGTCTAGAAGGATAACGTTCAAAGCATCATGATGTGACAGATTGAGAAAATTAATCCGGACTTAATCTATTATTTTCGACTAATAGTTAAAACACGAGCTACCATTATCGTCAAACCAGGAGTATGTTTTCTGGTTATTATATATTCAAGGATCAACCTAGGTACTCATAGTATAGTTTTAGAATACTAATCTTATCAAAAAGTTACGAAGAACTTAACATAGATACAAGACAATAAAACATAAGACATTTAAGAAAAAACGAATAGACAAAGCCGGGTATTCACTATTTGATAAGTGATACACCTGCCCGTAAGGTTTTAGTACGTTTTAACAAAATCATATTGCTGTGAATCTAAATGTTCAGTTTTAATTCTCGGTTCACTTACACGATGGTATATCGCACTTGGTTGTATAGCGGTCCGTCGATGTCGGTCGCTAATACTGAACCGATTACGATGCCTGTACCAGAGTTCTCACGCACACGGAACTGCTGCGTCAGGCTTCCATCAGACCACACCGGTGCGTTGTCGTTCATGTCCACTATTATGATTGTGAATGTCACTGCGAATCAATGTCAAACATACACATCATATCAAACTAAAATATAAGAGTCTAAAATGTAATGTGGTATTAACTCAGACTCACATTCGTCGTAGTCATCTCCTATTTGAGTGTTGAGGTCTCGCACCCTGACGGTGAGGTAGAGGACCTCGAACTCCTCAAAGTCTAGTGTGACGTTATCGCGTATCTCGCGCACCACTACGCGTCCCATCGCCACGCCGCGTTTGCCCACTTCTGGGTACAGAGTTTCTATTTCCACACAACTGGAAAAAAGTGAGTTATTTTAAGCAATAACATAATACACGCCTATTAACTGTAGTTTGCGTTTAATACTACAAGTTCTTAGCTAAGATATATAATCTAATATATAAAATTCTCTTGTCACAATGTTCGTTCCCATACTCCTCCGAAACGGCTTTACCGATTCTTATGAAATTTTTTGTGCATATTCAGTAGGTCTGAGAATCGGTTACTATCTATTTTTCAAACCTCTAAGTGATCAGGGTTGCCCACACCAAAAAATTTTTTTTTTATTTTTTCGGTTTTTTTTTCTATTTTATTTTATTATTGTGTGGCATCAAAAACTACATACAACCCTAAATTTTCACTTTTCTATCACCAACCCCTGCTTTTTAATAGTCATTTTAATATTTTTGTCTCGCTCGATATCATCAATTGTACATGGCCACGTATCAAACCGCGTGGCTGTAAACTCCAAAAAAAAATATTATCACTTGGTAAGTGATCCCCTCCACGTGTGTACCGGTGTCACCTCTCACCAGTACACAGCACGGAGTGGGGATGACAACGAATTCTTTATCTCTCAAACATTATGCCTTTTGTCACTCCCTCTACATATAAATATATTCTCAAGCAACTTTATTATTTATTTATTAATAACTAATGTCATTGAATATAATTTATTATTAATCTATAATACAAATATGTGTCGGTAAGCGCATCACTCTACAACGCCAGGACCAATTTGGCCAATTTGAGAAAAATTCGAATAATCGCCGGGAAGCCCCTAAAAACAGCGCTTTTCTTTTTCCTATACAAACGTTCTCTAACTAAAATGTAGGGTCAATTTGAACTTTATTGCTATTTCATAAAGTTCATATTAAATTACAAGCTTTCACTGCTGTCTAAGCAATGTAGGTGCGTTCGTAACGCTAAAGAGTCAATTTTAACTTTATTACAGCTGCTCAAAGTTCAAATTAGATCATTCTTTCAAAAGTGTGCGTATGCGCGTCGGAGGATCTAACGCCGCGTGCCGAAATTAAAACGAATGAAATAATAACATAAATAGTCACAAAATGTAAGAGCTAAAGATCATTACTGCTGATTTTCAATTAGGTCGGCTTCGCGGTATTATTTATTTTGTTTTAGTTTCTTTTTCACGACATCACATCAGTCCAGCTCAAACCGCGTTACCGTCTGGCGGACCTAACAGACTTCATTCCGTCAAAAAGATTTGGAATGAGGCAGTTATTGGAAAATGGAACATGGAAAATGGAAAATGGAAAAAGGAAAATGGAATATTGGAATATTGGAATATTGGAATATTGGAATGTTGGAATGTTGGAATGTTGGAATGTTGGAATGTTGGAATGTTGGAATATTGGAATGTTGGAATGTTGGAATGTTGGAATGTTGGAATGTTGGAATGTTGGAATGTTGGAATGTGGAATGTTGGAATGTTGGAATGTTGGAATGTTGAAAATGGAAAATGGAAAATGGAAAATGGAAAATGGAAAATGGAAAATGAAAATGGAAAATGGAAAATGGAAAATGGAAAAAGGAAAATGGAAAATGGAAAATGGAAAATGGAAAATGGAAAATGGAAAAGGGAAAAGGGAAAAGGGAAAAGGGAAAAGGAAAAGGGAAAAGGGAAAAGGGAAAAGGGAAAATGGAAAATGGAAAATGGAAAATGGAAAATGGAAAATGGAAAATGGAAAATGAAAAATTGAAATCTGACATCTGAAATCTAGAAACCAGAAACCAGTAACCAGTAAACAGTAAACCAGTAAACCAGTAAACCAGTAAACCAGTAACCAGTAAACCAGTAAACCAGTAACCAGTAAACCAGAACCAGTAAACCATAACCAGTAAACAGTAACCAGTAAACAGTAACCAGTAACCAGTAAACAGTTAAACCAGTAAACCATAAACCATAAACCAGTAACCAGTAAACCAGTAAACAAGTAAACCAGTAACCATAAACCAGTAAACCAGTAAACGCAGTAAAACCAGTAAACCGTAACCAGTAAACCGTAAACCAGTAAACCAGTAAACAGTAAAACCAGTACACCAGTAAACCATAAACCAGTAAACCATTAACCAGTAAACCAGTAAACCAGTAAACCATAAACCAGTAAACAGTAAACCAGTAACCAGTAACCAGTAACCAGTAACCAGTAACCAGTAAACCAGTAACCAGTAAACCAGTAAACCAGTAACCAGTAACCAGTAACCAGTAAACCAGTAAACCATAAACCAGTAAACCATAAACCAGTAAACCAGTACACCAGTAAACCATTAACCAGTAAACCAGTAACCAGTAAACCGTAAACCAGTAAACCAGTAAACCAGGTAAACCAGTAAACCATAAACCAGTACACCAGTACACCAGTAAACCAGGTAAACCAGTAAACCAGTAAACCAGTACACCAGTACACAGTACACCAGTACACCAGTAAACCAGTACACCAGTAAACCAGTAGTAAACCAGTAACCATAAACCAGTAACCAGTAACCATAAACCAGTAAACCAGTAACCATTAACCAGTAAACCATTAAACCAGTAAACCAGTAAACCAGTAAACCAGTAAACCAGTAACCAGTAAAACCAGTAAACCAGTAAACCGTAAACCAGTAACCAGTACACCAGTACACCAGTACACAGTACACCAGTACATCAGTACACCAGTAAACAGTAACCAGTAAACCAGTAAACCAGTAAACCAGTAAACCAGTAAACCAGTAACCAGTAAACCAGTAACCAGTAAACCAGTAAACGCAGTAAAACCAGTAGACCAGTAGACCAGTAGACCAGTAGACAGTAGACCAGTAGACCAGTAGACCAGTAGACCAGTAACCAGTACACCAGTACACCAGTAAACCAGTAAACCGTAAACCAGTAAACCAGTACACCAGTACACCAGTACACCAGTACATCAGTACACCAGTAAACCAGTACACCAGTAAACCAGTAAACAGTAACCAGTAAACAGTAAAACCAGTACACCAGTAAACCAGTACACAGTACACCAGTAAACCAGTAACCAGTAAACCAGTAACCAGTACACCAGTAAACCAGTACACCAGTTACACCAGTACACCAGTAAACCATGTAAACCAGTAAACAGTAAACCAGTACACAGTACACCAGTAAACCAGTACACCAGTACACCAGTACATCAGTACACCAGTACACCAGTAAACCAGTAGACCAGTAGACAGTAGACCAGTAGACCAGTAGACCAGTTAGACCAGTAGACCAGTAGACTTGTAGACCAGTAGACCAGTAACCAGTAACCAGTAAACCAGTAAACCAGGAAACCAGTAAACCAGTAAACCAGTAACCAGTAAACCATTAAACCAGTAAACCAGTAAACCAGTAAACCAGTAAACAGTAACCAGTAAACCAGTAAACCAGGTAAACCAGTAAACCAGTAAACCAGTAAACCAGGAAACCAGTAAACCAGTAACCAGTAAACAGTAAACCAGTAACCAGTAAACCAAGTAAACCAGTAAACCAGAAACCAGTAAACCAGTAAACCGTAAACCAGTAACCAGTAAACCAGTACACCAGTACACCAGTACATCAGTACACCAGTACACCAGTAAACCAGTAAACCAGAAACCAGTAAACCAGTACACCAGTACACCAGTACACCAGTACACCAGTACACCAGTACACCAGTAAACCAGTAACCAGTAACCAGTAACCAGTAACCAGAAACAAACAAACAAAAGTTCATATTAAATAACAAGCTTTCACTGCTGTCTAAGCAATGTAGGTGCGTTCGTAACGCTAAAGAGTCAATTTGCACTTTATTACAGCTGCACAAAGTTCAAATTCAATTATTCTATCAAAATGGTGTGCGTATGCGCGTCGGAAGATCGCCGCGATCCGAAATTAAAACGAATGAAATAATAACATAAATAGTCACAAAATGTAAGAGCTAAAGATCATTCTTACTGATTTTCAATTTGGTCGGCTTCGCCGTCTTATTTCTATTGTTTTAGTTTCGGTTACATCAGTCGAGCACAATCCGCGTTACCATCTGGCGGACTTGATAGACTACATTCTGTCAAAAAGATTTGGAATGTGACAGTTATTTGTTCCTAATAAAATAATAATAGTAAATATAATTTATGTACTATAATTATAACTTTGGCCACTCTTCTGGAACCCACTAATATTTAAATATTAGTTATTAGATGAACATATATAGAGCTGAACCCCACACACCGCCCTATCACCAGAGTGACGGTTCAGTCCAGATTTTTTTGCGCTGGCTATAAAATAGGCAAGAACAAAAAACTGCCACATTCCAATTTTTTTGACAGAACGAAGTCTGTCGGGTCAGCTAGTAAACTTATAATATTTAGCTAACAAAAGAACAGCGGTGTAAGGGGGACATCCAATTGGTAGTAAGTGATACTCCTGTTCATATCAAGTTTACTCTCTCTAGCGGCGTATTGTATATAACTACAAAATTCTTTTGCGCAAAGATTCTTTTAATTTCAAATTGTTGTCATACTTGTAAAAATAATTGTAATTCTGTCAAATTAATTTTGTATAAATTCCGATAACTTTTCTAAATAAATTTACTTTTCAATACGTCCAGGCAAAATAGTCAACCGTCTTATTTCTATACCTATCCGCCTAAACTATGACAACTTTTTAAACTTCAGTAACACTTACATATAACTCTTAGAGAGTAGAAATATTTGTAACGAAGGTATTTTTCTGATATCTATAATAAACTAACAACTTAAGTGCTCAGTTACCGGGTAGATTCTTCTTATCGGGTTAAGTACATACAAAGACAGATTCTTTGCTTTATGAAAAAAAAATTACGATTCATTATTAAATGTAAGTAGTACTTATGGTATTCTCTAGGGTCGGTTTCTCTGCCCTGCTTGGTCGCGTACGATGTGGTCCAGTCTACTTCGAAGCGCAGCTCGGCCGTGCTGTCTGGGTCTGTGGCTCGGATCTCTCGCGTTATCTCTTTCCCGGCCGGGACATTCTCCTCAATCTGCGGACTTCCTCTGGGCTGGAAATATTGAAATTCAATTGCAGCAAACTTGTAATTGGCAGGCGTACGTATTTATTATTTTGCTATGTCTATACCTAAGCTATATCTAAATCCTTAGTTGTTTTATAACTATTGAATTTATTTATGTATATATAATTTATGCATATTTTTAAAAAATTGTTTGTTGCCTATTTATGTATTAATATTAATAATTATTTAATTGTTTTCGTTATTTTTATTTATTTACACGACACAAAAGGCACTAACAGAATACCAGTTAGTGTCGCAGCTTTATGCTGAGTTAGGGCTTACTATAGTTCCAGCTCTATTTTTTTGTCCTGATAATTTCTTTTAAGTATGTACATATCTCCTAGTAATTTCTTTCTTAATTTATTCGTACAAAGCGATAATAGGATACCTGTACTAGTTAAATAAAACAGACTTAGCAATTTGTTATAGATTGAAGAGATTCAAGTAATTTAAAGGTTATCCGCTCTTTAAATTTTTCACTCGCTTCAGTTGTGGCTGGACAACTTTCCAAGGCTAAAGGTTACTTGTAATTTATTGAATGTGTTTACCAAGCGAAGACTTGGCGGAGTGTTGTTGATGTCGTTTAACTTTATGATCAGCTGCGAAGTCGTCGTGTGGTACGGCTCGCCCAGCGTGTCGTCTGCTCGTACCTGTGACAAGTTTTCTAAATCAATAAAAACTGGAAAGTGTACATCATCATGCAAAAAGCTCATTATAAAAAAAATCCGATTCAGCGTAATTATGGAAAAGATTTAATATATTTGTTAACCGGATGTACCTAAATAGTACTTTATGAAGCATTATTCTATCAGTTTTTGCGCTAAATTTAGGAGGGCATTTTTGCTTTTAAAAATACTTGCTAATTGAAAATAACAGCCTCAATAATATTTACGACTTCATATCAGTCTTCATCTCCAGGAATAATAACCCATATCCCGTTTCTTAATTAAAAGTTCGTTTGTCTGTACTTTACTAACATATATAAATTTTCGGATTTTATATTTTGACTTCATCTCTGTGCGATTTATCTTTTCTGAATGGTAATATTTAGAACATTTTAAAAAAGCAATAAGTGGCCTTAAACTATTTTTATATAATAATTAACTAACCTGTACGAAAAGCTCGCTCTGTCGGTGATAATCGAAAGCCTCGTCCATCGACACGTAGATTTCCCCGGTCAGATTGTTTATGGCCAAGAATTGATCGACGTTACCCATTAAGGAGTGTCTGTAGTGTCAAATTACTTAAATAAATATATTAATGAATCTAATTATATAACAAATCTAATACCTAGTTTTATAAATGCTTATCTTTTAACCAACATTTGTTCTTGCAAACGGCTTTGCACACAAAGCCGTAGAATATTATCTAGCTACATAAATTTTGAGGTTTTTTATTATTTTTAGAGAGATTTGTCATAGTTTCAAATTAAAATGATGCTGTTCAGAATAGCAAAATCTATTATTTCCTGTCCTGCTATCTTCAAGACTGTTCTTTTCCAATTTTTTTTATAGATCCAAATACGATGAATGTTATTCTTTCAAACAGAAAAAAACGGATTACTTTACAAAGTGCACTATTTTACTTTATATTCCTAAACAAGTTAAATATTAAAACCTTCGAGAGATACTCCTCTTTTCTCTTGGTAAAGATGAGGTCTCATCATTGTTGGACTCACATAACTTGGTCGTCGATATCCCTGTCGTGGGCCAAAGCAGTGGTGACGTAGAACCCGGTGCCTACCGTCTCGTCAAAACTGACGGTTTGCGTGTTGTGCTCGAATATCGGCACCTCGTCGTTCCAGTTCACCAGGTGGATGTTCACCGTGGCAACGCCAACAAACTCTGTCGCGTTTAAATCCGTTGCCACTACCTATTGATGAACAGGACACTGAGGTTTAGGCTATATTTACTGAAATTTTTACATATTTTGTTACCAGGTTAATAGCAAATGATTGTATGAAATAGTATCAGTATTCAAAAGCAAAATAGAAACTTTTGTATAAAACTCGATTAACATATACAGATTTATTATTAATCTGTGATCGTGAGAGATGTCAGCATCATAACTTCAATGTATTGTCGTCCATTGCTGAACATAAGCTGCATTATACATATAAAATAATTAAAAAAAAATCACACGAATTGTAAAAAAAAAATTGTATGTAAGTTTTGAAGCATCTATCAAGATGTTGACTAGATATTAAACTACATTACGATCTAAATACATCTGTATTTAGATCTTTCGACTAATGTAAAATAAGTAAACATTCATCATACCCTAAGTTTGATATTTTGAAATTCGGGTACTTCGAAGTCCAACATGGAGTGATTGCGGGTGCCCATTATGAACTCCTGGCGTTGGTAGCCCACCTCTGGCGCTATGTAGAAAGCATTTGCAGCACCAGGTGGATAATCACTCTCTAGATGAACACTGTATTGTGCGTTTTGACCCTGTTCATAGCATAAAACATTTTATAAATTCGTGCTAGAATCACCAGAAAAAAAAATATGTTGTCATTATTGTGATTTTCTCTCTTTTCAAAGTCCCTCTCCAGTACCAGGCTAATATTTTGAAGTGTAGTGCTTACTTACCAAGTCTCTGTCATGGAATCCAAGATTATCTATATTCAGGGTCATAGGCGTCTCTTCCATAATGTAAACTGTGTATTCCTTGAACAGAGGCTCTGGTCTTTGATCGTTGATATCGTTCACTATAATAACGATATTGGCTGCAACGAATAGGCTTTCGTTGTTCTCTTTGTATGCAATAATGGAAAGCTGAAACACTTCTTTTTGCAGTTCATCTCTGTCAATAGGTGAAACGTGGAAAATAGCTCCATCTCTTCCACCTTCTACAGTTGTTATGCTGAAGAAAGTGTCTGGAATAAATATATTGTAATGTAATTTATTCTAATCATTTTGTCGTTTAAAAAAATAGATCTGAATGGAGGATATTATATACCTTCGGGTTTAGTTTGAAGTCTGTAATAAATCGGTCTATTGATTCCAGTGTCGCCATCTATTGCGAGCACTCTGAAGTTTTGTTCAGTTTTCTCGTCGAACTGCTGCACTGCGAAAATCTCCACCCAACGCGGCGGCCGGTGCTCCACGTTAACCACTTGCACCATCAACGTCACTGTGTGATTGTTGGGAAGTGAGTCCTATGAAAGAAAAGTGTATTTATTAAGTGTATTTATTTATAAATAAAATCAATCATGTTACAAAGATAAAAGATCTAATGTTGGCTTCCGATCGTGAATATAAATCATTCATAACAATTAGAAAAAACGTTAATAACCTTGTTTTTCCAGAAATTTATGATGTTCAAGTAATAAAATATGCGGTTATAGTAAGATGTAAACTTACGAAGGCGGTGACGCTAAATATATGAAGGGCGTTAGTTTCAAAGTTGAGTGGGGAGGTAAGTCCGACAGTCATTGTCATCCGGTACCACTCGTTCTGGATGTTATCGCCTTGGATGTAGAATATTCTCCCGTCACCGCGGTCGCTGTCTATCCTGAAGGTCATGAAGCGTGTACTGATCTCACCATCGGCGTCCGACACTTGATAAACGCACTCTGTCAGGCCGGGGTCACCTAGTTCCTAAAATATATATTTATCAAGTTTTCTTTTAGTACTCCTGTAGTGTATCATGTGTATGTACTGTTCATTACTTGTTTATACCTTTGATAGACAGTAATAATTTGGAAACATTGATTAGAAGCAGAAGATGGAGTTGCGAAGGAAACGTAGTACGTTCGTCTGTCACCAGTAAAAGTAAAATAAAACAATGTAATATAATATCTGTTTCGACTCACTGCAACTTGGCAGGGTTCAAAGGCCTGTATAATGGGGCTATTGTCGTCTATGTTGACAATCTGCAGCGTCACTCCCGCCACCAGCGGCTCGCCATCCACTCTTACGTTGAACACGTAACGCTGCATGCCCGGCGTCTCGTAATCCTGTCTGAGAAATCAACATTAACCCAATAATTCAAGAACTCCATTAAGTTCTAAAATTTATAATCGCAGCCCAACTTTCTATGTCTAATTACAAAATTATGCGGCAACTAAACGGATCCGGGGTCTTGTCTCGCAAAGAGAAAATCATAGTTGTAGGAAACTTAAATGCCGGTTTCTTTTTTTATACGGCATAGTCAATATATACCTTTGAGTTATATACAGGAACCATTGGCCACCCTCTCTTCGCATTTCAGGTCCAAGTAGGCTGAAAGAGCCCGATATGAAATTAGATATCGTGGGCGTCGCAGTACCTGAAAATAACGCTTTCGTTATCATTTAAAGATTTTTTGCAGAAACTCAACTATGAGTTTTGTTTGTGATTATTCAGATTTTACTTATTTACACGACTTCCCCAACTACTCTAGTGTTTTTATATGAAAACGTACTTAATTTTACTGATTTTATGCCTTATTAAAAACATTAAAGATATATCGTCATCATTATCATTATATTTATAAAATTATTAATATTATCATCATTATGGCAGGGAATTTTTTAATGACTTTATTAAAATTTATTTTGAGGTTATATAATACATTACGGACAAAAACTTCATTCTTGTATTAAACACTAGTTCTATTTTAATTTTCTATATTTTAAAGCAACTCCTTAAAAATTACCTAAAACTGCGAAAAGGGAAAAAAAAAAGCATTTTTGTTGAAACTTGTTTACATTAGCTTTTTTCCATGGAAAAGTAGCGTTAAAAATGTAAACACTAACCATTATAGTTAACAATGGCGATGGCTACATCTCCAACGATCTCTTCCTCCATGTATATGATCTGTGTGCCGGAAGTCGGCGTGTTGGGGAAGTAGTCATCCATGCAGACGTCATCTCGCTCGGGCGCCGGGATGAACGGCCTCTCTCCGAAAGGTACACCTGTGTGATCATAATCAATAGATGAGAGATCATAACTTTATAGACCCAGCTGCACCAGTTTCATTTTAAAATTTGACCCATACTAGCCAAGCTTTCAAACATTCAACATAGATATTATTGTAATTTTCATCAAACTTTTCAAAGATTATATTAATTTGTCATGTAGTCTAAAAACATCTAAAAAAGGGGTAAAATTTTCAAAACTAAGATTGCGTCTGTCCGGGCTTGCATATGTGGTAAATAATATAATTTATTATAGTTTAGCACGCTAGCATAGTTTTGAGCTTTAGTCCATGGGACTGGTGAAGTTCACATCGCGAAAACTGTTGATCTTGAAGAAAGTGCGTTTACTGACGATACTTTCTTTTATCGGTACTTTTCGATAATAATTATTGTTTTATGTAAAATCTGTCACATTGACATGATTACAAGGCATAAGTTCAAGGAATTCAATAATCACTTATATAGAAGTAATTGATAAAAATATGACGACATTTCTTTCTACCGTCGCCATTTTGTTGCATTATGAATGAACAGTTTACGTAATTGCTTTATAGCGAACCAGGATTTTGAACTTAAATATCACCACTGTTTACTAACTGTTTATTGTTTAAACAATTTTTAAGAAAACTTTGAAATGTGTGTGAAATAAATTACCATCAAAATTTTGTTCGGGCAGATCGTCTGGCTTCGGTTCACGCGGTATGCTGGTCATGTACGAGCATCTCTCTGGAAATAAAAATTGTGTCGATTAAAATACTTGTTAACTTCAATTCCAATTTCATTAGAAATTTTCTTTTAACGAAATAATACAAAATATTTTATTAATTTGTTAACCAATAACATTTTCACTCGTGATCTAAATTTACGTTTATTTTGAGTGCTTGTTTGAAACTATAATTTGCCTAATCAATTATACGTTGAAGGATAAAATCTAGAAAAGATTATGTTAAACAAGATTAGTCCACACAAACAAATGCCTGCGATACTGGAATTTTGATTATTAAAATAGTTATAAATACAATTCATTATATTTTCGATAGTTATCGTTTGGATTAAAGAGTATCATTCCGCTAGTGAATCATTAATTTATCAAAACGTAAAACACTGTTTATATCTTTTGTACCTTTTTAATTTGATTATTGTCAGTAAATTCGTTTAAATTTTTCGTGTTCTTCTAATGAGTAAAAGAAATTATAATTTTTTTAAAAAATCAAGCAAGCATTAGGACTTCCTCAATGTCCAAGTAAAGAGCTTACATAAAACTAAAATCTATTTGTTAATGTATTCAAAACACTTTTTATTTAATACAAAAGTAGGTAAAAATTGTGTACGAATTATCTGTTAAATTATATGGTCATCGGTATGAGTGTAGGTTTAAATATGATCCGATGAATAGCAAAAGACTACTTCCGTGACGCAGCGTATCCTTGGTACGATGTTATGGCCACATTTGTGAAGTTTTGAGTATTCTCGACGAGCATAATGCATCATTACTTAATATCACGTGAAATTGTAGTCAAATGAAGAAAGCTAACAAAGTGCTGAAAGCCGTAAGACTGGAAATGATTATGGAAAATACTAAACAACTTACGTTGACAGTAAATAGAGGAGAGCTTAAGTAGTAATACGAACACCACCGCCAGTCGGATGTCGCTTGCCATGTTGCATTATCTGATAATGTACATCAACAAATTACTCATTAAAACATTTTACATATTGTATACACGAACACCTAACAATCTGTACAGTAAAGGAAACATTTAAAGATTGAACCGTTTTCAGGTTGGCATTAACTTACAATGTTGTACGATTTGCATCGAAATTGCAGCAAATAGATAAACATTTTAATTATTTACTATGTTACATGTGAATTTTGTGTATTATAATATATCTAACATCTATTAACCTGTTAATTTTGCAGCCATTAGAGCATTACATTAGTTCGTTAAGGAGAAACTTCTCGAACAAATTAAAAAGAAACAAAGCTTGGTCGCATGTATTAACGTTATGTTTACTCATCAACGACTCTTAATTATTTTTTCTAATTATTTAAATCTAAGATATCACATCTAGACTAGTAATTCCACTAGCTTACTTTAATTTAGTTAATATTTACTACTGCTTGAAGTCTTCGACAACTAAATCAACATCATTATCAAATTACTTGAACAGACTCAAACATATTATTTTCCTCTAGAATTCTTATTATAAAGTATTTACAAGATTAATATAATCATCGTAGATTAGATAGAATGACAGCATTAGCAAATACTTGAAGTGTGTTACTCAGTCTAATGTTTGTTGTTTTCAAAATGTATTTAACAAACACTGATTGTATTTCATAACTTATTAAAATGCATGAAGCATGGCAAATATATCTTTAAAAAGGCAGACAGTTCGGCTGTGGACGTTAACAGGTTTAACAATAATTCAAAATATCATGAGTAGTTTAATATTCTTAAGAAGCTGGCACAAACTTGAATTGATAAAGACGGCAAGTGTAACTATACTCATTTTGTACTCCGGCAAAAGTGTAATGATAAATATTATCATAACATGAATGTAAAATTGAACCCACTTGTTGTATACAAGTTGAACACAATAAAAAGAGCAATTTCACCGATTACACACAAACACAAATATGAAAAAGGTATACGTCGACACAAATGTAAGAAACTGAATCGTTTTGTGAAAATTATTTTACAATTTATTAACTACGATAAAGTTTGATAAGATTATGTCCGATATAGATAAAACAATAATTATGATATAGTTAGGGTATATACACAAAAAAACTTTTAAAACTTTACTCGATATAGAAATTAACCTTGGAACGATGGCACGGCCGCGTGATGAAACAAAATGATAGACGAGATAAGTTTTAAACATTGAAAAGACAAAAGTACATGCATGATCACCAAACATTATTGTGATATATTAAAGATGATGAATTCAGAAAACTATGGCGCAAATTTACGTGACCCTAAATAAATTCAAAAATATTCAGGAGGAAGTAGACTGAACTTAGATGAATGAAAACACATTTTTTTAACATTATCTGTAATAGTGATTTTAAAGTATATGACTTTTAGCTATTGTACTGATAAAATATACTTCAACTTTTGCGAAATAAAAATAGTTTTCTCCATTCCTGGGTCGTTGAATACAATGAACAGACTCGAATTTGCGTTTTTTTTTCATAATCCTGAATTCGAAATTAAAATAAAAACATACATAAGGGTTGACCAAAAAATCAGCTTTAAAACTGCATTTAAACTTATTGCTCCACCTAACATTTATTTTTAGCTAGGCACCGTTAAAACATTAAAGACTAGGTGGGCCGATTGATGTGTCCGGGAGTGTATGGACATTTTTTATAGCAATCATTTTTTAAAATCTCTAAATGTTTAGAATCCAAGATATATCCATAAGATAAATCACCGGCTCGTCTCGTTGTTGTGTAATAAAAGAACAAAGTTTTAATTTATTGTATGAAATAAGTTTTAGTGGCTTTGAAGTTTTTGAAATGAATACGTTATCTCTATCAACGCAATTGGGTTTTAATCGATGAGTAATTACCAGATAACGCATACCAACGGCATAGACATTGCGAATCCAATCGACCTTGCAACTGTTTTCTTTTGTTAAACTTCTCAAGTTGTCGGGAAAATAAAACTTGAAGAAGCAATAAGACAAACAGTAGATTCACTAAGTGATAAAACTAATAGTAATGGTTAAGATATTCATACGAAACCATTTTGCGCTTCACATCTTAAGATATTATGTTATGTGGTTCACTCAGTAATATTACCAGCTACAGTGCCCTTCTTATTCTACTTTTCCTTAACCCTATGTTTAGCTGAAGAGACCTACCACCAGAAAATTGTTGTCCACTGCTGCTATTATCAATCTATTATATAAGTTGCCCAAACTTTAAAAAATATAGACATACTATTCAAAAGATGTTTGAGTTACATTCCTTAATACATTTCAGTATATTTTATTTAAAGTGGTATTTATAAATAAGTGTATTTATAATATCTAATATAACTTTAAAGAGATAGACTTCATATAGAATATAACCTAATAAATGTTTATCATTTCTTCTTTGTTAATTTATTTGTATACAATAGTCTCACACCGAAAAAATTTTACTTCTCCCTGATTTGATCGGCAGAAAATTTAAAGTTTTAAGTCATCAATATGTATCTCTGGCTTAGTGTTCATTAAAGCATGTGAAATTAATCTGAAACTCAATTTTAAATGTTACATTTGTCAATTGCACATTAGTTATTTATTAACAATGTGTTTATGTGAAAGTGTAAACATGATGCGTCGTATTTGCTTATCGTCGGACAATTCCTTTCTATGGCGACGCAGACTGATGTTTACTGCCGATAAGTAATTCGCACACGAGTAGATTGGACAAGCTAAAATACCGTAATTATATTCTCTTATAATTATTTTATTATATATATTGTTAATCTTTTATTACAGTCAATAATGTCTTGCAAATGTTTTAATATATTATTTACAATTTCTTTCGATTTTATGATTTACTGTACATTCCTATAAAAGCTGAAGACGAACAACAATAAAAGAACAATGTACTATAATTAATTTTGTATAATAAAAATATTGATTAATGCGGTTATTTTTTTATTTATAGTCAATATTTTAATTTTAATATTTTTTTTCATTGTTTTTATAATATTTGAAAGCTGTCACAACTTTTGAAAGCTGGCTATAATTTGCAAGAGTAAAGTATTCGATATAGTATTAATAAATTGTAATATACTGTATATATTTTTCTTTAGGCACACCTAATGAGTTATTGAATAATTAAGAACAAAAAAATTTAATTAGTCCTGATAGAAATTAAGTCCTGAGTTAAAAAGCAAATGTCTGTGTTATTCTATAGTTGCGATAGTAGGCGCGACCTTTGGGCGCTGACTGCCGCGCATAAGTCAGTTGCTCACGGAACGGCACACGACGACATTATCTCGTACAACGAAGTTTAAGTTAAATAAAGCGCAATACACAAGTAAGTACATAATGATTATAATTAACATATGCATAATTCACATAATATCAATTGACAATGAGACTGTAGAACGTGAAGCATTTTAATTAAAATTAACAGGAACACTCCATGTTGTTATGGCGGCGGATTTGCAATATGAGGGTGATAGCTAAAAATTTTCATGATTGATTTTGTTATTATAAACGATTTATTTTCGAGTAGATAAGATCATAACTAAATAGAGTTACACAAACTGGTACAAATTAACTTATAACTTAGTTTCGCCTCTAGAGTTAAAACAAAGATATGTTTGAATGTCGTTTACAATTTCATTTGTACTTCGATGCGTTATCATCATGAATTGATAGAAAATAAATATTATGAATAATGTTTTTGTAAAACAAAAAAGGTAAAGGCTAATTTATAAGAGTAACTGTGTTGTACTATAGTACAATGTAAATATTTTTTCGTTATACATTTTATCTTTATCAATCTTTAAACATGTTAGGTATATTCATCATATGTACACATTTAGATATAAAGTTTTTGCACTCATGACCTTATGGTTTTATATTCCGGGTATCACAAATAATTAACATAAAGTTTTAATCAAGAATCTTCAACAGCGGTAGGTATACGTGTTAAAATATTTTACCAATGTCGTACAAGCCTTTGGAGCATTTATTTCACATTTTTTTTAAATACTAATCGAATGCTAACAGCTTATATTCATCTTATGTAGCTGGTACTCATTATACACATTAATTTCTTCGTTATTATTTATCTACAACAAGCTAATACTTTCAAATTTACATGATGTCAAATTCCCATAAATATGAACAGACGAATACGTCAACTTTATATATTGCCAAGTGAAATAATAGTGTTGTTAAGGTGAATGTGTTTACTCGTCAGGTGTTTTGGAAAAAACCTTTCAAACATCTTATATACGGTCCCGGAATCGAACCTGATTGCCTTTTAACCTAACATCTATCGATGAACCTACGTGTTACACAAAATTAGGACTCGACAATTTGAGACATAATATATTAGTCTCGTTAGTGACTGAGACTATTAAAGATACTAAGCTTTTTACAGCATCACAGTAATATTTGTTAGCACATAAAAGAAGTTAAAAATAAGCGCTATTACGTAATCTGGGCGGCCTTCTAACTGTCGATTTTTTATACATTTTTGTTTATATAAATACATCATGTACATGTTTACATTTTTCGACTCTAGATGGATTATATGTATGATGACATTCTTAATTAAAGAGTCGGCCTTAATAAACAATTTGTATTGTTTTAATAACATCAATGAAATCATCATCGCTTAGTGATTAAATGTATTTAAAATTTAAAGATAACCTTTGCAACGTGTCAACTTCTACAATAGTGGATAATTCAGTTGAAGAGGTGCAAATATACAGACATCTTGTGTTTTAATTCTGTATTATTTTATTACGAATGTTTGAGTATCGGGCTAAGGTCACCGTTACCAGCAAAATGGATGGAAATGGTGATGTTAATAAACAGTCGTTTAATGGTACATGCATCGTTGGATTGAATAAGAGGAAGAGAGGTACAATTAATAAGAAAGCGGAGGAGTATTTGAAAGCGGTTAGCAATAGTCTTGGAGAACCGGTACAGGGTATGTGGAAAATAATCGTGACGTTCATGATAAATATTGTTAGAACACTATGAAGTTTAAAAAAAAAAAAAAATAATAAAAGAATAAAGTATTTGCTGATTATTTTTAATACATTTTCCAGAAAAAAATCATAAAATTTCTCTAAATAATATTTTTATTGAATGTGTTAATGTAACAATTTATTTAATATTTAAATTAAATTTTTTTAATCTGTATCAAAAACGAATTCCAAATTGTTGAATCTCTGCCTTTTGCTTTACATTGTATTACAAAAGGCAGTGTTTTCCCAATAATTTCCATATTTAAAAAATTATATAAAAAAAAGTTAGCTAAACGACTTAATAAACGGAATTTCAATGTCTTGTATATATTATTATCAATATTTATAAATTAAACTTTATAACCAAATCACTTTTTATACATAAAAGGAATTAAAAAAAAAGCGCGGGGTGGAACGTGTACTTCTTTATTTAATAGTATTTAGTAACTTATCTATTACTTTTGCATTAAAGCAGCAACATATATACACATACAGCATACAGTATCATTGTTTTGTTCTGAGGATTATTATTGAGGGAGTTTTAGTATATTTATAGGACATCATTCGAAAATTTTCTTCTTTTACTATTATGCCTGATCTGTTAGTACAGTAGCGCAGCTTAGAAAAAGTGAAAAAGTTTCATATTATATATACTATATTCTAGAATACATAATGCATTATACTGGAATCAGTCGCATATAAATTACTGACTTTTATAAACACTGCATCCGTGTCATACGATAACTGGCATAACCTCTGCACGCTTTAATCAGACATATATCATGAAAAAGTTTGTTACTTATCTTCTCATTACAGTTCTATCCATTGACAAACACATACACAGAGCAATGTAGATTGTCTGCTAAATAAATTTCATATATTCTAAGCATATGTCGTGATAACTCTGTACGCTGTATACTTTTTGAAGAGACTGGTTAGAACCCCACTGAGATTAAACTTCCGGTGAAGGCGTACATCATGAGAAAACCGATATTTTCCTAGAACATGTTTTCGTTAAATATTTGACATCCATCATCCAGCACACGGCTCGAGTGATGGATAAATAGCTTTGACTTTCCTTGAGAGAGAAGGCTCCATGTCCCAGCATTGGGAAAGAGAGCTGTTTAATATTACGCGGAGCAACTATAGTCCCAGCCTATAAAAAGAGTATCTAAAGCTTTTACGATTAAATTAAAATGTTGTGTGTGTAGTGACGTGCGTGCAGAAGCCGGGGCTGCCTCAGCTGGAGGTGGTGTCACGTGTAGCCGCTATTCCCATCGTAGAATCTGGCATCGGTGTCGCTGAGAGGATTTACTTCAGGATTAGGGTAAATATATCACAATAACATCTTTCATACGATACTAAACAATAATTGAGAATGTGTGAGTTACAGACTATAGACAGATACAGCATCATTTAAAAATACTTTACTCACAGATTAATTTTTTATAAACACAATGTTTTATAAACACTTATTATATTGAAGTATTTACGTAAATATAGAATAATCTTATATTAGGATTCAAACCCACTGATCCGCTGGTACTTATCGGTGGGGGAGCGATCGCTGAACACTGGTGTTCAGCTGGCTCTGCCGGCGGTGCAAATGCTGGAGACGCCGATACAACAGCTCGACAAGTTCCTCTGCAAATCGCTGGACGTGGTTGAGAAGAGAGTGCCGTCCATCTATTTACCGCCTGAAGCGGTAAGAAATTGACAACTGTTTTTTTACTTTTCTACTATATTAATGTTTTTTTATTTATATAACATTTAATAGGAATGCGTGGAATGAAATATACAAGGTGGGCCAAAAGAAATCACCCTATTGGAAGCCCAAATTGAATCGCCAAATTGTGGCGGCGCCCATTTAACCGATATAAAATTGATTTGACCAATAAAATTCTAAAGGTTCAAATAAACGTAATCAAAAAACAGAATCAAAGTTTTTCATTTAGAAAAAAAATGAGAACCGAACAACATTGGATGTCTTCTTTTGGCGCACCTTGTACTTATCCTCTGTTTTATAAGGTGTAAAGTGATAATGAGGGTTGACACAGTAATGCTGTTATGACGTGAGTTTTACAATCTGCCGCCAACCAAACTGCAACGTTTGGCACCGGAAACGAAATAGATATCTTCGTGATTTGCAATCGGTTAACATCTATGCCACTTGGGTAGATAAGTATTCTTCTTCTTAGTCGTATTTCCTCATGACTGAGGGACGTGGTCATCATGTGTAATGAAACACACGACGACTTTCTTGTCAGTTATAATGGAGTGGTGTTGCCAATGCCTTCTCCATTTCACATACTAGTGCGAACACGGATGGTCATGACGTAGATATGTATGTTTCCTCACGAGGTTTTCCTTCGCCGTCAAAGCAAGGGAGTTTAGTTGGCGTTATACTAACTGCACATGAATTGAAAAATTCATTGGTGCAGGCCGGATTCGAAACTTCGGATATCTAGTAAGGTAAATAATACCTTCGGATTGGAAGGCCGGCGTTCAAACCACTAGGCTATCACGGCTTATAGTCTACTGTTAGTTTATTCTTGTTAAAATTCTAAATTATCTGACACTATTTCCGGTCTTTGTGTGTAGATGTATTCGGAAACCCGTCAGTACGTACTCCGGCGCGCTGACTCCGTGAAGCAGCTCGGCAGCGCGGTGCTGGACTCGCGGATGACGGCGGCCACCGCCACGGCGCTGGAGCGCGCGCTCACCACCGCCGACAAGTACGTCGACAAGTACCTGCCGCCGGACAACCAGGACATAGCAGACGGTAAGCCTACAGGAGATACTTACACTAAGCTTTCTAACCTATCTAAAAATAACTTGAATATTCAATACAACAATTTTTTTTAATATAAATAATAATGCGACGAATCAGGCTCTAATTAGATGGTAAGTTAATAAGTGATCATCATCAGCTTTTTGTTGTCAAATGCTAAATAGGTCTTCTCAATCTTTTTCCAGGACGAATGATTTATAAATATAACCTTTATTTAAAACTAATTCAATAAAAAAATTAAATAAAGCATACAAGCAGTAAGTTGATAGTAAGTTGGTAAGTGATACGCCTGTCTATAAGAATGTAGCACTGGTTAGGATGATAAACACTGTACCTTGTGCTGCTCGTTTTGAGACAAGTAATGTTAAGTCTCGTTAATCCAGTAATATCACTTGTTACAACGCCATTCAAATCGGAACACAATAATGTTTTATGAAATGGAATAATTTCCACACAATTTCCACCAGGAAACATTCTAACAGCGCTGAAGCTAGTTAAATTGTGGTAAAAATTACGATCCTACTTATATCTTCGAATGCAATTACTACGATGCAGTCTAAACATCTTAAACAGCGCCTCTTTCTTCAAGTAAGTTACCATTAACTGAACGTGGCGTGCTAGAACGCTCTGTGTTATATAAAAATACTTTAAACATAGCATCAATAGTCTATTAATGTTAATTAGTAGGTATATTGTATCATCTCAAGGGGGCAGACAGTTCGCGTCCTTATCAGATAAGAACAAGACCCGGAGCCCTGGACCTGTCTGCAGACCGTCTAATTCCTCCTATTAGACCACCGCAAGCAATTCTACATATGCTATGATATACGGCTGCGACAAAATATATGTTTATTCGTCTGACAATATTGTAAAATATTCATATTATACATTACTATCAACATTGTAGTTCCATCTTGTTAGTTCAGAAACTAAAATTCAGTTAACAAAACATCCCGTCATTCATGTTCCTTTCTCTAACATAAAAAAATTGTTGAGGTTTTTTTGTAATTTTTTCTATGAATTGAAATGTATTTATTTTTCATTTTCATTAGCAACATCAGCTTTTCTGAAGTACTCCTTTTAATTGTCAAATTATTAGTATTGCTAACGATCACAAGGAAAGCTTTTGTTTTCTACATGACATTGCTCTTCTTCTTAGACGTCTTTTGTCACCCTGACGATAGTGACTCTTAAAATATTCTTAACCATCTCCCTAATAATGTTTTTTGTCCAATTCAATTACTAAATCTCTGATTAATAAATTCTGATTTAATAAATTAATTCGATTTGCCTTAAGTTTAACAATCATTATACGTTTGTTACTGCGAATAATGTTCACGGTAATTATAAAGAATAGATGTAAAATAACCTCAACAGTTTTTTTTTATTTTTATTTTTTGGTGCTTTTATCCCATCAGGGATATATCAGCCCCATTGACATAAAAACCTCAACGATTGTTTTTCATTTTCACTTTGCAGAAGTCTGATTTAAGATATTTAATATTGTAGCCTCCTTTGCATTTCCTATAACCTCTTTTTCAATAGAATTAGTTACGAAAGGTTGGTAGTGTTTTTGTTTTTTTTTATTGGACAAAGCGAAAAGTCGGGCGGACGTTCATCTAATGGTAAGTGATACATCTATCCATAACAAAAATTTAATTAAATTGTATTGTTATTAAATTGTGTTATTTACTATATTAATAGTTTTGACTTAGTTTTCTATCTTTTTTCTTTTTTGTCTTAATACGGTTTATGCACCCATACTCAATGTACGCAGTGTTTGTCTGTAATTAAGAGTACATGTCACTTATTGCCTAAGTTAAGAAATGTATACGATGTAACTGATACATGTATTTTTGTAGACAGATCATAATAAATAAATAAACAACGTGACGCTAGATGGTATACACTGCAACACATTGTGCTCGTCGCTTTGTGACATAAGATGTTAAGTCTCGTTACCCCAGTAATTTTACACCTTTCTTACCAGATATCTACAGTTAGTAATTTCATCCTTTTCACAAATACCCGCCCTTTGAATAGCAAACGGTAAACATTACATCGAATTGATCGATTACATCGGATAGCAATCGCGAAATTTACGATCATATTATTAGACGTCTAGGCCTGACAAATATCACGGGACGGACTTTGAGCTCGTCTGCTCGGCCACGAGGTGATATAACACCGCCGGATGGGTTGTCTCGCGGCGCTAGATATCACAGCTATCTTAATTAGCTGGTCACCAGAAGTCAAATGTGACTCACTTGACATTTGACTGTTAGGCTGATAGACATGTTAGAATTGCTTTTAGAAAAATTTTCGACAGCAAAGCATTGAGTATCGGAGAATTACATTTTTTTATGTAAATTTTAGGTTAATAATTGACGTTTATTGTGTTTTAAGGACCTTTAGTGATTCATTAACCTCTCAGTTCGCTGATATTTTGAGTACGATCCTCATTATATTTTGATAAAATTTGCTAAGCAAAGATTTGAAACTAAATTGTAATCGGTAATAAACGTTGTCCTTTAGGTTGAGATTAACTATATTAACTTTATATTAAAGTATATGAAAGAGGATGGTTGATACATACAAACTTTCATGAAGATCTGGTATAGAAGTAACATTGCCATCAATTAGCGTGTACCAGGAAAGCGTATAACACAAAACATTTTGAATGAGATAATACTTATGCTACATACCAATTATTTATTCCAGTGATTAATAAATAATAATAACAGTGATCACTTTTGTTTAGAGGTAAGATATAGAATTAAGTGGCATTTGACGTAAAGTAAACAACACAAAATCAGGCAAACTTTCTGTGCGTCATCATAGTGATGATCATAGTGAGCAGCGCGGAGGGGTGCGGTTCGGGTGATGGTGGTGCGGGCGAGGGGAAGGGCCGGGCGTGCACCGCGCACGCAGTGCAGCGCGGCGTGCGGCTCGGCAAGAAGCTGCAGCGCAGGCTCACCAGGCAGGCCCTCGCCGAGGCCAAGGCGATAAGAGAGCAGATACATGTCCTGGTGTACGTCGCGGAACTGGTAAGTGAAGTTGTACTAAGCATGTATTTGGTTTAAAGGCAGCTGGTATCTACTTTCTTCTTCTACCCAATTGATGGCACGAGCACGGTTTGTGCGTGAGCCAATGTCATGTGTAGACGTACAAAATAAAATAATACAAATCCATTAAAAATTGTCTGCGTGGTCAATCGTTCATGTTCTCAACTTTTCATCTTCGCAATTGATGGCGAGAACTAATGTTATAGACGTCGGAAATAAAAGGATGCAAATTCTTAAATAATTGTCTGCGTGGTCAATTCGTCCGCCATGTTCTCTTATCTCCAGGAAATCTTAAGGCGTCTCTACTTTCAGTCACTACTGTCAGTTAAGCGAACACAGATTAAACAGAGAAGACTGTTTACTCATAAAAGGTAAAGGAGAGAAAGGAAAAAATAACACGTTAAGAATAATTCTCATTATTTTCATTTGTTATTAATTTGTATTCCTGGTTTATAAGTGTGTTTAGAATTCAATGGTTTGTAACTAATCGTTTGAATGCCAAAACATATTTTTGTATCTGTGAACACAGTATTCGAGCTTTTCTTTAGGCAGTCTACATAAATCAATGAACTGATAGTTTGTGCAAACAAGACTTTTGGTTTAACGGCACTGTAGCTAGTTAAATTATTGGAGTAATGGAACATTTTCAGTCTCTCATGCAGTAACAGAAGCGTACAACAGAGGATATTATAGTCATGTACCGCCATGTAAACGTCATGTCGTTTAAGATGACCGACACTAACTTAACTGAATCTTCAGATCGCTACGGACCCAGTTCTAGCATGGAAGAAAGCCAAGCAGCTATACGCGTCGCTAAGCAGCTCGGAGCCGGAGAACCAGGCGCGCCCCGCCACCGTCGAAGAGTTAGTCGTGCTGCTGGCAAGGGAGACAGCCAGAAAGCTAGTCCACCTGATCAACTACACGCACACAGACTTACCAAAGTCAGTTCACAGCTTCGATGTTTTTTAAACGTTGAAATAGCATGCCGCGCAAACCTTGCAAATGTTTCGATCAGATCTAAATAAAAACTTGTAGTGGCAGTTTTGCGTAATAACACCTTATCCTTATGTAATTGCCTTAATAAATTAATTAGTAGGCTTTGCTGTCACTAGTAATACTTTTAATGGCCGTTTTCATAGAGAGTATAAACTTTATAAATTATATTTTGCAGTAACATGCGCCAAGGAATGTCTCTGGTGACAAAGCATTTATCATCTGCAGCCGATGCTCTTCTAAAGGTATGTTTATTTAAATCATCACATGGGGAGTCCTAATCGAACCGCCGTCCTGAACGCACGCTCTCTCGGTGCTCCGTGGTCATAAAGTTCGCTATAAGTGACAAAAGTGGTTTTGTGAAAAGACTTCTGCAGGTGTTTTATTACCATAGATTCCCGGAATCACACTTAATTGTTAGACGCCTAACTTGCCTGCAGGTGTCTCTTACACAATAAACACCGCCACATAATTGGTGTCAATAAATTAGTTTTTTCATTTAGTAATGTTACATTTAGATTATCATTGTGTTAAGCTTATTGTTTAGTGTTATTTTAAGTGCGACTGTTGTTCGGCTGAATAAACGGCCGTAAACCGGAAAGGAACAATCGGGGCAGGATTTCGTAACATTTTTTTTTTCTTTTTTTTTTTTTTTTTTTTTTTTTTTTTTTTCGGTCTATTTTTATTTATAACAATTTATTCAATAAAAATTGCGATTTTATCCGTCTGATAAGTTCTGAAATAACTGATAATCAAAATCCAAAATTCTTTTTCTCATTTGTTCACAAAAATCTTAAAACGTTTGTATACATTCAAAATCTCTTTTCATTAGTTTTGACAACAGATAAAATAAATAATTTCCAGGTTATCAATTATTTCAGGAAGCTTACGCATTTTAAATTTATGTCAAAGTTTTAGTTACACATTGATTTCAGACATATATTATACATATTATATACATTCTAAATTTCCTGACTGCATGAGGAATAGATCCTGTCATTAACAGGCGCAGCTTTGACCCTACTAATTAAAATTAGCACTTAATTACTTTTGTCAAACAGGATTAAGTGATTTTAACATTGTTTCTCCCAAATGGCTACTATGCGTACTCCATCAAGAAGGCAAACTGCGATGTCAGTTCCAAAAAAACTACAGATTTAGTATTAACACCCGAGACCTCTTCAACGAGCGCTATTGTTCAACGCATTATTGGAGAAACAGAAACTGGTAGAGATGATTCACGATTGAACTCGCCGGAGCATGTGACGCAAACAGGTATAGCGGAGCCTTCACACATATCGAAACAGCAGAACGGATCCATCCTGGACCCCCAAGAACGACGCAGATACTTACAGCGGAAATAGCTGAGGATGCGCACCTGCCCGAGCCAAGAAAGAGAGCACCAAGTGGTAGGATAGTAGAGGCGAGGGAATTGCATGAGTACTCACGGACAATATTAATAAGTCTCGCAACATGAGGACGGGACTAAAAAACGCTGCCATATTAGCGGTTGACAATTTGTTCCGTCTGATAAAGGAGGGAGCGGACGAGCTGATGCGGAAAAGAACGGTAGCCCCGAAAGTTAAAGTACCAGAAAAAGAAAGCAAATGGGTTAATACAGATGATATAGGAGAAGACGAAGAACAAAGCAAGGAGGAAAGAAGGGGACAGGGTACAAAAGAAATACTAGAGATTCTGAAATTACAAGGGGAAAAGATAGAAAACACTTATATCGAAATGGAAAGGCTAAAGCAGGTGATGGAACAGCATAGATCGACACCTTCACCAGCATCGTACGCGGAGGCAGCTAGCCTGAACCACAGACCAAGTCTTGAAAAAGAAGTAATGCACTCGGTCGTCATTTCATCAAAGAACGATCAGGATACGGGTGAAGAGGTGCTGGCGAGAGTTCGCGAGGCAGTGAATGCCAAAGACGGTTGGGTCACTGTTGACCGAGTACGCAAAATCAAGGACAGAAAAATAGTAGTCGGGTGCAAAACTGAAGAAGCTCGACAAAAAATCAAGGAGAGATTGAAAGGTGCAGCAGATCATCTTAACGTCGAGGATATTAAAAACCAAGATCCCATGGTAGTTCTTAAAGACGTCTTATCGTACAACACCGACGAAGACATTCTTACGGCCTTTAGGAACCAAAATGGAGATGTTTACCGAGGTATAGATCAGGACAAGGCCAAAATAGAAGTACGGTACAGGAGGAAAGCACGAAACCATCACTGCGCACATGTGGTCCTTAGAGTGTCATCACAAGTGTACCGCAATCTTATGGAAAAGGGGCATGTATACATCGACATGCAGCGTATTAGGGTAGAGGACCAAACACCGCTTATCCAGTGCTCAACTTGCTTGGGATATGGACATGGACGCAAATTCTGTAAGGAGACTGTATCGAAATGCAGTCACTGCGGTGGCCCTCATCTAAAGAAAGATTGTGGAGGCTGGATGGCAGGAGAGGTTCCCAAATGCTGCAACTGTAATGCGGCGAAACTCGGACAAATGGATCATAACGCATTTAGCGCTGAGTGTGCAGTGCGCAGAAAGTGGGAGGCATTAGCCAGAGCCAAGATAGCGTATTGTTGATACGGTTGATAACGGCTCACGGATACCCACTGGAGGATATGTAATCGCCCAGGCTAACCTGCAAAGAAAGCAGTTAGCAACGGAAGAGCTAATGATAGAGTCAGCCAACAGAAACATCGTCCTAGCACTGATCCAGGAACCCTATGTAGGTGGAATAAGGAGAATGAAGAATTACCGAGGCGCGAGAATCTTCCAGAGCACTGGTATAGAAGACGGGACAGTGAAGGCAGCAATTGTTGTATTTAATGATGACATTGACGTCCTCCAGTGCCCCAATCTCACTGATAATAACATCGTTGTTATAAAAATCCGAACCAGTGCTTGGGAAATCGCTGTAGTGTCATTTTACTTTGAGCCGGACAAACCCATAGGACCGTACTTGGATCGGCTAAAAGACATCTGCGGTAAAATGGGAAGTACGAGACTACTGATAGGAGGCGATTGTAATGCCAAAAGTACTTGGTGGGGAAGCACTAATGAAGACACCAGGGGTGTTGAGATGTCCGGAGCCTTGGAAGAGTCTGGGCTCCAGGTATTAAACACAGGCGATACACCCACGTACGACACTGTGAGGGGTAATAGGGTGATCACAAGCCACATAGACATAACGGCATGTACTGACGACCTTGTGGGATTAATAGCAGACTGGACCGTAGACCGATCGGTTACGAGCTCAGATCACAACACCATTCTCTTCCAGCTTAACTTAAGAAGGAGTAAGGGTTTTAGAATAGAGAGAACACCTCGGCTTTTACAACACCAAAAAAGCTGACTGGGCGCTCTTCGCTAAGGAGTTGACCAACAACAAAGCCGCATACAACATCTGCGCAGCGACAATAAATGAAGTTAACCACAAGGAGCAGTTAGAAAAAATTGCGCGAGATTATAACGGAGGCTATAACCCAAGCATGCATAGCAAGTATGCCTACAAAGAGAAGGTCTGAGACCGTAAAAGTCCCATGGTGGAACAAAGAGCTCGAACAAAAGAAAAAGAAAATGGTTACTTTTAGGAGAAGGATCCGAAATGCTGCCCCACATAGACGAGCTATGGTCGTCGAAGAATACCTGGAGAAGAAAGCAGATTATGAAGGTCATGCCAAAAAAGCCCGTATAGCAAAGTTGGAAAGAGTTTTGTGAAAGACAGGACAGAGAAGGATTATGGGAAGGAATATACAGGGTTATCAACCGGACCACCAGGAGAGAAGAAGATATGACCCTGAAAACCAATGATGGAAAACACCTGAACCCTAAAGAATCGGCAATCTTACTAGCCGAGACATTTTAACCCCGAGGACCTAGCTGAAACGGACAACACAGACCATAGTCGAGTTAGAGAAGCGGCAGAGACAGTAAACGAGCTGGTCCCTAGTGAAATTCATGATCCACCGTTCACCCCATTGGAGTTGAAAACCGCAGCGGAAAGTTTCAATCCCAAAAAGGCTCCGGGAGCGGATGGTTTTACGGCAGATATCTGTAGCAGAGTAATACTCCAGGATCCGGATTCTCTACTTGCCTTTTACAACAAGTGTTTGCAGATTGCACACTTTCCGAACATCTGGAAGCAAGCCACAATAGTGGTGCTTAGGAAGCCAGGCAAGGATGATTACACGAACCCCAAAGCGTACAGACATAGGTCTACTGCCAGTGTTGGGGAAGATCCTGGAGAAGATGACGGTAGCGAGAATAAAATGGCACATAATACCGAGGATTAGTACTCGCCAGTTCGGATTTATGCCCCAGAAGAGCACCGAAGACGCCCTCTATAAACTGGTACACCATATCAGGGGTAAGTTGAAGCTCAAAAAGATAATTACCCTAGTGTCTCTGGATATAGAGGGGCCTTCGACAGCGCCTGGTGGCCGGCAATCAAAGTCAAATTGGCTGAGGAAAAGTGTCCCGTAAACATAAGAAGGCTACTAGATAGCTACCTGAGCTGCAGAAGGGTTACAGTAAGATTTGCCGGGGAGGAATGCATGCGCAATACCTCGAAAGGTTGCGTGCAGGGGTCAATTAGTGGTCCTCTTCTATGGAACCTTCTTCTGAACCCGTTACTTGTAGGACTCACTGCAAGAGGTGACTATTGTCAAGCGTTTGCGGACGACGTCACCCTTGTTTTTGACGGGATACGGCACACGAGATAGAAGGACGAGCCAATGCCTCTCTCGAATATGTTAGGCAATGGGGTGTTAAAAATAAGTTGCGGTTCGCACCGCACAAGACCTGTGCAATGTGCTGACTAAAAAACTCAAATACGACACCCCACGGCTGCATATGGGAGGGACTTACATTACTATGTCCAGGGAAGTAAGGATTCTGGGGCTTACCATTGACGATCGCCTAACATTTAATAGTCCACGTGGCGAATCAGTGTAAGAAGGCATTAGGCTTGTATAGGCAAATCGCTCGGGTAGCCAAGGTCACTTGGGGTCTTGATCCTGAAATCGTGCGGTCTATATACGTAGCTGCGGTCGAGCCGATAGTGTTATACGCGGCAGCGGCATGGGCACCAGCATCAAAAAGCTGGGTATTCAGAAGCAGCTCAACACCGTGCAGAGAGGCTTTGCACTAAAACTCTGCAGAGCGTACCGCACGGTCTCTCTCCACTCGGCCTTGTTGTTGTCAGGAATACTACCCCTAGATCTTAAAATTCAGGAGCAGTTCGACCTGTATGAGGCTCGGAGAGGATTGTCCCAGGCACTGCTAGGCGATAAGGAGGTGGAGCGAATGACGGTATTTGCAGATACTCCTCACCCTGCTTCACATATGGACCTCAAGTTTACAAGTCTGGTAGACCAAAACTCCGTGGACGAACACAATGTGCAGGCGGTTAAGATATACACCGACGGCAGCAAGCTTGAGGGTAAGGTTGGAGCTCACTTTCCATATGGAAAGGCGAAGGGGAGGTCCAAAACCGGAAGCTATATCTGTCCGCGTACTGCACAGTCTATCAGGCGGAACTCTTGGCCATATGTGAGGCAACCAAATTAGTCTTGAGAAGGAAGGAAGAGAGCTACGGTTTGTACAGTGACTCTAGAGCTGCGCTAGATACTGTTACAAATTATGGCTCGCTCCATCCTCTTGCGGTGTTGGCTAGAGAAAATTTACGTAGGGCCTCTGACCAGAGCAAGAATGTATCCTTATTCTGGGTCAAAGCCCACGCGGGCATACCTGGGAACGAGCGTGCGGATAAGCTGGCCAAGCTGGCTGCCCTTAACAGCAGAAGGAAGCCAGACTATGACCAGTGCCCAGTGTCGTATGTTAAGTGTCTACTTCGAAAGGCCTCAGTTGCGAGATGGAGCACCCGATATAACGAGGGTACAACCGCGTCCATCACGAAACTGTTTTTCCCAGACGCAACTGAGGCGTATAACTTGATAAGAAAGATCCGGCCAACTGGTCACTTAACCCAGATATTTACTGGCCACGGCGGATTCTCCCAATACTTGAACCGTTTCAAGTGTCGGGACAATCCATGGTGCATATGTGATAACGCCACGGAGGAAACGGTTCCTCATTTGCTAACGGAGTGTCCTATCCATATGAACTCGCGGCATGAATTCGAGCAAGAGAAAGGGCTGAAAATAGATAAAGTAGGTTTATGCGAGTTAGTAAAAAATAAGTTAGTTAGAGATACATTTTTTAAATTCTGTATAAATATATGTACAGTAGTTAACAATAGGAATAAGGATTAGTAAATACGATTTTCGTAATGATATTTAAAATATTATTACTAGTAAATTATGTGAATAGGATAAAAAGCCCCTGAATAATAATATCAGGGAAAGTAGGAAAAATTAAAAAAAAAAAAAAAAAAAAAAAATCATCACATGGTATTAACTGTGCAGCATTTTTTTAATATTGCATATTTCGATGTAATTAGAACTAGCACACATTTGGCGCGTAGCGCCTGTAGTGTTTTAATAGGCAAAGGTCAGAGACCATACGGCCATGTCTTGATTTTTTTTATGTAATATGAATCGAATAGGTGACGGGTTAGAATATTACTATAACCACACTAGCCTTTTTTAATCGTAAATGCAACTAAATTGGAAATAGTTTCAGGAAAAGATGATCAACTTTTCCTATGACTAACATTCGCAAACACACTACTAAGTGTGTCGAGAAAGGAAGATTTTTATTTATAAAATATTACACTAATGTATTGACCCGCAGACATTGCCAGTGGAGAACGCGTTATCCGAAGTTAGAAATTGGCGCATCAAATTACAATCTTTGCTCCAGCAGTTGCAAGATACGTCCAAAACCTACTTGGTAATTTCTGACAGCATTTAATTTAGATCAATTAAAATTTGTTCAGTGATAAAGTTTTAAAAGGGCGCTCGATCAATACAGGAAGCGTTAAAGAAATCGAATAAATTTATGGCTTACATAAAATTTGACATAATTGATAAGGCATAATTGGTACAGACACCAATAGTACACCACAGTACAGATATCAATAGAAAAAAATTAATTACTTTTTTTTTGTAAATGTTTATACGGCTCTGGATAAAAACTAATGATAACGATGATAACATTATTTAATCTTCATTTTTATTATGTTATATACGCTAATATTGAAAATAATTTAGAAAGTTACAACAGTCTTTTAAAATGGATTTAAGCAATTCTTAAAAATTTAAAATAAAGTTTTTCTTTCATGTATAGGAACAGTTGGCTATATTTTTAGCTGGCAATGAAGAGCGGGAAAAGATCACACCGCGTTCAACGTACGAGCAGAGAGATGACTTAGCCGCCATTAACGGTGTCAATTAAATATTTTCGTGATTTAACTCTTTCAAGGAATAAATTATTCATAAGTTACAATGTACATCACAAGATAATTATAATAAACTGCTTATGCTAAGTACATTTTCTAATTAAAAATATCTATTTTAATTGAAAATTTATATTCATGCATAACATATAATATAACGCATGATATAATTTTTCTAATTTTGTGTAAAATATTTTTATATAATAAATTGAGCCTAAGATGGAAAGCGAGTCCAAATTTACAGAGACTTTATTAATTTTAAAATTATGTATTGTTAGACTTTAATTAAAGAAAACAAAATTACAACGGGAACAATTATCGGCTAAATATGTTGATTTTTTATTATATTATGGGTCTACCAATGTAAAATGATGTATTTAAATAAGCGATAGTGTCTTATTTTAAGTTTTAATAATTATATTTTTTATATGATGTACTACTCGGTGGAAAAAACCTTTGTCCGTAAAAGTTTTTAATTTCTAACTAAGTATACTAACTTTTAATTTGAGATTTATATTCTGTTATTATTAATTATAAGTTTGCTAATATTTTTAAGATCATGTACCGAACTTTGTCTACAATGCGAATAATATAAAATAATGAGTAAATTGAATTAATAAGTCAAAAATGGCTGTTTTAATCTCTAACTTATATTTTCGAAGTAATATTACTATAATTTTGAATACATGGTACAAATATTTAAAAAGCTTGAATTCATCGAACGACTACTAATAAGGTTTTTCATTATATAGGTAATTTACATTAAACCTCTGTAGTATCGACAATACATGCAATAAGAAAATAATAATGACACCCATCTGTTAAATATAATCTGTTTATTATCATTGATCCGGCGTAAAATATTATAAGTGAAATTATGTTTTAAGAAAACCAGTTAAATCTCTGTAACCAATACATATTTTCATAGTTTTTTAATTAAATTGACGAAATGACAAATCCAATCATCATTATACGAAATATTCTGCAACGTTCTCCCTCAGTGAGTATAATTCAGACTTCTACCGAATGTGGATATCATAAATCTTGCGATAGCATTAACACTTTCCGTTATTCTCCATCATCGGGTATATTCTATAACAGCCTTATTGTGTCCGCCTTCGGACATAAGCCTCCTCTCCCTTTTTCCACGCGTGCCGATCTTTTGCCATTTGCATCCATTCTCCATCCGCTAGCTGAAGACCTTACTTTATAGGATCATTTCTATAGTAAGTTCTTCACGAGACCCCCTAGCTGACAGATGTCATCTTTCCACCTTTTGGGTGGTCTTCCTTTTCCGCGGGTGTTTGTACGGGGTCTCCACTCCAAAACGCGTCTCACCCAACGACTGGGTTAACCGAACTTAACCATCGGGTTTATTATACAATATGAAGTCTTAATTGTCAGATAAATAATGACTAGTCCAGTCCATTAATACTCATAAGACGGAAGAAAGTTTATCTTAAAACTAGATAGAAGTTAATTTATATTTGTGGCTTAAACAAACCAGACACGGACAAGTATTTTCAATCATATCCATGTTTTTTATATTTTAGTTCTGTAATCTATGTTTTGAAATTGTTACTATACTTATGAATTTGTTCTGCTCTAAAATAATATTTCAGATGGTTAATAAACACTTAGAAGAAACAGGCGAAACAGTTACAGAAGTGAAGACAGATGAAAAAAGACATTCTGTTATTTGGTTGATGATTATAGCGCTGCTGTTGTGGATAGTTACATATATTACAGCTATTGTTGTACTCACGTGTCTCGACATCGGAATTGCATCAAAAAGCATTTTAAAGGAGGCTTTATATTGGTCAAACGGAACACATGTGGTTATTAACGAGGATCTGATAAAATTTATATCTCTTTCTTGATTTGATGTGCAAATGTTTGTTGAAGTAAACAATAAATGTGTCTGAAAACTCTTTATGTTAACAGAAGTTTTACAATATTTTAATTAACACAGCGATATACCTTTTTTTAATACGTTGTAACATTATTTTATATGAATCTGACAAAGTAGTTTAAAGCGCCTTATTATGCAATATATTTTCATGCTGCTATGAAAATTGCTACGCTTTCCTTTTAAATTGAATTTTTTTTTTCTTGTATAATGAGAAAAAGCGATAACATATTAGGTAATAACCCATGACGTACATGTTGTATCATTGATGAAAACTTTTAAAACAAAATATTAACTCATATGCAAAGTAGTATTTTATTTAATGGTAAGTACTAGCAGTTAACGATAAACTATATTTTTGTTGTTGATTTTTCCCTAAGTTGTACTGCCAAAATCGGAGACCAGGACGGTCTGGTACAAGTTTCTATAAATACATTACACGAAGTGCTAAAAATCTTGTTTTCAAATACTTTAAATTTATTTTCGTTACTTGCCATATAAAACTTAGAAACGATAACTTATTTATATAGTAAAATCAACCCTTCTCTAAACAACAATTCGCACTGAGCTTTACTTTGATTTTTTCGGTTTTCATTGAAGTGTTATGCAAATTTACTTCGTTTTGCGTAAAAGTTGTTTATGCAAGAAATATATACATAATATAAAAATCTTCAAGAATAGTCTAAAATAAAACAGATTAAAAAAACTACAAGTACTTGAAAATAAATACCTAGTATAAAAACTTGGTCGTGCGGACATCTTTTCTGTTTTGACAACTAACACGTCAATTTTAACAAAGTCAAAATACCAGTTACTTTATAGTTTGTGTCGTATACGACTCAAAAGATTCTTTAGTTTATTTATGTTGTATTATAGCACAAAGATATTTTTAAGAATTTTTCTATTAAACTAAAGAAACGTTAAAAATGAGTGACTGGCAGTTAGAATGTACAGAATTGAAACAGAGAGGTGCATATCTCCTACAATCTGGCCAATGGTCAGATTGTACATTTCTAGTGGGCACTGAACCCCATCAAGTGGTGATTGCTGGCCACAAATTGATCCTTGCGATGTCGTCTCCCGTATTTGAGGCTATGTTTTATGGCGGTATGGCTGAAAGGAATGATCCTATTCCTATATTGGATGTGCAAATTGAAGCTTTCAAAGCATTACTGGAGTATGTATTTAGAAGTATTCACTCAAAAATTTACATTATCTGATGACTTTTTTAACTTTAAATCTATTTATTAACTTTTATTGATATAATGTTTGCACATATGTATTAAACATTATGTCTACCTACAAAACTATAAGTATTCTTGGTTCATGTCCAAATATTTTATGTAAACAAGCTTTCTTAAATTTCGTAATAAACTGAAAGATTAGTCTTAAAATTTTTTTTAAAAAAAAATGTGTAATAATCTGTTGATTATTTTTAGTTTATAATGAACAAACGTTATTTGCCAATGCTGCATTTAATTATTTCTATAATCTGCTACAATTTTTTCTATCACAGATATATTTACACAGGGAATATAAACATAAGTTCATTTGACAAAGCATGTGAACTATGCTATGGTGCAAAGAAATACATGCTGCCCCATCTTGTGAAAGAGTGCACCAGGTATCTGTGGTCTGATCTCTACCCTAAAAATGCATGTAGAGCATATGAGTTTGCCAGACTGTTTGAAGAAAATGTGCTCATGGAAAAATGTATTCAGGTAAATAAAGAGTCATAAATTTATTAATTCTTATTAAAATTGCTAGTTGATACTTATAAGTGAGGCTATGCTTTTTTGTCACAACTTTAAATACCATAAACATCAAAAATTGTTGGTTTTATGTTTAGATAATAAGCACAAATACAAAGGAAGTTCTGAATGACAGCAGTTTCGAAGAAGTGGAGCTGAATACGGTGATTACAGTATTTTCTCTTGACCATTTGAATGTGGACAGCGAGCTAGACTTATTTGAAGCGGCTGTGAGGTATGCCAAGGCTTTGGACAAGAGGACCTCAGAGAGGAGTGTCAGTCCACCTGCAGAAGTTGTGGAGCAACAAAAGAGTCCAGTCCCTTCAACATCCAACGATCAAGTAGGTGTCAAATAATCATTAACAATGCTAATGTTACAATATACCCAAAGTAAATTTCTAATATAATTATTGAAATGAGCTAAATTATTAACACATATTAAATCATTTACAATTATTCGTAACATGACTTCAATTTTGGATCTATGGGTAAGATTTTTCTACCGTTTTCAAATTAGGAATACTTACATACATTATTATTAAATACATTTTGTATCAACAATTTTATTAAGCTTAATTGTAGTAAAAAATTGTAATACAATAAATTTATTTATCAGCCAGATCAGAGTACCAGTGATGTCACGATCGAACCAAAAGTGGTGAATGTTGATAGTAGTGCAGAGAACAGCCCAGAAGCAATAATTGAACCGTGCAGGGTTGGCGAACCTGAGCAGCCAGAAGTGGTAACAGAACCGGTGGTGCAACCTGAAGAATCTAAAAAAGCGAAAGGTGCTTTTCCCTTTTCATTTATTTTTCTTGCTATAGCTTTATCAAATCTTATTTAAGCATAAATGCTTAGAAGTTTTTAGTAAAAGAGATGTTTTTTTTTTGTAGATGGCAAAGAAAAACCTACTATACGCAGCGCTATAGAGAAGATTCGCTTCCTCACATTGACTCCCCAACAATTCGCCGAGGGACCGGCTCGTTCCTCACTGCTCACAGAGTCCGAGGCATTCGCTGTGCTCATGAACATCCTGTCCAGCAACTCGGATGTACCTATGCCCAGGGAATTCTCAACTTGTAGAGTACCGAGGAAGCAATTGATTGGTGGAGGGCCTTCTTGTAATGTAAGTTAACAGATTATTATATACTTAAAATATATGTGTTATAAATTATTTGAAAATGCCAATTTCCCAGTCTTTGACCAATATCCATAAAAATTATCTCTGCAGCATGTCCACTTCAACGCCACAAAAATTAATTTAAACCAATGTTCATTTTCAGGTAGAAATATAATAACAGTAGAGTTTGTGTTTTTCTAAATTGTGCTTTATATTTTAGATGCCAACATTCACAGTGGACACACCAAGTCCTGTATCCGTAGAGCAAGCTTGGAACATTCCCATCACTTGCAATATTTATCAACGACCTCCGCGTCATGAAGGTACAATTTTTTTTTAAGTGTGGCAACACTATCAAATAGTTTCAAGCGCTCAGCTTAGAAGTTATGGAGAATGTTAATAAAGTCAATGTAATGCCATCAAATTTTTCACTGACTATAAGCTCAAAGACTCGCAAAGGAACGTAAGCACAGTTACACAATTTTTGGTTTTGTTCCCAACGAAGTACTCATGTCCTATATAAACTCTGAAATCGAACGACTACATCCCTCCTCCGATAGCAGAATATCTTTCTGGAGATTCTCTATACCCAATATAAGAAAAAAACTAAAGTACGGCGTTAATGAGGAGTTCATAAATACTTAATACATATAAAAGGTTTGTCCCCACAGGTGTTCGTCTCTCTTCAATGGTGTACAATCAGTCACATTCTGGCCTGGGGATGGTGGAACAGATGGAAAGACAGAACTCGGATCTCAACAAAATATATTGTCAGCGGCCCATCATCCACCATACAGATTGTTTGAACACAAGTGTTCTAGATTGCTCCGTTACGTTTATGGTTGATAAGAATATTTGTCTATGGGGAGTGCAGGTTAGACCTAAGAAAATATTTACATTAATGACTTTGTTTGTTTTAATCAATTTAATATTGTTTTAATGGTTTCAGTATTTAAAATAATTAAATTTCTTTAGATCTTAACATTATCTAAACAATGGTAGGGTTCAGTTAATATAAAGGTACAGGCTAAAAACAATGTGTGCAGGTACCTACGCAAGCACCGAGCGAAGAGACCGGTGGTGCGTCCAGCACAACGCTCGCGGGGGCGTGCGCCGGCGCAGCGGGCGGCGCGGGCGGCTACTGCGAGCTGTTGTACGCGCACCTGCTGGACGCCGACGGCGCGCGGCTCACCTACACGCACTACACCAGCCGAGTGCCCTACCGTCACCTACTCGACATCATGTTCAACCGACCCGTCTACATACAGAGGAACAAGGTCAGTCGATTACCGGATTCCGCATGTCTTTAGCAATTTCAAATTCTGCCACTTTCCACAAGTTAACAATACATTTAACAAAAATATCAACAGGTTTACAAAGTGGGCATCGTCTTCAACAAAGTCGGCTGGTACCCGATGGGCCGGTGCGCCCAGCAGGTGGCAGCGGAATCGGTGTTCTTCAATTTCGGCATCGGACAGAGCAGCGACTCGGTACGCGACGGTCTCATACGCTCAATCATATTCACATATTAAGTAGTATACAAACAGATATCACAGAGAATACAAGACCTGATTATGACTTAGTGTGTGAAGTTTGATGGTAATGGTTTGCTGTGCAGTATTTCAAGAAATAAGCTTAAATGAGGTGGAAATTAATTCTTTTCATATTTTGAATGATGGTGTTTACATAAAATACTATGCTGCGAATCATCCTAACAAGCAAAAGATTTACTTTCCCTTTTACGCCTAATGAAATAAAAGTTTAATTTATATACATTTTTTTTTCTACACTGTACTGATTTATGTGACTTCACAGAAGTGAATTATTTTGTTAGATTTTTGTTTGCATATATAATAAAAATACTTAAAAATTAAGTTGTCTTTTTTTTTTACTAATTTCATACTCGTCTTTTTCAAAATTTTGCATCGATTTTTATCCTTATTAATATGACGGACCTAAGTTTATTTAAAAAATCATTAGATTTTTAAATCAAAAATCTGTTATTGATATCGTATTTAATAAGTAAATTATTGCATATTTTTAATCTGTGCATCTGTCGTTCTTGTTACAGAGTATCTATATTCTTTGGTGTAAATCTGACACAACTAATGTTTTAATTTAACATCCGTGTTTGTTTTACCAAAAAAAGTTACATATTGTTTATATAAATGGAGTTTGTTGTGCATTCTTGATGATAATACGGATCTGTTATCAAGAAAATAAGTGTTTTAGCGAGGCAAAATAAGAGTCGTATAGCAAAATGCCGTCTATAGACGTAATGATTCCTCCGGGCCAACCTATGGAGGCACCTCTAGAAGAGCCTCCGCCACTTCCTCCGCCTGTGATTGGTATTATTTATCCTCCTCCTGAAGTAAGAAGTATCCTTTGCATATTTTAACATATTTACAAAGTATCATAACCTATAAAGATTTGGTAAGAAAATTTTTAATGTCAAACTTACATATATATATGTATACATATATTCAACTAAAATATAATAAAATAAAATAAGTGAAAATCACATACATTAATGTTTCAATATATTTACAAAGTATGAGTAATGTTTTTTTTTTATTATGGGGATATAAAAAGCATACAATAAACAAGTTTAACTATACAATTATTTTGATAATTGATGTGTTAATAGTAAAAAAATAGTGCTATTTTATAAGTAGGTTCATTTTTTATTCAAATACAATTAACATCTTGGTATGGGATAATTTTTCAAAGAATGTTCAGAATATTATTTCATCATTGAAAATACCTTGACTGATATTGTTATATAATAAAAAAGTGCCCAAATTGTACTGTACAACAGCTAAAGTAAGATTAAACTTTATCCCAGTTTAAAATAAATATTGTAGAGATTGTTATTATTGTCTATATCACCAGAGAGTGTATAAAGCGAGAAGAAGCATTAGGACATAATTTATTAACACCTCAAATACATATGAGAAATCACACATCTACACTGTCTAGTCCAATGATGGTCAACCTGTCAAAAATTTTATAAATCAAAACCTAATTTTCATGGACTATCAAACATTGTAAAAGTAAAGTCTAAAAAAATTAGAAACGTTTATTATTAGAAAAAAGATTATAAATTTTTATTAACGTAAGTATTAATAATATTAATAGTCATCTATGGCTGTTATGAAGTAGTGTTATGGATGATTGTTATAGAGAAAATTATAATAGTTGTCATTTGACAAAGTACTTGTTAGACATGTCATTAAATGATGAAAGTAAAAATATCATCAGTCAAAACTATTCCGAAGATATACATAATAAAAAAATTACAATGTTAAATGTAAAACGTAGTGAAAGACCTCTGGGATAGATAAAAACTATTGTCTTTCCAATACAGTCATTAAAACAAAGTTTTGACGACGGGTGAAGAGAAAGAAAGAAGAGAATGAGAGTATAAAGCAAGTTGTGTTTATTAACTTTCATTACTTAAACTTATAAATCATTGTCATCAAAAATTTCTTTAACAAAATTGTTAGATATTGTTGACAAGACCGCCAGTTTTGTAGCACGCAATGGACCAGAGTTTGAAGCTCGCATCCGACAAAATGAACTTGGCAACCCGAAGTTTAACTTCCTGAACTCCGGTGACCCGTACCATGCGTACTATCAACACAAAGTTAAGGAAATAAGGGAAGGAAAAGGTAAATATTTGTTTCATTTTGTATTTACTTTCATTGAATGCCTGCAATAAAATGATAGCATTCATGTTGTATTGATTTTAACAATTATATTAAACAAAGCTGAAAAGATATACTTTTTAGTGCATTATTATTTCTAATTTAATTAAAAATGATCTTTTAAAATTTTCATCAGGACCAGATCCTTCTGCGCCTGCTCCTCAGTTATTACCAACTCAGCGCCCTGGTCTCGCGCCGGCCACAGCAGCCCGCCAGCAGGAGCTCCTCAAAGCCGCAGCACCCGCTGAGCCACCACCGCCACGTGATCCTCCCCCGGACTTTGAGTTCATTGCTGACCCGCCATCAATATCAGCATTGGAACTGGATATTGTTAAACTGACTGCTCAGTTTGTGGCTCGTAACGGCAGACAATTTCTAACAGACTTAATGAAAAAGGAAGAGAGAAACCACCAGTTTGATTTTCTGCGTCCCCAGCACTCTCTCTTCCAATATTTCACTCGGCTCCTTGAACAATACACAAAAGTGCTGCTTCCGCCGAAGGAGTTGGTCTCGAAACTAACAGCTGAAGTGAGAAGCGGGGTCTTGGAGCAGGCGCGCAGTCGCGCCGCCTGGCACTCCCATCAAGCCAGGCGCAAAGCGGCTGACGAGGCGCGGATAGAGAAAGAGAGACTCGCGTATGCTTCTATTGACTGGCACGATTTCGTCGTGGTAGAGACCGTCGACTACCCCGCAGGGGAGCCCGGTGACTTCCCGCCGCCCACTACTCCACTCGAAGTCGGCGCAAGAGTTCTGGCAGAAGAAAGAGGCGACGATCTGTCACAAGGGATCGATGAGGACGACACGGAGATGCAGTTGGAATCCGAAACCGACTCCGATTCGGACGAAGACCTCGCCGAGATGGAGGACAGAACGCAGCAGCAGCAGAGGCCAGATGACAACCGGGTGCAGGACATGGAGGAGGACAGTTCGTCGTCAGAGGACGACGCGCCGCCGGAGCACCCGAAACTACCGGACGAGGCGCCGCTGCCGCCGCGCGCGGACCGCGTGCTCGTCAAGAAGTACGACCCCAAGCGCGCGCGCCCGCAGCCCACGCAGGCGAGCGAGGAGTGGCTGGTGTCACCGATCACCGGCGAAAAGATACCGGCCAACAAGGTGGCGGACCACGTGCGCATCGGGCTGCTCGACCCGCGCTGGCTGGAGCAGCGCGACCGCGCCGCCGCTGAGCGCACCGACCGCGACGAGGCGCTCGCGCCCGGCGCCGCCATCGAAGCCTCGCTCAAACAGGTCACACTGTTACATGCACATTTAACGTTTATTTAGCGAATTTATAAGTTAGAGAATCGATTTAGACTTCTCCAGTAATCCATCAAATGAAATGTTTGCTAAACGGTGCATTAATTCTTCGCTCCAGCTGGCGGAACGTCGTACGGATATCTTCGGCGTGGGCGACGAGGAGACGGCGATCGGTAAGAAGATCGGCGAGGAGGAGAAGCGCCGCGACGAGAGGGTCACCTGGGACGGGCACACCAGCAGCGTGGAGGCGGCGACGCGCGCCGCCAGGGCGCACATCACGCTGGAGGACCAGATACAACAGATACACAAGGTAACTGCACTGTATCCGCGGCTCGTCCACCGAGTTATATTACTGAGTATGAGTTTGGGTGATGGATGGGTTTTCATTAGTCAAGTTAGGTTTTTGTAATTATTGAATTTTTGTACACCACGCAACATTTATTAATTTATTTAACTTTATTTAAATCCAGGTGAAAGGTTTGCTACCCGACGAAGAAAAGGAGAAGATCGGTCCGAAACCAGTGAGCGCGGCGACCGCTGCGAGGGCGCTGCCCCGCCCCCCACCCCCGCCGACGGCGCAGCGCGCACCCGCCCCGCCGCCCACCCCCGCGCCCACGCCGGTCCTGCTGCAGCCGATTCCGCCGCTGATGGTGATCCCGCCGCTCGGCGCGCGGCCGCCGCTGATCCCGACGCCGGTGGGCGCGCCGTACGGGTACGCGCCGGTCGCGCCGCCGGTGCCCGAGGACGTGGACGAGCCCGCCTCCAAGCGGCAGCGCACCGAGGACGCGCTCGAGCCGGAGCCGACGTGGCTGGCGCGGCACCCCGGCGCGGCGCCGCTGCAGGTAAACCGGAACCGGATGTCGCTTACACAAACCGCTTTTAAATTAATTAACAAAAACACTTATCTGTTTATTATTATTCATGAACAAATTCAAGTCGATTAAATATCCTACTGGTACAATTCAGTTACGTGACGTCACTGTATTCGTAACACAGAACATAAATGAACTATGCGTCGTCGTGTACTCTTACATTCTCTATCAGTAAGTTTTGTCACTGATATTTTTTTTTTATCTAATATATAAATGCAAATTCAATATATTATGAGACAATGAGAATTACCAGGTGGTAGATCTCTGTTGCCGGAGACCGTCTGGGTGGGTACCACCGCAGCTCCTATTTCAACCGCCAAATAATAATGTGCAAACATTACTGTGTTCCGGTTTGAAGGGCGCTGTAGCTAGTGTAATTACTGGGGTAACGAGACTTAACACCTTATGTCTCAAGGCGACGAGCGCAATGTGGTGCAGTGTGTACCATCTTAACTAGCACCACGTTGTCATGGGCAAGCGCATCACTTACCATCAGGTGAACGTCTTACTCGTCTCGTCGCAAAGTAGTATAAAAAAAAAAGGTGTACATAACACAGCAATAGCAACAATAACGGACACTAGCACCATTCAAACTACAATACCTTGTAGCACCGGGAGAAGCCAGAGACATGTCAGCACTGGCTTAGTTGTTGCATTGCGGAGACAATAAATTGTTTACGTTCGTTATCCAGGTGCTGCTGCCGTCGCAGCCGGAGCGCTCGGAGTGGCGACTGGACGGGCGCACGCTGCCGCTGAACCTGCCGCTGAACACCACCGCCGGCGAGCTTAAAGCCATGCTGCAGCGCGTCACCAACATGCCAACCGCCAAGCAGAAGCTGCACTACGAGGTAAATATTATTTATTTCCTTCACCTCATGGTCTATGTCAGATTCGATCTCCTCCGATCCACAGTAACATTTTATAAATGGCAACACAATTTTAGCTTAATAGACAGATGGATAACGATGTTACGTAGCACATAAAGATTACCTCTTCCCTCAGGGTCTGTTCTTCAAAGACACCAACTCGCTGGCGTACTACAACGTGCCCCCCGGCGCGGTGATACACCTGCAGGTGAAGGAGCGCGGCGGCCGCAAGAAGTAGTTACAACCACATACATTAATTACAATTGTAATTTCTGTTCAATACAATGAGGGAATAAATAAACGTACGAAAATGTCTAAAATGTTTTCATTGTAATATATTATTGTATTTAATACCATTTTATCGTTTACACTTATTTAATTGTGCAAAATTAATAATTATAATTAGATTGTTTTTTTTTCTATATATACGTATAATCATATTTTTGTTACATTTTTTTTAACGGCGTCTGCTGACATAACTTTGAAGTAGGCACTTGACCAGAGTCGTGACTTCGCTTTAACTTTTACCTTGGTAGAAAAGACCCAGAGACCCAGTAGTAGGGCAAATTAAAAAGCTGTTTATTATTGTATCTATATATATTGCATCTGTTGACATTTCTGGCTTAAAGCTTGTTATCAGACCATAAAATCTAAAAAATATCTACATGTCTATGGTTTCATAGACTATGGTTCATTAACCAATAATACAGCATAACGGAATTTGAATAAAACAAAACTAAAATCAGATAAAATACTTTTATTATGATCATTTGTGAAATGCGTAAAAGTGTATATTAGTGTATAACATATAAAATATATAATTAAAATTTCTTAGGAATGTTGAGGCGTCACAATAATTGCATTTATATATAGCACCTACATGGAGGGTACATTGATATGTTATTGGAAGTAAGCGTAATGAATCACATATGTGCTCAAGGTATATTTACCTAGTACTTTATAATATATATTAACAACAAAAATACATATATTGTTACAATTCACTACTGAGATGTATATTTTTAAACTTAAAAAAATAATGTCTTTTATCCACTTAACTGCAAAAAGGCTTAAAAATATTCAACAAAAATATGTGTTTATAGATATAACAAAAAACAATATAACAAAGCAAAAAGCTAAATAATCAAAAAGTATAAAATATCTTTTATAATAATAAGATCTATTAATGTCGAGTTATCACCGTATAACAGATGCCCACAGCTGGGCAATGGAAAGCGTTAAAGTATTCGTTGCTTATTAGCATCATATCGAACCGATATCTCTGAAAAGCAGCACAATTTTCGCGGCAGACATTATTTATTTCGAAATGCAACTTGTCTATGAAAATTTTGTCTATAGTTTTTTTTTTCCAAATCTAAAATAGTTTATATTTGTTTTTGTTGTTTCAAAACTATCGCCGATTATAAAAAACAAAAAACTTTCGTCACCTTAATTTCATTGATATGTTAATTGTTTCTTTAGAACATTTTTCAATTAAGTTATTTTATACTTAATGGAATGATTGGCTTCGTCATATTCATACAAGAACTTCAGAATTTCACTTAAAAGAGAGTGAAATGGTATCACTTGGAAATTATGATTTTTTTTTTGGTTATGGTCCTTTTTATAGAAATGCCTTTACTCTATGGAACATAAATGGAGGAATGTAGTTAAGTGAAAATTAAAGCGTAGAGTGTACTTGTTGTCTAAGTAGCTAAGCTAGTCTACGTGACTAAGTGATCTCCGCCAACAGATTGGGGCGAAACCCGAATTTGAGTAAGGAGCTGTTAGCTACCGCGCAGTGTAGAGCATGGAGTCTACTGTAGTTTAGGTACGCGCTGGATCATGTCGCGGTAGCGCGCCAACATGGGCGTGTAGATCTTCTCGCTGTCAGGGTAAGGTGTCGCCACCGGAGTCAGCGTTGGCTCCGACCCTGTGTTATTTTTATAAGAGTTTCTTTTATTTCCAACCCATCATCTCTTCGGAGCGGTATTGAATAACGTCAAATACGCTTACCTGTTAACTTGACGGCTGCCCCCTTCGCCCAGAGCTCCGCCGCGCGGAAGGCGGCGCCGAGGAGAGCTGCGTTCGCGTGCTGCTCCTGATAACAAAGAGCTGGACTTTAATAACGACTAGGTGATTGTATATTAAAAGCTAGATATTTACTGGGGGTAGGTCTCTGTTGCTACAGACCATCTAGGTGCCGCCAAATATTAGTGTGACTGTAATGTTACAGTTTGTATTTTATTATTACAGTTAAGATGGTATACACCACACCACATTGCGCTCGTCTTCTTGAGAGGTAAGATGTCAAGTCTCGTTACCCCAGTAATTTCACTAGCTTATAACGCCCTTCAAACCGGAACACAGTAATGTTTGCACACTACTGTTTGGAGGTAAAAATCTTTGTTCCGGCGTGTGTGAGCTGTCTCAGGAATATAAGAAAATGTACCAGCACCGACCTGCACGTAGACGGGCGTGTTGAACACGTCCGCGAAGATCTGCAGCAGCTCCCGGTTGACGGACGCGCCGCCCGTCGCGATCACGCGCGACGACGAGTCTACGGCGGAAGATAAAATATTTATAAAAGAAACCACAATGATAGTTAACTAGAAGAAATAAAGTTTAAATAAATAAAAGAAACAAATAAAAAATATATAATGTATGTATACAACTTCTCTGTTTGAATCAAATATTATTAAATTATTCATTTAAATTTTTTTAGAGCCATTTTAGAGATTAGCCGGAACAAACAGACAGGCAGACAAAAATTGTTTTGGTATAAGTATCGTGTTTGGATGTATCCAGATGCACTTAGCAATAAGCGGTTATTTTAATATTACAAATAGACACCAATTTTATTTATGTGTATAGATGAGCTGAGGCAGTGGCAATGACGGCTAAAGACGTCAAATTTCAACAAAGGTAAAATAAGATTTATTACTCCCTAAAATTAAGACGTATCAGTATTGTGTCATGTATGGGGAAGATGAGCGCAATGTAAACATCCTAACTAGCGTCTCATTGTTCTAGTTTAGTAGCTACGTTGTAATAGATGGTGAGTTCTCTCACCGAGCTGGAAGCCCATGTCCTCGGCGTGGGCTCTGCGGGCGAGCGCCTGCCCCTCTAGCAGGGCGCGCGCCTCGAACTGGTTCGCCGGGCGCTCCAAGCTCCTGCCGCTGCCGTCCACCACCCACCGGCCGGGTGCTGCGCGCGGCACTATCTCCGCTGTATCATAGTAGATGCCTGGCGAAACAATATTAATAAATAAATGTGTTTTGATTTAAAAAAAAATTAAAATCTCAATGTCTCGCTTGTCTCACATATCCACTTTCTATCCTACCCATCCAAATATCATGAAAAATAATGAAATGATAAATAATTTCATGCAAATTTCAACTTTCCAACTTTCCTTTTATTTCCTTAAACAGCTTACTGAGATCGACAAGGAGTATACCAGGTGAGACAAGTACATAAAACAAAGGGTGTCACCAGCTGATAGATTTTCCACTACAAGACACGAACATTCCACAAAAATACTAACCCTCACTGGACTAGACCTTACCCATGTATCCCATATTGCCCCTGACGGTGGCCCGCAAAAGTTCGCTGAAGGCTTCCCAGCTGTTGCCGACTAAGCGGTCCCGGTGGTTCTGTCTCGTTAGGGAGCCGTTGGCGAAGCACAAGAGGGCCATGTACGGGGCGTCTTCAGTCGGCCCCACCAGGATGTGACCAGCAGGTGGCGCGCGCGGCGCTGACAGACCCAGCAGTAGAGTGTCACTCGTACCCAGACTTAGACCGACCCATCCAGACCGAAGACGAAGACCTGGTGGGAATGATAAATATTAACAAAAAATAAATGGCCTTAACTTGATATTTGAGAGACGGCTCCAAATCCCAACAGGGGCAACATTAAGTGTATAATTTAAAAAAAAAAAATAAAAATCATAAATTAAAAAAAAAATAAAAATTTTTTTTTTCTAAATTATTTTTCTTTATATAATTTTCTTGAAGGTGTTTAAAAAAAATTCTTTGTAAATCGATTTGTAAAATCGATACATTTACAATATTTACATTCAACTTGATAAGAGGCACTACATTTAATATGCATTACAGATAAATTTCTTCACAGATAAGGCTAAGCACCACTTGGTATTATCAGCAAATTGGAATAAAATTCTCCGACACTCGAGTTTGTGTGCAATCGTGTCGCGTTATCGAAAAGAAATCTTTGGGAATAGAAGAACAAATTACCTAACAAAAATATATAACAGAATTATAAGATTATTTTAAAAGAACTTTATTAATTACAACCACTTCTGATAGGTCTCTCGTTTTTAATAATTGCCATATTGGTGGTAGGTCTCTGTTGCTAGTGACCGTCTAATCCGTAATATACAACATTACTGTGTTCCAGTTTGAAGGTATAACGAGATTTATGTCTCAAGGCGACGAGAACAATGTGTTATCATCTTAACCAGCGAGCTATGACCCATGAGTGACCGTGTCTCTTACCATCAGGTGAATGAACAGCTGCTCTAGTCTCTTCTTTTATTAAAAACAGATGCATTTTCAAATTTTAATATGTGATCTTGTTACATTTTATTATTGCTAATGAAATATTTAATGTTAACTAACAATTGATGTTCCCGCTGTGTGGACACAAAGCCTTTTCACCGTTCTTGCTAAGAGTTTGGGGAATCATTAATTAAATGTAATCTTTACCAATAAATTAAATTTGTAAATTTAAACGTCAACTTGTTACTACAAGGTGAGCCAAAAGATTTCACCTTATTGGAAGTCCAAATTGAATCACCAAATTGTGGCGGCGCCCATTTGGCCGATATCATCATCTAGACTTGAACAATAAAGTTCTAAAGGTTCAAATAAACATAATCAAAAAACAGAATCAAAGTTTTTCATTTAAAAAAAAATGAGAGCCCAACGACAAGGGATGACTTCTTTTGGCCCACCTTGTTATAATATAATTCTATATGTTTTATATCTATATATAAATATCTAAAACCAAATTAACTCTTATTCTCTTACTCTTAAATATTATTTAATACTGAGAGAGAAAGAAAGAGAGATAGACTCTGATCAGTTCAATTAAATTGAAAAGAGATAAATTAATTTTGATTGGCACTAATAATATTATAAACTGAATATAAACTACACGTAATTACTTCTTGTGGTATTGTAGTACTCACCAGCTAATGCCGAGCAGTTGTCACCGGTGAAAGCTGCAACTTTGCAATCGGATTTGAACCCGTAACGTTGAACGTAGTACGGAGATATGTTGCCCAGTATTGTATCGGTTGGTGTCGGGGATCCCAATTTACTTTCCAACGTCTCATCACCACATGCCTGTATATTTCTTTTTATTATAATAGAATAAATGAAAAGAAAACATTTAATAAATGCTATGATTGATCAGTTTTTAAGAACCTGTCGAAAAGGCACTGGTTCAAATCTTATTAAGCATGATCATAAAATTAAAGAAAAGATCATTATAAAATGACTAATTTCAGAGCATCTTTTCCCCAAGCTAAGTTATAAGTGGAAGGAGTAGGTCTCAGGTAAGGATAAGGAATAGACATTCCCAGTAGTGGAAACAATTGGTGGTTGTTATGTAAGCAGAGTTCTTAGAAATATTTGATACAAAAAAAATGCTTATGGTTAATTTTTATTTAATTTCTGATGTAAAATTTTTACAAAACAGTTTTGATTATGTTCTCTATAATATTATACTCTCTAAAAAATATTTTAGTTATGAATGCTTACCTTCAGTGCTTTCTCACACCATTTCTTAGTATGTATGTCTAGGAGATTCATTCCGGAGCCGTCAGACAAGTCAATAGGTGCTATCTTGCCCAAGAACAGTGAGCATGCAAACGATGAGACAAGAGATATTCTTTCGGTTGCCTGGTACGCCCTCAGTCTGCTGCGGTACATTTTCCGGATTTGCGAACCCGTAAAACGTTCATACGCCCGCGATCCAGTTATGTTGGCAAGTTGCTGAAACATTTTTTATCTTGTGACTTTACAATAATATATTGGTCCTTCAAACCGGATAAAGGGTGAATAATTTAAAAACAGATAACATTTACAATTCTTAACTATCTATGTGTACAACATACAACAGACATTTTTCTTATTCGGATGTTCACCTACTCTAAGGAGATTCGCCAGCTAGCAGTTATTGGCGTTTGTTAGGATGATTAACACTACACCACACTGAACTCGTCATCAATGATAAAATGATTCATCACAAGTTGATCAAAATTGAAAATCCTATTTTGTATATATTATGACGAGATAACAAACACGCCTCTCACCTCTGGTCCTCCAACAGCCTCCTCAAGTGCCCTGCAGTCTGCAGTCGTACTGGAGTCCATCCATACTGGAGAGTCCGCAACAAATGATGTTGCCAGCTGAGTATGTATAAATTCTTCAGGTAACAGATTGCCGAGTTTCTCATCTGATCCTTTCGCCCACCATACAGAGCCATGTTGCTATAAAGATATGAAATTATATTTTAGCCTTACAATGAAGTAATTCTCTTAATTATATAAGGTATGATTAACTCCAGTTAAGTTTAATCCAGTTAAATAAAAAATCTATTATTATTTACACCGCCATAACTTTTTTTCAACTGATGATTTGTGTGCTTGTTATTTTTACTGGAGGGAAGTCAAGCCTGCCTTTCAATTTCATGCTTGTGTAAAAGTGGGTGATCACTGCCTCTCACACACTGCCATGTATTATTTGCTTACAGAGATTAACTACTTTTTATAATTTTTTTTTACATAGATCCAGATATTTTCTCTCGTATCACCCATTCACTTTTATTATCATAGTAAATTTCCAAATTATGATTAGCGTTTGATGTTTTTAGAGTGCATAAGATAAAGGATAGCTGATATAGAGAAATACTTGTAATCTAATCATGTATTAAATTATATATAATAACTACAGATTGTCTTGTTGTATTACTTGGACAATACCTGTGCAGCACCAGAGAGTGCCTCAATAGCAGAGAAGTCCACACCAGCCACCACAAGTCGGTCCAAAACCATGTCAAGGGCTTTCACCCACAGCAGTGGTGGTGCTGTCACCTCTCCTCTTTCCCCACGTACCACACCTCCGAATGTCCTTTAAAATATTTTCTGATTAAATCTAAACTATTTGCCGGAATAATGAAACTTTTTAACTCTTCAGAAGATATAACGAAATTCTTTAGTCTTATCTACAAATTATTACAATGTATTACATGCCACATATAAAACATATCAATAAAAAAAATACATTGTTAACTATTTTAAAAACTTTTATATATTATAATGTTAATGTTTATAGTAGTTTAAAATAATCATGTTCCTAGTTCATAAGATAATTATTCTATCATATTTTAATGTATATAGTATAGTATTGGGAATATCTTATTATAAAAAAGTATTGAATTTTCTTTAAAAATAGCTGTTAAGTGTTAAACAAATAAATTTATATCCATTTCCTTCATATGTAATTTAAGACTGAAGGATTACACATAAAAATATTGTTATTAATAAATATTTAAAAATAATGATAATAATGAACAAAAGTTAAATACCTGAATTCTGGTAAATCATTATCAAATTCCACATCAGCTTCTTGTTGTACAACATAATCTTCACCAATTACCACAGCTTTTAACTGCAAAAATTCAATTAATTTAAACAATTAAAAAACATTAAGTAATACAATTAAAATGCAACTATACTGATAAAAAATGTATGAAGATATCATTATTTTAAAAAGTTTTTACTTTTAACATGCGCTCCATTCGCTTCGTACGCGAAGTTTTTTTTATTTATATGCAAAATTACGACGACCTTCTAAAGTCAATGCCAAATGAATAAATTATGTCAGTAATAGTGTTTTAATTTTAAACATAAATTAAAAATATTTTTATTAATAAGAAATATGTGAACGTGCAAAAAAAAATTACTTAATTCTATGCGAATTTAATTGGAAGTGAAATAAATTTAGTTAATACATGGTAAATAATATAAAAAACAATACATAAATGTTTTATAAACTTTATAAACGTACCCTTTGCGTACTAAAATCAAAACCCAGAAAAGTTTTTTTTCTTGTCTCTTCGATCATTTTTATATTATGACAGCGCTGTGACAACGTGCGTTTAGGAACGAAAGGCACAACTTGACTTCGTGTATCGTGACTTTATGCCGTATATAACACAGTCGTGGGAGTGCGATTTCATGCTATCATTTCTACAAAATAAAACACTCCTAAAAGTCTTTAATCAATTATATTGACCGTATGAAGTAATTTGATAAAGAAGTAACAACAAGGCCTCGGTTATCTCTAATAAAGATAACATTTATTACGTGACATCCCGATTACATATTTATATTTTATAAACAAGTCTGTACTTTTTTCAGAATCATTATTTAGACTGTTGGTTGCCTCAAATACACAAAAACTAATTAATTATGTTCACCAAGTATCGCAAAGGACTATTTAGTTATAATAACTAATCGATAGTTTTCTGTTAATTTCTTACTAATATTTATTAATAATAAAATTAATTATTTTATAATAAATTTGCATAAAAAAAATTAAAAAAACCAGACTTTGTTAATGTAAATTAATAGCTGTAGTTTAAGAATCCCTTGTAAATTTATTACGAATTATTTACATTAGGAAAAAGGCGTCATTCTGCCTTACAATTTTGGATCACACAAGTAACAGTAGATTATTATATATATGTAACTTGATCAAGTATTACTGAAATACTGGTATTATCTCCTTATCAGTAAAATTTATTTGGTTGTACGTTTTCTCATAAAAATATCTCCATTCACATGGCATCTTTTTTTTACCAGTGAAAATTGTCCAGAAATATTCCACTAATATCTGTTTAGCTTCGGCGAGAAACAATATTTTGATGCTCCCAGTATGATTCGGTCTAGACAATAATTACACGTTCGTGAACAATTAAACCGTTAAAGAATGTACGAATAAATTTTTCGTACGGTACTTTCAATTGAAAAGTAGCACAAATTCTTGTACTACTTTTCAATGAATTTTTAGTGTAAATTATTAGTATTTGCAGATTTGGGAATAATTAAAACGTTAAAAAAATTTCAAAAACAACAATGAAAAAAGTTAATGTAACAAGGTCAAGTGTTGCGATTGTGTTCTGAACGGGTTTCCCGTGACCTCCATAAATGTTAAGGACGAGCAGCGTGAGAGTTTTAGTGGGTTAAAATGTCCATACAAAACTTAATCCCCATAATGGACAGTATAACATTCCAAGATTAGATTTGATAAAATCTATTCGCCAAATTAAGAAAAATTGTTAAGTTAGGAACTTAACAAATTTTTTTAATTTGGCGGATGTTAATCCATCACTGATTTTCTACTACAGTATCTTTATGGCAGAGAGATTTTATTTCCTTAGTATTTAATAATCCATTTTTATTATTATTTAGAGTTAAAAAAATATTCAAATTCACTAATTGATATCTTTCATATTGATGTACATTACAATTATTGCAAATAATTAAACATTGTATTCCCTGATCTACTTAGTTAATGGTGATATTAATTAATAAATAAAAAACGTAATTATTTATGTGTCACAAAGGGCAAATAAAGTCCCCACGGTGTCGGCCGTTTTAAGTTTTCGGGTTACTCAGTTAAGTGACCTTTATAGAGCGCGGATGAGTCACATCATGGCTAATTAGACACATGGTGGTAGTGGTTCAGTGGTTATGGAATACTAAACAAAATATACTTAGAAAAAAATAGTATATCTGGAATACATTTTACAATACTATTGTATTTAAAAAAAAACTTCTTGGTAAGTTAACTCTGAACCAAAATTTTATTTTATATGCCTCCTTAGTACGGTTATTCACTTGATTAGTAATACTGAGGTTTCAGGTTAGAATCCGGCGGCACAACTTGTAGAGCTTGGTTGATAGTAAGAATTGTTTGTTTTTTATAATAATCTAAAGCGCCTGCTTCAATGTTTTAGCTAAATGATGTATTCGAATAATTACACAGATATTTTGTATTTTATTACATTTTGTTCATTGATCTTAATAACATTAAAAATTATAATATAAATACAGAGTTTTTTATCTGGAAAAGAATTCTAGGTGCTCCTCCTGGTTCAACTCTTTTTCCATTCTACATTCGGCATGTCGTAAATATGACTATAAAGAAATACCCCCGAGAAAAGAGCAACAGCTTCTTCTGCGGCCTTTACCGAAATACTTCCCTTGCCAATGCTAAGCGTGGAAAGTATCGGTAACCATCTCCAAATTGAGTAACAGCCACCAACGGTTTGCAGCGACCTAAAAAAAATGAAATACTAAAATTCAGCCGAGCGAAACTTATAACCATTTGGTATGCTTTAATAAAATGTGAGAATATCCCAAAATTGTCGTGAAAATACAGCATTAACATTTCGAGCATATTAATACATGACTGAAGATTTATCTAGACAACTTATTCTACTTTGTAACAAATATACATCAAAGAGGGTTGGGAATAGCTCTAGGACTCAAACGATCGTGAAGTTGCCTAAGTTCAGATATAGCGAACTGCCTTCTAAAAGTAAAACTGAAGTAATAGGCTAAGGCAAAGTTATGTGTATAACTTACAGATAAAAAAACGGATAAACAATGCCCACACAAATATGAAAAGCTAGAATATTTTTCAAAGTGATCGTAACAATTGAATGGTTAATTAGCTGCCTCCGTACTGGTAGTTTGTGTAATGTATTTGTCAATTATTAGTATGTGTTGCCAGGTGGGATGTGCGGCGGGTAATCGAACGGAAACCTACACGGGTGAACCGTCGCCCGCGCTATTTATACCCGCGACCCGCCCCACGCCTCGCCGGGGTGATGAATACGCTCCACTTAACTTACATTGCTTTTAATGAATTTCGTTAAAATCTTCATCTATTCTCGTAACTACGCACACACTTCGGTAACATTTCGAAGGGGTTTCAATATCACACAACATTAGGAAAACATAATTAAGTTACATAATAGAATACGGTGAGAGATAATATAGTAAAGTAACCAACATGTTTTAAGAAAAACAAATTTCGTGAACATTCACCAACCAACATTTGGGAAGCGTAATAGATTAATAACTGACTCTCTTTAAAAGAGAACTGTGTAGAAACAAGAAGAAAATCGTTTATTTATTTATTCAGTTATTGATAATAATTAATACTAGTAATGTAATATTCGGCTTAATAGCTTCTTTATTACTGCTCAGCATACATTATTTATTTATGTTTAAATGCATATTAGCCTCTCCCGAAGATGTCCACGGCGTCGGGCAGTGAACAACTATTGGATGATGATGAGAATGATATGTATAAGTAAACATGTCTTGGTTTAATTCTTAATTGTAAAATTTTACCATCCAGATTTTAACATTTATACATTGGATCAAGTTACATTCAAAGAAAAATAAAATCTTTGACAGCTACAATGTCACGCATAGAGACGAAGATATACCTTATAGTACCTTCTTTGTTAATTGAGAGGTAAAGGGTATTACTGTTTTATGGGCCCTTTGTAACAAACAATCACCAAAACTTTTATAAAAATAAAATTTTAATTCCAACAATAGTTAACATTCTTAATTATTTGTTATTAAATATTATTAATATTCTCAAGAGAACGTTTTTAAAAGATCGCTCTCGTCCCCACACTAAGGAATACAAGTTAAGGTGAAAGAGAACCCAGCTTTTTGTTAAAAGAAATGATACATGAAAGTCTATTTTAAAACCCTCTCTCGATAATTGCTAAAAGTGAAATACGAAGGGTCCAGGATTCTTTGGTCAAAGGTGTTCATTGGCGCACATACACAATAGCAGAATGCAATCGCTGCTTTCAGATAAAACACCTCAAGTCTCTTTACCCCAGTGGTTTTCTAGTTACAATGCTTAGCGGTAAGAAAGTTGTGCGAACTTTATTGTATCTAGCAAAAGAAATAACCCTCAGCAAAATTTGAAAAAGATATTTATTTCTGAATGGAGTAGAAATAATTTAAGTCAGCTATCTGTTACACTTTGTAGTATCAACTTCAACTGTAAAAAAAATTACAAACTGAGCGTAATACTTGAAAAACGGTAAAGTTAAAATGATAAACACGAATTGGCGCACAGTTGATATTACACATTGATTTTATGAATAATTAAATATATACAGTGGTTTTAAAGCGGACATAACTTATATCTGTTAAGAAAAAAAAAACTTTATTTCTGTATTTACGGCCGAGGTGCGTTTTACGGCGCAGACGAAATAATTAACACGTATTGCGTGAAATGTTTAATTCGTAAAAAATAATTGGCATTAGTGTAGTTTTATGATGTGTGTAGTTATAGGAGCTGGCGTCCGTCGGTCGGGCAGATCCCCGAGGAAGCCGAGGATGCTGCGCGTCCTAATTGTAAACAACAGCTCTTTCGATTGGCCGGCGGCATGCCGGCGCGCGCTTGCGTAGGCCGGTGTCAACTTGGTAAAGCGGCTTATGATATTACATGACTGTTTATCTCACAACAAAATATATTTGGGTCATTTAATCAAAATACATTTTAAGTATTTCATTGTGTTTATTCAATTATTTATTACCGCGACGTTTCCAATGATATAACCTATAAACCCGGGACGATTTTTGTAAATCCGTAAATTATAATTTTATAAAAATGTTTACTGTTTCCTTAATTATAAAAAAAAAACATTATTGTGTTAGTTCATTAAAATTTTAGTATTTAACAGTCTTGTGTGTATAGTGCATATACATTATCACGTACTAGCATAGTAGTATAAAAAAAAAACGTACTTAATAGAAAAACTTTGTGCAATTTGAATAATTCATCATCTCTAATTTCTTATTTTTTTTAAATTATGCAGGCATAGATATTTAAGTGAGTTTAATGAAAATATTTTTGACAGTAATATTATATTTGAATTCTTGTTAATTTATTTATTTATATGAGATAATAATTAATGTTTTTATCTAAAGTAGTTTTGTTATTAGTTTTTTTTTTTAAAAAAAGCAACTATTTTCTTCTCTTCTGCATTAGGATAAGCCTGTAATGGTAGTAGTAAAAAAGTGTATCTTTATAAATAAATAAATAAAATATGAAAGGTCGTTAAATGATAATATTTTTATATTATTTTATTGACATACTACGTGATCGTATTGCCGGCACTAGTTACATCGATGGCTGGTCCAGGAGTAAGTTAGCATCGATCGTTAAGTTCAGGACGCGTTTTCAAAGTGACATCGGCCGGGGCGCGCGGGGCGGTGCGGGGCGCGCGGTGCGGGGTGCGCGCGCGGGGCGTGCGGTGCGGCGCGCGCGGTGCGGTGCGGGGGGGGGACGTTAGCGCGTGCGCGGGGCGAGTGGGGCGCGGGCGGCAGACGCGCCGCGATGGTGGGCCGCGACAGCCGCTCGGAGAGCGCGGCGCGCCCCTGGGCGCCGCGGCATGAGTAGCGCGCACGCCCGGCCCGGCCCGTGCGCCCGCCATGGCGCAGGCCGCGCCCGCGCCCCATCGCACCCATTCCTTCGCGAAGAAGACCTTCCACAAACCGACTTACTGCCATCACTGCTCCGACCTGCTGTGGGGGCTCATCGGCCAGGGCTACGGCTGCGAAGGTACGCCGCGCATGCGCGAAGTGCGCGTCGATAGCGCCGCCACGACCGCCGGCACGACCAGCGTTATGCAACGTGCCGGGCGTGGCGCACCCCCTCACCCACTTAGCACCCCCGCCCCTTCACCACCACAAGATCCTTTCAAATCCCACCCCAAGTTCTGACACCGAAACTCCAAGTAGCTTCCGGGACGTAGACTTCAATCGTGATGCAGCTCCTTCATATCGATCCGTCCGTCTAGCTCCAGGTTTTTCCGCGGGGCGGGGCGTCGCACGTCCGCCCACCTCGCTCGTGGTGAGCCCACGCTGCTGGTCGAGCCGGCCGCTCGTGGTAAGTGACCATTACTGTCGCGGAACGCCCACCGTTTCCCACACAGTTCACGTCCGCGAGAGGGAAAACATTTTACGCAGAATCTCGCCTCGCCGGTTGCTGTGTGGCGATGACGTAGGACTTCATGTTTTCCTCTTTATACTCGTATTTATTAAGTTCAGTTTGTATAATGTTGGGAATTTTGCTTTGAATTGTCCACTCTAATGCATATCACATGAACCGACTCGCAATAGTTTTTTAATATAACATTGTCGAAAACGAAATATGTGGACATTTCTGAAATATCAATTTCAAAGATATTTTCACCAAGCAATCAAAACGTTTTTATATAAATTGCTATAACGTCTATGCATAACATGTTAATTAGCAACGACAATTAGCAATTTCTCTGCCTTTCACTTTAATACGAAAATTTGCATAATACATAATAATTACTTAATTTAAATATTTCTCATAACTAGTAAATATTTTTCAACATTTACATAACACAGTTAAAGTCAAAACGATTGCGACGAAAAACATTGTTTTCGTTAGCGTTGTATTTTACTAAGTTATGTAAATTAAGTTAAGATCATCCACAGCTTACTCAGGAAAAGATTATATTTATAAAAGTTAATATAGCAATGACTTTTCAAGTCATTTTTAACAACCATTTGCAATGCCTGACCACGCCTTTACAATATCCAAACGTCTGTATGAGACAGTAATAATTTATTTATCATTACAATTTTTAAATAGAATTACAATCCGTACTCATTCTTATAAGAAATATTACTTTTCAAAATATGTAATTTTATCCAAAAAAAAAATGTTATTTAACGAATTTTATTGCGTTTATTTATTATTTCAACGGTTCGAGAGATTTACAGCAGCCATGACGAGAATACTGCGGTGATATGTCTTAGTCTCATAATTATCACGGACTAACGAAAGCTTTGCTATTAAACGCGATAAAATTTATAAAAACAGTTTTTATCAAATCTATAATATTTTCGTGTATATAATAATTCGAACAATTAAAATTTTACATACTCTGTGCATAAAAACAATCTCATGAGGACACTTTAATATTTTTATCTGTACACATTTTTAATCTGTATTTAAGCTAAAGGTGTATCAGTGAATAACTATTATAATTAATGTTTCACAAGTATAAACTAACGTAAATGAAATAATTAGATAATTTTGATTACGGTCGTGAAATAGCAACGGTTATAAAAATTTAAAGAAGTAAGATAAAGTCGTGGCTAGTCAAAGCTTTTGCCGGAGACCGTTTCAATTTTCGCCGCGGCGTTTTTTAATATTTACTCTGTGCCAGTATGAAAGGCTACACTTTGATAATTCTTAGAGTACAGAACAGTGTCTAAGCATCACCTATACCTAACTATGTCGTTACTGACGTATTTATGAAACATTAACGCAGAGATAATTTCATAATGATATTTTAGTTAAATTGACAACATAAAAATCTTATGAAATTTAGTATTTCAGAAGACATTAAAACACCCACATGTACACATCCACTAAGCGGTGATATAAAAAGAAACAGCCCTGCTAATGTGCCCACTGCTGGGACTCATGGCCTTCTCTCAAACACCATCAAGCTAGACTTGGATTATACTTCTATTATTTTATGATCCTTTGTTAATTTTTTTTAATTTATATGTATTATAAAAAATATTATTTTATAATTATAATAAAGGACTGTTTCTTTTTAACAAAATAACAGCGTTTTTATTCATACATATGAACGTTTACGCGATGTTTATACCAAAATTTAAAAAAAAATTGTCGATCTCTTTGTCCTGGGTGTTAAGAATTATAGTCTAATAATACTTTTATAAAGAATTCAGAATTCACGCTAAAAAAAATTAAACTACTAAGAAATCCGTATTTAGGTTACATTTGTCGAAAATACTAGTTTACCTTCAATACCATTTATAATCATATAAAATAAATATATACGAGCAGTACAACGTCTGCCGGGTTCAAATATTTAACAAAAATGCTTTTTGCTTCTATAAATTGAGTAGCTGTAACATATCCGGACAGCACAATGGTGCAGTGTAAACATCCTAATTAATCATATACTTTTATAGTTACACGAACGTCCTGCTCATTCATTCGCAGTTTAACTAAATCACATATCCCCGAGAATTAAGCTCATTGTAAGTTCTAAATTAAAGATTTTAAATAGCTTCTATTTTCAGATTACTTTTGTATCATCATTATCATCATCATCAGCTGATTGACGATTTTGATGATGTATTTACAAAATCAAGATGTGATTAATCGTAGCCCGTAGCACTGTCGCGTAGCGCTTTCGTAGAAAGTACGACCGTAAAGATGAACAGTAAGTTTTAAATCATCCCACTACTCTTATTAACTTTTTATTCATTGATATTCTGATATTAACTACACTAATTATAATCACCAGTTCAGCCTATTACCGGCAACCTTAATAGTCGACTATTTTCACATACTCGCGAAGCTTGTAACAGTCACAGAGAAAATTGCTGCGGTTTTCGTATATTTCTTTCAGTCGACTTTTACTACACATGATGCAATGATGATGGAGACAACCAACCTTCCAGCAGTCGATTATAACACTTATAACAATACTTATCAAGTGTACGAAAAAAAAAATGTCGATAATCATTTTAAGTTCGTTAAAATTTTGCATATTTGGTAGTTGAACGGATTTAAGTTTTTTTTTTTTTTTTGTAAATGTTTTTACGGCTCTGGATACGAGTCCTTTTGAGCGTTATGTTAATTTTAAGTGAACAGTGTTACCATGTAAACTGTTCGCTTATTTGATTAAGTAGTGTTTAAAAAATTACCAAGGTTTTTATAATAATACGAATATATAAACATTTGTGCTATTGAAGTTATTAATTTTTGTATACAAATCGTTAATGTTATTGTTCAGGCTCTTTTTCGATTCGGAACAAATTCATATTATATACTTTATTTATTATATATTCATATATTTTTGAAGAATCACCATTCTTCATTTAAATTGGATGAAGACTAGTGTATTTTGGAAATAGGTTCTTTTGATACCGAAATTTTATGAAGTGCATCCCCAATTGCCGTTTGTATGTTGAAGCTATTAATATTTCCATTTCAGAGCCTTGAGGTCTTCTGTTATAAGCTTCTGTTAAAACTATCATTTACATAAACTCAATACTTCCTCTGTTCAAGTTATATAAAGTGTATTTTTCAACGAACTTAGAATCTGCGCATCACTTTTATATGGCGGTACAAACACACTATTTTCTTTCGTCATTATTTTCTGTTCGCTCTTATTCAAAATTTCTAATGAACTCGATTAAAATATTAATGAACTTAAACGTATGTAGGTCTCTCGATTTAAGAACCCATGAAATTATGAACTGCACAAATCATTGATTACGTAACTTAAAGCTTCTCTTTATCAATTAAACTAAAAGCAACTGTTTTTACATTACAAAATTGACCTAAAGTTTGCTATAAAATATTACCAGATATCGACAGTTTAATTGTTTTTAAACGTTGAATTAATCTAGTAAATTAATGAGAGGTAATATAACGGATGCGCATGCGCATTTCTGCCATTGTTGTGTACTCAAGCAATATTCCTTATAAAACTTATACTAAAATTTATATTAGCTATTTGAAGCGCAATACGTAAATAAAAGTAATAAAATAATAAAATTTTCATTACTTATTTCTCATTACCGCTTTTTTTTTATAAATGTTTTTACGGCTCTGGATTCTCATTACCGCTACTTAACAGTGTTACCAACTACACTGTACTCTATAAGTCTATTATTTTTTTTGTAACAGAATATCTAGAACAATAGCAATGACTAAAAGTCACATTTAACAACTCAAAGTTTTTGCTTGCGATGCAAAATATTTCGCGATTGTTCATACGAACGTGGGAACTTAGAATCACAAGCCGTTTCCGAACTGACGTAATAGTGAAAAAAGAAAACTTACTCTCATTAACATTAACAATGTACATAATAACATTACCTCATATAAAAACTTCACTTTGTTTATGGTTGGAAAAGGTTTCCGATAAATTATAAGAATAGAGTAGGCTATAACAAAATGTTAATATCAGTGTTCATTTTCGTAAGGTTTTCTCCAAATCATTTGCGATTTAAATTTCCTTCGATAACCCTTAAATGTTTAGGATTTTTAATCTTTAAATAAGAGATAAAAGAGTTGCCTTCGCAGACTGTAAGAGAGTAACATCTGCAATTATATAAAAAATAAGCAATTCACTGAGTTATATAAATGTCTCTTAAAATGACAACAAAAAGCTCGCGGACAAAAGCGCAGTGATTGCATTAACTTAGATGAGAAAACGGGCTTTATTCAAGTTTCCATTCACTCGCGACAACAGAAAATGATAATAACATTCATTATACCACCCGGCCCACGTATCTCGACACGTCAAGTTGACGTTGACAGCGCATAGAGTATAGACAATGGCCGCCCACGCTTCCGTCTCCGGCGCTCAGACGGTAGCACGGACAAAGATAACGCGCGTGGAGCCCATTGCCTTTGTTACCTGCAAACACAAAATAAAAGTTTATGAATAGTAAATTGATTTTATGTTGAATTTATATACACGTTTAATTCTTTTACGATTATTTTAATAATAAGCGGCAAAGACAGCCCGCAATAAATTACTTGTTTTGTATTTAGGATGATTTTTATGAAAATACTTACCCTTAAAAAAATTTACAAACGCTCTCTCTCTCTTTTGCTAGCTGTGTCCTGTATAATATTGAAGTCATCCTTCACAATTTTCTTTTCCACTTGGCTCTGTTCTCAACCTCTTTATAAAATACTGAACACTCCCTTGCAATTCTTTTGATAAACAGTAATTATTGCATAACTTTTCTTTGACTTAGAGATAACTAAAACAATGAATAAATTCGTTATATTTATAAAAGAATAGCATATACAATTTAATTAAATTTAGGGTGTTTCACTTTTCGAAACATTCGTTAAACGCATAAATTATAACTAAAGAAAGTTTCTATTAGTAACTACAATAAACAGCCCACAACCTTCCCACTGTTGGGACTCAATGCTTTCTGTTAAATGGAAAGCGTTCAAGCTATTTTAATTGTTTGCCTTTTTATTACTTTAATTATTTATATTAAGATGCATGATCTTAATTCTTATTTTAAGACGTATTTCCTCATGACTGAGGGTCGTGGTCATCATGTGTAATGAAACACACGACGACTTACTTGTCAGTTATAATGGAGTGGTGTTGCCATTGCCTTCTCCATTTCACATACTAGTGCGAGCACGGATGGTAATGACATAGATATGCAGGTTTCCTCGCGATGTTTTCCTTCACCGACAAAGCGCGTGATATTAGTTGGTGTTATACTAAATGCACATAAATTGAAAAATTCATTGATGCACTCTTTAACATGCGAAATAATCAAATTTAAGTGCGGAATAAGCAAGTGAAAATACGAAGGCCATAACAACTGTTCCGCACGAAACAAATGATATTTATGTAATACTTTCAGCGATTACTATATTTAGATCTCCTTGTTCTTACAAAAATCGAAAACACCGAGTGTCCGGGACGCGGGCGTATGTAGGCCGCGGGTGACGTCACCCGGTGTGACCTACTTATGGTGCCATTGAGTGGTGCGCGTCAATGGTGCCCTCACCGGCCGAGAACCCCCTGCGAGCGTCATCGGAGAACCGGCATCACAAACAGTAAACATCGCAAAAAATAATTACTCCTAGTACGCTGGTCGTCTAGGTACGTACCACCGCAGCTCCTTTCAACCCACAAACGGTAGTGTGTGAATATTACTGTGTTGTAGTTAGAAGGGCGCTGTAAGCTGAAATGACTAGGGTAACGAGGCTTAACACATATCTCAAGGCGAGCAATGTGCAGTGTATACCATCTTAACAAGCGCCACGTTGTCATGGGCAAGAGTATCACTTACCATCAGGTGAACGTCTCCCTGGTCAGGTCGCTGTGTCATATAAAAAAATTATTAGAATCACGTTTACCACCAGATATAAAGGCGGCAGGTCTTGCTAATTCGTATTCCACGAATTAGGTTATAACTTCTTGATAATGCGAACATCGAAGAATTGGAACTGCCTCCCGGAGTATTGCCGTTCAGATATGATGTGGGTGTATTTAAATAAATTCATTATTTCCTTCAAATAGGCAGATACATTGTCACTTCCCAACTTAACCGTTTACAACGGCATGCAAATATTATTTAAATTATGTCATCACCATTGTCAAAATAAAACTCGATAATGTTACAAACATAAATGAAGCAGCAAATAAAATAATTTATTCATTGATTATTCTTAAATAATAATGAATGTAATTAATCAGAAATATTTATTTAATTAGTCACTGTATTATAAAAACTAGTCAACGCTGTAGAAAGTATTTTCTAACAGCCACTTGCGCAGAGAGCTTTTAAATTTATTATATATCTTTGCCTTAATGTTGCTGGGTATTTTGTTATAAATTTTATTGCACATAACATAACAATTTTTTTAACTTTAGTGCTTCTGGGGGAAGTGTCAAGTATTAGTTTGTTAAGAGAAGAAATAATACAATACTCCTAAACTAGTCATCATCATTGAGTGCTATCTTTTAATTGAGAAAACTTTTTCGATTCTTTGCCATTCTTTTTACTGTGAAATAATTAAAACGTGTGCACTCTCTTCGTTGTCTTCCGGGATGCTCGATTTCCGGGTAACCTGCATTCGAGAATCAGACTAGTATGTTGTACTATCAAAAACTACATCGCCGTTTCCCATCACAACGGATCCTAGTTAACAAACAGTTAATTAGTCAACATTTTTTTTTTGTACTTTTTGTTTTTTCTTTTGTATTTGAGATGTATTATTTTTTCTTTTTTTTTTGTAATGTATTTTTGTCAATATGGATCTGGAGTCCGAAATAGAGGTTATTTATTTATTATTTATAAAAAAAAACATAGTGATTTTGAAAATTAATTTTTTAGGACCTATAATTTTTCGCTATTAATAATGAAGAAACATCAACCAGTTTCTAATAAAATGTTACCTTCAAAACAACCAGCTTATATTATATATCTGTTGCAAACTAGCTAGTCGACAGATATACTCTGTGGTTATTACTTATTAAGACGAAATTTTTTTTTTTTTGAACAAAAAACGAAACAAGCATTTAGCGACTACGGCCACGACTTAACAACATTTGTATAAAAAAACTCCTTTGTTTAATTTTATATGTTATATTTGTTAAAAAAAGAAACGGATCCCGCATAGAAACAAAAACTTTTAATGATCCCCATTAAAAACCCGCGTACAGATGTCACAATTAAAGCTGTTATAACGTTTTCACAAATGTAAAGAAAGCGCCGCCATTGTTGCGTCGCTCCGCCGGAGAGAGTGGAGCCGGTACAAAAGTACGTTTGCACCAGCGCGCTGCTTCTCAATTATTCATACCGACAGTTTTGTACAGCCAGTCCCCGGCCTTTGAAATATAAATTTGAAAAAAGCCGTTTTTGAATATAACACTGCGAAAGACAAATTAACCCGTTCAAAACTTTACTATTTTTTAAACGGAAACGTTTGACGAATTTACAATGAAGTACTTATACATATATTTCGGTCAGTAATCTAAATAATATCCATATTTAAAGTTTTGCTCTTATATTTTTTAAAATTTATACCGTTAAGTTATACGACAAGCATTCAACAAAACGGAGGCGCCATTTTCTAAAACGCGATCACTTTAACGTTACTTTATTTACAATGCTTCGTACATAGGAGATTTAGACTTTTACATTGAGTTAAAATTAAAAAACATTGTCTAAGTTTTCTACTTATTTTATTTGTTCCGATTTATATAAAAACACAACATGAACTTTACATAAATTAAAAATCACATTCACTTACGTACCAGGATAAAATCAAGACCGTCTCGTCTACTCCCGATGCTAAACCATATGAGAAGAACTTTCTTAAATACTACCAAAGTATTGCACCTCTCAAACATGTCAACAAAAAGCGAACAGTACGCGTACACATACGTCCAGTCCGACATGATTATGTAGGTCACACACAATGCCTCTATTTATATCAAGTAAAACTAAAATAACACGCAGGTATTCCTGTACGCACGGACGGAAATAAACGCACTATACGCGTAATAGTAGTTCTGTCTGTTAGTATCGCACAGTTCGACCCTCGGCCGGTTTAATTGCGAGCGTGAAATTTATTTTACGGCACTAATAAAAAAAAATCATTCCTATTTACTTTTTTCAATAGAGACCAGCAGGATTTATATCATCCAATAAAAGTCCACAGCTGGACACGAACTCGTAAAGAATTTTAAAACATAATAATTTTTCATAATACAAATTGGGGCAAAGATCACGATGACATAGATCTCCATAGTATTTTTTTTAAACATCTCAGTGCAATTACTTACAGTAAATGCATTTTTTATATTTTAATTGAACTGCCACAATTTATAAAATATAATGCATATTCTTAAACTGGGCTAATACGAATCCGAAAGTTTTTTTTTTAACTGACACTCTTCGGTTAGCTTTGCTTCGTAGCGCTTCGTAGCAAGGTCCGAAGTAATACGTAGCTTTGGATTATAATATTAAAATAAATTATTTTGATAATCCGTCACAATAAAACCAGAAAATACTTTAATTTAAATTAAACATTATATCACGTCACTGTCAATACAAAATAAGACTAAAATACTGAGTACAGATTAAAAAACAAATTAATGTTCGTCCAATATCATAGACAATGTGATGTAACCATACCGTTTGTCAAATATCATAGACAAATAATATGAATCTAAAAGGTTTTTTCTGTCTTTTATAGCAATAGTTTCAACTTTATGCCAGTTCTATGTTAGCTAATGTTCAACATGAATTCGATGTTGGATCAAATGTTGGTGCATTTGGAGCGACGACATTGATCCGGGTCACTCCAGCGCATGGAACTGTGTCGCCGCTGACGTCACCATTTCGCGAACATTCAGCGAGATTCATGTTACTGACGAAAATTGAGATGAAGTTCTTAGAGATCTTTGGATAGTTGTGTGGCTAATGATTATTCGGTAGATGGGTAGGATTTAGTGTGTTCTTTGAGAAAGATTAGCAATGGACTGCCGCGGACTGATGATGACGATAATCATCCTAAGCCGATGCACTTATGGGTTAAAGTAATATCATGTTTTTAAACAAATCCATGCTGTTATTACTATTATTAATTGATATGTAACATTTCTTTGATAATATTAAAATTGATTTTTATTTAAACAGTGATGCATAAGTTTATTAACAAGTAATTAATAATCCGAATTCAATAACATTCATATGCGATGGTGGTATTTTCGGACTGGACTAGTCTATGGAAATAATTAATTCAACAATTTATTGAATCGATTTTTATAAAAGCGCTTCTTTATAATGCACCCGTCCTAAACACAATGTTTCCATTTAAAATATTACTGTAGAGTTTGTCGTTAGACGATATTGTCTTCGGCTACATTATATGTATTAATGGCTTCAACTGCACCTTACCGTAATTTTGGTCGTGAAAAAATATTAAAAATGTAAAACTATGAAGTAAAAGTTTGCACAAACGCAGGCCCAGAGGGATTTCATCCAGGCCACTCCAGGAAGTGTGTCAGAAGTGAGAGGTGCGGGGGCAGGGTTTCCAACCCCGCAATGAATAATTCCCGTACCGCCCTTTACATGAATCTCGAATTGAACGCTACAACGTTTCATTTTTTTTATTTAACATTTATACGCCGAGTGTTTTGTGGATATATTAACAAGTTAGAAAAGATCTATTTTCAACGTTATCCCTCGATTCCAATATTCAAAATTATTTACTTACTTAACTAGTACTTTAATCTATTTTTTTAATCTAGTTCGGCAATTACGATCATGTTTGGAAGCAGTATTATGGTCTTATTGAAACGGTAGCGCGGTGTGAACGTGCTATGAGAAAGGATGAAGGTAAAAGATAATTTGGAATTGAAGTATTATAGATGAATAAGTAAGTAGAAGAAGACTAAAGATAGATAGACAGATCAATCAATGATTTGCGTTAAACCAAAACATCTAAATGAGGAACGATAGAAATTAATTGATAAGAAATACTTATTCCGCCAAGTAAGGATATAAAGTAGAAAGTCAATTACAATATATCCACAACTATGTCTACGTATCTCAATATTAAAGCGGGTGCTAAATTTAACTACCAACCGACCGTGCCGTAATCCGTTTGTGGTTATGTAAAGGATTAAATGTCCCGTGCCGGATCAGCTCCGGCTAATTGTAAAATAATCCTTTCACTAACAACTAAAAACTAATTGAGCATATTCGAATTGATCTTTGATTTTTATAAAGAATGTTGTGGAAAGAGGTTAGAAAGGCGGAATAAAAGATATGGATGGTTAGAACACCCGACGTGTCGTGGTCTTCATAAAAAAACGAAATAGAAGGAAAGATAGAAGAAAAGAAGAAGATCGTGGATTTTATGTATTGATCGGATAAATGAGAAAAACGCTGGGTATCATGAAATTAAAAAAGGCATACCTCATTAAAGTAACTGTTCACGAGCGACAGCCATCACTTAACATCAAGTGAACTGTTTGCTCGTTTGACCACTTTTCATTTAAAATAAATGCAAGAGAGTAAAAAGTCTGTGACGTTATAGATCGTAAAAGCTTATCCAGTTTTGATAATTTTTGTTTGAATTGTATATCAATCTAGTATGATCTCGAGTATGTTTATAAAAATAATACTTTCTATTGTTGGGTGTTTTTTATTTTTCGTTGAGGTTATAGGTATTCCAAAATTTTAATTTATTATTATAACTGAGCGACGTGACGAAGAAAAGTCTTCATAATATCTATGACGTTTAATTTATAAATGTAATCGGTCATAAACTTAAAAAAAAATTATGTAACAATGGTAGGCAGCGTTTAATTCTGCTGCCAGAGTGCAAACAGACACAACTGGTAATGTCTAGATAATTTTAAAGTGTTAGAGACCTACTTCAAAAGATAAATCCCGTTAATTTGCTTCGAGTAGGCTGGTTTAATTTTACGATTACACTTCATACATCAGAGGATAATGTACAAACCGGAACTTCGCGACACGTGTGCCGCAATCGCGTAAACAACACTAAATACAGTCTACAACTGTTCAGAGCGAAATGAGTATTTAATGGCACGATCTCTTTTTGTATGTTCTAAGTAACAAGACGAGCAAGACGTCCATCTAATGCAACTTGTATTTATCTTTTGATTTAAATAATGCTCCAATAATTTCAAAATCAGCAGCGTTTTTCTAATCACAACAACGGAATGTTTGTACAGTATTTTGACTGCAGAAATATGTGCAGTGTTCAGTCAGATGGTCTCTTTTAATAGAGATTTCCCACTAATGAAGTTAACGATAACTACAACGGATCCCATTCGTAAAATTATAAATACTTAGCGAGTCTTCCGTCCAGGACACGGTGTTGGTAGGTGAAAACTCATTTAAAAATGTAAACAATTCACGTCAAGTATAGTTATGATCTGGGCACAACTTTAAAAAAAAACATTATTTAAGATAACATCACACACATTTTATTTGTTAAAATGACGAGAGTGTGGTGATGTAAAGATAAAAACAGAAGTATCGCCTCGTCTCTCAAAATGTCTTACACAAAATCCTACAACTGTTACTGTTTATAAATATAATAGTATTAAATAAAACATATATAATTTGTTAGAGTAACAGACAGTGGTTAAATAGAAACGATATTTATAATATCTGTGCCCAATTCTAATGTCAAATTTGACACTCAAATTGTTTTGTTATGAACTAACGATGTGACAAAGGTAAGAGACCTGTACGGACACAAGCACACTATGATAATAAACTTAAAATCGTTTGCAATTAAGGTTTATTAATTCTTAATCGCAATCTGAGTGAAATCTAGCTTATTTAATTAATTAAGAGATTTTTTAAATTAAGCTAATTGGCAGTCTTGATGCACGAACACCAATTAGCTTTGAGTTCATTATCTTAAAACTTTTTCTCGACTTTAACACAACAGTATGATATTTTATCGGAAAATATTTTTTTAAAATACAATTTTTTAACTTGAAAGAAAACAATTATTATACTTTTTGCAATATATACATTATCTTACAACGTCGTCGTTATGCACCTAAATATATTAACTTTAACTTATACCCTAAACCTAGAAATTTAAAAATCTAATGTATTTTTTGGTTATGATACTATGTGAAAAATATAAAAACAATTTATCGTTGATTACTTAACGCAAACATGACCGTATTGAGTTACGTTATGATCATAACTAATACAGCATAGAGTGTCCATTTGCAAAATACAGAAATAATTTAATTTATATAAACAAGATAGTCGCCGGGCAAATAGTACCCGGACGATCCGTAGGAAAGCCGGCCGTATGGTAGGCCTAGATTAAGTCAAATTGGAGCGTAGAGGGCGCGCGATTGGCCAGTGCGCAGTGACGTCAATGGCGACCTCCCGCCGCGCGCCCCCCCGCGCCCCAAGGCCGCGCCTTGCCGGCGGAAAGTATAACACGATTTTCGGACGCTTTTTATTATTTCCAGCCAGTACAGCCATTCGGAAACTCGCAACGGCAAAATACTTAATATTTAAGTATTTGGCCCCTTCGAATTATTATAAAAAAAAAAAAACTGCAGAAATAGAAAATACTACGCATTTAGAATTGCAACAATAGTGTTCATCTCGGCATGACAAATATTTGTGTGATCTACAAATATTGCTTTGTATACGACAACAGCATATTTTTAAAGTCAAATTTACTGCATATGAACGGAAACCTATAACGCTATGAATTATTCACAGAAAATTTATTATTTATTAGATGTTTACGGTTTTTATCGATCTACCATATCGAACAATCGATTTAAATTATTAAAACGAGCCAACTTAAAAAATGGCAGCATTGTATTGCATGGCACATCGACTATTATTTAATCCCCAGATTATCTAAGAAAGAAAAGCTCGGTTAGCTTCTCTTGTAAGTAAAGCGGAACGGCATTGTAAGATTTTACAATTACGAAGTTCTTTGCAACAATAATTTAAAGAAGTTTAATTTTATGTGCAGGAATTTGATAATGTTTGAATTAATAAATAATCTAGTATCTGAACTAGAAAAAATGTATTACAAAAATGTCAAACAAACTATTACTACTTTTAATAGTAGTATGTAGATCATGTGATATTTTTTTAAGATTAAAACAACAAAATAATGAATTACTTTATTTGTAATAAAACACGGATAAAAATGTTACATTCCTTTCAATTCCTTCAGATTTTACTACAATACGTCTCTCTAATTAGTTCATTATCAGTAGAATCCTTTAAATTGAAACATAATTTATTTGCGTGCAGATATATCAAGGGAGACTTTCCTCCAGATAGACAACATACTTACAGGGTGAGCCCTAAACACTTCGCCAAACTCTCCGTCTAACAGCATGCTCACTGGGGCTATTATTTTCATGATGTAACATTAATTAATGTAATAAATGGCTCCATTTAAAGGCAAAGTGAAGAAACATGTACACGCACGCTATATATAGATGAGTATTTGCAGCCAGCTGACTCACGAGCCTAATTAACGCCACGCTGAGAGGTTACCGACGCACACACAGACGGAAATAAACTAACCGACGTGTACCACTGACAACTGTACGGACGTATTCGGATACGTTGCTGACAAATGCAGTTGCTTATTTAATCTGTGGAACTGCCTGACATTTGTTTTGGCGCTAAATTTCAACTAATTTTTCTATGAGAAAAAAATATTGTATCTTTGGTAACTAAGCTTTTAAGAGTTTATTTAGAGCCCAGTGCCGCATGTTGGTTGGTGGCAGGGTTTTTTCCCAATCCGCCGGGCTCACATTATATAAAATTGCGGTTTCCGTTTGTCAACATATTTCTGCCAAATAAACAGCCATATAACTATCTACGGCCTCATTAAAATTTGGTTCAAGTTAACCGATTGTAGATAAAAAAGTCTAAGCTTGGAATTATAACATTTGTTAAAAATCGGAAGTACGAAATTAAACATTGCTGTACTGAATAATGTTTACGCCACAAGTAACATGATTATGATTATTGATACTGATGATAATTTATTTTACTTAATTGTCGAGAATATGTAGGAGGTGCTATGTAATTTATTAAAAGCCTAATTTTATATCAGAAATAATATTAATAGAAATAAGTTAAAACCTTTGCTTTTAGAAAAAAAGGTATTAATGGTCTGTCCACAGGATGTTTCAATATAGTCTATGAATATGATTATTACTTTTAATCTCCAGTCTTTATATTTCACGTTGATTCTGTCTACAATTCGCATTTTTTTTGGTTATTTTAAATAAGCGAGTCGAGTTAGCGGATGTGGTGCGCATTGGTGCCGCGCGGGCTGCGAGTTGCTTAAGCAATACTACATGTTATTTATATATACGGTGACGTGCACGTTAGCAATATGTTAGCAATGGTGCGGTATAATAAGATGGATTTATGCGTATTTAACCTGTAAGAATCCAAATAATATTGGTATTTTAGTAATATTGGTAGTTCAAATTAATCGATTATTCCATTAATAAAAAAACCGTTGGTACTCTGATAGCTCGTCAATAACAGCCACTAAAAATATTTTTTCTTTACATTTAACATAATAAATATAAATTTTTTTAAAGTATTAAACGTTGAAATGTTGTAAAAATTACGATGATGCCATTACGACTCTGCCACGACTCAAAACCTCACAAGAAGTACAAAGCGATTTCTCCACCGCGTTCGCCAAATTCAAGCTGGTGTATAATATTTAGTAAATTAGGTGATAGATAATTAACAATGTTTTAATAATTAACCAAATTCAGCTCGGCGTAGTAGTGTGTGCGCACCCTAATGCGTTTCCTTGATACGCCGCGTGCCCTTCCGCCATGGAGTCGTTAGCGACGAGTGTGATAAAAATAGCAATGTTTGTTTTGCTTACAAAACGGATATTAAAAGCGACATCAAGGTGTATTTTTTTTTGATAACGTGATCTAAATAAATGTACATTCAACAACCATGAACAATATAGCTTCATACATGTTTAGTTCTAATTATAGCAATGTAAACTTATAACTTATAACGTTGAGGAAATATAATATTTTATAGAAATAATACTTGTAGCTTGACGAAATAATAGCTTGTAGTTGTATACTATACACAATTTGTTTTAAACTAATTTTCGTGTATGCAACCAAAATTTTAATAAAATCAAAAAATAGCTTTTATGTTTAATTTAACATAGATTTATTTTTATTTATATAACACATTAGAAACATTTAAATAAACATATACTTTTAGAGACTGTCTCGAAGTAGGTTGTATTGGACAGGAAACTTTTTTTTTTACTGTTACAAAATACCTGATACATAAAATATTATTTAAAATACTAAATACAAAAAGCTAATCTGTTTTTAAACTAATTTCTTTATTTATAAATGTAAATAATGTATCGTATTATATATATAATTAATTTATCGTATTTGTGAAAATGAACGTTGGTACTGTATCTATGTTCGTACCGAGAAATATTTAACGAAAACATTACAAAAAAAAACGTGTACGACATCAGAATCAGAATGAGAACCATTAATTTCTTGGACCACAGTTAAAATTCATATGTAAATATGATGAATTCGCACAACCACGTCTAAGACGAGGATATACGAAATTATTTAATTATTGATATTGGAAAGTTAAACAATCATAAGCGAAATGGTAAGTCATTTGTCAATTTATATTTGTGAGATTCCAAAAACATCGCACAAACATCACATTTCTGAATCTTTTCTTAAACTTAGATTACTACTTATTGCTACGAAATTAGATCTTTATATTACTTTTTACATGTTTGGAAATTTTCTTGTATATTTTCATAGCCATTTTGTAAGAAGCTGTACGCATAATATTATGTGTTATGTTATTATATGATTTAACGACTTTTTTTAAGAGTGTTGAATTTAATTAAATTTAACAATTAAACTGATATCAAATCCTACCAAACATCATCATCAACCGACAAAACTCCAATGTCGTCTCCATGCCTAACTACAATTCAATCCAAAATTTAATTGAACAACAGCCCTTTGTTTCCACTTTTAAGGGTCGGGATCTTCTCTCTAAAGGAAGGAGTCAAGACTATTGATCCACCACGCTGGCGAGTAAGAGTCACAATATCCACAAAAGTCCACGTTTTACATCATCGAAAGCTCAAGTTCAGTGGTTACCGAACTTGCGCTTCTTAGAGACGTATAGCATATACGACAAATAAATAAAATCGACTTACAAACTAAACTATAATTAATTTATCGTATTTGTGAAAATGAACGTTGGTACTGTATCTATGTTCGTACCGAGAAATATTTAACGAAAACATTACAAAAAAAAACGTGTACGACATCAGAATTAGAATGAGAACCATTAATTTCTTGGATAAAATTCATATTGCACACTGCCACATTAAACACAGTTAAAATTCATATGTAAATATGATGAATTCGCACAACCACGTCTAAGACGAGGATATACGAAATTATTTAATTATTGATATTGGAAAGTTAAACAATCATAAGCGAAATGGTAAGTCATTTGTCAATTTATATTTGTGAGATTCCAAAAACATCGCACAAACATCACATTTCTGAATCTTTTCTTAAACTTAGATTACTACTTATTACTACGAAATTAGATCTTTATATTACTTTTTACATGTTTGGAAATTTTCTTGTATATTTTCATAGCCATTTTGTAAGAAGCTGTACGCAAAATATTATGTGTTATGTTATTATATGATTTAACGACTTTTTTTAAGAGTGTTGAATTTAATTAAATTTAACAATTAAACTGATATCAAATCCTACCAAACATCATCATCAACCGACAAAACTCCAATGTCGTCTCCATGCCTAACTACAATTCAATCCAAAATTTAATTGAACAACAGCCCTTTGTTTCCACTTTTAAGGGTCGGGATCTTCTCTCTAAAGGAAGGAGTCAAGACTATTGATCCACCACGCTGGCGAGTAAGAGTCACAATATCCACAAAAGTCCACGTTTTACATCATCGAAAGCTCAAGTTCAGTGGTTACCGAACTTGCGCTTCTTAGAGACGTATAGCATATACGACAAATAAATAAAATCGACTTACAAACTAAACTATAATTAATTTATCGTATTTGTGAAAATGAACGTTGGTACTGTATCTATGTTCGTACCGAGAAATATTTAACGAAAACATTACAAAAAAAAAACGTGTACGACATCAGAATTAGAATGAGAACCATTAATTTCTTGGATAAAATTCATATTGCACACTGCCACATTAAACACAGTTAAAATTCATATGTAAATATGATGAATTCGCACAACCACGTCTAAGACGAGGATATACGAAATTATTTAATTATTGATATTGGAAAGTTAAACAATCATAAGCGAAATGGTAAGTCATTTGTCAATTTATATTTGTGAGATTCCAAAAACATCGCACAAACATCACATTTCTGAATCTTTTCTTAAACTTAGATTACTACTTATTACTACGAAATTAGATCTTTATATTACTTTTTACATGTTTGGAAATTTTCTTGTATATTTTCATAGCCATTTTGTAAGAAGCTGTACGCAAAATATTATGTGTTATGTTATTATATGATTTAACGACTTTTTTTAAGAGTGTTGAATTTAATTAAATTTAACAATTAAACTGATATCAAATCCTACCAAACATCATCATCAACCGACAAAACTCCAATGTCGTCTCCATGCCTAACTACAATTCAATCCAAAATTTAATTGAACAACAGCCCTTTGTTTCCACTTTTAAGGGTCGGGATCTTCTCTCTAAAGGAAGGAGTCAAGACTATTGATCCACCACGCTGGCGAGTAAGAGTCACAATATCCACAAAAGTCCACGTTTTACATCATCGAAAGCTCAAGTTCAGTGGTTACCGAACTTGCGCTTCTTAGAGACGTATAGCATATACGACAAATAAATAAAATCGACTTACAAACTAAACTATAATTATTTCAATATTTGAATATGTAGCAACAATAAAATTATTTTTTGTTAGTATCAAAATGGTTGGTCACCTGACCATCAATTGTAATGATAATCGTATGTAGAAAAAAAACTATTACTAAATACAAATAGGACAGTCTGTGAAAGTGCGTGTAATGCGATGTGTCGGTGGAGAGACGGGGCGAAGCCGCTGCGCATGCGCGCGCGTATCGATCCGTCCGCGCGCTCCGCCCGCCGCTATGTGCGTAGCCCCGACGCTGCCAATTTGCGATCGCTGCTTTTGGATGAAATTGTCGGAGAATTTTTTCTACGGCGTCGAAGTAAAAAATAAATCTACATATATATAAAAAAACCTTAAGAATTTTATTGGTCAAGTCGGGAAGATGATATCGGCCAAAAGGGCGCCACCACAATTTGGTGATTCAATTTGAGCTTCCAATAGCGTGATTTCTTTTGGCCCACCTTGTACTACAAGTATAAAATAAATCAACATATATTATTTCAGTTCACATACAATAACTGCGTCTAAATAATATATTTTATTATAAGCGTATATCTGTTGATGTCTCACATAAATTACTACGCAGGAAAAATATAATTAAAGTAAGCATTTCAATAAGTAGTAATGAGATTATACTGGTGGCAGGTCTCTTGCCGGAGAGCAGTTAGGTATTACTGCAGCCTATATTTCTGCTAGTAGTGCAAACATTAGTATATTCAGGGTTGTGATCTGCGTAACTTACCTCCAGGTAAACATCCAGCTGACAGCTAAGATCGCACAATCAAATAATAAATAATGTCGTTCTCAAATATGTTATCACAATTTTCTCATACAGACTACTGTTTGGCGGCAGTAATAGGTAGTGCGGTGGTAACTAGACAGTCACAAGATTTCATGGCATTGCTAAAAACATAACGAAAGCCGGAATAGATGAGGTTGCGGAAAAAGGCACGCAACTCCTGGCCTGGAGTTCAAAGCCAAAGTCAAGTTGTACTTTTTTTAATAAAAGTTCGTTAACGCTATCACGCAACTCGGCTTTATAACGAACTGAATACAATATCCTTTAAAATCAAAATGTTGTGGAAACTGGCTTGATTTTAAACATGTTTTAAGAACAGCTTTTGTGATCATGTAAAAATAATGATATATAATATATATTATGTGTTTTGTTACAGTTTGCAACTTCATAGTGCACGAGAGATGCGTGGGGCAAGTGGTCACGCCGTGCTGTGGGGTGGCGCCGAGCCTTATCAAAGTAAATATATCCTTTATCAATATATTAATTAAATTCAAAATTTCATTGTCATCTGTATATTCATTATACATTAATACATGATTGCAGAAAATAATAATCTTCTATCATTTCGCTTTAATTACATAGCAATAAAAACAGTAGCCACCACAATTGGTTTATGTCTTTCTGATGGGTTTGGTTAAATATTAAGCCGTTTGAACCGAAACAATCTTTAGCTCTATTACGTAAATACTATAAGAACATACAAAAAAGAATATTAAATCAAACCTTTCTCCATTTTCATATAGTAATAGGTGCGGTACTCATATTATGGTTATGTAAAAAGTAATTCTGTAATAAAATGAAATTAATAACACTTGACGTGTTCTTTCTGGGAAAGAAATAAGATGGTTAACTGATAATTTTGTACGTTGCGCCCAGAACCCGGTAGCCCACTGCTGGTCGGAGCCCGCACACCACAAACGCAAGTTCTGCACAGTGTGCCGGAAGCGGCTCGATGAACTGCCGGCTTTCCATTGTATGAGTGAGTATAAACAATTTTTATTATTCACGCATGCAAAAATCTGTATATTGCAATTAGGACTCAAGCATGGCAATAATTAAATTTTAAATGCAGTGGAACTTTCTTGCTATAAGATGATAATATTCAATTTCTACTGAACGGTGATGGAAAGCTTTACGAGCTTTTGTGTACATCCACCAATCCACACTTGACTTGTGTAATGAATGCCTTTACTCTTATCGTGAAGGAACACAACAACAGCAATCAAAAGTTTACTGCTAGATGATGATTATATCTTATATTACGCAGGGACATATAAACATCGATAAAATAGTTCTTCAGTAATTTTTAAATACACTTATTTATATTAATTTCGTATGACTGACAAGAAAGATTATAATTTAAAGTACAATTTTATTATATTTGTGTTAAATATTGAGGAATGTGGAAACTAATGCTTGCTTCTTTTTATTTCTAGTAATATATTCATGTAAAATACTAAGGATTCCTAATAACAGGACAAGTATAATTTGCAACTATTATGCTAGACGTGTACTAATTGTGTTGCCACCATTTGACTAATTAAAAATTTTTGTCATATATTCTCTATGATTCACTGTTAGCTCTCTTTCATATTATTTTGACTATAATTTTAAAAAATAAAATATGGTTTTGTAATTATTTTTTTATATATTATGCGGAAAGTAACCATTTATTAAAACCAAAAATGACGTATTTTATCGCTTTTTTTTAATATTGTTATGTAATCTTTAAGGTTTTATAATCTGTTAAAAATTTTGCATTTTGCCTCTACCGAGGTCGATTAGTTGAAAATGCTCTATGGCATTAAGTCCGCCTTTTTGTACATTTTTTATTATATGTACAAATAAAATGTTTAAATAAAAAAAAACCTAGATAAATTTAGCATAAACAAATAAAATTTTTCCATTTTAAAAAAGTGCTAGATGTTTTCTAAATTTAAGCTAATTTTAAATCAATGTATTTAATGATCATTATTTTTTGTGTGCATGTAGAAATCTGTGTTCAGTAAAAGTCATATATATCGCTTGGAAGTAAAAGTGTGTATGTTCTGTAATTTCAATCATTAAAAAAATAAATAATATTCATTTCAGACAAATGTCCACATTAAGTTAGTAAAAGTTAATAACAATATTGTACTTATAAAGTATGTTAGTATAATAATAATCATAAAAGCCTTTATTGACCGACCATAATACAATTTAACTTAAACCATTAAACACAATTTTCTAAACTTCACACTATTTATTAAAATATAAAAAAAAACATTAGCAACCATTTTGTTGGTCAGGTTGTCCTAAAGTATGTTAGTAGTAGTTAAATTGGAAATTCTGAATTTTAAAACGCTTTAACATAAATCATTTTACATGTGTTCCACCGCAAGAACATATGACCAATGGTTCCTTTTGGGGCAGCGGGGTCAGTCGGCAATTATCATTTATTTATTTAACACAGCGATGACACAATTTTTTTTTTTTTGTGATTTTATTAGCTGGTATTTACAACCTTTAGGTCAACTCTTATTTTCCATAGCATGTTCATAGACGTAATATTACGCCTATGAGCACATGCCATTAAATTGTTTTAATTGTACTCTTTAGCTATATGTTTTAATCGCGGCGGGCGAGATAATAAATCACACTTATTTTCAACATCACTATTTTTTTTATAATACATCTATGCGACGAGACGAGCAAGACGTTCACCTGATGGTAAGTGACACGCTTGCCCATGACAACGTGCTGCTAGTTAAGATGGTACACACTGCACCACATTGCGCTCGTCGCCTTGAGACATAAGGTGTTAAGTCTCGTTACCCCAGTAATTACACTAATTTTTTTTTTTTATTTAGGATAGACTAGTGCTTGACTACGATCCCACCTGATGGTAAGCGGCGATGTAATCTAGGTGGTAAAGCGCACTAGTCTAGAAGAAGCCTATTCACTCATTTTCATACAGCGCCCTTCAAACCGGAACACAGTAATGTGTGTACACTACTATTTGTCGGTTGAAATAGTGACTGCGGTGGTAGCTACCAGCAGTAAAGTTGAGTGGTGTTTAATGGATAATGTAATGTGTCAGTATGCGAGTACTACGTGCACGGCGAGTGCGTGGACTTCGCGGCGGCGGACTGCAAGGAGAACGCGACGTACTGCGCCGGCAGCGAGCCGCGCCATGTCCACCACTGGCGCGAGGGCAACCTGCCCGCCAACTCCAAGTGCGCCGCGTGCCGCCGCGCCTGCTGCTCCGCGGAGTGCCTCACCGGATACAGATGCGAGTGGTGCGGCAGCACGGTGAGTACGCATAACACAACAAACTTACTGATAACTGAACACCCTAGCCCTACACTTATAAAATTCTGTAACTAAACCCATAACAAGAAACAAAACATACAGCGTAAGTATAAAATAATGTTATATGAGGTTCAGAAATTCTTAGTCGTATTTTCTCATGACTGAGGGTCGTGGTCATCATGTGTAATGAAACACACGACGACTTACTCGGCAGTTATAATGGAATGGTGTTGCCATTGCCTTCTCCATTTCACATATTAGTGCGAGCACGGATGGTCATGATATAGATATGCAGATTTCCTCACGATGTTTTCCTTCACCGTCAAAGCACGTGATATTAGTTGGTGTTTTTATGCTAACTGCACATAAATTGAAAAATTTATTGGTGCAGACCGGATTCGTACCACTAGGTTATCACAGATATAAGGTTCAGAAATACGTATATATTAATATAGTTATATATATAACAACTTACCGATGTCAGTGTTCCCGTCCAATTACGACGTGGGTGTCTTCAAAAGAAGAGTGAATAGACTATTACAAGGTTAATGCGCTTCACCACCACAGATCGCATCACCACTTAACATCAGGTGGGGTCGCGGTCAAGCATTAACCTTTTTTCTTTAAAAAAAAATTATAACAAATTTGCATATGTAGTAAAGTGTCATAATATACTTATATTAAAGTGCAAATAGATATAGTGATAAACATAATGATATACATAGTGATCCTTAACACCGGTCGAATAGTAGGTAAGTTCATGGAGTCTAAAACTGAGCCTAACGTTAGTGACAGACTCATTTCCTATTCTCCAAAAAAACATACCTAAGGATTGACCAGTAAATCAGCTTCAAAACTGCATCCAAACTTTTTGCTCCGCCTAACATTTATTTTTAGCTAGGCTCCATCGAAACTTTAAACTTTGGGTGGTTGGCCGATAGATGAATAAAAAAAAATATTTTTATTTTAATCAGTGCCACGCCGGCTGCCGCGCTCTCATACCGGAGGAGTGCAACTTTGGGATGCTGCAGCCCATATTCCTGCCACCGTCGGCGGTCTCGATACCACGCACGGAGGTGCCGATGGAGGCAATCATCGGCGTGCACGTCCGCCCGCCGCCCTCCCAGCGCGACTTCGGATGCCGTAAGTCCTCACCACCACACCCTTACCTCCCCAGCGCAGTGCGCCGCCCGCGCCCGTGCTTTTGGCCCCACATCCGCCTCGCTGGTAAAGCTTCGCTCTCGTCGTCCGTTATCCTCTCTATTACGCTTAGGACGTATTCAAATAGCACGCCATCCACCGTAACCATTTGGTCCATTAATGTTATCTTCGGTGAGTAGGTTAGTTGAGTGCGGTTCATTACATTCGTCGCCTTCCTATTCTTCAATTATTGCTGAACTACTAATAGTTAGTTAAATTATTTAATTATATAATTAATTAGAAGTAATTTTTCAAATATCTTAGACCAACTTATGCATCATTCTTTTTTGATTATTTTCTTATTACTCATATAAAAGTACGTTATAAAATTACTGTAATTTCCCGCTATCATGTAATCGACCTCGTTGCGGGGTGTAAATAATTTCGCACATTTTCTATTTTCTTTTATTAATCTTATTAGCACACACAAAACCTTTATTATATAATAGTCACGGCAACATAAATTCTTTTGTATAATATGTAGCAATCCCCTTCAGCTCATCCACATTTATCTTTTCACGTTTCAATAGGCGACACCCGTTCAAAGCATTTCGTTTATTTTGTAAATTCACACGGCCGCCTGTCACACCGTACGGGATCAGATCCCAGTGAGGGTTCAGTTGTCGCGTTCATCTAGAGCTGATACCGGTACCGGTTCGGGTTGATAAGCTAGTTGTGGGGTCGCACGTCACGCGTGGAGGTGGGTAAGAGCGTGTGTTTGGGCAGCGCGGGAGCACCGCGGCGGATGGGGCGGCGCGAAGCTGGCGCGGTTGGCGCGGCGGCTGCTTCCGGCCGCCTGCAGCCCGCACGGCGGCGCTTCGCCCCCTTACTCGAGAGGTACTGCGCCCCCAACAGCATGAAGCTGAACCTCAGCCGAAATACATGCGCCTCATAACTTTACACCACTCGAACTCTTAAACATTATGACTTTGTAGTAATCAAGTAATATTCATACGTACACATATTCATTATTAATTTATCTCGAGTAGTGCAATGTTAATTAAAAGGCTTACGCACAATTTTTCGCTTTCTTGAACGTTTTAGGTATTGATAGTTTTTTTTACAATAAGCTGTTTATCGAAATTCATTTACGGATCGATAATGTTTGTCTATGATACAACCTCGCGTTCTTTACATGCAGTATGCAGCAGATATGTTAAAACACTGGGTTTACCGTAAACCTATGAACACAACTTCTATCAAAGGGAATCATTTTGGTTATTAATTAGCAAAACGACTGATTAGATTTCATGTAACATTAGTATTGACTTATAAAAATACTTATCCAAAAAGGCTTGATTTTACTTAAAAAAAACTATAGAAAAAGGCTTAAAGTGGTTTTAAATAATCACTCGGTAAACCTGGCTTTAAATTAATACCCATATAAATAAAGGAAGTTAAAAAACATTTACATTTTATAAAAATAACAATGTCATGGTTTTTAAATATTCAAAACTTTTTTCTTAACGAAATATTAAATAATTGATATGAAGCTATTACTAATACGTTTCGTTTAAACGATTCTGTGCTAAATAAATTGCATGCCTGAAAGCTTGCTTGCTTCTTTGTTTTTTCTATCGGATGATTATACGGCGGTGAAAATAACTACTTCTTCTTCTTCCCAATTGTTGGCATAAGCACGGTTTGTGCGTGAGCCAATGTCAAGTGTAGACGTATAAGACAAAAGAATATATAAAATAACTACTTAATAGAAACCATTCAAACAAAAGTGTTGCTATTTTTACCGGAACCTATTTTTACCAAATATTTTTTTGTCTAATAGTGTAATTAGCAACTTCGCTGTAAACTATTAATTTTAATGTATTTTTTTAAATACCAACCACAGACAATAACACGTATTCAATGAAAACTTCTTGGGTGTAGTCAGTTTTTTATTTGTTGTCTCAGCAGAACCACAAGAATACTATTAATGTAGTATTCCAACAGAAAAAAGGTAATAGATAATATATAGGTTTGACGTGTGCCGCCATAGTCATTGACATTTTTAGTCTGTGTTGCTATTGCAAAATGCTAGCTAAAAACTTTCGTGTACTGTCAAATAAGTGGTGATGTGAAAACGTTACTCTTTGAGTGCTTATACTCATGCTTTACAGGTACACGAATTTTCTACAAATCAGAGATGTAATAATTTTAATGTTATTTTAATCAACTACCGACGTTATTTAAAAATATTATTTATACCCACAAGTTTTAGGACTCTTTTTCTAATTCACAATTCTCTTTGTTAATTAACAAAATCACCACTAATTTGAAAGTAAGTTCATTATTAAACTGTAGTTCCTATTACTTGCTTTTGGGTGTTACAACGAGAGACACATGATATGTTAGATAGTATTTTACAAATGTACGTTTTAGAACATTGTCTAAGAGTTTACTGTTTGCATATGATACATTGTTATTAAATGGAATAAAAACGTGCGGAAATGTGGATTAAAAAAAAACGCTTTAATAAAAAAGGTTAATAGTTAAACTAAATGTCACTAAACCATTTTGAAATATTATGTATCTGTACAATAAAAAAAATAACGGGATTGACAAATTGCAGGGAAAGAATTTGTCCATCTTGATTCTAATATTAAATAATATAATTAATAAATAACAATTAAAATTTTACTTAAGGGTAATTACGGTAATACAGTATTTATTCAGAAAATCTCTTTTTTTTCTTTTATGGCAATTTTTTTAACTTTATGCCAGTTTCATGTGAAAAAAAAATCTATTTTATCATTGTTTAATATCTATAAACCAAGACTGTGTTGCTATCATCGAATAAACGATTTTTATTAATCTTTTAATTATAGTAGGTGAATAATTGGTTACTATGGGTAATTAGCGAGGTACTAAAAGTGTAATTATTCTTTGAATTATTTGAAATAAAAATACATGGTATTGATTTATTTAAAACTAAGAAACAACAGCGCTGTATTATTAATTACACCTCAATAATGATTAAACTATAAAAGAAGCTGAAAATCTACTCTTGTATACATTACGTTCCAATACCTGTTGCCTTCAATACAGAGTAGCCGGTGATTTAAGACCTAGGTTATTACTCAATAATAAGATTTTTCTGACAAAAAGTGTATTCGATACTAGCGCCATCTCTTAATAAGATAATTAATAACAATTTAAAAATTTCTGACGCTATCTCGTGAGAACCCGTGTGACGGATAAGATAATTGCAAAGTTTAGCCCATTTACATTAATATGAATGTGAATCAGAAATCGTAAGATTTATGATCTAAATCATAACACGTGGGTGGGTTTCGCGGGGCACTGGGGGTCGCATGTGAGCGATATGGGGTGTTGCAGCGCGCAGCATCAGCGAGGAGTTCAGCTCGGGCTGCGAGGGCCGGTCGGGCTCCGGTGGCGGCTCGACCGGAGCACCCGCGGACCAAGACCACCGGCCTGATCACAAGCAACATCGCGACCGAACACCGGACGACAGGGACGAAGGTAAACTATATAATACAGCCATAAAAATAGAAAAACAGAGAAACAAACATATGAATACGATAAATTCAACTGCAACCAATTTAAAATTTCATAATTATCCCAATCGAAATTTACTGTTCCTTCAAGTCGGGTAGTTGCGTATTTTTATTAATACCCAATGTAAATGTGTGAGTGTAATAAGTTTAGCGTATATATTTGTTTGTAATGTGTGTGTAACTTAGTTTTTTTTTGAAAGATGATTTTTTGAAGAGTGAATCTACAATCTTCGCAGATTAAATATTATTAAAAAATTCTCTGCCGTTTCAACGAAAATGTTTAAAAAATTTAAATATCAGTATTAATTACAACAACATTTGTTTGTTTTAATTTTTTTGTAAGATTTTCTAGTCCTTCGAGTCGGATTATAATGTAATATTTGATATAAAAACAGAAGTGGTCAAAGTGTACGACGGCGAGGCAGCGTGGTCTCGCCGGCTGTACCGGCCCGTAGTCGTGGGCCGCAACTGGAACGAGAGGGAGCTGGTATCAGCGGCGCTGCGGGCCTTCCACGTGGCCCGGGACCCTGACCAATTCGAACTGACGGACGCCCTCGCCGGGGATGAACCACCCCTGAAAGACCCAACACCCTTGGCGAGGGTCACGCGCTTGCCTAACAAACGGCCTGCGCTTTTCCTACGTTTCAAGTACGTTTCTATTTAATTTATACAAATTTTCACAATTGTTAGCATACATCAAATTTTTCATGACTAATCTTTGAAAATTTTAAAACATAAACACTATAATTAATAGGAAAATAAAGAAAATAGATTTCACACCAGTAGATAATTGCCGTTACTCTTTCTGTTTTCTAATGTTTGTATGATTTTCTTATTAAAGTAAAGCGTTGTTTGTGAACAGAGAGCCTGAAAGTGGCGGGGGCGAGGTGCGCGTGTACCCGGGCAGGGTGGCGGGCGCGGGCGACACCTTCGTGACGGTGGGGTGCACCGGCGAGCACGCCGTCGCGGACCTCATGGCAGCCGCGCTCGAGCGCTTCGGCCTGGACCCCGAACGCGCGGTGCACGACTACCGCTGCTCCGAGATACTGCTCGACCGCGGCGGTCAGTGCACCGCCTATCCATAACTTATATACTCCCGGACACATCTATCGGCCCACCACCCAGTGTTTAAAGTTTCGACGGTGTCTAGCTAAAAATAAATGTTAGGTGCAGCAATAAGTTTTAATGCAGTTTTAAAGCAGATTTATTGGTCAACCTTTATGAATGTGTTTTTTTTGAATTTATTTTGTAATTTCGAATTGATTTGGCCGGCAGAAGTGCTACAACTTGGGCGACAATTTCAGGCCCAGTATCCATATTTTTTTGTCAAAATCTGCTCTAAGTTTACATTTGCCTTTTTATGGAACCAATAATCGTAAACATCAATAAAAAATCCAACTTTTGCGAAATAAATAAAGTTTTCTCCATTCCTGGGTCGTTGAAAACAATGAACAGACTCGAATTTTCGTTTTTTTTTTCTTAATCCTGAATTCGAAGGGAAGTTATGGTTATGAAGGATTTCTGTGTAAACCACATCATTGGTAACTATTGTATCATATAAGTGTTATCATTATAGTATCGGAGCGTGTGCTGGAGGAAGATGAGAGGCCGTGGCGGATCGTGGTGCGGCTGGCGCGCGAGTCGGTGCGCCGCATGGAACTGGCGCGCTTCTACCTGCAGCCGCGGCGGGACCCGCACGGGCCGACGCTCGCCCTCTTCGTGGCCTCGCTACCTCCCGGCCTCTCCGAACGCAACTACGAGAACATACTCGTAGAGTTCCTCGGCACAGGTAACCTGTTCAATATTTTTTTTGACATGACAACGTCTATTAAAACGGTTTGTGTTGGGAGCCGAGCGACTGAGCGCTGGATTGTCAAAATGCAGAAAATGTCGCATAATCGTGTGAGTGGGCGTGGCTTACGTTGTATGTAGTAGTGTGTGTGATATGTGCTAGTGTAGCGAGAATTAAAATTGTATGTTCGAATAATTAAGATTTAACTTGCATTAAGGAAATGCGGAAATGAATTTAATTTGAAATAAATGTTAAAACCTGTTAGCTTATAATCGTTGTCACGCTGTAATCGTCACCCATCCACCCGGTGTTTTTTTTTTTTTTTGGAAAACAAACAGTGACAATGAACGTCTATTTTTAAATTTCTAATTATAATAACTTAGCACCATTTACACGTTTTCATATATATATATCTCTTGGTAGATCTTGCTCGTTTACACAATATTTCTTTGCAGAACGTGAGTGTGATCACTATAGCTATAATGGAGAACATATTTTAATGTTTGTTTGATTCAACTAGTTTTGGAACCAGTGCTTGCTTAAAAAATATTTCAAGGTTTTTGTCGTAGAGATGAAGTTCAGCGAGGTCAACCAATTTATTTAATACTTTTGCGGATCTATTGAAAAACGAAAATATCTTCAAAGACTTATTCATTTTTCCGAAGACTTTCTACTGCGACAACGCCTGTCAAAGCTTCGCTCTTTTTGAAACATTCACCATTATAATTTGTATTATAGAGGTAGAATAACATAAATACTTTTCTAAATTGTACAGAGAACAAGTTCACATCGATCGGCCCCATTTACTACGAGTACGGGTCCATGGTGATAACGTACGAGGACGCGAGCAAAGCCGTGCGCGCACTGTACGCGCTCCGAGAGGCCAAATATGAAGATAAACATTTATTAGGTAAGGACCGACGGAAACGCAAATGCCGGACAAAACTAATTGGTTGCAGTTCAGTGCTGAACATAGCTGAACGCAACTTAGCCACGCTCATGAGAAACTCCTCATCAATTTTAGAGTAGACACAAAAGCTCTTACTTTAATTAAGTCCCTCTGGCTTAGCTACATACTTATCTACTGCTTAGCAGTAACTATATCTCAGTCTGATAGGTTGTTTTACAGAAAAGACTTATTAATCTTGAGCTTCTTAAAAGCAGATAATATTTGTATTCTCTGTTTAGTGATGCTGCTACCAAGTATAGAACCGTCGATGGTGCCGGCTGGAGTAAAGCCGCTTTTAGTGTTCGTGAACGTCAAGTCCGGCGGCTGTCAGGGCCTGGAGCTCATCTCCTCGTTCCGGAAGCTCCTTAACCCCTACCAGGTGTTCGATCTGGAGAACGGCGGACCTTTACCTGGGTAAGTGTCATGAAACATTTTAATTGATTTCTTGAAATGGAAATGCTGATTGTACTTTGCCGATGATGATGTATACATATCTTTTATTTATTATTTTTGTGGCAGGCTTTACGTGTTCCGGCATATACCTAACTACAAGATCCTGGTGTGCGGCGGCGACGGCACCATCGGCTGGGTGCTGCAGTGCTTAGACAACGTCGGCCAGGACTCGCAGTGCTCCAACCCGCCCTGCGCCATAGTCCCACTTGGCACTGGTAACAATCAAGCCTACTACATTTACTATCTTTTTTTATACTACTATGCGACGAGACGAGCAAGACGTTCACCTGATGGTAAGTCATGCGCTTGCCCATGAGAACGTGGCGCTAGTTAAGATGGTATACACTGCACCACATTGCGCTTTTAAGTCTCGTTACCCCAGTAATTACACTAGCTACAAAATATATAACTATCTGCTTTTTATATAGTCAACATTATCATTAACCTCTTTTACGTTACGACGATAAATGCAGTTCACTTTTCAGATTAAAATAATAACTAAAATACGTGTAAATAATATTAACAAATTGAAAAGTTTAGATCATTTTTTTTAGAAAAATCTAAATTTACTCAACTTCATAAACGTCTCTTTAAAGAGCTGCAATTGAATGGGACTGTTTATTTTTTATTCAGCCCTTCATATTATATATGAAGAGCGTAACACTATTATATCATTAAATCATCATCCGGAAGACGCCAACTGCTGAGTATAGATCAATGATAACTTTACATACTTTATAATTTGTGTAATAGGTAACGATCTTGCCCGCGTGTTGCGCTGGGGCTCGGGTTACACGGGCTGCGAGGACCCGCTGTCGCTGCTGCGTGACGTCATCGAAGCTGAGGAGATCCGCCTCGACCGCTGGACGGTCGTGTTCCACCCGGAGGATAAGCAGGACGAGCCCAAGGAGCTCTCTAAGCAGCTGCCAGGTTAGTGAACCTTGACAAATAATTAATAATTCCTAAACAATGTAAAAAACGAATCCGACCAGCCCCATTAAAATAACATAACTTTGTTTTAATGACCCTAACATATCCTTATCGGATAATTCATTAAAATGAACGAAAACAACTTTACCTAAAAAAAATAATTTTCTGCTTTGTTATATTTTATTAAAATAAATGTAAAATTGAGATGAAAAATATATTATATAAATAGATATATAAAAAACGATATCGCTTTAAGTTAAGAAGGGTAGTTAGAGCGGTGCGCTCACGCTGCAGCGTCTGTGACCACAGGGTCGCAGAGCGAGGACAACTCGCAGATACTCGTCATGAACAACTACTTCGGCATCGGCATCGACGCGGACCTCTGCCTCGACTTCCACAACGCGCGCGAGGAGAACCCCAACAAGTTTAACAGCAGGTGACAAACATTTACTGGCGGTGGTCGAGTTAACAACTCACTATATAAATGTTTCAAGAAATGGTGGTAGATGTCTACTGGACGAGACAAAATGAAACTGAAGATCTTCTTTCTTATTCAGATTACACAATAAGAGTGTGTACGTAAAGATGGGCCTGCGGAAGATGGTCGGCCGGAAGATGTGCAAAGACCTACACAAGGCTGTCAAGCTGGAAGTGGACGGCAAGCTTGTGGAACTGCCCGCTGTCGAGGGCATCATCATCCTCAATATACTCAGGTATGATCAAATTAAATAAACATTTCAGAACAAAAATAAATATTAACCATCTCATCATCTGTTTTGTATAGCAGTTACGTTGTCATCACAAGACTTACTATTTACCATTGTTAGTTAACTTCGCATAGTATCAGATGTTTCTGTTCACCCCCAGCTGGGGCTCGGGCGCGAATCCGTGGGGTCCCGAGAAGGATGACCAGTTCAACAAGCCCAACCACTGGGACGGCATGCTGGAGGTGGTGGGCGTCACCGGCGTGGTGCACCTGGGGCAGATACAGTCGGGTCTCCGAGGCGCGATGCGGATAGCCCAGGTTCATAGCAATTATATTCTTATCAAAATGAAATACGCCACATATCATCAATCTTGCTTAAAACAAATTACTTTAATCTATTTTTAGAAACATCTATTCAAATATAAATTTAAGCTGCCATAGTTCTCACATTCGCACGTCACCAGTCACTGAGTTCACACCTCGCATACTGCCCAAACACGAATGTCGCGAGACTTACATTCATCTGTCTTTTATAGCGAAACGATGTTATGTCATACCCTCCCTATTTTCATTTAAGTCTTTTAAAAAGTTACATACAACTACTATTTAACTAACAAAATGTTTGTAATCACAATTATTTTTCCTCCATATCTAAGACTACATTTCTTTGCTTCTTTAAAAAAAAAAAAAAAAACTTATGAATACATCTCATTAATGTGATTTGAAATTTACGGAAAATTGATAAACGTTTTCTTTAAGATGTTACATCTCTTATATCTCACGTTACTATTAACGTCATTGAATGGAATGTTCAATAGGACCCGCCCCGATCTCCATCATCAGTTTAGAATATCGAACACGTATTTCAGGGTGGACACATAAAGATAAACTTGAAGAGCGAGATCCCGGTGCAGGTGGACGGGGAACCGTGGGTCGCAGCGCCCAGCGAGGTGGTGGTACTCAAGTCCGCCCTCAAGGTATACCACTCGCACAACTCGCATGACGCTTCTATCAGCTACCTACTTATAACCCGACTACGGTGGAAACTAAATAATAATTAAACTAAACCAATAAAATTAACGAATCCTTATTGTCTTTTTAATCTGTATTTCAAAAATTTTTACTTTTTTTCCCCGACATTTGCTATTAGGTTGCCGGTTCAGTCTCGTAGCTTGAAATTTCTTAATTTATATTTAAAAACCATTAAAAATAAAGCCCCCGCTCTTTAAACATAACCAAACAAAAAAAAAACAATTATTTATGTTTACGCCGTAGTCAGGTTATAATTACATAGATTTTGCTTTTGTAATATCTGCATTTTATGTATTTACTATCTGCAATCTACACTTTTCATAGACAATAAAATCAATTAAATTACACACGTAATAATTGCAATTTTTTAAGGCTTTTCATAGATTCTCTTAATCATTATTGTTATAATTGAAAATATGTCTCCGAATGTTTATATAGATTTTTTTACCAATTCACAAGTAGCTAACTGAATATATTCAATGAAAACGTTTCTAAATGTTTTTCTCCAATGAAAATAACTAAAACAATAGTATTTTGAGCTTCCCAAGCTTTTAATGCATAATTCGAATGAAGTTATTTAATAACAATTCATAATTTTAATTTTTGAAAGAAACACTTATTATAAATTCAAAAATAAATTATTTCTAAAATTAGTAAACAATTGGTTAGAAAATACTATTCATTTTCCCGCGCTTTAACCATCCGAGAGCAGCGCCGGCCGCGGGCGCTTTTCTCGTAATAATTATTAAGATTTTTTCAACGTTATAACGCGTTTTAATTTCGTTGTTTTCGGAATAACGAAAAAAATATATAAAAATATTCAAAAAAATATATCATTTTGTTTTTAATCGTTATAACAATTAAATTGACTCCTTAATAAATGTTACTGAAAGCTCTTTATAACATCACAGCGCGCCTTATCATGCGATTATGTTTTATCTGTTTTTTTTGTGTTATTATCTATGTGCTTGCTCAATAAACGTATATTAGCTCTGTTATTATTAATATACCTTTATGTATTTACCGCTTTATTATTATGGAAAGGTAATAATTATAATTTTATTTAAATGTGTACAACGGACGGACTCTGAGCTTTTGCTTAATATGGTATATGTATATGTACGGTTAGGTGTTTATGTGCTGTGTTTGTGGTTGCGTGTCGGGAAACGTTTTCTGGCGCTCGTCACATCGTGCCGGTCCCATCGCCCCGAGCCGGCGCTGCTCGAACAAACATTTTGCTTTATATGTCGATCAGTGAAAATGTTCGTTCAGTCCGTGCGCGGTCAGCAAGCAAAATTAAATGTACACCGGCGTAAATATATTGAGCTTGTATGTTCTTGAAATTGAACAATTAGGATTTTTTTGCCGAAACGTGGGGCTTACGTGCATTGTATAATAACGTACCGTTATACGGGACAGTTTAAGTGCTCAAATGATCCAAATTTGTCGGTATTGCCTAATAATTCAAGCAGTTTAAAAATAATTAACAAAAGTATAACTTTATGTTTTATAGAAAAATAATATATGTTATACTTATTTGCAACAATGATTAGTTTGAGTTGAATAAAACTAAAACGGAAAAGAAGCAAATAACTCAACTAGTTTCAAAAGCACGATATCATTTTAAAACAATTTCTCTATTGTAAAAGTAAATTTAATGAAGACAATAGAAAATATTTTGGAAACTGCTGCATCTCTCAATTCAATGTAATTGATGAGTCACCATTGGAGAAACGTCAAAGATGGCGGCATGGGCAAACGCATTACGGACATAGAGCTTAGAGTTAGGGCCGCGCGCGTAAGCCCCCCGGCGCGGCGCCGTGGCTGAGGTGCTGTGGCCGGCAGGCGACGATGCTGAAGAAAACGAAGCGCGGCTCGGGGTCCGCGGGCCCCGGCGGCCCGTAGCTGAGCGCGCGCTTCCGCAGGCCACGATGCTGAAGAAACGCGGCAAGGTCCGCCGCCGGAGCACCGAGCCGAGCCTGCAGCCCCCGCCGCCGCCACCGCCGCCGCCGCCGCCCGACTCCTGAATCTGGCTCAGCGAGCGCCTCATCTGACGCCGCCCCGGGCTCAGGGCCGCCGAGGCGCTCGCCACCCCCTAAACCGTAGATGTAGAAGTTACAAAAGAAAATTTGTAAATACAAATTCTTTGCAGATAATATATAATAACATAATGAACAAATAAATTTATAGACATTAGTCGTTGTTTCATTTCCGGACGGGTACAGTTCGACGATGTGTGTAATTATAATAAACATTTCATTATGTAAATATGGTTTTATTTTAATTTGGCCTGGCGTACGCCGCGCTAGGGATGTGTGAGCGCGCGACGGAGCGAACGGATGATGAAAGGGATGTAACCAAACGCTCGTTCAGTTGCCGATTAAATACTTGTGATTGTATAACGTTTTCAATGTAGATTATATATTCAATTTGTAAGCACTAGCGCCATTTGTATTAGAATCTTTTTAGTTCCTTTTTATTAATCTTGCCATTTAGTATTAAACTAATTAATTTCCGATTTATGTTATCGATGATAGTTAACTTTACAATACTTAATGCCTTGTATTTTGTGATATTGTAAATTCAATTAGCACCACTAAACTAACATAGTATATATAGATTTCTTGTAATAGTTTATAAAGACCTATAACAAAAAAAGCATCAATAGTACAAATAGGTTCTTTTTGTAATAACACAATTATGCAACAATTATTTTAATCATAAGTTAATACGCTAATGGAAGTTAAGCACGAATTGTTGTAATCATGTCTTCTGTTCTATTCTGCGATGGATTCTTTGCATTGAACTATAAATACGGGGCGGCGAATATGCTAAGACGTTTTTGTACAAAAAATCTCTCGCTTAAATAATTAACTATCTTGTATATATTACTATTGGGGTTAGGCTTATAATTCTGCCCATTAATAAATATGTAATGTTATTTAAACAAATTAGATATTTAATCTCGGAGGCGCGTAGGCCGTTACGTTTTTTATGCCAATGCATTAAGTTAAATTGTGGCATAACATAAGTTATTGTGATGTAGATAATCTCATTTGATTATATAGGTAACAGATCCGTAGGGAGTATTGATAATCGTATAACTAGTGACTTCCATGGTTCGGTAAATAAGCATTATTGTATTGCACAAATGTTTAACTCAAGAGCTCGCCGCCTCCGTGCCGGGCGTGCGCGGTTTGTTAACGAGTAACTATGAATATTAGTTAGATTAAAACAATGTAATAATAGTTAAATAACTGATTCAAATGTAATAATTTACATAACAACCAAATTGTTAAACTTTGCTATTAATAACAAATAACTAGAAGACTCTACATTACCTTCAAATAACCTTTTTTATGATATAATAATATTAATATTAGAATTTCTTTTGTACTTATAAATCTAGTCGCAACGGTTGAATTATATCTTTTGTATAAAGATATCTGTGTAATATATCTTTAACATTTGTATCAATAGTCCCCATATATTTATAAAAACAGCCATAGACGTTTAGAGATGTTTAATTTGATCAAATAGATATTTAATAAAATGATATGGTCGACACCGAGATGAAACTGTAGCTACCATAGGTTTGTTATAATTATCGTGAGATATTGTAATTAGGGGTACATTTAACAAATATGTTATTTTAAGAATGTTAATGTGTAATATAAATGTACTTTCTGTTATTGCTCCCAAATAAAATTAATGAACTAATCATTTTAGTTTCATTGTTAATTTTTCACGTCACTTAACTTTTCTACAAGTCCATCAATTTAATACTCTTGTTATACTTAACTTCTTATATTTCTTGAGACATTGGACGAGCGGGATCTGGTGCAGTGTGTACTATCCTAACTAGCGCCACATTATTACGGATAGGTGTACAACTTACTAACAGGTTACTTCGTTTAAAAAATCATCATATTTCTTAATCATAAGCACGAGATCAATGTTTAACTCTGAAAACTGGTTAATATAAGTACTCCTAATGCACAAGTTTTCCTTTTTTCAAGTTAGAAAAATATTCGCGATGTAATGTGGCCATTAACATATAAAAGGACATAATTTAATTACACATAATGTAATTAATATCACAAGTCTTTTTTTTTTAATTTTAATACTGTTGTCATAAATAAACTAAACAACAATATTATGGTTTATGTGATAAAAATTAAAGAAAACAAAAATCATTTAAAATTATATTTATGAGTCTGTATAACAAAATAATCAGAAACATTGCTCTTTTTATTAAGTGCTGATTGTATTATGTTTGGTTTGTTATAATAATAATACGTATATAATAAGTATACTAAAACAAGTATTTTTAGACAAACGAAAATTTTATTTAGAGGAACATACGTTTTATGTGTCACTGTATATTTTATTAGAGTTTGTGATTATTCCATATTCCAAGAATAAATAAGCTCTTTATTGCAAATATATTTCAATAAACCTGGCGCAGGGCCTCCGACTCCACTGTAAACTTTTATTTCATTTAAAAATTCTGGTTTCTTTATCGCGCACGCAAAAATTGTTTTTATTTGAACTTAAGATAATTTCAATTTTCTTTCTTTCCAGCGTTCAATTGAAGAAAATTTACATTTTTATCGGACACGTTAGACTTTGTGTTTAATGTCTGATTAACAATATATTTATTTTAAATCAGTAATAAAATATTTGTGTCGTTATCTTTTTTTAAATAATAATAACAGTAAATACTAAATATCTTTATTAAGCTCCAACTTCCTGTAAAATATGCGGAAATCGACGTGTTACAGGACAAACAGCTTTGTTTACCTAAATAAATTAAAACCTTTTATTTGGTTATAAAAACAGATAAAGCAACGAAAACCAGTAACGGACGTGTTAAGAATTCCTCTGAAAAAACATTGTCATTTGTTGAACTTTTATCAAAATTTAAGATGTAATAGTTATACAATATACATAGATTGAAGGTGATTAAAAACAAAACAAGTTTTGAATGATTTATTTACACCGAATCACATAAACAATTTATTATTACACAGATTCATTAAAAGTTAATTGTACTCTACACAGATACATACTTTGCATAGTTTAAAACTTTTAAGCAACTGTAAGCACATAATTCAAAAGTTATCCAATTCAATTTTGTGTCGTATAAATCAGATTTTTGTGAATATATGTCATGTGTTTTAGTTAATTAATTGTGATTAAATATATATGCAATAATTTTGTATTTCCTACCTTATGATCATAGTGACCAGAAATTATGCAATAAAAAAAAAACTTCGTAATAAACACTAATCACCTATGCGTAAATCTAAATTTAGCGTGTGCGCTTATCTCGAGAGATATAAATATTTCCTTAATTATCTCTCACTTTTAGGTAACAATAAAAAATCATCTAAGTTCATAAAAAAAAAAATAGGTTTTATTCATCATTAGCATATTTATTATTAGCAACGTTATCAAGGCCTACATATAATAAAAAATGTTGCTATAATATAAATAGATATTGATGATGAAAATAAGCATAACGATCGATAAAACTAAAACAAATACGTGTAACATTTTTCTCTTAACAACTACATGCAAGCAATTTTCTGAAAATAACATTACACTGCGCCTAGCTTCTATACCATAAAAGGTAAAAATACAAATTATATTTAACTACAGAACTCTTGCGGATTGCACCTTTTTTTTTCATTGCATTATCTGAAAAAGAAAGATCACTCTATAATCTATTCATATTTATTTCAATCTATCATTACTAAAAAGTCAAAGACGAGGATAGTTAGTAAATTTCCTTCCAGGTCGTATTTCCTCATGACTGAGGGTCGTGGTCATCATGTGTGATGAATTACACGACGACTTACTTCGCAGTTATAATGGAGTGGTGTTGCCATTGCCTTCTCCATTTCACATACTAGTGCGAGCACGGATGGTCATGACGTAGATATGCAGGTTTCCTCGCGATGTTATCCTTCATCGCCAAAGCGCGTGATATTAGTTGGTGTTATATTAACAGCGCATGAAATGAAAAATTCACTGGTGCGGGCCGGATTCGAACCCGGTACCTTCGGAGTGGAAGGCCGGCGTTCAAACCGCTAGGTTATCACGGCTTCTAAAAGTTATATAGTGGATAGTAAAGTAGATGCGTATATGAATACGTATGCGTACGTACGAGTGCGCTGCGAGCGGCGCGTGCGACTCCGCGGTGTACGCGCGCACCCTGCTGAACGCGAACGGCGGAAACTTGCTGGGCGTGAGGTCGAACTGCGTCCAGTTGTCGCGCCGCGACGACACCGCGTAGTACCGCCACGACAGCTGCCAGTTGAGACGCGTGCGCAGGTTGCGCAGCTCAAGCTCCTGACAATGTTAAATCACTTCAGCTATACACAAGTTACCTATTTATTTTTTCTACAATAGAACTGACACTCGTTCAGAATACTCCGACTCTTATATATATCCCCAGGTGGTAGATCTCTGTTGCCGGAGACCGCCTAGGTACCACCGCAGCTCCTATTTCAACCGCCAAATAGTAGTGTGCAAACATTACTGTGTTCCGGTTTGAAGGGCGCTGTAGCTAGTGTAATTACTGGGGTAACGAGAACGAGACTTAACACCTTATGTCTCAAGGCGACGAGCGCAATGTGGTGCAGTGTGTACCATCTTAACTAGTACCGCGTTGTCATGGGCAAGCGTATCACTTACCATCAGGTGAACATCTTGCTCGTCTCGTCGCATAGTAGAATAAAAAAAAATATAGGCAGATGGGAGACAGCAATGTTAGTGACAAACTTACAATGTGGGTAGCCAGATAAATCTAAATAAACCGTACCGCCAAACAAAGTCCACATTGGGCCCTCGGTCTCGGACCGGGAACTTCCGTGTTACGCAAGAAATTACCTTCCGCTACACAGAGGCATTTTACAACATTAAATACAAATCTTTAACTAATTTATATCCGAGCTAATGTTTTTATATTTCATCATAATCATCAGTGTTTATTTATCAACTGGATGCCTTGCACCAATGCAGTCCTTTACTTACATCATCCGCCCACTTCCGGCTTTTATTAGATCATCTTTTTTATTTAGCCATAAAACTCTTTTTGAATGAATTCCGGATTTCGTTGTGGCAATTGTCTTTTAGAAGTCTCCACAAATTTTCCGAAATTTCGTTACGAATGCTCACCAGATGAAATATCTGCTCCTGTTGTTCGGAAGTCTCTTTCCTTCTGTACCGGAACCTTGTATTGGTCGCTTGAGCAGGCTTCTTCTCGCTGCTCACCTTTTTTATAACTATCACAACCTAAAAAGCAATAGTAAATTAGATACAGTTTGGACAATAATTTTCTGTCTACCCTCTTATAAAAGTTGTTTATTGTTAATTAAGAAGATCTATGTGGAGATCTTTGTGGGTGACCTATATTCAGCATAAGACGTCTAATGGTTGATGATGATGACAATCAAGATCAGACGGCCGATGGGACAAGAAGTTGTTAAATGGAGATAACATTAAATTCTTTTTAATATGAATTCTGTACCTTGCTTAAAAAGTATAAACCATTATACTTCAATTAACAATAATAATTACGACGGCCTCAGTGGCGCAGCTGCTAACCACATCTGATAGCGCGTAACAAATCGCGCCGCTTTAAGCTAAAAAAAAAACCACTTGCAATGTAACAATAGGTCTCCAGTTTGGTTTTAAGACGATATCTGGTTAAGTTTAACCTACCATTAACATTAACACACAACTATGTCCACTACATTAATGAAGCTCCCTCCTTCTCCTCCTCCTATGATTTGTCACCTTGTCTCCTACAAGACGATAGTGTCCGGCCATGATGCCGAGGCTGGGCTTGACGGCTCGGTGCTTCAGCTGCGCGACGCCGGAGGCTGGCTCCTCGGCGGTCGTCCACATCAGCACAACACCGTCCGGGAAGAACCTGTACGATCCAAGGAGTACGCATCTTATTTTAAATACTTTTTTAATCCACTAAGCGATGAGACTAAAATGTGGAGCTGGTAAGAATAGTAAACACAGCACCACATTGTGCTCGACGCTTTCAGACATAAAATAGTTTTTTTCTTCTCCAAGAAACGAGGGTGACCTTTACCTGGTGGTAAGTGACACGCTTGCCCATAACAACGTGGCGGCTAGTTAAGATGTCATACACTGCACCACATTGCGCTCGTCGCCTTGAGACATGACTTAAGTCTCGTTATCCCAGTAATAACACTAGCTTACAGCGCTCTTCTAACTACAACGCAGTAATGTTTTCACACTACTGTTTGTCAGCAGAAATAGTAACTGCGGTGTTACTTGTAAATCTGTAGGTATATCTTTACCTGAGGTATCTGTAGTAGTCGACGAGAATCCAAGGACGGTAGAACTGGTCCTGGTACGAGTTCTCCCCGTGGCGCAGGTACGTCGTCTTGCTGATGTAGCAGCCGTGAAGGTGGATCCTGGGCCGCTGGATGTACATCTGCCGCCAAGAGCCGAAGCCATGCGTCCTCGGAGTGCCACACTCTATACCCCAAGTCCTGAAGCACCACAATCATTAACGAGAGATTTATATACTATTGTATATTTTCTATTAAATTTTCTATTAACTCACTTAACGCAGAGCGAGCGCCAAATGTCGGCGTCCCTCGCGGCGAGGTACAGGCCGCGGCAGGTGCCGGAGATGCGCTCCAATGTCACAGCATCCAGGTCCGCGCTCACCGCCCAGCGCAGCACCAGCTGGATCACCTCGTAAGGCAACCACGATATATGAGCCCCCTGCAAATATAACAAACAAAATTTTTTACATCACTTACAACAAAACAAATTTCCAATTTGAATGTTTTAAAATTAATGCATATTTTTTTTTCTACAAAAATAAATACATGAAAAAGTTTGTCTATTTAGAATAAATGAAATAATGTTTTTAAAAAGAAGCACATTCTCACCCGAGTAGCAACAGCTGGTTGGTACAAGGCATCTTTCCTTGAGAGAATTCGTTGCAGACGGGGCATTAACTCCTCGCCCTCTATCATTTCATCATCGCTATCAACATTCTCTACTTGTCTCACTTCCTCAACTATCGGCACCTCTAAAATCAACAGAACATAGAGATGGTAGGAGTAAACTATATTAGAGATAGTTCTCAGTACCAACTCCCAGGAACAACAGCAATACCAGAATTCATATTTAAGGAATTCAGAAGACAGCCAAATTACAGAGTAAATAGACCATGATCTTACTGCAGGCTCATCAGATCAAAGCCCAGCTTGTCTCATCGTTGTATCAAATACAAATATTACCTTTAATTAAAATAGATATCTAAGTACCTGGGGGTGTTTCAGCTCTTTGCTCCGAGTTTCCATAGAGCCTTGCCTCGACGTCGGGCATTATTTGCATAGAACGTTTGTAATACTGTATAGCTTCATACAACTTGCCGCTCCTTTCCAAATCCACACCATGAAGAAACAACTGCATTGCCTAGAAATAACAAAATGCAACCACAACTAAGTCATGACCTTTGCTTTTAATAAACAATTCTAGTTTAACATTTCCCACATCGAAATCTTACACACTCTCTATAATATTTTTATATTGAAGATTATTATTTGTATTAAAACTTACAGCAGAACCCAGAAACGGCGCAAAAATTATATTTAATAAAAAACAAATATAACCTTCTGTTCATCAGTGATAGGTTCTTCGGGCTCTAATTTGTCTTTTGGTTGAGAAGATTCCTTTTGCGGGGTTGGACTGGCTTCCAATTCTCGTTGCCACTGTTGTCTGAATGCAGTTAACTCATCATCACCATCCGTCATCTGTAATAAATTTATTAAAATAAAATTGTAAGATATTGTTGACTTTCTTTCTGTTCTAACAGTAAATTGATGCAGACAGAAAAATTTTATTTAACTAAGCAATGATATTAGACTGACTGCCAATGGGGTAGTAAGGTACTAGAGTGGCAGCTGATAGATGAAATGCTAGAAGTCACTGGAAACCACTGGATTCTTACACTACTGAGTAGTGGCTGAAATAATTGCCACAGTTGAAATAATCTCCATAATTACAGACACTAAAGGCAATGCAGAACCAAAAGTTGTGAAGATACCGGGAGGAGGCTCAGTCGTGGGCTTAATCCAGCTGATAATGCAAATAAATTATAAAACACTTACTTGGACATTGTCTAAACTAAGTTTCTCCAAAGCATCACGAGCTTTCAGGAGTTCATTTTTTAGAGAGGAAGAATCTTCCTGCTCTTCAGTAGAGGTAGATGCCTAGAATATAACAATTTTTTTGTTATTTACATTATAATTATCATTATATAGATAACAGTAACAATTACATAAACTTCAACCATATCCAATTATTCACAAAGTTATGAACAGTTCTTGACCTAGTTGATTATTTGTATATCTTTGTAACATCAACAAATTTCTTATTTTTATGGTTAGTTCAATACAAATTATTTTTAGTTAAGTCTTACAAATTAAGTAATAAAAATAATAGATACCATGTAATATGATAAAACATCTGAAGGAATAGTCACAGTGGACCTAGTAAAAAAACTGGAAACAAACCTAACTTATATTACTGATGTCAAAGACGTTTGACCAAAATAAAATAATCTTTCTTTCCGTAATAAGACCTTATGTTTTTATGTACAAATTACTTACCATTTATAAAAGTATTAGAAATTTAATTTTCTGATTTACCGCCAATGTCGTACAATATTAATCCATTTTTAACAGCATTTATTCTTGCCTAAATACAATAAATTATTATTTATAAACAGAAATTCTAATATTACCAGGAATTGGAAAACTGTTTTTCTATATACAAACGTCAACGTCGCTGTCAAATTGACAAGAAAAGTTCGTGTTATTGAGAACTGTCTTTTAGCCTCCAGAAATATTTCCAAAACTGTTCTTAAAGTGCCTCACCTTTACGTTGTAGGATGGCCATCAGATTCACGAAAACTTATCAAGATATAAAAATATTTTTCAATACTTGATACACAAAACTAGAAAATTTATTTTTATTCCAGTTCAGTAAAGAGCAAAATCAATCCTACAAAACGAAAATATTTCTAGGGACCTATACTTAACTTTTTCGGTTTTCATTGAAATATTAAGTAACTTTAATATCTTTGCCGCGAGTGAGGACTTAATGAAAGTTTCTTGAATCATAAGCTTTTTTGTCACGTTCATTGTCCCTAACTACTTCCTTTTATAATTTCTGCCTACCTGCTTTTATAAAAATGTTAACTTACTTTAATATTTTTAAGAAATTAAACTATTAGTGTTTTATAATAACGGTAATGATTATAAATGATAGTGTGCCATGTTGCATTAGATGCTGGATATTTCACGCATTACCTAAGGATCTGGTTAAGACATTTTTATCTGCTGTTACTATGATTAGCGCTACATTGTCAACTTTTTTTGAAAGAAACCATTAAACGTGAAGAAGAACTAACTGTTTTATAATTTTGTACTATTACAGGCATACAGTAAATAGTATTTAAATAATGACGTGGATATACAAAATGTTATGTATCGTAAAGAAATGTTAATTTTTTAAAATAAGATTTATCTCGGAAATTTTGGTAAATTTATACATAAAAGGAATGGACATTTAACTAACATACAACAGTCAACATGGCTTCGCAAATAGAAAAGGATATGGATTACCTAAGTATTATAATTGAATTGATATTTTACAGCAGCAGTTTTCTTAAGGCGACTCCAGCATACTGCGCCTGTCAACCTATATATATATATCAGGCATGGCGAGTATGGCAAATACTCTTTTCAAGGATGATCAGTATTCAGCAGTAAATATAAATAGCCCGAAGTTATGATAATTATATTATAATTCTTACAAATTAAAATTTAATGACTAATTAGAAGTTTCTTATCACTTATGATTTTAGTTTTAGTAAATAAAACTTATTTGTATCTTAGGTCGCAAAAGGCTTTCCTTTAGAGAAAACTTTGATGGTAAAACAGTTCTCAAAAAAATTTTCGCGGTGTCTGCTGGTCATCCCAAGACATTTCAACATTTCCGAAGCCATGCGGAAATAATAGTAGAGCGACATAGACAGTACATAGAAGGAGGGGTACATGTTATACATCCCTATAGTTTGTTCAGGTATAAAATAAATATATGACATCTTAACATAACATTGGTTAATTCTTAAGAAAACAACTGTACCATTTTTTTGTGTATTTATTTATGTTTTTAGTTTATATTGGAACAGTTTGATGACCGTTGTGAACATTGCCCACATGGTCTGTTCAACTGTTCGCCTCTGCTTTGTCTTAGAAACACCGAAGGGGCCAAAACTTCATACAATGGACTCGGTACTCCTCGGATTGTACGCAATTTGTTTACTCGACGTCTGCATCAGATTTAATATGGGGTACAGGTGCAATGAAAAAAATATCGTTGTCAATCGTCATAGAATTATATGGTAAGGGGTGAGTTAGAACTACAGATAGCTTGGTTAACAAAGAGAAAGAAGAGTTTCAGAATATCGTACATAAGCGAGATAAGAATAATTATAAAAAATACAAGAAAGAGTCTCGTGATAAGTTTGACAAATGAAACTTTAATTCATATAAAAACTAATTCTTACATATTAAATATTTAAAGTATAGATTATGCATACTACTTTAAATATGCATTTGACACTTTTTGAACCCCAGCAGACGTTTTTCTTTGGTCCTGGCAATAAGATGAAACAGAAGTATAATGTTAAAAAGTCAAGTCATTGCAACAATTTTTTCACAGGCATTACTTATGTGGCTGGTTTGTAGTCGACTTTTTTTCTGCTCTGCCCGTGGCGTACATTCTCTTAAACACGAAGCTACATACCTACAGATATCTATTGCTCGGGCATCTGATGCCGTTCCTCCGAGTTTCACGTCTACCTACCGTTGTAATGAACTTGAAACCATTATTACAGGTGAAAACCATCTACCTTCTGTGGCGCAATGTAGTAAACATAGTGAAGATTGCCTTTATATAGAAAGTAGAAACAAACTTGTAAATAGATATTATGAAATTATGTAGAAGGGAGATCGAAGTTGTGATGTTAGGAGAAAAGAGAATAATTTAATAAAAAGAAAGTAGAAATATTAACATTTTTACATCACAAACACGTTATACATATCTCCGTTTTTCTTCCAGACCTTCTCATCCTCTTACATCGTGCACCGCACAGTGCGGCACATAACCCTTTTCGTGATCTCCATTCACTGGATCAACTGCATCATTTACATTTTACCGACCCTTGGTTACTATTGTAAGTATATGTTGACACAGAATTCCCCGTTTCGTACAAATTAGGAACATATAATAAAAGGATGAGTGACGAGATAGAAAAATTGGACACCGATTCAGCGTGTGCTGTGAAAAATTGCGGAAGCTCTAATTTTCAGTGAAATTGTCGCAAATACATACAATCAACAAAAGTTCTTCTTATATTCATATATTGACTTTAACTTTGTTGTTTTCTGAGTCTACTCTCGTGATACTGTCTTCACATTTTAAATCTGCCTTCGTAACAGTACTATTTTGTACCTCTGTCAGTATTCCGGACAAGCCAGCTACAGCTTCATTGTTAATGTAAATTATGTCTAAAATTTTATAACTAACAAATGAAACTTGTGTTAAATTTTTCATGATATTGAGAGGCAAAAGGCCATAGATCGTGAAGCTGTCACGTTTACTCTCTTATGTATATAAAGCAAATTACATCAGATGATTTTAAAAATAATATCAAACGTTTAGGGAACGGCAAGATGCCCACGCAGTACACCCTATTCCTGAAGTCTACGGATGGAGATTTGTCCAAGTTCCCGTGCGCAGTTAGATACAACAAGGCTTTATTCATCACACTGTCGGCTTTGGTCGGTTAGTATAGTTACATAAACCGGTAATAAATTCCTTTACTGTTTAATAAAGCTATTGGGACAGTCTCTTTGGAAATTACTTATAACATGTTTAGTAGTTTTAAATTTAGCATTTATCCATTTTAAGTAGAAGGGCATAATTTCGAGTGACAACATAATAACAATAACAATGCCGAAATCGTCTCCCTGATTGATGTTTTAAACATAGTTATAACAGTTTTTCTTTTCTTTTGCCTCACTATTGCCTTTGATTGTATTTCAGGTGTGGATCCTTCAATGCTAAAAGTGTCAACCGCTGAAGAGTTTATCGTTTATTCTCTAATTGTCTTCTACTGTGCCATGTTCATGGTGTATACATTAGGTGCGCTATGAACATAAATTCTAATCTTAGTCTCACATAACCTTAAAGCCAACTGCTTAAAAATATATAATATTGATGTCATCCAAAATATTAAAATGTGATATTTAAATACGGAAGAGAACCTATTTACAGAGGATTAACTAATCCTTATTAATCATTTAGCATATCAGGTTTCCAGCAGTCGTCTATCAGCTGACGATGATGACTACATTGGGTATGCAATTAAAAAGACTCAATCCACTGAAAGCAGTAGTTATAAAAAAATCGCTAAATGATATGATGAACATATCAATACATTATTTAATACGGAAGTTATCATCACCATCGGACTACTGCAATACCCGATGATGCTTAGAAACGCTGCGAACCTTGAATACCACTGGTGAAAAATAATCCATCAACTACTCCACTAAAATAGTTCTGATAAGAACTTGGTAATAAGATTGACAATTATCCCAACCCTACAGATTCATATCTTTACTATTAAGTATAAAAAGAGAAAAATGGCGACCTGTATACTAATAATTTTGTAATGATTTCTTATATTTCCGCAAATGCTACACATTTATTAAAAATATTTTTTTTTAAATAATTTAGTGTAATTCACGAACAATAAATAGATGACTCCAAAGAGCAATCAGAAAACTGATACCTTGTTATTAAACAATTCAAAATTGTTGTTTCAGTTTTTCTCTTGAAGATTTACATGACCTATTACAATTCAGTGACGCGCTTCCACGGCCTCATGAACCAGATAGAAGTACGAGACTCGTTACTCGGTTTACTTTGAACCGTTCTTTTTAAAATTCAGCCTAGCACCACAATATGTCATTAGAGAATAAATCAATTGGCATTGAGTAGTGAATGTGGACCATGACGGTTATTGCTGGTAGGTCTCTGTTGCCAGAGACCGTGTAGGTACCACCGCAGCTCCTATTTCAACCACCAAAAAGTAGTGTGTAAACATCAGTGTGTTCCGGTTTGAAGGGAGTTGTGAGCTAGTGTAATTACTGGGGTAACGAGACAACACTTTGTCTCAAGGCGACGAGCGCAATGTGGTGCAGTGTATATCGTCTTAACTAGCCACATTATTATAGGCAAGCGTATCATTTACCATCAGGCGAACGTCTTGCTCGTCTCGTTGCTTTGTAGAATAAAAAAAATATGATATTCTTATATGTGTAATTACTATAGTGTAAATAATTGTAAACTGTTGTGTACTTAATCATGTTCATCATTATTTTTAATATTTCGTATTTTGTTTCGTGTTTGAATTTGCGTGCTGTGGTCTCCTATAATTAAGGTTATACTTGTTGCATGTTGTATGTGTCTCGTTGGAAGTTTTTAATATATAAATAAATAACAGGCATACATGCAGCATAAACAACTTCCGGCACAGCTGAAGAAGCGTTTGCGCGAGTTCTACAAATACATATACCAGGAGAAATACTATAAAGAGGACGACACTCTCAACTGTTTATCAGGTATCCTGTTTTCTTTATTTGGTAAAATTTTGCGATGTTTGACGGTCCGTCCATACTCTTTTCCATTTACTGACAAACACATGTGTAAAAATTCAAAGAATCGACGATCACAATGTGTTTTTATTTTCTTTCCCGCTTTTCCCCGATATTATTGTTCAGGGGTTTTTTTAAATTACTGTTTACATAATTTGCTATTATATAATATTTGTCCTTATTTCTATTATTAACTAGAGCATAATAATGTACCAAACCCCCCCCCCCCCCCCCAAAAAAAAAGCGCACTAAATATTTTTTCCTTCAAGACTAATTTAAAGACACTCCTTTTAGAAAAACGAATTAATTCGCAATTTTATAACCCTTAATTCCAGTACACAAGTCAAAGTTTCATTTCATTTCACAATTACAACCATTTATTCTTTCGTTTTATCCATCATATACACTAAATGATAAGCCATAAATTGAACCACAAGAAAATCGCTCCTAAATAAGGTGCTACCTGAAAACCAGTGCGTTTGCTCACTCGTAGCAACATTTGCACTGAACTACGGAGTCTTTTGCACCATTGCAGTACTTACAGCAATAAAATTTGTAATTATATTTATGTTAATGTGCTTTTGTGTATACTTTCTTTATAACATTGCATCTGTTTGTTTCTGTATATTTGTACTGAATGGACACATAAACCATTTATCTATCTATCTACATAATTTTTTCGAACTAATTTATTTTCTATTAACGCGTACAAACTATCAATATCTATTTTTAGCCCTGTCTCTTGTTCGATGTCATTCACAATGTGTTTATGGGCTTGCTGTATCACTTACCAACAAGGTGAACGTATTGCACGTTATTAACACACTTTAAAATAAATAAACGTGTGTTGGGTGTGCTTTGAAGTATTGATTTTTATCAACACAGTCCAGCTGCGTCACGAAATCACTCTTCACACCTGCTACAAACTTGTGAACCGGCTGCCCCTCCTGGAGGGCCAGCCGGCGGGCGTGGTGGGCGCGGTGCTGGGCTGCCTCAAACCTGAAGTGTACCTCCCCAATGACCTCGTGGTGCGGGCCGGGGACACCGGTGACTGCATGTATTTCATCGCCAACGGAACCGTCGCCGTCTACTCGTTAAAGGGAGCGGAGGTGATGAATTCCTGTTATATTAACTATCCACACAAAAATAAGGATGTTATCAAGTTGAATCGCCTGAATATTGCTTTATAACTCCTAAACAATTACATCGATACAAGCAGCGTGACGTCATCGTGCGACTTTGTGCCCGGCGATATGGGAAACGTTTAGTTGCCTTAATAAATGCTTTGTTGATAAGTAACGTCATGATTATTGTGTTATAGATTTGCCACTTGGAGGACGGCGACCACTTCGGCGAGGTGGCGCTGCTGATGGCTGACAGAAAGCGCGTCGCCACCGTTGTCTCGGTGGAGATCACACAAGTGTACCGACTCGATGCTACTGATTTTAAGTAATCACAGTGTTCTTATTAGAACTGCTCTGTAAAATTTTAAAATAACAGGAATAAAGAGATTTAACATTGATAATCATCAGAGAGTACACGTCAAGAGATTAAAACTAATATTAGTCTATTAGTTTTAGTGTAGTTATTGTATTGAAGGTGACCCATATCAACCATAATTAAAAAGAAAATTGTGTAATAGACAGATTATTAAGACGAACGCAGTGCTTTACGAGCGCCTGCAACAGTTTGCGTCGCGACGGATGCACGAGACCGTGCTGCTGGACGAGGAATTTCGCAGGCAGAGGCAAAAGGGCATAGAACTGGAGGACTCTTCTGATACATTATTAACCTGAGACCTGTGCTACTGAGCCTTATTATTCTTTATTCTGTATTATTGGAGAGAAATGTTTTCAAGTTTATTTTGTTCAGAAACAATTTTTTTTAAAGAATATTCAATAGTTTTGGAATTATAATTATTTATTATAATGTCTAGTTCTTTATAAGATACAATTTGTTGTGTAGTATGATGACTACACTACACAATTGTTTCTGACTTCTGATGCAAGGGTCTAATGTTTTGCTTAACATGCTACTTTAAAATAGATTTGTAAGAATCAATAAAAAATATGTTTTGTTTAAAAAGTGTAACAATTATATTTTCATTTAATTCCTGTTTAAGTGCACTTAATTAATATGCACTATAGCTAGAAGAAATTAGCACATAATTTTAATTAAGTTCAAATGTTATGTAGGTTTCGCTGTTATTAAATTAATCTCATGACAAATTTTCTTACTCTCCCATAATTTTTTTTTAAACTATTTAGACTTTCTTTTAACGCAACAGTTCTTTTTTTATATATTATGTGATAATGACGTGGAGGTATAATTTTTATAGATAAAGAATATTAAGAAATGGATTACCCTGTATGTTATACATGAATATTAAAAAAGGACGAAAAAATATACAGAATTGAATAATAACAAATAAAAATATGTAAGGTTATTGTGAAATATATTATTTAATATTTCTTACAATATAAAAACACCATCGGTAATCGCTTAGACATTTTTAAAGGAATGAATTCTATAAATACTTATGAACTAGTTATCAATCACACATATATCCCAACCCATAACAATAAGAATAAGACGCCAAAACCGGAAAACAGCGCCGCAACAAGTGATAGTAGTAGTTCTTTGAAGAGATCACGGGATACTTTTGTACTTGTAACTTCATACACGAAGAACCACGCCGTGAAGAATATGCCGATACCGAGGAGCAACAGTGTGAGGTGTGGAAACACAGCCGGATTTATCGGCGACGTGTATCTAACCATTGACTCGATTTCCAACTGCAAATAAAAAAAATATATCAAACACCAGTCTTATAATACAATACAAAATTATTTCAAATGGAATATTTCTTACTTACGCTCATTTTGTTGTTTTTAAATTGGAATAATCACAAGAAAACCAACTTAACACCGGCAGTAACACTAAAATCGACGTCAGAAGAATTACGAAAACGTCATGACTTCTTGTCAAGGAATGTAGACAACATAAATCGCTACAGATAAATAAATACTAACTTATATTTTATTAATCGTTATCTTGCGAAAGTGTGCATTTCGTAGAATAACATTTTATTTGGCTACATAAACAGAATTATAGTTGGTTTCGTTAACATTTGTATAAAAATATTACAGAAGATTTGAAAAGACAAACATGTGCTATGATGAAATAGCGACGAATAATCTTTTTAAAACAATCTAAGAAACGATCAATAATAACTGTATCGGACAGGTTTCACAGTACTTAAATGAACTAGAAACAATAATAAGTACGACTGATATCTTACAAAGAATATCCTTAAACATAATGCTGTTAGTTATAACAAATTTAAATAAAAAATATAATGGTTCTTTGAATTGATTATTTGCTAATGAACAAATAAAATTTGCGAATGACTCGATTAAGACGAAGGCATGATGCCTGCTAAAAATGATTAAAATTAATTACTGACATTGACATTTATTACAACTGTGACATGTCTGTCATAAATTTATCAAAGTTCACTTAAAATGTGTTTACATGTGTAAATTCATAAAATACTCGTAAACCATGTCAAATATAAACATGTCCATGCTAATATATTATAAAAATAATACCTAAAAAACTTCACAATGAATGCGAGTAACATATGTGGTCAAAATAGCGGAGGAGATACTAAACCAATAATACCAAACACTAAGGTCATATCTTACGAAGAGAAATCTGTTGGATCGACGGTATTCTTTAAATGTGAAGCATGTCCTTATATGGCTTTAGCTGAAGACGATATAAAATTCCACCTTTTCACTGTCCATCCTGACTTAGCTAAGACAAATGGCCTTGCTGATAATATTCAAATTTCTTGCCCCGGTTGTACCAGTTTTTTCGATGCAGAAGAAACCTTAAGGAATCATCTGCGCAACCACCACAAAATGGGTATAAAAGATGTGAGGAAAATGGTGAAAAGCCTAGTACAAATAGCTCTTAAAAACGCAAAATTAAAAAAGGAAGACAAGAAGACTGAACCTCCACCATCATCAGGCCCGCAGGACATGGCAGATATTAAAATACCGCAAGTTATCGAAATAGTTCCAGACACTGTTAATCCAAATAATGAATCTCTTCCAAAAGGAGTAGCTTATATATCAGTTGATGAGTTAAATAATATGAGCACACCTAACTTTGAGAAAGTCGATCCTAAGGAAGTTATACAAGGAGCTAGTATTAACATAGTCTATAGTAATGAAATCTCTGCTCAGTATGTGAATGTGTCTGATGCAGGCCCTTCAAATGCAACTTGTAATCTCATCCAAGTGTCAAGTGTTCCCCCAGATCTTATATCTTCAATACAACCTCGAATTGCAACTATCATAGACAACAAAACTCCATCTCCGCAGAATAAACAGGACAATGAACCATTGGCTCATATTAAATCTCAAATGCCAATAGTAAGTGAACCTGGGAGAGTCCTAAATTACACATACAACGACAGCAACACGACAAGTGATACAGAAAAGAAACTAATTAAGCCATGTGCTATTGGTGGCTGCTATGTACGCTTAAAAGACGAAAAGAATATGACCTATCATAGGAAATGTCATCAGAATGGTAAACTACAATGTCCGGAATGTGCAAAAATTTGTCCTGGTGTTGATCCATTGCACACACATTTGTGGAAGGTACATGCTGTGGACATGGAGTTACCAACCTGCGAGATATGTGGCTTCAAAACATATAAAAGGCATAGACTGTATAACATTCACATGAAGTGTCATGGCAAAATCAAAGCGTATACATGTAAGGCTTTTTTCTATTATTTTACAATAAATTTAAAAAAGTTTACTGAAGCACAATCTTGTTGTAACTTTGACCTTTTGAACTCGTAATCTGTTATCAATTATTATTAAAGATAAGTGCACATTTGTGCATTTGGAGTCATATTTAATTTTTTCTACTTATGTTGTTGTTTTGGAAGAAAAGTGCTTTAATAAACAGGAATTTATAACAACTAAAAAAAGTGCAGGGGTGTTTAAAAATTTCAAACTAGAAAAGAGACAAAATATCTCCTACAGGTAAACGTTTTTTTTAACAAATATTTTATTACTAGTTACTGTACCTAAGGTCAGTTTAAAGTACACAGTCTTCTTCACCATTAACAACAATACTATATTTAAATCTATTTCATTCTTTTATATATCTATATTCAATGTAGTTTAGTGTATCAATTTTATACTATAAGTTAAACAGATCTTTCAGTTCTACTTTTAAAATAGAATTTGTAATTCACTAATAGTAAATATAAATAGTGAAATTACTGGGATAACGAGACAACACCTTATGTCTCAAGACGACGAGCGTAATGTGGTGCAGTGTATACCATCTTAACCAGCGCCGCGTTGTTATGGGCGAAAGTACCACATACCATCAGGTGAAAGTGCTCGTCTCGTCGCTTCGTAGATTAACGCAATGACATCAATAAATTAGAGTTTTAGTGAATATGTAATATTAATAATAATATAATTAACGTTCTCGTATAAATGACCAATTTAATATCATTTTTATCTTTTTTGTATAAAACACCAACTAATATCACGTGCTTTGACGGTGAAGGAAAAACATCGTGAGGAAACCTGCATATCTATGTCATGACCATCCGTGCTCGCACTAGTATGTGAATGTGTCTGATGCAGGCCCATCAAATGCAACTTGTAATCTCATCCAAGTGTCAAGTGTTCCCCCAGATCTTATATCTTCAATACAACCACGAATTGCAACTATCATAGACAACAAAACTCCATCTCCACAGAATAAGCAGGACAATGAACCATTGCCTCATATAAAATCCCAAATGCCAATAGTAAGTGAATCGGGGAGAGTCCTAAATTACACATACAATGACAGCAACACGACAAGTGATACAGAAAAGAAACTAATTAAGCCATGTGCTATTGGTGGCTGCTATGTACGCTTAAAAGATGAAAAGAATATGACCTATCACAGGAAATGTCATCAGAATGGTAAACTACAATGTCCGGAATGTGCAAAAATTTGTCCTGGTGTTGATCCATTGCACACACATTTGTGGAAGGTACATGCTGTGGACATGGAGTTACCAACCTGCGAGATATGTGGCTTCAAAACATATAAAAGGCATAGACTGTATAACATTCATATGAAGTGTCATGGCAAAATCAAAGCGTATACATGTAAGGCTTTTTTCTATTATTTTACAATAAATTTAAAAAAGTTTACTGAAGCACAATCTTGTTGTAAATTGACCTTTTGAACTCGTAATCTGTTATCAATTATTATTAAAGATAAGTGCACATTTGTGCATTTGGAGTCATATTTAATTTTTTCTACTTATGTTGTTGTTTTGGAAGAAAAGTGCTTTAATAAACAGGAATTTATAACAACTAAAAAAAGTGCAGGGGTGTTTAAAAATTTCAAACTAGAAAAGAGACAAAATATCTCCTACAGCTAAACGTTTTTTTTTTTTTTTTTTTTTTTTTTTTTTTTTTTTTTACTGTAAGACTCGTTCTGTCTGTTTACTTCTTATATCCTCCCGTCACCATGGGCGATGTTAAGCATTCGAAAGTTGGATAATAAATAACATTACATGTGTTACAGGTGACAAACCATATTCATGCAATCAGTGCAGCTACCGGTCCACCGCAACTATCCCTGCAAATCGGTTACAACAATCAGCCTAATCTTCACGAGTTTTTAAACACGGCCGTGTCAATGGAGCAAAAACTCTTACAGAACAACAGCGTCAACTCCCTTCCATCTAGTCACCCCTCAATAGGAGTCAGCATGAACAATAACATTATGGGCAATTTTCCAATACGGCTACCTCCTGTTCCACAAACATTTGTCATTTAAATCCTCTTGTGACCATGTGTATTGTAACTCAAACTCAAAATGTTAGGGTAATAAATAGTTAAATATAAATAGTGAAATTACTGGGATAACGAGTCAACACCTTATGTCTCAAGACGACGAGCGTAATGTGGTGCAGTGTATACCATCTTAACTAGCACCACGTTGTCATGGGCAAGCGTATCACTTACCATCAGGTGAAAGTGCTCGTCTCGTCGCTTCGTAGATTAAAAAAAATAAACGCAATGACATCAATAAATTAGAGTTTTAGTGAATATGTAATATTAATAATAATATAATTAACGTTCTTGTATAAATGACCAATTTAATATCATTTTTATCTTTTTTGTATAAAACACCAACTAATATCACGTGCTTTGACGGTGAAGGAAAAACATCGTGAGGAAACCTGCATATCTATGTCATGACCATCCGTGGTCGCACTAGTATGTGAAATGGAGAAGGCAATGGCAACACCACTCCATTATAACTGCCAAGAGAGTCTTCGTGTGTTTCACGACACATGATGACCACGACCCTCAGTCATGAGGAAATACGACTAAGAATTATCTTTTTTATTCCTAAAGTTTTTAATTCCAGGTACAATTTGCACGAAATCATTTAAAAACGCAAACCAATTCTCGAAGCACAACTTGGTCCACAAGCGTGACTCGTCACCGGCGCAGTGTCACATATGCCAGAAGGAGTTCAGCAACGAGCGACGGTTGAGAGCTCACGTGAACACCGTACACAATAAACTGAGGCCTTTCAAGTGTTGCCATTGTGACTACACGGCAGCCCGCAAAGCGGAACTTAAATTACATTTAAGGTCTCATACAGGTATGGTTTAATAGAAAGATGGTAATACCATTTTTTTTTTTTTTTTTTTTTTTTTTTTTTTTTTTTTTACTGTAAGACTCGTTCTGTCTGTTTACTTCCTATAACCTCCCATGGGCGCTATTAAGCATTCGAAAAGTTGGATACTAAATAACATTACATGTGTTACAGGTGACAAACCGTATTCATGCAATCAGTGCAGCTACCGGTCCGCCGACCACAATGCGATGCGCCGACATAAGAAGATGCATTCCAAAGAAGGTGTATACAAATGTAAATACTGTCCGTACACCGCAATACAATCCACCATATTCACATCCCACATGATCTCGAAACACCCTAAGGTCAGCTCGAACGACGTCCACTGCTGCCCGTTTTGCCCATTCAAATCCGTCAGCAAAGAGAAGTATGTGGTACATCTAAGCACACATAGAGACAAGGAGGGAATACAGCTTCTCGTAGATATGAAGAAAGCTCAATCCAGTAAACCCAGTTGGACAATACCAAGTGATGCTGAAAAATCAAATGATAACGTAAATTTATCCACTGAACCTAACAAAGACAATAATCCGAAGACGGTGAATACTATACCAATAGAAGTATACGACTGCGATAGTTTATCCGAAAGCTTACCCCAGGATTACACTAAGAACTACTGCACTACCCCCACCAGCGACGTGCAGCCGCCGAATTACAACAGCCATGTGATGGTCACGGATCTGAGCAAGCACGAAAATAACTCCGATTGCCTGATCTCCGAGAGCTCCAACGACACATTGATCGAGAGACATCAGTACCCACCGCAACTATCCCTGCAAATCGGTTACAACAACCAGCCTAATCTTCACGAGTTTTTAAACACAGCCGTGTCAATGGAGCAAAAACTCTTACAGAATAACAGCGTCAACTCCCTTCCATCTAGTCACCCATCGATAGGAGTCAGCATGAATAATAACATTATGGGCAATTTTCCAATACGGCTACCTCCTGTTCCACAAACATCAATCCGCAACAACATAATGCTGAAACCTGTTGATAAAATCTCCCTGCCCATGACTAAAGTCATGGGCCCCATAATAAAACCTACGCAAATCTTGCCGGTACCTTCTTCTAGTCATTCCCCTATTAACATCATCAATGAAACAGACGGTGCGCCGAAAAAGAAAGCGAAAATCTCTGTCAAAAGTAATTTAATCCTCAAAGGCCCAGATCAGGTTAACATGTTCCACTCCCAGCAAAAGATGGCTTTTAAAAGATTAGAAGACAACGAGAGGTTCGGTTTAGGAGGGCCGGTTACGTTCAACAATTTGATAACAACGCAATTCATGCAGCTCCAGCCGGAGCCCGTGTTGAGTGAATCGCCTAACAACATAATGTCGTATTCCCAAGAGAGCATGCTGGAGGACCCGGCGACGACCCCGGTCGGTAGCGAGCTGAACAACAACCCACAAATATTCACATTCAACCAGCAAATGAACGTGAACCCCATGACGATGATACCGCCAGCACAGAAAATACAAACCAACGATCCGAGCTATATAAAACTGGAAGCGACCATCAAATCTAACACACAGTCGCCGAGTCTGGAGAGGATGTGCAACGGCCTCAACACACCGGTGATGAGCCGGGAGTACAAAGCGTCGCCGCCATTAGAAGAAATCCATAAGAACATAAAGAACGAAGTGAAATCCGATTCGTTTTACAACATGGCGCTGAGCAACAACACAAACAACCCGTCGATTATTGATCAATATTTAATAGATAACATAATAGGCGAGCAGTATTCCGGACACTTGGACCTTTCGAGCGTCGTCCTGCCGGAAATAGCGGACCAGCAGAATGACGTCATAGAGATTGACGACAACTCGGATGACAACAAAATGTTGCCCCGCTTCGACATGAACTTCCCTCTGGAATCTCTCTATCTAATGCACAACGATTTCCACTTTCTAGAGAACGATATCGCGCCGGGCAACATGCCCGAAGTGACGGAGTTGAGTAGAATGGTAACAGAAGTACCGATCATCGCTCAAAAGGAAGTTTTGGAGATACCTGAGGTACCTAACAACGAGTTCCAAAACTTTGTTCAAGGTAAGAAGGACCCTATGATGAACACTTCAGTTAGACCGACAACTAATAAGATTAATGTGAAGAACATTGAGCTAATGAAAAACTAGAACATACGTTCAAGGGGATCCGCCTAAATTAAAAAAATATATAATAACAATTGTAATTGTGATATAATAAATGTAATGTAAATATACTAAATAAAACGGATGCGAAGCCATCCAGATCAACCCTAACAAAGTAAGAAGTAAAACTTTATAAATAAACTAAAAATTAATCGACTGTATAATAAAACCAAAAAAGACTGTTTATAAATAGTTATTAAATATTTGTTTTATTTACTCAAACCTTTTTCCTTAAGTAAAATTATATACAAAAGGTGAATCGTGCTCGACCAGAATATTCTTCAGGCTATCATACGTTGTACCTCCAAAGACACTACGGCATGTGACCACGGAATCGAACCAAAGACCTCCTTGTTTTAAGATGAGCACTCAACCAATGCGCATCGAAGGACGTCAAATTTACCAATGTGACGTTACGAAGCGATTCAGGTAAATAGGTTGCTACTTCTAGTTTCATAGTGAAATTCTTAATGATATAAAAACGTACTCTTGATAGTGTCGGTAAAGGTTAATAACCTTTTGACAGCAAAGATTTAAAACAATTTGTTTATCACATTTATTTTTATCTATGTACTTCTATCATTTCATAAGCATTGTTTCTTTGGTATATCACAATATAATCCCGACTATCTCTAACCTCTTGAGATTTATACAGCTTCCATTCAGGTCCTAAATCCTCGAACGGGGTAGGATCAGTGTGGACACCTTTACCATAAGCAGGTCCAATTATAACTAACACGGTACCCGAATATTTTTTTAAATATTCAGCGAACGCCGCTCCGTTGTTGAAGTAACAAAACAGCAAAGCACAAGACATTGCATCCCGCAGCAGATGACTTGTGCTTGTATCTATATTAGGAGTTGTTAAAATAAGTGGCACGAAGGTAGGTGGGGCATATTTGCAATGCCACCACGCACCATCCACTTCTATGCCTGAAACTGGTAACCCTGAAATTAAAAGAAATTTCCTTAAATTGACTAAAATAATGGAGAATATCCTATTATAACCAAACGTCGAATATCTTGTTAGTTTTAATACCACAACTTAAATTTGTAAATAATAAGCTAGTTTCAAGTCTTCTTAAACATTTTGTTAAATAAAGTAATAATCATCATAAGTTATTAACAATATTTTTATTAATTATTATTAGTTGTCAAAGTCACCAAAACGGCAAAGCGTGATAAGTCTCTGTTGCTGAAGACCGTCTAAGTAGGTACCAAGGTAAAATACTGGGATAAGGAGATTCACGATAGCACTTTGCGACGGGCACAATGTTATGCAGTGTATATAGAAGGAACGAAATAAAAAAGGTCTTCATTTTTGTATTATTAATGTCAGATTTTGACTGAAATGAAATAAAAAACGATGTCAAAGGTTCAATCATCTTACCTGTAGCTTCCATAATCATCCACTCCAACAGACCACTTCCACATCCAACGCTCAAGATGCTGTCGCATCCTAATTCAACAACACTTTCCCGTAAAAATTCAAAATTCTCCTCCGATGGAAACACCCACAACAGCTTACTTCTATCTGGATGATCATGATATTGGGAAACTATCGATTTCCAATTTTTCTCTTTATAAAGACTTACAATTGAATTTACAATGTTTTTCTCCATTTTAAATTAAACAAATCTGACTATTTCTTTGTAACATTTTTTTTGTGTTAACATATTTCTTTTTCAAATGTAGATTTCAACAGTTGTGTAACGGTACGCGGATGTAGTTCTGACAATGACCGTGCGCGAAATATTGTAAGCCAGAAACCTACGTCATTGTTCGATAGTGATGGATTTGTGTACAGGGCTATATTTTAAATATAACAATGTATCTATTTTAATGAAAATCACACATTTCTTAACAGGAGGAACATCTACTATGGCTATCATTTCTCATTATACTAACTTAATTCATAATAACACAGCGTCAATGTCCCACCCTTCTCAGTTTGCAGGGTCATAAAAAGCTGGACGTGAAGCACCGCCGTCCGTTTACGATAACGCGACACGTCACTTCATCGCAGCTGAATAGATCTCACAAACTTGAAGCTCTCGTGAACAACTTACCATAGAATCTCTTACGATAAAACTGCTCAAATATCATACAGTACAAGTAAGTTCTTTCTTACAACATATTCGGATATGTAATAGGTGCTAATTCAGAACTCCAGCTCTTATTTTACAGCCGGAACGAAACAGTGGTATTATGACGATATTAGCAATGAAACCGATAGTTAACCAGGCCTATTCAAAACAACCTTAACTGATAATTATCTCTATTTATTTAGTCCCAGAATTATACCATGGACAATCGTGTGACTGGGCGGTAAACCGTTATATTACGGAGTAAGTAAAATTTAAATAAAATGTACATTATTGAGATATATCAATCATTGTCTACCATAGGACGTCTTTCTGTTGCTGATGATAATTCCGTAGAGGTTGGTAAAAGCTGCGGTGATTCACCAAGTCCAACCCTGTTTAGATTTACCTTTAGTGTTACCAAACACGTACTGGCGGACATCCAAATAAAATCTCTCACTATTCAAAATGAAACGCACAGCCGAGCTTTAAAACGGTTTATTTATGTCAAATATTGCATACAGTATAAACAATTGCGTTATAATAATTATTAAAATTAACAAAGGATTGAACTCGTGACGTCTAAACATGTAAAAAAAAATTTATCGCTGCGACCGGAAAGGGGTTCACATCCTATCACAACTTATGGCTTCGTCTAAACCCATGAAGCAAACAACAGGGTCACTAACGACATGGTGATGATTTAAAAGTCGACAAGGAACTCAAAAAATCTTTGCAATATTTTATCTCAAAGCACAAAGTGCAGTGCATCCTAACTAACGCCACATTGTTGTGGTCGGGCTTTATCACTTATCATCAGGAACAACAAAATAAATTCCATATACACATTGACTATTCCAGGATTCTTTTAAAATATATCTCTCAAAATTCTTACTTTGAAAACCAGTTTAAAAATACTAACCTCAAAAACGCAGGTAATTTTAATAAAGCCGGTTGTCTTCCACCATTGTGGGAAATTAAAAAAAAACTGTCAAAGGACGAAAAACAGTATTGTAAGACTAAAAGATATAAAAAAATATATAGCATATTTATTAGATTATATATTATATATGTACCATTGCTGTTTTCAACAAAGATTTATAGAAAATATAAGGGTACATAATTTAAAGGTTACAAATTCATGTATAAAAAAAATCATTGTTAATTATGAAAATGTAATAAAACTTCATTAAAAATCGCTTCTACCTATTTAAATACCAAGAACTTCATATTAACTGAAATCAAGTTTAGAAGTTGCCATGTAAAGTTGCGATTAAACCACACTCATTTTAATTATTGACTCGGTAAAAACAAAAAAAAATATTAATTTAGATTCTTATAAACTCTATCCCCAAATAGATGTTGCGTTTACTTAATTAATATACTTGAGATCAATATATGAAAGAGATCACAATCTTCAGTCGTTATTATAAATCTATAAGTTCTCACAAACGCAAAACTGTTTTTTGTTATTTATTTTTCACTATCACATTCATTTTTGGCAGAAGAAGCTTCACCAAAATTAGAAACCATCAGCGGGAGTTACATTAAAAATTTTCCCCTCTGGCAATACATAGTTATATATTCATTTGCAACAGTCTTTTGATCATTGCCAATACATGGTAACATTGGTAATAAAATCCTTAGGGTCTTATATTTTGTGATGACAAGAATAATTCTGTTAAAAATCATACAAATGTAAAAAAGGAAAAGTTCACATGTTTAAATTGAAAAAAACTCCCAATAACCTTTTAAAGGAACAGGTTATAATTAAATGCAATCTAAAATCAGATTCAGAAACATTATTACTGAACCGGCGACCGGCGATTTCCGCGCAAACCAACAAACTATTCCCAAAACATAAAACTTATATATAAAATTTCGAATTTCAACTGAGATCAATAAATCGGTTTTCAAACAAAAAAAAAATTTTGGTCCTCCGTGTCGGATAAACATTTTAATAACAACGTTTCTAAATCTCATTGAAAATATTAATATTAAAATAATATAAATCAAGTTCACAGCTACATATACCTTAAAACTAGACGTCTTGGACGTTCTTTATAACTAACATGTTAGTAAACTTCATGACTGACTAGGATCCGGATATTGTTATAAACGCGGATAAAACTGACCGGTAGTTAATTGTTACATTGAACATCCGTACTAATTGCATTGTTATGTGTATTTTTTATACAGATACATCCGGATCCTGTATATTAGTACATAGTCAACAACTATACTGAGTTATAATAAATGTGCTCACGGCCGAAGAATTGATACACTGCCTCACCACTCCGATTATAGTAAGAAAAATAGCTATAATACAGTAAGAAAACAAATACACGATAAAACAATTGATATGTTTATAAAAATAAAAATGTCTATCAATTTAGAAATTGTGTAGAATCAAAGCATTTTCTCATATATAAAATGTTAAGCATAAATTTGTTGATTGCGGTAGTGGTTCACATCCTAAGGTAGGTTTTCAACTGAATAATATACAAATATATATTTATATATATACGTATATACATAAACGCACGATTTCAGTTCATAACTTCTCATAGCAATTATTCCTGTATCCGTAACATCCGTAAAATCACCACATTTCAGCCTTTAGTTCGGTGCATATCTGAAGTGATAAATGATTCAAATTATTATTTCTACGTTATTTATGTAAGCTATGTAATATATAAGATTATAGATCTCTCAAATATGTCAAGAAGAGGTCTAATTTCATCAGGAACCTGAAAATTTGATTTTAAAACTCGGAAGCTAAACAATTTGCCATTGAATGTCTGTCTCCTCAAAATTTGTGATCAATAATTTCAGGAAAACATAATCCAATGCGTCAATGTCTGATGATGGAACTCTGGATTTGGACTGGACTAAAGATTTTTAGACTTTCCAGAAGTGGACTGTTGATGAATGTCTAATTGTGAAGATAGCAATCAGTAGGTACTTACCAAACAATGTTTAAGTATCCATATCTCCCTCGGGCGAGACCTGGCTCAACGTTTGCTTGTCACTGGACAATATCATCTTGTACAGCTCCACGTTCTTCAGCGGCGGTCTCGAGTGGAACTCGTTCAAGTCGCTGTTCTCTTTCAACTTCTTCATCTTCTGCTCATCAATTGGTGGGAATGGGATCTCCTTCGGGCTCCTCATCAAATTAGCCCGTCTTATCTTATGGACGTATCCGTATTCCGGAGCTGGACTTATGGTTTTCTTCTCGCTGTCTGGATTCTTCTTCTCTACTATAACACTCTCCCTTGCGTTGTTTGCTTCTAGAATATACGATTTGTCTATGTAACCTTTGTCATTCACTTTTTCCGCGTTGCTCTCCTTCTTGAGGTCAAGGTCTACGTCGACGTCCATGTGCTTCTGTATGTCCTCTTGGGTCAACGGCGGTAGAGGGTTGAGTATTTCTAATTTGTTCTTTTCAGTTGCACCGTTGGTGTCTGCCTGCTTCTCGGCTTGGCCGTTGGTGTCGGCGACTTGCTTCAATGCGCCTTCATCGCACTCCACGGCCGTGGCCGGGACGTACTCCGGATGGGTGTTCCTGATGTGACGCTCTAGATTGTCCTTCCTCCTAAAGCGTCGGTTGCATACCTTGCAACGGAATGGCTTTGAATCTGTGCCATAAACACAATTAGTCTTTTATTTTGATCTTTTTAAAAATAGTTACTTAACACAACAATATAAAGTATATTATTATTTACAAGTATTATAATAAAAAATTGCACAAACTTTCAGTTGCTAATATTTATGAACATTAAGCTTTATTATAAATTTACGATTTTATATATTTAGTTTAAATTCTTTTCTTTTGTCATTAGAATTCTAAAAAAATGTGAATAAATTAAAATTAATTATCGATCGTAAGAAAGAGGTTATGCAAAAATTAAACTCAACTATATAATTGGCGTGAAAATGAAGACTGACCGGAGTGCACGGCGACGTGGCGCCGCATGTCCTTGCCGGAGTGGAACGCCTGCGGGCAGCGCGGACACTGGTGGGGGCGGAGCGCCCGTGTCGCGGCCGCCTGCGCGCTGCCGCAACCGCCCGCGCGACCGCATCCGTTGCATCCGCATTTCTTCACTACGAATATACACTATTATGAGTTAACAATTAAATTAATTAATTTTTTACATCTAATAACGTATAACCTCATTTGTAGATGGTGTTAAATGAAAATGAAACATACTCTCGTGTTTGGCGACGTGTTTCCTGTAGTTGGAGCCGTCCCTGAAGCGGCGCCCGCACGCGCTGCACTGGTACGGGCGCTCCTCCGTGTGCGTCAGGCCGTGTTTGCGGAGCGAGGTCAAATTGTTGAAACCCTTGTTGCACTCTGTGCACACGTACTTCTTCTCTTCTGGAACAATTACATTACAATTTAAAATTAGTTCTCAACAATTCTTTTACAGTACTTCGATTGATTGGAATGATGATGATAAAATGAATATATAATCCAGTTGTATTTAATATTTCTTATACACTGACATTAACTTAAACATTTACAGAGAGAGAGAGAGAGAGAGAGAATGCTCTTTGGCATTAAGTCCGCCATTTTGTAAAATTCGTGCAAATAAAGCATTAAATGAAATGTTACAATGTGACGAACACAATGTGATGTGTACATATTATAACAAGCAACTGTTTTATTATGAGCAATGATAAATATTAACATTATACAAAAGTTTGCTTTGATGAATAGAAAAAACTATGACAACTTACTTGTATGCTTGAGCTTGTGACGCTGCAGCTTCGACATCTGGAAGAAGCTGTCGCCGCACACCTCGCAGGCATAGGTTCGCTCGTTGCGGTGCACACGCATGTGGTATTTGAAGTGAGAGTGTGTTGCAAAGCTCTGGAAGTTACCTCTTATATACATATACAGTATATCTATATTCATTATTATAAATCTAACTAACTTAGGAAGACCTAATCTACAATTTGGGTATGATAAATGTACAGAATGAGGTGGATCTGGTAAGGTAGCAAAAAATCACTGGATGCAGACAGCACAAAGCCGTTTGGAGTGGAGATCTTTGGGGGAGGCCTTTGTCCAACAGTGGGCGTCTATAGGCTGATGATAATGATGATGAAATGTACAGACTAAACAGAAGTAGATAATAACTTCTTTTTTTGTTTCTACCACTTTAGATTTGTCACGGAAAACAGAACTAGGTAGTGTTAAGGAATTGCAACATAGTTGAAAAGGTGAAAAAGTTAACACAAATTTAGGAACATTACACAGCATCCTGTATAAAAAATTTACTAAATTGTTTCATGCTAAAAAAATATTAATACATAAGATATGTGGACTTTTAATACTAGTTCACTAATTTATTAAAAGATTTGAGTTTTTAACTAATATTTTTTTAATGATTTCATGATGCAGAGATACTCCGAGTATATCGCCCTCTCCATTCCTCGCATAACAATGTTTTATGAAATATCTCACAAAAAACCTATGTACAGCATTGGATGTCATTCAGTTAAGATGATGGTAATTTTTTTTACTTTTTTAGGCTTAATACAATGTTATAGAAAAAACTAAATTTACCTTAATAAAAAAAAAATATCATAAAAATAAATGTGGTCATACTTTAAAGCAGTGTAAAAGTGTCTTTTTTTTTATTACTTAATGCAAAGTTTAATGGAAACTGATTAATAAAATTTATAAGAGTATAGACTGGCAGATAATGCCAAAGGCATTAAGTTGACCCGTACACTTTGAGTGTATAAATAAATAAAGAGTAATAGACTTCCATTCCAATAAAAACATTATTTTAAATATGATGGCACATTTTTGAATGGATCAAAATAAAGAGATTATTATGTCCTAATGTGCAGTTTACTTATATGATCATAACCGATAAAAAAAACAAGAAACTATAAACCTTATTACACTCTGGACATTGATAAGGCTTCCTCTGACCATTGCAATAAGCATGGTAGGCCACCTGACTGCGAGCATGAAACCTCTTCTTACAAACAGTGCATTCATAGAATTTTTCATTTCCAACTGAAAATTTTAATGAAATTATTATAATTACCATTAAATATATTACATTCTCACCTCTAACATAACTTGGATTTAAAAGTGCAAGTTTACCGTTTGAGTCAAAGTAAAAAGTAACTATTTTGTAATTCAACCTTGAATAGCATGAAAGATGCAATTTAAATTGTAAAAAAAATTAGACAACTTTTCAAATATCATAAATTTGTGTTCAAAGAAAAATATTGTAACAAATATATTTGTCGACATAAAACTTAAATACATTTCTGCTCAAAACATAAAATATTCATTTGGTTACTTGTATGGTATATATATATATGTATATATTATATACCATATTTTTAATAAAAATAATTCCTTGTTCTATTTCAAGAAACTTTACATACAAGTGTATGTGTTTCTATGTAGTATTTGAAATAGTATTTAACTTTTTGCCTAGAAATGGTTTTATTAAGGTATTTTTATTATAAATAATGCCTGTACCTGTTACTATCCTAACGTGTGATGTTTCAGGTTTCTTCTTTTTACTCAATTCCTTAAGGTCTGTCTGCCCTTCAGCTGACTCCTGATCACTCCCCTCCCTCAAGCAAGCTACACAACCAGCTTTTTCAAGCAGCAAACAATCCATACATTTTACATGACCACAGTTCTCTGTCACCAAGCGATTGTCGGTCTGATTAACAGGTTTTGAGTTATGGCAAATTACACAAATTTTGGGATTCATAATGGAATATAAATGCCAAGGAGGTTACAATAAATACTAGTTTCATATAAACATTTCACATTTGTCCTTCCCTGTCCTATAAAAGTGTGCGTTTATTAAACATTATTTGCAATTTTATTTCTTATACAAATCATAACAAAAATAAAGATATCACAAATTTTCTTCAGAGTGAGAATTTCGTTCAAGATTCGTTCTTTATTGACAGTATCATAAATACAGATTAAAACACAAACATTATTTAAAAAAATTTAATTCATGGGACTTGTGGAGCCCCTAAAAAGTATTTAAAGTTTATGTTTGTTACATATTGTATCTATCCAGTTTCACAATCCATTTTTTAATGACATATTTAATTTAAAAACAAATTTGTTAGCAACAAATGAAAACCGTATATGGTTTTTGAACACACGCACGACGCCGATTGACATTTTGAAAAAACTGCGTTCCTGTAAAAATAAATTCACACTATTATGGAATTATTTACTGTATTTTTTTATATTATTAGAAAATTTTGAATTATCAAGTTAAAAAAGAGTGGTTTCATTGTCCACTAAAATTTAGTAAAATAGTTTAAACAGTTCTACTAGGTGTATATTTCTTGAGAATTAAGTAATAACACTCTATGATATAGTTTAATCTGTATTCGTTAGTTGTCATTTAATATTTAATTCCATTTCGTACGCCTTGAAGCGTTTTTTTATTTAAAATAATAAGTAGTCTATAATTTAGATTAATCTAAATATGGTATGTTTTTTAATAAGAGTTACTTGTACTATAATATGATAATGTAATTATAATTTGCTTTAGCAATTCATTTTAGGCGAGTAACCTCAAACATGAAATTTGTTTTCAGGATGTCTTTTTAATGATTAGGCGAAAAAAATTAACCATCTTTACAGACGCCAAGGACACTACAACTGTTCTTGAATTAAAGAAAATGATTGAAGGTGAGCATAAATCCATGATATCAGAATATGCTATTTTTAGTTCTTGGACAATGTCGGAAGAATGTAATAAATGATATGTTACTTGCATATGTTGTGGTAAACATATTTAATATTGTTTTCATTCAAATCTATGTAGAGACTTTATTGAACTACTTAAGATATAACACAAAGTTTTCTTACGTTTATTAGCTTATTTCGATTATGAACAACTCAGTATTATTTTCGACGACACGACTTTAATTGTACTTTGACTTTTTAGTTAGTTTTTTTATGGAGTATGACTTATAGATTCTGTTATACTTTAAAAATCATTGTTTTTCGTTATTTTTTCGTGCCTACAAATAATGTGAAACAAAAACATTTATGCTGATTAATATTGTACAAAAACATTTATGCTGATTAATATTGTACAAAAACAATAAATTTTTTTTTAAATAATTATCATTCAGATTTGTATCTAGTGTATTAGTTTTTAATTGTTATTAGAATTATTAAGTAGTTTATATAGTAAACAATAATGGAAAAAGTGATAAGAAGTGTAAGAAAAAGAAATGGAAAATCCCCAAAACAAAATGAAGGGATTTTGTAAATGTTGTGGAGCATTAAAACAAAACAATAAATGGATAATGACAGGAGAGGTCTTAAAATCATTGATAACTGTTGTAATCAAAAATTACAAATCATATTAGTTTGAAATTACCTACATTAACATGAATTTATGAATGTTGCACTTAATTTTCTTTATATTTATTTTTTGTTGCCTACAAATAAAGGTAGCATTGAACTTAACATTTTGTGTTCTAGGCATCCTAAAGGTGACCCCTCCTAGTCAGATGTTGTTTAACAAGTACAGTCAGCTGATGGAAGATGAGAAAACTTTGGCCGAATATGGTCTTACATCAGCCACTGCTAAGGCACAGTGTCCTGCGCTCATTGGATTGGCATTAAGGTTTGATTTAGAATTATATGATTTACAAACCATATTAATATTATTATATTAATTAGAAAAATATAATTTTTTTAAGATACCCTTCTTAATTCCAAAAAATGAAATAAAGTGTTATTACCATTATACTCAAGTACCCAATCAATTGAGTAGATTAAAAAAATAATGTTATCAAGATGATAAGATAATAATTTTTATAATTACAAGCTGTGAAACATTAATAGATATTATCAACCTGCTGGGATTTTACAGATATAGATAATAGATGATTGCCCAGAACATCAATGAATTTGAATTATTTTCAATGGTTTCAATATTAGAGTAAAATAAGCAGGTTTCTATAAAATTGTTAAGTTTAAAAAATTGTGTAGAGTTGCAATGTAATGAAAGACAATGAAAATTTTCCGTTTAGCTTACTTTTATAATTTAATAAGAAAAAAAAATCTTTTTTATGTTTTCATATATACATGTTTTTTTTAACGAGTGCTGATCACTGGCTTCTCTTTTAACTCTGACATAATCAGAGAAGTTTTTATTACCTTTTTGTATAGTTGTTACATCGGTTTCTTAAATTTTACACTCGGAGTTTACATAAAGACTAACTTATAAAGTACTGTAAAACATAGTACACATATAACATATATATATATGTTGGTTGTAATAGACATTTCTCTTTCAGCATTTATTGTTAAAGAAATCTTAGTGTAAAATATAATAGCACAATATTATGTAGGAATTCATTCATGATTCATTCCAGTTACAAATCAATAGAATTACTATTTTTCTAAGAAAATGTTTGTAACTACCATTATTTTTCCTTAATATCTAACAGTTGATAGTTTTAGCATTATAAATTAAGTTATTTTATATCCATGTACTTAATTTCTAAAATAATTTTAATTACTTGAAAACTAAATTGTTATCTCTAGTGTAATTATATCAATGCTTACAACTGCCTCTGTAGTGCTGCTGAATGTATCCCTAATAAAGCAGAGGTCTCTAGTTAAAGGGGTCAAATATAGTAGATTGGTAGGTCGCCCCTTATTATTTCAAACCCACTTTATTATTTAACTACCCTCATATTGTTAACGCATTATTAACAACATCATTGCATAAGTGCTAACAATATAAGTGCCCGAGTATTCTGGACGAGTTTTCTTTACCATTCACCTTCTCATTTTATTTAATACAATGTGACGTTGAGGTCAAGCCCTATAATAGATAAGAAAAAATAATTGTTTCGATAAATATCAAGTTTACTTTCCTGTTTTGTTGTGCAAAATAATTTCTTATGAACAAAATAATTAATATTTTGTGTGACAATTAATAAAACTTTTATGCAATTATATTTATTTGCATCAAATATTATGAGAATGTTGTTCATTATAGATTAACGCTTCATATTTAGGGCTTCATAAAGCACATGAAAATCTTACAAATATCTTTATACCTCTTCTTTTTGCTTAATGGGTTCTCAATGTTATGAAATTACTCAATCTAAAAAAAACATTGTGTAAATCTCTGAGGATAATATCTGAATTGTTTAATAATTTTTAAGGTTGTCTTTTGTGAATTATTTGCTTTAAATGACCAGTCGTAACGAAAAGTTTTTTTTTTATTCTTAAGTATATTTTTATACATTCAACAAATTCTATTTCAAATTCCTTTTTTATTGAAATAACATGTCTGTTGGGATCATGCTCGTTATATTGTTATCATCACTGGAAGACACTTTTGTGCAACAAATACAAATCATCTATGAAATTGCTGTTCAGTTTAAGTATTATTTTCTTATTTCTCTTAATCAGTAATCTCCCATGCTATTCATGCATCTTTGCTAAAGCGTTAGCAGTTTACTGATTTCTTGTAAAAATCAGTTGGACGAGGGCCCACAATCTATTTAAAGTAAATTTGTACTGGCTCTTGTTAATTGTTCTTTTTTTAAAAAAAAATCCTTAGTTTTGAAAATAGTGGTAGTCTGGTAGGTACAGGGCCTGGTATGGTGGATGACATACAGATTTTGACCCTAACTCTTGTAGCTTGAAGACTGTCTTTTGTGCAGTATGCAAATATGAAGAAGCTGCGGGAAAGATCTCTATTGTTCAAATCTGGTTGCAGATGTGTGATCTTCTCCATCATTGTCTTCATAACATCACAGTACACATCTGGAGTAGACCACCAAATGGAATGTTTTTTACAAAACAGCAGTTTCATATTTACTATTATATATTTGTATGGGTGTGGTGAAGAAAAGTAATATTCTTAATATGCTATCAATTTTATTAATCATCGCTATATGTAATTTCATACAGTAACATGAGAAAGTTTATTTTAAATACATTCATATTTGGTGTTGTCATATAATATGTTGTTTTGCTAAAATGAAAATCTCTACTGCAGTATTGTTTGTCAGAAATGAAATTCAATATTGTTTTAAACAGAAAAGAAAATGGCGAATTCGAAGCTCTGGACCTGACCCCATATTCTTCTCCGCCCGACCTGCCTGATGTCATGAAGTCACAGGAGACTAATGGCCAGGAACAGGTAACATTCATCAATATTTTTAGAAACATTTAACTTATCGCTTACATATGTAGATTAATAAAAACATTATTTCAATGATAGATTCTAACGTGTTAAGTAAAATGTTAAGTCACACGGCTATATATAATAATAGTGTACTAATTAGGATATGTACACTACGCATTATGCTGGTCTCTATGAAACAGAAGATGTTGTTAGCTACAGCACGATTGTTACTGGGATACAGTAATGTTTGCATACTACTTTTTGTATCTACTTAGACTATCTCCGATAACAGTGATGTACCTGTATCCTTAATAAAATTTTATTTCTGAACGATTATGTGTTAGTCTGTAGTTTATGGTGCAAGTATTATTAATGATTTTTCTTTTTTCATAATTGCAACATTAATTCAGATGGATCAACACTAAACGGCACGGCGACTATTCGGACGATACGGAATGCAAACTTCGACTCGGTATTGATTGTACAATGGGTACTGTTTCCAACGCTCTCAGCGCTGCTGCTACCATCGATTAGAGTGGGGGGAGGGGTTGCCACCTTTCTTTATACGATTTGCATTATAAACATATTTTGTTAACGGTTTATAAATAATTTGTGTTTGATTTTAACACATCTCTCTACACAGTTTTTAGTATTTTTGTGATGCTTTGACGAATGTAGCGCTTTTCTTTTTATAGTGTCTCTACTGAAATAAACCTCAAAATAGAAACGATAATAATGTCATCGCGGATATATGTGATAAATTGTAACTTAACGTATTTATTGCAATTAGATCTCTCTGAACTAGACATTCTTCTATTCGCATGTATAAAATGAATTATATAGATAACAAATACAATAGATACTTTGAACATTAAAAAAATATTATTGTAATAATCTCATACAAAGTTTAATGAACACATGCTATCAATATAATTCATATTAATCCGTCTGTCATAAATTGCAGTCACCTCGAAGTCCACAGATCACCTTCAATGTGGCTCGCAGACAAACTAGACTTATTCTATCATTCTGATCTTATTATAATATAAATATATATTAAATGTCACTTTTACTTTTGTTAACGGCTAGTTTTAAGAAAATTTCATACCCTCATTAAATATGCACACGAACAGCTTCTCAATTTTGCCGCTATTCATTATTTTCATGTCACCTTAAGGAAAATCTTAATTTTCTGTAGTCGTTCTTCAATTTTTTGTATTATCTGCGGATCTTCTGCATTATCTTAATAAACGAATAAAGAACATTTTCCAAATAAGATATGACCTAAAGGTTTATGTTACCAGGTCATAAAATAAAAAAAAAACTTAGTAAACTCTTTGCGTGGCCCAACTAAACCAGTATAGTAGGTTCAATCTCAACACAAACATGCACGGGTCAGACGTAACCATTTTAACTTTGTACTTTATTCCTAAAATGCAGTTTAAATAACAAAAATTAAATGTTAAAAATTAAATTCGTATCAGAAACAAAATAGATAAATTTAAATTAATAATAAATATTAATTATTATCTTTTCGCACTAATGTAATCCCGAACATAAATATATTATATATAAAAAAACAGTTAACCTTTGTGTAATGTTCCCACTACTGGGATGTTAGGCCACTCAAGAAGACAGGCCCCGATGAGTAAATAAATAAACTTGTGGCAATTATCTTCATGTAAAAATGCAGATCATCTCCAGATTAAACACGAGTTGATTTTTTTGAAAATGAAAATGTTCTTAGAGAATTTATTAGACGGCTGTTGTTTTTAGTTCGCTTCTTGTGTATAATCTTCTTTACTGTAAACTACTTGCGTTAAGTTCGGCACACAGCTGAAGGACTATCTCACAAATTGATTTTAAATTTTTACCAAGGATACCTGGATAAGGACCTCTGTGTGGTATGAGATTTGCGAGATGCCTTTAAGCTCCGTCAGACTATAAGTACTATTAATTTTTAAATTAATGTGGTATTTAAATGATTATAGTATAGAATGAACTATAGTTAATAGCTAATTTAATAGGGTAATATAGGGGGGCTTTTTATATTCCTGATAAAATGGAAAAGATACCATGAGTTTGTATAAACATTCTCACTATTCTATGTTATATTTTAACGGTAACAGCTCACTTTATGTTGTCTGTTTTTCGATTGCCTTTTTGTATTCATTTTTCTATGGTACATCATAAATGAAAATGTTCTGTTAGTTTTGATTTTATTTGGGTTTTGCATTGAGTGCTAAAATGTTTTATGTAAAGTATGCGGTTATCTTCGTTGTTTTATGATTTATCAATACAAAACACGCCAAATTTATCCAATTAAAATAACGTAAACAAAAGGTGCTAGTCCTGTTAAAAAAAAAAAACTGAAACGAGTGTTTTTAATGAATTAATAGTTTTCGCTTTCTACGCTTTTATAACAATTTTAATAGTTATTTGGTTCCGATGGGACTACTTAAGACATCGTACTAGCACCGAAGTTAAAAAAATAGCAAGTAAATTTAGTAAAGTAATATGTACCATAATGGCGGGCAATAGGTCACTATTTTAGTCTCAAAAGCAAAACCAATGCAAACCCAATTTATTGGTTAATCGGATCTATTACATAGCTAGTAAATTAAAACGTATCTACTAAATTACAGACTCGTTACCAAATAATTTTTTTTTAAGAAATTTATCCCTAAATGGTAAAGAAATAATGTTGCACTCTAATCTAAGGTAGAAAATTAAACATTAAAAAATTTCGCGCGCTGCCACTACTACCGACATATTTGTTGTTCTTTTTTTCCATGTAGCCTGCCTTGTCATAGATGATATACTTTCTGCCAAAGTACACGTGGTAGTGGAGCCTGACATTCAGAAATATTGTGGACTATATTACTGTATAATGGATTCAATGTTGTTTCTCTTAAATTCGTCTTTTTTAATGCTGCTAAAAATACTGCGATGGACGAACGCAGCAATATCAATTAGTCGGTGTTGGTTATAGTGAGCGACTCAGTCTAAGGTCTTGGTGGAAAAAATTTAAACGACTACATTTTTTTATAATACGAACAAAACCGTAGTCGGCATTTTAAAGAGTTGAAGAAATGTAATGTAGTATTCACGTGCAAGTATGGGAAATTGTAAGAGAATCAGCAGGAAATAAAGCTGTTTTGATTTGTTTTGTTGTGTTTTTATTTCTTTATAATTTATCTTATATACACATCTTCATTATTTAAGAATTTGCCTTACCTTCGACTATTCTCTGTGTATGACGCCATTAACTTTTCTGGCTTTTACGGCTTCATCAACTCTGGGCTCGTGTTTTGCAAATAAAATATAAATAACAAGCAACTTATTACTTATAAATGTTATTGGAATACCTATATAAAAAAATACTTTAATTTGTTCCGGGTAAACGCCAAAACAAGTAATAATATTATGAAAGAGAATAATTGTTTAAAGACGCAAATTTTAGAAACTTTTAAATAATGATTTTATACTATTTTGTTGTAGCTTTCCACCAAATGTCGGAGCAATCTTTTATAGGTATAAGATAAGCTTCAAGTTCAGAAATTACAAATTACCGAGAATAAACCCGACAAAAAAAAAATATATTCTTCGTTGCTGAAACAGTAACGTCAGTCAATTTCGAAATCTGGTTAATTACGGTCGCCATCATCTATCATAACTTGAGCATCTACTTGTTTAACAACCTGAATCAAAAAAGATGATATAATTTATTTAGAGTCCTAAGCCTTCTGCAAACCTAATCTTTTATTATATACAGAACTGCTAGTCAATTTTCGACTTTTATGGCCCTTGGAACGCAGAGTTAATTTAATTCTCGTTTACTAAGAAAAGTAAAATTATCCGTCTGATTATTAAATTCTAAACGAATGCGTTGTTACTAAGATTTAAATTCTTGGCCTTTGTCTTATCATTTGACAGCAGAACAAGAATTCTGTCACCAATGTGTCATGCAAAATGTGATTTTGACAATTCCACAAGCGAAGCATGTTGTTTTTAACCTCAAAGACACATGTTTTGTTTACACTATTATCGTTTATATAAAGGAGTCATTTTATGATTAGTATAAAGACAAGAATTGTTGGTATTATCCTAGTTAATATTACAAAATGGGAAAGCGAAAAGGAAAATGCGTAAAGAAAAATGCTGCAACCAAGGAGGCCTTAGAACCTGATCATTTGGTTAAAGCACCCCACTCTTTTGTGATCCACAGAGGAAAATGCTCAAAAGATCTAATGGATTTGACAAAGGATTTTAGGAAAATAATGGAACCATTCACTGCGTCACAGTTAAAGGTCAGAAAAATCTATTTTATTAATTGATAAATAGTTATTTTTCATCAATTACAACCACAGTCGAGAATAAAATTTTGCATTTTATTTATATAGAATGTGTACCACTACAGTTGAGTGAAGATTTCATCAATTTTTTTTAAATTGATCCAATAAGACTCATCACTCCCTTAATGAAATAATAGACAATGTTATATTTATAGTTCATATAAAAAATTGGAGAACTGGTTTTAAGATGCATTCATGCTATTGATGACGGCAAAGCATGCTCACTAATAAAATTCTGGCAATCATATGTAGACAATTACATATGAAAGTAATAGCTAGGTTAGAAAAATTCCCAGCCCTCTCTTAACTCCACAACATATCGCTTAAGAATTGAATACTAGCTTCTCCATGGAGGCATGGTGAATGATGTATTTTATATAAAAATGTATTTCAGGAAAGAAAGAAAAACACAATAAAAGATTTCCTGTCAATATCTGGATACTTGCATGTGTCGCACATGATGGCTTTCACTGAGACTGAACTGGGCTCATATATGAGGCTGGCCAGACTACCTCGTGGACCTACATTAACGTTTAGGATACACAATGTAAGTTTTTTCAACTATTTCTATTTATGTTATAAGTTAAAATAATTATTGTGATGATGAATATGCCTAATGTATATTATTTATAAGATCTTAAAGACAATACTGAAGAAATGGACTTCTATGTAGAGTAAATTATATTTAGCTAAAGACAGTACAATGTATTTTTTTTAATGAATAATTGCAATGGCATGTTCATTTTTTGGACATGACCTCCACCGCTTTACTTTTGGATATCTGTTATTCAACTTTTATATCAATGAGGTTCTTATCATCATCTACTAGGACACCCTTATCTTCTGATCCCCACTCCGATCGATCCTGCACTGTGCAAATGCTACATTCTCTTGGTCATTATTTTTATATTATTCCAATAATATTTTTACGTTATCAGCAAATTTCTTTTGTAATCTTCAAAAGAATATAATTGCTTTGTACTAATATTTAAAACATAAATCAATGAAATTTAACTAATTGGTTTTTTATTCCAGTACAGTCTGTCGAGAGACGTCGTCTCATCTCTCAGGAAGCAGTATGTGATGTCAAAAGCATTCAAGAATGCACCGCTCATTGTCCTCAACAGTTTCTCGGGTGAAGGTAATCACATGAAGTTGATGGCCACAATGTTCCAGAATATGTTCCCCACAATAAATATAACAACAGTGAGTTATTTTAATTTTTATGTTTTTATATTTTCAATAAGAAAAATAGTAATCTGTCATCTCTCCTTCTCTCCTTCTTCTTTGCGCATTATATTATAGACCAGTGATTCCCTTTCACATTAACAATTATTAATGTCTCCCAAAAAAAAACTTTGAAAGTAAAAATTTTATTTGGTTTTTTAAATAATTGGTAAATATTGTTTTTTTAAAACAATTTTAGTAAAAATGTTGACAGAAGAAAGAAAAAGAAATTGAAAAAAAGGTTAAAAAAAATACTACAGAACCTAATTATATGACTTCAGACTCTTATTTAACAAAACATTGCCTTTAATATTTTTTGGTGCCTATAAGTGTTGCATTATAAAAAATCAGTGAGAAGGTATATCATGTCGGATCAATTTTTAAACTGCCCCACTCCAACCAGCAAATTGCCCCTCTTTGGGAAACACTGGTATAGATATTATATGATCTAACGAAGGCTGTGGAATCTCACTGGATAGGTGCAGTAATTACACTAGCTACAGCTGTCTTTAAACCGAAAGATAGTTTGACTTAATATTACATAGTAATTTGATTAAATTACTCGGGTAATGAGATATTACAAAAAAAAACACTATTGCTACACAAATATTATAGTATTTTGAGCAGATATATAAAAGGTGTCTTCAGATAAATGACCATTTCATTTTCTTTCACGTGTCAGAAATTCTTTAATGTGAAAGTCTATTTGACTGCATACTTAATGATGCAGATCCGGATCAGGATTACATGTTGTTGAGTTTGCAAATGTGCATACCAGCACCGTTGTTCCGGTTGTGATGAGAGACGGAGTATTCTGGATTATTATCCTACCATTTTAGTTAAAATATTCGATGCATTGGTTTAATTTTAGGTTAAATTGAAAAACATTCGGCGCTGTGTGCTGATGAATTACAACCCGACCACTAAACTGATAGACATGCGCCACTACGTCATCCGCGCGATACCCGTCGGCCTTAACAAGGGCACGAAGAAGGTGAGCTCTTCATCTATATGCAACTTAACGTAGTTATTAAGTTCAACTTAAACTTGTTCAAACAGACCTTTCTTATTAATACTAACCATAACTAAATATACATAGCTTTAAGATAAAACTAACAACTTATCAATTAAAACACTATAAACGTAAATTATGAATACAGAAATAAAAAAAAAAAAACTACAAAAAAAATTATTGAAAAGGATTTATATAAAATTTTCAATATTTCAACTGCGGAAATGATTTTTAATAGTATTTCCGGTGAAACTGATTTTAGCGAGAATGTTGTTGTGAAGTATACCATTAGAACTAGCTTCGCATTGTTATGGAGATATTACTTGCTATCTGGTGAACTATATTATATTAATGATTTGTTGAATAAAATATATTTCAATTTAATAATTCATGTTCTAAGTCGTATTTCCTAATGACTGAGGGTCGTGGTCATCATGTTTACACATACAAATAAGTCTTACTTTTAACTTACTCGTCAGTTATAATGGAGTGGTGTTGCCATTGCCTTCTCCATTTCACATACTAGTGCGAGCACGGATGGTGATCACATAGATATGCAGGTTTCCTCACGATGTTTTTCTTCACCGTCAAAGCACGTGATATTAGTTGGTGTTATACTAACTACAAATAAATTGAAACACCTTCGGAGTGGAAGACAGGTGTTCAAACCTAGGCTATCTCGGCTCATCTTTAATAATTATTAGGAACTAATATTTAAAACTAAATAGAATAATTGAATATGTTTTCATATAATCTCTGTTTCAGATGGTGCAAGGCAAAATACCAAACTTGAACCGATGCAAGGACATGTCCGAGTTCTTTGATAAGTAAGCTGCACAATACTACTACACCTTATGAAACAGAAACACAATTAACTTAATGTGCTTTTAACGAAGAGCTGTGTCATATCATAAGAGTTAAAATTTTATAATTACTTTATTAAAATTTTTTGTTTCATATTTTGACCACACAGTCCCACTGCTGATGCTGGTCTATTCCAATAAAATTTATACTAATCAAGTGGTGATTGACGGATGTCATATGTCCCCGACAGCTTACTTTTTACTGGTTTACCACCGCTGCTCTTATTTCTACCGCCAAACAGTAGTGTGTAAACGTTACTGTGTTCCAGTTTGAAGGGTGCTGTAACCTAGTGGAATTACTGGGGTAACGAGACTCAACTCATGTCTCAAGGCGACAAGCGCAATGTGGTGCAGTGTATACCATCTTAACCAGCGCCACGTATAGCCACGTATCAAATCGCGTGGTTTTAAACCCAATAAAAAAAAAAAAAAAAACAGCGCCACGTCGTTATGGACAAGCGTACCACTTACCATCAGGTGAACGTCTCGAAGAATAAAAAATTATCACACAGTCCCACTACTGGTGCTGGTGTTTCCCAAAAACATTTATACATACTGGTTGAGTGGTGTTTGGCGGATGTCATATGTCCACGGCAGCTGTTCTTCAGTTTCCTCACAAAGTTTTTCTTCACCGAGTGCTCATGCTCAGTGGGGTCTTGGCTGACGTGTTTAATTGTTCAGGGCGGCGCTGATGTCGGAGAGCGAGTTCGAGGACGACCCTAGCGCGCAAGTGACGCTGCCGCAAAGCCTCTCTTCGCGCGGCGCCGCCGTCGACTCCAGGTCCGCCATACGACTAGTGGAGCTCGGCCCGAGGATCACCATGCAACTCATCAAGGTAGACCACCATATAACATATCCACATCACATAAATAAGAGGAATCTTTATAACAAGTACCATATACCAATAATAACAATAATAGATAGGCCATTGTTTTATCTACCAACTGAAATAAAGGCTTAATACCATCAAATAAAAGGAATAGCTGAAGATCAATCACCAGCTTGAAGAATACCTCGTGATGATGATAACATACTAATAGTATAAAAATCAGTGAGCAAGTTCTAAAATGTCTAATTTCTTTACCAGGTAGAAGACGGGCTAATGGACGGAGAAGTATTATTCCATGAACTCGTTGAGAAGACGGAACAAGAGAAAGCAGTTATAAAGAAGAAAAGGGAAGAGAAAAGGTAAAGATTTTTTATTATTCAAATTACATAGCGATATGATCGTAATCTGCTTAAAGCTAAATAATTAAAAAAATACTAATCAGTATTGGTTCAAGTGTTTGAAGGCTACAATGCGGTAGATGTGTACTCACCATTTGAATCGCCGGTTAAAAGCTACCTCTCATTGCAGACGCCTGAAGGAGAAACGCAAGGCGCAGCAAGAGGCGAACGTCAAACGGAAGGAGCACGAGAAAGAGGAACTCAAGCAGAAGTCGCTCGAGGGTATCAAGAAGAAGAAAGAAAGCACAGAGAACCAGAGGTATCTACCTGAACAGCAAAGACAAAATACTTTACGGGATTGTTTTTTAGACAGTGGTGCTTTAAAGTGAAGTATATGTTATAGTGGTATTCTTTATCTCCTTGTGAGAGACGGCCATGAGTCCCAGTAGTGGGAACGTTAGGGGAACTACTTATAGCAGTATTCATATATTACTGTGTGGTGTTGTACCAGTCTTCGAATCTTTGGCTCCTATTTTCCAGGTTGATGGAGTTAGCGGCCGCGGAGTCCCAGAATGGGGGTGAAGCGGAACAGGACGAGGACGACGCTGATTACTACAGACAGGAGGTCGGCGCTGAACCTGAACATGGTAAGTCTACATCATCATTGATTATAAAGAGTAATTAAAACCCTCAAATCTTGATGTAGGTGAATAATAAATCTTTGTAATGAGGTTAAATCCCAATACCATCAGCACTAGGTTTCCTGGATTTTGGTGCTTTAATTGTATAAATACATATGCTGATGCATGATGCCTTATTATCATGATGAAACAAATAAATCTTATATAATAACAATAATCATAGTTTACAACAGTTTAATAAATTATTTAAAAAATATCATCAATTTTCTGCTGGTAGGTCTCCATTGCCGGAGACTTATGGTGTACATCATCTTAACTAGCGCCATATTGTTATAGACCGTCGTATCCACTGACCATCATGTAAATGTCCTAAAAAATATTGCTATCCAATAGTAGTAAAAACAATATATATTTTTTCAGATCTGTTCAGCCAAAAGCAAGAAAGGAAGCGCAAGATCGGCGACGAGCCGCCACGTGGCTTCAAGAAAATGCGATTAGACAAGAAATTGCAGAAGAAATACCAAAAGAGCGAAAGCGCGCCCCAAAAAACGAAGAAACACGGCAACCGGAGGTTTGAGAAGAACGAAGAAGGAAAAGGAAATTTCAAGAACAGAGATGGGAAGAGGTTTAATAAAAACGAGGGCGCGAACAGGGAAAGGCGCGGTAAACAGAAAAAAGTTTTTGGCGGGAAAATGAATAAGTTCGGAAAGGGACCCAGAGAGAAGAAGATGGGCAAAAGCAAAGGCAAAAATAGAAAATGATAAGCTGAAATATGAATTAAATAATTAAAATTTAATATTTTTCCTTCTTATTTATATGATGTGATCTGAGGCTGATGGTGGGAGGTTTAATATAATAAAAAAATCCGCTGATCAAAAATCAATTTATTACTGATTCATACAAGTTAAAATCAACTTGTACAGACTTTCAAACATAATATAAAACATGGTTGTTCAGTAATTTATATTCGGTATTGTCATATCTCGATTACAAAATATTATATAGCTGGCAACACTTATAATAAGTTTTTGCTAACAACTCACTTTGAACATCATCAAAAATAAACACTCAATTAAACGATTTATAAGGGCTTAAGAATTTAATGAGATATTAAAATATCTATGGCGAATATAATTAATTATTCAAGTGATGAGTATTTCATATTTTTATACTGAAGTAGGCTTACTTATCCGAGTTCAAAGTATTTGTTTGAATCTTAGTACAAAAGAAATGTTGGATTGGTTAATAATTAAACTGCTCTCATATTGTTCCCACAGCTGGCACTTTTCTAACTAGACACGTAAGAGAGTTAAGGCCATTGATCCATCACTCTGGTCAATTATGGGTCAGTGGATAAATTTGATAAACAAATTTTAAATAACAGGCCCCCAGTTGTATCTTACAGCAATATTAGAGCTAGTTGCCATAAGGTCTTTTAACATTATTTCTTGCTCAGCTAGTTTTTAATTGGTTTAAATGAAATTTTCATAAAGGAAATAACATCACATATCACAATAATGATTGAATAACTGAAATAATTAATTAATTATACAAATTAACACAAATATTCAGACAGGTTTTATATTTTTAATATTGATACTTAATTTAAATTATTCATTATGTTGGTACATGATATAAATGTTGACTTAAATGTAATTTTGAATGTTACCTTAAACCGAAGAAGTTAGATGAGGAAGACTATGTCGTCCGCCATCATCACCTGATTGTCCTGGGTCATCCTGTCAAGAGCTGCAAGAATTTCACCCGAGTCGAAGGTGTTGTGGGAGTACTTCTCATTCACGTAGCTGGTGATCCTCTCCAATGGGAGCGAGTTGGCGCGCTCCTCCCTGTACAACTGTTGCAGGGCTGACTTGAATTGGCTCAACCTGAGAAAAAAAAAAGGTTTAATCAGTGGTTTCAGGGCTTCTTTGTCGTAGTTCACTCGCAACTTTAATTTTAGTGTCAATCCCATAAAATATTAATGCAAACATTGTAAACTTTCTCCCATACCTGTCGGAGTCAATAGACTTCTGTGTTGACCTGGTGGTCCTCTGCGACGACTCTGGTTGGGTGGAGTGAGCGGCACGGAGCATTGGTTCTGCCTCTTCATCGGATGAGAAATCATACGGGTCTTCACCTTGGCTTTTCCCCTGGTATAAATATTAATTACATACTGCAAATTATAAGCTGTTTCTAGCGATGAGCACAATGTGATAGTGTACATCAGCTTAACTACCTCTTAAAAAAAACTAGCTCCACATACTCGGAAGTAAACATAATACACTCACCATCAAGTGAACGAATTTCTCGACTCATCACCTCGTCGTGTAAAAAAAATCTTTATGAAAATGGACGCGTAAATTATTTTAGAATGTTGTTCTCCGAAACTGAGTTGTTTTGTTGTAACTCACCACCAGATCGCGCTCCAATAACAAATTTTCTTCTTAGTTTCAATTTTAGAAGGGAAATATCAATTCCATCATCTCACCGTAGTCCGTGACTTCTTGGCGCGAGGCTGTTTGTTTCGCTGCTCGCCCTCGGAGGCTGCGCCCTCATCGGCCGACGAAGCGCGTCGTTTGCGTCGCTTCTCTTTTATCAGCACCTACAATTTGTAATCTTGTCAATTATTTCATACCAGTTAACGAAGATACATAAGGATCATAATCACCACAGTTTCAGCGCCACCGGTGCGATGCCACTTGCATCCAACGACACCTTTGCATCTAACGATTCTTCAGTCTCAGATCAGATCTTTCTGTTCCAACAACGAGACAGTAAGGTCTTTTTGTGAGTTTTGTTTATTCTATGACACAAGCACTTTTTCACCTGATGATAATTGATACATACACTTATCCATAACAATATGGTGTTTTAGGAATAAATACACTACACCATATTGAGTTCATCTCCTTGACATATAAGATGTTATCTCGTCACCCCCAATAATTTTACTAGGTACAATACTCTACTAACTGGATTCTAGTAATATTTGTACATTACTGTTTGGTAGCTGAAACTATATGAATAAATTATCTTAATTTCAAAATAGGTTAATTACCTTTTTAAAGTAGGCGTAGTGTAGTAGCTCTATGGCCGCGTGCGCGTCGTCTTGCGTCACTTGGAAACTGAGCCGGCACTTGGCGTGCGCAGTGGAGAGGCGGATCAGCGTCTCCAGCGATCGCGCCGTCACCGGTTGCGTCTGGGGACGATATAGTTTAATTTGTTAATACCACTGCTGAACTTCTGCCCGTAGATTCTACAATTTTTTGTACTAATTAATACAACATTGTTTCATTGAACATTAAAGATACAATAAAGTGGTAATGTTTGAACAATATTGTTTAATGGCAGAGACTAATGTTTTGGTTTTGCCCGCTCTGTCTTTTCTAATTCATTATCATTAGTTTAATTTATAGATGTCCACTGTTCAACTAAGGTCTTTTCAGCCAAAATGGATATAAAACAGTACACTCCGCGCGCGGCATGCAGGTCGTTGAAAGAAGTATATTAGTAAAAGTTACATAAAAAGCCTTTTTAGGTCAAGGTCTTTATTTTCTGTCTTCTGTATTTCTTTTTCTATCCTTTTCAAAAAGTTTTCTTGCTTTCCAGATCTTATCAATTTTTTTTTCAGGCATCGCCTTTCACGATTACATTCGCCATATTTTTACATTTCATATATTTTATCACTTGTACTTGTTGTCTTGTACGAAGGAGATAAGACTAACAAATATTAAGCTTTAAGTGTTGGGGTAAAACTAAATAAACTCACTTCAACTTCTTCATTGTCGGGATTTTCAGTTGAGAGCATTTCAACAGTTGAACCCATCGGCAGAACCTCACCATGTTGTTCCTTTGGATTTCTAAAAGTTAAAAAAATTCTTTATGAAAAAGGACGCGTAAATTATTTTAGAAAGATGTTCTCCGAAACAGACTTGTTTTGTTGTAACTCGCCACCAGACCGCGCTCCAATAACAAACTTTCTTCTTAGTTTCAATTTTAGAAGGGAAATATCAATTCCATCATCTCACCGTAGTCCGCGACTTCTTGGCGCGTGGCTGTTTGTTTCGCTGCTCGCCTTCGGAGGCTGCGCCCTCATCGGCCGACGAAGCGCGTCGTTTGCGTCGCTTCTCTTTTATCAGCACCTACAATTTGTAATCTCATCAATTATTTCATACCAGTTAACGGAGATACATAAGCATCATAATCACCACATGCTCAGCGCCACTGGTGCGATGCCATTTGCATCCAACGATACTTCTGCATCTAACGATTCTTCAGTCTCAGATCAGATCTTTCTGTTCCAACAATGAGACAGTAAGGTCTTTTTGTGAGTTTTGTTTATTCTATGACACAAGCACTTTTTCACCTGATGATAAGTGATACACCCATCCATAACAATATGGTGTTTCAGGAATAAATACACTACACCATATTGAGTTCATCTCCTTGACATATAAGATGTTAAGTCTCGTCACCCCCAATAATTTTACTAGGTACAATACTCTATTAGCTGGAGTCTAGTAATATTTGTACATTACTGTTTGGTAGCTGAAACTATATGAATAAATTATCTTAAATTCAAAATAGGTTCATTACCTTTTTAAAGTAGGCGTAGTGCAGTAGCTCTATGGCCGCGAGCGCGTCGTCTTGCGTCACTTGGAAACTGAGCCGGCACTTGGCGTGCGCAGTGGAGAGGCGGATCAGCGTCTCCAGCGATCGCGCCGTCACCGGTTGCGTCTGGAGACGATATAGTTTAATTTGTTAATACCACTGGTTAACTTCTGCCCGTAGATTCTACAATTTTTTGTACTAATTAATACAACATTGTTTCATTGAACATTACAGATACAATAAAGCGGTAAATTTTGAACAATACTGTTTAAAGGTAGAGACTAATGTTTTGGTTTGCCCGCTCTGTCTTTTCTAATTCATTATCATCAGTTTAATTTATAGATGTCCACTGTTCAACTAAGGTTTTTTCAGCCAAAATGGATATAAAACAGTACACTCCGCGCGCGGCATGCAGGTTGGTGAAAGAAGTATATTAGTAAAAGTTACATAAAAAGCCTTTTTAGGTCGAGGTCTTTATTTTCTGTCTTCTGTATTTCTTTTTCTATCTTTTTCAAAACGTTCTCTTGCTTTCCAGATCTTAACAATTTTTTTTTCAGGCATCGCCTTCCACGATTACATTCGCCATATTTTTACATTTCATATATTCTATCATTTGTACTTGTTGTCTTGTACGGAGGAGATAAGACTAACAAATATTAAGCTTTAAGTGTTGGAGTAAAACTAATTAAACTCACCTCAACTTCTTCATTGTCGGGATTTTCAGTTGAGAGCATTTCAACAGTTGAACCCATCGGCAGAACCTCACCATGTTGTTCCTTTGGATTTCTAAAAGTTAAAAAAATTGCATGCACTTAACATTGTTATAAGTTTTTAGACTTGATATCCTAGTGGTTTGTACGCCGGTCTTCCACTCCGGAGGTACCGGGTTCGAATCGGACCTGCACCAATGAAGTTTTCAATTTATGTGCAGCTAGTATAAAACCAACTAATATAACGCGCTTTGACGGTGAAGGAAAACATAGTAAGAAAACCTGCATATCTATGTCATGACTATCCATGGCCGGACTAGTATGTGAAATGGAGAAAGTATTTCCGTCCGAACGTATTTCCTCATGAGTGAAGGTCATGGTCATCTTGTGTAATAAAACACATGACGACTTTCTTGTCAGTTATAATGAAGTGGTTTACCATTGCCTTCTCCATGTGGAAAACCGGCGTCCAAACCACTAGGCTATCACGACTTACTTTCTGATGGAAGTACAACACAAGAACTGTGAAGTTGAAATAATTTGGTTACCGATATCTGTGCATCCTGAGGACGTGCTCCGAGATGAGGTTGTCGTGGTCAGCGTCCGCAATGTCCAGCATCACGAACAGCAAGTCGAAACGTGAAAGCAACGAGTCTTGCAAACCTATATTCTCCATCGGGGTCTTATACTGGTCATACTGTAAACATTAAACATTGCTGTAACAATAAAGATTCTTTTCTTATAAATAACGAAATTGCAATACATGAGGTATGGTAACGTAGTTTTAAGAGATTTGGCATTCTATAACAAAAAAAAGTTAATTGGTATAAAAATCCTTTCTTGTTTGTAGTACTGAAGTGACTAACAAGCACAGAGATCACTAGACAGTAAACTGTTTATATTTTTGTTGCCGGAAACAATATTGAAGATGGTAAAACGATATCCTGTTCATCACAAACGCTGTGATGATTCTATGCGAGTGCGCGGTAATAACTTCACAACGTTCTAGATCAAAAAGTTACTCACCCTCCCATACACAGGGTTGGCAGCGGCGAGAACGGAACAGCGAGCATTCAGAGCGGCGTGGACGCCCGCTTTAGCGATTGTGACCCTCCCCTGTTCCATGACTTCGTGTATGGCCGTCCTGTCGATGTCCGACATCTTGTCGAACTCGTCGATGCAAACCACACCCCTGTCGGCCAGCACCATCGCACCCGCTTCCAACCTTTAAACATAATATTGTGTGGCAGAGTTAGAAATTTTTTAACTATCTATAAGTACAAATTAATTGTGTATGTAGTCCGTAGCATTGTAGCTTTTTAATTTTACTGGTGGCTGGTCTCTGTTGCCGGAGACTGTCTAGATAAGTGCCACCATAACTTCTATTTCTGTCTCTAAATAGCTGTGTTAAAACATTACTATATTCATATTTGAAAGATCTAATCGTAATATGCACAATCATCACCATCCTCAGCCAATAGACTTCTACTGATGGACATAATGCACAATAACAATTGTAAATAATTGCATTTCATTCAATATCAACCTCCTGTCTCCAGTCTCAGGGTCGGTGGTGACCGCAGCAGTTAAACCGACACCCGATGAACCTCGCCCTGTAGTTGTCACTGCTCGCGGTGCGGTTAGCAGGACGTAGCGAAGCAGCTGGGACTTTGCCACGGATGGGTCCCCAATCAACAAAATGTTTATATCACTGTAGAATGAAATAATTTATTTCATGACTATTATAAGCATATAATAACACTTAGCAAGCGGGATCTGGTGTGTTAAGCTGTCTAGGTAGGTACCTTCACACATTACTGTGTTTCGGTCAGTACATTGAATGAAATATGTGCCATGTTATTATAGGCAAACGAATCACTTATAGTCAAGTGTCAACAGGCAAGTTCCTGCTTATTCGCTGTTTTGCCAAATAAAAAAAAAAAAATTAAATGGTTAGCAATATTCAAATTATTAAAATTTATTGTATACGAAAATATTTCTTCATCAGTCATTCTCTTCATTAAGCTATAGCTTTAATACTCAACTTTCACTATTACATATATGTACCATTACTTTAGATATCTTACCCCCTAAGCCTGGTGCCATTTGGCAAGATCTTCTCCATACCACCCAGCAGTAAACAGAGTATAGCTTTCTTGATATAATCATGACCATGGATGGACGGCGCCAGTGATTTGCTGAGCATCTCAAACATGTCGGTGTTTGTCCGTTTTGCAAGTCGCTTACAAAGTTTAATGTCCTCTATAGTTATATTTAAGTTTGCATCTTTATTGATTTGTGTAACATTGTTTGCTATAAGGACAGTTCTGGAAATGAAATATAAAAATTTTGATGTTATCCTGAACAGCAAAACAAGTCTTTGTATAATCTAATATGAAGAGAAATAACATAAATTTTGGTTTTTAATTTGATGTGCTTTAAAACGTACTTATAACAGCTTATGATTTTTGTTATTTGAACAAAACAAAACCTGAAATGTATAGATTCATGAAAGCAAATGTGATGATTGTATACTTTATTTACCTAAAAGTTCCTGCAGTAAAACTTCCCTGTTTGGATGGTAGGCACCTATAGTTACCCACAACCTGAACTCTGTCTCCTGGCTTGCATTTGTCCACAAGGTCATCGTCACATATGATATCCACACTGCGTGGAAGTTGACCAGCAGGTGCCCTTTCCGGCATCTCTTGCACTGTCAGGGTTTGGTGATCTTTATACCGAGACAACCCATATTCTGTCTCTAAAGGATTGCCATCATCATCCTGAAAAAAAAGAGCATAAATGAACATTTTAAAACACTTAACTAAATAGTTATAAGATATTTATTGTAAGATAGTAAAAATGCTAATAAATTTAGAACCTTTGATGCTACATCCCGGATTTCAATAGTATTTCCATACATATTTTCCTACAAACTTGCTCTTATTTAAAATTATTTACAAGTTTAATAAATAACTGAGATATGGCTTCTATATCCATTCCATACATATGGAAAAGCTTATGAATAATGAACACCTTTACCTTTGTTGGATATACAGCAGATGTAGGGAAGGCTTCAAATGAAGTCAAATCTGTGTATTTGCGCTCCATGATCTTTTTTGTGGTCGGACAGTAGTGTACACTTCTTACAACCTTGGGACGCACCAGAGACACCCTAGTTACTATTCCCTCTACACATATCAAGTTGCCTAAATACCTGTGTGATTCAAAATCACATGGTTTTTAAGAAAAAAAAATACTTTTTTAAACACAAAAGATTTCCCGGAAGTTAGGTGTATATCTAATTTTAAATTATGCTGGCAATAGCTTTATCATTTATTTTGTATACACCAAAGATACCTTATATGTTATGATTACACAAAGAATTTAAACTTTTTACACTAAAACTAAAATTTCAATATTCTATATTCTTACCAACCTAATCGATTTTATAGGTCTTCAATCATTATTATTATAATAACTATTAAATGTACCATGTTTTGAATAAGTTATATTTCAAATACTTGTAATGAAATTATCACAAAGTAATTTTCATCCCACCAATATTTTTATTATACACTTTAATAACACAAATAAAGATGTATATATAGAAATTAAGAAATATTTACAACAGTGACATAAAAATGTTAAAGAGAATTGCTCTTTAACATTTTCATTCATATAGGTCATTTGCTACATAATGATATTTGCAAAAGGATTTCAGATCAGACTTACCTGGAAGTTAAACTTCTTGGTGTTACATGTTTAGTTCCAAAGCTTCCAGAAAATGCCACGAAAAACTCTTCCTGTTCTTTAGCAAACGTAGGGTCGATAGATGACACATATTCTTTTAAAGCTTTTTGAAATGCAATTTGCTCTTCGAAAGCGTTTTCTAATAAATTTTTTGCACGAGCTGGACTTTTTCTTCTTAAATCATTTATATTTACTACCAGACGTTTTGATTTTTCTGTTATCATTTGCTTAACCCTTTCCATGTATAATGCTTGGTCTTCCTATAATTTTTAAATAACAATGGAAAAGTTTACGACGTATTAGAACTTATACAAAACAAAAACAAAAACTTACTTCATCATCTAAAAACTCCAGATATTCTCTTTGTAAATCCCTGAGACGTTGATCAAAATCACCTTCTTCCATTGTAACTCAATATTACACACTTATTTATGTAATATATTGTTTAAAACCAAACTTTTTAGTTAAATATACAGCTAAGAGAAGCTATACGCTTTTTGGCGCGAAACTACGTACTGGTGACATATGTTACACAGGCATAATACAGATAATATATGCATTACATATTTCTTGTAACATGGAAGTTACAAAATTTTTAAGTTAATGTATCAATATAATAAGATTAATAGACTTATTTAAATATTAAGTTTCCTGAAAAATTTTTTTTAATGAATCATGAGAACATTAACAAAATATTAAAATTAATTATTGAAGTAACGCTGTCATCTGTCATATGTAGTATAAAACATCGTTCAATTTGATTAGTGCAATATAAATATTTTCGATTAAGTAACATCGTTGAATAAAACCTTGCGTTTTTGTTTATAATAATAGAACTGCTAATAATATTTTTTATAGTGTGTAGATTTACTCGACAGATTAAATGGCTAAACATTAATACTTATTGCAAAATGACTGAACCAAATTCTACGGTCGCATCCCCTCCGCGGAATGATAAGCATGAAAAAGAAAAGAAGAGACCTAAGTTAAAGATTTTAGCATTCCACGGTTATCGACAGAATGGTGCAGTTTTTAGATCAAAAATAGGTTCTTTCAGAAAAGCGGTGTCAAAGTATGCGCAACTAACCTTTTTTTCGGCGCCACATAAAGTTGTTAATGAAGACGAAGGTGATGAAGGTAAGCCGTTTATTGAATTAAGCGTTAATAATATCAACTATAGTCATTTAATTACACCTCGTATGTTAAGTAATATCCATGAAAACAAATTGGTATCACCAGTCCCTTAACTATTTAGCCTAGGTTTTATTGTATAATGAGATTTTTCATGGTAATGCTTAAATGATGAGTGTCAACATATGTTTCAAATATTTTACAGAAGCACTTGGTTTATTAATTAATAAAACATTTATTGTCCAAAATATAAGATTTGTGATGATGTTTATGTAAAATACATTGTTTTGTTATAGATAGCAGGTCATGGTGGTTTAATGCAGAAGATAATTCATTTAGTGGTAAATGTTTGGGAGGACCAGCAATAGGATTTGAGGATACTTTAAGTCTAATAGAGAGTATAGTATTAGAACATGGACCTTTTCATGGGTTTATGGGATTTTCACAGGGAGCTTGTCTAGTTGGCATATTAGCTGCAATGCAAGAGAAAGGATGTAAGTTTTAGATTTTATTGTTTTTCATAAATTTTTAAATAAGCTGATGGACTTGGGGGTGTCTGTTTGAAAATTACTTTATTACTTTAGATGTAATTAAAATAATATATATTCCTTCAAAATTGAAATCAATTAATTTCAATATTTCTTGCAGATTTACCTTTTTCATTTCGATTTGCGATATTTGTATCAGGATTTCGATCAGGTAGTTTAGTCCACAAAGGCTTTTACGATGAAGATATCAATTTACCATCATTACATGTTTATGGTGAAAGTGACTCCATTATACCAAAAGGTTTGTTGTAATAGTATTTTTATTTGTATCATGGATAATTGTTTGACTTATATAAAAAAAAAATGAATTATGCCAGTGTTTTAAAGTTTAAGTATAAATTTTATTATTTTGTTATAATTTAGCATCAAAGTATGAAATTCATTATTATAGATTACAAACAATCATATTGTAAATAACATGATTTTTTGGCATCCCTTTTAGTTCAACAAATGAAAACTTAACATGACATGAGCTTGAAGTATTTTGCTTGCCATTAAATTTGGAAAAAACCTTCATGATGTAATGCAGTCTGAGTAAAATTAGGCCATGTATAATTTAGGTTATCACCAGCTTAGTTATGTTTAATTGAACATGCTTTTCTTTTACAGAGATGAGCGAATCTTTAATAAATTTATTCTACAAGCCAGTTGTAGCTGAACATTCAGGAGGGCATTATGTTGCATGCTCAGGTTCTATCAAAGATGCATACCTTGATTTTTTGCATGAAAGATTTCAAGATTTAGAAAAAACAGATGAAGATGTAAATGGTGATGATGCCAATTCATTGGTGCAAACCTCAGACCTGACGTGAACAAATATTAAATATTTTAGTACTTTTCTGAATTTGTACAAAAAATGTATAATAAACTTTTAATTTAAAACGATATATTTTTGTGGAAATTATTTTCAATGTTAGTTTATTTTATTCTATTGTTATCAGAATAGAACTTTTGTATACTTATAACAAGTGATGAAGCACTTGAATATTTATTAAAAGAATGCAATTGCACATAAGTGATTCATTTGAAATTGATTACACAAATAGACTAACGTTAAATACAATTTAAAACAATTGGCACATAATATTTAACACTTTTTACAACATACGATATTTATGAAATTCTTTTTTAACACTAATCCAATAACCAAAAAAAAATGATTATTTGGATTTCTAAAATGCAAATAAAACAAATAGATGTAGAAGAAAAGTAGGAAACGGTTGTATTATTTTACCCCGTTTATTCAAATCCCTCGTTATATCAGAGACAATTTTAAATGTTATGTAACGTATTATGATTACAATCGAATATTTGCAAATATAATTTTTTTAACATTTAGTCCGCTATCTTGTGACTAATAAATTTGCTGATTACGTAGTCGATAGCTAGCTCTTAAGTTAATATTTAAGAGATGGCTCTGCAGGCGTTCCACCTTTGTCTATATCATTAGAAAAGTAAATACCACAGGTTATTTATCAATAAATTAAAAGGTTATGTTTATCATGTACTAACTTTTTAATTATTTGCTAACAAAATACATTTAGAATACATTGAAAAACAAGTTGTTAATTAATATTATTTAATGAAAGTACAATGTGGCGTCGTTATTTATTGTGGTTTGCTCATGAACATCTCGACTTTCGTCATGCTGTAAGTTAAATAAATTACTGATAAATAAGATAATGTAGAAGTTTTTGTTTAATATAAATATTCGTTTTATTACAGGAAATGCAAAGTATTATATCGATGTTAAATATACCCATAAACTACATCGAAAAACCAAACATCAATAAACCTTATTGGATTGTTGAATTACAAACAGAGGAACACCTAAAAAGGATAGCGTCTAGATCCGTTCTTATTAAAAATTGTATTGAATTATGGTCTCATGCTAAAACTGATATTCAATTACACAATAATTTGAAGAAGGCTATTAAAAACACTTCTGGTAAATGGACCACTACGCGAGAATCAAATGATTTTAGTGTTAATTGCTCGCATGTTTGTCCCAGAGAGCTCATTGAAGCATGCTGTGATCCAACAAAATCATTCAAAGTGGAGGTGGAAACTTTTTGTAAACATTTCACTATGAAGGAAAAGATTGATAAAATTGAGGTGATTAATAAAAATGTAAATTGGTTTACATTGGTTATTTATAATTACAGTTTTTAATCATTCACTTTCATAGAATTTCAGATACCTACCATTAAATGGACCAGTAAAGTTGAAGAATCCTGATATAACATTGTGTTATCTTGAATTTTATGGAGTTGATCCAAATAATGTGCCGGAACAGCCTTATGATATATTCTTTGGGAGATGGGTATGTTTCATTATGTAGAAATTGAATTGAGACTCTTGGCTTTACAAATCAAGGTTAAACTTTAAGCATGTAAAAATCTTTACATAGTTTATTGCTATCTGATATACTTCTTTTATTGATAAGAGGGAAAGTATTATACAGGTCATGAAAATATTATTAAAATCTATGTCAACCAATTTTAAGTCAGTTTTTGTCTTATCATATAAGTTTCTTAAAAAACGTTTTTAATTTTGATATAGTAAAAAGCTTTTAAATTCTGGTATAGTTCCTGTAATATATATATTATAGATATTACTGTAATAGATGTTTATTAAATCCTGTAATATTTATAATTATATGTTAATAATAATAATCCTACAATTTATAATCTTATTTAAATCACCAAATAATAGTGTGCAAACATTACTGTGTAACTTTGTGTGTGTAACTTTTCGCAGATTGCCGATGGCCAACGCGATCTCATCCAGCGGCATTCGTTGAAACGACGACAGTTCATCGGCAACACTAGTATGGATGCCCAGCTATCTCTGATCATGGCTAATCAGGCACAGATAAGACCAGGGGATATTCTACTAGATCCATTTGTTGGGTCTGGTTCCCTACTTGTAGCCGCAGGGCATTTTGGCGGTAAGTTTATACTTTAAAGTGGTGTTCTATTTAATATATTTGTTTTTGTTAGAGAGTGGCATAAAATTGTAAAAAGATTAATAATTTTGATGCCATGTTTATCTTCTTGCACTGTATCACTACCAGCATGTAGTAAGTGACCAAAAGCATGCCTAATACTTAACGTTCTATACATTAGAACAGTATGTCATGTTTGTTTTTAGCCCATGTGTGGGGCTCGGACATTGACTATATGATGCTCCACGCCAGGACTCGACCGACGAGAGTCGGACAAAAGGTAAAAATGTATGTATTAAATTGGTTTTAAGGTTCATTTCCACAATTAATACAAGTTTTTTTTTTTTTTACTGAATGTATAATAATATGTAAATGTATGTACAATATGTAATCAATTATTTTGTTCAATGTTGAAACTTATAGTATCAGTAAAAGTTATTGTTATTTTAACTTAACAATATCCTGCTTAGGTACGGACAAACCATGAAAGTATCAGAGGCAACATGAGACAGTACAGGATCGAGTCCCGTTACGTTGACGTGTTGGTCAGTGACTTCTCTATGCCGATGTGGAGGGATGGATTAAAATTTGACGCCATTGTCACTGATCGTAAGTTATTAAATGTTTTATTAACTGCTAAAATGTTAACCCATTAATCGATTTCTGAGCTCCTTTTTGTTTAATTTGTATATAAGGGTTTTTTCGTCTTAGTGGTTTGTTTTTAATTGTCTGTTTCTAAACTGTAGCACCGTACGGCGTTCGAGAACCGGCGGAGAAGATCGGTATAGAGAGGGATAAGTATACACTCTCGGACGAGCATCTGGTTAACCACATACCGTCCAAAGTGGAGTACGCGCTGCCTCACATCTACGGGGACCTGCTGAACTTCGCGGCCAGACACCTCGAGATGGGGAGACGGCTCGTCTGCTGGTATCCTTTGATCAGGTGAATAATTACAATAAAAGCATATCCGTAACTTTGTCTTTTACACACTTCGTTGTCAGAGACTTTCAGATAGGCGTTTTATAAATATTTATTAAAAATTGTACTTCAGAGAAGAATACAATGATGATCAGCTACCACGTCACCCATGTCTCCAGTTGGTAGGCAACTCGGAGCAAGTGTTGTCCAAGCTCACTGCTCGGCGGCTGCTCACCTACGAGAAAATCCTTGATGAGGTACCCAGTGTATCGCCAGATCCGAGCACCGCATATAACTTCAGGTGAGGAAAGCTTAAGATAGAAAACTGCCAAATTTATATACTAATTAAAGTTATTTTTCTGAACCTTTCCCATCAGTATTATTTTGTTCGGGGTAAGATCTGTAAATGTTGCCAGTTCAAAAAATATTTATTGTTGGCATATGTTTTTAGGTAGCAATATCTGTTTATGTTGCAGAGAGAAATATTTTACAATCGGTGACATGACTCGGAAGGAGAGGAAAGAGAAAAAGGCGGCGGAACTCTTAGCTAACGCGGCGGCAAGAGCAAAGGCCGACAAAAACCGTAATACACCGTAGGGCTAATATATGAATTGAAATTACTTGCCGTTTTATTTCAACCAAATATTTTTTTCTAAAGTAGGCCTAACTTGATCCCAATTTTACATAGTGTTAAGTGACAATGAGACCATGGATAGTGAAGTGTGTTCATAATTAATACTTTTCTGTAAAATCGCATACTTTTAATTGATATACCAACACTGGATTTTTTTTCAGCGCTGGCAATTTGTATCTTACAATTTGATAATATACAAATTTTAGTTAAATATAGTACACTAAGATTAAACTAAAATAAAACAGATGTTACATTCCTTAACAACTATATTCAGGTTCACACACTCATATTAATATAACTAAACATATTTACTATTCTTTGATGTTTTACAGTACAACACAGGATATATACACAGGTTGTATACATGTGTAGTTTATTAACATAAATACTAGTTTTAAATAATACCAATACCATAATGAAAGGAATTATGTATGTATATGTAAATTGATGCTATAATTTAATCTTCATTCCATTTTCTACCTGAAAAAAAATTAAGATTCCATTATAATTTAGGTTTGACAAATATCTTGTTCTGATTTCAAATGATGAGCTGAATTAGGTTTTGTGTAAGTATCATCACTTCTCACTGTATGATCCAAAAATCAAGTGCAGTAAATAATTATGTAAGAGTTAAGTGTCGGTCCCAAAAAACACTTGAAAAAGACTAACCAATCTAGTATTACTAGTTTCTGTTTTTAATTAGACATTCATACTAAACAACTTAAAGTAAAAGAAGTAATCCTTTGCCAGCCAATTGATTAACTAATTTAACAATAAATTTAGTTACTTATTTAAATGCTGATATTATATTGTTCATTATTATTCTTTAATAAATATAAAAAAATTAAAAATTACTCGTATAATTGTTGACTACTCTGCGATGGAAAGTGACAGCATCATGTCAGAGAGTGCGGGCGTGGATGACGGCTGCACTTCCCTTTGCTTGGCGGCCATATTCGACTGCGTCCACTGGGCGAGCCGCCACGCCTCCTTCCGCTTCGGATTCCCGGAGGACTTGTAATGACCGACCAGGTTATTCGCCACCTGAAACATGAAATAGAAAATGTTAAATCTCGTTACCCCGGTAATTTCACTAGCTGCCACTCCATTTAAGTTGTAACAACATATATTTGCATACTACTGTTTAAATGCAGAATAAGGAGCAGCAGCATACCCACTCCCATGGTCTCTGGCAACAGAGACATAACACCAGTATCTTTAAGTTAAATATTTATTATCTGCATTTCCATAATAAATGTTATCCGTAGTGCTTTGTTAAGTTTATTGGAACTTAGTAAAGAGCCTTAACTACTAACAGTGTCTGAGTTTAACAAATGCACTATTACATTTCATTATTTTTTTGCTATCATTTTCTCAAGTATACCGTAAGCTATTACAAAACAATGTTATGTAAAACTTACCAAGAACAAGCCTAAGGAAGCACGAACGTTGTCAGGATTAAGTTTCAATGCTTGGCAGTAGTAAGTCTTCGCCAACTCCATATTTTCGACTCCACCCTGCAAATGTTTTAAAAATGTATAAACGGTTTTGCTTACATTGTTATTAGTGTTTCAATATTATAAATGATAACAATAACGTAACAAGAGTCGAGTTAGTAAGGAGAGATGTGTTTTTGGTAAAAAGGCGTATGGGTGAGAATAAAATTTTTTTTTAAACCATACTTGATTTTTGGAATAAAACTTGAATTTATAAATAATAATAATTTAATGATCAATGTCATGGATGGATGTTACTTCACTGTGTCTTTTTTAATAATATTCTTATTAAGGCTCATAATGTAGTCATGTTCATTACATTCTATTGTTGTCCACTGCTGAACCTAGGCCTCTCCTAAAGCCATTTTAGCACAGCCAGTTCAACTCCATCTACATCCAACTACTCTGTTATATTCTGTAACATTATTAAATGCCGCATATATTTAATGCTTCATGCACTAATTTACCATTGTGTAACGGATATCAGCCAGGCGTTGGTGCATGAGGTGGTTGTGTGGCTGGTGGAGGATAAGTTCCTCGACGCAGAAGGCGGCGCGTCCGTATTCTTGCACCTGGAGGTACAGTTCGGATAGCTCCTGCCATGCTTCCACATCCGACATGAATCTATAAAATTGATACAACACTTGTACTATTCTACATCTGGGGAAGCTCTAAGAAGATTTCATTATAATGTACTCTTGCTTATTTTTAACATAATTTTTTTTAAATTCTTTGTCAATGCTGTTTAAACGTAAGGAAACATGACCAGACAACAAGACACAACATGCACAAATGGGCAGTGATCTTGTCCTTGATACAATATACTGCTCGGAGGTAGAAGACAACATTCTAGAAGTATAAAACTTAACAGTCCATGGCAATAGACTTTTAAATGACACTAAAATTATCTTGTCAACTAATAGTCTAACAAGTCTAGTCTAGTAGTTATAGAAAACTGTTTAAACATTATCCAACTACAAGTAACACTTACTTCTTCAAATAATCTACAAGTTCTTTGATAGCTTCGTGGATAAGACCTTGCGCTTTGAGTACAGCCACTCGACGCTTCCTTGCAGAAGGATTGGTTTCATCAACTTTGATGATTCTATCCAAAAGAGTGAGAGCTTCATCATATCTAAAAATAAACAATTTCAAAATTTGAAAATTACTTCAAAAATAATATATAGAGATCAGTCAATATAGAGGTCAGTGATGTTTTTATGTACCATTACTCTGCTAATGATTACTAAACAACTGTAACTTTGGTCATTAGAAATATTTTTCAATTCAAAACATCAAGAAATGTTACAATTTTTCCTTATTAACTTTGAGTTACATACCTTCCCTCTGCTTCCAAAATGGCAGCACTTGAGCGCATAACTCTCACACTTCCCGGGAACTCCTTTGTCAGTAAATTTACCAGCCCTACAGCTATACTATATAGATGACAGTCTAAAGCAGCATAAATCACTTGCTCCAGTAAAACATACCCTGAACAAAAAAAAACATCTTTAATAAACATTATAATGCAATTAAATTAAAATATACAGAATGTAATACTTACTCTCATTGCCATACTTTTTAAGATTTACTTCAAGAAGATCATACCATAAACTCATAACATCTCTGCTTTTCCTTTCATTATTTTCACGCCATTGACGCAATAGATCAATTATCCCTGAAACAGGAAAATATTAACAAAATATTAATTGTACTAATCTAACTGTGCATACTTATAGTTCTGTAACATTTATATCTCTTATATTAAAACATGTTACCTTATGGCATTTACATTATTAATAATTATTTATAATAATTGAAAGGGTCCATCAAATAAAATAATCCTGTATATTATAAGAAGAACATAAGATATCCTGCACCAATTTTATTATTTGCAGACAATGTCGTTTTGGCTTGTCTTCATTTACATTTTTTTTTAAATAATGGCTTATCTCTTTTGCAATACCCAATTAATTGTAACCATACAATACACGCAGTAGCATTACAACTTCTCTTCCATTGAACAGGTCTTCATAATTTATGCAAGTAAAAGTACAAGCCCAAAAATATTTATTAAAATTCTTCTCTTAATTTAACACTAGATGGAGTTGTTACATGTTAACATTTGTTCAAAGTTATTTGTTACTTATTCCGAAAACGAAATATAACTTAATTCTACCTGTATTCATCTGGTAATGAATAACATGCTTTTTTTTTACGAACTAAAGGAGAACTTATCTAGTCCAATTCTGCAAGTATTGTATGGGACGTGTTCGCAGTTTTATTAGAGATATTTTATTTCCTCTACTTACCACTATGAGTTAATTCTTCTCTGTTATAAGACATTACGAGGAATGTTATGTTATCAATATAAAAAGTAATAATAGTTAGATTTCACAATTAAAATTAATAAGATGTCTTGTCATTCGGATGTCAATTAGGGATGTACGTATTCACCCGACTAGATTTTGCAACTTGGTATTTGCATATAAGAATATACAGCACGTAGCTGATGAAAAAACTTGTCTAATAAATATGTGTTAGATGTTATAAATTGGTTGTATGTTTTATTAAACTTATCTCTATCAGATTATTTTTGTTATTGTAAATTACCTTTTTGCAAATTTTGTCGACGTTGTTATAAAAGTAATTTTTTTAATAAAAATTTTCAGACTACGTAATTGTATTACAATTTTCGGAAAATTTATTTTACAATAAATAACGAGTTACAATCAGTTTTGGTGTCTGTGACATTTACATTTTTTATTTATATTAAAGATGTTGTTATTACATTTAAATTTTCATTAAATTAAAGATTAATTTACAACCACAAATTAACAGGGCAAATAATTTATACGTAAAATAAATTACTATTTGCTGTAACTTTTTTTGTCTGCAATATTTGTGTTCTATGAAACGTGACAAAAATAAAATTCGTTTAACGCATAATTCATTCGTTATATCAATATGTGACTTAAGCTAAAAGTATTGGAAAAAGTGTTTAAAATCGTTCTATGTCTATTTATCACTTATATTCAGGTCCGTATAACGGAACACTACAGTTTTGTGTGTAGCCGTGCGTGAGCATTCTGTGGTGATGTGATGTGAACCTGTGATCAAGACGTCTGCTATATCACAATATGTCTGACTATTTAGAAATATTTTTAGAATTAGCGTAGTCGTAAATGCATGAAATATCTATTACAGTGTTATAAATGCAATGGATTACACATGACAATTACTGTAAAGAGGTAAGGTCTGCAAATGTTCGAATAAAACAAATGTATTCAGTTCTTTCTTCCTCGAACTCGACTTTTTTATGTCTCAATGGCCTTTATCTCGAACTTTTGTTTTCTTTTGTCCTCCAGTCGTAAGTCGAACGTGTTTATTGATCGAGCGTTGTAAAATTAAACATGTTATATTAATTTAGATTTGTTTTATTCGACAGATCGATAAGGGGACGATCTACAATGAAGATATGTGTTATTGTGGGTCGAAGGACTTACGTGTGAGCAGATATGCGTATCACAGTGCTTCTTCGGAGTAACACTATTAATTGCGAGTTCCTTTTGTATTTAACACACCACGGAAACTCGCGTTAACTTTGCGACAATTTGTGATATTGAAGAGGTGAACATGGATTCTAGAGTGCAGTGTCCTGTATGCACTCTGTATCTGCACAGTGGTATGACTTTGGAATCTCACTTGGATACTCATCCAAAGGACCAGGTTATTAGAGCACTGTGCAGTTTATCAACAAAAAATAGCAACTATGGGAGTAGAACCTCTACACCATCACAATTTGAGCGTTCATTTCAAAGTAGAGCCCGCACTCCAGCAGGAGATGACAGTATGCGATGGCTGGGAGCCCATCGGAGTTTGGATAGTGACAGATACTGGAGGAGAACCCCTAGTAGAACTAAATCGACACCTATATCAAGTGCATCGAGGACTGTTACTCCAGATATTAGACTTGGAGATATTAATTTTGAAACTAGTAGTACTAATACTGGTGAGCAGTTTTCAGAGAGCTCAACATATACAATGAAGACAGATAAAACTCAAAGAACTTATATTTCCAATGTTCATATCTCTGATTTTGACCAACAGTACCCCTATTACCAGGAGCAAGGAGATGACCGAGAGATAAAGTATTCTCGTAGTTCTGAATACAATTCCTTGGAAGGCACCAGCAATGTCTTTTCTTATAATATGACACAAGTGGAACCTACTCCTAACCAGAAGCCATCTTCATCTGTTTCTACAGCACCTTTACCACTTAAGAAAAACAGTGATGTTGTTAGGCTATTATCTAAACCAGATCTTATTCAATTACTGCCAAACTCTAACAACATTCTATTGAAGAATATAAATGGAGTACAATATTTAGCACCAGGTGTTAATGTTGTAATGCCTACAAATCCCTCATTTGTTCAAAAAAAAGTTCAAAATAATACAATGGTGTCCGGAAATTTACCTTCAGTTAAAACACAGGACAGTAAAGGTGTGACACAACCTACAGCCAACAACAAATATAATTCAATATCACGAACGTTCTCACCTGGCACTACAGTAGTTACTCAAAATTCACAAATAATTTATAGTGAAATGGTGCATAATATAGATGGTAAACCTTTTATTTCTAATGTGCCAACCAAATTGGGCCGTTCTGATAATGTAGCCAATGTCACTCATAGTAGTTCTATGTATCAAAATGTTATGGTAGTTGATCAATTTGGTAATACCTCATGTATGTATACGGGCCCACAACAAATTATCCATAAGCCATGTAATGCCTCTGTTTATACTGAAAACCAAACAAAACTATCCAATGAGTCAATTGACAAAGCAGGGGTTGGTAATGATAGGAAGAAAACTTTAATAATTGAAGTTAGCCCCATCAAAACTCCACCCCTTGGCATCTGTGATGCAAATTCAAATGTATCTCTGCAATTATCTTCTGACATTGATGAAGATATTAAGAAAAAAGACATAGCAAAGTCAGAGTTAAAAAGTGAACCCGTGGGTACAAATAAAGGCCTTAAAATTCTTAGCAACATCAAAGTAGAAGTTCCGGTTCAGCATAAGAAAAGCATGTTGAATATGGTAATGGATTTAACAGGCACAAATGATCAAGACTATCCAGAAGAACCAGTCACACCGGAAAAAATTTCATCAAATTTTTCACTGGAAGATAATCCTAATTTTTCTGATGATTGTACGCAGCCATCTATAGTGAGTGGTGATAGTTTGGTGTCAAATGCTTTTTCTGTGATAAAGAATGTAGGTAATCCTCCATCATACAAAGATTCATCTTCCAAGTCTAGTATAGTAGGTAGTAAAATTGAAACAGAGTTTTCTGACAGTTGTCCTGTACCTGATTTAATATGTAATGAAAAACCTTCGATTTCACCATGCAGTGAGCTATCTGATCATGGGGACAATTCTATAGATATTGCACCTTTGTCTCCTAAACCAAACAGCAGTAGATGTAGTTCAAGCGTTACCTCTGATAAAGTTGATTATCATAGAAAATATTCTCCTAAACCATATAGAAATAAAACCCTGAGATTAAATAATATCTATGTAAAAAAGCAAAAGAAGGTACTACAGATTAAAAATGCTAAGATGTCAATGAATTTGGACACCATTAATAAAACTGAGTTGGAACCTATACCGTCATCATCCATATGTAAAACTCCAGAAAATTTTAGCATAAACAAAATATATCAGATTGAAAAAGCAGAAATTAAAACTACTACCTTACAAACTGTACCCATAAATAAATTAAGAGATAATGATCATAATGAATTTGATGCAGACACAGAGGAACAATCCATGGACATTGAGCCAATAGCCCCATCAAGATTAAATGATACCAATCATTTTTCCCATAAAGTTGAAATAAAAGTAAAAGAAGAAGTGAACACAAGTAATGAGGGAGGGTTCAGCAATCAGGACCAACCTTTGCCTAATACATCACCAATAGAAGGGCTTCGACCTATTAATGTAATTGCATATGGAACTATGGTACCGGGAGATTTTGAAGATGAATCAAATCATAGGGAACTCTTAGACTTGGAAGCTGCATCAAAAAACAAACAATTTGTTAATATGATGAATGATAACTATTTTGGTGACAATATATATGCAGATTATTTCACTCCAGACAGAGTTGAATCTTTTGATTCTGAAAAAATATCAAATTTAAAGGAAGCCCCAAAGGATAACATGTACATTTGGGGAGAACCGTCACATAAAGAATCCGAGTTTGTCTTGCCAAATTTTATTCATGAAAGTTATAAAATAGCTGAAAGCAGTGGGCCTGATTACACGAGTATGGAGGACGGCGCATGTAATATGAGTGAAGGTAATGACAAATGTGAGCAGGACAGTAAAGTTGATATGTTGAGTGAGAGCAGGAGTGAAGGCGAGACCCCTTTAAACATTTGTACTGACGAGCGTATGCCGCCCAGAGGGGAGCTTAGTGGACAAGAAAGTAATGGTGATATGGAATCACCATGGAGTGGGGTAAGGAAACACTTTTGATTAATTTATTTACTTGTACTTTTTTCTATCTTGAACATAGTATTATGTTCTGTCTAAATTAAATTGAAATGTCTGGTTAAAAAAAGCAGCTTCCTTTATGTCTCTGCCAGAGAAACATGGAACTTCTTTGCTCACACGAAAATAGTTGAAACTAATACCACAACTTTTGCCAGATCCGGGGTGGTAGAGAAACACGGTGCCAATACCAAGAGGACTATTTTAAAAATTTCATTTCTGTTTTGATTAATATTATCCCTATATTACACTCTTTGTTATAATTAAACTTCACATGATGAGCCTCAAGATGAGTGCAGTGTTTATCATTTTATCATATCACTTACAATCAGGTGAACCACCCATGCTTCATACTTCTTCATCACTTAACTGCAACTAAATACAAATATTAGTTTCCTTTCTTCCAGAACTAGACAAAACATAACACTGGTATTCTTTAACACATGTATGATATCTTTCCATGATGATTGATAAACATAAATTTTGTTTTTAGTTTTGGTCTTTGCATTACAGATGTACAATGAGGTTGCACCTTCGGAGCCGTACGACCTCATGGCGAGAGAAAGCTGGGTCTCTGACGGTTCGGAAGTGGACGCCAACGAGAAGAGGGATAACATGTAAGTTGGGAAATTAAGTAGAATTTCCTATATCTTCTACATATAAAAATTGAAGGAATAATTGATTCTGTCACCATATTTTGCACCCAGAGTCCACCAGCCCTTACTTGCTATTTGTAATGGTGTACATCTATTGATCTAATTAAATGTACTTTTAGGGAAGATGAGCTGCACTTTCCAAAGAGTAGATTGTACAATTGCACCCAATGTGGAGCAAAGTATACATCACTGAAAGAACTGCGGACACACAAGGCCCTCTCTCACTCATTGCCCACCTGTTCTAATGTGAAGACGTCGTACAGCCGCCTGGTTAACTCCAGGAATATCAAAAAGGAAGAGAAGCCAGATGAAACTGTTTTGGAGAGTAAGTATTAGTTTAAGCACTTCTTCTCTAGATATTGAATGCATTAGTAAATTATTTAGCATGAGAAAGAAGTTTAGTTTAAACATTACCAAAAGTAACAAATTGATTTACTAAAAATTAAATAATGTATATTTATTGGAGAGGACTATGTTCAACAAAGGACTGGAATGGTAATGATGATAAAATTTATATAATTTTCAGAAAACCTTTTAGCGATGGCAGACTCAAAGGAATCGATGGAAACAACAATGCAGAAAGTGTATGAAGCTATGACGGATTCAAAACCAGCACTGGGAGGTTTCATAAAACAAGAGACTAAACGGAAGAGGAAGGACTTTGTCTGCCCAACGTGTAAAGTGGATCAGTTGACGGACGTCGCCTTTCACGATCACCTCAAGATACACCCACTGGAATGTCTCACATGCGGCAAATGCTTCTTCAAAAGGGCTAACTTGGCACTTCACATAAAGACACATTTAGGAATCAAGAACTTTAAGTGAGTTGGTACATTGAGTGATTTTTTTGTCTTTATTATTGCTATAACATTACGGTGTTAGGTCTTTGTTGCAGTACCGTACCAACCAGTGTTTTTTATCCTGATAGTTATGTACAGCTTTCAAACATATTTATGTGGCTACACTATAAGGTTCATATAACATGATGGTATATAAAAAATTTATCCATTAATTTAGGATTTTAAAATAAAATCTTTGTTACAAAATCTGACTAATTATACAGGTACATAAGTAAATGAAAAGTTGATAATTTGTGTGAAGTTTGTTGATTTTTACACCGGTCATGGCATCGCTGTGTTCATGTGAACCAGAGTGATCTTGTCAAGCACTATATATCTAAAGTTTTATAGTCACTTAACATCATATAATAATAACGTTAACTGTATTTTTTATGAATTTTCTTTTGTAAAGTAAGTTCGGCAATGTCCGCAGGTGCGATGTTTGCGAAAAGCGGTTCGTTACGCGCCAGAAGATGACGGAGCACCGGAACGTGCACACGGGCCGCATGCCCGTAAAGTGCACCGTTTGTGACGACACGTTCCGCCGGTATTCCAACATGGTGCAGCACAGGTGAGTTAGGATAGGATACACTACACTGCTCTGTGCTCGTCGACTTGCTATTTTAAAACGCTAAAATAGAACAAACCCATTTTACACCAACACCTCCTCCGCCCTTCCCTCCCCCTCCCTCTCCCCTCCATTCTCCCCCTCCTTCTCACCAGACCGCCGCAGTCGTCAATAAACAAACAACTATTTGTTTTATATAAGATTCACGATTCCATTAAACATAGTGTTAATGCATACGTCTCTATTACTAATTACAGAGACCGCCATCACTTCCACAAGAAGGCAAAGGTACGCGACTTCGTGTGCCACTGCGGCGCCGTGTACCACTCGAGGGCGAAGCTCCTGTGGCACAAGGAGACCCACGAGATGAAGCCCAAGTCGTGTCTGTACTGTAGCGACAAGTTCGTGCACGCGTCCTCGCTCACCCGGCACGTCAGGCGTGCCCACAACGAGTTCTACTTATCCGACAAGCTGAAGGGCAAGGTGGAGAATGTGCCCTGTCCCATATGCAAACAGGTATCTATGTTTTTATTTACTCAGGCATAGATTTTGTTAGCCTGATTGTAAGTAATACGATCGCCAAGAACAATGAGGTCGCTGGTTAAAATTTTTACAAAACACCTGTTTTCCTCTCTACACTTCCTTTCACCTCTACTCCATTCTAAGTACCCTGCTTATCTCCGTGATCCTTAGCCCTTAGCTCTTATCTTATATCTTATCCTTATCTTATCCTTATCTCTTACCTTATCCTTAGCTCCAGCAAGTACCTTCTGAGATTCCCTTCCCACTCTTCTGTGTGCTGTAGCAAGTCCTTTACTGTCCACACAGTGAAACCGTGGCACTTACTTCTTCTGCCCATACGCGAATGACCATCGCTTCAAATTTTTAAAATGCGCGTATAGGAGCACTTCTTATCCTTACTGTTGCGATGACGCTTATTTATATATCTATTTAAGGATTACAGCACCGTAATGAGCATGATGGCAGGTAATGCCAAAGCCATTAAGACGACGTGTGCACTATGTGTGTATAAACATATAAAAATGTATAGTTATATATGTATATACGTAAATATATGTATATATTTGTACGTATTTTATTTTTTGTGTATATATCTAAAAGTATTCACGTATACTAAATAAAGTATAATTAAACACTTTTTTGTATGTTAACTTCCTTTACAGAATTTTTCTTTTTCGCTAAGGTAAGCAGGTAGTAAAGTCATTGTGGGTTAAGCTCGCCTGTGCCATTCCATTTCCGTGTTATTCTATTTGTAGGTACAAAATTGAAAATACAATAAAATTATAACACCATATTGTGCTAATCCTGTTGCATGTTTATAAGATAATGCACACACTTATATAATAAAAGTTCTGGTATATTTTCTGAAGACATCATATCAAATTGTAATTTATTTAGTTCATATCATTACTCCAATAGAGAAAACTGTGTTTCTTAGTTAGTGCAACTTGATCATGGAATGTAAGACGGGAAATCTTGTTACTTCGGTAATGATACTAGGATTGCTTTCCTTTGGTCTTCAATTCAGCGGGAATACATTGATGTTGTTAGTGGGAAATTTACAATATAAAAGGCAATAAGCTAGTGGGGTGGATTACGTCCACCAAACCAAACTGCAAGTGTGGAATCGAATTAAGTATCTCCTTGTAATACGCTCTTAGGTAATGCGCTCGAAAGGTAGTTATAACTAAATTCATAAAAGCCACATTAATAATTAACATTTGGTTTGTACATTTTATTTCTGCCAATTGATACATTAATTATTAGAAAACACTTGCTGTGTATTAATGATGTATTTGGTCCTTTCCAGATGTATATGAGAACAAATCTTCGCGCGCACCTGCTAACGCATAGCGGTAAAAAGCCGTACACCTGCATAATTTGCAATAAGTCCTTCACGACCAAATGGAACCTAAAGCTCCACCGCTGGACCCACATGAGCCGCTCGGTCAAGCCGTTCAAGTGCCACCTGTGCAAAGGTGCCTTCATACGGCACACGGAATACATATCACACATGAACTCGCACAAGTCGGTCAGGCCGTACACCTGCAACTACTGCGGCTGCCAGTTCATAAGAAAGTACAACTGCCAGCGGCACGTCAGGGAGCACGAGATGGCGAAGAAGTACGTGTGCAAAGTGCCAGAGTGCGGGAAGTCCTTTCACAGGAGTTACTACCTGTCGGAGCATATGAAAGTGCACAGCGGGGCCAGGCCCTTCTCCTGCACCATATGCGGGAAAACCTCGAGCAATAAGTCCAACCACAACAAGCACGTGAAGATACACCACGCGCGCGAGCCCGTCGCCACCGAGGCGTAGGTCTGGACGTTTAGTATTTTGGTGACTTTGATTGTTGGGTAGTTGGTGAAAAATGTTATGTTGGGTGCCATTTATTAGATAAAAACCGGTGAGAATGGTTGTGGTAGAGGCTCAAGCCTGTATTGGGTTGTGCCACTTAAGACTTAAGTTTTGAATATTATATAAATGATACAAATAGTATACAATTCCATTCTATATACATAAAATCGTTCTACCAGATATATGGTCTACCATAGACATTACATGGACGAAAAAGCAATATTTATAACACAGATGACGTGCTAATGCGTTACATCTGTTTCGTATGGATGACTGTTCATATTCCACTCATGAGTTTGTGAAAAATTTAGTGAAATTACTACGGTAACGGGATATAACATGACATGGCGACGAGCACAATTTGGTGCAGAGTCTATCAACTAAGCGCCTCAGTATTATGGATAAGCTTATCACTTACCACCAGTCAAAAATTTACTTATCTCGACGCCTTGTCGTAAAAAGATTTTAACGATGCATTTGTTCCATTGATAATAAGCGTTAAAAATGTTATTGTATGTAACACTCATCATAACAATTTTGATGAAACAAAAATAGCCGTTAAATGGCAAAACCTAACATATTCAAAGTCACCGCTGTCTATATAGTTAGTTAAATTTCAAATTAAAATTCTATCTTGTAAATACAGGACCAAGTGTGTGTAAATGTAGGTGCGGAGGAGGCGAGCCTTATGATGTTAACGAATTGAACGTACCCTGGCTGACTTAATCTGTACAGACTGTATGAACTCAAGCCGAGTTGCTTTAATCCTTTCAAGACTCCTGGTATACTGTATGTACCAGTAAATGTAATACCAGACTAAAATATTAGCTTAATTTTTTTTTAATATTATAAGCGATGAATGTGTTAACATTTTATGTATATTTTTAACAGAAGACTGCCGGTACTTATTCGTACCACCATCCCCACCAATCCATTGCTATTACTTTTTTGTTTTATCTTCTCCAAATAACAAAATGTCTTGAAAGGGTTAAGCGGTTAAATTTTTACTTTCCTCTTTTCAATTGCAGTTATCTCTAAATGATAAATTTTAACAACTGCTTAAACTGAAACATAGTTGATAGTTATGGATTCCATGTAAATAAAGCTAGTTAACTTTTAACTTCTACCCGGGTAGACTGTCAATAGCTAACAATATCATGTGGATTTATGAATGCACAACTAATAAGCCAGTAACATATCCAAGGTACGGGTGATCAGGATTAAAATGGAGATGATTAAAGGATGCTATCAGAAGCCTCTCCGGATTGATGATGATATTATTCAAATTGTTTTAACAATATCAGTTTGTCGAATTAAACTGTTTGTGGACAACGATAGTGACATTGTTAAAATTATTTATATACTGAAGATACTGTTTAATCATCATCATTTCAGTTTACTGTCATCCACTCCTGAACTTAGGCCCCTTAATAAGATGTAGTTTATTTACTACTATGTGTTACCGAAGAAAAGTTTATGATCCTCAATGGCAGGTACCTAAGCACATCAACAGTCGAGGGTGATAAGCCGGCAAACCATTGTACTCAGTATTCTATTTTAAAAATGATAATATGATGGTTACAATACTGTAATATATCTCTTGAACATTGCAACACTAGAACTTTTAACCCAGTAATTGTTAAGTGGTGTATATTTCAAGATTTTAGCTTTTTGGTACAGATGAATTAATTTTGGAATGGTCTTTTAACCAAATATTATCTTGAGGTGTTGCATAAGTGTGAGTTATTTAGTGTTGCCATAGTAGGAAAGTAGATTTGTTTGTGTGTACAGATTATAGTTGGCCAGTGGGCGGGGGCAAGTTGTGAGTATATTAGTCAAATTAAAACGCGCATCGGTAATAGTAAACCCCGCAAAGTTTTTTCTTAGACTCTTTAATATTTTTTTTTGTAAAAGTGTTGTCTATTTGCAATGAACTGATAGTAAATTGCCAGCAGAATAAAAAGAGTTAGACACTGATTAGATTGTATGTTAATTTTTAAGTAGTATAATTTATACTTTACTTTTGTAATGGTAACCTCAGAGTTTGGTATGTGAAAAAGTGTCTTTCTGTGTCCCTATACATATATATATTAGTGTATACATTTGTATATATGTACATATATATAGGTGTAGACCAAAATTTAATTTCATCGGTTTCAGTTATTTATTTTGTTACGAAATGAAATTTAACCTTTTTTTTTTAACGCCATTGACAAAGCATCATACATAAATGGTGTTCATTTTTTTTTAGATTTATAACCTTATTTATTGTTTTCTTTACTCTCTGCTTAGAGATTTAGACTTTGCAGTTAGAATCGTTTTAATTTTAACTTGATAATTTAGGTGTGTCAACACATGAGCTTTTATATGTCAAAGATTTTATAGCAATACATATAGATTGTGATTATTAAAAATTAACGGTATTCTCCTTATTAGAAAACGACGCGACAAAAGTCATTGAATAAATTTATGTATTATTTTTTGTTGCCATAACAATAAACGAAGTTTAGTCTACATTTGCTGCGCCACCGCATCAACTACTGTTGCTATGTTCAGTTCACGCGTATCGAGATGTAATTTAAAAAGTATTTTTAACCTGTGATCAAGATGTGTGGGTACTTGTATATTATTTAATGTACATTATATTTCTGTAGCTATTCTATATTAGTGGACATGTTGTAAATTTTACTTTAATGGATTATTTTATAGGCCATAATGGAAATAATTGTGTGGTAGTCGTTTGTCGGAGACAGTCTACTTAGGTATCATCACAACGCCGCAGCGCCGTTTTTTGTGTGTTGTAGATGGTAAAATTACTGTGGTAACGAGACTAAACAGCTTATGCCTCTAGGCGAGGATCACAATGTGGTGCAGTGTATACCATCTCAACTAGCGGCGCGTTGTTTTATGTATCACTTACCATCAGGTGGAATAATAATGTTAGAGTACAAATTTATCGTGCCGTTACATTTAACATCACAATATTTTTTTTTGTTTTACACTTTCATAATGTTTTAATTTTGCTTTAATTTACCCCATTTTATAATTACTTATTATAAATTACTTAAAAAAACAATAATATCTTAATTGTTTCGCTGATTTATTTTTTATTGTTTGGTCTTGTAAAGATCTCTCGTGTGCGCATAAAGTAAAATGTGCAATATGTCAATTTCACTATAACGCGTGTTAAATGAATAGGAATGTGTTTTAATTATTAATATTATTTTTTTATATTACTTATCTAAATCTAGGTAATATTAATGTGCAATCGGACATGGGTCTGTTGTTTATTAATGAAGCACTGCCTTGCTCAACTTTAGATATTAATGTCGCCAGCTATGATTACAAATTTTGTTTTAAATATTTATCGCTCCTCATTAAATTAATGAATAATTAATATCGTTGTCTACCTCCGTGGCGCAGCGGGTTTGATTCCGGGGCCACAAGTGGACGTTTGGCTTTTCCAAATTCGCCTGGTTAGCTACCGCTTGCATATTGCAGATTTGCCGCCACAACATTATCAGGCAAATGAGCTGGAGTGTTCAGTGCGAGCGCGCTTCACCATCCACGGCCATATTGCCACTTAATACCGTGTGAAATTGAAAAAAAAAACGTCCCTAAGCTTTATTATTGTGATTTTATTTAAACTCTACATATCTTTGGTATTTGAGGTTATATTATTTGGCGGGCGGTGCTTTGTGTGTAAAAAGTATTTTGTATTTTCATGTTGTTTGAAGTGAACCACACCAGCTGTGTTCATTCCGCGGTCTCTTTACTTTTCCCTTATTTAATTTAATTTAATTTAATATTTTTTTTTTACTCTTATTTTCCTACATACAACAAAACAATGATCTCGTATAATTTTAACACAAACGCGAAATATTTTGCAAGTTTTGTTTTTATTATTATTATTATTATTTTATATTATAAATTTAACTTGGCTAAGTTACACGTACTCGGTTAATAGATGAAATTGGTTATTTATTTTAATTTAAGTTTCACTGTAAATAAGCGGTTAGGTACTGTTTTTTTTTTTGTAACGTGGGTCGTACACCAAAACAGTTCGGCGGGGTCTATGAACTGGACAGTTTGTGTCTGCAATAAATTATTATAAGAACATAATGTGTTTTTTGCATTTTATTTTTTAATCCTCTCTATGCATAACGATGGCCGAACAGTCACTGCTGGCAGGACTATTGCTGGACCGTCTTGGTAAGTACCATTCCATCTTATTCCGTCTCCAAAGAGATGCGTGTGTATAATATTGTACCGATTTTCCGGAGGCTAGTTGAAATTCGAATAATATTTTGTTTTAATAAGAAGCTTAATATCAGTGTATATAATTTTTACTATATTGTTGACTTGCCATCAGGTGAACGTCTTGCTTGTCTCGACGCTTCGTACAATAAAAATATTGCCGAATGAAAATAACTTATATTATCAATTTGTTCATGACGAAATTAATACGCAAATTAGTGATTACTAAGATTATTCCGCTGTCTCCGATCTACTACTAGTTTCGACCTTCACATTCCTCTCTGCCAAACCAACTTCCTATACAATTCATTTACTGCTCGATCTGCTAGACTTTGGAATGAGCTCCCGCCAAATATTCGGGCAGCTCTAGTAAGGCTTCCTTTAAGCGAATGTTGTGGCAACACTGCTTGTCACTATGATAAATGCTTTTCTCCTCCTTTTCTGTACTTATATCAGCCATCATTTATATGTATGTGTATGCTTCAGCCAATGTATAACACTAACCCTTCCTATAACATATGTAACTAAACTGCCACTGTACTCTCGGCGTGAAGTAAGAGGCTACGAAAGAGGGAATTACACAAGTGAAGAGCCTTTTTTATAACAATTACCATTACATTGTTGTAGGCCATCCGCCAAACTGCACTTGTACAGCGTGCCCTTGATTCTCTTCTGGTGGCGGAAGCGGGAACATTAGGAGAGCATTTCTTTGGTGCTTATAAATTTGCATATAATACATGGCGTGTTTTGTAATCTTCTTCTTTGTTTACATTCGAGCTTCAGCCGCTTTTGTTATTTTCGGGTTTTACAATGTTTATAACAGGCCATGTAAAAAGTTGTATTTAAAATAAAGTGTTTGACATAAAGTAAACACATCACATACTGTCAGAATTACACAAAAATATTTACGAACGCGAGAAACACACGGCGATGGTTACACTGCTTCTAGCAAACTCTTCAAATAATGGTTGGTACATTAGTAGACAAGCAAAGGCAAATAGAGAAGATTAATCATAACATAAAAATGTTTGGTTTCGGATCTATTTACATTCATTAATTTTTTGTTTTACGTTGTTACTTTTGTTTATTTCAACTAATTGATTTTCTTTTCTGCTTTTCCTCAGAACCTAATAAAAAAAACTAAAGTGACTACGGATGCATTAGGTGCATTCGCATTGTCGTAGTTAAATGTAAAATATAAAATTATAAACGTTCCGCAAAGAGGCCAGGCCATGTGATTAAGTAAAATTCAACGTTTTAGGAACAAGCAGTCGATGCGAGCGCTGATGAAGTCAATCTAACAGATTCAAAAAAAAGTGTAACCACATCCAATGTGTATTCGGCGGACTTCACGGATTGTACTTCAGATACAAACAACTCGTTTGACAAGGAGACGTATGTTATTGACTGGGACGATAGCGAGGACAGCGAGGCCTCTTGCCAATTGCACAGGGAGCTTGGTGCAGTCCATTTATGTGATGAAGCAAATCAACTTGTAGTGACCGACGAAAGCAAAACAATGAATTCCTGTAAAGAACATCGAATTTCCAACATAGTACCGATAATATCGCAAAAATGCACGATTGTTGCGCAGGAAATATTTACTCAAACAAGCAAAACTATCATGGAACTAGCTGAAAGCGATGGACTCATTGTGAAATCAGCTGAACTCAAAACACTACAAACACAAACCTCTTACGTTTCTATAACAGAAAATAAAACTATAGAATACAGGTTGCTCAGCTCGAACATAACTCCTAACGATGATGAAAAGGATTGGTGTGCGATCGACGAGAACAAAGCTACTTGTTCTTTAATAAATAATAGTTACGAAGATAAATCGTCGAAATTCAATCAATCTGTGTCTGATATAGAAAAAATTGAAAGTGATAGAAGTGAAATAGATGCAGAAGAACCACGTAAAATTATCTTGAACGGGGAACAAATTTTCGCGTATACAGAACGCGAAGAAATGTCGTCTTCTTGTTCTGATATGGAAGACGATTCGCTATTGGAATCCAATTTCAATAATAAACTGGAAGTTAATAGTTTCAGTAGTAAGAACAGTGATGTTGTATCACAAAAATCAGTTAACAATGAAGTAGACGAGCTATACGATAGAGTATCCGATTTCTTTAATAAGTTTCATGATAATCCTAAAACTGAAGTTGAACCAGAATCCCAATGGGCCAGGGCGCTGACACCTCTGACTGAAGAATCAACAGTAATGAAGGAAAGTATTGTAGACATGAGTCCGTGTCTAAATTTGGTTGCAGAAATAAATGCGGATAGTAAAGACATGGTGCATACACAAGATTCATGTTCTTCCAAAAATGATTATAACGCTATAGTTCGCGATAAAGATTATGAGAAAATGAAAGAACCTTTTAAGCTACCTCCTATTCACAATAATAAGTCAGCTAGTTTGAACTTCTTGCTGTCGGCGAATCATGGGAACAAAGTAAACAACGTTTCCACCAATGATAGATCTTTAAATGGATGGGAATTTAAGACCAATGATTTGGCTTCTGGGGAACATTTGTTAATAAATAAAATAAGTAAGTATTTAAGACCTATAATTTTGTAATTGATATGCGATTACGTGGTTTGATAGCAAAAAAGTAAAATACTAACATATGTGTATTTAAATTACGTCTTTTGAATGATATTTTAAATTATAGTCATGGTGACAATTTATTAATAGATCTAACGAACTCGAATATCACAGCTTCGAAATAAAAATTCTCTTACCAACTTTTCAATGTAATTGTAACTAAAGGTGTTGATGAAGAATAATAAGAATATAATAGTACAAATAAATATGTTAAAGTATTCTCTTTTCATTATTTTAATTTATCTAATTGAATTTTATAGATGCGCGAATCCCGACTGAAGAATTCCAACTGCCCCCCATTCACTTGGAAAGCGGTGTTCACAATTTATATACAAATAACAGCGGGTACTACTCCTCATCGTCAGCTTTTAACGTGACGTCTGATGTCCAAAGCGAGTCTATCAACATACAGGACAAGATCAAGGAGTTAAAAATAACCGAAAAGAAAACGTGAGTATGAGACATTGAATTCCAATTTCATATCTTCATTTATTTGAAGACGTTCTTATTTCAGCGTGTATATATTATAAACGATAATTCTAATAGTTAGGAATGTTCACAAAGTTGATGGTAGTAAACTTTTAAATACTCTCATTCTCAATATTTTATTATGTTATATTTTAAACTGCCATCATGACACAGATTCTGAATTTGTAATATGCAGATAATAGAAGGTGGTAGGATTCATTTGTTTCCACTTGCTTAGCGACCATCCTTTCTGCCAATCATATCTATTATTATGTATCGATAGCACGCTTCACGATCTATGTCTTGCTTTGATGTTTCGATGCAGGAGATCGGTGAGGAACACCTCCCCTTCGAACACATCCTCGCCGGATTGGAGCAAGTTGTGCGACGCGTCACACAAAGGCTGCGAGGTCCTCTGTACCGAGCTGTTGCGGAAGCTCAAGTCCTCTTCATGGTATATATTTATTATAATTTGTTTTATGGTCCTTTTAAAACTGAAACATGATATAAATTTAATTTTGGCAGTGCATGGTTGATGGTAGAGTTTTTCTAAACTTCCTGCTGCTCCAACCAAATTCATATTAATAATCTGCTGTCATAATAGAATCCTTGCTGTCGATATTTTTCTTCAGCTAATGTGATAGGTCTCTGAAGCAGGTGCTTGTCTAGGTTAGCATCACTAACGCATATTTTTGTCGACAAGCAGTGATGTAGATGCACAGTGTTCCGGTTTAAAAGCGCTGTAGCTAGTGAAGTTAATGGTAGTTCAACAATATCTTAATTGAAGCAATGAGCGCTATTGAGTTGTAGAAACAGTATCCCAATAAGAACCACAACCCTATGACATCTAGCGTATACCATCAGATGAATGTGAAGCACGTTTTGATGATTTGTTGTAAAGAAAACATCCGTATGGGTGGGTATAAAGTTATTCGAAAACGAAGAATTCTATCGTATATGTTAATGCTTATACAAAATTTAAGTTTACGGTTACAGTATAGTTTAAGAGATATGTTAACTACAAATAGTTAGATGCAATGTTATTTTATCGATCTGTTTAGTTTTGCTTGGGAAAAGTTTAATTGTAACTTTACATTCAACAGCCGCAGGACAGATTAGACCATAGCGGGGCCGAGATATAGAAAATACATACACAATGAAAATATTTAATAGCTAAATCTAAAATATTAATACGCTGTAACAATATTCAATATTACTCTTGTTATGACTCTTATCTCTCGCTTAACTCATGTCATCGTTGAAAATATAATAAATGAAAATGTCTCTGTTATTACATGAAACAACTTAATTGAAACAATCGTTGTAAATGTAGTTAAAGTATTTATTTTCTTTTGTACCAATTAACAGTTTTATAATTTATATATTTGTAAAAGAAATACTTTGATGTGGACTATTGTATTTAAAAGGAGAGTCAATAAAAGATTTCTGTTTCTAGGTATTTGCTATATTACATTTAAAACCAACATTGTTACTTAAAACTAAGTTAGACTGTGACATCAGTTTTATATTATTGTACCAAAATCATTTCCTCGCTACCAGTTCAAAATCTTAAGTATCTATAACCGAGGAAAGGGGTAGTAGATTGTAGAGAAAGAAAATTTAATTACTTTCATGGTTATTTTGATTAACCTTTATTATATAGTAATCGGAGTTTAAGTTAAAAAATATATTATAACCCACTTACAATATGTTAACTAAATAGTTAAGATAATATAATGATGATGATCGTTCTCGTCTCTGTACGAACTCGTACGTTGACTTGTCTTATCAAGTATGAGTAAAGGCATGAACGCTTTTTTTATCTGCAATAGACTAGCAGTTAACCTCGATTTCACTCGTCGTTAGGTGAGGACTCTGTGGATGATCAATCATACTCCCCCAGAATACCCTGACTCTGATATTTTACAGCTAGAACTCAGCTATGCCTTAATTGCGGAAGACTTATTACAAATGAAGACTTGATAAAACCTTATCACCATGTAAAGGATGTTTATTAAGTATATTTTTGATGTAGGTGCGAAGTGGTGGATACTTTGGAAGACTTGCCAAAGGTCATGGAGAAATTCTGGAATGTTATTACCGAGCTACGGATCGCCGATCTCATCAGGCAGGTGTGTGCACACTGTGTTATAAAACGTTCACGTTCAGAGTTCACCTGATGGTGATGATACCTATGCCCATATTGGAGATTAATTTAAATTCTGATGCAGGTGACGGTGCACGTGGACTCGCCGCGCACACAGGTCGCGCGCGCCGCCTGCGCGACCCTCTCCAGCATACTGAAGAACACCAACTACACAAGGAAGCCGGTAATAGCTTCATCATGTAACGTCTGGGAGGAATTGGCTCCGGTATTATTGAGGTCATTTCTCGAGGCAATATCTTCCAGACATTACGATTGAGCGTTTATAAAAAGATGAGAGAAAAAGTTGTAGAGATAGAAAGTTCATAATAAAAATTATACCGGATATTTACATTGAAAAATAATGAAATGAAAAGTAAGTGTAAAGAAGTGACACGTAGCGTAAACTCGGTCGGTCGACTGAGCAGCAAGATCCTCAAGTGGAGTAATATTGGCAGCTGTCTCCCAGGACAGACGATCTGGTGAATATAGTAGGGAAATTGATTAATGTCTATGTTCAACACTGTATCGGCTGATGATGATGATATTCATAGTAAGAATTTATTATTATCATGGAATTATATAATAGTTATTTATTGTTATACAATGAAAAGAGATGAGCACGACGATCGTCAAGTGATAAGTGATAACATGCCAAATTTGTGACGCGTTGAAATTTACTGTGGTGGTGCTGGACGTCATGGAGGGAGCGAGTGAGGAGATGTTTGTCGAAGACTAAATTGATGTATGTGCAGGACTTCTATGAGGCAGTGACTGCGCTGCTTGTGAAGACCGGCAGCGCCAGCCGGCCGGTGCGGCGCGCTGCCAACGTGGCGCTCGACGAGGTCGTCTGCGGGGTAGACTTCACGCACGCCGTCACCGCTTTGTGTGTGCACGGTGTTGGGTAATGTAGTTTGTTTAATTTTTTTATTTATTTTAAACTTTATTTGTATGCCTAAAGTTAGGTCACGAAAGGCGGCTTAATGCCATAGGGCTAAGCCATCTCCATCTCTACCAGTCAACCTAGAAAGTCGAGAGATGTTGTGGTAGGCGATGTGAAACATACGTACATAATAATAAATTATAAATATGTTTATATATATATTAGCTAATATAGTATATGTAACAACTAATGCACACATATTTTTATAAATATATATACATGAATACATATAAATACTACATACATAACAAAGAACTAGTCTTGCGAGTCCAAATAAAATATTTTCACCCGTCTCCTGAATACTTCTTTGCTTGGAGCTCTTCTAATATCCTCGGACAAGGAGTTCCAGAGCCGTGTGCACCTGAACTGTAAAAGAATTTTTAATATCGCCCAAAGGCCCAGCAGTGGCTAATTGTTATTGCACTTGCGTATTAAACGGTAAAGTACATGTAGAAATTACGTATCTGTTGTGCTTGGTGAAATGTTAAGATTTTAATTCAAATCTACTTTGAACATTTTATTCTAAGAAAAATTGTACAGCGCCCTCTATATCGACACAGAATATTATACACGTTGGTCAGTCTTTCTACAAACTTTGTGGCAAGTGGGAAAGGATTTGGTAGGCCAAAAAAATGCTGGTTATGATGAATTGATTAATTTTCCCGTCAGGCATAAGAGTCCGCTGGTGCGCTGCGCTGCTGCCCGCCTGCTGGTGGTGTGCTGCGCGGTGTCTGGTGGGGGCCGGGGCCTGCTGCGCAGCCGGCCACCGTCCGCCGCGGCGGCCAGGAGAGCCGCGCTGCGTGCGCTCGCCGACCTGCTCCAGGACAGAGCGACTGACGCCAGGTACACCAACACGCTGAATCGAATACTTATAATGAAGTGAGGAGCTTAATTTTATAATCTGTGATATAGCTATCAGTAACAATGGGAGTTTATTTGTTTATTTTACAACTTTGTACAAACAAACAGACTAACAACAATAGTTAAACGGAAATGGAATGGTAGAAGCGAGCTTAACTCACAATGAGTTCTGTAGAGGTAGTTAATGTACAACAAAGTGTTTAAATATACTATATTTAATATAAATGTGTCTTCTTCTAAGTCGTATTTCCTCATGACGGAGGGTCGTGGTCATCGTGTTTTTATTGAAACACACGATGACTTACTCGGCAGTTATAATGGAGTGGTGTTGCCATTGCTTTCTCCATTTCACATACTAGTGCGACCACTGATGGTCTTGACATAGATATGTAAATTTCCTCACGGTGTTTTCTTTCACCATCGAAGCACGTGATATTAGTTGGTGTTATACTAACTGCAAATAAATTGAAAAATTCATTGGTGCAGGTCGGATTCGAACCCGGTACCTTCGCATTGGAAGGCCGACGTTAAAACCACTAGGCTATCACGGCTATCTATAATATAAATGTGTACTTACCAATATATACAAGAAACTTTTACATACAAGTAGATACATATACACAAAAAAAAAATGGAAGTTGTTAAGAATGTTCACATAGGATTACAATATCTTGTCAATAGTCTTGTTTAATGAATAATTTTGCCTACTACATTCATTTTGTCATAAATAAAAACTTGTTTAGAAAATACGCGGAGCGTCTGTACGCGATGCTCCGGCCGCTGTCGAACTTCGAAGCGTACTTCATAACCGACGTGGACGTCGAGCTCGCGTCCAGCCAAATGAAGAAGTACGACCCTCTGTTGGTGCCCGGTACGGGCAGGTGATCGTTTGTGAACATCAACGGAACTTCCAAGAAAGATTACTTCTGCGCACTTGTATTGTCTTGCTTTCGACAACATTAAAAAGCGTTTTAACTAATCGCATGTGATAAACAAAATCTGGCATTTTACTGATTAAACAAACTGCCTGTAGTTTTCTTAAACGTGGAAACTTTAATGCAAAACAGCAAACACTTATATCCATCGCCGCCATTTTGTTTATATTTACGCGCTTTATACATTCTTGTAATTCAGTATGGTCGAGTGCACGAAGCTTTGCGAAGAAGTGTTTTTGGTTTTTTTCGCGTAAATTTTGAAATGTTGCTACCTTTGAATTATTACTTATTATCATTATCAATTAAATTTCGGCAATACCAATTCATCAAATCGAAGGTTAACTTTGTCTAAACCTTCCACCAGCACGTCAACTAGTATACATATACATTTCTAGTATTTAAATTATTGTAAATTTCATTGCTTTTAAACAAACTCGAATGTCAAATTAAAATACATGATAAGTTTTATGTTTTGTTACAAATGCTTTAGTGTTATTCTGATTGTAATGTTGAAACGATAAATATAGGCTATATATATATATGTGTTATGTATATAGACTATACAATAAAAGCTATGACTTGGATGACCTAATTGTTTTGAAATGTGAGTGCCGACCTCATAACAGATAAATGGTGCATTATCGAAGCATTTTGCAACTTAGCAATCTATTAAGATTAATATTATATTTATATTTAAAATTGATAACTGGAAGTTTATTGTGTAACGGAACGGTTTCAATGAGATTGAACGCTTGAACGTATTAACGACTACTTTTTACCCGTGGCTTTGTTCGCGTTAATAATGAATTTGCAGAAATCATTAATGTAAAAAAAAAGTTTTTTTTATATCTAGTTTTTGGTTAATACAGGTAAATAACAAATTGTTACAAAGAGAAAAGGAGAAATACTGTAGCCATTAGTTCTGCTTCGCGGCGAGCTAAAGAACCCCTCAATCTTTTATGATGGGGATCTCCAGAGGAAAATTTATTTATAATTTACATTAGTTAGCATCTCTTAACACCACACTATTCTTTCTTCCATTCATCGCTCCGACAGTGTAGAACCACCATTCTTCAGTATTCCTAATATATTTTGTATCTACTCTTTCTTCTTTCGTCATTTTACTTATTTTGTATTAACATTTCTTACAGTTGTTTCCATCTAGTCATTAATTCTCTTTCTTTCCTTGTTTCTTTATATAATTTCATTTCTGTCTATAATATAATTAATAATCGTCTTGACATTTAAATGCTATATTTATCTGGAGACATTAATAGCACAGATTTATAATTGTCTGCCTATGATAACGTGGCGCTAGTTAGGATAATATAGACAACAGATTAAAAAAGTCGTGCTAGGAGGTAGAATATTATGTAGTGTACTAACAAGTTTATAGTTGTTTGGTGCTGCATCCGTTGTGGCCTTTGGCTCTTTTAGTGCAAGTGCACCAGGCGGTGCCCGCGCACTCATCACCGCGTTTGATAATTCATCTTCCTATCTTTATAAACATATATCTTTGTATGTTGAGATAACATAGAAACTTTTCCGACACACTCATTATTTGTTTGCAGTATTATATACGAATTATGGGTTAATTTCTGTAACTTTTTAATAACTAAATATTAAGATATGTCATTATTTAAATAATACGTTCATTTCATAATTATGGTGCTAATTACGATGATATATAGCGGTGGTATCTAGATGATCATAAACGGAAATGTTAGTAAGACAATGTACAGTAAACCTGCACTGCTTACTACTCATCGCTCAATTCTATCCTAACGTAATTGTTTCTTTATGAACAATTAGTAAGATCGTGTTAACCTTATGATTAATAATTATCTAACTGAACGTACCTAATATTTACATAGAGATAAATTCAACAATTCATTAAAGCTTTAGTAGTAATGAATGGTTGTGTTAATTGGTTCATTAACATTAAACATTAAAAAATTATATCGTCCGCACTACAAGTCAGAGGTGTTCAACGTTCGGTACTTTAAAAAAAATGTATATTTTTTTATTATTACACATGTTGGAGTAAGTCATTGCTTTCTACATCATATTACTATCATGAAATGTATGTATTTTTGCTATGATAAGCTAACACTTGACCTTAATTTCACGCAGTGTTGAGTGACAATGGAAACACTAATCCTCAAAAGTCCTCCAGTCATACTCTGTTTGCAGTTTAATCATATAGTGTGTATATTGTTATATGTATAAGTGCACATGTACGTGTAAGTCCTTGTATGAAAGCAATTTTCCTTTGCATCTGACTCCGGCGACCCCCACACACGTTGATATGAGAAAAAACAAGCCGCCCCGTTACTTCGCCATATTAATCACAACCTTATTCTTATAGAAAATAAAGTTGAAAATGTATTAGCGAGTGGAAAGCGTAAAAAACAATTAAAATCGTACGATACTAAATCATAAATACACAGATACAATACAGCGGCACGCTTTTGCTTAGAACTTATGCGGCGGCCATTATTATATAGACTTTATTCGTTGGTGATAAGGTTGATATTGTATTGTGTTAAATAAGTGCCATAAAATGTTATTGGTGATTTGTTTGTTTACAGTAAAGTTCACCATCGACGCAAGGTTCAACTTAATGTGTCACATTGCGCATCTATTGGGGCTTCACATAATTGTTACGTACGTATCATTCAAAGAGGAAATTGATAAGAGGGGGACGGTAAAAGATTCCATTAGCAGCTCTTATTCGTCATCACTGGTTACAGGAGACTGACCAGGCAGGAGTACCAGCGCTTCCTACCACCAAATCATAACGAGTAAACATTGTCTTCTGCTTTGAAAGATGCTGTAAGTAATGATTCCTTATGACATTACTTATCCCTCAACAGCGAACTTATTCTGTATCGCGAGGAAAGTGCTTTTGTATAGGATACTCTTAGCCCCTAGTCAAATCTACTTTCCCCTTGCCTTGCCTTTTTCAAAAGGGAGGGGTTGTTTTATTTCTATTCTAATCAGCCTTAGATTTCTTGGTAAGTTAAGTTATTCTGCTCGTCTTGCCGCTTAGGTCTTCACCTAGGTCAAGTGAAATTCGTGGACCTTGTGCCAGTTTAATGGTGCGTTGTTTCTACCATAACAATGACGTTAAATGTTCAAAATCATATTTCTACCCTCGCTTTTAGATACAAGGAGGGCCAAAAAAAGTCATCCGATATTGTTTTGGCTCTCATTTTTTTTCTAAGTGAAAAACTTTGATTCTGTTTTTTGATTACGTTTATTTGAACCTTTAGAATTTTATGGTCAACTCGAAGAGATGATATCGGCCAAATGGGCGCCGCCACAAATTGGTGATTTAATTTGGGCGTCCAATAAGGTGATTTCTTTTGGCCCACCTTGTATGTTTATATACTCGTAATGACACAGGAGCCTTAATACTTGAGCCGTGATAGCCTAGTGGTTTGAACGCCGGCCTTCCAATGCGAAGGCATCGGGTTCGAATCCGGCCTGCACCAATGAATTTTTCAATTTATGTGCAGTTAGCATAAAACACGAACTAATATCACGTGCCTTGACGGTGAAGGAAAACATCGTGAGGAAACCTGCATATCTATGTCGTGACCATCCGTGGTCGGACTAGTATGTGAAATGGAGAAGGCAATGGCAAACCACTCCGTTATAACTGCCAAGAGAGTCGTCCTTAGTCATGAGGAAATACGACTAAGAAGAAGAAGAAGAAGAATGACACAGGAGGGAAAATGAAATGTGAAAATTGTAGCAGTTTTTTTTTAGTAACTTGACTGATAGCTTGGCAAGTATGACAATTACCCCATAGTTGGGAAGGCCTGTTTTAGTTTCGTTATTAATTTTCCAATTGCGTAGTTTGAGTTTGGGCCTAGTTGTTATATTCTGATTTGCTAAATTATTTATTCCGTTATTTTTCTATCCTACCTGAAGACAGTCGACTTATACATGTAAAAATTTTAACAACTTTAAATTCGTTAAAACACATCCCTTCACATTCTATATAAATTACGATTAATGTGGCCACATTAAAGTTCCTTAATTTATAATCTTATTGTAATATCACAATATCTTTTTTATTATTTCTGAAATATAATTGTTGCATCATGTTCCGTTCTATTGTATCGGTTATAACCAATTTTACTGAATTTCTGGTCGATTGGACGATTCCCGTCTTCACCCATCTCGCAGTCTAGGCACTTCCGTATTCCGGTCTACTGTTGGGTCACAAAGAAATTAGGGACTCTTTTTGCACTTGATACAATGCAAGTACGGTGCGGCCTATGGTCAAGAGGAGTGGATTTTGATAAAGAAAGAAAGAAAGAACCATTTATTAGGGAACTAGTACATACATACAGGAAAGCATATTTAACTGCTTCTGTGGCGCAGTTCCAAACCACTTGCTTTGTAACAGGAGGTTTTTTCTGCCTTTATTAGCGGTAGCTAGCATCCTCATTGCCAAAAGGCTTTCATAAAAACATTGCTGTTTTCAAAGTCATAAATATGTGAAGTAGATTATTCTAAAAGAGTATCTTTTTAGCATTATCTCTAGTGTCCCATAACATGATATAGTAATCGTCTATTATGTGTATTAAATTGACGACTGGGATGATTTTGATGATGATATCAAAGATTATCATCTTTTGGTTAAAGTCCAAGAAATCATCATCATCATCATTTCAACCGATGGACGTCCACTGCTGGACATAGGTCTCTTGTAATGTATTCCACAAAATACGGTCTTGTGCTTTTTGAATCCAGTGACTCCCTGCGATTCTTTTAATGTCGTCTGTCCACCTAGTGGGAGGTCTGCCAACGCTACGCTTTCCTGTGCGGGGTCGCCATTCCAGCACTTTGGATCCCCAACGTCCATCGGTTCTACGAGCTATGTGCCCTGCCCATTGCCACTTCAGCCTCGTGACTCGCAGGGCTATGTCGGTTACGTTGGTTCTTCTGCGGATCTCCTCATTTCTGACTTGATCACGCAGAGATACTCCGAGCATAGCCCTCTCCATAGCTCGCTGTGTTACTCTGAGCTTCCTTATAAGGCCCATAGTTAGCGACCAAGTTTCGGAGCCATAAGTCATCACTGGCAACACGCACTGTTCGAAGACTTTAGTCTTCAGGCACTGAGGTATTTTGGACGAAAAGACCTTGCGCAGTTTCCCGAACGCTGCCCATCCGAGTTGGATCCGGCGGATTACCTCTTTCTCGAAATTGGATTTACCTAATTGGACTGTATGTCCCAGGTACACATAGTCGTCGACAATTTCGAGTGCTGAGTTCTCAACTAACACTGGGTGGCGCTGAACATGTGCATTGGACATGATTTTTGTCTTGCTCATGTTCATGTGAAGGCCTACGTTGAAGACTCCGCTTAGGTCTTCACCTAGGTCAAGTGAAATTCGTGGACCTTGTGCCAGTTTAATGGTGCGTTGTTTGTACCATAACAATGACGTTAAATGATCAAAACCAAATTACTTCCCTCGCTTTCAGATACGTTAATATAATGACACAAAGGAAATAACTCTTTGAAAATCTGTAGCAGTTTTTTTTATTAATTTTATTAACTTGATATAACGTCGGTTAAAAAGAAAAGTGATACAACTAAAAAAAATTAAATTCTTCAGTCTAAAGGTTGCAATTTTAAGAATTTATCATTTAAGATATTAAACTTAATTTCAAAACATTTTTGGAATATGTAACTTTTCCATTTAACTAACGATTTGATGATAGATTGACAATTACCCCGTAGTTGGGAAGGCCTGTTTTAGTTTCGTTATTAATTTTTCAATTGCGTAGTTTGAGTTTGGGCCTAGTTGTTATATTCTGATTTGCTAACTTATTTATTCCGTTATTTTTCTATCCTACCTGAAGACTGTCTTTTACACTTTAAAATCTTAACAAATTTGAATTCGTTTAAAACACATCTCTTCACATTCTGTATAAGTTACGATTTAAAGTGACCACATTAAAGTTCCTTAAGTTATAATCTTATTGTAATATCACAATATTTTTTTTATTATTTCTAAAATATAATTGTTGCGTCATGTTCCGTTCTATTGTATCGGTTATAGCCATTTTACAGAATTTCTGGTCGATTGGACGACTCTCGTCTTCACTCATCTCGCAGTCTAAGCACTTCCGTATTCGGTCCATGCGGGTTAAAAAGAAATTAGGGACTCTTTTTGCACTTGATACAATTCAAGTACGGTGCGGCCTATGGTCAAGAGGAGTGGATTTTGATAAGCATATTTAACTGCTTCTGTGGCGCAGTTCCAAACCACTTGCTTTGTAACAGGAGGTTTTTTCTGCCTTTATTAGCGGTAGCTAGCATCCTCATCGCCAAAAGGCTTTCATAAAAACATTGCTGTTTTCAAAGTCATAAATATGTGAAGTAGATTATTCTGAAAGAGTATCTTTTTAGCATTATCCCTAGTGTCCCATAACATGGTATAGTAATCGCCTACTATGTGTATTAAGTTGATGACTAGGATGATTTTGATGATGATATCAAAAGTTATCATATTTTGGTTAAAGTCCAAGAAATAAAAGAGATAAAATATTTTCAAGTAATTTTATTAAAGTTTTCTGCTCTATACAATTGTTACAAGCTAAAAATCGTTACATAACCTTAAATTACGCGCAATAACTGCTACAACAAAAAAAAAATCAATACAGATTATAAGTTTATCGATACGTCATTGTTATTCTTATCCAAAACTAAACAATAAATAATTATTGATACTCTCGATCAATGTAGGGAAATACTCTTGTTACATAATTAACCTATCACCTCTAACTAAAACGTACAAGGAACTTAAGACATGCCAATACTAGTGCACGATTAAACAAAAACCCCTAAATTCTAACCAAAACAATACTTAGATAACATAATTAAGTACAGAAGCTTCCGTTAGGCGGTGACCTAATGAAGGCCAAAAATCAGGATACTCTGCGTAATTTTGATGTTTTTAAAATTTTGTAACCCTTCTGCTGTAGAGTGTTTCTTTCAACTCTTCATCGACGCTGTGGTTTTCGAAAAAAATTGTAATTTCCTATCGATCGTTCGTCCCGCTACCATGATTTTGAAACAAAATCATCATTTTCTCAAAACCCTACAGGCTGTTGTTTAAGGACTTCGCTGGTTACCGTAGCCGCTGCACACGGTGCGATGAGGGCTGGTAACTGCACAATTTCAGCAGGCACCAGGCGGCTCGTTTCTGAACGTGGTGCCGATTGTTTTGGGGTCGGGCCGACGACTTCGACACCAGCGCCAGGACGGCCAGCACAATGACAAGGATGTTCAGCAGACGCATCTTGATGCACTCTTCACAGGTATCAGCAGCAATGAACTCTAACTCGATTACCTCAGGCGAGGCTGTGGTATGCTCATACGATTGGTTCTCTAAGGTCAGTTTATCGATCGCCGCTTCAGAGTGTACTGGTGATCGCGTTAAGCATCTCGTTATATATAAGGCCGGGGTTATCTCGCGCGTGCATGATAACCCGCCCAATTGAGATAAGTCGTAGGTTCGATGACTGCGCCTCAATGTCACTCGATTCATTGTAGTAAATTTATCAAACTGGACAGAACGATGGCACGCGTCCACGGTGGGTGGGAGTTCATGCTATTTACGTTAGAAAGCTTAAGTTTAGATGTTCAGATAAGTCGGACATGTACAGTGATGAAATGTGCGACAGATGTTGCGTGAGACCTACCTCAATTCTTTATCGCTCCTCAATTGATATGAAATCGTACGATTTGTAGATTCTCCGCGTTAACAAAATTTCTAAGGAGCACTCAACTTCTGAACACTGTAATCTTCAAACGTTTTGTCCGGTTCAAACCGGTTACAAGTTCAACTTGTGTATTATCAGTGGCTAAATAAAGACACCACGTCTCGTCGGGCTGGGCATCAGGTCTCCGGGTATCAGGGCGGTGACGGTCCGGGCCAGGCCGGCGGCCTCCGCGCCGATCGCCTATCTCACCTCACAACTAAACACTAATTAGGTCAATGAGATTTCAGAACCTTGATTACATTCGTGGTAATACTATCTCATGGAGACCCACGAGTTATCTAACTGGGTTAAATAACGCACCGAGTTGGTCTTGCTAGAAACCAAATGTATTAATTAACTACCATGTAAATATTATATGTTCTTCAGTTGACATCGTCTAGAAATTATTCTAATTAGACGATAAATGTTGCAAATTGAATATAATAAAGAAAAGTTGGACTGTTGTCGGACACGGACTAGGACAAACATTGATATGTACAAATTAGGATGTTGTATATAGTAAAATTACGGGAGCAACGAGGCAACAACTTGTTTCTTAAAGCAACCAACACAATTTACCTATCTAACTAACGCTGTATTATATGAAAGCTTTCGTTTCCTGAAATATAAAAGAGCAGTAAGTTCACTAAAGAGTGCGTGTTTATAACAAAAAGTCGTTAGTTTGTGTAAGAATAGATTATAGCGGATTGTGGTTGAAAACCTGGACCTCACCAGACATTTTCCGTCAACAGTCTTATTAACCTTTACCTATGATTTATTAAATCGTTCACAAAAGAGAACTGATAAAGAAAGACTGAAAACTGCCTAATTATACACATAAAGTTAAGAAATGTACAATTTTGGTTTAATTTCAATCATAACCTAACCTAAAAAGTTTTGTCTATGAGTCCTCTTATAAGTTTTATTTTCGTTACATATACATGTGGAATAATCAAAAAGTATAGATTTATGAAAATCAAAGATTTGCGTGAAAATACCGATATTTATATTAACCAGGAAGTAACACCTATGCCCATGCCATTTCCAGTTGACTGCTTCACTGCCACCTGCTTTTAACGATTCCCAACGATCTTCTCCAGAACGACGGCGTAATTGATGGTTGTCGTCTTGTCAGCGTCCGTAATTGAAATATATTATACTAGTTGGCTTTTAACATAACTCGTGTTTTGTTTATATTTCACGTTGAATTACTAATACGTAGTAAACTATAAAGTTTACGTGATCAAAATTCAATGGCCTTGAGTGGAATAATTTTGGGTTTTATAACAAATATCATGGGTCAAGACAAATGATGTAACAAAATCGGATGGTGCCGTCATTGCAGGGTTGATGGCGCTAGTGATGTGCTGAGAGAGAAAGCTTCGATTTCAACGCTTTTATTACTATTAAGTCAATAACATTTAAAGCTTTATACCATCGTCGTCATCATTTCAACCGATCACCCCTGCTGAATATTTGTTTCTTGTAATATGTATTATAATATTAAATGAAAGCGACTACTATCTGTAATACAGATAATAATAAAACAACGCCACCATTTGTTTGTGATCTTAGATCTGCACTTATCACTTTTATTCTACAATGTTCTAGTCCAGTAATAAATTAATATTGTTATGTAGCATAGATAATATTATATTAACTTTAACGATTTGTGCAAAATGTTTTCATTGAAGTTTTAATTTTCAACATTAATTTTAATATGTATAAATTTTTGTTTTCTATTTAGTAAAATAAATATTTCGGACACGGTTTCAATTAAAGCCACCATAGCAAGATAGCATAATGATATTCAGAATAAGAAATTTGCTAAGTATACTAGAAAATTAAAACCGACTACCTCTGTCTATACTATATAACTATTCGAAAAGACTTTCACCACTTGGTATGTTTCGAGACATCGAGCGCAATGTGGTGATCTTAACTAGTTCTTTATTGTCACAGAGCAGACATATTTACACCTGATCAATATCCAGTTTTATTAGTCGTTTAAAGAAATGATTAATTAATATAAAATAGTATATTTAAACACTTCATTGTACATTAACTACCACTATACAACTTTTCTTTTTCGCTAAGATTAGCTGGTAGAAAACTCATTGTGAGTTAAGCTCGCCTGTACCATTCCATTTCCGTGTAACCATTGTTGTTAGTTTGTCTGTTTGTACAAAGTTTTAAATAAAAACATAAAATAAATACGCATGTATTTGGTTTAAGGGCAGTTCGTCTCTACTTTAACAGTTTAGAGAACACAGATTAAACAGAGAACACTGTTTAATCATGAAAGGTAAAGGAGAGAAAGAAAAAAATAATACGTTAAGAATAATTCTCATAATTTTTTTTGTTATTAATTTGTATTCCTAGTTTATAAGTGTGTTTAGAATTTAATGGTTTGTAATTAATCGTTTGAAGGCCAAAACATATTTTTGTATCTGTTTGTACAAAGTTTTAAATAAAATAAATAATAAATAAATTAAACACATTGAAACTGGCAACATTATCATTCCGAAAAAAAAAATGTATTAATTTTTTATCTGCACTCAAAACTGTTTCCGGTCGTGTGACGTTCAATCTGTATCTATAAGTTAATGTAAACAACAAACAAAGGAAATAGCAATACTATGACGCAATTTGCCGGTTAATATTTTACATTAGAGATTCTCAGACCGCGGGCCGCGTACTTTGTGATATTTAGGACCATGGACATTGAAGTGATAATGATGAGTTTCTTCTTCTCAGTCGCATCAGTCTTGGCAGACTGGTCGTAATTGTCTGAAATAATGAGTTTACTTCTGTTTAATCTTGTACATGTCTATAATATTCTTTGCCTCCTAGGGTTGACTGGCAGACCTTTCTTGGCAGTTTGTTTTAAATATCTTAACCGCAAGAATAATTTATGTAAAGTAATAAATAGTTAAGCAGAAGACGAGACTTACATCTTATATTCAAGGCTATCCTATACCCTATCTCTTACCTCATTGTTATCATTAACCAGCATCAGATCATTGCGTTTGTCTTCGACGTATAAAAGATAACAAAAGATTGTAATATTAAGAATTACATTAGCAATTAAAACGCGTATAAACTTTGATAAAAAAAATGCGGCCGTTGATAACTTGTGTTAACTGTATAAATATATCTATTCATTGATAATATCCGCGACACCGTTAGTTAAATTGGTATATTTATATGCTTTATAAATATAATTGTGTCTTTGAAATCACTGGAACTCCTTATTCGGTAAATTTAGAAGAGTTCGTTACTTAAATGAACAAATTACAATAACGCTTTAATGGTTTTGAGTATTCATAAGTTTCGCAGTTTCAAATTCGAGATATCTTTTGTGCTAAAATGTTTGAGTACAAGCGAAAAGTTTAGTTGATAAGATGACAGAAACTTTGGTAATATTCGTGGCAATACAATTTCTTCTTTTATAACTTAGAAATGATCCTAGTTTTTTTATAATGGAGTGAATACAAGATACTTTTTTGTTATTAATTCTTACATTTACTTACATTTCTTAAGCCTGTAGGCAAATTGTACGTATTTCATTTCGTTTAACGTTGGAGCGGAATGTAATTTTAATGGTATTTCGACCTCATTGGATGGTATACCACTTTTAGCTTCACCTATGTTACTGGAAAATGTACCAACATCATTCTTATCACATCATCACTCAAGGTATCACATTCCCAGATCTGTTTTATATGGTTCCCTACCATCATTACTCACGAAGTCAAACAAGGGTCATGTATTCGTCGTAGCACAGCTAAGAAGCTATGGTTACCGTCTTCCTTGGAACTTGGAATTTGACATTTTGACACATTTGTGGTTTTTTTTGTTGGTAAAAGGTAATGACGGACTTTCGCGCAACGACCCCATCACGGTCGCACCACGTCCTCTGAATCGAATTGCCAAGTTAATTAAGTAACAGGTTATCGATAAGTAAGTTTTTTTTAAAGATGACGCAACAACCACCGTAGTATTGTGTAAGAAAGCGCGTGCGCAACTCGCGCTTGTTTTGTCTATATTTAGAGCTAAAATTAAATTCGACGCAAAAGCCGGTGATGAAATTTCAGTTTAGTTTTTCTTCAAGATGCAGTTTACTTTTTCTAAGTGACTAAAGCGCTTATTATTGTTAAAATTATCTTTCTTAATTTAATACGAACCAAATTCGTTTCGTAAATGGGAAGTAAGTATTAAATCTCTATTTAGAGGAGACTGTGAACGGCAAATTAAAATAAATAAAACAAAATACTTTTTTTCTTTGATGTATTTTTCTTTCTTTTGTGTGCCTATTTTTCTGTATTTTTTTTCTGCATTTGTGAGTGTTATGTACTCCATTAGTTGGTAAAAACATCAGAAATGAAGCTGTATGTAATTTTTTGTCGACTAATCATTATTATTATGTGTGTACTGTTAGAGAACCTTATTAAATAAATAAATCTGTTGCCGAAGACCATCTAGGTAAGCAGATTAGAATTATGCAAGTAACAATTGCTTTCATGAGAAAATAAAGAACTCTGAAATGATGACGACCAGATGCAGAAATCTGGTGTTACTTTTAAATAAATACCTATTATTAAAACCTGGTATCCTAAATACGCCTGATTCTTACATCTACTTATGTGATCTCCGATAATAGGTTATATTTAAGCGTAAAACTAAATTTTGTATGGCCGCAATCTATTAAAACTTTTGACTATTTGACGGACGACGACAAAGGGCTCCGGATATATTAACTTGTATACCTGAAAGAAGTTATTGACCTTTTCCGACATGTAGGCGTTTATATACTTAATAACCGGATACGTTATAATTAATAAACCGCGGTGTGCATGTGACTACAGAAATCTACAGTAGAAACCCAACACCAGTAAATAAAGGGACTTAATAAAAAAAAAACGGTTTTTCCCCAAACCCAAACGAAACGGAGGATTTCGTTACATTTATTGCGCAGTAACCTTTGATCAACAACACAATTAGATTACGGATAACGAAATATGATTATGGATTTTAAGTTCTCCGAATAATTAGGAAAATTGTGACTTTTAATCCTTAAATTCTATAGTTTTAATATGAACATAATAAATGTACTTTGAACCACGGACCCCGGCTCACATCCGAGACCAAATTTTGTGGAGTCTTGTTGGTGGTAAGGTTTGTATACTGGATGAGCTTTATTTTCTTCGGTCTCATCATCACTTAACATCACGTGAAACATAAGAAAAATGTGTTGAGAAAAATACTGAAGCTTTAGAGCCGTGGTAGCGTAGTGGTTTGAACGCCGGCATGCACTATTACATTTTTCAATTTATGTGCAGTTAGTATAACACCAACTAATATCACGCGCTTTGACGGTGAAGGAAAACATCGTGAGGAAACCTGCATATCTATGTCATGACCATCATTGGTCAGACTAGTATGTGAAATGGAGAAGGCAATGGCAACACCACTCCATTATAACTGACAAGAAATTCGTCGTGTGTTTCATTACACATGATGACCACGACCCCCAGCCATGAGGATATACGACTCAGAAGAAGACTATAGAACATTTAAATTAGATCATGCATCCGGTTCTCAGTTCTTATTATCAGCCCTGGTAATCTTGAGCTGTAATCCTTATCGTTATTTTCCACCAATAGTTCTGGAATAATTAGTGATAATATGATGCCGCTAGTTTTTTTTTTTCAATTCAAGGTAGCTTATCTAATCGTGCCACCACGCGCCGGCCGTTTGACGAGCTGAACGTAAACCGTATTGTTCGATCTTTAATTATTCATACAGATAAAAGTAATTAAGTGTACAATGTTTATTTTGTTAAACGAAAAATTATTTGTAGTTCCGCTACACGCTGTTAGAGTTGATAATTTCATTGTTAATAGCAAGTGAATTTGTAATTCAGGAAGCATAAGCAATTTGAGTTTACTTATTAACGACCGCATATTCTAATAATGTATTTATTATGGATTGTAAAACGGTAGACAGGAAAAGATGTTTAAATCGTGGTGTCCTTTTGGTTAGGCACTGTTTTCCAAGTCAGATCAGGAAAGACTGATTGTGATCAAGATTTCTCAGCTTCGTTAACTTACCTTACTTTTGTTTTATCAACATCTTTAACAGTAATCATAAGCGAATAACAGTTAAAAGTTATCTTTACTATCAATGGACAATTTCACATGGTGTTAAGTGACAATGAGGCTCAGAATAATCCAGCAAACATGTGTTGAGCTGGAACACAGTGATCCTGTTTTTTTTATTGATGTTAACTATTTAATTCTTTAATCGAATTATTTTGGCTTTTTATATAATAACCGTGCCGTTGGATTTTGCTGCTTTCTTTATAATTTTTAATGAATACTTCATAAATATTTGTCTTAAGACGACATCCTGCATGATCCATGCTATGTCTACTATATTGAGCCTTTCTATGTTCACAGTCATATTTATCTAAAGCGATTCTGAAGAATGGTAATGCAGATACAGAGTAGATCAGAGGCCAGTTTGAAACGATATAGGTAAGACTTTATATTGCCATGTCCAGTAAAGAGTTCCAAGCTTAGTTTTGAATGATTGACCCTCTGAAGACTTTGTATGTTACTTTGAGATTCTGAAAAAATAGCTTGATCGTTGCTTCCTTAACAACGACGCTGTTATGTAGTTAAAAGTTATTGCATAATTAAAATTTTCATTTATATTTCAGTTTGTCTCTCAAGTATAGTTCGTTTACTGTATAAACTATCTTTATTATATTTGTACGGAACCGTTTACAATTGTTTGTAAGTTAGGCTTCGCTATCAGTTGAGCGGCTCGTTAATGCGTTCACGCTCTCGCCGGAAGGCAATGCCGGAGTTCAAATCTGATGCAAACACTGTACTCATTTGAAAAGCATCGTGTTAATTGTTTCAACATCTATTCGTTAAAGGCCTCTCTTAACGTCCCTCCATCTCTCGAAACATAGGGAAGGATTTTTACTAGAATCAAATCACTTGTTACCCTGACTGCTCCAAAAGAACGAAGCACTACTGCAGTGACTATGTCTTCTGTAAATCTTTATATTTATTGTACTTTCTATGTTCCGGTTTAAAGGACGCTGTAACCAGTGAAATTAAATGAACGTAATATAGCGTTTGATAAGTTACTAAAGGTGTTAAGCACAATGTGGTGTAAACATCCGAAGTAAGTCTACATTATTATGGACAAGGAAAAAGTGATACTTTGCTCGTCTTGATGCTCTGTTTAGTATACATTTTATTGATGGTAAGTCTCTGTTGGTAGTCTAGGTAGGTACTACCGCAGCTCCTATTTTAACCGGCAAACAGTAGTGTGCAAACATTACTGTTGGCCAGTTTGTAGGGAGTTGAAAGCTAGTGAAATTACTGGGGTAACGAGACTTAACATATGTCTTAAGACGACGAGGGCAATGAGGTGCAGTGTATACCATATTAAACAGTGCCACGTTATTATGGGCAAGCGTATCACTTACCATCAGGTGAACGTCCGACTCGTCTATTCGCTTAGTAAAATAAAAATTAACATGGAAAGTACTTTAATTTTGAGTTGGATAAAAAGCACAAGCGATCGTCCAATCCTTAATGATCTTCAACTACTCTTTATTGTATTGTAACGAAGCGACGAGACGAACAGAATGTCTCCTGATGGTAGCTACCCTTACTTATATTAGAAACATCAATTCAAATATAAATTAAATCTGTCATACCTGTCACATTCACACGTCACCAGACACAGAGCTCACATCTTACAGTCATCTGTCTTTTATAGTGAAAGGATGTTATGTCATACCCTCCCTTTTTCATTTTAGTCTTTTAAAAAAGTCGATACACCTTCTATTTTACTAACAAAATATTGGTAATCACAATTATTTTTCTCAATATCTAACACACAATTACACGAAGGTCTCTAGTTTCATTTATGAGCCACGTGAGTAGAATTTGGATGGCAGTTAGGTTATTCATAAACTATCTAGTCAGCTACTATAGTCTTATTATATTTAGCGCGCGAGCTTCATTTTCGATCTGATGTAATATTGTAGATAAATCTTCGTCTTGAGCTTCCTATCCGGCCAGTCGATGGTAAATAACGACACAAATATATCGGGCAAAGGTGAGCCGGAGGTACCCCACGCGATTAATTAACGGATATATCTCTTTATAAACAAATCGAGTAGATGTTGCCACCAACCGCTACTTTGAACCAATCGTACGACAGTCGGAGCAGAGGCGTATCCTTATCCGACACAGCGGATTGGTTAGAGCGCAATCGAAAATTGTTTATTAAAAAAAAAGAATGTATCATCACTTTAAGTTTTATTCCAGGCACAGCATGATTACATAGATATAGAAAATGTTGAGTAAGATCTTTAAGAAAATACAAATGACGCAAGATACCAACTTGCCAATATTAAATTCACACTTGAAAACGGTAGTCATGTTTTGATATTACCTATCAAAAATAATATAGATAAAGTATATTTCCGAAATTTGAAAAGATAAGTTAATAATCATAGAATCAATTACGCTTTTCATGTAGTTCATAGAACATGTGGGTTTCTTCCAAACTGAAGTTCTCATCTCGACTCATCTCTGAATCGTTCAGTATAAGTACAAAGAACTATCAACTCGTACATTTATATTTCAGTATTATATTTTTTAACGACATCAAGCTTTGCTATGTATCAATTTGTCGGCGTCTGTATTCGCCATGTAAATAAAGGTTCAGACTTCATCACACTTAAAAGTGTGTTGGAGTATTTAAGAGCACACTTCACCATCAACAACCTCGTTGATACATGTTAATATTCTGGTATAATAATTTATTAATGAATACCACATTCAAGTTTTCTTTGATACGGAGGTTCCGCCGAGTTGTTTTTTAACCTTGGACAGCCGTCCGCGAGTGTACTTGACATTGCCAAATATTGTTTAAACATGAGATGTATGTGTAACACAATATCAAGAAGCCGTGATAGCATTGTAAATATTTATACCGCGCTATTTATAGTCGGTAATAGGCGATGTGCGAAGATGTTGAGTTGATAACAAACCACACTTGACCTGTAAGTACAAGCTTTCTTGAAAAAATTAAAAACTATCTCTTTGTGAATCTCAAAGCCGCTTAAAATATTTATCTGTATTATCACTATGTAATGTAAACCTATGCACAGGTTGTTTATTCTAAATATTTCATTAAAATTTGATTATGAAACCATTTCTGATATTTATAATAGTTAGTTTCAGTTTTTGTAACATCGATTATTCTATCTCATTTTATAATAGATAACTTAGTCAGCTACCTCTAACATTTAAATTTTGACAGACTCCTCATGATTATTAAATTGACCTTTTTTTACTAGGACGACTTCACTCATCAAATTTCATTATTTTAATTTCTCTTCTTTAGATACTCTCTACTTAAAGTCCCCCATTGATATAAGCGCCTTAAAATAGTTTAAATCATAATCTATATTATTAAAACTTTGCTGATTATAAATTGCTGGTATTTTTCTTTGGATAATAGAAGTAACTATAGCTGCAAAGACTTAACATCTGTCTCAAAATGCCCATCAAAAATAGGGTTACGTTATTATGGGCAGCTCTAGTCAAATCCGTCAGGTAACCTTTCTTTTTATTTAAATTAAAAAATCGAGAGCTAAATAATATAATATGTAATCGTCAGTGGCTGTATTATAGATTCGCTTTCAACAATAGTCAACATCGGAGATAGCGGCGAATGTATAGATTGCGAATGGACTGATAACGGCTATTATATTGCGACAGTATTCCAGCGAGAGCTGATGTCATCACACGATGATTAATAGCATCACAGGAAACAAACAAACACACACGTGCAGTGCAACAGTTTAACCATATAACAACGAAACAAATAAATGCGCCGCATTTTCCTTCTTCAAGCGTAGAGGGAATCGAACCTACGCTTTTTAGAGATGTACAAGGTGGACCAAAAGAAGTCATCCGATGTTGTTTGGCTCTCATTTTTTTTCTAAATGAAAAACTTTGATTCTGTTTTCTGATTACGTTTATTTGAACCTTTAGAATTTCATTGGTCAAGTTGAGAAGATGATGTCGGCCATATAGGCGCCGCCACAATTTGGTGATTCAATTTCGGCTTCCAATAGAGTGATTTCTTTTGGCCCACCTTGTATAACATACCTTTTGTTTTCTTTTGTCTTATCTAATTATTTTTTATGGAGAATAAAAACTTAGATTCGCATGATATTGACAATGTGTGACCGCTGTTATAGCGGTGATGCGGTTATAGCGGCAGATTTAAATTATATAAGTATTAGTTTCACATGTAGCTTTAGAATAGAACTAAGAACCTACGTAATTACCCACTGAGGCAGTCGGCAGTTTGTTCGTACGTAATGGAATTTCAGCGTCGTGTGAGCCAGCACGTGGAAGGGTGTGTCTCGGTGACCCATGCCGCCATTTATTGCAGTTCTATGTAAACATCGGCTTGACGTAAGGCCATTGCGGCGATATTACAATCTCGACCAACAACGGCCGATACTGCCTTGACGTTTATTGTTTTGCGCGAATACACAGAGCGCCGATAACATTATGTATTTATCATTAAAGGTCTCGTAATTTCCTATCAGGGCTGCGTATGCATTGATTATAACGAAAGCGATGCGATGCTAACTGCGTACTTAATGCTTTTAATTGCGAACTATCGCATACTTAATATTTTAGAGAGTTTCCGGTCGAACACGAATGCATATTTTTATATTTTTTTGTTTAGATAATCTTCAATTTCTGCCGTGAAACAGTAGTGTGTAGACGTTACTGTGCTTCTATTATAAGGGTGTTGTAGCTAGTAAAATTACTGCGGTAACGAGATATAACATCATATATAACAAACAGAATAATATTGTGTGTGTATAACAATCAAACTAGCAACACATAGTTATAAGCGCCAATTAAAATTGTTATGACTAATATGTTAAAAATTAAGAAATTTCACGACAAAACTATCGAACATCAGTAAACATCTTTTGATAGTTCGTAAAGTAATCAATAATGTAAAAAAAACTCTATAAACATTTGTGGATATCATTTATTATTGTATATTTTATAAATCAACGCAAACATCAATTGTTAACTGCTGTTATCTTACTGAACGGTAGTGTTGTGGTTATCCGCTGTTATCTAGAAAGTTTATACATTGCGTTCCAATTTGGGTATGTTATCTATTTTGTTATAATATTACTTTACATACATACATTTAAATGAATTAAAATGTTGTAAATCTGTGATTAAATTGGTTCAAAAGGATTTTAAAAAAAAAGTCGTATTTCTTTAGTTAAAATAATTTTACAATATGTTTTACTAACTAAGCCAATTAAGTAATAAATATCTGTGCTATCAGTACAAACTTCCAATTGCGAAGGATATTAGTTTTTTAGTAATAAAATTTTAAATTTTAGATTGCATTAAACGATTAAAAAATTTAAAGGCTGCGATGGTATTGACGACCTTTGGGACAAAAGGCAAAAAAGAAAAAACTGTATGAAGTAGTCACCGCCCGACTGTACAGAAATTGATGATAAGAAATAAATATAAAAAAAAAATAAGAAAATAATGAAAATCAACATTTTATTTAGTACTTTTGTTTTTTTACGTATGTATATAATTTATGTATGTGTATTGCGACCCGAAAATTTTTAATTTATTAAATACTTAGTTTACTCTCATTCATTGACCATGTAATATGCATTAGTAACATGTAGATACTACGGTTATAATTAAAGATATGCTCATTATTAAAGTTTCACTGCCTCCGTGGTGTAGTGGCTTTATGCGTATGGTGGTGAACATTATAATATTGTATTTTTTGTAAATCACTAAAATAAAATATGATGGCCTTGTAAACTTTCAATACTTTTGACTTACGTGAAATTGACATCTAGAGATAGCTTTTCGTTGATAAGTAAATCTTCGGTTAATTAAATTTGTCATTGAAAAACATGGCGGACGAATTGACCACGCAGACAATTTTTTAAGAATTTGTATCCTTTTATTTTATACGTCTATATATAACATTAGCTATCGCCATCAATTGCGAAGATGAAAAGATGAGAACATGAACGATTGACCACGCAGACAATTTTTAATGGATTTGTATTCTTTTATTTTGTACGTCTACACATGACATTGGCTCACGCACAAACCGTGCTCATGCCATCAATTGGGAAGAAGAAGTAAATCTTCGCGACACTCCACCTCTCCAAGTTTTAAAGATCATGTTAACTGTTTATTTCATATGCAATACCTCACATTTGTAATATTAAGCAGTTACTTAAAATTTTGATACAATTCATTATATGTATTTCTTTCTCGAACTACATACTCGAAACTTAGGCAAGGTAGTTTGTTGTTAGAATTAAATCAAGCTGTCACTCAAAATATTTCAATTATACAAAATGTATTCATCTATTTAAATCAAATTTGGTATTATTCTTATTACTGAGATCATAAATACTTTTTACTTCTAGACTAGTGCCTTTACTTTCTAGACTAGTGCCTTTACTTTCTAGACTAGTGCCTTTACTTTCTAGACTAGTGCCTTTACTTTCTAGACTAGTGCCTTTACTTTCTAGACTAGTGCCTTTACTACCTAGATTACATCTTAGCTTATTGTTTAGAAGCGTAGTCAAGCACCAGTGGGATCTAGGTAGGTACCACCGTAGCTCCTATTTCAACCGGCAAACAGTAGTGTGCAAACATTACTGTGTTCCGGTTTGAGATGCGTTGTAGGTAGTGAAATTACTGGGGTAACTAGATCATCTTACCTTAAGGCAATAGGCGCAATGGGGTGTTGTATCATTCCAACCAGCGCCACGTTATGGGTACGTATCACTTACCATCAGGTAAACGTCTTCATGGTGGATTTATAATGAGAGTTGCACCCTACCCCCAAACTCCACTACATGTGAAATCTGAGTTGTTTTTCATTACGAAATTAAAACGTGAAGTGTTTTCGTCTCACTTGCCCTCGGCGCTGCGGTCATTTCAATGTAACAAGTTTTTTTTTTTTCATTATTAAATTATAACATGCGTTTATCATAATAAGTATAATCCGTATCGCGGTGACTGACCTCATAATGAAAACTATCGTAAAATGTCATTGTTTTATTATTTAACTAATCGTGATGCGATAACCTCCTTCGCTTTTTGCGTAAATCAAATTATCAATGATTTTTATTGTCTACGGTTCAGCATTACAGATTATTTATCTCCTGCGTACTTGACCATGGACATAATTTTGTTTTTTGCATTTGTTATATTAGATGACAGCGTATACATGTTTTCAGCATCATCATACATTAATATTTGCTAGAAGAAGATTCAGTTAAACTCACTATATTATATATATAAATAAATACATAAAAATCGCCATAATTTTCATCTTTTGTATATATAAATAAATAAAAATAAACTGTTGCAGGTTTAGAGTAATGAAACAATTGATTTGTAACACAGAATCCTTTTTAATCGTGTCCTTCACATCTTATTAAAAAGTATAATTTAAACTGACAGCTGTCAACAGTGACAGATAAAATATAAACTCTGTTACGATTAAAGAAACGAAATCATTGTGATATGTAATTATTTTTGATAAGAACACTGCAAGACAAAGCATTTCCACCTCAGCTTATAAATAATACTTAATTTTATAAAACATAAATATTAAACCTTAGAATAAAGACACAGACTATTTAAAAACGGATTTGCACACAACAGACTAAAAGATTTTTACTTCAACATCATTTCTAAAGTGTTTTCGTTCCCAATCGAAGGATGACATTCCCATGGTTAAGTTAAGATGTTTACACAACAACATATTGATTCATATTTAAGTTACAACACCCGTCAAAGAACAATATATTCATTACATATTATTGTTCGGTCAACGACTATAGTCAGTGTGTCACTTTTAAGATGAGAACTGAATAAACAATATATTGTTGATTTCAAAAACAATTATTAGATTGCCACTGATCAATATTCTAAGGTTTAAAATCAACTAGGAATATTATTCGAGACGTTTACCTATTTAACAATGATACAATTTGATATACATATTTATATGTATTTCTTTTTCTCAACATTGATATAGACATATAAAATCTACATTTAAAATTTAATCTAAGGGGACAAAGTCGCACGATCACACACCAAAAGTATTATAGTTTACTTGAACACCAGTCGACGAGACACCCACGAATACGATCCAAACAGCTAATGCAGAAGTCTTAAGTAATCGCTTGATAGTAAATCAAACTAATAGTTTCAACACACAATAAAAACTCTCACCTCAAAGTGCGTGCACACTAAACCGGTTAATACTTCACTGATGTATATCTGCCCTTATTACTACAGTCAGCCATTTCAACAGATAGATAATTTTAAACTGTATCTCTGTTGATAAAATTTAACTTTATAATTTGAACAGTAATAATTTTACTTTAATCATGGAAATCAATTTTTTCGATTTATTTAAGATCTGAAGCTTTTTTTTCAGTAAATCACGATGACAGTTCGGGTTTGGGCGTACCTGTTTAAAATTTGGAAAATGTGCAATAAATTCATTATGTTACCCTAAAAAATATAATTATGGTTATTGGATATAATTAAAACAAAATATACTACTGCCATATACAAATAGGAGAGTAAGACAGATGTATCAATGTAAAGTTTCACTCGCTCTTTATAAGAATGTTTTATACCTTCCCCAAAAAAGAGTACTTCCTTAAAATTAGGAAAATTAAAGAAACATCCATAATATCAGTTTTGGCTTTGGTTTTCACAACAGGCCGATCCTGTATTAAGGAAGCTGTGTGTTTGAATGTAAAGATGTGTGAGCAATGTTAATAACAAAAATTACCAGCATGCTATAAACCCATAACCTCTTATCAATAATCTAATAAATATTATTATAATAATTAATATCTTTATCTTACTTATATTTGATAGCTTCTGTAAGAGATACGCCTAGAAAAGGCGCGGTTACATTCATATTGTGTTTCGGCTTCCGGTGAAAGAAAAATAGAGGTAAGTAATTTCTTACACGACCAATAAGCTTTCAGAGACATGTAACTTCTACTAATCGAGAGAATGCAATAAATCTTAACAACAGGATCAAATACAATGCAGCAGTATTACGTGATACTTACTAATTGTATTCTAATAAAACTCACACGAATAAATATAATTCATATACCTTATACATATAAAGTTGGAAATTCCGGATACTTTATTAAATTGTCAAAATGCAAATACCGCATTCAAAAGCACACCGAATTATATACGTTATACACTCGACTTATACATCCGAAGACACATCAACGTAATTTACTAGTACACAGTAAACAGTTTTGATGCGGAAAGTTTGGGAATGTGGGAGTGGGGGGTGTGGTGGGGGTGGGGTTGTTTGCGCGGCCGCCGGCCTAGTCCGTGGTGAGGTACAGGCGGTGCAGGCGGCCGCGCGACACTCAGCGCGCGCTGGGCCCGCCCATGTGCTCCGTGTGCAGGCGCACTATCTCATCGACAATAGTCGCCTCTATATCCACACCTGTCACATCACAATCAATAATTACACAGAGTATATGAATATAATGAACGTTATTTGTCATAGAGGTTAACCTTTTCCAAAGTGTGAGCGGTGCTGTGTAAACATCCCAATTGACACAGCATCCATTATTACGTTTAATAACATTTAAATTTTATGCTTTACTAACAGTCCTTACTTAGTGATTGCAACATCGCTTAATCATATTAAGACACAGTAAGCTTATTCTAAGTCCATAAAAATAAACTAGTAAATATGCTTTTAAAGTACTTAAAAGTACCTCAAAAGACCTTATTGACCACTGGGTGATGCTTATGTTCTATATTTTTTAAGACTTTGCTTATTTAGCGATGTAGAAAGTCATAGAGATGATATATGGCATTGTGAAAGTACGAGACCTACACAGTCTCGTTAACACTGTAATAAATATCAACAGAGCCCTACAAACCGGAACAGAGCAATGTTGGCACTCAACTTTTTAATTGGCAGGACCTAATAGATGTTCATTGACAGAGTCGTCTATTTAATAAATTTAAATTGCTATATTTCACTACGTACCTGCATGCACCTCATCTCTAGTTAGCACCACTTCGTGACTGATCTCCGGCTTCACCAAGATGACTCTATGGTGCCGCGTCTGCATGAGGTTCGCTACCACCATCTGCGATACGATTTTAATTGTTATTATGCATGCAAACTAACTGTACTATAAAATGACCATATAATAATATTTTAACATTTCCTCAAGTATTAAAATTACAAATGAAAATGTATTAGATATTTTATGTCTTAAATTGACGAACACAATGTGGTGCAGTGTATAGCATCCTAAGTATCTGAACACTATTATAGGAGAGTGTATCTCTGTTCCACTACTCAACATCTTGCTAGCAAAGGCTTAACAAATTCTACACCATGTGGTATTAGAATCGAACCAGAGACCTCAATGTTATAATGCTAGCGGTTAACCACTGCTACACGAAAACAGTTGAACCTCAACAGTTCATCGTTGCAAACAGATGTGTTACATGTTAACCCTTATCGCGGCAAGATTTTTTTTTTGCAGAAAAGCTTAAAAAAAGTATATAGGTAGCTTCTTTGGGCTATAAAATACACCAAAAAAATAAATAAAAAAATCGGGAAATGAAAATTTTGGAGAAACAAGATGTATACTATTCTATACATCGCTTCACGTACAGTGAGTACCGCATTTTTTTGAATGTATATTATGCTATACATTGCTATGTTTAGGAAGAGTTGAAAAGTTAGTGGTAGTTTTTCACATATACCAAAAGATTATAGTAAATAACACGATTTAAATAAAAATAACTGTTTTGGTGGAAGTAAAAATGTTTAATAAATTAAATCTTCCTTGTACAATTTTATTTTACAAAATAATCGTAATATAATAATTCAGAGACCCTATTAGTTGCGGTGGTGCTCCAAAAAACAGTTTTGATTCTTCATATAACAAAGATGAACCTTACATTTTGTTCACATCATACTTGCCTGGCCAGCTTTGCAGTACTTGCACCTCTGATATCCAGTTATTTACGGCCAATGGTCATATTTGTCATACCAAACACCAACTCATGGTTGTTGCAATGGCGTCTGAATTTTTCACTGAAACGTTTCTACCGCATTTCAGTAGGCCGCTGTAGCTTTCATACCTAAAATCTTTCATACGATCCTGTTTTCTAGTGGTGCTGGTCATTTTGTAATGTCTCCTACGTAAGAGCCAAGCGTTGTAGATGCATATATTTCAAAAGCTCCGAGAAAATTTTCATATCCCATCTATGCGATCTTTTACTCTCGGTACCTTTTCCAAAAATGAAGGACCTGCTGTTTCAGCCTTGTGTTGAAGTTGTGCTTTTTGCCAACGAAAAGATAAATTAATTCTTCTGCTATACTGTCTTTTTATTTTTTCGTGCAACGATGGCAGGAGCTTTGCGTTTCATTTTTTGAGCGCGCGTCAAAGCTGTACCGACAGGCGTTGATGCAAGTGGTTCATTTGAAGGCAAAGATGAAATTGAGGGTAGAGGGTCATAATGACTTTCTTATGGATTAAGAAATACATGAGTAAGAGTAGATGTAAGAGGCACTTCGGTTTTATCGGCATAAATATCATCTACATGCGTTCCTATCTCATCATCAGAAATTTGTAAAAGGTTTAACCTTCCGAGGTTGGAATTTATCGGCGGCGCTGAAGAATTTTCTGTTGACCCAATCATTCCAGCTTCATTACCGCTACAAGCTCCGTCACTTGTGTCAGAGTCTGTATTCTTTTCAGGGACTAAGCATAAAATGCGCCTAGCTCTTTCACCCATAGCAGTCTAAAACCAAAGCAAAAGAAACATACAAAAAGAAAATATAATAATAAAGCCATAGTAAAGCCATAGTAAAGCCAAACCATATTGTATTATAGATAGGTAAATATTGTATGTAATGTTATTTGAGCCTTTATATAGGTAGGTAGTCATGCAGTAATAATAATAATAGTATTTTTTTGTGGGTATCGAACCCACAACATCGTGTGTGGCTTTCTACAACCACTATTTTAACGAGACTGACAAACATTAGTACAACTGTCTTTTAAATTGTAATAAAATTGGTTTAGTATATAAGACAGTAATAAATTTTATAGTAAAAATCAAAAAAAAATTGATCCCGTGAAGTTAGCAATGTATATTATTCTATACACCACCAACGAAACGTAAATTACTGTAACTGCGGCATTGTATAGTATAATATACGCTGGTAAAAAACACAAAAAAAATATGCTAATTCTCATAGTGACAACATCATATATATAATAATGTGTAAGAACAAACATTTAGGTATGTGTATTTATTAATAAACATACATATTTAGGCGTACAAACATAAAAATAAAATAAAACTTACCTAAGATAAACTTGAGCGGCGCATCTTGTCACTTATTTTTCACAACTGACTTAAAATTATGACAGATAAACCTCTATTTTTATTTTTGAAGTGTAAATAAACGTCTAAAAATGTCATATATTTAATAAAAGTAAGTGAAAAATTATTTTATAGCGATCGTATATTTTTGTAAAGTTGTATGTATGGTATACTATACAAAATGACGATAAGGGTTAAAAGAGCTTGTTGCTTTCGAATGGGTTCACCTTGTGCTTGTACTTCTCGAGCGCTGCCCTAGCTTTGGGTATGAGGAGGTTCTCATCAGTTTCCAGCTTGAATGAGACCACGTAGGCGTTGGGCACCCACAGGCTGACGAGTGGCGCAAGCATTTTCGGCACCAAGTGCAGCTGGATTACGGGCGCCCCGACCTCCGACTGCATCTTGTGAGTGGGCTGGCAACAGACATAACATAGATAAAGCCTCAACTATGTCAAAGTAATATAATTACTTTCATAAATACTATGAAGTTTTCATGGAGAAGGAAACCAAAAGACCTACATGTTCTAAGAACAACAGCTATCGTGGATATATGACATCTGCCAACCCTCTCTTGGGTAGTGTTTTCAGTGTATGCCTTGACTCTTGAGTCCCAGCAGTGGGAACATTTACTTGACTGTTGTATTAAAAAATTCTGTTTAGAAGTAAATTATTTGGTTGCAGGTGTCTTTAGGTTGCAGTAAACGTTCATAATCGGGAGCCGAAAAATTAAAATACTACTGACCACTCGGTCCTTAGGTACGTAGAAGTCAGACACGGCCGCTGCGAGGTACAGCAGGGCACGGGGCCCCAGTTTAGCAAGGCACTCGCACGCGGCGCGAAGCAGCCAGAAGTAGTCAGAGACCGTGGTGAAGGACACGTGGAGCAGTGCCCCGGCGGAGTGGGCGGCCTTGTAGCGCGCGAGCACCGGCGCCAGCACGTCCACGCTGTCCGGTTTCACTGAAACAATTGAAATTGAATAATATAAGAATAGGAACGAGAGAACACCATTTATGTTCATACAATTACACCATGAACTGTATGAGCTGCAGCATTCTTGAAATATGCACTGTTCTATCAAATCATACGATATGTATCGTGATCGGTTAGAAAAACCTACTATTTTTTTTTATACTACTATGCGACGTGACGAGCAAGACGTTCACCTGATGGTAAGTGATACGCTTGCCCATGACAACGTGGCGCTAGTTAAGATGGTACACACTGCACCACATTGCGCTCGTCGCCTTGAGACATAAGGTGTTAAGTCTCGTTACCCCAGTAATTACACTAGCTACAGCGCCCTTCAAACCGGAACACAGTAATGTTTGCACACTACTATTTGGCGGTTGAAATAGGAGCTGCGGTGGTACCCACCCAGACGGTCTCCGGCAACAGAGACCTGCCACCTGGTACTACCGGTATTTATTTAAAAAAGTTGTATTGGGGGAGGAGGAGCAGCTTCATATGGGGTTTATGTCCACTAAAACTCCAGCAGAAGTCACCTTTAGTGCGTACAATCAGAACTCCAAATTGGATACTATTTGCAGTGCCAGTGTTTTCAATTTAATCAAATTCAATTTAACTGACCAGTTATAGTTGTGTTTGGTCCCCGCTCGTTCAGCTCGAGCATGTCGAACATCTTCTGCCCGTTGAAGTGCCTCGTGTACGGCTCGAGGGACTTCTGGCGGTGCATGAAGATCACCGCGTAGCCGTGCTCGAGGAAGTACTCCGCTGACGCCGAGCCCCGGGTGCCAGCGCTGAAGTTATCAACGAAGCGAACCGTGTTGTGCTCCAGAGGGACCGTGGTGCCGCCGGACTGGTGGAAACGGAGGAGTACAATACTTTAAAAGCAATACGCCAACATTTGATTCTATTTCACAATGAGTTTAGCTCTCTTGTCTACAGTAGTCTTAATCTAATGTAAGACGGTTAAAACAGAAATGGAATTATGACTGCTGTTTGTTAATAAAGTTGGTATCTTACACATCTATATCTAAACTCCATAACTTTTGTTACATCAGAATTAAATCTCCTCTTCTGAACTTCTGTGTCACATGCGGTTACACGATACGATAGGAGATAGAAAAACTTTAATTCGCGTAATAAAATACTATTCGAAAAAACAATGTAGACAACACGCAAACGGACAATCCGTATAAGTGTTGGACACGCAATTGTGGTATTTGTAATCTCTTCAATATAACATCGGAATGCTGCTCCAACCCTCAAGAGAGCAGGTAATCCTTCTACAAGCATCAGCATAAAAACTAGGTAAGCCTGAATATTAGTAATACTAAGTTAACTAAACTTTGATATACAAAAGTCCTTTCAATTGTAATAAAGAATTTTAAACCTTTGGCTTCATTTGACGAGTGAGACTAATCATCGATATAAATAACCTAAGTTACAGATGACGAGTCTGACTTTGCTAATTTAACTTACGTTTGCTTATCTAGCCTTGTATTAATTTACTTGTTTTCTGAATAAAACTTTATTTTGATTATATTTACAAAATAAATGTATTGCATAATGATATTACAGTAAAATTAAATACGATCAAATAAATCAGGACTCGAAGAGTTAAATAAACAAAATGTACACCAAAGAAATAATAATATAAATCTTTAAACATCTGAAAAGTTTATTTAGCATCAAAACTATGAATCGTTCGAGACATAATTCTAAAAGAAAGACAGAAACAACAAAATCGGTACAACCGATTAGAAGCTACGAAGTTTTAATGTGACTCTGGTATACTAGATAGATAGTAACTGGTATTAAAGCCAGTACCCAAATTTGAAATTACTTGTATCAAGTAAAACGAATATTGATCTATAGATCCAAAGATTAAAGGAATTTTACTAGTTTGTATATAATTACCGTCACCAACGCAATCCTGTTGCCATATTTGTCGTGACGTTCGCAGAACTCCTTCAGCAGGGAACGGTTGTCCTCGAAGTCAGTCGGTGGGAGGTGAGCGGCGAAGAACTCCTCCCACGTACCGCTCGCCATCTTCACGCCTCCAGTCCAAAGCACCAGTTGTCTCTTCTACAACTTAAATACCAGCCTGCACCTGTACAAATTCGTTAAGTAAATTATTGATATAACTTTAAACTGCCGACATTTTTTTTAAATTCCTGCATTCCCCTGCGTATTAGGATCAGGGTCTTTAAACTTTCTTTTGTTTTTATCCTTCCATTTTTTTATCTTTTTTCCATTATATTACCCTATCTTGTCACCATTCACAGATCCTAATATCTTTCGCTCCTTACCAGATCCTAACAAACTTCTTTCCTGTTCTTTCAGGCATCGCCTCTCGCAACCAAACTCGTCACATATTTATTTAAACAATTTTTCTCTTTACTACACTGTACTCCTCTCCTTTATCTTTTTACATGGTCTTTAAATTTTCTAATTTTACAGTTTCAATCGTATCATTCCTTTTCCTTTTTTTTAAATCTCCTTACAATCTTTATTTATTTCTTTTCCAAAATAGACGACTTAGCCATTACGCCACTGGCTAAGTCGTATGTCTTCTAACATAAAAGACTATTCTTTGATTCCGGGATCGCGGTCACATGTGGTATGGTCACTTTCTAACCCGTCTGGTTAACTACCATCATCGTATTGTCAATCTCAAAAGCAAAGAAGCACATTACCAACATTTTATGGTTGAAAGATACATCAAGCACAATAGTAATATTAATTTTTCATGGACACAATGATCATATCATCGCAAACACCCAAAAATATTTATTTATATATATCTAGTCAATTTGCATTATTTGTTATTATAACGGTGAAGACTTACATAAAAATGTTATATTTTGAAGTAGTTGAAGATCACGTTGAAAGATTTCGTTATATAGAAAAATAGAAATGGAAATATGTAACGCTCAAGAGTTAAATGCTTTTAAAGTGTAGAATTGTCGATTTCATTATCAAATTTCAGCTGATAGATTTCATGGGACATACGCCTCTCGCGAAGGAGCCGATTTATTCTAAGTGCATATACTATAATTGGATCTTCTGCTGTAATACTTCGCACGGTAGTTTCTTTCTACATCTGCTAATATAAGCAACTATCTGTTCCATATGGCGTCAGATTAGAAAGTAAATTAGAATTTATTTAAATTTTTCTAGATTTCATGTAAGTTTTTTAGTTATGAAAAGAACCTACGTCCAGTGCGTCAGAGCTGCGGTATCGAAAGCGGTTGCTTTAATGATCGACAATCTTTGAAATATGGTACTTTAAGAAGACCGTCTAGGTAGGTACCACCAAAGTTCCTATTTCTGCCGCTAATTAGTAATGTGCAAACATTACTGCGTTCCAGTTTGAAGGGAGCTTAGCTAGTGAAATTACAGGGATAACGAGACTTAACACCTCATGTCTCAAAGCGACGAGCGCAATGTGGTGCAGTGTATACCATCTTAACTAGCACCGCGTTGTCATGGGCAAGCGTATCACTTACCATCAGGTGAACGTCTTCGCTCGTCTCGTCGCATAGTAGAATAAAAAAAAAGCTCCCTTTGTCTGGTTAATTCTAATAAATTCGTTTGGATAAACAATTTATGTAGTAGTTTAATAAATGAAGATATTTTTTTAGTAGGCAATAAAATTATGAAAGTAATTCTCAATCAACAGTGGTTAATGGGATTTGATATCGTTTACATGGTGAAAGTGGACACCGTGTGCTCGTCGATTTACGCGATCTTTTAGGGTTTCACGAAGCCATTAGCATTGGTTAATTAATTAAGCTTTATAGGTTCCGCTGTTACTCTTGATGTTCACAAGGGAAAAACAGGCAAACATATTTTTCGTATATCCTAGTTAAAAAGGTCATTTACTTATAAAAGAGTAGGAGCTGTTTGAATATAATTAATTTCTTTATTTCATTATTATCAACATTGGGCCAGATCACCATAGCATCTAAATCTATTGTTACACACACAAGGTACATTAGTAAAAGGTTATTGTTATATATAATATCAATTATCAGGTAAACTATGTTTCTATCAAACAAGAAAAACTAATATACGTAGAGTAATGAGACTCCATTTTATTATGCAGATGGTAAACATAATAGTGGTACTGTGTAAACTTCTTAATAGATCCATTGTTACGGAGTGTCACTTTCAATAAGGATTGAATATCCTGTTCTAATAATATTATTGTAAAAAAGTAATTTTTCAATGGTTGTTATGAGTTCATTTTTATACTAAAACCACAATAGTTAAATATGACAGGATTCCAAAGAAATTTTGTTTGAGAATCATCCGATAATGGAGTAAACATCCTACAGAGATTTTCTCAAAAAGTTACAATATTAGGTTATTCAAAAAGAATGTGATACAGTTACTCCGAGGTTGGCAAAGCATTTATAATGCCTCTGGTAATACAGGTATTCACAGACTTCAGTAGCTTCTTACTATTGGTTATGTGTTATTGTTTGAACCTCTGGTTTTTTGAAAGAAACAACATACTAATGTGACCTTTACTAAAATAAAGCTCTTACCAACCTGCATACCCAGCATAGCTGGTACATCAATGAACAACAAAATTAAGATGGCCTATATTCAACAGTAAACATGAACAGGCTGAAATTAAAATGCAATAAAAACTTTTATAAATGAAGCTCTTTAGTTAATTTTTTACAATAAATTTTATGAACTGATTAACTCTTAGAAGGTAAAGAAAAACAAACATTTTGTTCCAATTACTTTCACTAATTTTTAAATAATTTTTTTTCTAGAAATAATTTCCATATCAAATTAAATAATTATCTTTTAAAGTAAGAAAATAATAATCAATTTTCGATTTTCAAATTTATTTAAGGAGAAGTAAAACTAACCTTTTTAAAAAGTAATAGCCGTGTAGCATTATTAATTAACATTGTTAATAATTATTAAAACTTATTTGCTTTATAGTACTATATTCATTCTATTTAAAAGCTAATGTTACCAAGTTTTAGGTTCCACAAAAAATATGGAGTTGTTGTGTTTAGTTAAATATAACATAAGACATATTTGAAAGCAAAATCTAAAGTAATAAATATTATATTTAACTTCAAAAACTTCTCATTATAATATTATTTAGGAGACATTTATAAAAATTTTTGATGGTGGATTTTTTGGAAGCATTACACTAAGTTGGTGCAGTAAATTAAAGTTCTAATGCATCTATACACAATTAATACTATATGAAAACACTTTAAAAATGGCAGATTACTAACCTTGACTTTAAAGAGAAGCTCTGCGCAATATTTTCACAGATTGGGCGATTTTTATTCACGACTTAATTAGTATATATAAAGAAAGCGTCAATAAGAAACACTAGTGAGAATTATAAATATAGCAAATTATTAAAATACAAGCACGATTCCGTCAGCTGCTTCTGTCAACGGCTGCTGTCACTCTGGAAAAGCAACGGGCAGAAACGTACGGCCAGAAGAGGGCTCGCGTTAAGTTATAATAGACATATTTTTCATTATTTCTCTCTCGTTAAATAATCTACATATTATTTACCAACATATCTATATATATTATCTAACTTAATAATTGCAGAAATTAATTTCACATAAAGAGGAAAGTATTATTTTGTTAAATTATTTATCCTCAAAATTTATTAACTGCAGCTAAAAAGAAGGGTGTTAAAAGTTTTACACGTGTATCATTACACTTGTATCAGAAACGCAGATTTCTAAGCTGTCATCTATTATGATTTAATTCTCTTTGATTTAGTTTTGTGTTTTTGAATCTGAACTTTACAGTGCTCTTCTTTAACATGTAAAATAAATGATTTGCCTGTCACGGGTATTTTATAATTTTTTTTATGCCCTAGATTTTTATTAACTTAGTTAGTTTTATACAATTTTAGTCGAATATTATTAATAATTAATTTTGCCGGACAATTAACTGTTTGTACAAAAAATGTATTAAGTAAGTATTCTAAAATGAAATAGAATAAACTTTATCTTAGAAAGACATATTATTGATTTAGAAGGCTTTTCTTCAATAATTTTGTATAGCCATTAAAACAATTGGAAGATTTCTAATATCTACTTTGTTACAATTTATTATTTAGACGGCGCCGCAGCCTACAGTCGTCATTGCCTTTTAACCAGTTTTTATTACTATAAATCTTACTAATCTTAAATTTTTACTCACAAATAGAAATAAAACAAATATACATTGTTTGGTAAATCTCTTCGGGTTTTATAGCCAGTGCATTATAATATACTTTTAAACCTAATGGCGTAATTTTCTGATTTACCATGAAAATATTTTTTGTGTACGTAATAAATTTATCACGACTTTATAATTTCATTGTTCAGCAAATGATGATCAAGGTTTCAAATTCATTATTCTTATTAAGAGCGCACTTTCGATAGCTCTTCTTGGGCTCTTGAGATCTTCATTATGTAAAAACGGGTCAGGGTCAACAAATATACCCTTCAAAGCTTTGACGAGTCTTTACCGACATTCGCTGTATTATAAAAACAAAAAAGCAATAGACATTTCAATTATAATATCGTTAATTTTTTTTTTTTAATATTAATGATACAAGTTCAATATTAAACAAATATTTTTTAATTCCCCTTCAAGAACTAAGTTACTAATTTTAACAAAATAAATAGAAATTTAAAACCTTAAAAAGTAAACATCTAAATTAAAAATCTCGACCAAATTATTAGACAAGAAAGAGTTAATTCGGTTTATAAAAAGTATTTTAATAGTTTTTTTATTCAATTTAACAAAGAAATTATTATATTTTTGTTTTGCTGCGTGCGTATTATATATAATATTATAATTTTTTTAGCGATATTTTCATAAAAGAACAACAAAACAAAATCGTCAAAATAAAAATTATTCCTTCGTTCCGTTTAAATATATTTTTAAATTTTAGACGGAACTAGCGTTGATGAGTGGAGTGATGTCGGATTTTCCGGAAAAGCTTTCTTTGTTGAAAAGCTTTCCCTGAACTTTTCTCAGCATTCCTTTTACCAGGGGCACAGAAAGACGAAGATGTAAAAAAAATTCTTTGTATCTTTCGCACGATGTACGATTCGTGCAGAAACAGAGCCGGCAGTACAGGAATTGTCAGTGCCTGTTAAATTTCCATAATTTTATAAATTTTATGTAATAGATATTGATATAATTTTGTTTTTACTTATTATTATATAATTGTTTGTAAATTATTAACTACTTTTTTCTTCAAAAATGTTACTACTTAGTTTAGCGTTTAGAATAAAAAGGCGTCCTTAAATTTACATAAATTTTATTTAAAACCACATGTGAAAACCCGTTAGGGCTATTTTTTTTATTTTTAAACTGTGTAATTAACTCCAAGAGAGAAGAAGAAGAGACAAGAGACAGGGAGAGTGTGCTGAACTGACCGCCAACCTCCGCTAGTCGGGGAGGCACGATAAGAAGAAGAAGAATTAACTCCGTTTAAGTATAAGTATAAAATGTAAGTTTTCTTGTATACAAATAAATAAATGAATAATAAAAAAAAAAGTTTACAGAATAATTATCGTGTATTAGCTTGTGCATTTTCTGCTTCTTTTAATCACAATATACACTAATAATTGACCACCACCCCACATGATTTTTAACGGAGAAATAGCTTGTAAAACAAATAACTTAATTCGCAATTTCCTTAAATATAATCTATATGTGTAAAAAGTCAAGATTCAAATGCCACCTTTTAATATTAGTACATCTATTCTGTGAAAGAAAAATCAATGAAATATTAACGCATGCGCTTTGCTAGGTTGTTACGGCAAGCTCCTTGTCTTCCTAGTACCCTGGTGAAACCGCCCACAATACAGAAGTTTTCCTGCCCTCCTCCAGGGTTTCCCGGAAGTGAAGACCTTGCGACTTCCGCTTTTTAGGGCGGGCGGGAAGTAGCTTCCATGAAGGTGCCAATGAATTATATACAGATATCTCGGTTTTGAGGTTAGGTTACTGCGCATCCGTTCTGCGCAGATGTAAGTCTTGTCAACACGAAATAGTTTCTATTGCCTTTTTTTTTTGGTATCTTTCTCTACGAGTGGCGAAGGTCTCCTGGACCACATATTATTTTAATGTCCTAAACTTACAACTTTACATTACATTTCTTACTCTACGTATCCTTCGTCTAATTAATGTGATGCTTCTATTATCCTATGCCTTTTAATTGTGAGTTACTAACATTTTTGTGGCAAGCATTTTTGTTTTATTCTTTCATAACTTAGTAGATATATTAATCCAAAAAAGGTTTTATTTCAAACCATAATTACAAACTCAATAAAACTTATTTGTAAAGTATAATAAATACATACGGTAATATCAACTTGTTCGTTACATATGACGTACATCGGCTAAAAAACTTTGGTCTTTTAAATGATTGTACTCCAACTTAGACTACAAAACAACTTTCCACTGGTTTACAAAAATAAATATTACTATTAATTTCACAGTCTTATGTTAATAATTAGTCTAATTTAAAAATAATGTATCCTTGTCCTAGTTTCTTTAATAAAATGGGCTAAGACTTCACAATTTATGGTGATAAATGACAATGGCTGTTGAAGGTGCAGCCGAAACACGGCCCTGTTATGGCGGCAAAATTATATAATAATACGAAAGTGGCAGGCACAAGCAGAATTATGAATAAGAGATAATTGTATCAAATTACTAGTAACTGTATCGAATCGTAAACATTTTATCTAAATTCCTGAATAATTTAATTAGATTAATAATTTTCTTTCTTTAAAACGTCCATCTTTGGAAGCCTCTAGATGGCGTCAAACTTTGAGTATCATCTTAGTTCCGCAATCCAGCCGCTTTTAACCGGTTCATACCGGTTCATGGGTTTCGTTCTGTGCTGGTTCCACCGTCTGCTTTTTCGCTGATGTCTCTCTCTTTCTGTTCGGTAGAGTTAGACAGAGAAATGCGCATGCTGCGAAAGAAAATATTTTTATAACATTAGTTAGCTAAGTAATTTAATCAGCTACTGCAACCTTTAAATTTAACTATACTGTTTCGAGGCAAAAATGGCGACTGCGGAAGTACCGACCGTTTGTTACATTATTATAATTTAATATTTGCTGAACAAAGTTAAGTTCCACAGCTACAGTAATATAGCCAGAGACCTCCGTGCTATGTGGCGATCACTGTGCCGCAATTTTGAAATAATTGCAAGCATCGATATGAAACTAAATTACAACTTACCTATAATAACACCTCCGAAGAGATAAAAGCTGACACCGCAGTTGGTCTCCAGGAACAGTCCGATCAGATTAGACCCCACCATAGACCCAACGCGACCCATCATCATGGACAGGCATATCGCCATCGCTCTGCAAATAAAAGTATTGAATAAGTTTATAATTTAAACATGCAAATGTAAATATTTATAGACGGACTTCGTGGCGTAATGAATAAATTTCTTTCCTTGTAACACTGAGGACCGTGGATTTGTGAAGTGTGTGTAATTTGTGTATTCATTACCTTAATATACATATTTATAACACTTACAGCGTTTTGGGTTCTTACGTCTCAGATAAGGTGTCAACCAAAAGTATTCTTTAAAAAATAAAACTAATAATCTTTTTATACAAAACATAAGTGAAAGTAATAAATTAGCTTACCAACGTTATTAAGTAGTAGTAATATAAATAATAACAATGAATATTCACCTAAATTTAGTGGGAAACAATTCGACGTTGACTGCATTCATTAAGCCGATACAAGCGCCGGACATCTGGAATATCGCGAACAGCACCACGGCGACCTGCTGGGTGGCAGCGAGGTGGGCACCGATACCACATGCGCCCGTCACCATGAGCACAGACACTAGGATAGTCTTCTTCCCCATCAGGTCCACAACGAACCCGACGAAGAGGTACATCGAGCAGAACACGAGACCGATGTAGATGGAGCGCTCGAAGGTCGCGGTGTTCATGGTGTCGTCGCAGATAACCTGAAGAATAACAAACTTGATAAGGAAAAACACAGTTGTTACATATAACACAGGTATAACATGAAAATAAAAATAATAGCATATAGATAAGAGAAGAATAGATAAGTTGTTAATCATCTTTATGAGTTTCAAACTGTAACACAATAATGTTTTTATTTAAAAGTAATGCACATTACTCGATTTCAGTTTGTATCAGAGTAATTACCGGAGTGACGAGACCTATATTACACTCCCGGACACATCTATCGGCCCACCTAGTGTTTAAAAGTTTTAACGGTGCCTAGCTAAAAATAAATGTTAGGTGGAGCAATAAGTTTTAATGCAGTTTTAAAGCTGATTTTTTGGTCAACCTCTATGTATGTTTTTTTTTTTTAATTTTGAATTCAGGCTTATGAAAAAAAAAAAACGAAAATTCGAGTCTGTTCATTGTTTTCAACGACCCAGGAATGGAGAAAACTTTTATTTCGCACAAGTTGGATTTTTTTTTGAACTGTCCGATTATTGGTTCCATAAAAAGGCAAATCTAAACTTAGAGTCAGTTTTGACAAAAAATATGGATACTCTGCCTGAAATAGTCGCCCAAATTGTAAAACTTCTGCCGGCCAAATCAATTCGAAATTACAAAAAAATAAAAAAAAAAACATACATACGGGTTGACCAATAAATCTGCTTCAAAACTGCATTAAAACTTACTGCTCCACCTAACATTTACTTTTAACTAGACACCGTCGAAACTTTAAACACTGGGTGGTGGGCCGATAGATGTGTCCGGGAGTATATTATCGTCTTCATCTCGTATTGTTGAATGAATAAAATAACTTCGTACCGCGGTCTCGTTGATCGCGGAGGTTTTACTCGCGTCCAGAATGTCGCAGATCCTCATATCCGTTGCGCCGTGGTTTGCGAGCGAGTTCAAGATCGTCGGGAACCAAACGTAGAAACCGTTCGTACTGTAAATTTTAAAACGTAAAATGATAGCCAATATCAAAGTCAAAATTTTTATTTAAAATGGGTGGTAGAACGGTTCACTTATTGAATGTCTAAAATATTCAAGAGATGATAATAAAGATAATATTAATACACAATCACTTTTTTTCCAGCTTCAACTCGGTCAAGAAGCATTTTGTCAATAAGACTCGCTCAAAGTCTTACTACTTACTTCGTATTTCCTATTCTCAATCCAAAGTTGCTTTTTACATAGACACTTAACTTTTTTCTTATTAATGTAAGCGAATGTATCAAATTTAAATAACTTACGTGGCAAATATCCCGAACTGTACGAAACAAGCGAGAACAGTCCATGGCAGAAGCGGTGGACGGAATAGAGGTATTGTCTGATCTCTCATCGAAGCTAGTATACTCTCTGCGGGTTTGCCCGCTTCACACTTAGCCAAATGTGCCTCTGTCACTAGGGTTTTAACCTGAGAACCGTTATTACTATATTTAAAGGAGCACAGATAAAATGTAATCTTGAACAGACTTATTTTCTCCTTACAAATCATCTCATCATCGTGTTAAGATCTTTGTTTAACTTTGGTAATGAATGCTTACATGTTCGCAAATATCTTTAGGTGATGTAGTAAAGGCTTATCAAGACCTTCATTACTTAAACTAATTAAGTTGTTTCTTAAATTACTAACAGAAGAATTAAAGCTAAACTATATTTAGTTAAGAGAAATTTAAGTTGATCACATATATTAACCGACGAGTATTTTCTACTGTTATGGTAAAAAAACAATGGTTACCGGATAATTATCCCGGGGCATCCACTTGTTTATTGCGTAGATACTCTTCAACACCTCCAAACACTTCTCTTGTTTACCGGAAGAGTATAGAAATTTGGGACTTTCTGGTGCGAATATCAGAAGAATGGTGCCAATGATATAAGGAAACGCACATGCAACAATCAGCAGTCTCCAGGAGCGATACGTTATGCCCAAGAAATTGATGGGAAAGGTGAATTCGAGGGGGAGAATTAGCCATGATATACCTGAAGAAAAGAAAACGAGATCTATTATATACTATAAAGCAATAAGTCACTTGCTTAATGATAAGTGATACACTAGCCCATAACAATTTGATGCTAGTAATAACGATAAACACTGCACATCACATTGAAACATATACCGAAGCACAAACGTTTGCTTATTTGGTGTTAGAAATAGGCGCTGTAGTAAAACCTGCCTAGATTGTCTCTGGTAACCCAGTTCAATTTTGAATCTACATGGAGTCTTCATCATCATCATAATTTCCACCGATGGACGTCCACTGCTGGACATAGGTCTCTTGTAATGTATTCCACAAAATACGGTCATGTGCTGTTTGAATCCAGTGACTCCGATGGAGTCTTCAGCATGTTGGAATTCTTTGAGGCGTGGCTATTATGTGTAATCAAATCTTCAAGTTAAAGATGTTACAAATGATTTCTTTAATAACATACATTAGACTAATTTGCACATCTAAAGTTAGCAAAATGATTATACCTGGCAATACCACTGTACCGATGCCAACAAAGGACGAACCGAAAGCCACCATCTTGTCCCTGTGACGAAGGTTGTTAAACTCCCCTAGGTATGTGTACACGACGGCGGTTGAACCGGACATGCTGTAACACATGTATTTATATTTATTATTAGCTTAACTTAGCCTTAATTTCATAAGATATTAAGTTACTTGTGAATATAATGAGATCCAGATTATTCTAGCATTTCTATGTATGGCCACCGAAAAACAATATCATTAAAATTCCATTATTTATTTAATCGCAGATTCGATCCTGAATCTCCAAGTTACAAAGCAAGGTTAGTCGCTACGCTACAGAAAAGTAAATAACTATTGCGAGAGAAGATCGTATCTTCTGTAAAATGCAGAATAAAAATGTGACGTGAGTATAAGAAAAGATCGAAAGACTAGTTAGGTTAGAACTGATATTATCAGAAGACTTTTAATTCAGATTTCTTCTATACAGACAAAGTTTAATGAAGGCTAAATTGGCAATCTCCAAGAAGCATAAAAGTCTGTCTATACATAACGTAATCCATACTTAGGAACACTGTTTATATATTATTGTAATCACACATATATTTTTAGAACTAATGCTAAGCAGTACGCGTAACGGTCTTCAAACTATATCAAGAAGTAATGCATTTTTTAAGAATTTACTTACAAAACGGCTGAAAGGAACTCCAGTACAGCAAAAGAAGCAAGGTTCGGCGCGAAGCTGGCGAGGACAGACATGATGACGGATATGAGCATGGAAAAAAGCATAACGGGTCGCCGACCTTTCGTGTCCGCCAACCAGCCCCAAAAGTATGACGTCAGGATAACAGCTGAAATAAATATCAACAATATCAATAATCAGCCTATGTGCGACAATGCGAAAACCCCCTTTTTGGGAATATCAGCTGTGGATTATATAATTAAATTATAGATCTACATTGATATTACACTCACCTAAGAACGGTATAGCAGCAAGCCAGCCCCTCTGCTGCATGGTGAGGTCAAGATCACACTGCGCCGCCGGCAGCACGTACCCTAGCGCAAGGTTCTGCAGGATCACACCCATCAGTATTATACCGCTCAGGAGCATGTGCGTTATGTTGTACACGCCGAAACCTGGAGTATGTCTTATTGTTATTAACAAATATAAACTTGATTTTTTGAGTAGTGGGGTAAAATCTCTTATCACTTTTAATCAAGGGATGTCATGGACATGTCAGATTTCTATTAAATTCAATACACTAGCGCACCTCTAAACTACTCTTAAAAGAGAAACTTCGCCTTTTCTATCATTCCTGCAGAGCTTCGGATCCCGAGATCAACTGGTATTTGCTAACTTCTCTGTTATATTTTCGTTCTCCATAGATGCTGTATTATCAAGTTCTATAAAGCCATTGACAAGTATATACAATAATAATCAGTTTTTGGTTTGATTGGTAAATGAAAAACTTGCTGTAACCGCCGGTAGGTTAAAAACCGAAAATCTAACTAAAAAATTATCAATTTTTACTCTCAATTCAGGCTCGGGTGGCCATTCATACTTATTAAATAACACGCCCTGGTTTTTTTTTTATTATTGTTTCTAAACACTTGTCTCTTTGTTCTTTCTCGGGAAACAGTAATGAGTACAGCTTTGCTTTGCTCAGTTCATCAACGATCATCTATCGATATGTTACATTCACTTTCAAGATAAGATATTCGCGTAGGTTAACGGTCAGATGACGTATATCGCCCGCGTGTATGAATCTCTTATTTACCATCTCGGTACAATGTAACAAACAGACGCACTGACTCATAAGTCACTGACTTCAATCCGGCAACAGCTTTTGACAATTGAAAGAATCTAAGAGAGATCAAAAGGTTTGGTAAGGATTCTTTCCCGGAATGCTTTTAACCGACCGTCCAAAAATTTGGTATTGTCTGTTAACATTAGTGAGTATTTTCGTTATCATGTGGCTTTTATGCGGCTGAACTGATTATGTTTTTTACAAAAGAAGATCGGGAGTATTTTCAGCGGAAACAAAATAACTGTTCAACAAACCGATTAAAGATTATCGGCTTTTCTCAAGATTTTAATATCCAAATAAGCAGTGAACAAGTTGCGGGTGTACTCAATTGGTTGTCTTTTAAGTTTTTTGTAAGTTTTTTGAGGGGTAGCTTTGTTAAAAGAAGAGGAAGTTATACAAGCGGTCCGAAGTGAAAAGCTCTCGTGATGTACTCATTGAGCCCACGTCGGATGTTTTGTCAAAGGGAGAACATCATTATGGTTAGTTGGTGCAGTTCTTTTATAATCCGTCTGTGATCTCCAGGTATAAGATGCTTTCTTCTACTTGAAGCAAAAATACTATTTTTCGAATATAAAAGATTGGCATTTATTGAAAAAATCAACAATAGATTGTTGGATTATAAGTTAATTCATTAAATTTTCTCGAACTATGTTTGTCTTCTGTTTTAGAATGCTTGAACTGTTAGTTAGCACTTAGTAAAAAGGTATAGTATAAGATGTCTGACAATGATTTATTGATTTCCTATTTTTATTTTGATTCGTCTATCTACATAGTAGTAAACATTACTAACATCTTAGACAGAGATAAATTATTTGTATGTCTAAGGTTTTCTTCAATTTGCGGAGGTATTACTGTACACAATGATGTAAGTATTATATAAATTGCTGTTTGGGAAATTCCCACTTGTTTATGTTTTCCATCTGACGTTCATAGCCGTCGCTTTGTAAGTTAAGAAAATATTTGCATTAGATTAGAATTGTGTAAATGTTACATTTTTTTAATCCATCCGCGTCAGTTAAGTCATACGGAAATGTTTTAAAGTTAGTTCAAATTCAAATCATGTTTTCTCGTATATAATGAATTTCTCTGTTTATTTTAACAATAGCCATAACCTACGAAGGGTCAGAAGGGAAATATAAAAATGTTAAAGTTGAGCAACAGATAACGTCCTAAGTTTTTTTTATTTCACTACTTTATTTATTCTTTTGATAATAACGCACGTAAAAGTGCAAAAAGCGAACTTATTACTTAGAGTCAGATTAGACAGCCCAACTACAAACATTATTTATTGTACTTAGTCAATATAATCTTTTTGAGATCGCACATTTATTTAAATACACTAACAAAACAATGACGCGTTCTTATATACAACTAACGACATCTATTTGTTCTTTTGAAATCTACAATGTTCCAATTTCCAGGCGTCTGATTATAGGCACTTAAACTTTAGACAAGAAAGAGCAACCTACTGCTCTGATTCCCTACTGACCCCAATGTCTACCAAATGGTGTATGTAAAAGCAATATACATTGCACTATGTTGTATGTTATGAGTAATTAGCATTAGAAAAGTCATTGGGTCGGTCGTCTTATCTCGAAGCGATGCACCCAGCTGGTGCTTATCGTTACAGACACGAATGTTTATATTTCACAGGTCTCGCCTAATACCACATAACTATAGTCCGTTTCGTAAACGGGTAAACACACAATGTAAATATAATCCGGACTTACAGATGATTCGTATTTTCCAAGAGAAGAGGGACGAGTTCTTTACTAACGCCGCTCTACCATCCGCTTGTCATAAAAAAGGGAAGAGATATTTTCTGGAACTATCTTTATAACTATCTCTTTTAAAAAAGGCCTACATTCGATATTGGAGAGCATTACGCAAGTGATAATAATGATGTACTAATATAACGAATACTTAGTTTCGAAGTCTATCAATCTGTCTAGCAAAGTAGCCTTTTTTTTGCTGAACCGATTTAAATATAGTTTTAATTGTTTGAACGGTGATTTGGTTAAGTCTGTTTTCTACTATAACTCACATGTTCGATAGTTATATAAAGCAAAGACACGAACCGAACGTTTTGATGATCCCTTATTACTAATAAAAGAACAGAATAAAAAAGATAGAGAAAGGGGGAAAACACGAAAATGTTATAAATACACACAATCTTGACTTTCTACTAAAAGGCTGGACACTCTTCGAAGACATAAGATATGATATATAGATATAGTTCATATGAAACATGAAAACCATCAACATATTAAAAATATGACAAAATATTCATGACGCCGTAATTAAAATTGATGATTTGTTTTTATCTAATCAATTAGTGTAGTAGTCCATGGTCATGGATTCAAGTAGAATCAGTCAAGAGGCAATTCCTTGTATTAGTAATATTCTAATCATAAGGTAAAGCAAATAAAGTAAACGTAATAATAGTTTTAATTTTACGGTCAACCCGGTAACAATATATTTTTTTATCTGCAATGTGTTCAGTGACAATGAAGATGGTGAAGCTTGCTCGTCCAGAATACCCTGACTCTCCATGTAATTTCATATGTGGGCACGGAATCAAGCTTGGGACCTTCGTATTATAAGACAAGCGGATGAAGGCAACATTGTGTCCAGTGCTGAATTCAATTAATGCCGAAGAATGCATATTCCTAGCCATATATCTAATTCCGACGGTTACGGCAACATTCACTAGATCTTTAGCTTACTGTGTGCACATGCTATACAGGCTTTTAATATAGATGTCCTTGACTTTTACCTGTCAGTGTCATCGCTTCTTCGAGTGTTGCTGCACCAGTTTTGGCAACTTTCTCCAATACTCCGTTTCCCATCATTTTGATAACCTAGAAACACATCGTGAAAACAAGTTTTTATATGTCACTAATATTATATAACTGTATTGTTAATATTTATTAATATGTTTACATCACACAAACATGATGTATCGTTTGCAAAAGAAAATATTTCATTAAAAAATAATTAAACGTCATACACAAAGTTTTGCCGCTTTTAAATACAGTTTGAAATAAATCATATATAGTTTCGGACGCCATATTTGTTTTTATAAAAGTAATATTTGCGCGGATAAATAGCATCTCCGATTTTATTTGTACACATTATATTGGTTACGATTATCAAACGACCCTTGAAAACAGCAGCGATAGCAGATAAAAGAAAAATAAAAGGAGAAAGAACGGAGGACAAGCATAATAATGTTTGAACAGATTATTTCTAACATATTTATAAAAGTCGTCGAGGGTGTTCAAGATTATACTAACGAATAGACATCAGCTTGGAATAACACAATTTAAGAGATACAAATTTAATCTTTATTATTTTACTACTCCAAAGTTTAAAGTTGTTTTTTTTTCTTCCAAAGTTTTAAAAATTGTAACGACAAGAAAATGAATCCAGTTCATTCTTCTTGTCGTTGCTAAGTAAGGCTTCAATTTAGGTTCAGTCGACAAATATTCAATACAACTACTATACATCTATATACAAGGGTTTCGTCATAACGGACGAGTGCTTTTCCGTTTCCACTCTAAGCAAACAATAGTGTAATCACGGCTGTATGAATGCGGAGTGTTTTGATTGAACTAATCTCGCGCCGCTTGGGGCCGACGCAAACATCGCATCGGTATCTAACAAAACAACTGTCACGCGACACTTACCGACAAATATTTACGTGGAGGAAAGCTTCGGTTTAGAAATGACGTAAACTTTCAAGATTACTCCAAGTTATCTTTTAGTTTAGGAAAAAGATTCATCTGATGTTACAACCAAAAATTAAGAATCAACCATACAAATGTTAAAAGCAAAATTTACTTGTTTAATACAATCACATCGCCGAACATGCTGTTTTATGATATTATGAATAATGATGAAAAGAATAGTTATTTTTTATATTTTTCTTTTCTAACCTTACAAGTATAAAATATGAATTGTATAATTATCTTTATACCAAGCTGTGTAATAACATAAACGTTATTAGTAAAAGATAAGTACACATTCAATTTGAAATAATTTCTTTACCTGAAGGTAAAGAAATTTGTACTCTTTGTCTGTACGACTAATCTCGAAGTACTAAGGATGAGTACAAAATATAACGTGATCGTATAAGAATAAAAAGGACTATCGATCAAATTAACATACGGTTGGTAAAAAAAGAATTGCTTTTAAATTATTTGGCGTAATGAAAAAGGACGGATACCTGGAACGAGCTTTTAATTGTGTCTTTGACTCCAAGATAAAACTTCACTTATAATTTCTTTTTTCATTCACGTTTTTCTAAATTAGTAATCTTTATGAAGTATAGTCTGTTGACATTTAGACATGTTTTAAGAATAGAGGTAAGGCTTTTGAGTTAATTTTATTTAACTGCTATCCTCGTATTGTTAACAGCAACGTTGGCTGAAGTTTTTTGTTACTAGCCATATGCGACTTGATAAAAACAAAATTTACGAGACTATTTTCTAATTAATAATCAGGTAAAATAAAATAAAAAATACCCATAAGTAAGAACTCGCTCGAACTTCTTGATTAATAATAAAAAGATGACCTCCTTATTTGCATTTTAAATGTCATCAAAATTTAAATACTTAGGAATCAACTTTTGAAAATGAATAATATTCTTAACAACAAATACCAAGTCTATGTAATAAAAATATTAAGATGCAATTGCAGTTCTTTTTACTGTACTAAACTAAATCAGTATTGAGTTCTCTTTCAAAGGCTCTCTCGCCGTATCTGGACGGAAGCACTGAGCCTTTATTCGTATATTGAAAAATAAGGCCCACGGACTCTTTGGAGTGAAGGTTACCCTAAATAATTTATTACACTGTTTTTAATTTTTGGTGAATGTCAATTATATTTTCGTGTTAAAAACAGCGACGGAACCACTAAATAAATCTATTAATACTAAATTGACGAAAATTTATTTATTACTTACTTTTTATTTTACAAGCTTAAAAAATGTGGAATACAAAAGACCTGCCTTGCGACATTAAGCCCGCCTAATATTATTATTGAAAATTTGGTTTGTGCTTAAAATTTACAAGTATAGCTTGAATCATATATTAATTCATTACAGAAATCCGTAGATGATTCTTTCCGCTTTAAGTGTATTTCTTCTAAAATAGATTTAATTTTTTTAGATTTTATATCATACAAAAGTATTGTATTTATAAAAATTATTGCAATGTTAAAAATATGTATTTTAATGCAAATATCATTCGCAAAAATTCTTTTATGCATTTAAATCAAAAGTAATAATATTTATAATATAAAAACTAACCTCTTTGATGGAACGTTTTTTTTTTTAATTGAATATGTTAAAGATTGTTCGAGTCGTGAGCAAGATGGCGCCGCTGTCGCGTCCGCGCTCCCGATTAACGAATCGAAACTGATCGTTTGCTACTACGATACAGTTATTATATCTGGTTTACCTTATCTCTAAAAACAGATGCTTCATTGTGTTGTTTTGATTTCACCGACTTAATTACTGATTAAATGAAATATGCGACAAAATTTATAAGGCCCTAACTAACACTAACTTTGGCGCTGTTTATAGATTCACAGATTGAGGTTTTCGGTGATTTGGATGGGTGGAGTCTATCGCTCTCACAATAACCTTGAAACCAGCGACTAGACATGGTTAACAGATATCGTCAGAGTACAGGCTGTGAAAGTATTAAAGAAACCGTGACTCTGAACACTAAGGACTACCATAACAACCCTGACTTTCCAGCAGGCTGGGTATCTGTCTGAAGGTACTCTTGATGCCAAAAGAAGCGCTTGCGGATCTGTAATCCGTGGGGTCTTCATAAGTTAAAAAACTCGTGCTCATTTTGGATACCTCTACGAACACAAAATAATATAACCTAATAATATAACTAAAACTCTTATTCTTACTCTTTTTATAACAGGTTGTATAAAAATTACCATGAAATAAAACCTAATATGTCAAAAATACCTGAATATTTTAAAATTATACGCCATTTTCCAAAACCCGTTTATAAAATATGACAGAAACAAAGTCGCTGTTGCAATACAGTTTTTTCTTTAATCATCTTTTTTTTCTATAGCGTGCCTAATTAATATTCTATTATTATAGTACTCGTCCGTACAACCGTTTACTATTATTCAATTGAATTTGTTTTACAAATTAAAAACATAAATAACTTTTTTAAAATACGATTAAAAGCAGCTGACGTTTATTTTAATTGAGCGATCTAATCTTATCAACTATGTAATTATTGTTAAATAATGAATTGTAACGTTGTGTAAATGATACAGCAAGGCTTCTAAGGATACAGGATAGGGAAAGTGGCACAAAAGAACTTATTATGCCAAAGTGCTGCCAAAATCAAGTCCTGGTTCACCGTTATAAAGGTAAAACCGTTGAAGTTACTGACCTAATGAAACAAGTACAAAATAACCAATTCATTATAGTTTTGTGAAATACATTTTTAATATCAACATTAAATACTTAGGACAGTATTTATTGAAGTTTATTAACCAGAAATATTTAATGAAAGGTAAAACTAAATCTAACCCAAAGTTTCGTTCTATTTAAAGACGACGTTGTTATATCAATTGCAGTTTTATTTACTTATATATATATATATTCATAAAGTTAACTATCACCATGACTAAGGGGGTGCTTATGTTTTATGTATATAAATCTACACTCCCGGACACATCTATCGGCCTACCTAGTGTTTAAAGGTTTTAACGGTGCCTAGCTAAAAATAAATGTTAGGTGGAGCAATAAGTTTAAATGCAGTTTGAAAGCTGATTTTTTGGTCAACCTTTATGTATGTTTTTTTTTAATTTTGTATTCAGGATTATGAAAAAAAAAACGAAAATTCGAGTCTGTTCATTGTTTTCAACGACCCAGGAATGGAGAAAACTTTTTTATTTCGCACAAGTTGGATTTTTTTTTATGTTTCCGATTATTGGTTACATAAAAAGGCAAATCTAAACTTAGAGCCAGTTTTGACCAAAAAATATGGATACTCTGCCTGAAATTGTCGCTCAAGTTGTTAAACTTCTGCCGGCCAAATCAATTCGAAATTACAAAAAAAAAAACATACATAAGGGTTGACCAATAAATCTGCTTCAAAACTGTATTAAAACTTATTGCTCCATCTAACATTTATTTTTAGCTAGACACCGTCGAAACTTTAAACACTGGATGGTGGGCCGATAGATTTGTCCGGAAGTATATATAGATTATTTTATTGTTTAACTATATATTTACGTAATTTGACGGTATAAAGTAATAAGGTTAGAAATAGCATCAATGAAAGACCATAGCTTTTTTATATATCCCAGTGCCAGAATATTTTAAGCGAGCACATTTCTGCATCATTCATTCTGGTAACTTTAAAAGATATCCTACTTTTAAAGCAAAATAAGGTATATATCGCCTTTATGATTTTTATGATGTTCTTAATCCTTTTTAACGTAATGTAAAATAGATTAAAGAACCGTTATTCTTTGTTAACAGGGAAGTATTTTGATCAGTGGTAAAAGATATTTATCGACAAATTGATTCGTTAACATAATTGTATACTCGATGACATTTAATACAAGGTTCAAGCCCAGTGTCTTGATTATAGATGATTATTTATGAAGATAGTCCATTCTTTGATTGGAATTAGCAAACAATACTATTACTTAGAAGGCTGCTACAGCAGTAAAAAACAGATTTTTTTTCCTTATCATGTTACGGTAGACATTAGGCAATATACAATGTACATTACATCTTTTCATAATTTACAATAAATTATATTTTTAATTTTACTACCTTCTTCGTTTAAGAAAAAAGTATATAAATTCTCCTGTATTTAGTAGATATAATATTTAGGATAATATTTCTGTCGCCTAAGTGTATCGCGTTTCAGTTTGAAGAGTGAGAACTAGAGAAATTAGCTTGGTAAGACTTCTTCTTTCTATGGCGTGATTATCACAATTTCACGTGGTTTTAAGTGACAATGAGGCTGTAAGCGGTGAAGGGCTCTCGTTTTACGCCAGTTATCATATGTTGAACCCAATCACCAACTAAGCTTCACCACAGACGTACTAATAACAGACTTTACTTCTTATGTATAAATGTGACTATCATCATCATCATGAAATCCTTCCTTCTTCAAACTGAATTGACTAATATATTTTACAGCACACAACTAACAAAACTAACAAAGAAACAAATAAAGAAAAGAGTTCTAAAGAAGTCTGTATATTTGGCATTAAACAATTCTATTAAAGTGAAGTTTATTAGATTTTTATGTAAACTGCTTTAACAATGCCGTTGGATGTAAGTAAAATAAAATAATTTAAAACTATTTATCTTAATACGTTTTATCTATGTATTATGAAATGAAAGAATACATTTTTTGTTTATTTGTTTATGGCGATATAACTGTATATTGATATTTAATTACTAAGTTGTCTTAATTATACTTAATGTATCAAGATATTTATTTAACACATATATGTATATTCGAGGAAAGTTCATCTGTTGTTTGGCGGCTGCCCATTCTTCGGCAGCAGAGTGCTGAGAGCGGCGCAAACTGCAACAGAAATACATTAAATCCTGAAATGTAATCCAAAAAAATAATGGGAACAAGTCTACTAAAATATTGATATTAAACTTATTGCAACATTTTTCGGAAACCTGTAAACGCCTCACAATATCTAAATAAGTTTCTTTGCTAAGAACAATAAAAATAAAATATTTTTTTGATAGCTTTTTTAAAGCCGTCTAAAAAGGTAACTACGATAACTAAATCAAATTTTATAAGTAAGTACACGAAACAAATTTAAATTAAACCAAGTAGTTTTGTTTCTTCCTAAATATCCCTCTTAATGATCCCACTATTGGGAATTGATTATTAACCACGGCCAAGTGAGTGCTGGTTTTACTTTTATCGATAGTTTAAATGAGTGTAGTGGGGGACATAATCCAAGTTCTCTTCTAAATTACGTTAAATTTTAACTATATTATTTATTATACATATAAATATAACTCACAGAACAGCAGAGAAGAGAAGCCGTAGAAGGTGGCTGAACAGGAGCTCGCTAATAAAATGCCTGCGACGTTCGCACCGACCAATGAGCCGATGCGGCCGAACATTAGCACCGTACCCACCGCTGTTCCTCTGCGCAAACAAAGTCACAACATCAAAAACTAACTAATAAACAAAAAAAAACTGCCCACTTTTTATGCCCACTGTTGGGACTCGGAGTCTTATCCCACAAGGACGCAGCCTAGACAATAATTTACCACCAAAGTAAAAGGTTGAAAATAAATGGCATCTCTTTAATAGCTATTCATAGAAAATTTTGAGTTTTCGCGATGGTTCTAACGGAAGCTCAAGTTTAATTTAAATCAAACCCACATTCCGCTTATATAGCGCCAAGTTTTATCACATGCTAATCGGAACTTACAGTAAAGAATAGTTTTACTATAAGTACCCGAAAAATATAACCTCAAAAAAAAAACAACGGCTTGTTATAACATCGATGTTTTATAAAACAGATAATAAACAATTGTTGAATTTCGAACACAGATTAAAAATTACGTATTCAACTGTCAACTTTTGATATTCTATTTGACTAGTGTAAATATGTGAACAAATATGTTTTTCACTGAGGGTTTCCCACCTTTGCCGCAGTTAAATCTAATGTAGATACCGTATCAAATGTAATATTATGTAAACGCTTATCGCGAAATGTTTCCATAGACAAATCATTAGACAAAAGAGTTTAATTACGCTCAAAAGATTTTTCGTTGTCTATGCCGTTAAGTTTAAAGACTAAAGTTTTTTATTAGTACAGAGCAGTGTTATGCTTGTGCTCATTTGGAAATTGGTGATAAGGGCACATCCGTCGTCCATCAGTTGATTAGAAGTTACTTTAAACAATGCAAAGATTTACTTCAGCTATTTTGAAACTGAAGACATATTTTACTTGCAAGAAAAACTAAAGACGAGGCGGTATGGTCTACGACCTTTGCCTGTCCATCATGGACGAACTTATATATAAAAAAGATGTTGCTTAATTGTTAACTAAACATTATAATCTCAGAGCTAACACAATCTGGTGCTGTATGGACATCTTGACTAGCATCACATTTTTGGACACAATATCAAGTGACATAAAATTTAGGAAATTTACAAAGAAGATTTACAAAAAATCGCAGCGGCTATTTGTTGTGTAACAAGTTCAACGTTCGTTTCCAGAGCCGCATGAGGAAAGTGTTGATGATGGTTTAGTGAATGAAGAAATAGTGGTGGCGACTTACCTCAAGCTGGTAGGGAATAGGCGTACCGAGTAAGCGGTGATGGATCCGATGCCCAGCGCCGTCAGCTGCAGCGCCGACATCGACACACCGGCGACGTACCTGCGCAACGTTTTAACCTTTAACCTTCTCAATAACGAGGTCTCCGGTTGGGTTCCAGGACCACGTAAACGTTATTAGAATACTTTCAGTTTCTTGGAGGACCTTCTTAACAGTTTTCACCTTCTTCAGCCCTATTATAATATCACATAAAATTGAGCTCATAAATCAGATTATGGATAATTACATCTCGTAACCCCAGTAATATCATTAGCCACAGCGCCGTTCCAACCGGAACACAGTAATATACGCAGTAATGGCCGGCAGCAGAAATAAGAAGCCGCTGACATGGTACCTTGATGACTTCCGGCAATAGTTTATAATTTACCTTTGGTCCCATTCCTAAATCACCACTTAGTATCACCATCACCATTAAATTTACTGCAGTGTTATTGAGATAGTTTAATACCTGTTGGTAGTGAATTTTGCTGTGATGCAAGCGGCGCCAACCACCAGGAACACGGCGATCAGCTGCACCTTCTTAGGCACGGGGCTTAGGCTGATCATCATCACCACCGTGCCGTAAACGAGCGTCGCCACCACCACGATTATGAACGTGTCCCTGGATATGTTGTCGTTGCACGTGCCTCTGCTCGTCTAATTTTTTTTTTTTTTTTTTTTTTTTTTTTTTTTTTTTTATTTATTTATTTACAATGTTTCAAAATACATTGCAATATAACTAACACATAAGTGACAATACATATAAGTGACTCCAGCATAGTTGATAACTTTTTTTTTTTTTAGTTATTTTTGACTCTGTGCAGTGTCTGCCAGTATATTATTATTTTGTTCTGGTATATGTTCTCAGAACACGCTTTTAGCATTTCATTTGTCGATAATCGTAGCCTTTGCCAGAAGGTAGCCGTGCGGCTTCTCACGATGGCGAAGTAATCGGGTACCCTGGCCTCCATGAACATCTCAGAGGCGCTACAGAAACGTGGGAGTCGGAAAAGAGTACGAAATGCATCATTATATTGTACTCTTAGGATGTTATGAACCTTTCTTGTAAAGTTAGTCCATAAGTGACAGGTATAAAAAACACTGACAAAACGTTTTAAAAAGAAGAATTTTAACATCCTTAGAGCACTTTGCGAACCTGCGTGCGATCATGTTGGAACGGACGGCTAAGGCCCTGCGCTCACGTTCCATGTCCAGGTCATCCTTCATGTCCTCTGTCACAATGTGACCCAAATATTTAAAATTCTTTACAACACGAATTTCTTTTCCATTCAGGAACACAGGAGGCACCACTTTCGGACCCTTACCTGCTCTAAATAGTTTCTAGAGGAAAACTTTTCGCATATTTGCAGTAGTTTACGCAAACTTCTCACTGACGGGCAGAGCAACACCATATTGTCGGCGTAGCTTAAGTTGTTAAAGCAAACACCATTAACATAGCAGCCAACCCCAGTGCTCCTCAACTCCTCGATAAGGTCATTCATGTATATATTGAATAGATCCGGCGAAGTGAGCCCTCCTTGTCGTACTCCACACTCTAGTCTAAAATTGTTAGAATACGCGTCGCCCCAGCGCACGTAGTTGGTCTGGTTACCATACCAGAACCTCATCAGATCCACTATGTGTTGCGGAACACCAGCTATAAGCATCTTGGACCAGAGCAACTTATAGTTGACTAGATCAAATGCCCGGCTCAGGTCCAAAAAACACGCATATACTGATGTGTCTCTTGACAAGTAGTAATTAACAGTGTTTTTAAGACACATTATAGCCGAATCCGTCGAGAGTCCAGGACGAAACCCAAACTGCGCGTCACTAACATTTACATCTCTCATTAGTTGTGGTTGTAATATCCTCTCTAAAATCTTTCCTGTAATTGTACCCAAGGATATGGGCCTATAATTGTTAGGATCAGAAAGGTCACCAGTTTTATTCTTGGGTACAGGTACCACTATAGTTTTCATTAAATTGTCGGGTAAATAAATATGTTCAAAACATAAGTTGAATAGCAGCGATAATGCTTGAAATAGCTCATAAGTACCATACAATATATGTTCGATGCTGAGCCCGTCATGACTCGGAGATTTGCCACGTTTCATTCCATTCCTGTCACGATTTTTGCAACGTCTTCTGCAGATACATCTAACCTACACGTTGGCAATCGACACTCCTCAGCATCAGGTGCATCGCCACCAGCATCCAGAGGTGAGACTTTAAAATTGCGAACAAATAATTCGGCTATGGCTTTTGGATCACTTAGCTTATTTATATTAACAGGCAGACCAGGCTTGTTATTTAGATTCTTTGTCTCTTTCCAAAACTGTGGGAAGTTGATATTTGCTTTGTGATCCGCTAGAATGTCCATTTTAATAGATTCTTCATTGTCTTGGCACCACTTAAGTTTGTCTTTGAATCTCTTACGCGTCTCATACATATTATCATATAGTGGTCCACTATTAGGATGACCACCTTCGACCCAGCACCTAAAATATAGTTTCGCTTCCTCATGACTTTTCCGCACATGATAATTCCACCCAACAAACTCGTCTTTTACGTGCTCGTACACAAGGACTCTTACTCAAATCAGATGCCTTTTGTAATATATTAACAATGTCTGTGTAAAACCTTTCAATAAAATCTACAGTAAATTTTCGGTCATGCGGGTTGCCCTTAACATAACTAACAGTATCCTGAACAGAATGCAACAGTTTGGTGAGATCATTATAGCAATGTTGTCCGTATAAACGAATTGGTTCGGTATCTCTCGTTCCCCAAATTTTTCTGAAATTTTCATTACCTATTTCCACAGGAGATTTCTGTACTACACACTTAATATCACAGTCAACAAATATAGGAAAATGATCTGACCAATTACAGTCATTTTTTACTTTTATATTTATTATAGTACTCATAGCGGCTGTAGTCGCTAGACAATGGTCTAGCCATCGTTTTGAACCGGTGACTTCACTAAGGAACGTATACACATCCGATTCAATTCCTAATGTCTGTACATCAGCGCAAACCCAAGATTGATCCTCACAAAACGTGAGCAGTTTCGAGTCAAAACTTGTGTACGGGTGTGCATTAAAATCGCCAAGCATAAAGACTGCTTCCTGGTCACCTTCGTTAACCACGGCGCTCATATATGAAAGTATATTCGTAAACTCAGGAAGGTTATCTTCTTCATCTACCGGCATGTAGACGCTAAACACAAGTATATTGCAACCACCGACTTCAAGGCGGATTCCCGCAAGGCGGCTGCTAGGGCAATTGACTATTCTTACATTAGAACATACTGACTTACGCCACATTAAAGATATTCCTCCATAAGGACGTCCGCGCAATACTCCAGCCGACAAGTCAACTGAAGATTTCGAGAACGCTTTGAAATCTTCGTCAATGGTACTAAGAAAATTAATATCGTGTTGGAGAAGCCAAGTTTCTTGCAGGGCGATAAGATCTGCTGTCTTACATAACTCCCTGACATGTTGAATGGAGCGTTTAATTGATTTACAATTGAACGTCACCATTCGGAAATATCTATTATTTTTGTAATACAATTTTGGTTTGTATAGCGGCTGCCGCTCGTTCGCGGAATCTGCGGTACTTAATACCTCTTGGCCAGAATTCGTTTGACAAAAAACGCTCTAATTTGTCTCGGTGCACAGTTATTTTAAAGGAATTAAAAGATGTGTCGTACCTCTGTTTTAATAATTCTATATCCGTGCAATCCTCCCTCATCTCTTTAATATGTTCCTTCATATCATTTATCGTCGTTGTTTTAGATAACCGTGAAACATAAATTAATGAGGGTAGATCTGCCACTTGTATCTTAAACGGGCCTTGTGACGAACCGCATTGTTAATGTTTCTTCTACGTTTTTTGTAAGTTACCTCAGTGAAGCCCGCGTCATCGTTAGTGCCGCTGCACCCTGCGCCGGAGTGCGCAAGATCTAATATAGCGCGACGCCGCGGTGCACTCTGCACGATGTCTCGGTACATCGGTGCGTAAACCGGTTCCTCAGAGTCCGAGCGCGTGCGCCAAGACATAGGCGGTAGCGGGGCCGATTTTTGGATTTTGGGCGAAGTTAATGATTTCTTCTTTTTTCTTATTTCTTCCTCCTATTTTTTCGGAGAATTAGTTAACGTTATAGGTTTAATCACGGAGGTACGCAGGTCTTTAATATCAGTACTAATTTTATCTTGAAGCTGTCGTAATTCCGCTATAGATGCGCATTCGCCCCGCACCGTTGAAATTTCTGCTTTTACTTCTGCCAGATCCTTCAAAAGTCGTGTCACGTCAATATGATCAAAACTTACTGGAGGAAGCCTGTTTAGGTCTCTTGCAACAAAGATAGGTTGCATGTCGGGGTCAGTTTCCTTGAAGCTTGAGATGATATCCTTAATATTTTTTTTATTTTTGTCATCTCCTTGCCGGCGCGTATTTCTGACCTGAAGCGCCTCACAGAGTGTCCTTTTTCCTGCTTCAATTTCGGCATCCGTAAAGTTCGATGCACATATCTGGACGATACTTTGTTCGTCCAGGACATCTATTTTGTTTTGTACAAACGTCAAAAATTCATTTATTACCACTTGACCCGCCATCACTTTATAACTTAAGGCACACATGCAGATCGCTTCTGCAACTATGTATCTATGACACGTTCGCTGTCGACGGGCGACAAACGCGTAATGACATCGATATGATCAAGTTTAAGGTTAAGCGTTATGTAACACGGCGGTCCCAGGTTCGACACCGAAATCTGATGGTTTCTTATTCCAACTTAACGCACCGCTAGTTAAGATGGTACACACTGCACCACATTGCGCTCGTCGCCTTGAGACATAAGGTGTTAAGTCTCGTTACCCCAGTAATTTCACTAGCTTTCTAACTGGAACACAGTAATGTTTGCACACTGCTGTTTGGCAAACAGAGGCCTATCACCAGTGAATATATACCCGCTGCAATGATATGTCGTTCTCCAACTGCTGATATCTATTATACGCGTTAACTCATCACCAATATCTTACCATGTTCGCATGTGTGTTGATCACCTCGCAAATTGTGCCGTACGCTGTGTTGGAGGGATTCAGTAGTTTGTTGATGGTGTCCGGTGCGAAGAGGTACAGCCCGTTAAGTCTGGAATAACAGAAATTATTATTCTTTATGTTCTGATAAAGTTTTTTTTTTTATTTTTGTCATCTCCTTGCCGGCGCGTATTTCTGACCTGAAGGGCCTCACAGAGTGTCCTTTTTCCTGCTTCAATTTCGGCATCCGTAAAATTCGATGCACATATCTGGACGATACTTTGTTCGTCCAGGACATCTATTTTGTTTTGTACAAACGTCAAAAATTCATTTATTACCACTTGACCCGCCATCACTTTATAACTTAAGGCACACATGCAGATCGCTTCTGCAACTATGTATCTATGACACGTTCGCTGTCGACGGGCGACAAACGCGTAATGACATCCATAAGATCAAGTTTAAGGTTAAGCGTTATGTAACACGGCGGTCCCCGGTTCGACACCGAAATCTGATGGTTTCTTATTCCAACTTAACGCACCGCCAGTTAAGATGGTACACACTGCACCACATTGCGCTCGTCGCCTTAAGACATATGTTAAGTATCGTTTCCCCAGTAATTTCACTAGCTTACAGCGCCTTTCTAACTGGAACACAGTAATATTTGCACACTGCTGTTTGGCAGCTAAAATAGAAGCTGTGGTGGTACCTATACAGTTTCCGGCAACAGAGACCTATCACCTGTGAATATATACCCGCTGCAATGATATGTCGTTCTCCAACTGCTGATATCTATCATACGCGTTAACTCATCACCAATATCTTACCATGTTCGCATGCGTGTTGATCACCTCGCAAATTGTGCCGTAAGCTGTGTTGGAGGGATTCAGTAGTTTGTTGATGGTGTCCGGTGCGAAGAGGTACAGCCCGTTAAGTCTGGAATAACAGAAATTATTGTTTTATATGTTCTGATAAAGATTTTTTTTATACTACTATGCGACGAGACGAGCAAGACGTTCACCTGATGGTAATTGATACGCTTGCCCATGACAACGTGCTGCTAGTTAAGATGGTACACACTGCACCACATTGCGCTCGTCGCCTGAGACATAAGGTGTTAAGTCTCGTTACCCCAGTAAATACTCTAGCTGCAGCGCCCTTCAAACCGGAACACAGTAATGTTTGCACTTATATATATATTAATACTATTTGGCGGTTGCAATAGGAGCTGCGGTGGTACCCATCCAGACAGTCTCCGGAACAGAGACCTACCACCAGTAAAAAGAAGATGATTGTCTCCGGATTAAGTCGAGGAGTTTGGATGGTTGCTGTGTCTTTGGTTGTTTGGTTGAATCTGTTGCCATAGAAACACGGCTATTGATTGAGTTACGTGTAATATAAAAATAAAGATTGAATCTTATTATCCGAATAACTTTATTAGCTATAAATCTAACTGAAACAGTGTATTTACACAAATTTGTTAAGCAAATATTATGTCGTACAAACAAATGCCAAACGTTTCGTAGCTTTCTTAAAGTTAAATACACTTACAAGGAGAACAATCCGAACATGAGGAAGCCGAGGAGTGCCATCCATTTCAGGTGAGGTGGACGCAGTAGGGATAACAATGAACTGTTGCCACGGTTCTGAGGAACCACCTGCTCCACCTCCGTTCCTGTCTCATCGGCGGATCGTTTCAGGGACGTCACCTGGGATCATAAAAAACTTAATAGTCATTATGATTAATTTGATATGCAGTTAGATTTTTTAGCGACATAAGAAATGTTGGTGATCTTTTTTCAATACAATCAGGCTAGCTATGAATTTCATTGTAAATCTAGCATTGTAGACATGTCTCATTATCTTCGTCGCCATTATCACTTAACAACACATGAAAAGTTCATGTATACACTCGTTATAATACACTCCCGGACACATCTATCGGCCCACCTAGTGTTTAAAAGTTTTAACGGTGCCAAGCTAAAAATAAATGTTAGGTGGAGCAATAAGTTTTAATGCAGTTTTAAAGCTGATTTTTTGGTCAACCTTTATGTATGTTTTTTTTTAATTTCGAATTCAGGATTATGAAAGAAAAAACGAAAATTTGAGTCTGTTCATTGTTTTCAACGACCCAGGAATGGAGAAAACTTTTTTATTTCGCTGAAATTGGATTTTTTTTTGATGTTTCCGATTATTGGTTCCATAAAAAGGCAAATCTAAACTTAGAGCCAGTTTTGACCAAAAAATATGGATACTCTGCCTGAAATTGTCGCCCAAGCTGTAAAACTTCTGCCGGCCAAATCAATTCGAAATTACAAAAAAATAAATAAAAAGAAAACATATATAGGGGTTGACCAATAAATCTGCTCCAAATACTGCATTAAAACTTATTGCTCCACCTAACATTTATTTTTAACTAGACACCCTCGAAACTTTAAACACTGGGTGGTGGGCCGATAGATGTGTCAGGAAGTATATATTAAAACAATCATTCCATATTTCGGATCCATACTCACACAAAAGCTGTCCTTCTCCAAGCCGGTGTTCACGGAATAAATATGCTTCAACACATCCAATGCCTCGTCGTACTTCCCTTTGGTTACGAGGAATTTGGGGCTCTCCTTCGTCATGGTGAGACTCAGTGCGGACAGGATCAAAGGTAGAGCGTAAACAGCTGTCAGCAGCCGCCATGGTCTTAAACCACTCCAATCGTTTGGCAGGATAGACCAAGCCAGAACTATGTGAGAATAATAATACAAATATATAACAATTGAAATATAACTGAGATATTTTATTGTTATGTCAGCGTAAGGTTATTTACTATAATACATAATAGATGCATATAATGACAAGAACTGTAAATAATCTATGTATGTCTAAATAGTCTATGTATGTATATGATATGTGTGTTTTTCTGTATGTACTATGTGTATTGTATCTAAGGAGTTACTGTTATTATTATATCTATTATGTTGTGGTTGGTTATAGATTCACGTATTTGTTAATATATGTTATTTAAGTGAGTGCATTAACGTATCGCCAACAAACTGCTTGCCAGTTTGGCGAAATATTTGTTTTGATGTATGTGTATTTAAGAAAATAATTAATATATTAAAAAAAAAAATATCTCTGGTCATAGATCAGACAATAATAAGTACATTTTTACTCAGTATTACTTAAACAGGTATAATCGCCAAAATATGCTCTTTCATTTTGTCATATCAGGATAAATCATGCAAAATATTTTTTTTTGTATATATCGAGTGTTTCTTATTTTAATAGAGCCTTCAAGATTTCTTAATAATCTTCCTTGTCCTGTAAAGTAATGAAATTGCATTAATCATATTCTGACTTATGGCCTCAGATGTAATAACTAAATGTGAACTCACTAGGTACTATAACTGCCGATAACATCAGGAAGGCGTTGCAGACAAGCAACGTCACATCCCGCTTCTTTCGAGGCGTCACCTCACCAGCGTAAGCATAGCACAGGGAAGTTGGGCAGGACAAGCTGCAAAGAAATACAAAGCTGAACTTCATCATCATCATCATCATTTCAACCGATGGACGTCCACTGCTGGACATAGGTCTCTTGTAATGTATTCCACAAAATACGGTCTTGTGCTTTTTGAATCCAGTGACTCCCTGCGATTCTTTTTATGTCGTCCTAGTGGGAGGTCTGCCAACGCTACGCTTTCCAGTGCGGGGTCGCCATTCCAGCACTTTGGATCCCCAACGTCCATCGGTTCTACGAGCTATGTGCCCTGCCCATTGCCACTTCAGCCTCATGACTCGCAGGGCTATGTCGGTTACCTTGGTTCTTCTGCGCATCTCCTCATCGGAAGTGAGAAAGCTGAACCTAAATCCATCAAAAGTCAAAGTCAAAGTCAAAATTTTTATTCAACATGGGAACAATAGTTCACTTATTGAAGGTCAAAATCTACCAGCCATTCGCAAAACAAACGCACGGACCTGAGAAGAATGGGCAACAAACTCATCTGGCTGTATATGTATACAATTTTTTTTTGTCATCTTCATATCTAAATGTCTTACACGTACTAACACATACTGCTTGAGAATCAGCGCCATTTATTTCCACACATCTTTATCATTTAAATAATCGTTAACACTATAATATGATTTACTTATCAAAACATTTTTAATTGTAGTGGCAAATCTAAAACAGTTTGTCTTCCATCATCATTATGAAACTATTACATTTATTCATACAACTAAGCGAAGAGAGATATTCACTCGACATTAGATATTAAGTCTCGTTATCTCAGTAATACCTTTTGCAACGAAACACAGGTACTTCTGCACTGTGAAACCACTAGTCTAAATTTATTGTATAAGCCGTGATAGCCTAGTGGTTTGAACGCCGGCCTTCCACTCCGAAGCTACCGGGTTCGAATCCAGCCTGCACCAACGAATTTTCCAATTTATGTGCAGTTAGTATAACGCCAACTAATATAACGCGCTTTGACGGTGAAGGAAAACATCGTGAGGAAACCTACATATCTGTCATGACCATCCATGCTCGCACTAGTATGTGAAATGGAGAAGGCAATGGCAACACCATTCCATTATAACTGACAAGGAAGTCGTCGCGTTTTATTACACATTATGAGCCCCAACCCTCAGTCATGAGGAAATACTTAGATGAAGAAATTCATTGTGTAAATCAAACTTACAAAAATGATCCAGCCAGTTTAAATAGCGCGAAGGACAGTAAGGAAGGCATGAAGGCCGCCAGGAAACCGAGGAAGCCGGCCACTGCTGATGACAACAGTAGAACTGGCTTCCTACCCAAAGCATCAGTCGCTCTGCCCCAAAGAGGCGCCGTCAGAATAACACCTGCGAATAAACAACTGCAATTATTCTTACTTGTTATTTAACAAACAGAAGGGATCTACGCAACTTATAGTTATAGATCTTACGAGAAGAGAAAAGATTTATTCATATAAACAATTATTTGCATTTATCAAAATATACTTTATAGTAAATACTGAAGCGCTAATTAAGTAAGTAAGTAGTGAATACTGTAGTTTGATGAATGGTATATTTTATTTAGAAAGTCCTGAACGCAATCGCAAAAAAATTTACTTAAAAATTGGTGTAAGCAATATTATAAAGTCTAGTCTATAATCTAGTTTATCTAGTTTTAGTTTTACTATACTACAACAACTAGAGAAGAGTAATCAAGTTTCGTTAGTTCAGTATTTTTTCATATATCATAAGGCGTCTGTAATATCTATTTAGTCTTAGTGGCGTAGCAGCCTGCATTGCAAAAAGTTCCTGGTTCGATCTCGACTATATGTGATGGAGTTTTAGTAGGGTTTTTCGGACCTGTTTTAATACGACACTAATTTTGTATATCTAATGCGATAGTAGCGTTATTTTACTTCAACTTAACATTCATCATCGTCAGCATTATGTTAATTTACCATCACTAAAAATGTGGTCCATAAGATAAGTGATGAAGTTAATATATAGTAGCATAAGTAAAACCGCTTTTATTATGTATACTCCCGGACACATCTATCGGCCCACCGCTTTTCGTCGTTTCGACGGTGTCTAGTTAAAAATAAATGTTAGGTGGAGCAATAAGTTTTAATGCAGTTTTGAAGCAGATTTATTGGTCAACGCCTATGTAGGTTTTTTTTTTATTTTTTTGTTATTTCGAATTAATTTGGCCGGCAGAAGTTTTACAGCTTGGGCGACAATTTCAGGCAGAGTATCCATATTTTTGTGTCAAAACTGACTATAAGTTTAGATTTGCCTTTTTAAGGAACCAATAATCGGACACACATAAAAAAAAATCCAACTTGTGCGAAATAAAAAAGTTTTCTCCATTCCTGGGTCGTTGAAAACAATGAACAGACTCGAATTTTCCTTTTTTTTTCATAATGCTGAATTCAAAATTAAAAAAAAACATACATAAAACTTCTTGGGATTTTGTTATTTATGTAAGTGTATAAACATTGAAATCAACATAATATGCTCAAATATTATAACCTATATCTTGTTTTGTTGTATTAACCATAATAATGTGTTCATTCCATCAGAAATCTTCCGTTTCCATAAAAAAACTAATCTAAGTTTCTTTCAAACTAAAATATTCATGAAAGCGGTATGGGATTGTTTTGTTTAATTTTACCGATGTTTGGTATAGACGCGATGATTCCTCTCAAGTTATCGGGTAAGTGCAAGTCGCACGCGGCGGAAGGCAGCAGAAACGAACAGCCGATCATCTCTACAAGAGCCGTCGACAGGGTGATCACCATCAGCATCACGTGAAAGTATTGATATCTGCCAAAACCTGAAAGATAAAAGATTCACCAATTCAACTTTCGATTTAAACAATGAAACGACTCAAGAAACTAATTTTCACTATTAAATAAATTGAGGTACACCTCCTGGAGTATCTTCCTGGAACCCCCATAAGTATATTAACGAAAACTTTGTATAACTTCTCATAAATTGGACCGAAATTTAAAAGTATTTTTTAAGCTAAAAACTCGTCGAAATTTCTTTTTACTCCTAGGCAAGAAATTATCATTATTAAAGGTCGTAGATTGTTTTTGTTATTAATGTTAACTAGCTTACTTATGTTATTGAAAGTATAATAATTTCAATTTTACTTCGATTCAAAAGTCAGCCATATCTTAACATGTGTACTCATAGTTTATAATTATTGCAATACACAATCTGGTGATTCAGAGAACTGCTAATGTATCTTAAATATCTGTCGTTGTATTATCAGCTTTATGTTTAAATGCAAAATATAAATATATAAAAGACACAGATCATATTTACAATATTCACTTTGGAGTTTCCTTCGTCGATACGTCGTCTACAAACGATTTTTATAAATAAAAGTATATGTGATACTTAATTGCACGGTGGCTAATAACGGAGGTCCATTGTTAGATCCCAAGGCCTCATGTTGAGGAGTTTGATTAGTAGTAAGGTATTTTCAACCGCCTGTCTATCTACCATCGTCATATTGTAAATCTACCTACGTAACAGCATTCCTGTGTTCTAGCTAATTTATATGATAAAGTCAGATTTTTTTGCAAATTCGCTCATAATCCTCGGCTTTAATGTCAACTAATATCATATGAAATTGTGGTGAAGTGTTACCCAATTCTAAATAAAATAATCTTTTAACGAGAAGAAAGTTAAATGCAGAACAGAAAGTAATACATTAAAAACTAAATATAATGAAGGAACTGCGCAATTTTCCAATTATTTAGTGTTAATTTTTAACTGTGATAAATAGACCCACCTGCCAGATCCAACGCCTCCTCAAGGTCAGTTTCCATTCTTATCGGTTTCTGCTCGGGAAACGGTGGTTCTGTACGTTCTTTTTCGACATCCATGTTATATCATGAATAAAAAGTACTCAATAATTATTTTACAGATTATAAAAAAAAAAATAGTTTTCGCTCCAATTATGAAATGGTATTTACTTTTTTTTTATTAAATGATTGTTTATGTAAATTAACAATGAAGATTTATTTTTAATTAAAAATTTATTATGATTAAAATATCATAAAACTTTTCACTGGCGGTGATTTGAAACGGTAATGGCCGCTCTCGACGCGTTCCCGCGCGACTGTCCGTCACAAATAATAATAATATAGACACTCGTAGTAATAATGTGATAACTACTGTTTATTGGTCAATTAGTTCGCTTTGTAGACATTGTTGAACCCGCTCGGTAATTATTCGGTTAATTGGTTTACTATCACGTCCATAAAATTCATTTCCACTTTCACTACTTTTCCTTTGTTGATATTCGCTGCAAATAGTGATGCTCCCGGCGGATATCGATAGCTGGGATAAACTTTTTGAATGACAGAAGACTGGAATAGTTTAAAGAGTCTTCTACTAAATTAAATATCTTCTAGACTAGTGCGCTACATCGTCGGTTACCACCAGGTGTCATGGAAGTCAAGGCAGCAATTGAATGTAATAAAAAAAAACTATCTTTCTGTGACCGCCAAACTTGATTTTGTAATTTTAGTTATTCTAATTAAATTAATTATTAGTAATAACTACAAGTCCCAATATTAGGAACTATTCAGTAGTAATTGGATGATGATGATAATCATAAGAATAGGAATAGACTCTGCGATGGTATCAATAGACGGTATTTGGCAGCAAAGATCTATCGATTAGCAAAGAAGGCATTAACATCTCTAGTTTGTTTTTAATATTTACAGCATGTTATCTTTCGCATGATTTAAATGGTCTTTGAACACTGAGTGCTCGGCGGTTAGTTTTGCGACAGACGCACATAACCTCTACTCTCCCATATTTTATCCTTTAATCGTTTCGCAATTAAGATAATGAAACAAAACATGAAAATTATACACAAAGACGACAGTTTGTTTAAAATATCACATAATATTTTATTATTACGTCGTATTTGGAATTGATTTGTTATTGGACGAACTTTGAAGTTTCGCTGGAAATTTTATATGTTACGAAAACAACTTTCCGAATTAGTTGAATTGTGATCATCGCCCATTCAATCGTAGTTAAGGCCGCGAGTTTACATGCTTCCATGTCTTTGCCATTCCTGAGAAGATTGTCACTGCTCTTCCAATCCTCGAACCTCGAATTATGATCGGAACCATGGACTAGATTCTCTGCTAAAGAGCTTTCTCTTTTCCGTCTCTTGGTCTCAGAGTTTTTTTCGCATATGCGTTCTCGTGGCACTATCTCTCTCTTTCTTTAGGGTGGGGTCAGCTTTCTTTACTTTTCTTCTCCACTTCACCCTGTCCTCGTCAATGCGTTTTCGTCGCCCTGCCGTCAAACAAATAAGACAATAACTTGGAGGTTTCAATCAGTGGAAGTCCATCATTACGAGACCTTGCTCTAGCAATAACAGGAAGTGAAGGTTGATTTTAAACCTTTAATATCTTACAATTAAATTTTAAAAAACACTTTGGATAGTAATAAAAACTAAAAAGTACCTAAGAACAATGAAAGGGCAAATGAAAACGTTTTAATTTTTATGTTTATATATGATCTGGCAGGGCAATATCAGATTTTTTGGCTTGTCTGATCATACATATACTGCACAAACCTGCAAAATTTAGTGCAGAAGCTGTAAATATACTTCAACACTGCGTTAACAGTATGGTGAATGTTCTTAAAAGCGAATAATTGCCGATTCTTCTTATCAGACGTTTGTGTTATAACGACGCATGTCTGTTGATAACACATTTGTTATATTTTATACTAGCTGACCCGACAGACTTCGTTCTATCAAACAAAATTGGAATGTTCTTTGTTCCTGCCTATTTTATAGCCGGGGCAAAAAAATCTCCTGAACAGAACCGTCACCCTGGTTATGGGCGGTGTGCGGGGTTCAGCACTATATATATTTATCTAATAACTAATATTTAAATATTAGTGGGTTCCAGAAGAGTGGCCAAAGTTGTAATTAAAGTACATAAGTTATATTACTATAATAATTTTTTAGGAACAAATAACTGTCACATTCCAATTCCCAATTCCCAATTCCCAATTCCCAATTCCCAATTCCCAATTCCCAATTCCCAATTCCCAATTCCCAATTCCCAATTCCCAATTCCCAATTCCCAATTCCCAATTCCCAATTCCCAATTCCCAATTCCCAATTCCCAATTCCCAATTCCCAATTCCCAATTCCCAATTCCCAATTCCCAATTCCCAATTCCCAATTCCCAATTCCCAATTCCCAATTCCCAATTCCCAATTCCCAATTCCCAATTCCCAATTCCCAATTCCCAATTCCCAATTCCCAATTCCCAATTCCCAATTCCCAATTCCCAATTCCCAATTCCCAATTCCCAATTCCCAATTCCCAATTCCCAATTCCCAATTCCCAATTCCCAATTCCCAATTCCCAATTCCCAATTCCCAATTCCCAATTCCCAATTCCCAATTCCCAATTCCCAATTCCCAATTCCCAATTCCCAATTCCCAATTCCCAATTCCCAATTCCCAATTCCCAATTCCCAATTCCCAATTCCCAATTCCCAATTCCCAATTCCCAATTCCCAATTCCCAATTCCCAATTCCCAATTCCCAATTCCCAATTCCCAATTCCCAATTCCCAATTCCCAATTCCCAATTCCCAATTCCCAATTCCCAATTCCCAATTCCCAATTCCCAATTCCCAATTCCCAATTCCCAATTCCCAATTCCCAATTCCCAATTCCCAATTCCCAATTCCCAATTCCCAATTCCCAATTCCCAATTCCCAATTCCCAATTCCCAATTCCCAATTCCCAATTCCCAATTCCCAATTCCCAATTCCCAATTCCCAATTCCCAATTCCCAATTCCCAATTCCCAATTCCCAATTCCCAATAACAGTATAGTGAATATTCTTAGAAGCGAATAATTGCCGATTCTTCTTATCAGACGTTTGTGTTATAATGACGCATGTCTGTTATTAACATCTTTGTTATATTTTATACTAGCTGACCCGACAGACTTCGTTCTATCAAACAAAATTGGAATGTTCTTTGTTCCTGCCTATTTTATAGCCGGGGCAAAAAAATCTCCTGAACAGAACCGTCACCCTGGTTATGGGCGGTGTGCGGGGTTCAGCACTATATATATTTATCTAATAACTAATATTTAAATATTAGTGGGTTCCAGAAGAGTGGCCAAAGTTGTAATTAAAGTACATAAGTTATATTACTATAATAATTTTTTAGGAACAAATAACTGTCACATTCCAAATCTCTTTGACAGAATGTAGTCTATCAGGTGCGCCAGATGGCAACGCGGTTTGTGCTCGACTGATGTATTGACGTGAAAACGAATGCATTTTATGTCGCGCGCCGAAACTAAAACAAAAGAAATAATATCGCGAAGCCGACCAAATTGAAAATGAGTATGGTGGATCTCTAGCTCTTACATTTTGTGACTATTTATGTTATTATTTCATTCGTTTTCATTTCGGCACGCGGCGTTAGATACTCCGACGCGCATACGCACACTGTTTTGATAGAATAATTGAATTTGAACTTTGTGCAGCTGTAATAAAGTGCAGACTCTTTAGCGTTACGAACGCACCTACATTGCTTAGACAGCAGTGAAAGCTTGTAATTTAATATAAATTTTTTTTGTTTGTTTCTGGTTTCTGGTTTCTGGTTACTGGTTTCTGGTTTCTGGTTTCTGGTTTCTAGTTTCTGGTTTCTGGTTTCTAGTTTCTGGTTTCTGGTTTCTGGTTTCTGTTTACTGGTTTCTGGTTTCTGGTTTCTGGTTTCTGGCTTCTGGTTTCTGGTTACTGGTTTTCCATTTTCCATTTTGCAATTCCCAATTCCCAATTCCAAATTCCCTATTCCCAATTCCAAATTCCCCATTCCCATTCCCAATTCCCAATTCCCAATTCCCAATTCCAAATTCCCTATTCCCAATTCCAAATTCCCAATTCCCATTCCCAATTCCCAATTCCAATTCCAAATTCCCAATTCCCAATTCCCAATTCCAATTCTCAATTCTCAATTCTCAATTCTCAATTCTCAATTCTCAATTCTCAATTCTCAATTCTCAATTCTCAATTCTCAATTCTCACTTCTCAATTCTCACTTCTCACTTCTCACTTCTCACTTCTCAATTCTCAATTCTCAATTCTCAATTTACGGTTTACAGTTTTCAGATTTCAGTTTTCAATTTTCAATTTCCAGTTTACAGTTTTCAGATTTCAGTTAGTGTCACTATCACAAAAGATCAAAAAAGTAAAGTTAAGACTTAACTACTATTTTGAACCAATCTGAACTTAGGACAGTGGTGTTCCTGCTAGAATTCTACAATCGCTGCACACGAACACACTAATTTACTGCATTATACACTCACATTGAACATTCAACCGCATTATGCACAAAAAAATAAAAATGAACCTAGACAATGCGACCTTCACGCCCAGATTCCCGCTAAAGTTCGTAAAATATTTTTCTTCTTCCCAATTGATGGCATGAGCACGGTTTGTGCGTGGGCCAGTGTCACGTGTAGACGAATAAAATAAAAGAATAAAAATCCTTAAAATATTGTCTGCGTGGTCAATTCGTCCGCCATGTTCCTCCCTTTTCTCGTAAAATATTATAGTTGCAATCAGTAATTGTTGGTTGTCAATATCAAATGTCAAAATCAAAAATATTCTTTTAAATTGTATTTGGTGTCTAAATGACGGGACGAACTTCAAATATTTGACGTTTTATGTATTTAAAGTAAGGAGACCAGACATCTCGCTTTTAGCGGGTCAGTCCCGATTTTTTACAATTAGTCCCGCGTCACGCGACGTTTTTCAAAAGTCCCGACTTTTAGAATTAAGTTAAATTTTATATTTAAGAAAATCATTGTTTTGCGTAATGTTGCTTTTGCTACCCAGTTACAATGTATTTGTCTCTCAGATTATACACTTCGTGTTCTGCTTCTTGCCATAGAAAACTAAGGTATATTTCATAAATACATACATTTTCTTAAACTAAGCTTAAAATACTTGTAGTCTTAAAATTTTATATTAATGACAAAAAGTATGTCACCGACCTTACCCCTAAAAGAAATTTAGATAGAAATATGTCATGGAATGAAATATTATACATTTTTATATTTATAAATTGTACTTATGTTAAAACTAAAAAAAAATTACGATATTATTATTCCTTCAGAGTTGTCCCGCTTTGCCTATCTAAAAATCTGGTCACCTCAATGAAAAAGAGAAATTGTTGTTTTTACCATATTCCAGGCACTTTTTCCATATTTTCTCACCTTACTAACCTTCCCTGGACTTCCACGAATAATTCAAGACCACATTTAGCCAAATCGGTCCAGCCGTTCTCGAGTTTTAGCGAGACTAACGAACAGCAATTCATTTTTATTATATAGATTGCAAAACAAGTCAGAAACTGTCAACTTCAATTAGTATATATAACTGAAAACTCCTGAATAAAATGACGAAACGATATGACAAATCATCGCGAACTCTGGACTCCTTATTTACAGATTATTAGTGCCTATGTTTTTATTTGACTTATTTACTATCTGCCAAAGATGGTTAAACTTACTTTATACAAATATGCGTCGAAACTTGGTGGTAAATAAAACATCTGATATCATTGAGGTCTTAAAAAAGATGTTTATACCAGATACCGCTTTGAGATATAACATGATATTATGGTGTTAGAAGAAAATATCTGCTAACTACACTTAGGGTTGATATTCATAGACATGGACATTTATTAGGCAACAGATAAATTAAATAATAATAGGTAGATTCATTGAAACTTAAAAACTAAAACTAAGTGAGTGTTGTGATGACTAAATGGACGCTAAATCAGAGTATGCTTTGCGAGGACTGTAAACCAGTGCTTTTATGTTTTCAGCGCAGCCCATTTTGGCTAGATCCCGCGACCTTCAGCGACAATATTAGAAATAATAAATAAATAAACATGAAATACAATAAACCATTACATAAAATTCAGCAACTATTTTGACACAAAATAAACATAAAGAAAATAACATATACAGATCAACACAAATATAGTAATAAACATCAAAATGGTAAACAAAATGGTTTTCATGTTATAAATACTTAACTACTAAATATAAAGTTTTTGTTGATTAAAAATATTCCGTTACGTTGCTAGATTTCTATAAAGTGGTTTGGTATTTGTCTGAAACTGAGTTTATGGAGAATGTGAAACCCAATTTGAAACCGCATCCGAGTTGTGAAATTGCTTAATAAGAGCGATGCGTCGAAATACACTCCTCATATAACTCCATTACAGCTGCATTGATTTAAAAACTATACCGCGCAAACAGTACCTTAACCCAGATTTCTATTCATCACTAATCTACAGAATGGACATTTAGCAGTCATATTTGACAGGTCTTTCGTCGTGAGTCCTGTTGGTGTTTCTTTGCTGCACTTAATGACCGCAGCCACATCATCATCATCATCATCATAAGTTGCCTTCTTCAAACAGAAGTCAGGCGGTCAGATTGAGAAAACTTTTCCGATCTAGGCTATTCTTTTCAATTGATGGTATTTAAGTCCGGTACATTCTTTAATATCACACAGCGTTAATATATACTAATATTATATATTAATATGTAGCAGCCACAGCTACTGCGCATTACTATCAGAACAAAACAGAAACTAGTTGGAATTGGAACAAGCCATCTATAGATACCTTGTTGTTTATCAAAACACACTGAAAATTTTGAGGACAACAGTTGTCTATGCGCATAAAAAAAATTAGGACTCATCGTTTATCTCATAGTTTTCTTTTGAATAAATTTCAGTTTCTTAAAGAACGTTAACCTCGGGAATTCCCACCGCGGAAGCCTGTGCCGCCTGCCGATGATAATGCTCAACGTTAGTATCGGAGATGATTTGTTTAACAGCCGACAACGCTGTTAAACAAACGATGAACCTATTAATAATCACCTCATAAATTCATTTAACCAACCATTTCAATTGTTTTACTGATAGACTTGTTTACTTTCTCACAGCGTTGATACGTAACAATAATATCGTCTGTGTGTTATAATTATAATTATGTGTAAATATAACTCTCAAGTGAGGGACGTGTTTGAATATCCTCTACTCTACCCTCTGAGTTTGGGAAAGGCGACTAAGAATACAATTCCATAGATATGGTATCAGATTTTCTGCAACCATCGTACTACAAAATGCAAATTCGCAAGGAATTGTTAAACAAACGTTTACATATTTTCCACTAGATCTCATAGCAGGTACAACTCCAAAAGAATGGCTATTAACTAACACAATGGCTAGTAGAAGCTGTACAGATAGTGAAGATACATAAATACTTTATTGCTCACATTAAAGACTAAAACTAAGCTTAAAATCTGAATATAGTCAAGGGCAAGAAGATAGTAGAAGCCTGTGTTCATGTAACTGAAATGCTGATTTGTAAAAATTATATAAAAAACGAAAACTCGGAAGCAAAATGATGTAATGCTCAAATATGTGACAAGAAGTCGGTTAAAAATAAAAATAGTAGTATTTTCGGTTTTTCACAATAGAAGTTCCAATACCAATTGATTTAACATTAATAATATATAATGATGAGTGATCTTATTTAATAAAGAAATTTCGTGTTCGCGTTGGCCCGGAGCATAATTTGTTATCACAATTCGTTTGGTTTGTGATAAGATTCTGATAAACGACGCTTGTTTTAAGAGTAATTATTGTAATTAAATGTTAATGAACGCCTAATTTTTCTATCGAGCAGTTTTAAATGTCGACGAGATGGTTATTTAATCAGCGTTTGTTTACTGCAATACAACTTGCGGGATGTTCACCCAGTCGGGATCAAACTTCTTTTATTAAGTACATCCTATAAGAAATACATTTACAGAGTTATAAGTAGTAAGTAATAGTATAAAAACATTACTGTGTTACTTTGTATCATCTAGTTAAGTTACTGGGGTAACGAGACATAACATTTATTGTAAGAAAGAGACGAGGACAAACTGGTGTTATGTATATCATCCTAACTAGCACCACGTCACTTTGTCATATAAAAAATAAGACAAAGACATTTACAGAACTACGGACGTTAATATATATACTGAATAAGAATAATATAAATTAATTAGTATATATGTTAATAGAGATAGATAGAGGCAAGTGATAGTCGTGAACATAAAAATCACAAGTTAGGATATTTACATAGTAATCCCCGTCAGGACTTTTTAAAACTAAAATTTATCTTAACAAAGTCTTCGTTTGATTATCTTACAATAATACATATTAATTATTCACTAGTTAGGATATTTACACAGCATCAAATTACGCTTGTCGCTTAACATATGAAGATGTTATTTAACCAGAGTATTCTGTTGCTACTGTGCCCTTTATATGAAAGTGATGTTTTCACACTACTACTGTTCTACGAAAGTAAACGATGCTGTATCTTACTGAAAAATTACTCTAACAGAATGTAAATTATCCTTAATACTACTAAATAGTAGATTATTCTTCTACATCTTTGAAGACTATGCCCAGCAGTGGGCGTTTATCAACAGACGATGATGTTCCCGAAGTTCATTCTATAAGGATCAGTAGATGTAATTTAAATACATACATAATAATATTTATGTACGTGTATATACTTATCTATGAATATATGTATTTGTTGTTATCTCTTTTAATATATTTTTTCTTTCTCTTCAAATTAACTTCTACCTACCACATCATCTCACCTAACCAAAGGTTGGCTGGAAGATAAAGCTCACAGGCATTAGTCCTTTGTATATCCCATTTTTTAAGGTTTTACAATAAAGACTAAAAAAAAAAGATCAAACTTAAGCTTTAACCCAATGCGATGATTAAATTCCGTCGAAACTTCATTAAAATTTCTACTCAACGCCGTTTCATTCGCGATGATGTATTATATGTTTCATGAACGCAATAAAGTGTTGTATATTATTTGTTAATTTTAACAAATAGAATACAGAAGTATACGTTTATGTGTACACAAACACAGCGGTGTCAGGTGAGAGTGTTTGCGTTGTGTGTTTACTGAAAGATCACCGTCCGGGGGGTCGAGATACGCGCGAACAAACTACAATATTTGCAGCGGCTATATTGTTACAAGCTCGGCGATTATGCGACAAATAAACTGTTGTTTACGTTATCTGGTAACTCGGCAGCATTACTTGGTTAACCTCAAGGTATAACTCGCTGAGAGTTCAGGTTCAATGCTGTAAACTGTTAATCGCATCAATGTCGCTGTAATGATATAAACGTTGCGGTTGCATTTGCGGTTTTTGATCTTCCAATAGCCTAAACTTTAAATGGAAGATGCCATTATAACTATGTTACTACTTGCAGTGTCCTTCGTATATAGAATAGTCTTTGTGGCGGATACTTTACCGGTAACTGACACATTTACTTAGTAAAATATTCATTGTCAATAAACAATATCAATAAAAGGATTAGGATTCGTAATGATTATTATACAGTTAAACTGATACAATAAAACTTTATACTGTGTTAAAAATATTATTTGGCCATTCTAAAGTAAGCAGTAATTCGTATATTTTCATCCAAAAACTATTCTACTTTAATTATGTAAAGGAATGTTTTAAGATTAACATAATGTGAAACGGTATAATGATATTACTGGATGTTATTACTTGGTACTTGTCCGCAGACTGGCCCATAGCCTAAGTTGCGTACATACTATACTTAATATGTTAGTTACTAAAGTGTTGTAAGAGCCGTGTGTCGGTGACATCAGACACCTCCCACCATTCCCACCACATTTCATAGCATTGCGAATACGCATTAGACACGGCAAATGTGAGTGGAGATGTTAGGGACGTGAAAGACTAACGACCTCATAAAAGCGACAGGAAGTGGATAGATACGAAAGAATCGCTATTGGTGTATGCAGAAGTAAATGAAAAAAGGACGATGATGTTCCCGAAGTTCATTCTATAAGGATCAGTAGATGTAATTTAAATACATACATAATAATATTTATGTACGTGTAAATACTTATGTATGAATATATATATACGTTGTTATCTCTTTTAATGTATTTTTTTTCTTTCTCTTCAAATTAACTTCTACGTACCACATCATCTCACCTAACCAAAGGTTGCCTGGTAGAGAAAGCTGGCAGGCATTAAGTCCTTTGTATATCTCATTTTTTAAGGTTTTACAATAAAGACAAAAAAAAAAGATCAAACTAAAGCTTTAACCCAATGCGATGATTAAATTCCGTCGAAACTTCATTAAAATTTCTATTCATCGCCGTTTCATTCGCGATGATGTATTATATGTTTCATGAACGCAATAAAGTGTTGTAGGAGCCGTGTGTCGGTGACATCAGACACCTCCCACCATTCCCACCACATTTCATAGCATTGCGAATACGCATTAGACACGGCAAGTATGAGTGGAGATGTTAGGGACGCGAGAGACTAACGACCTCATAAGAGCGACAGGAAGTGGATAGATACGAAAGAATCACTATTGGTGTATGCAGAAGTAAATGAAAAAATGCTGATGATGGTAAAGATTAGACACTGGGAAGAGTAATAATAAAGATCATTATAAACTTTGCTGTAAGCCAGTTATGATGATTGGAATATCTGCTATCCATTCTCTTCAATCATACATTAAATATTAACTTATTATACCTTAATTTTAATTCGTCAATCGCATATTTGTTTAATAAACAAAAACTTGTAAAAGACTTAAAACATTTTTTTTTTATAATTAATATATACAAGGTGGGCCAAAAGAAATCTATAAATAGAATCCTATTGGAAGCCCAAATTTATTCACCAAATTGTGGCGGTGCCCACTTGGCCGATATCATATTCTCGACTTGACTATTAAAATTCTAAAGGTTAATATTTGTAATTTTTCTGCACAAATGAGTTTGCATAAGAATTACTTGTTTCATATTTTAAATACAAGCTGGTTGTAATAATTAAAGAGAAAAAAAAGAAGGAAAAAGTTGAAACTAAACAAATGAATCTTGTGTGGAGTAACGAGCGTATTTTTAATCAGTTAACATAATCAAAAAACAGAATCAATGTTATTCATTTAGAATAAAAATGAGAGCCAAACAGCATCGGATGACTTCTTTTGACCCTCCTTATATATAACCATATAATTCATGTGTTGAGTTGGAGTAAATTGAAAATGTATTAAGTAAACAGTTGAAACAGTGAGTGTAGTATTTTAATACAAATATTACAAAACAATGCGTGAACCTTGAAGGTACTAAAAGTTAGTGCCTTCATAGCAACAGCATAGGGGTTCCGCGAACCGGCGCCTGCGAGGGACGGGTCGAGAGAACGCACCAAGGTTGTGAAAGTGGACCCCCGTCAGCAAGATGCAGTTCTGATCGTGTATGTCCACTGTACCGCCGCGTCCAACTGCCGAATGAGAAACAAACAGACCATCCACTTTAATTCTTTATAACTTATAATTTAGTCCAACACGATAATGGTTTAGTGTGTAAAATTTAAAAAATCTAGGCAAGCTACATTTAAAATAATATTACTGTCAACCCGTTTAAAGAGTTATGAAATACATTGTATACTTAAATCACAAAATAAAGGTAAGTGATAGTAAAATTATTATTTATAGTCATCGATTACTTTAATTTCAAATGTAACAATAGTAAAACTAAAGAACTTTAACAAAATTCTATTCGTGTATCAAATTAAAACTAAAAATAAAAATTAGAATATAAATATATACCTTAGAAGACAGAATAAGTTAACTGAAAGAATTTACAATTTTTTCTATGAACACCTGTCTGAAAATGTAGTAGTTTAATTTAACAGATTTATTTTAACTAAATTTATTTATTAATTTATAATCTGTCCATTAAGTAATTATTTAAAGAGATCGTAAAAGTTAAATCTGCAATTTTATAATTGTTTTTAACAAAATTATGTAACATTTTATAAGTATACAGTTACATTTATGTAAACAATTATATAAAGTTAGTTTACACGTTTAACTACAACATTTAACGGGTCTAATACTAAGATAAAATTAAACGCCGGCTGTAAAGTGAACTAACAAACGTCGGAACGTTGCAAATCAAGTTATCTATTTTAGAACTACTTGTCCGGTTTCAACGGTTTGAGTATTTAAAGTTATTTCCAGTCTATACGAGTATAAGTTAGGAATGATTATGTTTGTAATATAGTCGGCAAAGCGGCGTAAAAGTTGTGTATTTGGTTATCTACTTATATTTTTATTATAGCTCTATTACTAAAGATTATTATATTTAATAGTCTATCCCTTGACCTGAAATCAGCAATGCTGTTATTAGCAATAATCTGTAACGTTCGATAAACCTTACCATGATCTCAAACTATATGTGTTATATTTATTTGGTCAGAAACCAGGGACCCGTGATTTCAGACCTTACCGCGGAGAAAAGAAATTTTTTAATAATGTCAAGGTTGCGAGTCTACTTTTCGTTAATCTACTTTAAATTACTTTTCAATTTCAAAATTGTATTAATCTTCTCCAGCAGTGAACGCTTGTGATACATAATAATGATAGATACTGATAAAAACCAAGAAATTTGTAATTGCACAGATTCAAAAGAGTATATTCATCAATAAATAATATTTTTTAATGTTAAAAAATGGAGCGAAATAATTATTTTTATTAAGCGCCGGCGTTGTATAATTAAAACAAAGTCGAAATATGTTTCAAACGAAAATATATTTTTTTTAAATATTCATAATTGGATCGAAATAATTAGTTTTATTAAGCGCCGGCTTTGTATAATTAAAACAAAGTCGAAATATGTTTCAAACGAAAATATTTTTTTTTTAAATATTCAAAACTGGATCGAAATAATTATTTTTGTTAAGCGCCGGCGTTGTATAATTAAAACGAAGTCGAAATATTATGTTTTAATCGCACAACTTTTTTTTTCAAAATATTCAAAATTGGATCGAAATAAATATTTTTATTAAGCGCCGGCGTTGTATAATTAAAACAAAGTCGAAATATGTTTCAAACGAAAATATTTTTTTTTTAAATATTCAAAACTGGATCGAAATAATTATTTTTATTAAGCGCCGGCGTTGTATAATTAAAACAAAGTCGAAATATGTTTCAAACGAAAATATTTTTTTTTTTAAATATTCAAAATTGGATCGAAATAATTATTTTTATTAAGCGCCGGCGTTGTATAATTAAAACAAAGTCGAAATATGTTTTATCCGAACCTTGATTTCTTTTGTTAATTTTCAAAAATACATCGATTTTTTTTATAATCGTTGCAGCGGTAGGTAGTAAGTTCTAGATCCCGGGGTCTCGCGCAAAGCATTTCGAATGACCACCGAGGGGGTTTTAGTGCGTATAAATCCCACATAACCCTGTCTTCCCCCCAGAAGCAGGGTATCCTTTTTAAAGATTTCCCCCCCGAAACCAAAAAAAAAGGTAGTATGTTCTAGAATTCCGACAGCAGACGGTCACAAGACGCGGTGCGCGATGCGCCCGGGCCGGTTTTCTATACTTACACTAACAAATTTATCTCTAACTGTTAATATACGTGAATAAACAGTACAAGCGATATTACGCAATGGAATTTTTTTATGCGAGATTTTCGAGGCGATTCTACTGAGTAATTAAAGTTTATCGGTTGCTATGCAGTTCTGAATCAGATCTTTCCAAGAATACCCTGACGATCAATAGCCATCACACCAGATAAATAAATTACTATAACGTTAATTTAATTACGGAGAAAAGGTTTACATACACTAATTTACGAAGTAGCTGAAGAATAGCCTTAGCCGGTCTTATGCCATAGGAAACTAATAAAACGTTTTAATTAACTCTATTCTGTTAAAAAAATTACAGAAGCTTAATCTTTGTACTATAGGAGCATCAGTACAAATCTCATATGTATATCAATGCTCTCATATACTCGAGGATATGTTATTACTATCAAACGTAACATATAAAAAAAACAACGCTAAGTGGAATTGAGACACTCTGTAAATTTTATAATTACTAGTTGGAATGTTTACGAAACTTTCCACTGAGTTCGATATCATGTGACGTTACTTAATATGTAGCCTTATTAACCAAGTAACTTTACTAACTACAGTCCCCTTCTGAACAATATATTTACACAATACCACCTGCTTGAAGAATTTCAACAGTGAATGATCAAAAGTCTTAAATTTAACAAAGGAAATACAGTGCGAATTGACAACAAAGACGTAATAATAAATTCATTTGCTATTTTTAGAGATCGCGAGAGAACAAGAGCAAATATATCTGTGTAAACAGCACATCATCAGATGTTTGTTGTAACAAATACACTGCCTCCCATGACGGAGCTGAAAGATTGTGACGTATCCTATGTAAGATATAAAAGAGAAATTTTCCGCAACACCAATCTATTGACGAAGAATCCGCAGACGCAGCAGCCGGCGCACAGATTATATAAACACACCGTTTTCTGATTACCCTATTAATTAGAAAAACTATTTGTATTCATTAAGAAAAAAGGTAAGGCTGAACATGTTATTAAGTTAAGGTAAATTATTTTCCATCAACCCACACTTGGCGTTAAATGGACTTGACCATCATGTCAGAAAGCAATGGAAATATCAAATGAGCAGTTCATTCATTTATATCTATTAATTTTGAAAAGACAAAAATTTATACGAAAACAAAAAAAAAACTCTTGTAGTACATTCTGTTTCAACTTTTATATATTAAATAAAAATGCACCAAATTTCTGTTGAAACTAAGATTTTTTTGAGCAAGTTAATTCAACGTTTATATAAAAATTCTTAATAAACTAAATCTTAATAAGTTTTCCAAGTTTCAAAGGACTAACGTTAACAAATAAAAACAATACCTTTCTATGAAGTTATATGTAAGGGTAAGTGTTCATTAAAATAACAAGATAGAGAGGTCACCAACTGACAAAGCCCTTTCTTCGCTTAGTAATTTTTCACTGCGATATGATCATATAAACAATTCAATCATTGAATACACAACATTTTTTGAATCAGTAAAAGAATTTGGAAACTCTGTCACTAATCCTAGAAATTTTGTTAATTTAAAACGAGTTAAAAATAGAGAAAACAAAAACAAATTCATTTCATCTGAATCGAAATATAAATGTTATATATTTAAGAAGTAACCTACTTAATCAACCTGTTTTAATTTAACCTACAAAAAAAACTATCAAAAAAGAGATTGATAGAAGAACATTGAAAAGCATAAAGAGTTTTATAATACAATTTTTTCGTTTGGTTTATAAACTTTAATGTAATATGCAGTTATCGTTTATATTATAAACGATTATTAGTTATGTAATCTAATATATAGAATTTCATCTATGTACACTTTTGGTGCAGCCTTACAAGTATCCTCGTGAATGTACCAGGCTCGGCAAACTTGACACGAATCCAAGCTGACGCGGCCTGCCTCGCTTAACAACTTGCTTGAATTACAACCTGTTACTTAAGTTTTCGCTGTAAAGTCCATTTGTATATTCTGATGCAGTAATAAACTTAAATTACTGGTTGATTTTTCACACTTGACCTAAATTTTACTTCATGTTAAGTGATAATGAAGATGTGGACGCACAACGACGTTGCTATAGCAGTTGCTTTATAATATTATGATTGGGTTGATAAAACTAAACTCCAACACGAGACCCCGGGGAATTGTACAAGGGACTACCATGTTATTAAGCAATCGGTTTGCCACTATCGTAGACAGTTAGATTATTTAAATATAGTTATATAATGGATAAGTAATAAGATGTTAATGTCATCCATTTATACCTTACCCGTCTCGAAGTTCTTCGACGGTAGTACTGACTTTCTTTACTGCTTACTGTTTTATTAAAAGGTAGTTATAATAAAAAAAATATCTATTCAGCCGTTTACATTATTGCCTATTTTCTGATATAAGTATAAATAATATTTACAGAATTGTATTAATATTATAATTTAATGAAGATTTCGTTTAAATTACTAGGAAGGCTAATAACTAGACAAAATTATATTTCAAAATAGTTCTTTTAAAGTGATTAATTTCTCGATATTTACACTGTAGTAACATACCCACATTTTTAATGTTTAAAACAGTTTCTTTGAATGTTATATTGTTTTATAAACACAAACTATTAAATTACGAAGAATTAATATCAACGAAAACTGTCAATGAACTTAGCGTTGTCTCTTTTATATAACTGGACTTACATTGATTTTTTAAATACATACATTAAATAATACAGTTAGTAAATTATTTTACTGTTAGTATCTTTTCCGTTTAATGTTATCATTATAATTGTTTTCAGTTTGTTGTAAGTTGGATCAAAATGGGAGTGAAAGTGAGAAATCACAAAGCTTTTGATTCTGAGAAGTCCAAGTCTGTTAACGCGGGGACTATTGAAGAAGCTTTGACAGCAACGGGTAAGTTTCATTCTATTTTTTACGATCTAATGAAGAAAGTTCACGTCAACAGGTTCCGAGGCAATTTGGTAATATTACTGTAATCCAGTCTGAACGGTGCTCTCAAGGCGACGAGTTTAATATGATGTTGTGTCATCTATTCATCATCAGGTGAACGCATCGTTCGTCTCTTCCTTTAATATTATACAATCCTTTCAAATTACCGAACTAATTACAATCGGTTGTATTTAAAGTACATAAACCATTTATTAATAAATTGATAGTGTTAATAGTAAATATTTATACATTAAGCGAAAAGAAATAAATCTTTACTTCTGTCTGCATATATATTTGTTACAAATTTTTAATAAGGCAAGCTTTTCATATTTTTGAAAGCCATTAGTCAGAGTGACTTTGACGTAAAAGTTCATGTAAACGAAAGGGATGGTCGAGGAGGTTGTCAGAGTTTTGACGTCATATTTTTATTTTGGATATCGAAGGCGAAACCTTTGAAAAGATATCTTTTGGGAGGAACAGAATTATGAGCCTTCGATCTGATCTCCGTTGGGAACGGAACCGCGGCCTCTCTAACTCTATACTAGGATAACCTTCCCCGGGAACAGCTCTAATGAGTTCCCAGCATCCTTGCAGATAGTGTAACAATAGCTGGAGACCACGTTCAGCCATCTTCTTCCACAGATGCATCGTTATACTATCCGCTCCAAAATAGTATACGTTTTCTTAATCAGGTAGTATTTTTTAACAGTTTTAAAACTTATATAAACGTTAGAATTAAAATTACATATTCCTTATTATCATTAGCTAGTTAAATGTTACCCTTGTGTAGTAACTTTCATGAGAATGATTATCATGTGATAAGGACACACGTTTAATTTTAGATTGCATTATAACCTAGATACAAGCAAATGTGTTTACAAATGCAGTTATAGTTGTATGAGGATTTAAGTGCTTCTGTTGCGCATTGTCTAACGGTCCCCTGTTCAATTCCGGAAACACAATTGAAATTTGGTTAATAGTAGTTTTATTTCGAAATGTGTTCAGGCTGTCAAAATATAAGAACCGGAGTATTTTGAACGAGCCAATTCCACCATCTTTTCATTATCGCTTAATACCACGTGAAATTACGGTCAAGCGATGAATTATTGTAGATAAAAAAAAATGATAACTGTAACAGGAAAAACTAATGTTTTAAAGGCTAGCTTTATCTACAATTAGATAATGTATCTGTAATCTAATCGGTAAGGTCACTTTTGTTTTGGCCCATGGTCAAGGACCCGGTTATCACTTATCTGTGTTTGCGAGTTCTTTACGTTGCCTTTTTTATTTATACAACGAAGCGATGGGATGCGTAGGACGTTCAACTGATGGTGAGTTATACGTGTGACCATAACAAAATGGCGGTATTAACTGTGAAACCAAAATCACTCTTAAGTTATTAAGTCTCCAGAGTAAACTCACCACACAAACGTGGTAACTATTATTGTTACCAACAGAAATAGATGCTGATGCTTACCTATAAAGTCTAGATGATAAATTTATTCCTTCAGTTAGTAATAAGCAGACGTTTTAAACTGATGAATAAGAATTGACAAAAGAAATTAAAGCAATTAGGGCCTCCTTATGAGAGGCAGAATGTTCTGGACTCTTCACCGGCTTCAGTCTCGTATACAAAAATATATCTGTCTCTAAAATTTAGTTTCGTTCTCCGTCTTATGAAGCAGTTAATCACTGCGCCAAGGAAATTGTTAAAAATCAACTTTAACCCGGTCTTCCCATAAAAGATAGAATTTTTAGTAAATATTTCTCTCAACGTTCTCTATTTCCCATTAACGTAAGAATAAAGAGAATCTCTCAATTTCAGGTTTCGGCAAATATAACTTCGGGCTACTGTTGATATGCAGCTGGACACTTCAAGCTATGGGCATGGACCTGTTTGGAACCAGTTTCGTGGTGGCAGCGGCCGTCTGCGATCTTCAGCTGACGATGCAGCAGCGAGCACTACTCACGGCGATGCCTCTTGTTGGTGAGTAATTCACTGATGTTTATAGTATAATATCAAGTTATAGTTTTGTATCATTGGCAATAATAATGAATTCGTCTTCTTCATCAGGCGTGGTAACAGGTGCCCAGCTATGGGGCTACATATCGGATACTAAGGGCCGGCGTCTCACTTTGGTGCTGTCCATGTCGATCGGCTTCGTGTTCGCCGCGCTGAGCAGCTTCTCACCCGACTGGAAGACCATGGCGGTGCTCAAATTAATCTCTTCTACTTTGTAAGTGATGAATTAATCTAAAATATTACAAGAAGCGTGTGAGAGATTAAATCACCTGCTGATTGAAAATACAGCGAACCCATAATCAATGAAGCAACCTTGAGTATACTTAAACAAATAAATGAAAAGCTAAATTTGTGAACATCAGCTACTTAAATAAGAGATGGGATAGAATTTCCTGAACTCAAATCTAACCTAGACGTATCTTAAAAAAGCAACTAAAATTTAGAGAGTAAAGCTAGATAGTTCATAAACCAATGAAAATATATTTTGCGTATTGAATTATCAATGGTGCTATTTTTAGTTGGTGTTATTTTCGTAAATACGCATTTAATTGCGCACAGCTTATGCGCTAAAAATAACTAAAACTGGAATAAATGCGTGGGTGTAAACGCAGGCAAACAAACCAACAGACAAAGTAAATGATAAATATGAGACAATCTCGACGTAATAGTAAACATCTGATAGTGATATTACGAGTGAACATCTTGTGAAATTATATCACATTTAAAGAAAACGCGAAGTAATCACATATTTTTGATGTAATCTATATAATAAAAATGAATTGCTGTTCGTTAGTCTCGCTAAAACTCGAGAACGGCTGGACCGATTTGGCTAAATGTGGTCGTGAATTATTCGTGGAAGTCCAGGGAAGGTTAGTAAGGTGAGAAAATATGGAAAAAGTGCCTGGAATATGGTAAAAACAACAATTTCTCTTTTTCATTGAGGTGACCAGATTTTTAGATAGGCAAAGCGGGACAACTCTGAAGGAATAATAATATCGTAATTTTTTTTTAGTTTTAACATAAGTACAGTTTATAAATGTTTTTTTATATAAGTGAATTTGTTTGAGTAGATTGTAGTAATTTTGTAAAATATTGTAAAAATCTTCACAAGAATTTGATAAATTAGTTTGATTGACTTGAAATATTTGCAAAATTTTATTCGTATATTACTTTCTAAAATTTCTTTCGAGGTTAAGGTGGGTGATACACGTTTTGTCATCAATATAAAATATGAAGACTACGAGTATTTTAAGCTAAGTTTAAGAAAATTTATGCATTTATGAAATATTTAAATAAATTACTTACTTTATTTTTCTATGGTAAGAAACAGATTTGTAATATTTATTTGTTTAATTATCTTGCTAGCACGCAGTACGGATACAAAGTGTATCATTTGAGAGACAAATACAATGTAACTGGGTAGCAAAAGCAATATGTTACGCAAAACAATGATTTTCATAAATTTAAAATTTTACTTAATTCTAAAAGTCGGGACTTTTGAAAAATGTCGCGTGACGCGGGATTAATAGTAAAAAAATCAGGACTGTCCCGCTAAAAGCGAGTTGTCTGGTCTCCTTACTTTAGATACATAAACGTCAAAAATTTGAAGTTCGTCCCGTCATTTAGACACCGAATACAATTTAAAAGAATATTTTTGATTTTGACATTTGATATTGACAACCAACAATTTCTGATGCAACTATAATATTTTACGAACTTTAGCGGGAATCTGGGCGTAAAGGTCGCGTTGTCTCGGTTGAATTTTTTTTAGTGCATAATTTATTTATTTATTTATTTAAGCTTTTCGTAACACCTTAAGCTAAGGGTACAAGGGCGGACTTAATGCCGTGAGGCATTTTCTGCCAGTCAACCCAGGGGAAGAAGTAAAGATGGAAAGTAGGTGAAAAAACGAAAGAAAAGAAAAAAAAAAAAAAGAAGCAAATTGTCGACTGAAAACAAATAATAAATACATTAAAAAATATACTACACAAAATCCAAAAAATACATATAATTATAAAATATAAATATCTATATATACTCATATAAAAACAAATAGACAAGATGTAATATAGCATCCAGAACAACACTGATTATAAAGATTCTTTTAAAAGATGAGATCGAATTAATCTTTTGAAAGTATGCCTGTTTGGTGCTCTCTTGATATCATCGGGCAGGACATTCCAAAGGAGAATAGACTGCACTGTGAAGGAAGAATTAAAGAAATCAGATTTGTGTCATGTGATGACATGAATCTTTAAACGATTAGAAGTACGGCAATCCTGACCAGTAGTTGAGTAGGATTTGAAGTTATCCTTTAGGTACGAAGGGGAACAAGGATCGTTTATAATGGAAAACAATGATAACAAAATTCTGGAGTAACGCCGTTGACGGATGGGAAGCCAATTTATCTTTGTACGATATAAGGAAATGTGGTCAAATTTACGTAGACAAAAAATAAATCTAATACAACTATTGAGAAGGCGCTCCAATTTGTTGAGAAGATTTTGGGTGAGATCTGAGCAGCACACATCACCATAATCAATTATAGGGAGTATCAGTGCATTAACTAACATAAGTTTGGTTTTCATCGGAAGGAAATTTTTAAAACGATAAAGGGAACGTAGTGTTGCAGTTACTTTACGACTGATTTCAGAGATATGGGTATCCCACGACATTGTAGCATCTATGTGTAACCCAAGATTTTTAATGGACTGGGAGAAAGGGATTGTAGTCCCATTGAATACAACCTGTTCGAGGTTGTTGTAATAATTTTTTTTTAGTATTCTTGGACTACCTACTATTAACACTTTGCATTTAGAAGGGTTAACTGTGATCCCAAAACTGTTCGACCACACTCGAATGGCCTCAAGATTTTGATTGATATTTTTTATACCATGATTTATATTCATGATACTTGAATGTACATATAACTGAAGGTCGTCTGCATACAGATGGTACGAACACTTGAGAATAGAAGTGATAGAATTTATGAATAAGGAGAACATGATGGAAGAAAGTATGCCGCCTTGCGGCACACCACAGTCGACATTCGCCCAGTCAGAACTGCTGTCCTAGACGAACTGACTGCTGGCGGCCGCGAAGATAAGAAGAAAACCATTTTAAGGCTGTAGGAGAGAATTGTAAATAATTTAAGATGGAGAGGAAGATATCATGATCGACTGTGTTGAATGCATTTGAAAAGTCAATCAGCACTACGACTAAAACTTTCTGTTCATCCATTCCTCTTCTTATATCATCCATAACTTTTATTAAGGCAGTAGTAGTGCTGTGACCTGGGCGAAATCCGGACTGAAATTCATGCAACAAATTGTGCTTGGTTATAAAGGAAGAGATTTGCTTATGGACACATACTTCTAAAACTTTAGAGAGAAAGGGAAGGACAGATATTGATCATAATTGATCATGATTGATCATAATGCAGTTGAATGTTCAATGTGAGTGTATCATGCAGTAAATTAGTGTGTTCGTGTGCAGCGATTGTAGAATTCAAGCAGGAACACGACTTTCCTAAGTTCAGATTGGTTCAAAATAGTAGTTAAGTCTGAACTTTACTTTTTTGATCTTTTGTGATAGTGACACTATTTACCGCTGAGTGCGCGAGAACTTTCCCTACTTTGATTATCTACAATTTATAATGCCAAAGATAAGATATCCTGACTTAGGTCAATCAACATGTGCATTTAAATATAATAGAAAAACCAAATTAATAACGGGCATTTTTTGTGATTACGAATTATTTTTTTCTGGTTAAATTTTCATCACATTCTTTACTAAAGTTGAAACAGTCTCGAATTATCAATAAGCGTTTTTTTTTATTGATTTTGAAGCGGAACGAAGTTTGCTGGGTCAGCTAGTACTTATTATAATTAAACATCGCGATGGTCAACTGGTGGTAAGAAATCGACTGCCTATTACAATTTGTTAATTATTACGGTGTGTACAATTGTTACCGTAAGTAGTAATTTCACTAGATCAAACCGAGACCGCTACGATTTCAATATTGTATAGCAATTGACTTCATGAGATATCTTCGGAAGATGCCCAAGACCAGTAATGACGTATCGTAATGGCTGATGGTGACTTAAAAAAATAATATTGTATACAGCAGTTCGCAAATTTCACTGTTTCATTTTGAAGGCGCTGTGATTACAGAAATTGCTATTTTAACGAGTGTTAAGGTCTTAAATCTTATCACAAACCACAACAAATATCATATAAACAAAATTACACTCAGTAATATAAAATATCAATATTTTTAAAACGGTATTGTCGATAACAAAGAAGTGTACCCAGAAAATTGCTGACCATAAACAAAAGATTGGAAATACAATTAAGTTCTTTGTTCAAGGTCCAGTTTAAGTCTACATCAGACCTTATCATAATTGCTTCTGATAACATTTAGATATATCTATAGATTTAAAAATATATACTATCGTATTTATAACATCGGTACAGATAAAGAAATACCTAATAATACAAAGACGCGATAGCTTTGATTGTGAAATCTTTTTATTTTTTTTTATTGAAAAAAGTTAATACTTGACCGCGATCCCACCTGATGTTAAGTGGTGATGCGATCTGTGGTGGTGAAGCGCATTAACTTTGTATCAGCCTATTCACTCTTCTTTTGAAGACACCCACGTCGTAATTGGACGGGAACACTGACGCCGGCAAATTGTTCCACTCTGTTGCTGCTTCGATTTGTAAATCGTTTACGTTTTACAAATCGAAGAGTGCGGGTTCGATTCCCAATGAGGTTTTGTTCCCATTGAAGGAAAACGTCTTGAGGAAACCGATGTATTTTAATAGCAACAGCTTTCCGCCAGCGTTGTGTCTAAAAACCACCGCTGTTTATATTTTTACTGTTAAACAGTAGTGTGCAAACTTTACTCTGATTCTTAGTGGGCGCTGTAGATAATGAAATTACTGGGGTAACGAGACTAAACATCTTGTACTTCAGAGCACAATGTGGTAGTATATAATACTCGACATTGCTATAGTAGAGGTTCATCTAGAAAGAAAATTATCTATATATAAAAATCTCTTGTCACAGTGTTTATAACGAAACGCCACTGAAACAGCTCGACCAATTTTTATATAATTTTTTGTGTATATTAGATGTATATGTATAGTAGGTAGGACTGAGAATAGGTCGTAAACTATTTTTTAAACTCCGAGTCATAAGGATGGCCCACCGCATATTTTTTTAATTTTATTTTATTTAATAATTCAGAATTAAAATACATATAACCCTTAATTTTCACCCTTCTACCAACAACCCCCCATTTTTAATAGCGATATTAGTGCTGTAATAATCTTCAGCATTCAGTTATGAATCGATCAGTTCTCGTTAACTTAGTATCTTGTATAAATCGGTAGTACTCAAAACGCGTCGCGGGCTCCCGCCAAAGTTAATAAAGTAAACAGCATTTAAAACATAAATGGCTGGTGTTTTGTTATTTTTATATGTCGTTATAGTCTCTATTCCTCTTTCAGTTATAGACCACACACACTTCAATAAGTTATTTGTTTCATATTTAACATTCAAACTTATTACTAGAAATAATTTATATGGCAAAACAACGCTTGCAGGGTCGGCTAATTATATATATATAAAAAGTCTAATAGTAAGTTTCAATCTTAATTTTTTTCATGACAGTGTTTTAAAAACGTATCGTGATAGTTCTCTCCGTGTTCACACGTCAGCGGCGAGATAACGCGTTATCGGCTACAGTAATTATTTAATTGGTTAAAACAAACACACGAACATTGCGAACGATGAGTCCACTTATCATCTCCAACTAGAAATAGTCAAAACTAGACAATTGTAGCGTATTTTTTCAACCAGACGGGAGATGTTACATCTTGTTAGTAAAACCAGCACCATTCAAACTGGAGCACAGTAATGAACATTATTGTTTGTGGTAACTCCGTAGTCTTCGGCAATATAGACCTACCACTATTAAAAAGTAATAGATAAGAAAGAGGTTCTTACGTGTGCAATCCTTTTTTCTTTATTTACCATTTCATTCCGGTGAAGAAAGTGAGGAATACACCATATTCTAAAAACAATAGCTTTCATGGACATGCGTTATTCACCAACTCGCATTTGAAGAGAGTTGTGGCTTTGAGTATCAATTTTCTTTTTACCGTCATGTGATCGTCCTTTTTGTAATGGTGGTGATGTTAGCTCTATAGCAGATTGTTGGTTTTGATTGCAGCACCTCGGCGAGCAATTCCGGGGCGTACACTCTGCTCGGCGAGAGCTGCCCAGAGCGAGCCCGGGGACGGTCAATGCTGCTTTGCACCTGCTCACTCATGTGCTCCCAAGCAGTAGTAGCTGGTAAGACCTCATTCGTTACTACCTCATCCTCACTCAACGACAGTATACACAGTTGTTTTTTTAACATATACTTATAAAATTAATTTATCATAACAATCCCAGCACGGAGACAACAATAAGGTTACGTAAACAATGTCAGCGCGAGCGCACGCCGTCGCAATGCGCAAATAAACACAAAAATAAACAAGCGTTTTAAATAGATTTTTGGTGTACAGATAATGCAAATGTTAAATTTAAATAATATTTTAAACACGAAAAATCATTTGTTTATAACCGATTTACAAGTCAAATACAAGTTTATCGTCATAACTAGACTGTCATTGTTATGGGTTGGTGTATCACTTAAAATCTGGTGAAAGTACTAAAAAAAAATTACTTTTATTTTTCCGTACATGCATAAATGATATGATATACATAATGATATAATTGTTAATTCAATAGCTATTATATTTGTTAACGAAAAATATTTTCTTATGATACCACTAGATGGCGCTGCTGTACCTTAACCCTAAAACTTCTGATCGGCATGAAAATGCTGCAAATTAACCACACAATTTTAGATATATAGAGAAAGAATATTATATTGGCCCCCAAGACACAGCGGCTATCCTCCTTGCCTTTTAACATAGTGATCACTCTTTCGAACCCACTTTACCATCATCCCCATGTTATTAATCTTTGCACTGTAATGCTATTTTTTTTGGCTGCTGCATATGAGAGTAACAAAATATTCTTCTGGATTAAGCTTCACAACGATCATCTTCATTGTCACCCACTATCGTGTGGTAATAGAGTCAAGTGTTCACTCATTGTAATGTTGTGTAAATGTAGTAAAAAATTTATGAAATGTTTACGTTTTCCGTCTTCAGTATTCGCCTACCCCATCCTACCTTTGAACTTCGTGTACTGGATCGACTTCCTGAGTATTACGTACCGACCGTGGCGGCTGCTGGCGCTGGTGATGTCCCTGCCGTGCGCCGCGACTGCCTGCCTGCTCCAGTTCTTCCACGAGAGCCCCAAGTTCCTCGTAGTCAGGGGCCGCACCGATCAAGCTCTCGAAGTACTGAAAAGTATTTATGCCACAAACACAGGAAACTTACCTAGCAACTTTCCTGTAAGTAATTTAAACTATTAAACATTTCATCACATGTATTATAATTTTAAGTAATAAATAATCATCTGCCGATGGAATTCCGCTGAAGAACATAAGATTCCACCAAAGACTACCACTCTAATTGGACTTGTGCTGCCTGCTTCTAGCGGTTTCTCGCGACCTTCACCAGATCGTTGATCCACCTTGTCACGTGCCTTCCAGCAGGATAATCTAGGACCTTATTGCCTCATCGGCCATCAGTACTTCAAGCAATATCCCCTGCCCATTGCCACTTAAGTTTAACACTATTATAATAGACATATCATATAAAATATAATCTGTTTTGTATATCTTAAGTCTCTGACTTGTTCTTCAGATCACAAAACTGCTGCTGGACGAAGATCATACAAAGTTGAGAGAAGATTCGTTCGTGAAGACGATGTGGGAACAAACCGTGGCAATCTTCCGTCCGCCGCTGCTCAAGGAAACCCTAAGACTCTTCTATCTCGTAACCATCATTTACATGACGTTAGTTTACATTCATAAACTTTTTATAAAACAATATCATATGTTAGTTCCTCTTGATGGAATATAAAGTTTCTTTAAAGATTTTTTTCTTTAAAGGATCATATCAATCTCGTTATAAAAATACCAAAAAAAAAAAGATTACATAAAATTAGAAAAAGTAATAAATATTGCAGTTTAAATGTTGTTGTCTAAATATGGGGATGTCGCTTCTGCTAATATACTTTGGATCAGACCAACATCCATAATGCTAGTAAGTTCATGACGAAGGAAGACTGTACAAGCGATGAAATAAGAATCGAAAAAGAAGTACATAAAAAATTACAATCTCTTCATTTTTCCTTCTCTTATTGAGAAAAAGTCTAGGTAACAAAGCGCACTAGTCTAGAAGTAGCTTATTCACTGTTCTTTTAGAGTTTCCCACGTTATGTACGGATGGATATATTGACTCTGGCAGAGCGGTCCAATCTCTGAAAAGTACAGGCAACGAAGGAATGAATTCCTATCTTCTGATATTAAAAGGGCAATGGCGATATCAATAGAGGTCCTACTCTCCAAAATGTTTTCAGTAGAACACCAAAAAGCTTGCTTCTCCACTTCAGAAGTACTAACTCCGAATAAATTTTCGTACACAGCGGTAGCGGCTTCATCTTATGGCTGCCGTACATTATGAACAACCTGTTCTCTGTGCTGGAGGTTGGTGAAGGCGCGGGCATGAACTTGTGTACCGTCATACGCTACTCCACGCAGGCCAGCGGGAACAATACCGTAAGTAATGAATGCTGTGATTTTTGAGGTCAGAATTCAGCATAAAGATGCACTGCTCTGAGAGAAGAGAGGATTAGGTGGTAATTTTCACCTGCTAAAACCGCCATGGTGGTTGCTTTACAGTTTCGAGGACCACGGGACCTATGTGATCATTGGTATTATGGCAAAGTAGCTACTTTAACTACTGGACCGTTTGATCTAGTTTTACTTTACCTGAATGTGACTTGATAGGTTGTTCATAGATTAAATAAGGAATAATCGATTCAACTGTTTCTTGATCATCAGTTCTTTCCGCAGGTTTATTAAATTGTAATTATATTTAACTTTCTACTAATAAAATCATTTCGTTTCTAGATGATTCCGGAATTGTGCGACGATACTATACAAGAGACGACTCTGCTTTCGGCGATGATGTACGGTGCCCTCGCCAGCTCCTCGAACCTGATCCTCTCCCTCACGTGTGGGAGTAGGAAGAGGACCGCAATGATGGGTATCCTCGTGATGTCAGCAGCCGCCGCCGTGCTACTCAACCTGGTGCGGATCCCGATCGCCGGTGGGATCTTCTTCTTCTTCTTCCTGATGTGCGCACTGTCTATGGGCATACTGAGTGTTTACTTCGTCGAACTTTATCCTACGCACTTAAGGTACGTATTTTTTATTTAATTTTTGTTAATATGGTCGAGTCACCTAGACTATCTCCTTATGGGAGAAACGCTCTGAGTCCGAATATTGGGAACATTAAGAATGCCATTTTTACTTGACAAAGCGAGACCATAAAACTTTAGTTCACTTATTTAATGTCAAAATCTACAAGCTAAAAGATACCAAAACACGTTTTTGATATAATTACTAAATAAATTATTATACATAAGTATATTCCTTTTGTTACTAGAGAAACCTGTAATAGAAGTCTAGCAGCGATAGCGTTACCTCTGAATAAAAACGTAAAAGACATTTTTGTGTTGAAATTTAAATTACATAAGACATTATCTACAAAATGTTTAAGTGCGAATTTATTATCAATCAGACATTCTTTGTTTCTGAAACTAATGCTGTATAAACATAACGTACGACTTAACATTTATTTTCAAAGCAAACGGTAACAAGGCCGGGCTCGCAACATGTTATCAATACACTCATCGCGATAAAGCATTGCTATCAATACTTCATAAACGTTCGCGTATTTCAGGTGGCAACATTGCAAAATTCACAATGTTATAACAAATTTGCACAAAAAATAAGCCATTGATAAAATTAAACTGAAGTTAAATACAATATTAATTGAACTCGACAGTAACATATACCATCATCAATATATAACAATCATCTATTTGTTTAATATAGTAAAAATATTAAATAACTTAATTACAGATTCAAACTGTTATTAAAAGAAGAGCAAAAGAAAAAGTTTAATATGTTTAAAAATATTCGGTCGCCATTTCCTAGAATCTCCGTCGATTTTTGCGGAATTCAAAATGGCGGTGGGGATATTATAATCAATATTTTACACATGCTTGTATTGGTATTAAAATACAATTTATAACACTTAAATAGTAGGTAAATAGACCTATACAGCAGTGGACTGCCGTGCTGTTATGATGATGACGAAGATATGATATAAAAAAGATTCTCTTTTTTAATAGTGAATAGGTACAACAGAACTAGGACCAGAGAATAACAACTGTTGCGATTATCGAATAATGTAGACTTTAATCATATTTAAATTTATTCGTCTCATGACACGAAGAAACAGATCTCTTTAACTTTGTTATTAAACTTCAGCGATTTTATCATAACATAGTAATGTTTACACTATTGTTTAGCTGTTGTAATATACAAATGTAAGTAGTTAGACTATCACTTAGAAAATTTTGGAAGCATTGATAACATGCTAATAATCATAAACGTTTATAAATTCTATTCAATATACATACTTTTTAGTGTTGGTTTGTAACGTAGTATGTAGGGAAAGATAATATGTTTATCTTACTAGAGGATCTTACTCGTTTATTATGTGTTGGAGATTTACTACTGTAAAACATGCTTATAACGAGACGCCAGTAAAGATGCTTTCACAGTAACACTTAATTCTAGTAACTTTGCAATAGCGGTCTTTCAAATCACAACGCAGTAAAGTTTTCTTACTTCTGTCTGTTTTTTTGTGATTTTGTAATAGATGAAAATGTCTTTTGTTTTTCTCAGAGGGATGGCGTCGTGTCTTTCGGTGATGCTGGGAAGGTCGAGCGCGTTCTTGGGTGTGAACGCGATCGGTGCTCTGATATCCGCGAACTGCGAAGCCACCTTCTACGGCTGGTCCGTACTATTGCTGAGTGAGTATCATATATATCAATTTGTTTATAACAACTAAAAAGCAACAACACCTACATCCACCTAATTAGCATCACATCATTTGAGACAGTGTCAATTTATATTTCATTTAACTGTGAACATTACAACAAAATTCATATTCTTTTTCTTTTATTACTGCTGCATCAGTAAATTTTAGTTTACTCGTATCCGTTATATTTAGAATCAATTATCTATATATTAATTATTAAATGTCATTTTATTTGTTATATTTGTCAGCGCCATATTTCTTTACGGACTGACTAAACTATTTTAATCATAATATTTAGAAGCATAGAGAAGAGTAAAAAAAATCTTTATGGATATATTATTAATTTATGATTCATACATTAGTGAATACCACAATAATTAATTAATTAACTCGTAATAATTTGTTTTAGCTGCAATTGCGTTTTCGTGGTACCTACCCCGTGATAAGAAGCCTGAAGAGTGAAGGACTCGGACTTGACTGTTTTAGAGGTATACTTTATAGAATATCATGCTTGTCCGCAGCAGGGAGGGCATCAGTGATTTGTAAATATGAATTTATTTACCTTATGGATCTTTATGATTGATTATGTACGTATAATTATAATATATGCAGGGTGTATACTGAAAATTAGAATTAAAGTAATAAAGTATCTTTTTCGATCATAGTCTAACATAAATGGTTCTTAATGTAGGATTATCTAATGTAAGATTTATGTATAAAAAAAGCGAATATTACCTCTGTATATCGATTAGAAATTAATTGTTTAAATTTATAGTCATTGTATGAGATAACAAAGCAAATAAACAAATCGAATGTAAATACCCACGTGGTAAAAGTCAAAGTTTGTATTTTTGTAAGAGAACAAGAGAGAAATAAATTAAACCAATGAAAGTAGGTAATAAAATAGTAACACTTTAGTAAAGACAGAAATAATATAATTCCAACAAAAAATAATCTTCTATGTTTAGTTTAACCTTACCTCTCTCTCTCTCTCTCCCTCAATCTCTTTTTTTCTTCATATATTCAGTGTGGAAAACCAAGCTTAGAGAAACTACATATACAAACAAAGCGTTTTGTCTCATTCTCTCGCAACCTGGAGGAGCATGTGTCTCTTTCTCGTTACACAATTTCGTTTCATAAATCCGATTCCCACGATTCGAAAAGAAATTTCGCTTTAAAATAATCTCTTTTCCATAAAACAAACTATGTACGAGACCAATTTTAAAGGCGACTCACTCTCATGTACTTTGTTTCTTTTAAACCTTATCTGTTATTAAAAAAATCCGGCTTTTCATTAGTAACCTTGAGGCGTGTATTAATGTAGGCACGCGACTAATGGTGAGGTTATATTGGTATTTAGTTATTTACCTTGATGAAATAAATAGTTAATTCTAGATCAGGAAATAGTAATGTTTGCACACTTTAATTTCACATGATTTTAAATGAGAGATCATATTTATGTATGTTAGGACATAACTACGTGGGCTTTATGAAACTTTAGTATTATTCATATCAAAATAAAACCAGGAGTATCCGATTTTCAAATTACTAGTAATTTTGTTTAAGAAGGACTTCATGCAATGATTTGATTTTATTTTTCAAGGCCGCCATAATTATCTTTTCGTTTTAACTCAAACCTGGTGTTAAGTGTTAACAGTAACAGTGTTCACTTTTAAAGACATATTTAAATAGAAACGCCGTCGCCGACGAGTAATGAGGAGTTAAAACTTTTTACATGTTAAAATTTCAACAAGTTGAAGTTGTTTCGTAATTCATTCATTACGATAAGTTGCAAATTGATTTTTTTTTTTAATTATCATAATTTAAACTAAACTCGTTATCTGTAGCGCGTTTGCAAATAGCCAATACGTTTTCCTCGTCGCAACTGCGACACATTTCCTTTGTATTTTCGTCACGTGACCCACTGCCAACGCTCCAATTATCGCAAGTGTTATAAATTCGATGTTGATAATGCGTAAAACTTTACATTGAACGTAAACTGCTCATTCAGTGCATACAATACAGTATAATATCGTGCGCCCCGGTGCAGTGTGCGTCTCCTAACTACTTGACACCTTACGATAATACACTTACAGATAATTCATAGTTAGGATTATCGCTCGTGAAGACTGTATTAAAAATGCGAATTGTTATTTAGATTGTGTTAAATTATCTTTACAGCTTTTATAGCAGAGCCGAAACGTTTGCTTAGTAACACTTAAATCTATAATTCGAATCTTTATGTTAAAGAGTTAAGATTATCGACATTTTACAGAGAAAGTGTTAAAGGCGAACACTCTTGAACATCCACAAGCTCATTAGAATTAACATCATGTGTATATAAGATATTAGTGCATAATTCATACTGATTATTTGTGTAATTAAAAACTAACATATATTATAACTTAGCTTTAGCTGTGTATAAGTGAGAGTTCCGTAAAAATCGGTTCAACCATTTCAAAGATACGTATTTTTATTAAGTAAAAATGTGTTTCAATGTTACAAGCTACTTTGATTATTATAGCATTTGTATGTATATATAAGTAAATGTATAAAGTATAGGCTTAAGTTTAGTTATCGTAACGCGTTATTACATAGCTTACTTTCTATTTTTTTGTAAATATAGTATGTATATAGTAAAAATATAATTAGTTATTATTGTATATAAACATATTAAAAAGTAATACTTGTGTTAGTGAAATTTATCAATACATTTCGATAAAATAATGAAAGTCAATTTTATTTATATCTATACGCTTTTAATATAAGATTCTTCAGTAGGTAAAATCCCTCTCTGAGGTTTTCTGATACGCACTGGGGTTATCAAGACGATTAATAACGGTAAACAGAAGTATGTTTGTGTTATATTTATTATTCGAGATAGAAGCACACAGACCTCTGGGATCTATTTCCGTTTATTGATAATTTTTATAAAACAAAGCGAATACGAACTGTTCGAGACGGAACTGTTTTTAATAAAGACGTCACTGTTGCTAAGTCTTTGTTCCCGGAGACCAGACGACAAAGAGGTGACAGAGATAACAACAGAGAAGATGCTTTTGGCCTTCATCTTCTTCCTGTGAACGCCGAAGCGAGTGTTAGGAGTGGCGCAAATGCCCTCGGTTGGGAAGGCCTATATCCAGCAATGGACATCAAAAGGATGAAAGCGATAATAAGAATAGATGCCATAAGTTCTTCTTTCATCTTTAGTTTAACACTTAGTAATACAAAGAAACAACATCAGTAATGTTCTCTACTTTTTTCTGGAAAAACTCGAATTGTTACTCTAACAACAGAAGCGGAGAAAGACGGAAAATAAAGAGAGAGAAAGAGAAGAAGGCACGTATCTTTCTTTAACAAGGATCTGGTGGACTTCGGTGGAAAACTTTAAATACTAACAACAATTTTGTTATTAAAAAGGATATCAAGTATTTTTCAGGTGCGGTTTTATTGTATGTAAAATTTTCAATAAATAAAAACAGTCTTTAATTATTATTTACTAAATTTGAACCATTCAAGAGTTGGAGATGGAAATGTCTTCTCGCAAACGTATAATATAATATTACGTATAATATTTTTAAATTTAAATCGGAGACGATACATTTCAAAAACATATACAATATATAAACATATATTATATTAGAATATAAAATGAACCACCGCAGCTCTTATTTCTACTTGTAGCTGTAGCTAGTGAAATTACTGGTGTAACGAGACTTATCATCATTTGTCTCGAGGCGACGAGTAGTTATGTGGTAACCATTCTAATAACAAGTGAAAGTTTTGCTCGTTTCGTGGAACAATAAAATAAAAGATGGTCCACTTTCTGGTGGAGTCATTGTGTTATAAAGATTATAATTTCAGTTTGAGGATTGATCATCTTATCAACACAGTGGTTTTATCAGCGCCGCAACGAAAATTTCTTCGCTTTCCTTCTTCTACTTAATAATTTTGTCTAATTACTTTAAATATAAATAATGCAAGCATCGATAGTTCAGTTCGTAACTTCGGTCGTTATACCTCTCGAGGGGAAGTGGTTTGGAGATTCGTTTAGTGTGAGCTTCAGATCAAGGACATCATCGTGAGGAAGTTTGCTCCAAGAACAAGATCGTACACGTGACACCTTCAAACCAGCACCAAAAGCACCAGGTCAGCTAGATGAATGACCTTGACTCATTACATGTAAGCAAGACCGAATCCTAACAATATGAGATTAAATGAAACGTTTATTATAACTCATTACTGAATTTCATTTGATTTTCTTTAAAATTTCCGTCGCATTTTTTCAGTCATTGTCCCTATGATTCATGAGTAGCATTATCTGTTTATATTTACAGTTTTATTTTGCAGTAAGTTTGCTGAGTTGTGATGACTCTGTTTCACTTCAATATTACTGATACAAATGGAAGTGCATAAATTCCATAAAAGTAGGTTATAATTAATTTAAATTGGTAATTGACTTAGTTTATTACTCATCCGCGCGATTAAATGTAATTGAAGCATACATTTGCAATGTTTTCTGTAACAGCTCTTTGTTTAATATATGTTAATGTATAACAGGGCTATTACATTATAAAGAAAATCATTTTTTCCTATTAATCTCTGAAACGATTGCTCAGTATTTTTATTCAGGAATCAGTAACGAATTACTCCATGAAAATTATATTTACGCTCAAAACGATAAAATGTGTTTGAATTTGTTATAACCTATTTAACCAATTAAAAAATGTGTATACACTATTAGTACATTGTCTGACCGTTAAATTATTAAATAAACTTGTTACATTTTGTTGTTCACAGTTAATTTGTTTATTTAAATGTGAGTGTTGTTCGTTAGTACAGTTTAACTTGGCGATATGCGCGGCATAATTTTGTTCACGTTTACGATAAAATTTAAATGCTAGAGACGGACATACTTTTATCTTTAATTAAATACTATCACAATAGAGTAATGACTTAAGATATTCACAATTACTATGACAACAAGGATTGTACGAGAATTATTAGAGCAGTAAATTTTAACGACCAATTACCTTTAAATTAAAATTAAATTACGCGTATCGGAATATGTAAAACACTTGTTAGTTGATAATTGAAAAAAATAAAATTATAATTTGGGAAAGTACAAATGCAAAATACTAAAGTATTTTGCATTTGTCCTTTCCCAAATTATTCGAAGGACTCGTTAATGTTTTGAGTTCTGTACGCCAACTTTTTAATCGACGTGTAAAGGAATCAAGAAATGGGAAGAAGGAAATTCATCCTTTGAACCTTTACTGGCTTCGCCTATGACCTATGCCACCCCACGGAATGTCGTTATCGTCAATTGCAGTTCCTATATTTAGCAGTGGACGTCAATGTACTGAAACTCTTTGTATACATAGACCGAGTCTGAAAAAGACTTCGTAAATGCTGTTCAACATCGTATCTACTCACTCTAAGCACTGATGGTGAAATGTCTTTAGGTGGTGATGTCACCTGATGATAAATAATACGCCCTGATTATAACAATTTGGTATAAACACTGTATTTTTTAATAACATTTAATCAGTTACACCAGCCATTGAAATTTTCTCCAAAATCCATAAATATTAGACAACTCTTCGGCGTGATGGATGGAGTAAAAGTTGAAGACAAAGGATGAAGGATAAAGCTTGTATTTTCCGAATTATAAGTAACAAACACTTTGTTCATAGCAATAATAATACTGGCTTAACATCCCTACAACAACGAGCTCGTAAATTTTAAAATAAAACAGTTTTATCTATGGTCGACAGAGATAAAAACTAACGCTATCTTTAACCGGATCCCGCAGACCGTGGTGGTCCTGAACGTATTTCTGTGGTGATATTTAATTTCGAAAATTACTAAGACAAAGTTTTAATGTTTTATAAATAATATGAATTATTTTGTATAATAAACATTTGATTAAGGCCCGTAATCTATTTCAAATAATATATATCGAATTTCATAGTGAGATAAAACCAGAAGTATCGCAATTTATATTCTCATTTTGTGAACGACAGCTCGCGCGGCTGGTGCGACTAATAGGTGTTAATAAAGTTAAATAAATACAATTGTTTATATCTAACTTGTTATTAAAATGGTGAACGAGAAAAAAATTGAAAATGGCGGCAAGGTGCCGTTCGAAGACGCCCTCAACATGGCAGGTAATATTTTCCAGAAATATTTAATGGATATACTTTTATGTTGTTGCAAATGGCGCACGATAAAATTTGATATGAACCCGATGATAAATTGCATTTACTACGTGTTATAAGTTTCATTTATATTGTTGAATTAAATACGTATTTTACGAAGTTAATATCTTTCAAGTGTTCGATTTGTGCGAGTTTACGGCTGCCGTTATACATTCCAAAAGAGAAAGTTAACTGTACTGTTAACATGAACGTAGTGGATATACAGAAGCTACAAAGATTTGTAAATAATAGTATGAGAAGTTTACATGATTGATTAAGTGTTTTCTATTTTAATATCTTAAAGAATAACGTAACAATTACAGAGAAGTGGATCATGGCCGGTCGGTCAGGATTGCTACAACTGAGAAGAAGTAATTTTAATAACTCCTACATAGTAAAGCGAACTAATTAATTTACGAGTACATAAACTAAGATACCTGGTAACCATGCGGCGATTATAGATCAGTAAAGGAAGCACTCGTACTCGGGTTCGATGCCCACTTGATGTTGCGGCGAATTAAAACATCGAGAGGAATCCGCCAAGTTCCAAAAATAGCTTTCGTGATTATGTAACAATGTGGTTGTACAACTACAACTCTCTCTTTATCCAAAATACAGCAGTGGGAACAGTTTACTAAAACACGAGTTGGTTTATTTATCGATATTCATATTATGCGTTATCGTGTAATAATCTCAAGCGGAAACATATTTAAGGAAGGTTTTACATTAGAGCGGATAACGATACCATTGATAATATTTTATTAAAGTACAATTGATAATAAGATACTTTTTTAAACTTGACCCTGATAATCAATTTTTTTTAAAACTCTTATTGCTTTGAATATATATCTCTATGAAAAAAAATTAGGTGTCATTGAAAAATTTGTATTTTATATTATGGTTTAGTATTTAATTTGTAAGAAATTAGATTCATACACGAAATAAAGCGGATATTCCAGAATGTTTAGATAATCTAGATCTTGGGAATACTTATGATATTTGAATTTAATGTTATATACAACGAAATAATCTGTATTAATGTAATTCAGTTTTATGTACATAACGTTTTCACATCTACATTTTGTCTTTGTTATTATTTTTTAGTTAATGTTTTCCTTACACATATTTTACAAAACAAAACAAAAAACAACGCACTTAATATACCGGTTTTCAAGTTATTCGATAATTGGCTAAGTAAAAACGTTTTGCAATCAATTACAACCTGGTTTTCGCAAAATTTGTCAAATGTATTCAGTACGGGCGCATTAAAATGTTAACAAACAATGTATCTTTGTTTGTGTGTCGATATAATTCAAATTATATACGGAATAAATAATAAAAATTAAATATTTTAATAAACTTACTGCATTTATTCGAAGATAACTAAACGTTTCCACTTCTGAGGTGATCGCCCCCGCTTTCACATACAGGAAATCATTCAAGGCTTTATAATATACTTCTAGTACATAGCGTAAGCCTAACAAATTACTTTGATCAATGGATATAATGTATGGATATAATCCATTGATCAAAGTAATTTGTTAGGCTTCATATAATGTTAATGGGTAATGTCATTATAATGTTAAAAGGCAACATATAATGTTTAGAGTGTATATTTTTCGTTTAATTATATAGATAGTACTTTGTAAAGTCATAGTTTATTATTAACGGTTTGTTTTCGTCAAGAGCAACTGATAAACTATTAACATCGCGCCGTTATATAAATTGTTAGCTGATAGAAAATATGTTATTCTCGCAAGCACCGTCTGCTATCTACTCACACTCAGCTCGTTAAATATATCCGCTATGTAAATGCGAATCTAATCGAGCGTTTTTAGCATAAAAAAATAAATTATCAATGTAACGCGCTGAATGTCTACTTCAACATAGGAAAGAGTACATAAAATAAATCCGAAATTTATAACGATACAAACTCAGTTGTGATTCTTGTTATAGTGATCAAGAATGACTTTGATAAAAATAATGAAAATATTTACCTACAATTAGCTAATCACTAGTGTTTATTGACAATGAGGCCGTTTATGGAGAAGCAGCTCGCTCTGAATACTCAGGCACTCATATGTCGACATCTGGAACAGCGATTCTGTTATGGCGACAGATATATAATATACAAGTGGCACAAACTGCACAGTATCAAACTGAGAACATCCGTGTTACTATGCAAGCGGTTTTTTTTTTAATTTGTAATTATCCCCCTGCGTGGTTGGGTCAGGGCCTAGATCTCGCATACCAGGTCTCGCTTTCTTTTCGTTTTGCTAACTTTCATTCCGCTAACTTTCGTCCTTCTCTCATACATCGCGCTCATTTTGAGTGCAGACCTCGTCGTCTTTTACAATTGTCTGCTTCCGAAACCTGTTGAGCATACTCTTTTCATATTCCTGTAAATAAATCATCCCATTTTTTCCTACCTATTTTTACTTTTACATTTCTCTTGTTTTTCTTACTCTACATTTTATTATTACTGTTAGTTCCTATCCTATTTCCTATTTAAAAATTTACATCTACTCATTACATTTTGCTTATTGCTACTATCACAGTTTCTCCTATTAGAATTATATTACCTTAATCTATAGCCTATTCTAATATTACAGTTTATAGTATATTTAGGTTATTCCTGTGTCTAGAGTTTTGTTTCGTCTAATGACGTCGGCTATGATCTCTTCACAATATTTATGCAAGCGGTTTAGCCATTATGCCACAGAGACAGACGTTCTTCGAGTAGCGGTACACTAACCTAACAGAAAATAATCTTGGCAATGAACGACATTAAGGATGAGAAGTAACATAATTTTTAATTCCAAAAAGAAAACAATCTACATTTCGATTGGATTAATATTTTAGAAAAAAACTCTCCTGATCAGTGATAGGTTATAATCCTTATAGTATCCCACTACGCTCGTCACCTTGAGCCATGAGCTCACGCCACAATAATCCGGTAATCGTATCAGTTACAGTCGCCTTAAAACCGGAATACGGTAGCTATGGGAGATAGTAGGTGATCGAAAATGAAAAATACATAAAAAGATATCCATAGTTGTGAAAACAATTACTTTATTGCAGTAAACCTCTTATCTGTTTGTAGTCGTTCCGTCACATGCTGTCTTACTTTTATCTCTGTGTACACCATTCGCCAGATCGTACATGCAATAATTTTACAAATAAAATAGATAATATATATTTAATGTTCAGCTTTAAATTTTTTTACATACTTCTAAACTAATCAGGTTATTTTGTAATGACTTATTATTGGTTTATCTGAGATTTGTATTCGTATTCTAAGAAGGGCGAGGACACATTTATTTTTAAATGTTTTCGAATAAAATTAATATTAATCGCGGTTGAAAAAAACCTGTGTACTTGAAATTTATCGCTATTAGTCACCTATTTCGAATTTAAAATGCATTGTATATTTTATTAACTTAATACGCAGAACTTTAACAGCTGCGTATTAAGTTAATAAAATATATTAAATGTAATATTGAATACATTAAAAGCCTACGCATTCATCATTTCAAACGGTATAATATCTATTGATTACAATGCATAACATATAATTACATACAATGAGATACGCGTGACAATATTGCACACGCCGACAATCACATCCCGTTATTGTGTCTAGTGTAAACAACTGAACTGGTTCTCTCGTTAGCATATGCTAGACATTAATTTACATTATTATAATAAATACAATATTAAATTGTTATTAAAATGATTGATAGTTATTCTTCAAAATATATATGTTTAGTCATTTCATTTCAAATGTGAAAAAATTTTTCAAAAGAATTTAATGAAATGTCATCCGCGGCTAGTGCCTTGAGGAACACCTGAACCCAATGAATATTCTTAACACTTTTTAATCGAGTATCGGCATTTACAAATATTAATGTTTAGTATTAATGTAAGTGTTATGATAAAACCAAAAATTTTATGTATGTAAACCGAAGAATATTTACTAAAAAAACGCACTAAATATTTAGAAGGAATCAGTAAATACTCATCCAAGGATACACACAGCCAAATTCTTTTGCGATATAAAGATTTGGAATGGACGTATCGCTACGACTTAAAAATTCAATGTGTATATGACATTGAATTGGTATCAGATATGCACATGATAGAAGTAACCGCTTAATCAAAATGATAGATGGATAGGATTATATATATTTACTACAGGATTGTAATTTCGCACAAAAATCTCGCACGGACGACAATCCGTGGGTAACCAGGCTACACTGAGTCCCTTCGATACAAAAAACCAGTTTCGAACGAAACAGAATTATAAGAAAGCTAAAAATAAACTTTCAATGGACGAAACTCTGTCGACTTTACCTGTTTCGCCATTGAAATATCTTTTAGAATGTTAGCATGAATTAATTAACGAGAATTCTGGCAAACTAAATCTAGCTTCTTTATAAAAATAACTAAAAGATGATGTTATTGAATTGTTTAAACCATCCGACCTATTTTAAATCAAAAGCTTTACTTCTTGCGAGTTATTTAGTATCACGGATAATAATCTAGTTAAAGTGAATGAGAACTATTGGAAAAGTTAAGTTAACTGCAGAGTAACAGTTGTATGATAATTATTTATTTTGCAATTTCAGGATTTGGAGTTTACAGTTACACGGTGACAATGCTGAGTGGGTTGATAGTAATTGCGTTTGCGTCCATTGTGTTCAGTACCACATTCATAATCCCCACCAGCGCTTGTGAACTGGCCACCACTAGCGCTCAACAAGGATTAATAGCATCAGGACCTATATTGGGTAATATCTCAAAACTTATTTATAGCTTGCTAATAGAAACACCTACCAATTGCGAAGTTTGCGATGGTTTTGAATCATAAGACAAACCTTTTAATTTTGGAATGACATTTGCGGTGCTCATAAGGTTTAAATCTAATAATGCTGTAAAAGTTGTCAAAAAGACCAAACAAATCTTTTTGACGACTGTTACAATTTCATAGGATTTACACTTTCTGAACACCGCAAATATCATTCCAAAATTAAAAACTCCAGTTTCATTCCGATTCAGGGCTCACGGAGCCGCGACCTGAATCAAGGAAGAAACAGTAGGTAGAAAGATGAGAGTATTGGATGGGTTCAAAATATTAGTATAAGAACAGAGAAAGAGAGAAAAGTAAATTACAAAATACATTGATAAAAAAAAATTATAATCTAAATTAATAGGCACGCATAAAAATACATTACATTTACATTATATGTATGTTTCGAATAGAGATAAATTCCTTAAGATGTATTTTTTCTCTTGATGCTTAAAGAAACAGAAATTTTATTTAGCTATGATTAGATATTACTTTATTTGATCATCATTTTACTAAATTGTGCGATAACCCAAAATCAAGATGGTTTTGATTTTATAAAATATTCATTAGTATAAATCTTTTAAAATTAATGTTACCAGGGGTCATCATTGGTGGTGTGATTTGCGGATACCTTGCCGATAAGTATGGACGACGTCGTATGCTCATGTACGCGCTTATCTCGGCTGCAACCCTCAACGTCCTCTCCAGTATATCCGTCAACTGGGTTATGCTGGTCATTCTTCAGAGTCTGGCGTGCTTCTGGTAAGTTTTTTACTGCTCCCCTTCTTTTATTACGTGATTCGGATTACCTCTCCTGGCAATTATTTAAATTTTTTTGATACAACAAGTTACTTTAACTTAAATACATATCGCTGGATGATCGGAAGTGGACTGTAATTAGAAATTATGATGATCTTTAGCGGTGGCACATGCCCAGCATTGGGTATTCACGAGCTGATAATAATAACAATGATAAAAGTTGTCATGGAGATCATCAAACAGAAAACGTGCGAACATTCACGTATGTTAGACGAGTCAATACACCGGTGAGGATAAAAAATGTAATAAAGATATCGGAACACGTGAGAGGTCAAAATAACTCTAATTAGCCCGATAAGAATAGATCGAGAGAAAACAACAGATATGAAGATGCTCTCAACCTTTCTTCTTAAAAGATTTTCTGCCATCTACTAATTCTAAAATTTTTCTCTCAGTGCCGCTGGTGAATATTCATTAGCCATGACGTTAGCCAGTGAGAGCGTACCGATGTTGAAAAGGAACATGGTGGTGTTACTGGTCACCAGTTTGTTTTTATCAGGATTAGGAATAATGGCAGGTAAATAATCTTTTTGTTATTCTTTATTGTGCAGCTAATTGCTCTTTGTTTTCGATGGATGGTTTTTTATCTAGACACCGTCTAGGATGGTATCTTCGCACTTATCTCTAAGTAGCACTGTACAAACAAAAGATGGATTTACGTTTATATGGCACTATAAGCAATGATATTATCGAGACTTTATCTTATTGCTGCGACGCGTGCAAATAAGCAAAATTCTTTACTAGTCGCTTATTATTTGGGCTTGCCACCAAATTTATTGTCCCACGCGTCTTCGGTTTATAAAAACACCATTTAAATTTTATTCCTAACAAAATCCTTCAATTTAAATAAGCCAACCCTGTTTTTAAACATTTTAAGGTACGTAAGATGGTAAATTCACTAATTTCAATTCAAAACAAAAACGTTTTTTGTCTTCACTAAAAATGAAGTAAGGAATTAGTAAAGTATTCACGAAATTGTAGGTTAGCATGCGCGCCGTATAGACAGACGTCTTATCTTTTCTCTTCCGATATGTCTATACATGTGTTAATACTATTAACAAAGGAAAAAATATTATTATCGCTGCAACAGTAACATTTAATTAATTGGTTTAATATGCAAAGACTTTTTTCATTGTAAGTATTGTTAACACTATCTCTTTTTGCGTAAATAATTAAAAGAATCTTTTACATCATAGAATATTTATTGGTGGTTATATTGATTGGTGTTTTTCTTTTACCAAGTCTTTGATCAAAAAGGGATGTTATAAGAATGAACCAATTTTAAATTGTTTATTGAAGGTATAAAAGAGGTAGCTAATAATGAAAAAAGTGAACTTATCCTTTTAACTTGCTTTTTTCTAGTCATAGTTGTTATATATTTATTTTTCTGTTATTAATGTTAAGTAACGCTTCAAATAATCATTAATGTTTTAGTTATCGCTATGCCAGTCATTCCATTAACATTTTCGATCCACATCTCTGCATTGGGCATTTACTGGAACTCGTGGCGTACGCTGCTTCTCGTCTTTTCGGCACCAAGTATACTGGCTGCTATTGGTCTGATCTTTGTGATGGAGAGTCCTAAATACATATACGTACAAGGCGACGAAATGGGAGCTTTAGACGTTATTAAGAAAATGCATAGACTTAATAACAAGAACGCAAAAGAAGACTTGAATGTAAGATTTTTCTTTCTTATTCATTCTCTTTCTTTCAATTTAATATTGCCGTATTTCATTCTGTAACGGAAAGCCTATATCGTTTATACAACATTTTCCGTAAGTATTATACAGAGACACGATATTCATCTTCCTTAAAACTCCCTGAACAAAAAATATGTCTCTGATGTAGACATAACTAGTATTCATCATATTATTCGTAAATTAAATAAAAACGTGTAAGACGGTATTCTAAAATCATTGCAGATAAACGGTTTGATATTAGACGCACAAGGAGTTGCAGCACCGTCCGCTTCCCAAAACAGAGTCATGCCGCTGTTCCGGATGCCACTGCTGAAGTACACATTTATAGTGACCAGTCTCTTCATGTGCCAACAGTGAGTAATCTTTTCATTAATTATTATTATGAAATAAAAATTTATCGCTCAATTTCTTTCTACTTCTTTTTATATACTACACAACACGAAAACCCAAAAAGAAAGAATTTCATATTAAAATGAATTTGTTATCTTCGCCAGTTTTCACTATGACACCGTTGGATGTAGATGCAAAACAAATTATTGTTTTGTTATAAATATTTATAAATGTTTAGAAACGCAGCGTTCTCCGTCTGGCTGCCGTCAATTGTGAATCAATTCGTCCGCGTGGTGCAGACTGGGCAGGGCATCAACGAGGGCATCTGTGGGATACTACGCGACAGTCGAGACATACCAGTTGACGTAAGCATTGACTACACTATACTTAACACTGCGAAACATTCCCTCTAGTTCTGTTTATCATAATTCCAATGGGAGGATAAATTTATCTTTTTCAAATGCATAGCTAAACCGATTTTAATTTAGATACTTTCTCGTTTCATACAAGACTATCAACATTCCGAGTTTTACTTTTAGACCTATTGTTTCACTGACGATAGTCCATGTTATGTAACGCTTGCTTAGTGAAGATGTAAGATTATGATTAATATTTTTTTTGGTAAGACGTTTCATTTTTGCACTTACTGAAAGTGTAGAAGCCTTGGGAAAAAATTTAGCCCTTTAAGTTGATAAAGTATAAGTAATTTACAAGCTATGTATTATTTTTTCAGCCAGATGTCGCGCCCTGCTCCCTCAACAAAATGTCGCTAGTGTTCATACTGTGTATAGGATTACTCCAGGCATTGTCAAACGTACTTCTTATTATGGTAAGACCTAACACCAAATTATGTACATTTAGGATATGCGTAACGTTACCATCACAGTTTACAAGTGCGGTCAAACTATGGACTGTATAACTCGAAAAAGTGTGGATTCTTTCCTCTGTGCTAGCACAACAGCTTCACCAGTGTAATTTTTTAAATTATGATTTATTTTTATTACCATAATAAACAAAGAAGCCAAGCAATAAAGATAGAAAAAATGCCTCTTATTTTATTATCATTATTTACACATTGTCTATCTTACCTAAGTTTGTCATTGCTATGGTCAGATTCGGATTATCATTAGATGGGACAACTTGCTCGATTTGTCGCTTGATTATATAAAATACATTAATTTGTCAACTATATGTTACTTTTAAAACTCAGGCTGTAAACCGCGTGGGTCGGCGTAATATGGCGATGATAGTGACGGCAGTATGCGGCCTCTCGGGAATCATCACCAACCTGATCCCCAACGCATACGCGAGTGCCGGCTTCTTCATCATCTTCATGGTCGGAATCCTGACCATGGGCCTTTATACCGCTATTGCAGTCGCTCTCTTCCCAACACATTACCGGTAAGTTAACACAATCGAAGTGAAAAAATATTTTACCTAGTTTAAAAACCCCGTCCTGGCCTGCTAAAAAGTAGAACAAAGATAACCTTACCCTGACATAAAACTATACTTAAAAGGCTTCGCAGACGGCAGTGATCCAATTTCTTAATTGATTTCTTAGTGATACGAAGAAAGACGATTCTAAATGATAAATTTAAAAAAAAATTGGTAACAAATTCACATGTCACTTTTCTAGAGCGTTGGCTTTGGCGCTGACAATGACTGGTGGTAGACTTGTGACCTTCGCCTCCATACAGATCCTGAAACTGCTGTTAGAAGTTAATTGCGACGCCGGATTCTATATATTCAACACTATTTTCGCTGGTACGTATACCTAACAAATTCGGTAAATGAAATTGATCCAGACTTGCTACAATCTTGTCATTGAGAAAAACCTTGTCCCGAGGGAATGAAAGGTTTGTTAGATTATCGTTTGTAAAAACCTTTTTAGTAGTCCCCTAAGCAAACGATGAAATACTATAAAATCCATTAACAAACCATAGTTGTGGAATTTTTATTATTTACTTTCTACTACATTAACACTCGCCAGTAACTTTTTTCTGTTAGCTCTATCTATAGAGCTTTTATTGATTCTAATCAACAAATCAACTAGACTAAATCTTCTACAATTCTGTACCCGTCTAACGTTTACTTAAAACATTTTTACAGGTTCTGCTATCATTTTAGCGTTTTTGCCCGATGATAGATTTTTACACGTAAAGCAACAAAAGATGGACGAAGATGAATCGATTAAAATGATAGACGGAAAGTTAAGTTCATAAATTAGCGCAAGTTTGTACATACGTATTATTAAAAAATCGTACTGTAATGCTAGTCTTTTCCTGATCTTTGTTTTTGTTGTACTCCAACACTTATTTTTCAATGTTATCTTGAGTTTTACATTTATGTACAAGTTAATTACGAAAATTGTTGTGATCAGGATTTCATAATTAAAATGTTATGATAATTGGATTATACAGACATATGAGAATAAGATTATTGGAAGTAGTGTAATTAACATCATCAGTTCAATATTAGTCTACTGTTGCCACTCGGCAAAAGACTGGTACTGAAGACCTTCGGGCCAGCAAATCTACGTAGATGTCACACCATTTATATTGAAAGTTTTCTAGATTAGGGTTCTGCGGTCTTAACTTAAGAATATTTTTCCCCTTCGGTAATCGGTTGTTTGTCAAATATGCCAGAATCATTGCCACTGTAGCTTATTTATCCAGTAAGTTATACCAACGACGTTGGTTCTCTGTCGGATCACCTCGTTGCGGATTCGATATTTCAAAGAAGTACAAACGAAAGAATATTGAAACATATTATTTCGAAATAATGCTGCAAATAAACCGTTTACTAATCCAATTGATCGAAAAGAAGCGTGGACACATTTTCTTGACAAACCCGCGTAGAGATATAATACTTATTTTGTATAAAATCATTAGTTATTATACTTTGCTTATTCTTTGTCAATTGCTGTAGTATAACACAAATTGTTTATTGTCTTCTCATATTGCAATAATATTATGAATGTTGTGTATACCTGCAATAAGCACGTGCATAAGTGTTTGTAATTACTTATAATATATTACTGTAACTATTTTAATGCCAGTGCAACTGGAGTGCTTGAAAATGATTAGTGCAATTTTTTGGATTTGTGAACGCTGTCATTGTCGAAAACTAAGTGGCATTATCGTTAAATTTAAGTTATTGTCGACGCTTTACCTTGGCAAGTTTATCAGGCATTCACCGTAGCCTTATCGGTGAAACAAATGATAAGATGCATTTGCATTAATCAGTATTAAAAAGTTGCAAATTTGAAAAAAACTGGGTTTCGTAATTGGCGAAGCCATAATCATTTTGGTGTTAATTAAAATCGAATGTGTTTTAACATCAGTAGGCGGCGAAAATGTTTGTTATCCTGTAGCTAACTTTATATTTTTAATAACGATTTTGAGATCAATTAAATAAATAGGAACCCTACAAAACCGTTCTTTTAATAATCCAAGATCCCAAAAGTATGTGAAATAAGATTTAGCTTTTTATCTTCAAATGTTCTATAACCTAGTCAAAAATCAATGCAATTTATTAAAAGTAAATTTAAAAACGTGGTCCTTTCTTCTTCCTGCCTTCCCTAATCACGTCCAGTGGTTGTGTTCGCGGCCTCGACGATAAATTGTAATCTTTATCAAAACCAATATCAAAAACACAAGTACGATAAAAAATAAAGAAGAACCGTAAAGTATCATGGCATTAAATATCTAACAACGATTGTGTTTAGTGCAACAACAAGTATCTTAGTGGTAAATTTATAAAGTGTAAATAATTCAGTTTTAATATTTAAAAGATGAACAGTGAAAATGAAAAAAATGGAGGTAACTTACCTTTTGAAGAAGCTCTCAATATGGCAGGTAAATTAAAATGATAGAATATTATAGCAATGTATGTATAAAATTATAAAACTAATGAGTCGTTCCATTTGGCGCCCCAATGATGATGAATATTTAAATTTTTTTAAGTTTAGGATTTTAATATGTTAAGAATTGTTCTACGATATAATAATCTTCTTATCTATATAATAAAAATGAATTGCTGTTCGTTAGTCTCGCTAAAACTCGAGAACGGCTGGACCGATTTGGCTAAATGTGGTCTTGAATTATTCGTGGAAGTCCAGGGAAGGTTAATAAGGTGAGAAAATATGGAAAAAGTGCCTGGAATATGGTAAAAACAACAATTTCACTTTTTCCTTAAGGTGACAAGATTTTTAGATAGGCAAAGCTCTGTAGGAAAGAGTAACAACAAAAATTTTCATACAGAATAAAAAAAAACAAAAAATGTTTAATGTATTATACCTGAACATATTTTTTATTTGAGTGAATTCGTTTCAGTAAATTGTTGCCAGTTTTGACTTAAAGTAAATGCAAAATTTTATTCGTAAATTTCTTTTAAGATTAAGGTCGGTGATATACTTTTTGTCATTAATATAAAATATAAAGACTACAAGTATTTTAAGCTTAGTTTAATAAAATTTATTTGTTTATGAAATATTCCTTAATTTTCTATAGCAAGAAGCAGAACAAAAAGTGTATCATCTGAGAGACAAATGCAATGTAACTGGGTAGCAAAAGCAACGTGTTACGCAAAACAATGATCATCATAAATATAAAATTTAACTTAATTCTAAAAGTCGGGACTTTTGAAAAATGTCGCGTGACGCGGGACTAATTGTAAAAAATCGGGACTGTCCCGCTAAAAGCGAGACGTCTGGTCTCCTTACTTTAGATACATATAAACGTCAAATATTTGAAGTTCGTCCCGTCACTTGGAAACCAAATACAATTTAAAAGAATATTTTTGATTTTGACATTTGATATTGACAACCAACAATTTCTGATTGCAACTATAATATTTTACGAGAAAAGGGAGGAACATGGCGGACAAAATGACCACGCAGACATTTTTTTAAGTATTTTTATTCTTTTGTTTTATACGTGTACACGTGACACTGGCTCACGCACAAACCGTGCCCATGCCATTAATTGGGAAGAAGAATATTTTACTTTAGCGGGAATCTGAGCGAAAAGGTGAAACTGTCTCGGTTCATTTTTATTTTTTTGTGCATAATGCGGTTGAATGTATGATGTGAGTGTATCGCGCAGTAATTTAGTGTGTTCGTGTGCAGCGATTGAAGAATTTAAACAGGAACACCGCTGTCCTAAGTTCAGATTGGTTCAAAATAGTAGTTAAGTCTTAACTTTACTTTGTTGGCCTTTTGTGATAGTGACACTATTTACCGCTGAGTGCGCGAGAACTATCCTTACTTTGATTATCTACAATTTATAATACCAAGGAGAAGACGTTCTTTTTTTTTTTTCGAGAGGAAATCCTGCGTAGGATCTCCGTCTGTGCGGGCATCACTAGGACGGAGTATGTCGGATTCTTACCGTCTAAAACCCCACGGTACTCTGTCACCTTGCGGCCGGGGGTGCGGAAAGCTTGCGCATTCGTCGCACCACAGCCGACAAGTCCGACAAGCCCCTTGAAGCGGGCCCCACTGCGGTCAGCTCCAAGGCTCCGGCGTCCCCGGGGGACGCGCAGAGCACGTCACGTTCCGTCTCGGGCCTGCGGGCAATGCGTCGGATTGCCCAAATCCGCCGCTGCAAAGGAGAAGACGTCCTGACTTGAGTCGTCGAAGTCAATCAACGTGTGCATTTAAATATAATAGAAAAACCAAATTCATAACGGGCATTCATTTTGGTTACGAATTATTTTTGTTCTGGTTAAGTTTTGCCCGCATAGTTTAGTTTTTTTATTTATTGATTTTGAGGCGATACGAAGTTTGCCGGGGCAGCTAGTCTATCTATATAATAAAAATGAATTGCTGTTCGTTAGTCTCGCTAAAACTCGAGAACGGCTGGACCGATTTGGCTAAATGTGGTCTTGAATTATTCGTGGAAGTCCAGGGAAGGTTAATAAGGTGAGAAAATATGGAAAAAGTGCCTGGAATATGGTAAAAACAACAATTTCACTTTTTCCTTAAGGTGACAAGATTTTTAGATAGACAAAGCTCTGTAGGAAAGAGTAACAACAAAAATTTTCATACAGAATAAAAAAAACAAAAAATGTTTTATGTATTACACCTGAACATATTTTTTATTTGAGAGAATTTGTTTCAATAAATTGTTGCCATTTTTGACTTAAAGTAAATGCAAAATTTTGTTCGTAAATTTCTTTTAAGATTAACGTCGGTGATATACTTTTGTCATTAATATAAAATATAAAGACTACAAGTATTTTAAGCTTAGTTTAATAAAATTTATTTGTTTATGAAATATTATTTAATTTTCTATAGCAAGAAGCAGAACAAGAAGTGTATCATCTGAGAGACAAATGCATTGTAACTGGGTAGCAAAAGCAACGTGGTACGCAAAACAATGATCATCATAAAAATAAAATTTAACTTAATTCTAAAAGTCGGGACTTTTGAAAAACGTCGCGTGACGCGGGACTAATTGTAAAAAATCGAGACTGTCCCGCTAAAAGCGACATGTCTGGTCTCCTTACTTTAGATACATATAAACGTCAAATATTTGAAGTTCGTCCCGTCACTTGGAAACCAAATACAATTTAAAAGAATATTTTTGATTTTGACATTGGATATTGACAACCAACAATTTCTGATTGCAACTATAATATTTTACGAGAAAAGGGAGGAACATGGCGGACAAAATGACCACGCAGACATTTTTTTAAGTATTTTTATTCTTTTGTTTTATACGTGTACACGTGACACCGGCTCGCGCACAAACCGTGCCCATGCCATTAATTGGGAAGAAGAATATTTTACTTTAGCGGGAATCTGAGCGAAAAGGTGAAACTGTCTCGGTTCATTTTTATTTTTTTGTGCATAATGCGGTTGAATGTATGATGTGAGTGTATCGCGCAGTAATTTAGTGTGTTCGTGTGCAGCGATTGAAGAATTTAAACAGGAACACCGCTGTCCTAAGTTCAGATTGGTTCAAAATAGTAGTTAAGTCTTAACTTTACTTTGTTGGCCTTTTGTGATAGTGACACTATTTACCGCTGAGTGCGCGAGAACTATCCTTACTTTGATTATCTACAATTTATAATACCAAGGAGAAGACGTTCTTTTTTTTTTTTCGAGAGGAAATCCTGCGTAGGATCTCCGTCTGTGCGGGCATCACTAGGACGGAGTATGTCGGATTCTTACCGTCTAAAACCCCACGGTACTCTGTCACCTTGCGGCCGGGGGTGCGGAAAGCTTGCGCATTCGTCGCACCACAGCCGACAAGTCCGACAAGCCCCTTGAAGCGGGCCCCACTGCGGTCAGCTCCAAGGCTCCGGCGTCCCCGGGGGACGCGCAGAGCACGTCACGTTCCGTCTCGGGCCTGCGGGCAATGCGTCGGATTGCCCAAATCCGCCGCTGCAAAGGAGAAGACGTCCTGACTTGAGTCGTCGAAGTCAATCAACGTGTGCATTTAAATATAATAGAAAAACCAAATTCATAACGGGCATTCATTTTGGTTACGAATTATTTTTGTTCTGGTTAAGTTTTGCCCGCATAGTTTAGTTTTTTTATTTATTGATTTTGAGGCGATACGAAGTTTGCCGGGGCAGCTAGTCTATCTATATAATAAAAATGAATTGCTGTTCGTTAGTCTCGCTAAAACTCGAGAACGGCTGGACCGATTTGGCTAAATGTGGTCTTGAATTATTCGTGGAAGTCCAGGGAAGGTTAATAAGGTGAGAAAATATGGAAAAAGTGCCTGGAATATGGTAAAAACAACAATTTCTCTTTTTCATTGAGGTGACCAGATTTTTAGATAGGCAAAGCGGGACAACTCTGAAGGAATAATAATATCGTAATTTTTTTTTAGTTTTAACATAAGTACAGTTTATAAATGTTTTTTTTATAAGTGAATTTGTTGAGTAGATTGTAGTAATTTTGTAAAATATTGTAAAAATCTTCACAAGAATTTGATAAATTAGTTTGATTGACTTGAAATATTTGCAAAATTTTATTCGTATATTACTTTCTAAAATTTCTTTCGAGGTTAAGGTAGGTGATACACGTTTTGTCATCAATATAAAATATGAAGACTACGAGTATTTTAAGCTAAGTTTAAGAAAATTTATGCATTTATGAAATATTTAAATAAATTACTTACTTTATTTTTCTATGGTGAGAAACAGATTTGTAATATTTATTTGTTTAATTATCTTGCTAGCACGCAGTACGGATACAAAGTGTATCATTTGAGAGACAAATACAATGTAACTGGGTAGCAAAAGCAATATGTTACGCAAAACAATGATTTTCATAAATTTAAAATTTTACTTAATTCTAAAAGTCGGGACTTAGAAAAACGTCGCGTGACGCGGGATTAATAGTAAAAAAATCAGGACTGTCCCGCTAAAAGCGAGATGTCTGGTCTCCTTACTTTAGATACATAAAACGTCAAAAATTTGAAGTTCGTCCCGTCATTTAGACACCAAATACAATTTAAAAGAATATTTTTGATTTTGACATTTGATATTGACAACCAACAATTTCTGATGCAACTATAATATTTTACGAACTTTAGCGGGAATCTGGGCGTAAAGGTCGCGTTGTCTCGGTTGAATTTTTTTAGTGCATAATGCAGTTGAATGTTCAATGTGAGTGTAGCATGCAGTAAATTAGTGTGTTCGTGTGCAGCGATTGTAGAATTCAAGCAAGTACACGACTTTCCTAAGTTCAGATTGGTTCAAAATAGTAGTTAAGTCTTAACTTTACTTTTTTGATCTTTTGTGATAGTGACACTATTTACCGCTGAGTGCGCGAGAACTTTCCCTACTTTGATTATCTACAATTTATAACGCCAAAGATAAGATGTCCTGACTTAGGTCAATCAACATGTGCATTTAAATATAATAGAAAAACCAAATTAATAACGGGCATTTTTGTGATTACGAATTATTTTTTTCTGGTTAAATTTTCATCACATTCTTTACTAAAGTTGAAACAGTCTCGAATTATCAATAAGCGTTTTTTTTTTTTATTGATTTTGAAGCGATACGAAGTTTGCCGGGGCAGCTAGTATTATATATAAAAAGCTTTTTTGTTTTTAATGTATAAAAATTAATTTGAATGAAAGTAATAATTTGATAAACGGTCAATATTTAAAATTAAGTTTTTAACGGAGTACTTTTTTTTATTTTTAAATACATTGATTTACGAGCATGGCTTTAAATTTTCAGGTTTTGGTTTTTATAGCTACATAATAACAGCTTTGAGTGGTTTGATCGTCATAGCGTTTGCGTGTACTGTGTTTAGCGCCACATTTATAGTGCCTACAAGTGCGTGTGAGCTGGGCACCTCCAGCGCTCAACAAGGGTTTATTGCATCAATGCCTATTATAGGTATGTTTTAAATTTATTTATTTTGACCAACCAACGAATTATACACCTAAAACAAACTTATAATATACACGTGTTATATACACTTGCATAGGCGTAACACTCTTTTACAGACTAATTCCACATACACAACAATATAAAAAAAGTACAACAAAAATCAAGGTAAAAAATAAAAACCATTAAAAATTAATCAATAAAGCTAAAAATTACATTTTAAATGCTGGATTTAAGACGTAGTTATAGGTCAAAACATTCTTCTTCTTCTTCTTCTTTATGCTTAATGGCCTCTCTTAAAAGAATTTTCCCAACATCAAGTCAGTAGGTCAAAACATTAAAATATTGTGAAATAAATATCTGACATTACATTTAATCAAATGCAATTACATCTATAATCGACAAAAGTAGTGTGTGCTTAATGTAACAAACAAATTTTATTTACATTTTTCGACACTGGTTATGGAAGTTCATGATAATCCGATCAAATAGTGCGTTAAAATAGTAACATGTGTGTAGATTTAGGTTATATAGTAAATTAAAAACATCACGGGTCACAAAAGGCATCCTTTAGGAACGCCTCTTTTTAACAACAATAAAAGAAACTAACAAAAACTGTTATTTTTCTTAATAATTTTTTCGCGGTATTATAAATAAAAATCTTAATCATTTAACTTTGAAAATAATTAACACAAATAGCAGGAAAAAAAATAACAAATTATGTGCAATATTATCAATATCAGATGCTTCAGAATAATTTCGGCAGTTGAATATTTAATTTTATTTAAATAACCTAAAACAATTTGTTTTTCTGTAACATTTCCAACGTTGAATAAATTAATGGAAATTGAATGACTAAATAATCAGGAAGTTTGTGTGGCCTACTTGAATAATTAAAAGTTAAATAAATAAAATTCTGGACATATTTGAAAATGGTATTTAAAACTCCAGAGTTTTTTTACTATTTTAGCTAGATCTGGTAGAACATTGGGATACAATTATTACATCTTAAGGCGCAAACGTGAATAAATTTAGATGATTAATTAGGAATACAATTTTCAGTTTTAACAAAGTACATTGAATGCATGTTGATGAACTTGTGTTTATTAGTTAATAATAAGCTAATAAATATGAACAGGTATCATCATAGGCAGCATTGCTTGTGGATACCTTGCTGACAAGTACGGACGGCGAAGGATACTGTTGTTCGCGCTCCTCTCCGCCGTTAGTTCTAGCTGGCTAGCGAGCATCTCAGTCAATTGGGTCATGCTGGTTATTCTTCAGACTTTGGCATCTGTTTGGTAAGTAATACCATATTACAAATTTCCATTTTTTTACTATACATATAAATATCTTCCTTGAAAATACAATTTCCCATATTTATTGCAGTACTTGGGTCATCGAAACTGTTTATTGAAGTTTTACTAACAAGTTTTATTTTAATTTCATAAAATTCTTCATAAAGCAATAACTTTATTTACTAAACTTGTAGTTAACTGGGCAAGAGCTATGACAAGTTTTTAATTACTCCTTCTAAGTGTCATTACTCAAATTCTTAGTAGTAACACATTCATTCTAAACTCTATGTAATTTATCAAACCTCAAACAAAACTATGAATGTTCATTTCTTCCTCAGTGCAGCTGGTGAATTTTCTTTGGCCATGACATTTGTTAGTGAATGTGTGCCGATGGTCAAACGTAATATGGTTATATTGCTGGTTACTAGCTTATTTCTAACGGCCCAGGGGATAATGGCAAGTAAGTTTAATAAGTTTGAATTTATAATATTACTGTAAATTTCTAATTATTGTCCGGTTTGGACAATAATTTAACAAATGTAACTTTTCAAATACCGTCTAAATGTTTCAGTTATTGCCATTCCGGTGTTACCTCTGACGTTTTCAATTCCACTCCCATTTCTGGGCATTTACTGGAACTCTTGGCGCACGCTAATTATTATATTCTCGTTGCCAAGTATCCTGGCTGCCATTGGACTGCTTTTCGTCACAGAGAGTCCCAAATACATGTTAGTTCAAGGACGAGAGCAGGAAGCTATAGATATTATTAAGACAATTCACAGACTGAACCACGAAAAATCAACACCTAGTTTGGAAGTAAGATTGAATTTATACAAATTATCTTCATCATCACGCCATTATTTATAAAACAAGTTAACTTAAAAATTTTAAAGCAATTGTACAAGTTACACTCATACAAGTATAAAAACTGCGAAAATTTTATTTATTTTCAAGATCCCACCCAAAAATTCCTTCATTATCAGGAATTAACAAACTTCATAATTTATTATAGACAGAGAGAGAGAGAAACATTGATATTTCTAATTCAAAGTATTAATCGTTTTGAGCTATCAACATAAAGTCAATAAACCTCGTTTGTAGGCAGGCACAGGCAATGGCGCCTATTTTATCCGCCAACAAGAATTACACACTTCGAGAAATAACATCTTGTGTTTTACAATGTTAATTGCAATGTGGTGATGTAATTGTTACGATCAAATTGATCAATTTCTCACACGTCTCATCATTTAGCATTAATAAAATTTAAAAACACTCCCAAACAAAACTTTTCAGATACATAGTTTCTTAATAGACACGCAGGAAACTAAAAGGCAGGCGGCTTCGAAGGATCAAATCGCTCCGCTCTTTAAAATGCCATTGCTCAAATACACAATCATAATGTCAGGACTATTCTTATGTCAACAGTGAGTAATCGTATAATAATATTAGAAAAAAAGCCACGTACATATATACTTACAAACATGTCGAGGAACCACCATATCCATTTATTTTACCATGCAGCACGTTATTATTATGTTACAACTTGAAACGTCCTTATCTCGTTATTAATTACATCGACTAAATTACTTAGATAATTGGCACACCATTTTGTATCTAAAGGTAATAAATAGGAAATAGTTAACTTAAAGTATTTGCTAGTATCAAGAGAGTTTGCGAATATAGCAGACCGACCGATTAGAACCTAGGTGTTCAGATACACACGCACCTCAGATTGTAAGGTTATTGCCCCTAATCTGTTGATAACACTGGACCTAAAAATGGTAGTAGATTAGCAGATAAGAATCTGCGAGTATAGACACATGCACACCTCGAACCTTTAGGTTATTGTTACTAATCCCTTTGATAAAATTGGACTTGATAATTATCTAAGTAATAGATACTGTTTTGATGCTATCCAGGCTTGGAGCTTTCACTGTATGGTTGCCATTAATAGCAAACCAGTTCGTACGGGTTGTACAAACTGGTGAAGGCGTAGACAAAGCGGTCTGCGGACTAATCCGCGATGGACAAAATGTGCCACCAAATGTAAGTAATATTCTTAACCTCAAATAACCCTTTTTTGGATTTCCTCTATCCAAAAAAGAGTTGTCTGGGGATTGACCTCAATTTAACATGATGTTAAGTAACGAGATTGTAAATGGTCAAACATGCCCGCCAAAACATCGTTTCACATATGTCGTTCCACTTCTTATAAACGTTGTCCAACCATTTTCATATACATGATGATGATAATTAGTGGTATTGTAGTATATTTAAGGATAACTAATAAGATACATTCCCAGCTTAATTAGGGTTTATTCAGCTAGAATTTAGGTAGACGTATGAACGTCATTTTATTAATCGTAACATGCGTACTTTTATATAGATGGAAAGGAGGTTCACTACATTCTCCCCCGCTTAGTCCTGAAGTTTGTTATTGAACGTAATTTTCCAAATAACGCGGAGCACGACGCTCCCTGGTTGGTCGATGGGAACTTACGAATTGATCGGATGTTGGCGTGCTCGGCCCCGGTTCTGGCTCGACATTTTGAATGATCGGAGGTTGATTTTCTTCCACCTCTCTTACTCCACTTGGCCTCGACAGAGGTTCCGAATATAAATTTGTTGGCAGTTGATTTTCCTCCCGCTCGCTTTCTCCTGTTGGCGCCAACTGTCTGTTTGAAACTATAATTTCTCTGCCACTCTCTAGTCTAACATGAGAGTGGAGCGGATTTACTCCTACTAATTCCACTTCCTCCACCATAGGATCGTACTTACTAATCCGTCTGTTGTTGTTCAGGTAGGCTCTTCCGCCTTCTGTAAGCCAGGTGGGAATTGACTGTCCATTAGAGGATCGCCTGGGGTGGGAGAACATCCTCTCATGCGGCGTACATCCTGTTGGAGTGCATAATAATGAACGTACAGAGTGTAGTGCTTGTGTAAGCATTTCCTCCCAAGCTGTTATGGGCAAATTTTTAGTTTTTAGTGCGAGTTGTATAGATCTCCAAAGTATCCCATTATATCTCTCCGTTTGTCCATTACCTTGCGGGTTATATGGCGTCGTATAACTAGTAGCTATCCCAAGGTTATGTAAAAAGCTTTTTAGTTCCGTTGATAAAAAGCTAGTACCGCGATCGGAGTGGATATAAGCAGGCATGCCAAATATAGCAAATAGTGATGTAAGTTTTGTTTTAATAGTAATCGCACTCATGTCTGGGCAAGGAAAAGCAAATGGGAATCTTGAGAATTCATCGACGATTGTTAAAATGTATTTATTTTTTGACGAGCTAGGTAATGGTCCTTTGAAGTCTATAGAAAGCCTTTCGAACGGTGCAGTTGCTTTAATTAAAGTGCCAGATGATTTCATAAATCTAGGCTTTATCTCTGCACAAATAGGACATGTAGCGATGATTCGTCTAACGTCCTCCACTGAAAACGGTAAACATTTCGTACGAACCCAATGCATCATACGCGTTACCCCTGGATGGCAAAGTTGATTATGCAACTGTCGTAAATTAATTGTCGAAGTCGATGCAATCATGTTGTTAACACGGGAAAGCGTATCTGCTACAACATTCTGTTGCCCAGATCGATATATAATATCAAAATTATAATTGGATAGTTCAAGCCTCCAGCGCTGTATTTTGTCATTTTTAATTTTAGAGTGTTTTCGTTGTTGATCAAACATGAAGGCAACAGATTTTTGATCCGTGATAAGCTTAAAATGTTTTCCAATTAAAAATTGCCTCTATTTACGCAGGCTCTCGACAATAGCAGCAGCTTCCTTTTCTATCGCGGATTGGCCCCTTTCACTAGAGGACAGAGTCCTTGAAAAAAACGCAACTGGTCTTCCTTCCTGTGACAAAGTTGCGGCTAAGGCGTAATCTGAAGCATCTGTTTCTACTGTTAGCGGTATTTTAGAATCTATGACGTATATAGCAGCCTTCGCTATCTCCGATTTTATGGACTTAAATGTCTCTACGGCTTCATTGGATAGGGGATAGCATTCGGTAGCTACAAGAGGCTGTATTTTCGTTGAAAAATTCTCTATCCATCTGGCGTAATGTGCAAACATGCCCAACGCTCTCCGCAGCGATGCCGAATCGATCGGCACCGGAACTTCTAGAAGAGGTCGGAGTCGTTCCGGATCAGGTTTAATCATATTGTTATAAATATTATATCCTAATAAGTTGATCTGTTCTACGGAGAATTCACTTTTTGCCAGGTTTAATGTTAAGTTGTATTTCGCCGCAACCTCTTTGAATCTACGCAATTTGCTGTCGAGATCGGCTTGATTAACACCACAGATTGTTATATCATCTAAATAAGCGTACACACTTTCAAGTTTTTCATTTTTAATAATACTGTTAATTGCTCTTTGAAATGCTGCGACCCCATTTGTCACTCCAAATGGAATTCGTCGAAACTGATACAAGTTCCCACATGCTTCGAAAGCAGTATACTGTTTGTCGTGTTTCATAATTGGAATTTGGTGATAAGCACTTTTTAGGTCGATCTTGCTGAATACTTTATGTTTCGCGACTTTGGCCACAACATCTTCAATTAAAGGAAGGGGGTACGCATCTAACTGAGTAAATCTATTTATTGTCTGCGAATAATCTATCACCATTCTCTTCCTGTGGTGTTCGTTAGACGTTACAAGGACTTGTGCTCTCCACGCGGATTGACTGGGTTCAATTATACCGTCCGATAATAATTTTTGTACTTCTTCTTCAATGTATCTCGCGTCTGCTTCTGTATGTCTTCTGGATTTTATTGCGACAGGTTTCTCCCATGGTAAAAGATTATGGAATAATTTTACTGGCTCAATACTAGCCTGCGGCAATGCACACACTTTTAAAGATGGCTTTTGTCCCCCAAAGTTCATCTCGAGGGCCGAATGCTTACTGAGGATATCGTGACCTAAAATCAAATCGGAGCAAAGACCCTCTATAACCAACAGGTTGACGTTAAATTTGTGACCTTGTAATTCTATCGACACCGGACACAGCTCTTCAATGCGTGAGGTGAGACTAGACTTAGCCATTGTTATCTTCTCGTTACAAGGTACCCTAAGTAAATGATGATGATCGACAAGAGCCTTGTCGATAAAGCTAGCCGTACTGCCAGTGTCGATGAGAGCACGTGCCAGGATACCATTATTTAAAAGGACTCGAACAGTAGCCTTAGTTAAATCATAAGATGCCGCGGATGTGATGCTAGATAAAGCGTTAGAATCACCGTCGTGAACAACTGCAGCATTCCTTTGAGTTTTTTGTTGGCAGACTTTTGCAAAATGTCCTCTTCTTCCACAAGAAACACACGTGCTTCCAGCAGCAGGACAATATCGCCGCGGATGTCTTTTATTCCCACAAAAGAAACAAGTCTGCTGTGGAATTTGACCCGTAGTTGTAATAGCAGCAACAGCTTCTGCTGCAGGACACGGAGTATTAGAATGTGTTGCTATGGAATTAATAGTAGGAAGATTTTCTCGTTTGTAAATTTCGTTGTGGACCTGAGCCAGCTCCAGTGAACGCGCTTGTTCATATGCTTTATCCAACGAGAGACTACAATTCTCTAAGAGTCTTTGTCGGATTGCTGGAGATGAGAGCCCGCTTATGAATGCATCTCGCACATAATCGTCTTCGTTCTGTTCGGCTGTCACCTCCTTAAAGCTGCAATCTTTGGATAATAATTTAAGTACTTGCAGGTATTGATGCACAGATTCGCCCGTTTGTTGGGATCTTTTCATCAATCGATGTCTCGAAAATACTTCGTTTGGAGTTTTGATAAAAAGATTGTTCAATTTTTGTATTGCCGTGTCGTAGCTCGTTATTCCTTTTATATGGGCAAATAATATAGGAGATAAATGGTTTACAAGAAGTTGGTACTTTACTTCAGCGCTTACCGGATTTTCGACCGGCACAATCGCAGAGAGGAAGTTTTCAAAAGTCTGCTTCCAATGCGTCCACTGAGAGGACAGGTCCCCTTCAGAGGAGGGGTCTGCTTCAAACCTTTCTGGTCTTAGATATTTATCCATGCTTTCAAAATCTAGCTGAATAAATTGTAGTATATTTAAGGATAACTAATAAGATACATTCCCAGCTTAATTAGGGTTTATTCAGCTAGAATTTAGGTAGACGTATGAACGTCATTTTATTAATCGTAACATGCGTACTTTTATATAGATGGAAAGGAGGTTCACTACAGGTATTTATATGTATAATGAGTACTTATTTTATGTTTTTTTTAATTATTTACTATAAAAATCACTTATTTTAATTTATGACACTTTTGCAGCCGAACGTAGCGCCGTGTTCTCTGAACACGGTCTCTCTTCTCTTTGTAATGCTTGTGAGTGTTATCCAGTCGATTTCAAACGCGGTGCTTAGTTTGGTAAGAAATTAATCTTTTTAACTTTATGATATTTCATATACCTAGAAACTACAAATTTAGTTCTACAAATGCTTATCTTTTCGCCGCAATTTGAAAAGACTTGATAATTTCTGAATATTTGAAATTTTAAGAATTTTAAAATGATTGAAATATTGATTATAAATTTTTATTAATGAATAATTAAAAGTAAAAAGCTAATGGCAAATTTGGCAAAAAGCCGCTCACTGTTCCCAATAAAATCTAAGAGTTTTCTACGGACTCTAAAAAGTCATGTGTTGTTCGTGTATATGCTATAATTTCAGGTGCTTTTCACGAGTTGTTTTTATTAATGATCACCTTTTTAAATACAGTTCGTTAACCGAGTGGGCCGACGTAATATGACAATTATTCTGACTGTGGTGTGCGGCGTATCAGGTATAGTCACGAACATGGTCCCCAACGCGTACGCCAGCGCGTTCCTCTTCGTCATCTTCATGATCGGAATTTTGACTTTAAGCCTTCACACCGCCATCGCTGTGGTACTGTTCCCCACGCAGCACAGGCAAGTCGTTATTCTTCTTCTTCTTGTCTTGCCTCTTCATGTCTGAAGGTTGGCTACATCTCCGAAAATAGCCGTCATCGAATTCGTTATTACTGCCTGCAAATCTATCTATAGATGTTTGTGAAAAAAAAGTATAAAATTGGTACTTACTAATAAAAAAATTGTATAATAGGTTAAAAATTGAAATCACAATGTTGTAGAGCTTTCGCCGTGGCGTTCACGATGACCAGCGGGAGGCTTGGAAACATCGCATCCATGCAAATACTAAAACTCCTTCTGGACGTCAACTGCGACGTCGGTTTCTATGTGTTCAACTCGATTTTCGCTGGTACGTTACATTGGTTTTGACTTTTATTTCGTTTGACTTTTATTTGTTATTTTGTCTTTGAATTATTTGTTATCATAAAAAAATATGATATGGAAACGTACGTTTAGTCTACGGCAATATATACAGACACAATCAAATCACTGCCTTCACTTAAAATCAGTTTTTTTAAATCCATTATTGTCGAATTTTTATTTATTGTATATGTTTAATAGCTTTGTGAGAAAAGTTACTTTCTTTCTTTCCATGTAGAGATCTGTGTTCGTTAATACAATAATGTAAATATTTTTTATTGTTTTTAGGATCGGCTATATTTTTAGCATTCTTACCTGACGACAGATTTTTACGCAAGCCGCCACAAACAAAAGAAGAGGAGTCGGTCAAAATGTTGGAGCAATGATTCACTTCCAACACTTATATATAATAAATATAGTTAAGCCGGCTGATACCGCATTTAAATAAATCCATAGTCTAAAAATAAGGAGCCGAAACGTTTATTAATTCACTCCAAAGTATATAAAATTCCAGTTTTATATTTAATACTTACAACGTGGATACTTCTCCAAGGTCCAATACAATCACTTATAATAAAACAGTAAGTAATCTACTTACCCATTTGTAGTAACGTGATTAGATAATTACCTTAACAATTGTTTGACATAGTATAAAAACAATCTATTAGAACAATAGATAAAAAATCATTACTGATTGTAGTTCTCTGTTGCTGGAGACCGTCTAAACCGGTACCATCGCAGCTCCTTACTCCTATTTCTACCGCTTAATAGTATAATGCAAATATTACTAAGTAAAGTATCTGATTAGAACAGTGTCGTAACTTGAGAAATTACCAAGGTAACGACTCTTAACATATCACAAAACAACGATCACAATGTGGTGCTGTGTATGTATATAAAATATACACTGTTAACTAGTCGCATAATAGACAGACTACCATAAGGTGAACGTTCCGCGTGTCCTGTCCATTCCTGGAACCAAAAAAAGGCTTTTTTAATTTTATTGGATCAATGGCATCAAATTATGTTTCTGAAGGACTCCTAAGGAACTGCAAAAAAACAAAATAGCTGAAAATAGGTTTAAAATTAAAATGTTAATTACTTAGAGTAAAAAATAGTGTAACGTATTTTATACCTTCACTGTATGTTTTGTAAAAATCAAACACGATAATTATAAATTAACACCATACTTATCTATTATTAAACTTAACTAATAATTTGTTATATCGGTGTAATTTTTTTTCTCTGTGTAGGTATACCTGAAAATATTTGAATACAAACGTTTAAAAGATAGTGGTAGTAAATTAGACATAGACATTTATTTATTAGACAACACACACTCAACATATAAATAAGATCATAAAAGGTAGAACCTTGAGACTTAAAACTAAAGCTAGGTGAGTGATGTGATGACTAAATGGACGCCGACTCGGCGTATGCTGTGCAAGGACTGCTGCACAGCGCTGGTGTTCAGCGGAGTCCAGTTTGGCTAGCGCCCGCAACGTTCAGGAACAATATAAAAAAAAAGATAAATTTCTAAAATAAAATACAAATAATGGATATAAAATAAATTAAATAAAATACAGTAACTATTTTAACATGAACTAAATGTAAAGAGTATATCATACACAAATCAAGACAGTATATATTGATAGTGATAAACATCAAAATCATAAACAAAACGGTTTCCATATTATATATTATACTTAGCTACTAAATACACAGTTTTTATTGTTAATTAATAAAAGTTAAGAAACTGTCTCAATAAACAAAGATAAATTCAAAAAACAAACAACGTTGCTACTACATACGTATTTTTTTTTTTTTCAGTGACAGATCTAATAATTTCGAATATCAAACATTTAATGTTATCTGTGCTTTACATAGATCATAAAATATTACACAATTTGTTATTTGTCATAATAACGTCTTAAATTTCCTTTTTTTAATCGACTCTTGATAAATATACACAAATAATATTGGAAAACATTATTTATTAAAGTAATAGATAACTAATGCCATCTGTTAACAGGACATTAAACTATTATCTATTATTTTTTAAATGTGCTTTTTCCCCTGTCTTAGAGTCTTTATTTAGACAAGATTTACCATTATTAATAATATTTATTTGTGCTTCATCATAAAAACATGAAATTATTAATGATTATAAAAGTTTCATATGTATAAATAATATAAAGAGCATGTTTTATTTATTTCTATTTTCAGTTCTATGTAAAATCTGTTTAATATCATTGTAATTGTATTAAATATATTACAAAAGTTTGAGTGATTTTCGCATGGATTGGTCGGTATTTATTTTAAAACCGATTAGAAAAAGTAGTCGATGTATGGCTGAATTTATACTACACACATCCCGTATTTACCTAACAAATTATAAACGTAAAAAAAGCGTTTAGTCGTTTGAGCTAACTCTTGAATCTGAGGCGTTCCTGTGAAATCTTTGTAGTTTTTATATGAAAGGAGGTTTTCCCTTGACCTGGAGGCGGAATCGTGGAGGGCGGAAAACTTCCGTACCTCTGGGCGGTGGTACCAGGACATCATAAAAGATTTGTAGTTGACGAGTTTTTATACACAACGCATGCGCCACAATATTGATTTTCCTCCACCCCTATCCTATGAGATACCATTGCGATCATATCGCAACGTCAATGGATATGGCATCACAAATTGTTAGAAAATAATAGAATTTTGTACATAAAAAAGAAAGTGTTTAAAGTTAAGAATTCTTGAAAAACTTGAATTCTTAATTTATTAAAAATTGTGTGTTATAAAAATATTTCAACGCGTTAATTGTTGATCATCCCTGTGGTTGAGTTGTGTATCAACTTCCGTATTTTACAATGATTTTTTCCGTATAAAAATGTTAGTATGTACTAAAGTTACTTTGTTTATATACTAAACTGTTAACATGTCATCCACCCACTTTAGTTTTATACTGATAGATTATTTACTAAAAGGCAGAACATCTGTAGCTAAAAATTTTTGAGTGACAGCTCAGAGTTGTAACCTTAAACTTGTGAATTTTTAAAATTGTTTTTCTTCACCGCCAGCTCGACTCGTACGAATACTTTACAAACTGAGCTATCACAACATTCGTTAATGTTAACTAGTTATAATAAGAATATTCATATAATTTTATGCCTTCTCCAATTCTTCCTAACCATGTTCTATTTCTTACGACTTCCTCGTGGTTATGTTGCTCTAGTAATGAAGATAGCTGGACGTGGGGAAACTCGGGGTGATTCGTTTAATGCATATTCCCGCTAATGGGTTTTTTTTTACACAGTACACTCATCACAACTTTTCACGAAGCGGTCCAAATTCTAAATTAATTCAGCAATAGAAGAATTTGTTTGATAAATAAATAATTGATAAAAAATAAATAGAAAACCATTTTTTTTTCAGTTTCTATGTAATAAAACATGTTAATTTAATTGTCAACAGAACTGCTTTCTCTGGTAAGGGTTCACTATCTAATTATATCATTCGCCAAATTGTGAACCCTCTCTGATCTCTACCACTCAGAACGCAAAACGCGTTCCGACACTTTCAAGAATGATGCCAGTTTTAAAATATGGTGGTTTGACACAATTGGATTATAGACTAACGAAAATTACTGCATTTACAGCTGTGCGATGATAGTTCACAATTTATCGACAGTTTGCAATCTCGTGAGTAACATTATTAGCTAACTGTGTTTACAATTATGCAATGACATACTACATACACAGCAAAGTCATTTCATATTCACCGTTACAAACAAATTCGTAATGATGATATTTAAAAAATTATCTTAACGATAACAAAAAAAAGTTTAATGACATTGTTTTTTTTCCGAATTCCTTCAGTCCTTTATCTTCAATTATATGTTCGTGCAATATTAAATAATGATATGTTATTTTTTAAATTACCGCAGGAACTATTCTAACATCAATATAACGTTTTGAAAAAGATCTTATCACATCAGTAGAAATTATATTCTTTTGCTGGACGCTGTCTGTTCTTATTCTACCTGTAGTAGCTGACAGTTGAACGGATTGGAGGACCACAGATATTATGGCGATTCAAGAACAGAAGGATGTATACAAACATCATAAAGCAATTCGTTTCCGTCTCGAATAGATCTGTCCTGGCATAAAATGCTTGTGTCTAATCTCTATAAACTCTGTTCGTGTCTTCGATTAGGAAAAAAACAATTTACTTTTTTAAACAGACGAGTTTATAGATTACGAATTGTTTATGATTTGCCCTAATTTATTATAATATCTGATAGTTCGTATTTTTTGTCAAATCTTAATCTTATAATAACTGTAATCTAACCTTAGATAAAGGAAAACAGCACTCTTTGTTTATTACATTAGTATCGATCGATGTTGCTAATGAACACGGTTCGGATTTGACGCTGATCTAAACGTCGCAGTGTAATAATTTTATTAAAAAAATTAGTAAACATTAAAATGTATAATGGAAAAGTCGAAAATGATGGGAAAATACCATTCGATTCAGCGCTCGATATGGCAGGTATATTACAATTTTTTTAATTAAAATTATATAACAATGTTATAATGAAATTAAATAAAGAAAAGAAAACTTTATACATATACAGTGCTATGGGTTGTTGTATGTTCATAAAAAATTACAATATAATTAAAATAATAATAATCTTCAGACTTATACCGCCATCAAAAAAATTTATGCAAGTAGTTCATTTAAAGAAAAACAAAAAAATGGCGCCTTTAGTTATATCGAATTTCACTTAAACCATGACGGTTTTCTTGGAAATTAAATTCGTGCAAAGAATATAAGCATTTACTGGAGGCAAGTCTCTATTGCCGGAAACAGTATAACTAGCAAAATTACTGAAGTAACGAAACTTAACATGTTCTCTCAATGCGACAAACAAAATATGTTGTAGAGTATATCATCATAAATAATTATAGTCACATCGTGATGAGCGGGAGGGTCACCTACCATGAGCTAAACGTTTAGCTTGTCTCGTAAATTCGACGAAGAAAATAAATGCAAATTCGTTTAGACGTCATAGTCTATGCCTTTAAAGCGCCTGTGACGGTTTTTTACCCTGCTTTTAATATGTTTGACCACTTTGTGAACATTGGATATTTTTTGATTAATAGCAATATAAACTATCCAAAAATTATTAAAAAAAAAACTTACACGCATTTTCCTTATTTCTGTGTCAATATCTACAGAAAAGAACTTAACTTTTTTATGTTTTAAGGGTTTGGTGTCTATAGCTACATGATAACGGCGCTGGTCGGTTTCATGATCATCGCGTACGTTTGCATTGTGTACGGCATCACCATCATCGTACCCGCCAGCGCCTGCGAGCTGGAGACGACCAACGCTCAACAGGGGTACCTTGCAGCTGCACCTATAGTTGGTATGTTTCCATTGTATGTCAAGAGTTTAGATTGCCCACATTTAGGTTAGATTAGAATTAGCCACGATCACCCAAACATTTTTAATCTTCCGCCACATTGACTTTTGTGTGACAAACATGAACATGAAATAGTCATAGTCAAAAAATTCTGAAAGAGCACGCATCATTACCACCAACCCTTTTTTTACATCCATTGTTAATCAAAAATTGTAACCCGTTACTATCGAAGATGATAAAGAAGCGAAAAACTTTAATATCAACAACACATGATATAGTAGATTGTGATACTTTGATGGCGTCGATTGCTAAAGAAACGAAACCTTTGTTGATCAACTTGCCGAAAAATAGATTTTTTACTGCTTTAAATTTGTGTACTTGTCTTCAAAATTCATGAGGAATTTTAATAAAAAAGTCTGTTTGTTCCAATAAATAGGATATGTGATAGTAACAGTGTTTCTTCAGGTGCAGTTCTCGGTGGATTAGTCGGCGGATACCTGGGCGACAAGTTCGGACGCCGTCGGATGTTGTTGATTACGCTTATCGCTTCTTCAACAATCAACGCCATCGCCAGCATCTCAATCAACTGGATAATGCTGTTGATAATGCAGTTTTTGGCTTCATTTTGGTATGCGTATATTTATGTTATAATCCTTTTTAACTGTAAAAAATGGTGATAAGAATACTTTGTTGGCGATTTTTCGTTGATTCAACAATTACTTTCACAACCATAATGTTTTGATGAGTTAATTTTTAACGATTATTTAAATACCTTTTGCGAGGTACTCACAAACAAATTTTTTTTTTATAATATTAACTCATGTGGTATCAGTGTTCTTCAAAAATTTTATTGCTTTTTGTTTTCGATGGACATACTTATATACTACTTTGAATGGTGTTGTAGCTTTAATCGCAATTTTGGTATTATCATTATCATCAACCCGCGGCAGACTAACGCTGGACATAGGTGTCTTCCAAGGAATGTCATTCAATCCGATCGTCGTCTATTCGCATCCAGTTACTGCTATTCTTGCGCTGATCGTCACCCCATCATTTACTTTCCACACATATTAAAATAAGTTTTCATTGATCTACATAAAAAATATATCTTTAACCTTTTATTAATTTTATTCGATTATTTTCAGTGCTGGTGGAATTTATTCGTTAGCCATGACATTGCTTAGTGAGAGTACACCAGTTGGCAAGCGAAATTTGGTGTTATTGTTAGTAACCAGTATATTCCTCCTATCCCAAGGAGTGATGGCAGGTAGGTCAATTTATAAATACAGTTTCATAGAAAAACACACACAAACGCTAAACTTATACAACACTGTCAAATTATAAACATAAACCTAACCCATTGGTTTTAAGATATAATAGTGTTTGTTCAAAGCACGACAAAAATCGGAGTGACATCTTTCGCAAATATCTGCGAAGAAATATAAATAAACTTAAAGCTGAAAAAGTGTTAATGTCTTCAGAAATCGTTGTTACATATGAACCATTAGCCCATCTTACCAAATTCCAATTCAGATTTGTCAGTGGTCTTTTTCGGGATCCAAAATGGCAACTATTGGCGATAATTACCGAAAATAATATAAACAGAATAATAAAGATATAATATTGACACATTGTCAAAGGTAACACTAAAAATTAGAGCCGGGTTTAGCTTTCCTTTGGAACACAACCCATATTAGTCCTTGAACAACTTAGGTGGGATAACATAATCTAATTTGTCTACAAATATCATAACATGAAAAGATAATTTTTTAAAACTAGTTGTTTACGTTTTGGTAAAGAAATAGATTGGTTATTTTTCTACTAAAGTTTATATTTATAAATGTCTGCCAGTCCTTGTGTGATTATGAACTAAACAAAATTTTTATTGTTTTCTTTCGAAATTGCAGTTATTGCCATACCTATTATCCCTTTACCGTTTTCAATCTACTTGCCCGCATTGGGGATATATTGGAACTCCTGGCGTACTCTGCTCGTCGTGTACTCGCTGCCAAATCTACTGGCAGCACTTTGTCTATCCTTCCTTAATGAGAGCCCTAAGTATGTATACACACAAGGACGAGAACAGGAAGCCATAGATATCATTAAGAACATTCACAGGATAAACCGTAGAAAAGCAGCAGCAGAACTAAATGTAAGATTCAATGAATTATACAGAATGTAAAAAAACTTTGATTCACGCAATAACAAATCTATTTTGTGATTCCGTTGCCTTTTATAAGAAAAATATAACAATAAACATACGTACTTACTGTTATAGATCTTTTCTGATGCAGTTAACCTATTTGTTAGTTATTGTTCAAAGTTTTTAATCATTGTTTCCTGTAAAAATATATGCAGATACCTCTTGCTCCTTGAGTACTAAATCAGACCGTGTGGGGAACCAACGACCATGTTATGTTGATACCTCTCCGATCTCTCTGGGAAAAGAAATGTAATAAGTACTCAAATTTTAAATTGGTTAATATTTTGTATACTCCTTACATCGGTTTTAGATAAAAAGTTTGACGTTGGGCGCACATGAACTTAGCGCGCCTGCCTCGGCAAAAGACCAAATAATCCCGCTTTTCAAAATGCCGCTGCTGAAGTACACTATTATAATGACCAGTCTGTTCTTATTTAATCAGTAAGTGATGATTCTTTTATAAACCGATATTTATTTATAATAATGTAAATTACAAAATGAATATAAAGTTTTCATTTTGGAGTGGAATTAGATGATTACGAAAGACATTGTGCCCAAGGTGGAGTACGAGACTTGAAACAGATAAATTTTATAAGGAGTACAATGACTTCAAAACGTTAAATTTGCCCGTCATCAATTATGTAAGTTTATGATTGAATTTCAACCACTGAAAGATTACTAAACAATTAACCAAGATAAAATTGTTTTATTCAAACAGAAGAATTTTCAAAACTTTAATTATTATACAATAATTATATATAATTGTTCAGGGTCCCAGCTTTTGCAGTATGGCTGCCATCAATAGCAAATCAATTCGTGCAAATTATCGAAACGGGAGAAGGTGTCAATAAAAGTCTCTGCAGCGTACTCAGCGACAGTCTGGACACTCCGGTTAATGTAAGCTTCGTATTACTGAATACAATCTAACATAAATTTTAAAAACCTTAAGAAAGAGAGAAATTTTATTTGTTCGATGAATTAAATTATTTCTTAGGTATTGGCGCAAATAAATTTGCCACAAAACAGATCACAAGACACAGTCATAACAGTTCAATGTGATGGAAAGAGAAACAATAAATTATTTTAGACACGAAGCACTGAAAATTTATTATGTGATAAGCTAGGTTTGGGATATCTAAAATAAAAATAAATAATTAAAATTGTTTAAAAGGCAAAATTTTTACCTCTCTTCAACATTTTTTACCTCTGCTAATCTCTGCCACAAAGATGCCTGTTGTCATTAGTACCTTACCATCAGATGAAAACTGTTCTCGTCACTAAAGGTTATTATACATTTTTTTAAACTTAAGGTATAATTTCTTTTCAGCTTGATGTATCGCCATGTTCTCTCAACGTTCTGTCTCTTCTAATTGTGCTGGCGGCCGGCGCTTTGAAATCCCTTGTCAACGCTCTGCTTAGTTTGGTAAGATTATGTCTAAGTCGACTGTGAAAACAAAAGAATACATCCATTAACCTTTTTTTCTTTTGCTCTCTATCGTCTTTTACAATTAGATCGTGGACCGTGTGGGACGTCGTAACTTGGTGATGGTCGTGGTTGTCGTGGCCGGCGTCGCGGGCATCGTGACCAATCTAATCCCCAACGCCTACGCCAGCGCAGCCGTCTTCATAGTGTTCATGATCGGAATTATTGTTATGGGCCTCTACACGGCCATCACTGTTGCACTCTTCCCGACACACCTCAGGTGATATACATTTATAAATAAATATTAGATTTAGATTTTAAACCTTGCACAAAATATTGCAAATCCTATTAGCATAATATCTTGTGATAGTAGTTTGATAACTACGTTCTATTTTAATTCAAGATATGGATCTATCTTCCATTTGCAAAAATAGTATTTATGAGAATGTAAATTTACTACTTTTTCACTATAAATGTATGTTTCAGAGCTTTGGCTGTCGCGGTCGCTATGTCTGGTGGAAGACTGGGAACTTTCTTCTGCGTGCAGATCTTAAACCTGCTATTGGAGTCAAATTGCAACGTCGGATTCTATTTGTTCAGCTCCATTTTTGCATGTATGTATTAATAAATCTAGAATAAGTAAAGTGATTTAAATTATCATTTAATTCAACAAATATTAAATATACATTTTTGATACATTGCGGATGTCAAGCTGTTTTTTAATATTTTCTTTCCTAACAATACTTTTATGATAATTTTGTTTTTTTTTTATTTAATTTGTATGTCTTAGCTTTATAAAAATCTTTTTAATTTTCAGCATCAGCCATTATCGTAGCGTTCCTACCTGATGACAGACGTTTACGAAAAACGTAGCTGAGAAAAGAACAAGGAAACAGGATATGATAGCGAGTTACGAGTAAATGAACTAATTTCACGAAAACCGTTTAATCGAACTTTTTCTAAAATAAAGATTAGTAATAATAAACAGCGTTACCACTAGACGTACTCAGCGTTACAGCTGCTGACACTGGAGTCGGTGTCTCAAAGCTATTTATCCACCACGTTGGCCAAGTGCGGGCTTGTGGATATCGCATCTCCATAACAGCTGTTACATTATAAAATATTCCGGTTGCTTGTGCAAATTATGCGATGACGTACTACATACAGAGCAAAGTCATTAAAAAATACACCATATATTCACCGTTACAAACCAATTCGTATTGATATTTAAAAATAAAAATTGTTAAAGACCACAAAAATGTTTAATGGCATTGTTTTTATTTTTTTTCGATTTCACTAATGTTCTTTGTCTTCGTTAATATGTTTGTGTTTAATAGAAACATCAATTCAAATATAAATGAAATCTGCCATACCTCTCACATTCACACGTCACCAGTCACAGAGCTCTCACTTCGCACACTGCCCAAACACGAACGTTTCGAGACTTACAGTCATCTGTCTTTTATAGTGAAAGGATGTTATGTCATAACCTCCCTTTTTTCATTTTAGTCTTTTAAAAATGTCGATATACCTACTATTTTACTAACAAAATGTTGGTAATCACAATTATATTTCTCAATATCTAACATTTTATAGCAGCAATATTAATTATGAATTATATTACCGCAGGAACGTTTCTAACATCAATACATCATTTTGAAAAAAGCCTTGTCACATCGTTACACCTTATTCTACCTGACGTAGTAGTAGCTGACTTTTGGATGGATTGAAGGACTACAGATATTTTGGCGTATCAAGAAGAGAAGGATGTGCACAAACATCACAAATCAATTCGTTTCCTTTTCGAATAGACTTGTCCTGACATAAAATTCTTGTGTCTAATTCGTATTTCATGACTATTCAGCGCAAAAAATACTTGATCTCAATCTTATAATAACTGTAATCTAACCTTAGATAAAGGAAAACAGCAGATATTGTTTATTACAATAGTATCGATCGCGGTTGATACATGGAAATATATGTTGTCAATGAACACGGTTCAGATTTGACGCTGATCTAAACGTCGCAGTGTTTTTTTTTTATTAAAAATAAGTGAATATTAAAATGTATAATGAAAAAGTCCAAAATGATAGAAAAATACCACTCGATACAGCGCTCGACATGGCAGGTATATTACAATTTTATAATTTAAATATGAACAGAATCAAAAGAGCATGGAAGCTACAACTTTTATCGATAATGCAAAGACACGAGAAGGAGATCCAAGAAAGTAAGTGATACTCCCATCTAGTTATAACAGTGTAGCACTCGTTAGGATGATATATACTTAGTATAGAGAGACATAAGATGTAAAATACGGCATATATTTGATTTTTGTAAACATTACGTTAATATAATAAGCAGTGAATTATTATTTTAAAAATATAACAGCATGATTTTGTTTAATTCTTAGTTATTTATCCTAAATGATCGTATTTGCAAAAATTATCTCTGCACATACAAACATTGCATTGGGAGAATAATCGGTGTCCTTGAATATCTCAAGATTCAACTTTATCCGAAAGTAGCAAATGATAAGCATCAAAAAAAATAAAGTTATCTAATAGGTAAATTTTGGTATTCATTGTAAAATTAAAATAATAATATACTCCAGGTTTATATCGTCATCAAAAAATGTATGCATGTACATAGATCATTTAAAAAAAAACTAGCGCTTCTCGTTATACTAAATTTAACTTAAACCAAGAAGAAGCTGCAAATTACTGTCTTGTGTTAGCTACGGCGATGTAACTAGCAAAACTGTAACTGTATGTAACATGTTCTCTCAATGTTGCAAATAAAACATGCTGTAAAGAGTATATCATCATAAATAATTAACGTCTCATCGTTATGGGCGGGAGGGTCACTAACCATAAGCTAAACGTTAAGCTCGACTCGTAACGTCGACGAGGAAAATAAATGTAAATTCGTTTAGATGTCATAGTCTACGCCTTTAAAGCACCCGAGTCGGTTCTTCACCCTGTTCTTAATATTTTTGACCATTTTTTGAACATTGGATATTTTTTAACTCAACATAAACTATCAAATAATTATTTAAAAAACTACATGCAATTTCCTTACATCTGAATCAAGGTCTAAAGAAAAGAACTCGACTTTTTTATGTTTTAAGGTTTTGGTGTCTATAGCTACATGTTAACGGCACTGGTCGGTTTCATGATAATCGCGTACATTTGCATTGTGTACGGCATCACCGTCATCGTACCCGCCAGTGCCTGCGAGCTGGAGACGACCAACGCTCAACAGGGGTACCTTGCAGCCGCACCTTTAGTTGGTATGTTTACATTGTATGATAACTAGTTTAGATTGCCTACATTTAGGTTAGAATTAGCCACGATCACCCAGATATTTTTAATCTTCCGCTTCGTTGACTTTTGTGGTCCGGCAAACATGAATACGACAGTTAGAAAATTCTGAAGGAGCACGCATAATCACCACCAGCCTTTTTGTCACGTCCATTGTTGTATTGAATAAAAAAGTGTAACCCTGTACTATAGCCAAGATGTTGAAGAAGCGAAAAATATCAACAACACATGATAAAGTAGATTATGATAAGTACTTTGATGGCGATTGCTAAGGACACAGTAACCATGATCAACATTCGTTGACCAACCTGCCGAGATCTAGACTTTTTACTCTTTTATATTCAAACTAAAATTCGTGTACTTGTCTTCTAAATTCATGAGGAATTTTAACAAAAAGTCTGTTTGTTTCAATAAATAGAATATGTGATTGTAACAGTGTTTCAACAGGGGCGGTTCTCGGTGGATTAGTCAGCGGATACCTGGGCGACAAGTTCGGACGGCGAAAGATGTTGTTGATTACGCTTATCGCCTCTTCAACAATCAACGCCATCGCCAGCATCTCAATCAACTGGATAATGCTGTTGATAATGCAGTTTTTGGCTTCTTTTTGGTATGCGTATATTTATGTTATGATCGTTTTTAACAGTTTAAAATGGTGATAAGAATACTTTGTTAGTAATTTTTTGTTTATTCAATAATTTCTTTTAAAACCATACATATATAGTTGTGGTGCGCTTATTTTCCACGACTATTTATATACCTTTTGCTAGGTACTTACAAAAAATATATAATTTTAATACTTAATGGGGTATCAGTGTTCTTGGAAATTTTTATACCTTATAATATTTTTTCCTGGAGGGTGTTGTAGCTATAACCGCAATTTTGTGTTATCATTATCATCAACCCGCGGACTAATGCTAAACATAGGTATCCCCCAAAGAATGTGATTTAACCCGATCTTCGACTATACGCATCCAGTTATTGCTAGTCTTGCGCAGACCGTCTTCCCATCATTTACTTTCCACACATCTCCAAATGAGTTTTCATTGATGTACATAAAAAATATGTCTTTAACCTTTTATTAATTTTAATCGATTATTTTCAGTGCTGGTGGAATTTATTCGTTATCCATGACATTGCTTAGTGAGAGTACACCACTTGGAAAGCGAAATTTGGTGTTATTGTTAGTAACCAGTATATTCCTCCTATCCCAAGGAGTGATTGCAGGTACGTCATTTTATAAATATTCACTGTTTTATTAGATGAACACAGTCAAATTATAAACATGAACCTTACTCAATAATTTTGAGATATAATAGTGATCGTTCAAAGCACTACAGAAAACGGAGTGACATTTTTCACAAATATCTACGATAAAATACAAATAAACGTAAAGCTAAAAAAGTATTAATCACTCCAGAAATCGTTGATAAATATGAATCGACTGCCAATCTTACCAAAACCAGATTTGTCAGTGGGCTATTCTTGGATCCAAAATGCCAACTATTTGTAATAATTACTGATAATAATATAAAACAAAAATTAATAAAATCATAGTTTTGTGACATTGTCAGATGTAGCACTAAAAATCAGAGCCGGGATTAGCTTTCCTTTAGGTCACAGTTTAATATTGTCCTTGAACAACCTAGGTGGGAAAATATATCCTAGGTTGGATATAATATCATAAAAGGAAAAATAATTATTTGAAGCTTGTTTTATACGTGTTTATATCTTGAAATAGAAATGGATTGGTTATTTTTCTGCTAAATTCTAAATTTATCGATGTCTGCCTGTCCTTGTGTGTATTTGTATTAAATAAAAAATTTATTGTTTCGTTTCAAAATTTGCAGTCATTGCCATACCTATTATCCCTTTGTCGTTTTCAATCTACTTGCCCGTATTGGGAATATATTGGAACTCCTGGCGTACTCTGCTCGTCGTGTACTCAATGCCAAATCTACTGGCAGCATTTTGGGTATTTTTCCTTAATGAGAGCCCCAAATATGTATACACACAAGGACGAGAACAGGAAGCGATAGATATTATTAAGAATATTTACAGGATCAATCGTGGAAAAGCAGCAGCAGAATTAAATGTAAGATTCAATTTATTATACAGAATGTAAAAGAACTTTTACACAAGCAATAACATTACAATTTAGTAATTCCACTGACTTTTTTTTAAATTACATTGGGCATACTTTGGTTATTTTTCACAAGTCAACCATTTGATAGGGTTTGTTATAGATCTATTTTGATGCAATCAGCCTATCTGTGAGCTATGGTTCACAATTTTTAATTATTGTTTCCTACAAGAATATATACAGATACCTCTTGACCCTTGAAAACTAAATTAGACCGTGTAGTAAATCCGCGACCATTATTATTCGACCTTTCCCCGATCTATCTGTGAAAATAATAATAAATAAAGTTCCCAAATTTCAAATTGCTTAACGTATTGTGCACTTCTTAGGAGATTACATCTGTTTTAGATAAAAAGTTTGACATTGGGCTCACATGAACTTAGCGGCTCTGCCTCTCCAAAAGACCAAATAGCGCTTTTCAAAATGCCGCTACTCAAGTACACTATTATAATGAGCAGTCTGTACCTATTTAATCAGTGAGTGATGATTTTACATATATTTATATTTATTTATTAATATACATTCCAAATGGAATATACAGTTTTTCTTTCGGAGTTTTTGAAGTGGAATTGGATTATTTCGAAAGACATCATACCCAAGGTGGAGTATGAGACTTGAAACAGATAAATTTTATAAGGAGTACAATGACTTCAAAACGTTAAGTTTACCCGTCATCAATTATGTAAGTTTATAATTGAATTTCGTCCACTGAAAAATTACTGAACAATTAAATATCAAGATAAAATAGTTTTTTTTTCAAACGGGAGGATTTAAAAAACTGTAATTGTTCAGGATCCCAGCTTTTGCAGTATGGCTACCAACAATAGCAAATCAATTCATGCAAATTATCGAAACGGGAGAAGGTGTTAATAAAAGTCTCTGCAGCGTACTCAGCGACAGTCTGGACACTCCGGTTAATGTAAGCTTCGCATTACTGAATACAATCTAATATAAATTTTGAAAACCTTTGTATACTTAGAAAGAGAGAATCTTTGTTTGTTCGATGAATTAAATTGTTTGTGTGGTATTGACGCAAATAAATTCGACGCAAAACAGATCACAAGATACAGTCATTACAGTTCAATGCGGTAGAAAGAGAAAAAAATTGCTTTAGATACAAAGCACTGAAAATTTATTTTTATGATAAGCTGGGTTTGGGATATCTAAAATAATAGTAATAAATTAAAATTGTTTAAAAGGCAAAATTTATGCCTCTCTTCAATATTTTTTATAAGTAACTAGGCAACTCTGCTAATCTTTGCCACAAAGATGCCAAATGAAAACTTTTGTCGTCACAATAAACTATTGTACATTTTTTTAACTTAAGATATAATTTATTTTCAGCTTGATGTAGTGCCATGTTCTCTCAACGTTTTCTCTCTTCTAATTGTACTGGTGCTCGGAGCTTTGACATCCTTCGTCAACGCTCTGCTTAGTTTGGTAAGATTATATTTAAGTAGACTGTGAGAACAAAAACTTTCATCCATTAACCATTTTTACATACCAACGCAAATATTTCTTACGAAGCTGATTCTTTATATTACTTTTTGCTGATTTTACTTCTTTCGGAGACTTTAATTATTTATCTGCCCCGGCAAACTTCGTTTCGCCTCTAAATCAATAAATAAAAAAGCTAAACTATGCGGTCAAAACTTAACCGGAACTAAAGATATTTACTATATTTTAAAAAATTACAACAATCTACTGAAACGAATTCACTCAAATAAAAAATATGTCAAGGAATAAAATATTACACATTTTCTATATAATCCTTCAGAGTTGTTCCACTTTACCCATCTAAAAATCTGGTCACCTTAATCTAAGGGAAAAGCGAAATTGTTGTTTTTGTAATATTCCAAGCATTTTTTTCACCTTTTAAACCTTCCCTGGACTTCCACGAATAATTCAAGACCATATTTAGCCAAATCGGTACAGCCGTTCTCGAGTTTTAGCGAGTCTAACGAACAGCAATTCATTTTTATAATATAGATTTGCTCTTTATCGTCGTAATTAGATCGTGGACCGTGTGGGACGTCGTAACTTGGTGATGGTCGTGGTTGTCGTGGCCGGCGTCGCGGGCATCGTGACCAATCTAATCCCCAACGCCTACGCCAGCGCCGCCTTCTTCATAGTGTTCATGATCGGAATTATTGTTATGGGCCTCTACACGGCCATCACGGTTGCGCTCTTCCCGACACACCTCAGGTATTAGTTACATTTATATATAAATTTTAGATTTGGATTTTAAACCTTTCCCAAAATATTGCAAATCCTTTTAGCATAGTTATCAAACTACTATCATAAGAAGTATCTTATGATAGTAGTTTGATAACTGTTCTATTTTAATTTAAGATGTGAATCTTTCTTCTATTTACAAAGCAAAATATTGATAAGGATGTAAACTCATAATTTTGTTCTTTCTACTTTTTGATCATAATTTCATGTTGCCGTTTTTTTTACTTTAAATACGTTTCAGAGCTTTGGCTGTCGCGGTCGCTATGTCTGGTGGAAGACTGGGAACTTTCTTCTGCGTGCAGATCTTAAACCTGCTATTGGAGTCAAATTGCAACGTCGGATTCTATTTGTTCAGCTCCATTTTTGCATGTATGTAATAATCTCGAGAATAAGTAAAGTGATTTAAATCGTCATTTAATTCTCTTACAAATGTAAAATTTAAATTTTTAATACATTGCAGATTTCAAACTGTTTATTTAACATTTTTTCTTTGTATTGTTCAGCTTTATAAAAATCTCTTTAATTTCCAGCATCAGCCATCATCATAGCATTCCTACCTGATGACAGACGTTTAAAAAAATCGTAGTTGAGAAAAGAACAAGGAAACATAGGATATGATAGAGAGTTACGTGTAAATGAACTAGTTTTACGATAACCGTTTAATCGAACTTTTGATAAAATAAAGATTAGTAATAATAAACAGCATAAAAAACAACCACTCGACGTACTCAGCGTTACAGCAGACACTGGAGTCGGTCTCTCAAAGCTATTTAATTATCCACCACGTTGGCTAAGTGCGGACTTGTGGATATCGCATCTCCATAACAGCTGTTATACCAAAAAATGTTTCGATTGCTTTAAAGGTTTCCCTTTCCTGTATGCCCAAACTTAGTGGAGATGAAATCTACAGTTCTATGGAACGCATAATGGGTACTACCAGATCCACAGACTGAATCATCAATGCTACAAAATTTATTAAACTGTAAAACATAAACATTGTATTTGTTTTCTTCTTCCAAAAAAGTATTAATTAAAAAAAATGGCGCTGAAACTAATTCTTACTTTCTGCGCTTCTTTACCAAATGGTAGTGAAGTTTACTGGTGGTAGGTCTCTGTTGCCGGAGACCGTCTGGATGGGTACCACCGCAGCTCCTATTTTAACCGCCAAATAGTAGTGTGCAAACATTACTGTGTTCCGGTTTGAAGGGCGCTGTAGCTAGTGTAGTTACTGGGGTAACGAGACTTAACACCTTGTGTTTCAAGGCGACGAGCGCAATGTGGTGCAGTGTGTACCATCTTAACTAGCACCACGTTGTCATAGGCAAGGGTATCACTTACCATCAGGTGTACGTTCTGCTCGTCTCGTCGCATAGTAGTATTAAAAAAAAACCAATGAAAACACGTTTATACCAGCTAGATTGCAGAAAAAAACTTTGTTTATGTTTCTTGATACAAGATGGCGCTGAAACTAATTACTTGTACGTCTATTAAATTTGCATCATAAATATTTTCTCCACAGATTTTCATTCGTTCTACTTTTAAAGAAGGTTTTCCTGGGCCCGATAAACTCTGGTGGAGGGCGGAAAACTGTAACATCTGTGGGCGGCTGTACCAGGTTCTCATAAATTTCAAGAGCACTTGATGAATAATTGGCACAAGGCGCATGCGTCTTATCATCGATTTTCCACATCCCCTTCTAGTTTCGCGTAACGAAATTAAACATGGATATGGTATGCGCGTTATAAATTTAATTTCAGACAGTAATTTGTGTCTAAATGGTCTATTTTGCAAGACTTTCTTGGCAGGTAAAACGCAGCTCTTGTTTCTGCCGCCATCTTCAGTGTGCAAACATTACTGTGTGAAGAGAATTGTAACTAGTAAAATTACTGCAATACGAGACTTAACCTGTTTTATCCACATTTATATATGCCACATAGTTATGAGAAGGCGTATCACTCACCATTAGGTAACTTCTCTTTTACCTAAGCGTGAATGTAGTCAAACTGGAAAGTAAAAATAATTCTGCAAAAATTTTTTTCGGATTACCTCCTCCTTTTTTTTCATAACTTTGTTCCTTGTTCTATATGTAGCTACACAGTAGTAGTAAATATGTTGCCCTAGTAATTCCGTAGCAATGCAAACTTGCCTGAAAGATCCATAGAGGTTTCTTCAAAATTTTTTTTTTTTAAAAATAACCTCTTTTCATGACGGAAGTTGTTCTCGCAAATTACATTGTTGTTAATCACCTATCTTCACAATAAGCTAATTTAATTAAACCATACGTGATGAAGATAAGCTAAAAAAAACTAGACTTCAATTATTAACTGGCAATGAGGCTGTAGATAGTAAAAATCTTTATCTCAAAACGCGAAATAAAAAAAAAAAGAAACTGTTAAAAATTATTTATTAAACCAAAACTTAAAATTAAAAAAAAAACAATTTTGATTGAATTATAAAAATTAAACATTGTGACGTCGTTGTTGCTAGGAGACGGTGACGTGTCCGCCATTTTCGCTAAAATCACCAGGAGCGCAGAAAGTGTAAAGGGATCGTCTCGGTAGGAGTGGAAGCAAAAATCCAATGAAAGAGACACGATCAAATTCATTCTCTTTTTCATTTAACCTTAACCGACGTATGATAATAATATAAAAAATTTAATTAAACCAAAATTGTATTATAATAAACAAAACAATTATTTTTCTACGAAGTGACGTTTTACATTTATTTTAACCACAGATTAATTATGAACGAAAATATGTTAAGTGTGAAAAGACGAGGTAAAACTATAAAAAAATAAATAAAATTCTGGGTTATATGTGCAGGGCACTTATGTATTTTAACGTGACAACGTCTATTAATTATATCACAAAAAATTTTGATAATAAATTTTATTATTCTTGTTTGACATGTTTATCGGGTTACAAATCAAGTTATACTAACTCTCAATTATATTTGTTAGGGATTTTATTTCTAATTATTATTGAGCAATAGAATACATCTTTTACTTTCAACCAATTCGGGCAAACGCATACCGACTTAGCGGTCGGCGTAAGCCACGCCCACTTATGTGCGGGACATTTCTCAGCACGCGCGTCCTATCTTATACCAATTTAATAGACGTTGTCACGTCAAAAACAATTACAGAAATTACATATGCTATTACCGTCTATTTATCCTTGACATTGTAAAATGGAATCACGTTCAAGTATTATCAAAAGGTAAGTAGTTGATAAAACAATCTTTAACTCACATCGGAGAATCCGCGCACGTCATGTTTTAGTATTGGAATAAATCTTGGAAACCACGATCTAGGTTTTCCCGCATTCCTGTAGAAATCATTACGTATTTTCATATAAAGAAAGCCGTGATGATAATTCATTAGTAGCTCCGATGATTTTATGAACTAAGAATTCTATCTCTTTGACTAAGTATTGAGAATCTTTATTAAATCAATATCTAAATTTATTTAAATATAAACTCATCCATTTTACACCGGCGAAATGTTATTAAAGTGAATGTGTTCTTAGATCTATTAAATCTGGTAAGATATTTCATTAAAGTTTTTACTGTATTTAATAATAGACAAAATATTTTAGTTATTCAAAACAGAAAATGTAAGAAATAATTTGTATATTATGAAGTATATTAAAGTTGTAAACAGACAAAGTGTGACTGTTTAACGTGTTCAGTCATAAACATCAACTACTAACAGAGCATTAAGCGATCACATTTAAGAGTTTAACATTTTAACGAAATATATTACATTTTTAGAAAGCGTCATAAACTAAGAATTTAAAGAGATTTTTCTTGGTCTCCGGCACAGGAAGACGCCATCGTCTCCTGTCTCCTGCTTGGAGTTTGTAGGTAGTTCTCTATGGCGTCTTTCAAACACTGTCTAGTCATGTCGACAGGTCTATCAGGGATCCTAGGTCCGGTTTGTTGACATTACATTCATCTCCCATCCATCATCCATATAAAACTTTATCTTCTCCCTAGTATACAGTAGCTTTATCAGCATCTCAATTTATCTATAGTTTAAATCAGATTAACGGTTTTCGGAAAAACATAAAAACAATTAGACAGTTTCTTTAAGCAGATTACCCTCACTTACCCTGGCCTTCCACCAGAGGAACAATGTTCAGCATTGGACGACAATAAACTGAAATTATGATGACGTAACAAAAGCCTATGTGTCATATGGTCAAAATAATTAATTGCGACAATAATTATTTCACTTACTTTCAAGTTTCTGATAGTTTAATCTATGCACTTGTTGTTCATAACACTTTTGTCATTCAAACAACAATCGATACGTTTCAATTGGAGAATCTTACTATTCATTTATTATGTACGAATATATATATAAGAGTTTATTGTTGAACACATTCGTCAGTCACGTTGTGTCTGTTTATAAGTTTGTACGCGTTTACTATTTATAATTTTAACGTTGAACCTAAATGTAAAAATGATTACAGAAAATATCAGAAATGGTTCCAGCGCCGTTGTAGGTAAACGTGGCTACGATGACGCTTTGAATTTAACTGGTAACGTTTTAATTATTTTTGTTTATTTGAAGCCGTGGAGAGGCGCGAGTTCGATCCCTACTAAGCTTGAACATCTGAAAATGAAAACATAGTGACGAACGGACATGTTACTTTTGACATCGCGGTGAAATAATAGCTTAGCTCTCTTCTTTAGAGACTAGGCTATGTCTAATGCGACCATTAAAAAGGCTGCAATCTTCTTATTTATTGTTTACTTTTTTTGTAGATCTTTGTATCTCCGAACACTCTCTTGGATACCACCAAAATTGTTAAGAACCACGTCAACTCATCATTTTTCTAATACACTCCCGGACACATCTATCGGCCCACCTAGTGTTTAAAAGTTTTAACGGTGCCTAGCTAAAAATAAATGTTAGGTGGAGCAATAAGTTTTAATGCAGTTTTAAAGCTGATTTTTTGGTCAACCTTTATGTATGTTTTATTTTTAATTTTGAATTCAGGATTATGAAAAAAAAAAACGAAAATTCGAGTCTGTTCATTGTTTTCAACGACCCCAGGAACGGAGAAAACTTTTTTATTTCGCACAAATTGGTTTTTTTTTTTTGATGTTTCCGATTATCGGTTCCATAAAAAGGCAAATCTAAACTTAGAGTCAGTTTTGACCAAAAAATATGGATACTCTGCCTGAAATTGTCTCCCAAGCTGTAAAACTTCTGCCGGCCAAATCAATTCGAAATTACAAAAAAAAAAATACATAGGGGTTGATCAATAAATCTGCTTCAAAACTGCATTAAAACTTATTGCTCCACCTAACATTTATTTCTAACTTAGACACCGTCGAAACTTTAAACACTAGGTGATGGGCCGATAGATGTGTCCGGGAGTATATTTGGAAGCGACGGGCGTTGTTCGTGTATATTCCTTTAAATTATTAAGTTGTTAAAAGTGACCTGATCAAATTGTTTTTTTAGAACATAACTGTAATACTCTTTTTAATACTATTGTTATGCATTACATACTTAGCTATCATTCAAAGTTCCGATAAAGAGACAAATAATAATTTGTTTCTCAGTATTACTATCGTTTAAACATTCGTATGAATCAAAAGAAAGGTTTTTGTGTTTATATCACAAGAAGACATTTTGTTTTGAAAGATATTTTCATTCGTTTTACTTTACCTGAACCAATTTCTTTCAAATAATAATATTTATGTTAATAATATTTTAAAATAATAACATTCAGTTACAAATTACATTTAGTTACTAAAAAATGGCGTTACCGATAAGTGAACTATTTTGTTATATTTTTGTTTTGTTCAATTGATTTCTTGTTATTCAATTTATAAAACTTTTATTAATATTTAATTGGTACTTACTGTGATTTGATTACACAAAATATCAATTGCCGTAGCTGATGCACGATATTTTCTAGATTCAAACCCAATAAAGTTCAAAGTAATACTACGTAGTATTTTGTAACAGAATGCGAGGAACATTGTTAAGATGGGAGGGAACCGCTGGATGAAACTGGCGTTGGACCAGAAACGGAAGAAATCGATTGGAGTCTAATGTTCAACAGTAGACAACGATAGGATGAAATGATGACGATGATATTAACATAAGATTGGTAACATCCCACACCAATAAGATTTACAGCAATACTAGTATACGTTAAAATCACATCGCGCTCCTCGCTATGCGAATTTATATTGTTCGTCTATTTACGGCGATAATAAATACATAATATTTTCATGCAGTTTACTGTAATAAAGTATAAGCACTATATATCGGAACTGTCTGCCCGTAGAATCTATCTAAGATCTATCATCCGTCAGCTTAGCACAAATGAATTACTAAAATATCTAACGTTATCACCAGGAATCGGAGTTTACAATTACAAGATGTTGGCATATTGCAATCTGCTGATCCTCTCGATGTACCTCGACATCTTCGGCTTCTCCGTGACTCTGCCGGCGGTCGCATGCGACATGGGCCTCACCATCACGCAGCAGGGTCTACTGTCCGCCGTACCTTTGATAGGTAAGCTCTACAGTGACCTGCTTTTAGACATTCAAAATAGCCAATAAATTATCCACTTTGTGATCTATAGTATAATTATATAATAATGAATGAATTTAGTGTAAATATTCTCTTAATTATTAAACGTATTTTTAAGTTAATCGTATATTTTAATTGTTTTCATTCTTTTTTTTTTTCTCTTTATTAATTTTGGGACTTTTAATAAAATCATGCCAGTCCCTTCATACCATAACATAATTACACACATTCATCTACATTACAACCATACAAATTTCTATATACTTTTAAGAATAAACATGAACAATGCTCTGGCCCTCTCCGTTGTTTTCATTCTTTATGAGAAAGAATGAGATGCGAATAGCGTTCCGTTTGCAGGTATAATGATATCGTCTTACGCGTGGGGTCTCTGCGCCGACATCCTGGGGAGACGACGAGCTCTTCTCCTGGCCATGCCCGTTGCTGCTCTGCTGAGCCTCGCTGCGACCATGGCACCAACTTACGCCTCTTTAGCCGTTCTAAAGTTTCTTTCAGCAAGTTTGTGAGTATTATTCCAGATTTCTTAATTCCAATAATCATTTAAGTGGAGTAGTTTTCTAACCAGAAAGCCGACATGTTATGATGTAATTTTTTATTATTTATTGTACACACAAAAAGACGAAATCTAAGTATATAGGTAAGAGAAAAGTAAATAGGCGAGCTTAACCCTAAAAGAGTTTTCTTCCAGCTGACTTGTGAAGAAAGTAAATCAATGAAAAGTATAAAGCAGGTAGGTTAATACGTCATTTTAAATATTTTATAGTTTTTGTTATAGAGATAAATATATTCTTATACTGCATTAGTTTCTTATAACACGAGGCAACGATAACTAACATTGTACATCTCATGGCTATGAGCTAAAAATATGTTTCGTGTAAAATTTATCTACAAGCTTCCATCTCATAACGATGGGCAAAACTATAGCTTATAGCTTTATCTATACAAATAAATAAAATTGGAGTGTTTGTTATAATAAAACAACGTTTTGTTTGTCAATTTTTATCTATCGTGTCCGTTTGTTCTGGCTAATAACTAAAATGGCTGAACCGATTTCGACGAGACTTTCACTGACAGATAGCTGATGTTACAAGAAGTAACTTAGGCTACTTTTATTTTACGAAATAAAGAAAATGATGTCACGGAAAAAAATTAAATAACATTCGTTTCAAATAGGAAAGTTGTATACACACATTATATATTTTATCTATATTTCTTTTACTTAAATACCACGCAGACGATTCGCGGGTATCAGATAGTAGTCAATAAACAAAATAGTGTTTTCACATTCTGGTCATCAGTTCTTCATCGGCTAACGCGGCAGCATTTGTGCTGCTGGGGGAGACAACTCCTCAACGATATCGAAGCCGGTACTTGTTCCTTATGGCCAGTGCGACCATGTTCGTTCAATTTGTCATATGCGGTAAGACATTTTTAAAGTTTCAACGAAATTATCGACATTATCTATCACGATCTGTTCAACACAAGAGGTTGTTTAATTTTATGCCAAAAGCTTTGCTACTCAGCACTTGTTCGTAGTTATTAATATATTCCGATAAAAACAGGACGCTGTAGTTCATGCAGTAACTGTACTAAGGAATCCCGTTATCATGAAAAAGAATAACCTGAGTTTGTTTTTAAAGCATAATAAAAATATAAGAATTAAAGTGCTTATGAAAGCGAAAACAAAATTACGTTAAACGTTAAAAAAATGATTGAAACTAAAACACTGAAAAAGAGAATAGAAAACAGACTTTAAGCAAAATTCTTATTTTCTTTTTATAACAGTTGTGGCGCTGCCTGTCTTCCAACTCTCCTTCGACTATTACCTCTCGTGGATATCCTTGCATTACCGTCCCTGGAGGCTTCTCATGCAGATCATCAGTCTGCCGGGCATAGTCGGTGTAGTAGGCATGCTATTCTTGCATGAAAGTCCCAAGTACCTGCTCAGCAGTGGAAGAGACGAAGCCGCTCTTTACACACTGAAAAAAATTCACGCTTCAAATAATTTAAAAGGAGACTATCCAGTAAGTAATTTTCAATACTAATACAAAATCTCTTATACTATTTATCAATTCAAACATTTTCTATATTATATAAAACTGGATTATATTTATATAACAATTTAATGGCGATAGTTTTGACCCTAAGTTCATACGATGTTAATCGACAATAAGACCGTAGATTATGAAACTTCTTTATTTTCTTCTATACAACAGGTGACGTCGATCTTTCTAGAAGAAACATCCGTCTACGTCCAACCTGACACGTCACTACTCTGCAAGATTTGGAACCAAACGGCACCATTGTTCAAACCACCACTGCTCAAGAATTCTCTTAAACTCTACTATTTGCTGTTGAGTGCATACATGACGTGAGTATATTTACTCTATAAAATCTTGGCGAAGAGCTCATTGCTTTAAAAGTTATAAGGTAATTTTCTAAACTGGTAATGAATACTTGTGAATAATGAACACATACATAAATGATGAGCAAGCCATGATAACGATTCCATCCCAACTAAGCTTAAACTTCCGTTAAAGTAATATACGTACATGAAGAGTGCCACTGGCATTGATTTCGCCCTTTTTAATAACTACTAGGTTATAATAACTAAACATAACGTTTTAAACTCAATGCAAAAACTCCTGTAAACAGGTCGACGGGATATACGATGTGGGTCCCTACCATGACAAATGCTTACTTCAGCGGGGAAGATAACGCTGGCAAAACGTTCTGCGAAGTTGCCAGCACAGCATCCTCCAAGAACGAGGTGAGTCCATATCCAAAACGGAGGAGCTACGACTAACTTCTATTGGGACAATGAGTCGATAGTGATGAACGACTGTGATACCCTAATTGCCAGTTAACTTGTAACTTGTTAAAAGATATATATAAATAACTAAAAAACAGACATTATCACCGTCCTCTTATAAATTCTCAAAAACTAGAGCATTTACACAATTTATTGGAAAAATTTAAATTAACTAAAGTGTAATTGTTATGAAAACTTATTTGCCATCAACTTACTGCATTTGCGATTTATAAACAAAATTAATGTAACCTTCGCGCTTATAAACTTTTTAAATGTTTTTTTTTTTTAATATTTGACAATGAGAGAAGTATAAAATTCACCAGCTGATAATTAACACATTGTTATGTAACAATGAAACTTAACATCTTGCGACTTAAGTTGACCTGCGTAATTTAATGCACTTTACTTGTCGAGAGCAATAGAAACCTTTCACCGATATACAGAACGAAATAACCTTAACATTATATATAATAACGCTGACACTTACTTTATTTTTCAGACGATTACAGACTGTAACAGTGTAGTCCAGCCGCTGACATTGTATGCTGTAGCATGCTACTCCGCGGTGTCGGGGAGCCTTAACACTATTCTCTCTTTCGTAGTCGGTTCAGTTGGAAAAAAGAGGATCACACTTATCGTATTCACTGTATCCGTGTTATGCGGTTTGGCACTAATCTTTGTAAAAGTCCCCCTCCTCAGTATTGCTCTGTTTTATTTTTTCAACTACGTATCCCTCATTTTGGGCACCGTCAACACTTACTTGGTGGAATTGAATCCTACTTATTTGAGGTTAGTATTTTTTTTTTTGCATTTCGACAAACGCACACTTTTTTTAAAACACAATTTTTTTTTAACGATTTCTGGGTTATATATTAGGATTGTAATTGTATTTGCGCAAGTATTTAATATACGCTTAAAACTTGCGTCAGTTATTTACTAAGACTATCTGCTGATAACCAAAAAATTTTATGGTAATACATAATATCATCAAAGCAATAAAATATATATTTTTTGTGACAGAGGAATGGCGACTTGTCTATCAGTGGTGGTTGCCCGTGGTTTTGGGTTCATAAGTGTACAGCTGATTGGCAGCCTTCTGGCAGACCATTGCACACCTATGATAAGCGGTTACGTCGTCCTAGTTATGAGTAAGTATCTGTTTCAGACGTCCGTTAGTTATTTAAATATCCTTTCTAAGAATTAATACAATGAAAATATACATTAGTTAATTACTAGGCGAAGATTAACCAATTTTTATCCTTTAAACTGTAATTATCTTATGATTGCTTTCTAAACTAAAATATTCATTAATTGTGAAAACAAAATACTTTGATGCACGTAAATATATGAATCAATTATTATTAAACTATGTGTGTATTGTTGTTATTTTATTTTTAAAAGTTGTAATAGCTTTATATGTATTAAAATATTATAATATTTTATTTAAGGTGGATTAGTGGTGACATTCTTCTTACCAACAAACACGGAAACTAACAAAGTTAGAAAAAACGATGAAGGAAAGAAACACATTGAATCTGTAAATAATTCTAGTTAGAATTTTTTATTAAAATGCAACAAATACATACATCTCAATGAATCTATATAATAAAAATTAATTGCTGTTCGTTAGTCTCGCTAAAACTCGATAACGGCTGGACCGTTTTGGCTAAATGTGGTCTTGAATTATTCGTGGAAGTCCAGGGAAGGTGTAAAAGGTGAGAAAACATGGAAAAAGTGCCCGGCATATGGTAAAAACGACAATTTATCTTTTCCATTAAGGTGACCAGATTTTTAGATAGGCAAAGCGGGACAACTTTGAAGGAGTAATAATAACGTAACATTTTTTTAGTTCCAACATAAGTATAATTTATTTATATAAAAATGTATAATATTTTATTCCTTGACATATTTCTATCTAAATTTCTTTTAGGGCTTAACCCTAAAAGAAATTCAGATAGAAGTCGGTGACATACTTTTTGTCATTAATGGAAAATGGAAAATGGAAAATGGAAAATGGAAAATGGAAAATGGAAAATGGAAAATGGAAAATGGAAAATGGAAAATGGAAAATGGAAAATGGAAAATGGAAAATGGAAAATGGAAAATGGAAAATGGAAAATGGAAAATGGAAAATGGAAAATGGAAAATGGAAAATGGAAAATGGAAAATGGAAAATGGAAAATGGAAAATGGAAAATGGAAAATGGAAAATGGAAAATGGAAAATGGAAAATGGAAAATGGAAAATGGAAAATGGAAAATGGAAAATGGAAAATGGAAAATGGAAAATGGAAAATGGAAAATGGAAAATGGAAAATGAAAATGGAAAATGGAAAATGGAAAATGGAAAATGGAAAATGGAAAATGGAAAATGGAAAATGGAAAATGGAAAATGGAAAATGGAAAATGGAAAATGGAAAATGAAAATGGAAAATGGAAAATGGAAAATGGAAAATGGAAAATGGAAAATGGAAAATGGAAAATGAAAATGGAAAATGGAAAATGGAAAATGGAAAATGGAAAATGGAAAATGGAAAATGGAAAATGGAAAATGGAAAATGGAAAATGGAAAATGAAAATGGAAAATGGAAAATGGAAAATGGAAAATGGAAAATGGAAAATGGAAAATGGAAAATGGAAAATGGAAAATGGAAAATGAAAATGGAAAATGGAAAATGAAAATGGAAAATGGAAAATGGAAAATGGAAAATGGAAAATGGAAAATGGAAAATGGAAAATGGAAAATGGAAAATGGAAAATGGAAAATGGAAAATGGAAAATGGAAAATGGAAAATGGAAAATGGAAAATGGAAAATGGAAAATGGAAAATGGAAAATGGAAAATGGAAAATGGAAAATGGAAAATGGAAAATGGAAAATGGAAAATGGAAAATGGAAAATGGAAAATGGAAAATGGAAAATGGAAAATGGAAAATGGAAAATGGAAAATGGAAAATGGAAAATGGAAAATGGAAAATGAAAATGGAAAATGGAAAATGGAAAATGGAAAATGGAAAATGGAAAATGGAAAATGGAAAATGGAAAATGAAAATGGAAAATGGAAAATGGAAAATGGAAAATGAAAATGGAAAATGGAAAATGGAAAATGGAAAATGGAAAATGGAAAATGGAAAATGGAAAATGGAAAATGGAAAATGGAAAATGGAAAATGGAAAATGGAAAATGGAAAATGGAAAATGGAAAATGGAAAATGGAAAATGGAAAATGGAAAATGGAAAATGGAAAATGGAAAATGGAAAATGGAAAATGGAAAATGGAAAATGGAAAATGGAAAATGGAAAATGGAAAATGGAAAATGGAAAATGGAAAATGGAAAATGGAAAATGGAAAATGAAAATGGAAAATGGAAAATGGAAAATGGAAAATGGAAAATGGAAAATGAAAATGGAAAATGGAAAATGGAAAATGGAAAATGGAAAATGGAAAATGGAAAATGGAAAATGGAAAATGGAAAATGGAAAATGGAAAATGGAAAATGGAAAATGGAAAATGGAAAATGGAAAATGGAAAATGGAAAATGAAAATGGAAAATGGAAAATGGAAAATGGAAAATGGAAAATGGAAAATGGAAAATGGAAAATGGAAAATGGAAAATGGAAAATGGAAAATGGAAAATGGAAAATGGAAAATGGAAAATGGAAAATGGAAAATGGAAAATGGAAAATGGAAAATGGAAAATGGAAAATGGAAAATGGAAAATGGAAAATGGAAAATGGAAAATGGAAAATGGAAAATGGAAAATGGAAAATGGAAAATGGAAAATGGAAAATGGAAAATGGAAAATGGAAAATGGAAAATGGAAAATTGAAAATGGAAAATGGAAACTGGAAAATGGAAACTGGAAAATGGAAAATTGAAAATGGAAAATTGAAAATGGAAAATTGAAAATGGAAAATGGAAACTGGAAAATGGAAACTGGAAAATGGAAAATTGAAAATGGAAAATGGAAACTGGAAAATGGAAAATTGGAAAATGGAAAAGGGAAAAGGGAAAAGGAAAAGGGAGGAACATGGCGGACGAATTGACCACGCAGACAATTTTTTGAGGATTTTTATTCTTTTATTTTATTCGTCTACACGTGACACTGGCCCACGCACAAACCGTGCTCATGCCATCAATTGGGAAGAAGAAGAACATTTTACGAACTTAAGCGGGAATTTGGGCGTGAAGATTTAAAGTCTCTCTCTAGTAAAAAAGAAGGAAGAATTGAGAATTGAGAATTGGGAACTGGGAATTGGGAATTGGGAATTGGGAAATGGGAAATGGAAAATGGAAAATGGAAAATGGGAAATGGAAAATGGAAAATGGAAAATGGAAAATGGAAAATGGAAAATGGAAAATGGAAAATGGAAAATGGAAAATGGAAAATGGAAAATGGAAAATGAAAATGGAAAATGGAAAATGGAAAATGGAAAATGGAAAATGGAAAATGGAAAATGGAAAATGGAAAATGGAAAATGGAAAATGGAAAATGGAAAATGGAAAATGGAAAATGGAAAATGGAAAATGGAAAATGGAAAATGGAAAATGGAAAATGGAAAATGGAAAATGAAAATGGAAAATGGAAAAGGAAAATGGAAAATGGAAAATGGAAAATGGAAAATGGAAAATGGAAAATGAAAATGGAAAATGGAAAATGGAAAATGGAAAATGGAAAATGGAAAATGGAAAATGGAAAATGGAAAATGAAAATGGAAAATGGAAAATGGAAAATGGAAAATGGAAAATGGAAAATGAAAATGGAAAATGGAAAATGGAAAATGGAAAATGGAAAATGGAAAATGGAAAATGGAAAATGGAAAATGGGAAATGGGAAATGGGAAATGGGAAATGGGAAATGGAAAATGGAAAATGGAAAAGGAAAATGGAAAATGGAAAATGGAAAATGGAAAATGGAAAAGGAAAATGGAAAATGGAAAATGGAAAATGGAAAATGGAAAATGGAAAATGGAAAATGAAAATGAAAATGGAAAATGGAAAATGGAAAATGGAAAATGGAAAATGGAAAATGGAAAATGGAAAATGGAAAATGGAAAATGGAAAATGGAAAATGGAAAATGGAAAATGGAAAATGGAAAATGGAAAATGGAAAATGGAAAATGGAAAATGGGAAATGGGAAATGGGAAATGGGAAATGGGAAATGGGAAATGGGAAATGGAAAATGGAAAATGGGAAATGGGAAATGGAAAATGGAAAATGGAAAATGGAAAATGGAAAATGGAAAATGGAAAATGGAAAATGGAAAATGGAAAATGGAAAATGGAAAATGGAAAATGGAAAATGGAAAATGGAAAATGGAAAATGGAAAATGGAAAATGGAAAATGGAAAATGAAAATGGAAAATGGAAAATGGAAAATGGAAAATGGAAAATGGAAAATGAAAATGGAAAATGGAAAATGGAAAATGGAAAATGGAAAATGGAAAATGGAAAATGGAAAATGGAAAATGGAAAACGGAAAATGGAAAACGGAAAACGGAAAACAGAAAACGGAAAACGGAAAACGGAAAACGGAAAACGGAAAACGGAAAATGGAAAACGGAAACTGGCCCCTGGCCCCTGGCCCCTGGCCCCTGGCCCCTGGCCCCTGGCCCCTGGCCCCTGGCCCCTGGCCCCTGGCCCCTGGCCCCTGGCCCCTGGCCCCTGGCCCCTGGCCCCTGGCCCCTGGCCCCTGGCCCCTGGCCCCTGGCCCCTGGCCCCTGGCCCCTGGCCCCTGGCCCCTGGCCCCTGGCCCCTGGCCCCTGGCCCCTGGCCCCTGGCCCCTGGCCCCTGGCCCCTGGCCCCTGGCCCCTGGCCCCTGGCCCCTGGCCCCTGGCCCCTGGCCCCTGGCCCCTGGCCCCTGGCCCCTGGCCCCTGGCCCCTGGCCCCTGGCCCCTGGCCCCTGGCCCCTGGCCCCTGGCCCCTGGCCCCTGGCCCCTGGCCCCTGGCCCCTGGCCCCTGGCCCCTGGCCCCTGGCCCCTGGCCCCTGGCCCCTGGCCCCTGGCCCCTGGCCCCTGGCCCCTGGCCCCTGGCCCCTGGCCCCTGGCCCCTGGCCCCTGGCCCCTGGCCCCTGGCCCCTGGCCCCTGGCCCCTGGCCCCTGGCCCCTGGCCCCTGGCCCCTGGCCCCTGGCCCCTGGCCCCTGGCCCCTGGCCCCTGGCCCCTGGCCCCTGGCCCCTGGCCCCTGGCCCCTGGCCCCTGGCCCCTGGCCCCTGGCCCCTGGCCCCTGGCCCCTGGCCCCTGGCCCCTGGCCCCTGGCCCCTGGCCCCTGGCCCCTGGCCCCTGGCCCCTGGCCCCTGGCCCCTGGCCCCTGGCCCCTGGCCCCTGGCCCCTGGCCCCTGGCCCCTGGCCCCTGGCCCCTGGCCCCTGGCCCCTGGCCCCTGGCCCCTGGCCCCTGGCCCCTGGCCCCTGGCCCCTGGCCCCTGGCCCCTGGCCCCTGGCCCCTGGCCCCTGGCCCCTGGCCCCTGGCCCCTGGCCCCTGGCCCCTGGCCCCTGGCCCCTGGCCCCTGGCCCCTGGCCCCTGGCCCCTGGCCCCTGGCCCCTGGCCCCTGGCCCCTGGCCCCTGGCCCCTGGCCCCTGGCCCCTGGCCCCTGGCCCCTGGCCCCTGGCCCCTGGCCCCTGGCCCCTGGCCCCTGGCCCCTGGCCCCTGGCCCCTGGCCCCTGGCCCCTGGCCCCTGGCCCCTGGCCCCTGGCCCCTGGCCCCTGGCCCCTGGCCCCTGGCCACTGGAAAATGGAAAATGGAACATGGAAAAATGGAAACTGGAAAATGGAAACTGGAAAATGGAAAATGGAAAATGAAAATGGAAAATGGAACATGGAAAAATGGAAAATGGAAAATGAAAATGGAAAATGGAAAATGGAAACCAGAAACCAGAAACCAGAAACAGAAACCAGAAACAGAAACCAGAAACAGAAACCAGAAACCAGAAACCAGAACCAGTAACCAGTAACCAGTAACCCGTAACCAGTAACCAGAAACCAGTAACAGTAACCAGTAACCAGTAACCAGTAACCAGTAACCAGAAACCAGAAACAAGAAACCAGAAACCAGAAACCAGTAACCAGGAACCAGAAACCAGAAACCAGAAACAGAAACCAGAAACCAGAAACCAGAACCAGTAACCATTAACCAGTAACCATTAACCAGTAACCAGAAACCAGAAACAGAAACCAGAAACTAGAAAACAGAAACCAGAAACCAGTAACCAGTAACAGTAACCAGTAACCAGAAACCAGAAACTAGAAACCAGAAACTAGAAACTAGAAACTAGAAACCAGAAACAGAAACCAGAAACAGAAACCAGAAACCAGAAACTGGAAACCAGAAACCAGTAACCAGAAAACAGAAACTAGAAAACAGAAACCAGAAACAAACAAACAAAAGTTCATATTAAATTACAAGCTTTCACTGCTGTCTAAGCAATGTAGGTGTTCGTAACGCTAAAGTGTCAATTTGCACTTTATTACAGCTGCACAAAGATCAAATTCAATCATTCAATCAAAACAGTGTGCGTATGCGCAGGATCTAACGCCGCGTGGCGAAATTAAAACGAATGAAATAATAACATAAATAGTCACAAAATGTACGAGCTAAAGATCCACCATACTGATTTTCAATTTGGTCGGCTTCGCGATATTATTTCTTTTGTTTTAGTTTCGGCGCGCGACATAAAATGCATTCGTTTTCACGTCAATACATCAGTCGAGCACAACCGCGTTACCATCTGGCGGACCTAACAGACTACATTCTGTCAAAAAGATTTGGAATGTGACAGTTATTTGTTCCTAAAAAATTATAATAGTAAATACAACTTATGTACCATAATTCTAACTTTGGCCACTCTTCTGGAACCCACTAATATTTAAATATTAGTTATTAGATGAATACATATAGTGCTGAACCCCACACACCGCCCATAACCAGGGTGACGGTTCTGTTCAGGAGATTTTTTTGCCTCGGCTATAAAATAGGCAGGAACATTCCAATTTTTTTTTGACAGAACGAAGTCTGTCGGGTCAGCTAGTATTTAATGTAATAAAGGTGTTATCTAGTCAAAACTAAAATTATTATATAATTATTGTTTTTTAAAATGAAATAGTGAAATTTAATTTAATAAATTTTAATAATATGAGAATAAATGTTACTGTTAAAAATTAAAATAATAAAAAAAACAATCTGTCGTTTTATTTAGAAAAAATGTTCGTGAACCTAAAATCCTATTGTCAACGATAAATATTTATGTAGGTACTATTGCAGGTGCTTTTTTGCTACCAAATAGATGAATGTTCTATGAATTATGTTTTATATTTCACATGTTGTTAAGTGATATTGAGGCAGTGAATAGTTAGCGTACTCGCTACGAATACTCTAGCTCTCATGTGTAGTGTGTGTAAAAATATAGCAATGCTATTATAGTGGCAGATTTTCAATGCACGAAATAATGTTAATACCTAACCAGGTACGAATAAAACCACAACCAAACGGAGTACTTCGTGTTGCGAGCTTGCGAGACACACGGTTATCCACTTTTTAAAAGAGACAATTATAGGCCAATGACTTATTTAATTTAAACATTCATTTTATGTAAAAAAAATTATTTGTTTCGTACAATTTTAATAACAATACACAAAAAAAAATTTAATTTATTACCTTATTTAACACCACTCTTATTACACAATACTTGATTTATGTCTAGAATATTGAATAATAAAGAATATGGTAACTCCAACATCTAATGGTAACACAAAACTGCTGTCAAAGTGAACGTCAAACTGTCAGTCACAGTTGTGGGACCACTAGCGAAATGTCCGATTCTACCGGCGATAAAAAGCCCCGAGTTGTAGTTTTAGGAGGTAAATTTGTTCTTTAAGTGATTATAATAAAAAATTACAAAGTCTAAGAATTTATTTCATTTAATTTTCCAAATACTATCTTTCAAAGGAAACCTTTTTTTTTAAATCCGCTAACGGTCTTTTGAAGGTGTTAGTCATCAGGTGACCTAAGTGTTTTTTCTCAGTTTGATCTCGCGGTTTGCTTCAGGGTGCGGCTTCATCGGCCGGAACCTGGTGGAATATTTAATAAGCAACGACTTTGTAAGTGAACTGCGCGTTGTAGACAAAACGCCACCGCAACTGGCCTTTCTCAATCCAACGCACACGAAAATTTTCGAAGACCCCCGCGTCGAATACAAGAGCGCAAATCTAATTAATCCAAGTAAGTAGCTAATTATTTAAAATTAAAACTTTCTCTTGTAATATTTTTCATCATCATCATAATTATTTTTGTGATATTGTAAGAAATCAGCACTAACAATTTAATTTTTTATTAAAATAAAACTATTATTGAAGTGTCTGTCGACAAAAGGTATATGTTAAAAGAAACATTATTACATAGTGTATATTATTTACTTTTCCAGATGATTTAATGAGTTTTCAGTAATAAAAATACTAGGAACTATAGACTTCATCATAATTCAAATGTTTAAAGCTGAAATGTAACCACAATCAATTTAGTTATGAAGACTGAATTTATGGAGTCACTATCTACAACATTATATATATTAGCATCCTTGTTGCACACATAAACTATACACAGTGACAAGACAGGAAATGGAAAATAACTTAGTTATGTTACCATTATTAATAAACAAATTTTATCCATTCCATGTATAATTTATGTCATAAGTATTTTAATGTAAAACATGCTGCATTATAGTATAAATTGTTGTTAATTTTATATTTCTTAGGATGTTTACACTGCACCACGTTGTGCTTATAAACTTAAAACCATCTAGGTGTCAAGTCTATCTCAATAACTTTACTCGCTACAGTGACCATTAGTAATTACAACACAAGCACTGTCACAGCTCTTTTTCTACCACAACATAAACTATGCTGTTACTATTTATAGGATTTGTATACATGAACATGTAATAAAATGCATTTATTAAAATCTCAAAATGTGCTATGTAAAATATTGTCTTGTTACGAGTGACACTTTCTTATAGCCACAAAAAAAAAATTTTTTTTCATTACTATTATTATCATTTACATATAACCCTTTTAAATTAAAGATAGAGGTGTAATAAAAAGTTTATTTTGCTTTAATTTATAAAACATTAAAGTATGTATGTTTGTAAATAATACATTTTTGATTAAGCTAATAGAAACAGGCGTGTTTGTTTGCGTGTCATTGACTTAAGATAAGTTATCGCTGTACAGTGTGATTCATTTCCTTGTTAAGTAATATATTTACAACAAACAATGTAATTATTACATACTATGTTTCTATTAGTTATATTGAAAGGAATTGCAGAATATATTTTAACAAAATTCCATTTGATTTTAGTCAGAGGATTTTTTGTTTAATTGTAAAAAGAGTTATAATAATCTAAAGTTATTGCGCCATTGTTGTGCAGTGGCTAACTAATTGCCTAGTAATGTATTACTAGGCAATTAGTTTTTCCAAATTTAACAGCAGGAACACAACAATGTCTCTCTGGCAACCCCAGCGAGACAGATTCTGTAATTCTGGACAGCATTATAGTCATGTAACTTAATTTGAAATTGAGGTCATGTTAACCCCGAATTATTCTGAAAGTAAACAACTTTTAGTAAATTTATAATGAATAATTGTTAATTTGTGTCTGAATAATATAGAAATAGGTATTGCAGTGGAACTTACTTAGATCCATGGCAAAATGAATGCAGATCTATTTTCGATTTATGCTGACTACAAAGCCTTTTATCATGTTGCGAGAAAAGATCAGGTGTATGTTGACACTATTATTTAGATATTAACAATTTTTATTATCAACTAAATTTATGCAACATTTAAACAACAACATAGTATTTTTACATTTTGCTTCCATTTACGTCCCTTTAAAATTATATAGAGAGTGAGTGGATGTAATACAATTATATTCTCAGAACATCTTCCTAGTTAATTGAAATAAGTAATTCAATTGCAGACACTGCTTGAAGCTCGGAGAATTGTAAAAGTGTGTAATTATTCAAATGTATGTTAAATGTAAAATTTAATTATGCGGTTAATAATTTCACTTTTACTACTCTATATACTTATAACTCTGTGGGCTGATATCTATTTGCTTTCCTCTAACATGGAGGTCTTAAATTCGAGTGATCATTATTCCCTGATGATGATATCATGTGATATTAATTGGTAACTCATTTGCCATAAAGAAAGATGTTGAGGTAAAGATCAAAGAAGGCAGAAGATGTTGCTTCGTAGAGAAAGACAGGGTTATGTAGGAATTCTAGTTATTAAAATCTCGATTGTCATTAATGGCATCGGGCTTCAGGATGTCCAGCTCGTTCTGACGTACACTGATAAGTAGCGGAAGTCGCGTGACGGCACGGGGTATGCGTGGTGCTGGCGCCGTCGCCTTCATTTCACGCCTCATTTACTTTCCTGATTAATACTTTTTTTAGCGCTTCGCCCCTCTGTCGCTCGACCTGTTTATAATCTAATGCAACAGGTTTTTCTGCAACAGGATTGTGTTAAACCGTATTTAGTTTCTATACACAATACTCATTGAATAAATTAAAGGATAAGTTCAGACAACGCACCAGCCATGTTTAAGTCTAATCATTAATGATACTAGTTAAGTATTTAACAAAGAAAGAATTTCTGGATTGAGATGCGTTTATTATTTTTAAAGAACCTTGAAGTTGAAGTTATAATAAATAGTTTAAACAAATATAAATGTGGATGGGAAGATGGAAAACGGAGAAAATAGATTCTCGATGTTAACCATCAAATACAGCCCAGAGTTGAACCCAAAAAGTATTGTGTCAATATAATTTAAAACAATTCTTATAAGAATATATTTTGAAAGTATTTTTACAACTATTATAATTGTTATTTAATTATAATATTTATAAAAAATTATTAAAGTATTTATTGTAAGCTTTGAAAAAGTTAACAATTGGTCAGTTTAGGATGCGGTGTCCTTGCACTTATCACAAGCGATAACGACGGCATGAAAGATAATTTATCAAACTAAGATATCAAAACTGTATGTTTAACTTGGCTTTTTTTCTTATCAGTCAAAAGTAAACAGGACTGTATAAACGGAAGTAGATTGTGACTTGTCAGTCTATTAATGTCCAACTGAACACCAGTGTCTTATGCAGCATGGTAGCTGTGCGGTTCTTTAAAATTTTATTAATGAAGGAATTAGAAGTTCAGTATAGTAAATATCAAGAAATAAAACTGCTTCTGAGGCTACATTCTCATTTTATAATTCTATCTCCATTACAATATTCCTGTGTTCTGACTCAACATTAAGCGAAAACAATTAATCAACAACACCATTGTCATATAACCATGTGTAGTAGAAAAATTATGTAGATATGAATTAATTCTTTACTACTTATATAAATCGTCTTTCCTTTTGTTATTTATTCAGCGAGAGTAACAAGACGTTCTACTGATGGTAAGTGATACGCCTGCTTGTAACAACATGGCGCTAGTTAGGATTATATACACTGCACCACATGGCTCTCGTCGCGTAGACGTTATGTCTCGTTACCTCAGTAATTTCGCCTCCTACTACATTACTTTTCGGCGGTAGAAATGCGAGCTGCGATGGTACCCGGTCTACTGCAACACAAATCTACCACCAGTGTAGTAGTCTAGACAGAAATTAAATTTTATTCGCACAATAATAAATGGTATATCAAATAGTATGATGCATGTCTCGCAGGGGAGTCAATGCATTGTGCCAGCGACGATTCCTGCATATTAATAGATTCTAATGTGTTTGCGGTCGATTCATATCCTTTGTTTAATTACGATGAACACTCATTTAACTTTTTTTTTATAGCATTTATTAGAGGCATGAGACTTAAATTGAAAAATCGTAACAGTATTTTCGATTTTTCTTATGGAAAGGCAGAACGGCGCAGTATTCGCGTTCCATTTTTAAATCGTAGCTGTCAAAATTATACGCGCGCTCAAAATAAAAAATGGCGCGATGATTTAAAATTTTTTATGTTATTATAAGAGATTACTGAAAGTAGCAGTATAATAATTAAAACGTGCGCGTATCTGTCATACAATCTCACATAAATAACAAGAAACTCAATTTACGTACGATTAGAAATGGCGCCGCCAAGCACAAACGTTGTAATGATTAAAAACTGGTTCGTTAAGTAACATAAAATTAAATATTACGCGTATATTTAATTAGTTATTAAATTGTAACAATCCGGTAAATATAAGAAATGATTACGTGAAAAACTATTTTGTATGTTTGTTATTGTGTGACATTATGTTGTTATTTGAGATTCGCTTTCTCATTTTGTATGTACGCCAAATAAAATGTCTAATAGTTTTCTCTGACAAACTGTTTTAAGGTTGAACAGAGAGATGAATGTGAAAGTGAATAAAAACAACAGATAAAAAATAACAAATTGCTCAAAAAAAATAAATTAAAAGAGGTAATTTGTGCTAATCTATATAATAAAAATGAATTGCTGTTCGTTAGTCTCGCTAAAACTCGAGAACGGCTGGACCGATTTGGCTAAATGTGGTCTTGAATTATTCGTGGAAGTCCAGGGAAGATTAGTAAGGTGAGAAAATATGGAAAAAGTGCCTGGAATATGGTAAAAATAACAATTTCTCTTTTTCATTGAGGTGACCAGATTTTTAGATAGGCAAAGCGGGACAACTCTGAAGGAATAATAATATCGTAATTTTTTTTTAGTTTTAACATAAGTACAGTTTATAAATGTTTTTTTATATAAGTGAATTTGTTTGAGCAGATTGTAGTAATTTTGTAAAATATTGTAAAAATCTTCACAAGAATTTGATAAATTAGTTTGATTGACTTGAAATATTTGCAAAATTTTATTCGTATATTACTCCCTAAAATTTCTTTCGAGGTTAAGGTGGGTGATACACGTTTTGTCATCAATATAAAATATGAAGACTACGAGTATTTTAAGCTAAGTTTAAGAAAATTTATGCATTTATGAAATATTTAAATAAATTACTTATTTTATTTTTCTATGGTAAGAAACAGATTTGTAATATTTATTTGTTTAATTATCTTGCTAGCACGCAGTACGGATACAAAGTGTATCATTTGAGAGACAAATACAATGTAACTGGGTAGCAAAAGCAATATGTTACGCAAAACAATGATTTTCATAAATTTAAAATTTTACTTAATTCTAAAAGTCGGGACTTTTGAAAAACGTCGCGTGACGCGGGATTAATAGTAAAAAAATCAGGACTGTCCCGCTAAAAGCGAGATGTCTGGTCTCCTTACTTTAGATACATAAAACGTCAAAAATTTGAAGTTCGTCCCGTCATTTAGACACCAAATACAATTTAAAAGAATATTTTTGATTTTGACATTTGATATTGACAACCAACAATTTCTGATGCAACTATAATATTTTACGAACTTTAGCGGGAATCTGGGCGTAAAGGTCGCGTTGTCTCGGTTGAATTTTTTTTTAGTGCATAATGCAGTTGAATGTTCAATGTGAGTGTATCATGCAGTAAATTAGTGTGTTCGTGTGCAGCGATGTAGAATTCAAGCAGGAACACGACTTTCCTAAGTTCAGATTGGTTCAAAATAGTAGTTAAGTCTTAACTTTACTTTGTTGATCTTTTGTGATAGTGACACTATTTACCGCTGAGTGCGCGAGAACTTTCCCTACTTTGATTATCTACAATTTATAATGCCAAACATAAGATATCCTGACTTAGGTCAATCAACATGTGCATTTAAATATAATAGAAAAACCAAATTAATAACGGGCATTTTTTGTGATTACGAATTATTTTTTTCTGGTTAAATTTTCATCACATTCTTTACTAAAGTTGAAACAGTCTCAAATTATCAATAAGCGTTTTTTTTATTGATTTTGAAGCGGAACGAAGTTTGCTGGGTCAGCTAGTATAAAATAAAGTAATTACATAACTGGCGCTTAGTATACTCGTATGTTAAAAGACTAATCCATTCCTACGCAGACATTAGATTCAATAACAAGTTGTGTATTAATAAGATAATAATTTTCCCCAGCATCATGCGCGACTGCCCTCAGCACGGACGGGGAGCCGTGGGACCTGGTGGTGAACTGCGCCGGGGAGACGCGCGTCGGTCAGACGGAGGCGGTCTACTCGGAGGGCATCTTCACGCTGAGCTGCAACGTGGCGAAGCACTGCGCCAAGATGAAGGTCGGCAGGCTGGTGGAGATCTCGAGCGGACACATGTACAGCAGCGATAAGGTACGTACACAATTTTCCTACAAAAATAAGCTCAGGACTTTAAATCAACAAATGAAATATTGTTTTGGTATATAAATTTTATGCTTTCCGAGAAGCCATTTAAAATCACCGCGAATTGGTTTCGACTTCACATGATCCTTGATTAAGTTATGAAGTAAGGCTTCCTTTGACACGAACAACGCGGGAGGGAATACCCTAAAATTCCATTAGCGGGGCAAATGAATTTAGGAGTGCTTAATTGACTATCACATGTTTAATAAATGACTTCATCATCACAGTATATCATGGCGTTCTTTACACAACAAACAATGAAATATTGAAAGATTTCTTTGTAGGTCGTCTAAATAGTTATCCCGCTAGTTAGAGTTTTCCTTCTTTATATCTATCCACATTCTTTGTCGCTGCTGTAACATCATGACCCTCGTAATGTAATTAATAATTCTATTGATAACACACCCCGCGTGTATTTTTCATGTAATTGTTGAAATTATCAATTTCCAAAGGCAAACATGCTCTTGAATATTGTCTACTGGCACTCTGTTGTAAATGAAGACTAAAGGTGCGAAAGAGTTAAAATTTTATTCTCTCCATTCAGCCACAAAAGGAAGACTGCCCCATTGAGCCCTGGACGGTGGAAGGTCGAATGAAGAGCAAAGTTGAACAGGAGCTCAAGAGTTTGGAGCCGGAGTTGAGCTACACCATCATCAGGCCGGCCATCGTATACGGAATTGGAGATAGGAGGAGTTTAAGTGAGTTATTTGCGTATAAACTACTCATGATTGTGCACAAACAGATTTTTGTTCAGGGTTTCCGTTTGTTAATAGTTTTATAATACAATAACATGCTTTGTACTTCAGCACCGAGGCTACTAATCGGCGCGATCTACAAACACCTCGGGCAGACGATGAAGCTGCTGTGGACGGCCGACCTGAAGATGAACACGGTTCACGTGATGGACGTCTGCCGCGCCATGTGGACACTGGGCCGGAGGGCGGACGCGTGCGGGCAGGTCTACAACGTGGTGGACGAAGCGAACAGCACCCAAGGCAGCCTCGCCAAACTCGTCTCCGAAATATTCAAGATAAAGCATGATTACTACGGCACGGCCATCTCCACGTTGGCTAAGGTAAGCAAAAGTAAATGATGCTGTATCGTATGGTTTCAGTTGGTGCACGTCCAACATCACCTGTCCTTGTCTTCGCGAGAACAAATATCCTCTTTCATTAAATCTGTCTTACACCTGAGAAGGTTTCTACTTACAATCAAGTTGTATGGTAGTCAAGCACCCATACAGACTGTTTTTTTTTATACTACTGTGCGACGAGACGAGCAAGACGTTCACCTGATGGTAAGTGATACGCTTGCCCATGACAACGTGGTGCTAGTTAAGATGGTACACACTGCACCACATTGCGCTCGTCGCCTTGAGACATAAGGTGTTAAGTCTCGTTACCCCAGTAATTACACTAGCTACAGCGCCCTTCAAACCGGAACACAGTAATGTTTGCACACTACTATTTGTCGGTTGCAATAGGAGCTGCGGTGGTACCCACCCAGACGGTCTCCGGCAACAGAGACCTACCACCTGGTACATACTACGATCTACGACTACTATGTAGCACTAATACACTCAATTAGAACCTAAGTTAAGTTATTTCCTTGTTCTCGTTTGTGTGTTACTATTCCGTTTTTCATTTGGTACAGAGCGACATGAGCGCGGTGGCCGAGCAGGCGAACGACACGCACCTCGGCGCGTGGGCGGAGATCTGCCGGCAGCACGCGCTCAGCCACACGCCGCTGGAGCCCGGCGCCGGCGCCGAGCTGCTGCTCAACCGGCAGCTCTGCCTGAGCGGCGCGCGCCTCGGAGAACTGCAGCGCCCTCTACATCCCGCACCCACCGCCGCGAACCTCCGACAAGTGCGTAAACTCACTTTTTTTGGAGAAGTAGCGCTCATCATTACAATGATTAATTATCGTCCATAATGTGATTCTAATGAAGATAATATATACTGCATCGTATTATGTTTATCGCATATAATTTACAAAAAAAATTTCTTGCAGGTGTTAGAGGATTATGCTGCAATGAATCTCTTCCCAAAGGAACTCCTCCTATGACCTGGTTCATGCTCAAGTTCAAATGCTTGGTAAATGTATCCCGTGCTGCAATGTGATGGAATTACCCCTAGATGTAAGCCTCCGGAGTGCCCTAACCGGGATGATCAGGGTAACCGAGCTTTTAATTTAAAATTATTTCCAAATTTTCACCATGTTCTGTGATAATTACAAGATGTAACAACCAGTTTTGCTCAATGTATTCTTCGAATTATTTTCTTTATAACACGACAAATAACTACTGGTCTAAGACCATAAAAAAAGACTAAAGCCTAAAATCATAACAAATAGACTATAGTCTCAGACCATAACTTGATCAACTTCTTCATTACTCAATGCTGACGATTATGACCATGTAATGACCAAATGATGCATGCTGCCTCTCACTGCCTCCCTGATAGTTTCAGACCATGTCACACAAGCTCTAACTTGAGAATGTTTACCTTCTATTTTCTCTTAAATAATTTAATAAGTCTTCTGGTAGAGAGTGTTGTAGTGATTTTATACACTTAGTAGGGAATGATTGTCATGGCTGTCCTCTAAATAAATGTTGAACTTATTTAAAACACTCACTTTACATAAACGTTGCATTCTGTTGCATTTATCAATATTCCATCCAGTGAAATAAGAAAAATGAGATTTTATAATGTTTGGAGTAATAAAGAAAAGTTCATTATTTAGTACTTAATTTTTTGACTACTTTTTTAAGTTTATTTTCTTAGGGTGTAAGTACTTAATGTTCCCAAACTGCTTCGCCGCGCTTTCATCCTCCTATATGTAAGTTGTACGCTTAGATGTCGTAATAAAATATTTACACTGTACGGTACAGCGACGCCATTTTGAAAGTCGCGTGTTGCACACGACGTCCCCATCCCGATACACACAAATGTATTGTTAGCCGAATAAAGCTGATTTTTATGTAATAAGACTTTTATTTATAAATAACGTATCACTTACTATTAAGTGTACGTCTTGCTCGTCTCGTGACTTCGTGGAATGAAAATAGACGAAAACAAACATTTAAACATTTAATAACACCACAAACACAACCAATATGTAACAATCACAAAACATCACATGCGTGACACCGGACACAGCGCGCTGCAAACACCAATGTTGCCACCTCACAGTACTCTATCCTGACATACACCTTTTTTAATTTTCATAGCATTACAGACAAATCATAACAATTTTTTTTAACGCTTACTAGTGTTTTCATGATAAGTGATTATTTAAAATTCTCAGCAGCAGTAAATACAGAGGCATAATGAACTGGTGCAAAGTACAGCGTAATGCGTATCAGTCCATGATGAGCATATATATAAACTACATAAACACCGTGCGAATTTTGTTACGGAAATGAATACTTGATTTAACTTGAACTTAGTGTAACTCTTGTTGCCGCGTGGGCGTTGATGAACGGGGAGTAATAACCTTCAAAAAAGTTACATATACATTGTTTTTAATATGCCCCAGATACTACATCTTCTAGAGACAACTAGAAAATCGCTTTTGATTGTCTCTGGTTCAAAATTAAAAAAAACTATTCAGTTATATCTTTCCAAACATATAAAGTATTTATAAATTAATTTAAACACGAAATAATTTCATATGCTAACTGAAAGTACAAAATTTTTCCCCGCATCTAATTCTCAGAACAAAATCAGTGATGGACTGTGAGACGACGCGGTGAGGGATCCGTGATCCATCCGCAACACCACAAGGGGTTTGTGATCATCCGTGGGTCACCTCCGACGGGCAGACGTAGCAGTAGTCCGTCAGAGGCACGATCACAACCTGTATCTGGAATTAGTAACAAGTTTCTCTCTAATACAAGTGTATGACAACATGATGGGACTCATGTTTTTTTTTAATTTAAAAAGAAGACGAGACGTTCACCTGATGGTAAGTGATACGCTTGCCCATAACGTGACGCTGGTTAAGATGGTATACACTGCATCACATCGCGCTCGTTGCTAAGACATGAATTGTTTAGTCTCGTTACCTCAGTAATTTCATTAGCTTACAGCGCCCTTCAAACTGGAAGACAGTAATGTTTGCACACTACTATTTGACGGCAGAAGTAGGTGCTGCGATGTTTCCTACCTAAACGGTCTCGGAAAACAGACAACCACCAGCAATAAAAAAAAAATTAATTGTAATAAAAAAAAGGTGTACTTCACATTTTGTAGTGTTTGGTTTATGGTCTGGTCTTTCCGAACTGGCTTACTACCACCATTATTATTGCTATGTCCTGTTCAACATGTAACAGCTCAAGTATTGATTTAGCACGGTTTCATCATCTAACACCAGGTCAGATTGAGTTCGGTTCTTAACGTGCAGATGAAGGAACAAGAAGAGAGTTGTTTTACAAGTAGCTGAACCGATTCTTTTCATCAGTCACTTTAAACAAAAGAATCGGTTTCTAATCAATCCAGATGTATAGATTCTGTCGGTAGATGAATGTGTTTATTACTCACCCTGAGCTGGTCCCGATTGGCTCCCAGCAGGTGCGGCGGCTCCGGGTAAATGCAGTTCTCTACACACTTGGGACATCGGCTGTGGGTGTTATTAAAAATGGATTGCATTAATATTATATTGATTAAAACATATTTTATGACATTCATGACTATTTTTTTTAAAATAAAAAAAACAGTGGTAGGTCTCTAATGTTTTCGTACCCATGACCCTTCGAAGGTGTGGAGACCGGATGCTGCGAGGGCGTGTAGAGTGGTGTGTTCAGCTCGTCGAAGTCCAACGCGTTGTCGATGTTAAGTACCCTGAGAATAGATTTAAAGATTAGAAAAGCTTTTTCTAATACTTAAGTGACGTGTTGTTCCCATGAGTGGTGTGGATACCGTGGCTATGTATGCATATCTTCATACCTGTTCTGCGCGGAGAAACGGTGCACCTTCTCCACCACCGCGGAGACGTGTTCGACTTCATTCTGTATGCCCCACACGAGGATGCCGATCTGCGCACCAAGAAGTTAATAGTTTTATTAATTTATTAAAACTCGATTTTACGGATTTTATCGCGTTTATTATTTGTTTATTTATTCCCGACGTTTCGACCGCTTTGCAGCACTCCCGTGACCATGACTGCTGCAAAGCGGTCGAAACGTCGGGAATAAATAAACAAATAATAAACGCGATAAAATCCGTAAAATCGAGTTTTAATAAATGTGTAACATTCGCGGAAATATAAGAAATCATTACTTTTATTAAGTAAACATTTATAATATAAATAATTAAATCAAATAGTTAAATTTAAACTTTACATGTTTTATAACGCTGCCATTTGCATTGTTGTTGTCGTGGGTGTAATTTTGATTATAAAACAAAATAGAAGGTTCTCAGGTAAAAAATAAATAATTTTCGTTACATTAATATTTTCATTAAAAAAAAAACTCCCGCTCGGGTATAGTGTGTGATAAATGGAAAAAGACAGTCTTTTTTTTTTATTCTACTATGCGACGAGAAGAGCTAGACGTTCACCTGATGGTAAGTGATACGCTTGCCCATGACAACGTGCTGCTAGTTAAGATGGTACACACTGCACCACATTGCGCTCGTCGCCTGATACATAAGGTGTTAAGTCTCGTTACCCCAGTAATTACACTAGCTACAGCGCCCTTCAAGCCGGAACACAGTAATGTTTGCACACTACTATTTGTCGGTTGCAATAGGAGCTGCGGTGGTACCCACCCAGACGGTCTCCGGCAACAGAGACCTACCACCTGGAAGTCAGTGTAAGAGATGGAGAGAGTCGTTATAGAAGAATGGGAGTGGCATAACACTTTGGTTACGTGAATATTTGTTAAAAATCTTACTATTCTTATTTTCAATAACATAATAGTTCAGGTTTCAGGAATTAACTCGAGTCGATGTAAGAAATTTAGCAGACGTATGTCCCCGTACCTTGACCCTGACGTCCGGCTCCGGCCGGTACGCGTCGCCGGCCGCCACGTTCTGGCAAGTGATTGAGATCCGTACCGTGCGAAGAACAACTTCCGGTACCTGTAGTAGTTAAATCATATTAGTAGCTCATTTTATGCTTCAAAAGCATATTTTTTAAACATTATTTTAAATGGGTAGATAACATATTATTTTTTCAGAGTGAAGTATTTCAAAGAATGTCCAAGTTCAGGGTACAGTCAGTGGTGACATTTCAGCACACGGAAACCTCTCTGTGGTGTCAATATCACTACATTGCGTGAAGTTCCATAGAGGCAGATAAGCCTCCCAAAGTAATAATAGTATATTATTAATATTGTTTCATTTACTGGTGGTAGGTCTCTGTTGCCGGAGACCGTGGAGTTACCACCGCAGCTCCTGTTTCAGCTGACAAACAGTAATGTGCAAACATTAGTGTTCCGATTTGAAGGGCGCTGTAAGCTAGTGAAATTACTGGGGTAAAGAGACTTACCACATTATGTCTTAGCGACGAGCGCAATGTGGTGCAGTGTATACCATCATAACCAGCGCCGCGTTGTTATGGGCGAGCGAATAATAAAAAAATATCACCCACGTTAACTCACATCATATGTCCCGGACCAAGCAATCAGCATACTCTTCCTAAACCAGACGCCCTTCGGGTACAGGTCCACCGTCCACTCGGTCAGCTTGTCCTGCTGGCCGACGTCGGAGATAGAGGGCCTGGTGGCGAAGATGAACGTCCTCATGTGATAGCACGGCAACGAGTGGAAGTTGTCCACCGCGAGTATGGAGCCCCAAGTGTCCTCCGTGTAAAGACGCGGCGTGAAGAGCACCCTGCCCGCTTCCGTCTGCTGGACCTCGGCCACCCGTTCATACTGACCTGCTCACAGAGAAAAGGTTACTGAAGACTCGGCCAACCTACATGCCAAGCATGATGAGCACCCCCTCTTTAATTTACATACTACTCTTTTATCCCTATGTATACTTTTGTAGGTATTGTGTGGCTGTACTAACCAGACTGATAGCTCATAGCTATTGCCATACGCTCCATGAAGAAATCCTTGTGCTCCTGGATGAGGGGAGACAGCAGCAGCTTGGCGAGCTGGTTGGGACACATCATGGGGAATCTGCATCACAACAATAAATATTATATAATGATATACGTAACAATTTCTCTATTTCCAAAAAAAGTAAAAAAAAATAATGCTACCTCACATGAGAAAACACAGCGGCCACAAGTGAATCCCAGTGAGCCTTCAGCTCCGTCATGTCGCTGGTGTTGGATGCCGGGGAGCTGTCCCTGCCTTTACCCAAACCAAGCCTCTCCCGCTGTCTGATTAGCCACCGTTCAACAAACCTTTAAACATTTATTTTACATTTACTATTTATGCAATTTAAAAGCTCTGTCTACTCTGTCTGTGTCTACTTCATGGATATGGCTCTTTGTTTGACTACCAGAGGGCTTCTTATAGTTGTGGCTCTTAATTTCAGAAGGTTAGTGGTTAACTCTGTTAATAGTCAGACCTTTTGCACAAAATGTAACTCTTATTTAGTAATATTGATAAACTGAAAAAGAGTTGCGCAAGAACAAAGAGATAGACACAGAAGGAAAGAATGGATTCAATTATCATTAAAAACAAGTAAAATTTTTAGTAAAAGATATTTAAAAATTATTAATACTGCAGATATGAAATTTAATTTTTTATTTTTGATTAATATTACAGTTCTATTAACAAAAGGGAAAGGAACATTTATTATATCATCCTCGTTCTTAGTAACCAAAAGAACAAAATAAAGAAGAGGTTTCAGAATTAAAGTACTGCTCTTCTGTAAAGCATGGATGACTTACTGGTAGACGCTCATCTCGTTGTGTACAACGAGATCGCTCTGCTGCAGTAGGTTCACTAAGTTTTCACCCTCCAGCTCGTCCAGCTCGCTATCCAGCCACACCCACTCCAAATTCCACTTCACAAAATTCTGACATGCCTGTTACACACATAAACTTTAGCACTAAATTAAGTACACTCATGATAGAGCATTAAGCATAATTAAACTTAAATGTTATTTAGATATAGAAATGCGAAAAATGCAAATGATGAAAACTAATCCAGAAGAATTTATTCTCAATTGTGCTATGATATAAGAGGAAAAGGAAATAGATATTGGTGGACACTTTTAATAAAAATACTCACTTTGGCAACTTCATTGTGACCACAGGCCATTGTGTACTGCATCCATGCGATCAGCTGTCCTCGCTGAGCAGCCTGTGCTGTGTGCTGAGACATATAGTCTAAACACAATGTGACCAAGTCCTGAACAAACATTTACATAAATTATTCTAACACTAATATCACCAGTTATAAAATAAAGGAGTTATCAGTCACTACTGCCTCAGACTAGATCGAGAAATTTCTCTTGCATGCCATTTTCTTTTTGTATTAGAATTATAAAAAAAATAAAAATTTAAAACGATTCCACTTTTGAATAATTAAACATACCTTAACATTATATTTATCTGCTAGGGAAAGTACTGGAAGGACCGTTTTGTGTGATATTCTAATTTGGCCTGTGTAGAAGTACTTAAGAAAATGTGGGAAGACAGATGCGGCAGATGTGGTCTCCTGTAGCACAATGCGACTCTCTTGCCACTCACTCCATTCACGATTCATTAGCATGACCTAATAAAAACAAAGTTAAAGTATATATTTAGAAATGTTAACTTAATTTAGATAAAACAAAAATCTCTGATAATCACTAGACACAAACAACGAGAACTGTTTTGAGGAATACATTACTAAAAACATAAGTCCAGCAGTGGACATTTGACATATTAATAAAAAGGCAAATTTGCCTTCCCATATTCTTTTGAAGAATAACTTGTTCAATAGCTTAGTGAAGCTTTAGCAAATGAAATTAGGGTAAAATTTAATAAGTAATAAAAAGAATTATCTACCTGGAACACCTCACTGTTTGCACAAAGAATTAATCTGTGTGCTGGGTAACTAACACCACCAACTTCCAGAATTAAATCACTCATCAATTGCTCAGCATATAGTGTGGCTATCTTCAGAAGCACACTTTTTGAATTATCCACCTGTAATATTACTTTTTGTTATCACAAGTGTCTTAAGCAAAATATAATTTTAAAATGGTTTTATAGTTATTTTTATTTTAAGCATTCTACACTTTTTACTCAAAAATCTACTATACTCAATAAGTGAAAACCAAATTTAGACCTTTTTATCATAGAGAAAAATTATTTATGTATCAAATACATTATACATATTTTGTATTACTTTATTCTTACTCATAATATGTATTTTTTATGTTTGATAGTTATTGTGATTATGTCCCATTCGTTTTGAAAGTTGTAAATTTTTTAGCTTAAACAAACAAATATTATTTTACTAAATGTAACTAAAGAAAAAGTATGATAATTTTTCCCTTATTATATTTATATAGATAAGACGTCATACTTTAAAATTGGTGCATAACATTAAAATGTTTTTAATGGCTGCATTGTGATGTTTCTGGTGTAGTATACAAGATATCTAATTGTTCATTACATTGACAAACTGTAATTATTACATCATAAAGTAGTATTTACCTCAAGATCTTCATCATTATTCGATTTATCTTCGGTTTTTTTAGAGCTAGACGAACACGATGGTCTGTCTGTAGTTAATAAACTCATTATTTTTCCCTTTGATATTTTAAGCTTTAACAAAACAATACCAAAAAATCTTAAATAATTATAATCTTAAAATACAATTATATACATTTATGTATGTAAACATAAATGTCAACCTAAGCCAATCATAAAAAAAAACTGATATTTAAATGCAAATTTATAGCATAGGCTCTAAAACTTTCAGCCTCTTGTTACAATTAATTTTATTATAGTAGAAAACAAATGTTATTATAAAAAATAGTTACGACAATCGTTATTTTCTATTCAAATAGACTTTTCATACTGTTAATTAAGTAAATTTAATCAGTCTCTTTTAAAGAATTATTAAATTTTTTGTATTAAGTACAAACCAGAACGCAGGTTTTTTTTGCATTTACCTCTACCGCAATGACATGTCTGTCAGTTGCTTTAACTCTGGTATTTAACTAAATACGATACAGCATTATGTGCAAAAATTTAAATCTTGTAAACATTTATTTATTGCAAAATCAAGGACACAAACTACCGATATTTATCACTAACAAACATTTGAAATGGGATTAAAGAAAAAGAAAAACGTTATTATATTAACTTTGTGTGCGGTGATTTCTTTTATTTTATATCAATTGTACTTCTTTTTAACGATAACTTCAGAGACCGGCAGTGGTAACCGAATCGTTCCAGTGTTAGATCATCAGAAAATAAAAGACGTTGTACATATACGTTCTGAAGACGATAAATTTATTAACGAAAATGGTCTTATAAGAGGTGTGTACTACACCCATATGCAGTTGTACAGACCAAATGTTAATAATGAATTCGCATGTCGAATTTCTAAACAAAGAATTTCTTTCGATAAGGTAAACGACGATTACTGTGACTGTGATGATGGGACTGATGAACCAAGCACTAATGCATGCCCAAATGGAACTTTTTATTGTCAACACCAGTTTAAGAAGAAACCAGTGTCTTTACATACTGTACCGTCAAGCAAAGTAAATGATGGGATTTGTGACTGTTGTGATGGTTCTGATGAATGGCTTTATGACTCTAATAAGAAAGTTCTTAGCCAAGCATCAATTAAAAATTATAGATATTATAGTTCCGAATGTCCTAATACATGTAAATGATATTTTTGCCAAAAGTCTTCTTGTCAGTGGTATTTTAATAACAATGTATATTGAAAGCATACTGTTAATAGATAATAATTAATTTTTTCATTCTATAATTTCTTTTACTTTATGCTCAATTGTTTACAGAGGTGTAACAGTACAACTGAGTCAATAAATGTGGCAGTTTTTATTTGTTTTGGTTGTATCTTAACAGTAAAACTGTTAAAATATTTAGTTTTAATTAATATTGTGAAAGTTTTTTTAATAACAAAATTCTCTAGAAATAAAAACAGTTTGTAAATACCAACATATTTAATGAGTTCTGGTAAATCTTAACAATGCAAGAGTAACAATTTATTTTATATCTCCATAAATTATTCCTCTCTATTCTTGATGAAAGTATTTTTCAAGTCCAAAATAGATATAATAAAATATAGATGTATTTCTGTACAACTGATTTCTGTTACCCTGTACATATAAAAAAACATACATTTATACTTAAATGGTCATCATTAAAGTATAGATATATATTTTTTATTCATTACTTTCTATTAACTTAGCTATGTTACATGCTTATTCAAACAATGGTTAAATGTTTTTCTTGCTAAATAAGAATTGTATCACATTCAATAATTTTTTTAAATTCTGATTTCTGCAAGAAATAAAGTGAAATCCACTGCTGTTGGTTCGTAAATAATAAAAATCCATTGATAAGTGGAGGCAGTTGCCTAGGATTAGTGAATTATTGGAATTCATAATGTGAGTATTCAATGTCAACTTTTGCTATACTATGTTACATAGTATCGTAAATAATCAACGTTGTCTTGTGCTAATTCCGTTAATACAATAAAAAAAAAATCATGTAAGTATATTATAATTATCAGAAATTTTTTTAACAGAGAACATATACAATATTCTTCTATTTTCTTTAATTAAAATGATATGTTTATGTTATGGAGACATTAAAAAATCAGATATTCATATTAACTCCTTAATTTATAAATAAACTAAAAATATATCATCATCAGTTGACTTCTGAGTCTGATGATCAACCTGTTCTTACCCGCTATTTAACATAAATTGTCGTACACTGTTTTGCAGATTCGTATAAGAAGTATATCATAATTAAGAGTGCTTATTATTAACCATTTCCTTGCAAAATTTATAATGAACCTAGCATAAGCTGTGCATTATTTATTTATGTATTTCAAAAATACATTTTGCATTTCTTTTATTCGGCATTTCTGCTACTGGCAACATTATATTGTAGAATAAATAGCCAGTTCGTAAGTTCATGCGTTTAATTTTTTATCCGATTTCTGAACGTACGGTCTAGAATTTTCTATTGATCGTATTGGTTCTTAAATATCTGTGGTCACGGAGCACGCAGTGAACCGGCAAATTTTATTACTCACATTGATCGCTGTAAAGGGGATATTTCGCCGGTGGTCTAGAATAATAGTAATTTAAATTAAATAGCCAACATGACTGTGGATGAAGGGGTCGATATTTCAAAAGCGGGTGACCGCGGAGTATTGAAGAGAATTACAAAAGTAGGAGAAGGGACTGACACTCCCAGTGCTGGTTGTCAGGTTACGGTACATTACACGGGAACACTTTTAAACGGGATCAAGTTTGATTCCAGCAGGGACAGGGACGAGCCTTTTGAGTTTCAACTAGGCAAAGGTAATGGTTCTATTAATTTTTTCTTAAAATTTAACTTATAAAATTAATGATTTTTATAAAATCTTATTTTTTACATTAACTTAGTATCTCTTCACTCATTCAAAATTAAGCGACTACAAAGTTTCACCTGGGAAGGCTATAATTTTAATGGTTATCTTCAATGATAACGGTTTTTTACAAAATTGTTTTAGGTGGATTTGATGTTTTTGTTCTGTTAATAGAGCCTTAAGTTGGTTCAAAAATAATGAGCTCAAGCACCGAAACCAAATATTTTAAAATATATTCAAATTATCATATTATGGGCACAATTAGACTTGTAATTATATATTTTTACAATTAGGTAAGGTAAGGTACATTTATAAAAAAGTTTAGCTTGTCAGAAAAATTCCATAGAGATTATAATTTACCATTAACCCAAGAAATTTAATTGAATTGATAATAATTTATTCTAAATGTAAACATTTTTTTTTTGTTGAAAAGATTTAAAATATTTTTGGTAAAGAATGGGTAAATCTTAAATTTAAAAAATACCCATCAATTAAAAAAATCATTATAAAGTATGTTTTCTTAACAGTAAAAATCTGTTTTAAAATTTTTCTTCAACTTTAAATTACAATAAATCATAATACATTGACTTGATGAACTCACGAATAAAATTAATTAATAAACAAAACATGAGCTCTGAGGTCAAAGTGATATTAAAATTAGATTCTGGCTACGCTACACTGTTAAAATTTTACTAATGAAGTCTTAAGAAATTTTGCAACAAAAAATACTTAATCTTTTCTTAGATTATATATTAGTTGTTTTAAAAGCAATTTATCATTCAATGAACAATAATTTTTAATTTGCAGTTCAGTAATTATTGCAAAATAAATTTTATAATTAATGTTTTTGCAAACATTAGATATAGTCACCACAAAAGTTGATTTCAGTAATTTATTCTCATGCTTAACAAAAATTTGTATCAGTATAACTACATTACTTGATAACAATAACCACAATGTGTTATCTAGTTAGAATATTAACAATATAATATAATTAGCTGTTATATAGAGAATGTTATGATTGCTTCTGCATTCATAATTACATTTATTTTTTTGCTGATTAATTAAATAAGACCAATAAAGGGGTTCAGTAAGTGGAGTTGGGTATTCCACAATTGCTTTTACAAACCATTAACTTATTATCATTTTAGACAAGGTGATCAAAGCATGGGATATTGGTGTGGCTACAATGAAGAAGGGCGAAGTGTGCGTCCTCACCTGTGCTCCAGAGTACGCCTATGGAGAAGCTGGGAGTCCCCCTAAAATACCACCAAATTCAACATTACAATTTGAGGTATTCATTTACATTTCCAATCTTGAACCTTTATTGTAAAATAGACGTTTCTAGATTCAAATCTTAAAACTAAATAAAATGTCATTTATAAAATGCTGATGGCATCAGACTAAGGCTAAATGAAAGATACTCCAAAGAATTTCATGAATTTCATGAGATAAGAAATTCTTATAAGAAACTTCTACCAAAATTTTTTAGAAAAAATGTAGTGTTATGTTTAAATTCTGAAAATAATAAACGAACAAGATTTAGAGCTTTTATTATTTATAGATTGAAATGATCGATTGGAAAGTGGAAGACCTCAGCCCTGGAAAGAAGAAGGGAATATTACGTCAAATCCTAGAAGAGGGCACTGGTGCAGAAAGTCCTAATGATGGGGCACTTGTTACAGGTAATTGCAACTTTTAAAATCTTAAAAAGTTTTGTTTAATTTTCGCAAGAGTAAATGAATTACATTTAGTTATGTTATAGTTAAGGAAAACTACCATGATGGTCAAGCGAGGATCGGTGGATGTCATATGATTTCCTTAAAATGTTTTCCGTTTCACCTGAGACTCAACCTCAGCATGGATTGATTCTTTAAGATGTTTAGTGCATACAACTTTATAAATTGAACTATCAACGCTTCATTCGTTTCCAGTTAACTCATACCAAATTGTTAACTCGGGGAAACATGGGTTATTTTATTAGCTTTATATTGAAAATAAGTTGAACTATGTATATGATGTTTAATGTGGTGAAAGAATGTACCTTTATTCAGGATAAAATGTCTATTTGCAATGTGACCAAAGCGCAAATGTAACATGAAACTTGCACATGTGAAGAGAAACTATGTTATGGTTGCTTGACTCTGGTCCACTTTCTATTTCGCCTTTGTTCATTCTCATGTTATCTTACTATATACTTTGTAGTGATGATGAATTTTATAAAACTCTTATTCCGCAGTTGAACTCGAGGGTAGATTGTGCGCTGATGGCAAAGTCTTCGATACCAGGACGGTAAGCTTTCCTCTCGGCGAAGGAAGTGAAAGCAACATCTGTGAGGGCATCGAGAGAGCGTTGGAGAAGTTCCAGAAAGGCGAAAAGTCCAGACTCACCATTGCACCCAAGTATGGTTTCAAATCTGAAGGGAACACCCAACTGGGCGTCCCACCTGACGCTACCCTAGAGTATGTAGTGAAGTTAGTTAACTTTGAGAAAACTAAACCCAAATGGTCCATGGAAGGGCCAGAGAAGCTTGAGCAAGCGAAGATCTTCAAGGAGAAAGGCACTGAGTACTTCAAGAACAGCAAATTCCAATTATCCATTAAAATGTACAAGAGAGTAGTCAATTTATTGGAAGGTAAGTTAAAATTTCTTTTTGATTTTTTTTTGAAAATCCCATTTTTCTTTTAATATTTATAATTACTACATAAACTGTTCATCATGTAACTAAATTAATATTCATTGTTAAAATTAACGGTCACAAATTCATGTGCATAGTAAAACTTTTAATCAAGCTTACCAGTGCATTGTTGACTTTAGATATGCAAGAGGATGTTAGCGTGAATGATGAGAACAAAGCGCAGGCCAAGGAGCTGTTACTGTCTGCGCACTTGAACCTATCCCTGGTGTACCTCAAGGTGACACCAGTTCACCACTTCGAGGCGAGGGATTACGCCGCGAAGGCGCTAAAGTTTGACCCTGGCAACGTCAAGGGCTTGTTCAGAAGGGGACAGGCGCTCCTGGGCCTTGGGGAAGCGGAGAGCGCGCTGCAGGACTTCCAGAAGATTGTTGATGCCGAGCCGCAGAACAAGGTTTGTTAATATGTCTACAATAAATGCAAGTTATATTAATATAATTTATACTAGCTGACCCGACAGACTTCGTTCTGTCAAAAAAATTGGAATGTGGCAGTTTTTTGTTCTTACCTATTTTATAGCCAGCGCAAAAAAATCTGGACTGAACCGTCACCCTGGTGATAGGGCGGTGTGTGGGGTTCAGCTCGGTATATGTTCATCTAATAACTAATATTTAAATATTAGTGGGTTCCAGAAGAGTGGCCAAAGTTATAATTATAGTACATAAATTATATTTACTATTATTATTTTATTAGGAACAAATAACTGTCACATTCCAAATCTTTTTGACAGAATGTAGTCTGTTCGGTCCGCCAGACGGTAACGCGGTTTGTGCTGGACATCAGTGATGTCGTGAAAAAGAAACTAAAACAAAATAAATAATACCGCGAAGCCGACCTAATTGAAAATCAGCAGTAATGCTCTTTAGCTCTTACATTTTGTGACTATTTATGTTTTTATTTCATTCGTTTTAATTTCGGCACGCGGCGTTAGATCCTCCGACGCGCATACGCACACTTTTGAAAGAATGATCTAATTTGAACTTTGAGCAGCTGTAATAAAGTTAAAATAGACTCTTTAGCGTTAGGAACACACCTACATTGCTTAGACAGCAGTGAAAGCTTGTAATTTAATATGAACTTTATGAAATAGCAATAAAGTTCAAATTGACCCTACATTTTAGTTAGAGAACGTTTGTATAGGAAAAAGAAAAGCGCTGTTTTTAGGGGCTTCCCGGCGATTATTCGAATTTTTCTCAAATTGGCCAAATTGGTCCTGGCGTTGTAGAGTGATGCGCTTACCGACACATATTTGTATTATAGATTAATAATAAATTATATTCAATGACATTAGTTATTAATAAATAAATAATAAAGTTGCTTGAGAATATATTTATATGTAGAGGGAGTGACAAAAGGCATAATGTTTGAGAGAAATAGAATTCGTTGTCATCCCCACTCCGTGCTGTGTACTGGTGAGAGGTGACACCGGTACACACGTGGAGGGGATCACTTACCAAGTGATAATATTTTTTTGGAGGAGTTTACAGCCACGCGGTTTGATACGTGGCCATGTATAATTGATGATAACGAGCGAGACAAAAATATTAAAATGTCTATTAAAAAGCAGGGGTTGGTGATAGAAAAGTGAAAATTTAGGGTTGTATGTAGTTTTTGATGCCACACAATAATAAAATAAAATCGAAAAAAAAAAACCCAAAAAATAAAAAAACATTTTTTGGTGTGGGCAACCCTGATCACTTAGAGGTTTGAAAAATAGATAGTAACCGATTCTCAGACCTACTGAATATGCACAAAAAATTTCATAAGAATCGGTAAAGCCGTTTCGGAGGAGTATGGGAACGAACATTGTGACAAGAGAATTTTATATATTATATATACAAATACTTGATATTACTATTTAACTACACATTTGATCAAATCATGGAGACCAGAGTGACGATGTTGCAGGTAGATACGATATACTATTATACTTCTAAATATATGTAAATTTTTTGTAAATCCAATCCAAAATTATTTCTGTGTATTTTGTACATTTCTTGGGTATAAAATCAATGATTTTAATCTTCTGGTGAAGTGATAACGTGGGTGTTGCCATCAGGCTGCTGCCAACCAGCTGGTCGTGTGCCGCGCGGCGATTCAGAAGCAGAAGCAGCGGGAAAAGCAGCTGTACGCGAACATGTTCGACAAGTTCGCGAAGCACGACTCGGAGGTAACAGGTCGGCTATGCTGCGTACACACTGCCCTCACGCACACAAACACCGCGAGATGAGACGGCAATAGCTGTCTTACAATTCATTCTATGCTACTGCAACCAGATGAGTAGACTGATCTTTAAGTAATTGATACTAATACCTAGCAAAGGTATTGTCAGGATGTTTACACAACACTATACTGCATTTGTCTCGAGTCCATAAGACTTTACATCTAGTTCACATCTATGCTTTTATAACATATATCATATTTATACAAAACCTCCGCAGTAACATAAATTAAATTTCCTATTGCAGATTGAGAAGATAAGAGCGAGAGCAGAAGTAGATGTAATAGGCGAGAAGGTGGGGGAGTGGGGAGTGGGGGAAGGAGAGTGGACCGATCAGCAGCGCGACAGGAAACCGACGGAGTTTGAGAAGGAGAATCCTAACATATTGATGTTGGACAAGGACGGACGGTTCCAGAATATGTAAAACATATGCAAAGGATTCTTTATCTCGGTTTGACATAATATCTGTCAGTTCTCCGCTGCCTGGTTTGGGGATATACTTGTCTCAAATACCATCCCGGGACAGGGTGTGTCTGAAACTCTAATTTTGTTTGTGTATATCTTAAATATTTACCTGTTTGATAACTTAACTAGAAATCCATTCAAGCTATAATAACTACACATTCCATAAACATGTTTATTGACAATTTTTTTTCCACAATTCTTAACCAACATGGATATCCACTGAACTAATTATCAATCGGCCATTATTTTGGTTAATTATATTTATGTTAACTTGTAACAGTGCCTAGATTTCATATTGTTAGATTTCTTAAGCTTTAAAATATTTTTGATCATGATTTTTTTTATTTTTCTAACATTAAATTAATGAAAACTTAGTTTACCGAGCGCCCTCATTCTGAACTCCTCCAAAGTGTTAACTGCATCATACACGTGTGCAAATGTTTGAAAATACCTTTTGAATTACTCTTTAGTGTGCTTTAAATACTGGATATCTCATACTATATACATATAATTAATTAATTATTGTGTATGTATTATAAAAAAAATTAATTATTCAAGTAATTAGAATAGTATGTTCACCTAATGATTTCTTATATTTCCGCGAATGTTACACATTTGTTAAAACTAAATTTTACTGATTTTATCGCGTTTATTTATTATATTTATTTAATCCCGACGTTTCGACAGCTTTGCAGCAGTCACGATGACGGAAGGACAGGGATGACTGTACCCAACAGCATTTACCAGCTACTATTTCCCAATATCATAGTAATAACACAGTAGTTACATGTGGCTAGGTTTGTCGATAACTTCACTCATGTCTGATGCAGGAATGGGTTTAGTGTTATATATAACATAGTTTATCATGTAAGTAGAGCTGTCATACCAAAATCTACAGTACAAAATGTAAGTTAGTTTGAGAGTGTAGTCCTCGTGTCACTACACTACAGTTTAGAAGCGGATGTAGATTTCACTTTGTATTATTATTTGCAAGTTTTAATTGTTTAATCAATTCAGCTCAATAAACTTTTCATTGGTGTTAAGATGTGTTTACTTGATCCTATACAACTAAGCGCTTAGATTTAAATCTCTTGAAAGGTATAAAATTTATAATTTTATTGTACAAAGTAATGAGCATGATAACAAACTGCATAACATGCTCATCACCTTGAGTCTGAAGTACCCTCGTTAATCCAGTAATTTCACCAGTAACATTCTTCATACTGGAACACGGTAATCAAACATTGCACACAAATGTTTGGCGGCAGAATTAGACGCTGCGAAACCTCCAGTAGCATCATAAATTTAGGAGTGAATACTCGAAAAGTATATAACGAAAATAGACTTTATTCCATAAAGAAATAAGTTTATAATACAACAGATGCGATCAAATTTGATCTGATGAAAAATTTAATTACGCGTACAATATTTACAAGTGTAATGCAATGGCAACATTTGTATAAAAATTACGTACATATGTCAGAGAAAAAAAACTAGTTTACAACGACAAAGACACTAGATAATGTAATGTGCTGAACAATGCTGCGGTGTAGTGGGGATACATGCTACTGCCGAGGAACAACTCCAGGGATAAAGCAGCATCTGCCCAACTCACCAACATACTGCACAATCGATACTGAACATTAATCAGTTGTAATGAATTAATGATGAAACTAAACAATTTTTCAATTCTAATCCTGTCATAATGTGCGCGTATCATACGATCATTAGCACTAACTACAGCGCCCTCTGCACAACGCAGTGTTACCACGCTACTGCTTGACAACAAATACATATTTTTTTTAATCTGCAACAGACTAACACTTAAATTTTACATGATAAGTGACAACACCATTAATAGAGACGCATTTTAGACTAGTACACTCTTGTTCTTATACGTTCACAACTGAGCCAGCAACATTATGGCAGCAGATTTACAATCTGAATGTGGTACCTAACCAGGCTGGTTCGGTAAAAACTTTACGATCATAAAAAAGCTCATCCATACAGTCTCAGATAAGAGAACTAAAGTAAAGTTTATCAGCAGTGAGTCTGCGATGTTAAGAGACTTCATGCAAAAGTAAACCAGAATAGTAATTTATGACTCGTCGTCGGAGTCGACGCTGGCAACCGGTGGACTGCTCGGGTTCGCGAAGGTGGTGAGCACCTCGAAGTGCATTTGCAGAGAGTGCGGCGCGCCGGGTTGCTCGTGCAGGTAGCGCTTCACCTATAAAAAAGAACTTACCGACTATCATCACAGCTCATACATATAAATGAGTGAAAGCATAAATATGATGATAAATTTATTCATTACAGTTTTGTGAAATATATCAAAAGATGCAGTGACGTCAACCTTGGTAGACTTCCTCCAAGAGAACGGTTGTAACATTCGTTCGAAAATTGTTCTTGGAACATGTCGATTTACAAACGATGTTTTCCTTCACCGGAAGTTTAAATTAAATGTGAATAAAACCCACATCTACCTCTACACTGTGCTACCAACGCTCCTTACAGCAAAAATAAAATGGTATTATAGGCACTCGAATAAAGCTTGGTGGTCAGATCCCACGACATTTGAGATTGGTCATCCATCGCTACATCAGTGTTTAGGTAAATTTGGGAATTGTTCGGAGAAATATTACCTTGGCGCCGAGCTTCCTCAGCAAGTTAGAGAATGCGCGCTCCTCGCGACCGATCCAGGGCCTACTTTCGTCCGCCACCTGGTACGGGCTGACGTGCACGAACACGTTCACTCCTGGAACATATCACATTATTGCATTGGGAAGTATCAGAATTCAGATAGATCGCTGGAGTTTCATAGTTTGAACTAAATATTAAATTCAGGTGGACAAATAATCTACGCGATGCTTACCCAGCCTGGAAAGGGTCTCGAGGAGGCTGCGGGAAGTGATCCAGGTGTTTTTGCCGCCAGCGTGTCCGCCGTCCAGCCAGTACATGTCCTCAATGCGGGAGATAAACCTGGAGCAAGGAGAGTAGCTCTACCACATGAATAATCTAACATTAATAAGCGGACACGATGAGGAGATGATCTGCCCACAGCGGATAGTATCAACAGGATGTTAAGCTAACCTCGTCATGCGCTCATCTCCTGGCGTAAGGGTCTTAGTATAATGGAACTCGTAGATGAGTTGGTTCAGCACAACGCAACCCTTGCTGAAACCCACCATCGTGAGCCTGCACTTGTCAAGGGCCAACTCCTCCCGCCACCACAGCGGCTCCCTGAAAATTAGCGGTGAATACAATTTTGCATAATGATACTTATCACGTGACAGTTAACAGACGATAAATAAAATCGAAGCTCTTTCTGCTCGTCCATAATACCGCGACTTTTATACGTCGACAATCGTAACAGAGTGATGCTGATATACCAGCAGATATACAATTTGAGTGGTAGCTAGCCAGGCGAATTTCCGAAATACCTCCACATGTGGCCCCGGCATACAACCTCTACCTACTGACATACAGACTTTCGTCTTACAAGGTATACGACGGCAGAAATACTTCTACACTAACGTCCGGCAAAAGGCGCGTCTCCCCAAGAGTCAGTAAGCATTTATAATATCACAACATCCATTGGAACTAAACCTACTCACGGCTTGAGCCCGAGCGGGTCGGCGCCGCCGCCCGCGCACCCCGCTACACCCGAGCCCGCCATTTGCGCGCTCTGAAAGTTATACAATCTAATAGTTCTTATCCACTATCTGCAAATACATGACTTCAATTTCACGTGCAGTTGAATGATAAAGATATACAATACAACGGCCAAACTCCATCACATGTGGCCACGGATTAGAACCTGGTTTAGAAACATATAATAATATTAGCTGAATCATACATACACACGTGTGCCGCCAAAGTATATCAAGTTTACCTTTATATGAAAATGCTTTGATTGTACCGCCATCTGTAGACGAGTTCACGAGCTTAAAAGAATTTTGTATTTAAAAAAGAACACTCACATTCAGTTCATCGATATCGATCTCCTCCGGGCTATCGACTGCGTTCGCCGCTTCCATCAGCTCCGCACTCGGTAGAGACTTCAGTCTGTTGCTAACGCTTACCAGCAACCTGAGTTAAAATGTTCAAATCAAAACTATAATAATATCGTTTTTTATCTATAAAGATGTATAAAAAATATTTTATATATGTGGTACATAGAAAAATGTATGTCTGTCAAAATTAATATTTAATTATTATCATTACTCAGAACATTTGCATCACCTGATATTGTTTCTCTACGCCAAATGTTGACGAACAGAGGATTATACTAATGGTAATGTATTAGTAATTCTTTAAAATGATGAAGTAAATTATAACACTTAGTGCCTGGGTGGTGGATTACCTCTCGAGGTGGAGGAGCGCGCTGTGGGTGGGCGTGTGCTCCGGGACGCCCGCGTTGTTGCACGGCACGAAGTTGTCGTAGCAGCTGAAACTCTTGTACTCTATCCTGTGGCAGATACACGTGATGGATGTTAACTACTATATACATTCAATAAATAGATCCAAGAATGTCATACAGAAATTCTCTTCTCGATTGGTTGAACGAGGTTGATATAGTAGCGCCATCTAGTGGCCAGTGACTTTATAAAGAATGACATAAGGTTTGTGTAACAATTTCATAAATTATCACCATCAGTTCATGTTCCCTACTGGAAGTGTGCCTTATCAAAGATCTCCACATCTTTCGGTTTCACACGAATTCTTTATTCTCTCTATATTAATAATTAATAATAAACTTCATATAAATGTGAACAGATAACTATTACTATTAACAAGAGCACATAGACTTCAATAAGCACAGGAAGTATTATGGTTTTACCTGGAGGGTCGCACGACCAGCACATGTTTCGTTGGGAAGTTTTGCCGGAGCATCCGGGCGGTGTTCTCCAGGTTATACTTCAGGTAGTTCCGGTAGTCGCGATGCGCCTGCATCACTTCCGGATAATCCTGGGGACAAAAAGCTTTATTCTTCCTACACTTGTGGCAAACCGTTCTTACTGGATAATAATAACATTTTTCTACTCAAGGCGAATAGAAGTTTCACATTACATAGTAAAAAAAGTAAAAATCATGTTTATTACAGTCTTTCAAACTTAAACACTGTAATTCTTTATAAATAATGAAACAGTTCAATTACCTGGACATCGCCACCGAAGAACACGAGCGCGCCCTGTTTGGATGAGGGGTGTGCCGCAGGGCAGAACACCACGTCGTTGAGGCGCCCCTCCAGGCCTAACACGCGACGCAGCCGCAGCGGACGCATCTCCACCTCTTACGTGCCGTTCATCCCAACTATTAGAAAATTCAAATAATGATTCAGTATCATTACCATCTGCGTGAGGCACTCCACAGCTCAACATAGGTCTCTCCCGGGGACCAGCAAGTTACTTCCACCATGTGCAGAGCCTCTCTCTTCTTTTTACCAGAGTTCTATGGTTTAGTCCTGATTTTGGTAGTCAAAAGCATTATTGCTTACTTTTGGAATTTCAATATTAATGGCCAAAAAAATCCAATGTCTAAAAATTAATAGTAAGCTTATAATTTTTTAATCAACATCACGTAATAATATAATAATACATATATATCATTAATTCCCTCAAAGGATAAAATAAATTACATGTTGAGAACATGGAAAGAAACCCAACCAGCATGTAGCCTATAAAGACAACCTTAATTTTCAGTGGGGTCTAAAAATAAAAAAAATTGAATGGTGACATCGCCCAAATTTGTTTGCACACATAAAAATAAAAAGAGGTATCAAGGAAGTGATTGTTATATATAATTTTAGAATTACAAATATTTACATCACAATTTAGTATATAATCCTAAGAAAGCTATATTTAGCGTAACTTACATAGTTGTTAAAAATATATAATACATTCTATGTACAAAAAAAATTCTTAAATAATAATACAGGCAGTTATATTTGAAATATGACACTTCAATATTAAAATACTAAAAAAAATATTTTAAAATCAATAGTCAATGTGAAGTATGTACATAAGAGTTGGTTTCACTTAACATGGCGTGTTTGCTTCTGGTGGTAGTATTTAGTATCGTTCATACACACTGTGATCTTCAGAGTGATGTCATCAAGACAATTCTTCAAGTCCTCCCTCAACTCTCTCACCTTCACCCTCACATCCTCGCACATGAGGTTATAGCACATTGCAACAAGTCCCATTCCGAGCAAAACATAAATGAAGTTAATAACCAATTTCAAGTGAGAGCCACCTGCTGAATCTGTAATATTGGCGCCTGGTACAAAATCACCGAAACCAATTTTACATAGACTGATGACGCAGAAATACGTCGAATCTAAATAGTTCCATTTCTCCCATGCACCAAACATTATCGTTCCTGTTAATATGTAAAAGGATATCACCCAGAGGCAAGCTGTGGATGGTACTGTTACTTTACGTTTAATTGGTTGAATTTCACTCTCCTCAAATAATGTATCTTCTCTTCTGCTGCATTCATGTGCTGTTATGTATAACCATTTGAATGATTGTGCGAGAACTTTACCCATGTTACAAAAGTAAAGGATGTATATCGGTATTCCAAAGCATGCATAAGCAATAGTAACGATTTTACCCCAAACAGTTTTAGGCACTATGTTTCCATAACCAATCATTGTAAATACTGACAATGAGTACATAAGTGCTGCAGGAAATGACCAGATATCCTCAGCAGACCTGCCATTGTAACCTGTGTGGACTGCACCTGTTATGTTACTTTGAAAAACTTTTAAAACTTTGTTTATATTCAATTCCCATGCTGTTTCATTAAATATGTTGTTATTTACAGTGATGTTCCACAGCTCTTCTGCACAACTTCTTCTCCACTGTCTAACATTCTCCAGCTGTTCATCGGGACTGTCCTTCTCTATATGCATGAAGCTAGCAGCTCCAAGTATAGCATAGCAAACGACCAATGCACCGACACCCACTTGTGTAAACATGAACGCAATAAATTTTCTTAAACAATCTTTTATTTTCTCGCGTGGATCACTTCCAGTTGTCGAGGATGAATCTTTGCTTCTAAAAGATCCATGAATGCTCGAATGTTGTTGGCGTTCCATTATTACTACCTAAAACTATAAATTTTCTACGAAGGAATGGGAGTAAACCGAGGAAATGCGTGCGTAAGACTAACACGATTATTTCTGGAGTCTGTTGGCGCGGCGCCAATAACAGCTGTTAATTACAAAACATTGGAGGAAGATATACAAGAAAAAATATTTGAGTTACTTTTCAGAGGCCTTCATAACATTTGCCGCATTCTATTATAAAAAATTTGATCGCAAATTTCTATTTTATAAATAATTTATGCGTGTGTTGTGAGAAAAAATCTTTTGTTTGATATTGTAACTCAATGATAGCTTTATGAATTACCGCTTACTTCATTTATAATTAATTTTAATAATACTTACAAAGAATAAAATAATATTAATTCCGATATGTCTTCATCACTAAATAACATGCGTAATATCAAAAACCACTTTGCTTTTCTATTTTTCAATTAACATCTAGATTTATCTATCTATTTATTTAATACCGATTTTTTTAGCGATTTAATCAATAACAATCAACAATTTTTTTAATAGAAATAGTCATTTTGTATGACTTGACGTCTTGTGGTAAATATTAGGGTGTGTATGTGTACAAGAAATTCCATTCTTTATGTAAAATTATAATTTTAATAACAATATAAAACTAAATCTAAATTCTAATTCTTATAAATTAGGAATTGTTAGCATGGATTGTATATATCTGGTGTAAATAAATTGATATTTCTATGCAATTTTAACGTAACTTTTTATGAGAGCAATCCGTATATTTTTTTGAATTAATTTTTTTTTCAATATATTTAAATCTTGTAATTATCGTCATCACCACAGCAGATAAACTGCTGTATTTAAGTCTCGTAACGTATCCCACAAAACTTATATCTTCAATTTATAACTTTGCAATGTTTATTTTAAATTAAATTTGCCACTTTTTCTTAACATCCTTCCTCAATTTTACATAAAAGTTTCCGTATTTTTTTTTAATTAAAGATTTACTACCATGTTTTAAAATTAGGATATAAAATCAAAACTTGAAATCCAATAAGAGACAAACTTTTAAATAATTTTTAATTTTTAAATTCTGTTCATTTATAAATTGACTTTATATAAAATAAGAATAAGGATTTAATTAAAACTGTATAACGCTGGTACAGTTTTCAGAAAGCAAGGTGTTTAGAATCGATTTTTGTCACACATCCACACTCAGCACTCACACAACTGTCAAATGCAAAATTCACACGTTTTCTTGGCGTTGTTTGTCGTCCGGCGTTACATTTTTTAGAGTTTAACTTTTATTTCGTCTTTTGTAATGTAAAATGTAACGTAGGACTTTCGACCCATACACATCCATAAGTTTTCATCCAATACTGTAAGTACAAATCATGTTATTGTAAAAATATTAAATCTAATCTAGATTCACTACCGACGAATATTTGCTTATGGAAGTAATTTCGGTGACAAATGTTTTTGACGAAAATCGATTTTGGTTCATGAACGTGAGCTTTAAACGAGACCATTAAATGGTAAAAAAATTCTCAGTCTTCATTAGAATTCAACTTGTTTAGTGTATTATTTCTTCTTTTAAGAGCTGTTTCCAAGGTCGCTCACAGCGGAAACCAATTGCACGATGTCCGTTTCGTTTTTGTCATATTTTTATCAGGCGGACCTTTTGAACTTGGTTTAGCTTCAGTTGTTTCTTTATCGCGGGAACGTAATAAAACGTCTCAATGAAGTTGTTTAGCAGTGATTTATGCAAATTTTACAAGTTTATCAATGAAATTTGACCTTGTCGACATTAGACTGTCGCGATTTGGATAATCGCCTTCTTCGAAAATTTCCGTTGAAATAAATTTTTAGATAAACTTTTTCTATGTTATTATTTCCATTAAAAAATTAATATAATAAGTATTTGAATGTTTTCAGGCCAAAATACAATAATCAAAACATGTAGTTGCAAATAAACTAAAAATAAAATGTTTGCAATAGCCACACTATGTACATCCATATGACATAAAGCAAGATATTTGTAATAAATGGATCACACATAGACACCATAATGGCTTCCCCCACCCATTTAGATCCAGTTAACAAGATTCCAGCAAACTCAACCACAGCTGAACAACAGAGCAAAAAGCTCACAACTATTGATTTAGTCGGCGGAATTCACTGCCATATCTGTACTACAACATTTGGTAACAAAAAAGATTATGACACTCACTACATTCGGCACGAGACTGGTGCAGGCGTTATTTACACATGTGTTGTGTGTCACAAGAACTTTAATGGCTATCCCAGTTTTAGAGGCCACTGTTATACTAATCATGTGATGAAGGCCAAGTACAAGTAAGTTATTTTTATTTTGTAGTTTATTAAAGTTCCTTATGAAATTGTAACACACTATTATCGTTTAAACATTTGAATCAGATTGTACGATTTTAATAAAGCAGGCTGTATGTTACTTTAAGTTAAAAACATATTTTTGTCTAATTATAAAACAAATATCCTTAATTTTGAACTTATAGTAAATAAATTTATTTATTTAAACTTTATTTGCACACTTAAAAAAAATTGTACAAAAAGGCGGACATAATGCCATAATGCCATCTACCAGTCTACCATAGGGTTGAGCAGAGAAATATATTAAGGATCCGGTATCAGAATGATAAATAAAATATTATTACATATAGTAAGATATAAATTATAACAAATACATACAATGCAAGAAAGGAAAATAATGTGTTACTATAATTTAATTAATAGTTGTATATATAATGTACTTTTACCAATTAATGTCTTTGCAAATGCAATAAAAATATAAATTACCTAATTAAACTATAGACAATTTACACTGGATCAATGCTGTGTATGAAGTCATGATGTATAATTGAATCATGTTTGCAGATGTGAAATCTGCAACAAACAGTTTTCAAAATGGACGTCCCTGAAAGATCATATCAATATTATGCACAAGTTTAAATGCACCACATGTGGCAAAGAGTAAGTTAACATGCAATTACAGTATTTATTTAACGAAATCATGTTTTAATAACAATTTTATTACTTCAATTAAATTCAACAAATTTATTTGATGTTTTACTCTAAAAATATTTAAGGGATTCTTATTTTAAATCAATATAACTTAGCACTAACATATGTTTAATAATGCATTAACTTTTTTGTTGCAGATTCCAAACAAAGAAAGAGATGCAAATCCACAAGATAATACATAACAATAGTGACAGTCCGCCTTACAAATGTCAATCTTGTCAAAGGCAGATTGACAGCTTGGATGGCTGCGAATACCACATTGATCTGCATTCATCATTTACATACTCCTGCCCCATCTGCAGTGAGAGCAGCAACAGTAAGCAAACGGCAGTTGAACATCTTCAGAATCACTTTGATGGAGCAATACAGGATAAGACAACTTTAGAAATTGAGGAAAGGCCTGATGATGATTTCATAGAAAAGCTTGGTGGAATACTGTGCTGTGTTTGCTCCACCGTACACAGGAATCGCATCAACTTCGATGCTCACTTCTCGCTGATGCATGGCTGTCAAGATATTGTGTACACATGCAATGAGTGCTCTAAGCAATACGACAAGTACTCTGTGTTTGGTAGTCACTGCTACAACCACTTCATGAAGAACAGATTTGAGTAAGTTTTAAAGTGTTTGGATATTTAACGACATTTTTGCTCAATTGACTTGTAGTTTGTGCAGGAATGTTTGTACATTACATTATTTATATATATCTTGATATTCAGATGCGACCAGTGCAGCAAGGCGTTTCCACGCCTGTCGTTGTTGGCGACGCACACCGAGATGTGCCACATGAACCGCTTGTTTGGCCCGAAGCCGTTCGCGTGCGCGCGCTGCGAGTATCGCTGCACGACGCAGAAAGCACTGCAGGCGCACCTGCGCGATCAGCACAACATCACCTGTGTGCAGTGCCCGCATGAAGGCTGCGAGAGAATGTGAGTACTACACCTGTAATACCAAATACAGCACCAAATTTTCTGGAGTTTAATTTCATTATTTTAATTTAGTTTTGTAAATGTTATTAATAATGATGATTTTACCTGCAGTTTCGAAACACCAAAAAAACTGGTCTTTCATCAACGTCAACACGACAACTCGAATAACTGGTGTCGTCAGTGCGGACTCCTGTTCTCTACGCGATCATCCTGCGAGAAACATCTGGACGTGCACAGAAGGAAGTCTTACTCGTGCCCAATCTGCAACAGGAACTATGGGGAGAAGCACATGGTCATCAAGCACATATCAAAACACTTCGAGGCCGTAGTGCACATCTGTAAGGTGTGTGGAAAGATATACAATGCCAAGAATCGTCTAGTCCAGCACATCAAGGTCCATTCGGAAGTTAAAACTCACACTTGCACACACTGTGGGAAGGGTTTCGTTAAATCTCACCACCTGGAGCAACACCTGAACATCCACACTGGAGTGAAGCCATACAAGTGCACCGCTTGTCCGAAAACATTCGCGAGTTATTCCAATTTGCACAAACACTCGCGCAGAATGCACAACATAGATACAAAAGATATTAAGAAGGCGCTCACGGAGAGGGCCAATGAAGGTCACAGCGAAAATTCAACTGATGCAAGCAGCTCCAAAGAGAGCAACATTAATTTAGACATAGAAGTGAACAAAAATAATGATACATTCAGTACCAATACAGAGGAAACAAATTTGGAGTCATATAAATTGTTTGAGTCTGATGATAGCACGATGGAGTCGGACAGCATTGATCCTGTTCTCATAGAGAAAGAGCTGGAAATATTTGAAGCTGCTAATGCATTGCCTGCTGACACACTCTGCTTTCCGGGTGAGTGTTTTCATTTTTAACGTGACAGGCAATGTTGCTATTCTCTTTTGTCTGATGCCGAGTCTTAATTTTACTTGTTGCTCTGGATGAGTAAGTTTTTATTTTGGTTGGGAGAAGTACAGTTAAACATGTCTAGTATGTAGTTGTTCTGGGCATCGATTCTGATGTATCACTACAAATGCATTATTATGTCTCTGGTTTTAATCTTTGCTGAAGGTAAACTATTATTAATTTAACATAGTTTTAAAATACTGCTTAACTGCCTCTGCAGTGCAGTGTCAAAGCACATGTTTAATAACGCAGAGGTGTCTGCTTCTGTCCTGGGCCGAAGAGTCGTAGATTTTGGTTGATGATAAGACTTCTTCGAACCCGCGTGGCTATCTACTACTCTCATATACACAATATACCCCATAACACATAAGCAACCAAATATTTTGCAAGCAAACTTCATCAACTACCTTACCATTGTACAAACGCTTTTTTTAAACTTAAATCCACGCTATTTGATACATGGCTATACAAAGGCTTAACATCAGCTATATATAATGTTATCGTATTCCAGAAGCACCTGAAGCGTCCCAAGTGACCGAGCAACCAGGATCATCCACCGGCAACTATCCGCTGGAGTACGGGCCGGAATTCAACAACGGTCTTAACCCAGACGGCACCGGTTTCATCGACCTGGATGACCACATGCTGCCACACATCGACCCCCTCCTCACGATCAACAACTGCCAACCTCTCCACACCATGTACGTACAGAGCATACCCGACTACCAGTACCAGAGCTTCGACGGAAACATAAACGCCAACTTCGACACGGACAAATGGGAGCCGATCATAACCAAAGTGTACCAGGACTACGCTTGCGGCTACGGGGACATGGCGGACGCGAACCGACTGTCCGTCATGAACACTGACATATTTTGAAATGGTTTTTTATTACATAGTTAATAGTTATATATATATTGTATGTAACGTAAAGTTATGGCGGGTGGGCGTGGTCCCGGGCCGCCGGGGCGCCGCCCGCCTTGCCGGTCCACGCAGCTACCTCAACCAGTAACGATTGTGTACCTCAGTAATCAATAGGGAGACTATTTTAATGTTGATATAGTATACATTTATAACGTGTATCCCACCAAACATTAGGCGTGTAACTCGTAATCATATTCATGATGATGCTACCTCATTTAGTTAAGATATATTTCCTTTGCTTCCCTCAAGGAGGGCACTTCCCGTTAAACTTCCCCCCCCACGCTCGTTTCGGGCCACGCCAAACCACTTTGATACATAAATTTAAATTAAAACTTCTACAAAGGGAACTACTACTAGAAGTCCACCGCCGAATCCGATGAGTGCGCCAGCCGTATCCTAGAGAGACTGGTTGGTGGTAGGGTTTTTCGAATCCGCCTTGCTACGCAGCAACCATTCTCATGTTGCCGTAACGCTGTGTTCCAGTGTTAACATGTAAGAGCTGAAGTATTCAGGCGCGCGCGCTTCACTATCCACGGCCTCGTCAGTCAACAGCAAGTCAAATTGAGGTCATGTGTTAGTCGATTGTTGATAATAAATGAAAATATAAAAGACCCTACACGATCGGAGCAGCATCTAGTCGGCGGTGGATTGGTATTGGCTACCTGCTCGAAGTATACTAACACTTGCGAATGATTTCCGAAGTAGTTTGTTTAGGCTAAGAGAGATCGTTTGGCGAGTCGTGGGCTTTGTAAATATTTGATAATTTTTGTGGCACTTTGTAATTTGCATTTTCGATTTTCGCTTGATATGCTACGGCCCGCGCCCGGTGGATCCGCGCTGCTCTGGAGGGGACGCTATTTCCGTAAAACTCTTACTGCATCTGTAGAAACATTTCTTAGCGGTACCCACTGGAGACTGCTAGGTAAATGTAAACGTAGAAGATTTAAAAAAGATAAAAAGAAAATTGATTATGTATGGAAAGAGGCACAGATGCAGTCGCAATGATTACTAATGACGAATTGCACGCAGTGCTCAGAAGCAGCAGGCTCCCCTCCGGTGTGCAGAGGGAGGAAGTGCTGCGGGCCCCGCCGCGGTGCGCTCGCGCACTTCTCTGTAGATTCCTCGTTTCATTTCGTTATTATAGTTTGGCGGAGGCCGCGCTCGCATAGCGGCGCGGCGCGGAGTTAGTGTAAGTGAATCGATAGTGCTGTGATATTTTTATGTATATTTAGTAATGTTAAGCGTAAGGAGTGTAACTTAACGAGCGAGTACAAAGATATCGTTACATATTAACGGCGTTGTCGCCGCCTACACGCACGTTGGCGGTGCGCGGTGATCACTTTAGTTGACCGGGTGCTCATCCCCCGCCCGCTCCCCCTCTCTGAAGATGTTATCGCAGGGGTAGCGTTGAATTGTTTACATTTAATTAAAACGATCTCCGCGCACGGCCATTCGATGAAGCGCCGTCGGCATGCGCACGCGCAGTGCGCGACGGCGCCCGCGCGCGTTCGTTGTTTAGCATCGAACCTCGAGCCTATTTGACGAGATTCTACACAACGCAGTTGCAGAGCACAATTTCTGAACTGCTGCTACAATAAAAGATATATGGAAAAAAAATAATTTTTTGAATAAAGAGGATAAACTCCGAAATATATTTTCGAGAGAGTAAGCTATTTACAAATTAAGAAGCGGGGTCTTAGTGATAAACGTATCCAAAGACTGTTAGGTATTATAAGTTCGTTGAACTTAATTCGGCCGTTATACGAGTCGCGGACATAAAACGAAATCAAGTCAGATGATCGGTAACACTACAACAGAACAACAAACACAATGAAGTAGCTATCGACAATATTCAATTGGGCTTCGACGCGGACGGGGCGGGGCCGGGGCCGGCGCCGCCCCCGGTGTCGCATACGGTACTTAGTGGGCATTCTTGCATAAAAAGGAAACATGAATCAGGCGAAATTATGTAGTCTCGGACTAACGCATGCGCTGGTCGTCTGGTGGACGCCATGCTTTCTAAAGTCACACGAAAACAAACAAACAGCGTGCTCGTTGCTCGGGAGGAGAAGGCCGCTGCGCCAGCGGCCGCGCGTCGGGTGGAGCTGGACGCATCTCTCGACCGAGCAATGGGAGTTCTGCTTTGACCATAAACGGTCATTTAAATTATACCCGCGTCACTACGAAGCCGTAGACAATTTCGTAGCTTTTGTCTATTGTCTGCGGCGAGTGCGGCGCGGCGTCACTGTCAGTTGCTAGCTAGCTACAAAATACACTGTCCGGGGAACGTTGAGCAGTTCACGAACGCACCGCGCCCGAGCCGCGCGCCACGCCGGATTACTTTTACAATAGTACACCGCGACCCGGACTCGTCTCGGCCATTATGTGAAATTATCTCGACTGTGTCGAGTGTGTGGGTACATTGTAAAAATAATTTGGTATTTACGCGCGATCACAAGGTGACGTTCAACGCAATAGTGTGAGTGTATAAATAAATAACGCAGGTACAGTGTGGCAGTGTATTTTGATTCAAGACGACAGTTATTATTATAAATAAATATATAAATTTGGTGGTTTAATGTCTTATACCCAGGCGGGTTAATCATGTTCAGTGTAATAGTACTTATTCAAAACTTCTGTAATCATAAACGTTTATACCATTTCGATGTAATTTTTCGTCGCAAAGGGGACAAGCCAACGTTAATTTCCGGTTTGCGGATCCAAGCGATAGCTCTTCACAAGTTAGAAAATTGTTTAAAGGTATTTTTTCCTACGTTGAAACGTCAACCCTGTCTACATATGTTAAACAATATTTTATTCAACTTGCGGATATGCGGAGGGCAGTAACGCTTACGTCGCGTTCAAGTAATACTGTCTACGCGTGTGTGGTGCGGCCGGTGTCGCCAGCTCCCGTGTGGCTACGCTTTCTGCTAAATCCTACATTTGGACTCGTGCGCTATAAGCGTGGCGGGTCGTTAAATATCTTATAATATAAATTGATTTTTTTCTTTGTTTGTTTTTTTTTTTTACTTTTTATATTTATGTACTTGTGGAAATTTCGTATCTTTGTAACTTTTGCGACCTTATTGTCCCTAGCTTTTAGGTATTAGGATAGAATCGAGCACAGGGTATTGTGGTTCTATTTTACGGAAGTGTTTTATGATAAAACTCGATATGTAAGAGATAGGGGGGGCCTCAGAAACGGACGGCTCTACAATACTACCCCAATACCCGACATGTGTAAAAGTTAGTTTCCATCTAAATCTGTCTTTAAATTGTAAGTTCTCCGACCGGGTTACTTATTCAGTCGCTCCTTTTGTCTCGTGTTTAGATGTACGACGTTAAATGAGCGCACGGGATCGCACGCTTCCGGACAGTGCCCTCGCGGTCATGGTTTCATATTAAATGAATCATAAGATGAAGAAGACTTCGTCGGTTTGTTTATAAACGAACAATATCAATGAACGTTTGAATTCGTCGGAACGACGCCATTAATTACCACGAAGCGTGCGATCCAAGTGGACGGCCGCATTCCGCGCAATGTGTCTAAAATTTCTCGTCTGTAATAATTATAATAAATGGATGTTGTAATTTTAAAATGCGTGAACCCGGTCTTAAATACTAGTAGTTGTACTAAATTTTTTTCCACGTTGATTATACTTTAGCGCTTCTAATGCATTAATAGTTCTACGTAGGCGTTTGCGTTCCATTTGTCAAGTCGTTTGTCGTGTTTCAATGTAAACTTATTGTGCGCCACTGCGCTGCTGTGGTACCCTACACTGTGTACTGCAGAATGTTGTACGCGGGGGGAGGCTTCAAGAAAACATTCAGTTCTAGTCGACTAAATTGAACGACGGTTGAACCTGTTCAATGTATACTTTTTTAATGTGAATGTAATAATGAAATTTCTTATCAGTCGTATTGTTTTAATTTGTAACGAGCAATGTTGCCATGTTACTCGTTAAAGTTTTACATGTAATTTGTTTTTTATAAAATTGGAATTTAACAATTTAGAATTAATAGATTGGAGTGTAAACTGCCTACCCTCTCCCCGCGTCACACCGCAGTCGCACGTGGAATGTGACACTCCAACGAGGTCGCATCTCGTGCGCGCGACGCGTGTAATTGTAAATAGAAATCGCTGTTCTCTACATTGTCTCTGGGATTTTGTGTCTTTCTGTAAGATAGGACCTTTCGCTTTGTAAGGAAGGACACAGCGCCGCCGACACCGGACCGGGGGGACACGGACAATTTATATCTTTTTATAATAAATATACACAGTTCAATATACAGTTGTGAGCAGTTTATAATGTTTTGTACTATAGTAAATTTTTATATGTTATAGATATTAAGCATTTAAGTGTTAACGGAAACAGAATACTGCCAATACGCGCCCCCCGCGCCCGCTGGCGGCGCTGCAATAAACCGATCTACCTCTGCATGCCTCCATGAATACAGTAATTATAGTTTTTGTTAATATTATATATGTTATATGAGAGCAATAAGTATAAGGGACATAGGTTTACATATTACACGTGCTGACACGATATCGCCTATTTATAATGTATGCATGTTTACAGTTTACGTAGAAAGGGCATTCGGTATCTGAATTCAATGTATTGGACCATACTGTCATAATAAACTATCTGACTAGTTCGATTCCTTGTTTATTTGTGTTATCCTTGTTCCTACTTGTATTGCTTGCAGGTTGCGCATGCGACGGATTTACATTATGGTTACTATACGGTTATTGCACTATACTATATGGTTACTGCACCAGGTGGTAGGTCTCTGTTGCCGGAGACCGTCTGGGTGGGTACCACCGCAGCTCCTATTTCTACCGCCAAATAGTGATGTGCAAACATTACTGTGTTCCGGTTCGAAGGGTGCTGTAGCTAGTGTAATTACTGGGGTAACGAGACTAACACCTTATGTCTTAAGGCGACGAGCGCAATGTGGTGCAGTGTGTACCATCTTAACTAGCACCACGTTGTCAAGGGCAAGCGTATCACTTACCATCAGGTGAACGTCTTGCTCGTCTCGACGCATAGTAGTATAAAAAAAATTACTTACCAAGCGGTTAGCACATGGGGGCAGTAAATAAAGGTCTTGTTGATACTTTTTTTACTCGTAACACGAAATTGACTACGTGTACATATACACTCTTACCTCGTGCCTGTTAACTAATATATAAAATCCTAGTTACCAAGTTTAGTAAATCTCGAAAGCGCCTCAAATGGAAAGAGAAAACCAGTTAAGGAAATATAAAAAAAAACTTCAGTGTTGAGGTAAACATTATTTATTACCGTCCGCATTACGCGACTTACATATCTATTCATATATCTGTTTAGCAACTCTGGCCTGTCCGTTAAACTTTGCACCTAAACAGCTGAATAGAGACGAAAATACATAAAACTATCCCTTACAAGACAACTTATCAATAGAAATCAGTACAAAATTACGTTTGGAAGTTTTATAGTTATCTGAACTAACTGAAACGAAGCGCGGCTGAAATTGTTCCGTAGTACGTTTGTCTATCGCTAGTCGTAAGATATTTCTAATAAACAAGCGAATATAAAATTAGATACACCGTTACTAACTACAGGAAGCCGGTTTGCTTATGTTCGTGTACGAAGCGAGCTGACGCGCCCGCGCCCCCATCCGCCGCCGACGTACCTCCTACTCCTACAAAGAGTCTGCACTCCCTTCCTTCCGTTCCACTCTTACCTAACACTTAAAACTGACTAGATGTAAAAAATTAGGACATGGTCACCATATGCCGTCATTTTTACTCCGAAGCGATGCTGTATTAAACCTATTAATGTGGTGGTGGTGGTTATGAGTAATGTACACATGGGTTAGTGGCGATATCGCTACCCGCGTTGTGAGCTATGTACAGTGCGGACGCGGCGCACCGCCCCGCGATTCCGGCCGAGGAGCTCATGTTCCTCCGCTGTAAATCCAGAGCTGGTAGGTTGCGTTGGTCAACAACTTTTGCTCGATGTGGACCCGACTCTAGTACTTCAATGCATTTCCTCATTCTGCGGCGGACAACGTACACACCTAAAGTGAAGTGTGTATATACATACACGTACCGAGTTATATAAATGCGTCATATATACATAAATATATAAATAGATAGCCGTAGCTAATCAGAATGAATCTACTGATTTAACAATCAAAACAATCAACTCAAACTTCAAACATTTGACGTTACTTCCGGTTATCCGGAGAGGTGTAACGGTTTCTTCCTGTCAAGTTATCCACAACACAATTTTACTAACTATAATTGACGAGCGCAGTCCAAATGTTTGAAGTGAAGCAACGCGCATCGCTGCATCGTCATAAATCTCGTACAAGCTATGAAGTTGTGTAAATATTATCATAAAATAAAAAAAAAAAACAATCTAAATTAATTAGTATACAGTACACATCGGGTAACGCGTAAAAGTCAAAAGTACATGTTACAATCTTACTCTCGGCGACGTAATACATTCACAACACAGCGTCGACAATAATCGACTTAAATTCAAGTGACCAGCAGCTCGTGGTAACGTGGCCCGCTCAAGAGGTCACTTGCCCGCCATATTGTTTTTTAGCGAGCGTCCTGCCCGTCGGTTTCTTGGAGGAGGTCGCCACTTGCGCGGCGGCCTTGCCCGGCGCGAGTTTTGGCCTCAGGCTGGGTATCTGCGAGATCCGCATGCCGATGGCCGATTTCTGCTTGGGCGCGGACATCTGGCTCTGCTTGGGCTGCCCCTCGAACGTGGAGCTTCTTATTAGTTTAGGCGGTTCGGCTTTATCACTTTCTATCCACACTTTCTTCTCAGTCTTGGCAGGTTTTTTTTCGTTCTTCCGCCACAAGTTAGCTATTTTGCTCTCGACGTCCCTCGTGCTCGACTTTGGCGACGGGATGGAGTTGACGCTGGAGGTGCTGCCCTGCCGGGAGCCGCGCGCCAGAACGATGGTCTTGCCGCTGTCGTTGCTCTGCAAGCTGTGGTTCGAGGGAGAGTTTTTCATGATTGGCTCCGATGTTTTTTTCGCGGCCGATTTTGTCTGTTTGAAAGTGTTGGTGCTCGTCCTGGCCAGCGGCGGCCTCGCGCAGCGCGAGTACTGAGGCAGGCGGGAAGGTGACGTGTTCGGTTTAGTCGGTGACGTGGCCGTGCCCGCTCGCGGCGCGCTGCTCTTTTTGTCCGGCACGGGTAAATCTTTAGCTGGCACCGTGCTGTCCTCTTTTGTGAATGTGCCCTGCCGAGTCAGTGGCAATGGCTTGCTAACTACCGGCGGTGCTACTTCAGTCTTCTTTTGAGCCGTTTTCGTAGGAGATTTGTTGGAAAGTTTTTTTGGCGAGGTGGACGCGCTCGGCGTTCTAGCAGGAAGTTTGATCGCGGGCTTATTGGTGGATTTTGGCACGATAGGCGCAGGCTTCGTGAGCGTGTTTGGTTTCACCGTCGTTTTTCCGGCCGGCGCCGGCTGCTTCCTAGCTGGCGGAGCGCTCCGCCTGTAGGGTGAAATGTACGTGGCTTTTTTCCTTCCTCTGATCGCTTTTGAGGAGTCCTGCTCCGGTTCGCCGGATTCGTTGGAATCGATGCTCCCGTCCCTTTTCGACTCAGGTTTGATGATTTTAGGTTTGGGTCGTGATGCAGGGGTTTCTGTGTCGGAGTTGCTGTCGCCTTCGTAGCTCGCGAAGTCGCCGCTGCTGGGGTGGCTTCTATCGCTGCGCGCGGCGCGCCCGTACGAGGCGCTCATCTCGATGTTCTTTAGGTTATTAACGACGCACATGTCGACGGCGGCCGGACTTTCGATAACAGGCAGGTAATTCCTAAAGCTCCTCGTGTACGTCTGCATTTGTGTAGAGTTCAGTTCAAAGTCATCCTCGTTGTTGCCGCTGTCGACGTCCCTCGTGAACACGTCGTCCAGCGGCCGATCGTGTCGCTCGTCGAGGAGCTGCTGGTGGTTGGGCTCGTTGGAGGATAGGCTGTCGTAGCCCGTCGTAGTTTCGATATTTTCAAAATTAGCGTCTTTAGTCACGAAAGTGGGAGACGGCGGTATGTCCTCACTTAAAGTTCTCGTTCTGAACCTTTCAGCATCTTCTGCGCGTTTTTGTTTTATCGTTTTCTTAGCCGCCAAACGTTGTTTCAAGATCTCTATTTCAGGATCGAGAGCGCTAGCTTGAGCAGGTTCCGTGGTGATAATATTGTGAATGCTGACAGTTTGCGTTTGATACCTGGCCCTGTCCTCTAATCGTCTTTGTTTTGCGCTCAACCTCCTCTTAGTTTTAGTTTCGGATGTTGCTGTGATGTATTCATCGGACCTATCACTTTCGGATTTAGTCCAAGTGACGAATTCCTCCGTTGCGGCCACATCCAAGACAACGTCGCTCTCTGAAACGGTGTCTGTGATCGTGTACGTTTGGTACCTATTGTTTGCTTTCCTCTTTTCCTTGGGCGTTAAATACTTGGAGTCGCGTTGTCTTTTGGGCGTCGACTCCAAGCTGCTGATGTCCGATGGAAGCGGGGTGCAGTTCTCGGACCCCGACGGTATATCCGTAACTACGTTCAAAGTATTGGAGAAGCAGTCATCATACACGTGTTGCGCGGTTGTTTGTTCTATTTCTAAAGTCGACTCGGCCATTTCGTCGAACAGAGAGGGCGGGTTCACTTTGTCCAGGTCATGGAAGACGTTAGTGAAGGTGCTGCAAAGCGGGAAATCTTGTATTGGCTGCTTAAAGTCGAACACGATCGGAGTTTTCTCCTTAACTTCAGCAACTTCCGATACGATGCTCGAAACGGATATCATGCTGCCCTCCATGTCAATGTGCTCCATTTCCGAAGGTGGTTTAATGTTTTCGAGTAGACTAACTGGTATGCTGTCGAGATGTTCTGAGCTGCCTTGATGCATAGAGTTGTTTAGAGCACGCTTGACCATTAGAGCAACCGGTAACGATTTCTTTCGGCTCTTGGATTTCTTGGGGGCCTGTGCCGTCGTCTCCTCCCAATGACCAGAAGCACTTAAAGACAGAAGGCTACCCAAATTAGATGGCGGTTTAATGTTGTCTAAATCCAGCGAAGTCAACGATGTGCCACTAGTTACCATGGTGTACTGAGAGCTCTTCAACTGTGCCGCTAAGCGAGCCGCTTCTTTTTCTATGGCTGATGACATAATAGAATCGAACTTGCTATCGTTATCATCTAAGACGAAATTTGGTTCCATATCTAGCTCCATGCCATCATCCAACTTACTATCTACGTTAGTATGAAACTCCTGTGTATCAAGTTTATTTGTTAAATCAGGTCTAGAGAATAAATTGCCCACTTCACTCTTCTCCAACAAGTCCGGTAAGGCCATGTTGGCTTCTACGATCTCGCTTCTGATAGAGGAGACCAAGTGCACGGAGCCGCTCATGGTCGGGAAGGTGACATCATCCGGACAAGTGTTGTCATTCCAAGTGTCGGCCTTTTTGGAATGATCTTCAGGTGTCACTTTCTCGGTTTTAATGTCGGTCCATTGGAGTTTATGTTTCCTAGTTAGTGTGGACGCGTAATTGTGTGACTCTTCATCACTCCATGTCCCATCTAACACATCAGCGTAGGACTCATTAGATCTATTTAGTTCGTCCTTCTCCGATTCGATAGTTGTATTCACGGACTGCGGCGCCAGACACTCGTTGGAGCGATCCATTTCTATTTCTGCGGAGTCATGTGTGGTGTTCCCGGAGTCTACCGTAGGCATTTCATTGCTTTTATCGAACACGGTGTTCAAATCGAGAGGTTCCTGCGTCGTATTAGCAGAGGGGTCGTGTTCGTAATATCGTTGCTCTGAGTCAGAGCCAGTTGGTGGCGCGGTGTCGGCGAGCTCGTCTGCGGTTGCGCGGTCCGCAGACGGCGCCGGGACGTTTTTTGACTGAGTTTTGCTCTCACTCTTCGCCTGAGCTTTACTCTCGCCTGCGCCCCGGGCTATAACCTCTTCTAAAATAGCTCTGTCCTTAGAATACTCTTCACCAACCATCTTGTCCAGTGCCCCCTGCGCTTTGTTGTCCTTCCGGCGACGCCTGTGTGATTCCCGTATTTCTAGACGGTCATCGCTTCTTACTCTCAGCTTTCCGTCGTCGCGCTTCTTCGGCTGCGCTTTCGACATGCCCATGCGCACGGAGCGTTCGAAGACCTCCTTGTCGGTGGAGCCGAACGACTCATTGCTGAGCGAGCTAAGTGAATTGCTCCGTTCCAGTTGCCTCCTGGGATCGTCTATTCTTGCGGGCAAACTGGGTGGACCATCGTCGTAGTACCGCGAGGAGTGGCCCCTGTACCTCGAATGGAGCGCCAATGAGTAGCCGGATGTGTCGCCGTGATACGAATAAGGAGACCTTGTTAGATTTAGCGCAGCAAATTCCTGTTCCAATTTCTTCACCTTACTGGTAGGTTTAATGTTGTAAGCTCCTGAAGCTAAGTTCCTCTCGAACTCGGGATCCTTGGCTTTGGAACGATACTGTGAGATCTTGTCGCTTCGATCTAGGGACTTGTGGTGCCTGCCATGTCTCGCGGACTCCACTGGCCTCTCCACAGAGTGCGCTTTACCTTTGTTGCTCTCCAACGTGAACTTCGCGCGCGGGTTGACGCTGGAGAGCCCGGCTTTTACGGTTTCCTCAAATATTTCTCTGTCAGTTGAGCCAAAGGAGTCTAGGCTGAGGGAGCTCAGGGAATCGTTTCGTGCGAGATCACTTGTAACGGGGAGTCGGGGTTTGTCTTTGGATGTAGGACTTCTGGCTTGAAGGCGGCTTTGATGTTTGCGACCTGAAATATATTTTACAATTGATTGGCTAATTCGGATAAAAATAAAATAAAATGCTTAAAATAATCTACAAGAGAATACTAGATGGAGATTTCTTTGGAAGAAGGCAATAACTATTTAAAAAAAATTAATCTGTCCTGATTAATATGCATATAAACTCACTGTGGATGTTACTTTGAGACTTAAGGTTATTATTTTTTATAAGAATGTACGAGACGAGCTGGGCGGTCATCTACAACTTATTAGAATTGAAAGTTTTAACTGATTTCGTGGCGCAGTGGTTAAATGCTTTGTTTTGTATCACGGTTTCATTCCAGAGTCACTTACTGCGGAATTTTGTTGATGGTATTGCTTTTTTTGTATTCGCCTGGCTAGCTACCATCCTCATATTGTATATCAGCGGTCATAATTAATCAGAATATATTTGAGAAAAACTTATTGAAATTAAGTATTAGGCCGATATAGGTAAAAAAATAATACCACCAATGCGGCGGCTAGCCAGAGAGACCTGATCTACAACGGATTGTCAATAATTATACAAAATTTTCAGTTTTTATACAATTTTTTAGTTATCTTTGAAAGAGGTTTATGTCGAGCAGTGGACGTCTATCGGCTGATACGAGAGACAACTATTAATGATTTTTTTTATAGATTCGTTGCCCAAATGTATGAAATTATTTGCGGAAGAGGTGGGCTCTGATGATAAAAGTGGGAATATTATTGACAATTGTCGCTTGGTTATGCTGTTGCACGTCACCTGTCGCGTGGTCAGGCGGCGGTCGAGGCGGGCCCGGCTTGGGCGGCAAAGGCGGTGCGAGGCAGCCGCTGCTACTTCGACTCTCGCTGCCGCTTCGGCTTTCGCTGTCAAAGATAAAGTAAAATAAGGCTAGGCTTAAATAATGATGATGCTAATAATTAATCATTGAACAATTCAAGTAAGGACGGAGAAAAATAACAGATAGTTTTATTAACTATAGATGTATACACACCCATTTCTATTCTGCTAATAAAACTAAAACCAATATGTATTAGATAAATTAGCGAGTTCGTTGAATGGATGCTTGGAAGAAAACTATATATAATTTGACGTAATTAGTTAGGAGCTAGTAAGTTTCGCAGTTTGTACGGAGGTGGCGGTAAAATAAACAACTAACCTGTCTCTTAGGCCGCGCGAGAACTCGTGTGACATTTTGATTGTTTCCGTAGATGAGCGCAGGTACGGCGGCAAGGACCTCTGCTTGCGCGAGAAGTGCATTATGATTACTTTATAGTTATTTCTAGTTATTAGGTGTACAATAAAGTATATTCTATTATATATGAACAACAGATAGACATACAAAGAAAAGAAGACATTTTTTTTATTAAATGATGCGAAAGACGAGCTGGACGTTTAATTGATGGTAAATTATACGCTTGCCTATAACAATGCGGCGCTTTAAGAATGTTTATACTGCATAACATTATACCCACCGTCCTTGAGACAGTTGTCGTCATCGTCTGAGTATACATTTCAAAAGTGTAGTAATTTCACTAATTGCCTTCAAAAAAGATCGCACCAATGTGTTCATAGGCAACCATGGACCGACCATTTACTAATAATATATGAAGTTACATAAAGTCTTTTATAAGATTAGAAATGAATGACTTTTTTACATTTGTATTATTCAACACAGTTTAAGTAATCAAAACTTGCTTTCAAATATCCTGCATTAAAGCAATGTATTAACGTAGTAAACATCATTAAAATTTATGTTACTCGTGAACAATGCAACATAGCACTACCTCCACGGTGGAACGGTATCGCATTAGCCCACGGTTCGATTTCGACACAACTCGTACACCACACTACATGTAATCCCAAAATTTTGCTGGTTGATAAAGCATTTTAGTGATCCAACTTGGATAGCTAAGTACTGATACATTGACATTAAATTTCAATATACATATGATAGCTAATTTATTCTGGATGAAGGCTTCTCCATATTCGGCCTTGTTGTCAACTAAAATCATATGATGTTATAAATTCTTAGATGATTAATGCTAATCGATTTATAAAGTTAATCGGATGTTGGGCAAGCGGACGTGTCATCTAAACAGAAACTTTTCAAATTATGAATAGTTAATAAAACAATACTTACGTAGACATCATCCCGTGCTGTATACGGATTAATCGAAGACACTTCAGACGGTGGACCCTTGTTCTTAACAACCTGGAAGTAACGAAAAAAATTGTAAACATAAAACATTAACATAAAAGCAATAACACCATTTCTTAATTTTAACATTAAGTAAAATAAGAAAAACATTAAATACACATGGAAGAAGCAAAAATTGTATAAAACTTAAAAATATATAACGAAATTGTTTACATATACACACATAGGTACATATTGTCTTGAATATAGAACATAATTTTTATAGTGCTATGTATTAAAATGTTAAATATAATTTATTTCAGTTAAATAAAAAAAAATCATCGTTAGTGGGTAAACAGTGAAATGATCTATGATTGCAGATTTTTTTTAAATCCATAACAAGTTACAATTTAAAATAATGGTTTTAATAAAATCCATACCTTGAGCATAGAGCTAATAAAATTACAAAAATCCAAACACATTTTGCAACCGAGTGTGATATAATTGTGTTCTCTAACGCAGCACAACCTTCAATGGCCGCGCATCGAACAGCGATCGGCGGAAGTTGCGTGAGTAACGTTGAATGCACCCAGTCACGCCGCTTCCGGTATCACTTTGTTATCCGTAATTTATGTATCGGAAATATTCGTGCAGCTATTCGCAAGGAAACGGACGGCGCATCACTGACCGTTTATAAACATGTAAAAGCTGCATTTATGTAAGTTTTTTAATTTATAGTTTCGATCCTGTTTACGTTGACCCGCAAGAATATATTCTTCTGATAGTGAATAACACCTATAAAAATGTTGTGTCGTTACCGGAGTAATTGAGCTAGCTAAACGATCAAACTGAAACACAGTAATGTTTTCACACTACGGTTTTAGCGGCAGAAATAAGCGAGCAAGCAATTTTCTGTCCCCTACTGCCTACGTGGTATCCGCTAGTAAATACTTATGGTTTAGTGTTTCATCTATAAAAAAATCATAATTTAAATAATCATACTTTAAATGGGAGTTTACATTTACTATTAATTTTACAAAAAATATTTATTTGTTTTTTTTTACCTGCGCTATGCCTTTTTGTATGCACTCCTCGAGCAAATCGCCCGCGTCACTTAGATTCGAGCTGTCGGAGGTGTCGTGGTGATTATGCAGCTCAGAGGGCTTCTCCTCTTGATCATCCGGAGGCGTTGTGTGTTGCGGCGGGCTGCCAATAGGGAGTGTTCGGCGAGGTGGCGACGGCGAATGAGGTTTCATGTTACCGGACACAGCCGGTGGTGAGGAGTCGATGGAGAGCACCGATAAATTGGAGTTGCTGCCCGCTTTGGATAATATAGCCGGCGTGTCCTCCGTAAAGTAGACTTTGCAAGTGTCGTGCGGAGTCTGAGTGCCTGTGTGCCCATGAGTTGTTTTATTATTTTGATAAATTCTTAAATATCTATATAAATATTTATTTCTTTATCTTATGGTGGTAATCAGAAATTTAAATCTAAATTATGTTTCGCTAATACGTGATAGCGAAACATTGCGTTGAAAAATACGTTCATTTGTTTAAACGCATTTAATAATGACTTATTAACTGCTTTTGTGGCTCAGTAACTAATACGTGGGTTATGGTTCCGGGGCTACATAATGCGGAGTTTAGTTCATGGTAATGTTTTCCTGGACTTGCCTAGGAGCCAGCATCGCCGTATTTTGGCTGTAAACGTATGAGAGCCAGAGCAATTTGGACGAGCAGGCACCGCTATTCACGCCTTTTTGCATGTTTTTAACTCCTTGTAAAATTGATGCCGAGCGAGAACCCGTTGTAAATAAAAAAATTACAATTCGAATGTTAACTCACCTTTTATGGAATCATTTTGTACTCCGGAAGCAATTGGAACAGAGGGAAGTTGTCTGGAACGGAAACAGTTTTATTATTGAATGAATCAATATAAGATATTCATTTAAATTTACCAAATAAATTGATAAGGCAACAACGAATAGACAATAAAAAACGTTAAAACTTTACATTTAATAATCCAAATGTTGACTTTCATCCGACACGCAATTTCAAATGTAGTGGTAACTTAATATTTGCAATTTTATACAAAAAAAATGTTAGAGTTGCACAAACAAATAAAGCTTTGTAGTCGCTACTATCGCATACATCTTCAGTTAGCGCCCTCTATTTATAACTGACTAGATTTAGGAGATATGATTTATGTGACTTTTTTATTTGACAACCGAGTCGTTCACCTGATGGTAGTGTGTGCCAATAATAATGTGGCGCTAGTTAGAATAATTAATGTCGCACATTAAGTTGGTCGCACAACATGTTAAGTCTCGTTACATACTCGTAATTTTACTAGCTTCAGCGACCTTCAATTGAGACCACAAAACTATTTGAAGGCAAAAATAAGGCGCTGGGGGTACTAGTCCACTTAGACGATCTCCGGTCACAGAGACCTTATGTGTACTTGTGTTAATAACGTCCTTGTTGCGAACTATTACAAACATGCAATTACCTGGTGTCACTGGAGAGCAAGCTAGAGGCGTTCCCCGGCGGCGACTGCCTCAAATCTGATTCAATGGGCTTCATCATCAGGAGCGACTGCTGTAAAACGAGTTCATGAGAAATGTTAACATGGTGTCCTATTAAAGTCTGTTCAAATATAGTAGAATATTATTTATGAGAATAGAAAGTATCGACACATCCCACATAACAATTACTACCTCCAAAAACCTTCACCTTTAAATTATATGTCTGCAATGGGCAAAAATTTACTTTAACCCCACATGTATTAAGTATCAATTAGGCGCAGAATAGTGAAGTGTTCACGAGACTTGTTTTCCGGCAGACATAACATTAAAATTAATTATTGCCGAAAAAGCGTGGAATTTGGTGAATGTTAATCTTTGCGTGTAGAACGGCTGAGAGTTGACCTTGGGCTCGTCGTCGATGGTGAGGCTGCTGAGGCTAGTGTTGGCGGAGAACTGCGCTGGCGTGTGCTCCACCAGGAAACGGGATACACGCTCCTCGAACACAGACGCTACGCGGCACGACTCTGTGACCATAAGAGTAATATAATTCTTGTATACAAGACGAACAGACAAAATTTTACAAATATTATGCCCTAGAAAATAAATTGAACAGCAAAGAAGTTCCATGTACTGTTAAAGTACTATAGAATAAACATAAAAAAACGGAGTGTAAGCGTATGCGTATTCGTACCTGATTCATGCGCAAGCGCGTCAGTAAGACGCGCGCGGGGCGCTGGCGGTGCGGCGGCGGGCGGCGACAGCGGCGCGCTCTGCCCCGGCGAGTCCGGGATCTCGCTTGGCGAGATGCATCCAGACGTCAACCGGCTGTACAGATACGTTTACATATTATTTAAAGCATCACATGTTCGATGCCATTCAGAGAAAACGAGTCGCGACATTAATTGCCAGTAACTGTGCTATAAAGGGTAACTGCATTTCTCGAAAGGTTTTCATTTTCTTTATCGAAAAATTATGTTTGCGAGTGACAGATCGAATTATTTTAAGCAATTCAGGGTTTTGTTTGATTTAAAAAATTTATAACACATTTTACATTTATTTATATATTAAACATTCTCCACTCATTCTCCTCATCAACTTTTACTGTGCCAAATCACACTCTCCACCGTGATCGTCAGTTCGCAAAGGGCGGTCTTAAAACGAAATAATAAAAAAATTTGTGGAATATAACTTTTTTAGCGATCGTATTGAAAATTATTAACATTTATGTATAATATTAAAAGACGACGTAATTAAATAAAATAAGCACTGACCTGACTTCCGATACGACAGACCCCTGGTCATCTTGTTGGGAGCACTCAGGCAGAGAGCCGAGGGAACTGGACCGGGAAAACATCAGGGGCGTATCCTCGACGAAGCGCTGCGTCGGCGATTCTTCGCGCGTCGAGCCCGGCCCCGGAGTCCCTGGTTGCGAGACGAGAGGCTCCGTCGCGAAAGTCACCGCTTTGGATCCTGGAGGTGATTTAGATTCATATTCACTAACAATACAATTAACGTACGATACGAATAAGAATTATTTAAGACACGTGCACGAACACGTGCTTCCGAAGACAGACAAATAGATACCACTGTAGACTATATTTTTGCGGCCATAAAAATAGCGTGCATACTTAACTGGGTTCGAAGAGCGGTATAGCTACTTAAATTACAGGAGTAACGAGACTGAATGTATTATGTCTCAATGCGACAACAAAAATCTAGTGTAGTTTTCATTTTCCTTACTACTAGCGCCACATTGTTATGGGCAGCGTATTGATTGCTATCAAGCGAAAGCGTCTGCTACACATTTTGTCGTCGAATAAAGAAAGGAATGTAGTCTTACACCAACGAGTTAAAGATGTCTATCCTCGAACAAATAGAAATATAAGTAAAATTAAAGTTAACGTTTGAAATAAATACTATGTTGGAAACATAAGTTTGAAGTTATGAGATATTGAAACATATTAGATTTATCAGATTAAAAATTTTACTTTACACTTTATCGAATAAATAACCTTAGTGGTAGAAACGCTAAAGCGACAAAAATAACGCCAACTAATAACTTATATAGTACAAAGCTGTGTATAAGAGTGTCAACACACGCGACTGTCGTACCTGACCCGCATTGGTTTGTTGTGCGGTGGCCAAGGTCGCTAACGAAATGTAATGGAATTATTCGAAAGCTCCGGTATATGATATTAAAAAAAATACTGTTCATGTAAAGTAATTATTACCAAAAAAAAATTATGAAAAGAAAGAATTAAAACATGTATGTACGAGTATATTAACTTGAATACATAAAATTTAAAAGTAGTTTATAAGAAATGAGAAAATGGTAACAACAATAATAAGAGCCAACTAATTAAGACAACCTTAGATTATTTTTATAACTAACCAAACTGACTCAACTCACCTTCTTTGTCTTTCCCAGAACTGCTGGTGCTCTGCTCTTGAGGACTAGGCTCGACGTTAATCGTGGCCTGCGCATTCTTCTTCGCTAGACTGTCCTCCTCGGTCGGCTCCCCGAGACTACTCAGAGAGCTGACTCTAGAGAAATACCCAGGAGTGCCCTCGTCGCAATAATTTACAGGTTTCTCCGGGCTGATCATCCCAGAACTGAATTTCGTATCGAACACGCTCCGTTTTTCGGGAATTGGTTCAGCGGGTTGCGGCTGGGGTGCCGATATCGCTCTATCGTTATCGTGTCTAGGAGGATCTTCTATAGAACACGTATCCTTCTCGTCTGAATGAGTCATGGCTTCAGGATGTTCTTTCATATTTGGAGTGCTTTTTGGTTTCCCTTCTTTACCTATAACTCGCAAGTCTGACATAGATGTTGCTGTTGAGAAAATGATGGGAGTTTCGTAAGGTGTACCTTCAGTGGCGAAGTGTTTAATAGTGTCCTCGTGAACGGAAGGCCCGGGAGGCTCAGATATGTCAGAGCCTGTCTCAGATTGATGTTCAGCATAGCGCAGAGAGTAGTCAGTTGGTTGATCTAGATCTGTTTCTTGATAATCGCCGAAGCTGTTTGGGCTTTCTTTTTTATATTTCTTCGGTTCAGAACTCTTAGGTTTCTCTTGAGCTAATGTAGTTTCCGCTTCACTGTTTTTAGTTTCTGAGTACTTTCTGCTGTAGTCTATTGGTTGGTCACAGGAATCTTGGTCGACGTCATAACCAGATTCCGTATAATTAGTTCTCATGTCAGTAGAACTTCTTGGTGGTGGTATCGGTGGTTGGCTGTATCTGAGGTAGGCATTATCTTTGGGTAGAGTTGTTGAGGTTCCTTTAAACCCTTCGCCCGAAGTATCCATCTTCATTAGATCCTTGTTTCGCGGTGTTGGTACTGGTACTTTACCGGTACGCATGACTCGTTCGAACACAGAGTCGGAATGTGTGCTGGTAACAGAATCCTTACTGTCTGATCTATTAACGTTGCCCGCGCTACCAGTATTAGAACGTGTCACTAAAGCTCCTTTTAAGAGAGTGTTACTGCAACTGAGATAACTGGCTAAGTGTGCGCTGTGGCTGAGTGATATCTGTGACGCTAAAGTCCCCATGAGTGGGGAACTAGACGTCATTCTGTGTCTTTCTAAATTCATTGCTATTTGTCTTTCTGTTGCGGTGAAAAGGTTCTTTTCCTCTCTGTTGCTGGTAGTAGGTGACGTAGCAGGTTCAATGTTATCGCACGTCTCTGCCAAATTCTGGTCAAGCTCCTGTTCTAAGGTCTTTTGTTTCCGTGCGCCAAGGGTCGGTAGGGCCGGTAAGTTCATATTTCTGGCTGTTGTGTCTAAAGCTATGATGTGGGTTTTTCCCGGTTTAGAATTGAGTAGGTTTTTAAGAGCTGCGCTAGAGCCCATTGCTATCATTTTATGTTTGGAATGAATAAGGCTTCTGAGCATAGGAACAGCGCCATGGTCCCACAGGAACTGTTGGTCTTGTTGACATCTTGCCGATAAGTTCCACAGTGTACCACAAGAGTTGCTTACAACTGTCAGGCTAGGAGACTTGAGGTGCTGCAGTAAGACACTTAAACAATTTCTCTCCCGGAGAATTTGCCTGTAATCTTCCCGGACGGCAATGTGACTCGACACATTCCTCATTATACCACCTGCGTTCTCTACAATAGCCAATGTTTTTGTCGGGGAATTGTAGCTGAGCATGTCAACGAGAAACCCTAGGGCACCGTCGACAGAACACAAAGCTACTTTGTTCATGGAACAATGAGCAGTCAAGTTCCATAGTGCTGACAATACGGATTTAAGAGTGGCCTCTTTTTGGCAGGTCATAGCTGCTTTGGTTAGACCCTTTACAGCTCCGACTTCTCTCAATACTTGTTTACTATTCGTATCTGCCCTCCAAGATAAGTTTCTGAGTACCGCAGCAGTTACCTGGAAGTATTTTAAAAAACATTGTATTAAAACGAAAATAAAATTGATTAAATGTATTGATTTCAAAGCAATGAAACTGGACACAACGGCAAAATGAAGCAAAAAAAAAAATTTTTTTGGTAAACAAATATACGCTTGGACTAAATTCTTTTAATAAAAAAAACAAACAATTCATTGTAAAAATTGCAGCATGTTCTGTGTACGCCACAAGATATTTTAAATGATAAAATACTAGTGGCGGCCTGTGCATTGCTAAGACACACAGTAAATGTTTAATGGTACCAAGAACCATCTATCATGATAAAATGTAAGATTAGTTTGGAAAAATGTAAAACAAAAGCTGAACACGGAAAAAAAGCTTACTTGTCGCATATCGTCGTTAGGAGATTCCAGTTGTTCGACCAGCGCCAACATGAAATCCTTGAAAGAGCACAGCAGAGACTTGTTGTTGCCATCTCCGAATGTTAGATTAGTAAGCGTCATTCCCGCGTACTTCCTCATCGTCAGGCACGTATTGTCGTCAGTTCTGCTCCCGTGCGCCGCCTGATCACCGCTCACTAATGCTGCCAGGGCCTGTAAGCCGCCTAACTGGCAGACCACGTGTCTGTGCTCTTCGTCAAACGAAAGCTTCATCAGAGCTGCGACGCTTTGACTCGGATGTTTAGTGGCGTCATCTTCTATTATCTCTTTTCCTTCTTTCCTTGCTTCTACCAAGTCTTCTAATACGTAACAGTATTCGCGTACTTGTTCAAGCAGTCTCCACACCCTCGCTTCTCGTCTTCCAGCTTTATCGTCAGTTTGGGTGTGGATTATATTCCGTAGAGCTTTAGCGGCGCGGTCGCGAGTCTCACGAGGTACTTTTGAATGAATGAGCTGCACCAATAAAGGAATACATCCGGCTTGTCGCATCGCTATGCAACTTTCAACTGACCTACTCATATCCAAGAGAGGCCCACTTAAGTCAGCATTGTTTTCTGGCGATAGACTTAGTAGAGATATTAACGAACATACACATTCCATTTTATTTTCTAAATTAGAAGAAGGTCTTGGACAGTTATTGGAGCCATTGCTTGAAAAACTTCGGACACTGGAGGTATCTTGACCAGTCCAAACATCGCGTTCTCCCGGCCAGGTCCCTCTATAAAGTTGCGAGGCTCGTTTGTCTCGTTCGCTTGATCTGGCAGCACTTTCCAAACCGTAATGCAATGTGCTCCTATAATTTGTCCTGTGGGGTCGGTCTTCTTGAGTGTACGTGGAAGACTGTGGTTTCGTGTTTCGTTTTGGTAACGCTCCGGCTTTCTTTTGTGCATGGCCATCATCGCCGTCTATTTCATCGTCTAAGAAGTTTGGGTTTGTTATGTCACTACGTTCATCGAATTCATCTGGAGATGGAGAATGGTCAAGGAAATGTGGTTTAGGAATGCGGCACTCAATGTTTGATCGTGACGGTGATTGGTAGTCGTCATCTAGAAAATGTGGCCGGCGAGGGAGGGTATCGGTCTCTAGAGTATCTAATTCCAAAGTTAAGTTACGAGGGCGTGTCTTGTCTGGTTCTTTGGAAGAATATTTTTGCACATTTCTAAGCTTAACATCTTTCGAGTCATGTAGGCGACGCGACTCAGGGGAAATTGGTCCAGAAGGGTTAAGAGGAATTCGATGGGTTTCGCTAGAGGTTGACGGAGTGCAATCTTCACTGGCAGATGGTCCAGAATCAGTTAATGGAGAGTTTGATGAGTCCATACTGCTCCAAGGATCGACCATCACTTCGTTCTCCAACTGAAACAAAAAACATAAGAAATTTAATTGTATGTTTACAACTGAGTCAAGGCCAGGTTCGATAAGGCAAGCGACTTTAATGGAAAAATTTAAAGGTTAGATTATTATTATAGTCAAATATTATATACTTCAGTTCAGATTCCTTACAGCACCAACGAATAACAGTTATTCGATTTCTATTAACAGAATGATAACCTTTTAATTAATTCATGGAATGATATATTTGTAAATTACTTAAGCAAATTGCCTGTTTGTGTGTGTAACGTAAAAAGTTTAACTAGTAACGTAAATTACATGCAAATTAGTTGTGTAATATGAATACAGGTATATCAAACGTTAGACCGTCAAATGCTAATCAATCAATATTGTATTGATATTACAAATACATCGAATATTTGTACAAAGTATAAGTAATTTTATATTTTAGATTCAAAACTGAGTTTATTACTGTTTTGGTTTTATAAGTGCTCTAACCAAGTTACTGGCGTTATGAATCTTAAAGATAGTTTTAAAACGACTAGTGTAATGTGGTGCTATAGATACATCTTTATCAATACCTTATTGTTACTTGCTTCTTTATGCTTGCTTTGTATATATAATAATAATATCGGAGTATTTTTTATTAAAACTCGATTTTACGGATTTTATCGCGTTTATTATTTGAAGAACTGACTGCCTATGTAAGCTCCTAGAGTACCAGTACATGTGGCGCTGGAAAACCCCACACAAGGTAAACTGACGATCAGGTGAAAGTGGCGAGAAACCACACGGGTAGCGTAGCACCGTTTGAAGCGAAGGTCTTTGGAGGAGACTTATGTCCAGCAATGTGCGTCTATCGGCTGATTACGATGAATTTGAATCGAGATAAATGTGGTACAAGAGATAAACGTTCCGGATAAATAGAATCGATGTAAAATTGTTAACCGGTGTGGTCAAGGCCGCGCGATCGTAAAACGGGAGCTTGTATGTTATTTGTGGACTCTGTCAAAACATCGGTACGTCTTACCGACTAACTACTATTTATTTACGGTGCAATGAAATAATTGTTACAGAACGGATTAGTTAATTTTAATGAATAGGATTAGAGACGAGAATATCATCAAATGGAATCTTTTATGGGCCAATTTTAGATACTTAGTGCTTATTTACAATCTCAACTTGTAGTAAATGATGATGTGATTATTGAAGGTAAAGTGACACTCGCTGAAAACAACTGGTTTTTAAAGGTATGACTACTAAAAAACAGCAATATTGTGGCATATATTGACAATATGAAAGCAAAGGTTAAATTTTTGAAAAAACCCTACCATAAATATGCGTGAAAGATGTACGCGGTGAAAAGTGAACTCTTCGGAACGGCACCGTTGTTAGTGTTAGCGGACGACTCACGAGAATCCATAACGGCATATCAATGCAAATCGCTTTGAACGGGTTCAGATCAAGCTGCACTGTTGAATGATCTATCGATCATCAGATAAAACTTGTATCTATAAAAATTCTCAATAGGGATCGAAAAAAAAAAAAGTCTCTGGGGTCTTGTTGTTAAAGCGGTGTGTACTTCGTAGGGTTTTATTTGTTTGATCACTTATGGTGCAGTTTACTAAGTAGTGGAATTAGAGTTAAGTTAGAGTGATTACTATTACGTAGCTGCATGGATCGTTTGTTACGTTTCTATGAGTAAAAAGATATTAAGTATTCGAAAACCACAACTATCCAGTCTTAAAACATGTTTTTCAATTTTTTTTTAAAGATCAGTAGAATTTTTAAAGCGTGAAAACACGCGAGTCACGGGTATTAATAACAGTAAATATGTTTGAAAGCGAAGATGTTTATAATTATTTTTATTTAACGAGGATGATATAGCGGGTGCACTTTTAACATCCTTTTATATCTTAACCGTCATGTTAATACTTTCCACGGCAGCGGTAAAAACTATAATGTCAATCCCATCATTAAGGTGGGCTGTTCATCTCGCCCGCGGTGCGCCGATGAGAGACTTTCTTCCGCTAATGCAACAGCCGCTTTCTAATTATAAAGATGATATTTCTAACGTAACAACATGATTTGTAGAAATCTAAGGCGTATTATGTCTCTCGCAAATAATCGGAATCACAAGTCAGGAATTCCCACCAACAATGAATACAATACAACACAATTTAGACCAGAACTCAATAAAGTTTAGGCGGCACCAGCGGCAGGCCTCTGTTGCCCAAGACTAAGTATTTATCACCGCAGTTCTAATTTCTGCCGCAAAACAGCAGTGTGAAAACATTACTATGTTCCAGTTTGAAGGTCGCTGTAGCCAGTGAAATTACTGGGGTAAGGAGATTTAACATTTAATGTCTTTAGGCGTCGAGCACAAAGTGATGCAGTGTATTTTTTTTTTAATTTTTTATTTCGTTCCCCCTTGGTGGTTTTGGGCCATGGATCTTGTTACATCATTCTTATTCTACATTCAAAATTTCTACTTTTTCATTCCTAATTCTCCTTTCATTCCTATTCTCTTTTTCATTCCGATTCTCTTTATCATACTTCTCTTTTATACCTTTTTACTTTAGCATTCCTTTCCTTCTTTCATACATCCCGCTAAATGAGGTGACACTTGTTTTCTTTATTTTCTTACTTACTAAATACAATCTTTTCTTATTATATTACATATTTTTGTTTTCTATTCTACTTTTACAGCTTTCCTTTTCTATTTACACTCTTTACATTAATTACATTTCTGCAGTGTATATAGTAGTAAGTAAGTAGTATAGTAGTATCCTAAGTAGCGACACGTAGTTAAGGACCGGCTTATCATTCACCATCAGGTTAATGTCTCGCTCGTCTCGTCGCTTCAAGGTAAAAAAAATTACTGATCTAACCCAAACTAAAACTTTGTATCAAAAATAAATAATTTATTGCTTCAGCAATGTTTAATAGCACACTCCATCAATGTTCACTGAATAAATGAAATTTCTATAAAACTCAACGAAGCCTTTGGAACTTTTCCAAGCTATTACTAATCCGCTGGCAAAGACTTCTGTAGCACGGACACGGTCAAGGTCTATAGCGCTACGGAGCTTTAAAATTTTGTTAGAAATAAGTTACAAATTCTCACAATTTACAATCAGCATTTACAAATTGGAAATGGTAAAATGTTTATTCATCGTTATTATTCAAAAAAAGTAATTTTTATGTATTTTAATTTGTGATACAATGAGCTTACACTTGCCCTAAATTTTGACATTTAAATCACAGTATTTAACCAAATACTGTGGACTTATAAATTTAAATCTGATTTTAATCACTTACTTTTCATATATTTTGTATCTATTATTCTGACTTCTAAAGTGAATTAAAAATGTTTCAAGTAAAGGTTAAACCCTGGTACCCAGCGTCGATGTCTCTGAGGTCGTAATGGTAATTGGATAACGGTAATACCAAAATGGCTGTTGTCGTATACCTGACGTTATTTACTTTGCTCGGGATTACATAATTTTTTTTATAGTATCAACGCGTCCATTGTTACGGTTAAAACTAAAGTTAGCATAAAAGATGTGATTAAATACGAATTGAACAATCATGCTTATATAGATTTTTACTTGTGATTAAATAAAGCATTATTATATATTTTTTTTAGTGAGTGATGGTGACAAAAGGACAATGAGGATGCGGACAGAAATAAGCTCCGATGACCAGTTTCATTAAAATTCAGTCGTCACATTAACATCCAAACAAAGAGCACCGTCGCAGGAAGCATTTGCGTGTCAACAATAAGTAGTCATCAACTTCTAAGCAACACAATGCCACCGGCACCACTACATATACACCACGCAACAAACAGACAGTATACTCTATTGGAATAGTTAAGCTAATTACTGACTACACAATTGTTTAGCGTCTACAGTGTAACTATATAATGCAAGGAATTTATCTAAATGGTTCAGGTTCAGGTATATGGAACGAAATATACTTTAACCGCAATACTTAGATGGACTATTTGGAAAAATAACTGGAGAAGAAAATTTAAATAGCTCGGATTTCGAGAAGCTGGCGTCATGCCAATTGGACGAAAATAATGTTATCCAATCTCCAGAGTTCCTTACAAGGTATTTCTAGAGATTTTCCACGCGTATACTGTTTGTCCAATTTGTGAAGCTTTTATAACTTCTCTCTATTCGGACAGAGGTATTAATATAAAAATTTGGTATCTGTTTAAAAATCTGGCGTTATGCCCATAGATATAGTGGATACTGAAACTTACCTTCTCAAAGTTTTGAAAAATTAAACTACTACTAATATTAGATGAAAATTTGATAAAAAATCTTTCCAGAAAATTTTAATATATGCATATTAAATTTGTACTTTCCTTATTATTATTGTTTTATCAAAATCGTATATCAAACCATGATCCATGATGCACACATACGACATAATCACATTTTAATGAAATAATGTATATTTTAAGTTCAATAGGATAGAAAGCGGTGACAGAACAGGCATGGGTTCGATGCTCACTAAGTTTCAGCTTCAGAAAACATGCAAATCCGGCAATACGCACTGGGCTACCGCGGTTGATAATTGGCCTTAACTATTTCTTAGTGAGAAGTCCCGAATTATAACAGTGAGGTATTAAAAGAGGGCTGTTAATGTTTCATGTAACGTTTGATATTTAGTTATGTGGAAAGGATTTATGACGGTCGGGTGGGTTCAGGACTTACCAAGTCTTTATCGTTATTTGTAGGTATTTCTTCCAGCGGGTTTCCATTTTCCACATCGATACCGGAGTCGTCTGGGTCGGCGCGGCGCCTGTCCTCGCACCTCGTCACCCCGCGGTAGACGCTCCTTATCGTATTGAAGTTTATCCGGAGGTCTGTACTGAAGTCGTCGAAGAGTTTGAAATGGTTCGCGTTGAACTCGGTATCGTTGTCCAGTATATCTCTGCTGTCCACGTTATCAACTACCTTTCTATCTGTCGACTTGTTTCTGTACATCACTTTGTAGGAATTCCTTGCACTCATTTTAACTTGCACTGATTGAACGTCTGTTCTGTTATCACTTATCACATATTATATTGCTACACTGATTTGTAAATATGACGGATAATGGTAACGTCTGTTTCACGGGTACTGTTATAATTATGTGTTATTCACGACGGTTGCGGAGAAGGTTGTAAGTTTTTAATTCGTGTTGTTTACCATCTGTGGCTGTTGATAAGTAGACATAGAGATAATCATCGAGATTTCATTAAAATTGTTAACTTTAGCGACGTTTTAAGTTTTATTACGTTAGCTATGCTAACAGATTACTTTCGGAAAATGTTTGATGTTATAATTTTTAGTAATATTTGGACATATTCATATTAATGAAGGAAATACACGAAAACGTTTGTATATAATTTTGTTGGTGTTGTATATTATTTATCGTATTGCTAACGCGATCATCATGGAGCCATGCGTTAAGTTCTTTATTAATGCGAGAGTTAAAAGTTTGATCGTAAATCTTTCGTCTGAATGTGAAATAAACAAAGCTGTAGTTATACATCCCATACCACCCGCCGCTAGGAACTAGGTCAGCAATATTCATAACAACAGAATTAGAATCGGCGAGGGCCCTCAGTGTTTAATGAACAAAGAAGTGGCGAGAATATGGTTTTTTTTTGTAGTTGCTGTAAACATGCTTAAATAACGTAATAATTTCTTTTAGTACAACTAATAATTGATTACTACATGCCACCAACCATGAATCGGAAAATAACATAAAAAACATAGCTGGTTCGAACTGGACCCAAACAACCTAACCTAAATAACGGAATAATAATGTTTAGACTATACAATTTAGTGTAAATACTAACAAAGAACTAAGGTTTTTCATTTCGCAATACAGAAGTCAAAGGCTTTTTTAAACTTATTCATTACTAATAGGTAAAGTTAGATTAATAAGTTTGGGTTGATACATTAAAGGTCGAATTTTCGTTCCGCGTTTAAATGATTATTTAGAGTGCTTTATAAAGACCAAATTTATATCGTCATTGACACAACTAATATAAATGGTTACACAGAGCACAAAAAACAATAATAAAATTCTTCCGTCTGTTTGTTCCGATTAATACGAAACGGGAAATTTCGACTGAAAAGCAGATAGCTCAGGATATAAAATAGAGAGGTAAAATTCCAAATGAACAATGAAGAAATACTTTAGGTTCATCTTCATAACCAAAAAATATAAATAATTGTAAAGTAGACATATATAAGCAAGTATGTAAAAGTCGAGACGGTAACAAAATACTGATCGTCTTTTTTTTTTACTACTTTGCGACGAGACGAGCAAGACGTTCACCTGATGGTGAGTGATACGCTTGCCCATGACAACGCGGCGCTAGTTAAGATGGTACACACTGCACCACATTGCGCTCGTCGCATTGAGACATAAGGTGTTAAGATCTCGTTACCCCATAATTTACACTCTCTACAGCGCCCTTCAAACCGGAACACAGTAATGTTTGTCTACTATTTGGCGGTTGCAATAGGAGCTGCGGTGGTACCCATCCAGACGGTCTCCGGCAACAGAGACCTACCACCTGGTCGTCTCGCTTATATTACTTTCAGCCGAATAACAAATAGGTTAACGGCACAAGGTTAAGTTTATGTGTTTAAGATTCAGTTATGATTTAATCTATAGATTGTGCGTCTCCGCAATCTCGCTGATACTAGCATTACAGACCGTAACGCAGTTCTGTATAGATTCTAGACTTTCGTTGCCAATAAACGTTTTAGTATCATATGAATGTATAACGTAATATTAATCGATCAACAGCAACCGGAAGTGTAAGTCACATAAACAAACGGGCGTAGCGTTCCTTCAAAAAAAGTTGTTTGCTTTTTTTTCCTAAACAAAGTTACGAGTATATTTATTGCCGCGGTTTTAATATAGCCCCGGGATCTGCGGCGGTGCACCCCGGGCTGGCAGCGTGCCCGACCCTGAAGCGGAGTACGAAGGATTTCTTCCGATGAGTTTACTCAATGAACTAAATTATTTGCGCAATATACTGAATTAGTTATGAATGAAACGTATGTAGTAGTAAATGTTACTGCTTTACCCCGCGAAGAAACGAGACGTTCAGGACGTTCACCTGATGGTGAGTGATACGCCTGTCCACTGTGTGCTAGAAGCTTTGAGAAATAAGCTAAGTCTCGTTACGCCAGTAATTTCACTAGTTACAACGCCCTTTAAATCGCAGCAGTAATGTTTGGCGGTAGACATAGGACCTAGACGGTCTCCGACAACAGAGATCTACCACCAGTAAAATAGCCAATACTAATCTATGTATAAATATGATTCGTTTTTGAAATCATTTCGAACGCTTCCAATCGAACTGTGAGAAGATTTTATAATATTTTTAGAGAGTGTAGTCAAGGATGAACATGGTAAGTCCCGCATCTTCAGCGGCTCTCGGTCCTCGACGCGTACTTCCAAGTGGTTCCAGCTACATGTAGAACCCTTGACCGACATGCGGCGCTTAGCTGACGCAGCGACGACCTCCCGCCCACCCGCTAAGGTTTCCGCGTGCCTCTCGTTGCATCACCTAGACATTTCTATAAAGCCTTAAGTTTTTGATAACATGTTAAAACTAATTTGTTAAAAAAAATCGATTGCGATTTCACACGGGATAGAGATGTAACTTTATATTCAGATTAATTTGTAAGAGAATGAGATGAGCAATGGAGGTGGTAATCATAGTAAACAAATTAGCAGTAATTGTTATTACAATCATGCATTGTATTTGGTGATTTAAGTTCATCCCTTAATAACCTACAAGACAAGCGATCAGCCACAAACGCGTACACCAGGTATGTATATTACCAACTGGTTGCTGGGGTATATGAACCGAAAGCGCAAGTCGAGATCTATACAGAATAACCGTAACCTGTAATAAAGCATGCCTCAAGCCAAGCTATGCATCTTTAAAGATTTTTAGGTAGTCGAATGTAAAGTTCATTGACGAACTTGTTTTTTTACATAAAATAGTAGATAACATGTTAGTACGTATTTGATAATAATGTTTAAAAAATCTAAATTGAAAATTTATGTCTGCTGTATCCGGGTAGATAGCTGAAGACAGAGCTTAATATAGGACACGTTTGTTTCAAAATAACTATTAAGTTGCCCATAGAAAACTGTAACAAATAAAACTCATAAAAATATTAACTATTTCAGATTGCGTTGGAACAATTTTACATATGTATTCCTCTCATACAATGCTCATCAGAATTATGACCAGATTTTCAATGCTATTGTTACTATATCCAATTTATACTTAACATAATGTTACACTTAAATAACACATTGGATTCAAGATATGGAAACTTCATTTTAGATGTCTCAGCGCGATGAAATCAACAATTAGTAGAACAAGTCTCCGAGTGGATTAAACGATTGATTGCTTTAAATGGCAAAGGACGAAATTATAGCCAACAGGATGAAAATGTTTTCGAGTAGCCAAATTGAAATGCACCCTCATGATGACCGATTAGATGCGGGTATATATCATTGGTTTATCTACAGTTGTATGATTGGATAGTCACGCGACATTTCACTGTAGGAGGCAAGTCATATGTGAGTTCAAACGATTGAAAAGCATATGTTCATTTCTTTGAAAATTTTCAATACCGCGCGACGGGTACAGAAATAGACAATCTCTGACGATTCAAAATTAACGAATATAGCCATACGGGCCAATTATCGCCTTTATTCCGTTGCATTAGAAATGATTGATTGGCCTCGCGTGACAGGAGCGTGTGTGACAGGATCGCCGAGTGACACGAAACGGGTGACAGTTTCGTGTGGCGGCGATAAAACCCGACGTGCAGGAAGAACGGTTAAAAATAGCGCGGTCGTTTTAACAAATGGGCACAAGATATGGGCGGGCTTCGGTGGTATGGCCCAACGTCTCCCGCACCAGAGGTTACCACGTGTTAGCTGCAAAAACTAGTTGTAAAATTGTGTATATAAGATTGCGCTTACATTTATTAATTCATTTGCACACCATAAAGAAAAAAACTTATTTGTAAATAAGATAGCAAAAGGCGGTGTTACCGCTATAAGCAATTTCTTCCAGACAACCAGTAAATGGACACATCATTGAATGAAGCTTACACGCGGGTGTGTCGGATTTAAATAAACTGATACATAAATATGCATAAGTGAATATATACAAATATAAGAAAAGATGGGCTATATTTATTACAAACTTCCTTAAAATGTATAATACATGATATCCTTCGGGTCCTGAACTAAGGACACCTTGTATCTCAGGACCCTGACATATACTACCCATATAATTAACAATAGTTTTTTTTTCATATATACGTTTGTAACGTTCTTGTTATTAATATTGTTTAATTAAAGTGAAAGATAGTAAGACTTTACTTGTTTTTTTTTTTTACGGTAAACGATACGCCTGTATATAGTAGCGCTAGTTCGGTTGATATACACTGCACATTGTACTTTTGTGTCAAAGATGTTAGGTGTCCTAACTCTGCTAATTTCATAAGCTACAACACCCAAAATACTGGAACACAGTAATGTGCAAACATTAGACAACAGCAATAGGAGATGCGGTTGTACATACCTAGATGGTCTCTAACAACAGAGGCTTATCACAAGGATGACAGGAACTTGCGCTTCTTACAGACAAATAAGAAATGCTTTTAACCTTATAACATGTCTAAATAATAATGATTAGAAAATAACTACAAACTATATTGAATATAACAGATAATTAATGTATTATAATAAGTTAAGTTTTCTTGTAAATAGATAATATTGTGAAAGTATGTAGAAAGAAGAAGGAGTAAAATGAGATCCCTGAGTTCTGATATCAGGAGAAAGTTTAAAAAAAAACTTATATGTAAATAAGGCAGCAAAAGGCGGTGTTACCGCTATAAGCAATTTCTTCCAGACATCCAGTAAATGGAGCTTACACGCGGGTGTGTCCGATTTAAATAAACTGATACATAAATATGCATAAGTGAATACATACAAATATTAAAAGAGATGGGCTATATTTATTACAAACTTCCTTAAAATTTATAATACATGATATCTTTCGGGTCCTGAACTAAGCACACCTTGTATATCAGGACCCTGACAAATACTACTCATATAATTAACAATAGTTTTTTTTTTTCATATATATGTTTGTAACGTTCTTGTTATTAATATTGTTTCAATAAAGTGAAAGATAGTAAGACTTTACTTCTTTTTTAAAAGTTTCAACGGTCCCTAGCTAAAAATAAATGTTAGGTGCAGCAATAAGTTTTAATGCAGTTTTAAAGCTGATTTTTTGGTCAACCTTTATGTACGTTTTTTTTTTTTAATTTTGAATTCTGGATTATGAAAAAAAAACGAAAATTCGGGTCTGTTCATTGTTTTCAACGACCCAGGAATGAAGAAAACTTTTTTATTTTGCACAAGTTCGATTTTTTTTTGATTTTTCCATAAAAAGGCAAATATAAACTTAGAGCCAGTTTTGACTAAAAAATATGGATACTCTGCCTGAAATTATCGCCCAAGCTGCAAAACTTCTGCCGGCCAAATCATTTCGAAATTAAAAAGAAATAAAAAAAAAACATACGTAAGGGTTGAATAATAAATCTACTTCAAAACTGCATTTAAACTTGTTGCTCCACCTAACATTTATTTTAACTAGACACCGTCAAAACTTTAACCACTGGGTGGTGGGCCGATAGATGTGTCCGGAAGTATATATTGAATAATAATAGGTCATTAATGTATTATAATAGGTTAAGTTTTCTTGTAAATAGATATATTGTGGAAGTATGTAGAAAGAAGAAGGAGCAAAATGAGATCCCTGAGTTCTGATATCAGGAGAAAGTTTAAAAAAAAACTATTCTGAATTGAAATTGTTAGTTTATTTTTAGCTGTGGATAAGAACAAAGATTTTAAGGGTATGTATCGAATACAATCATCAATCCAAGTACGTATTCTGCCTGGTTAAATTTCAATCAACATATCATACCCTCAATAAACAGTCTAATTAGATCTCCTTATAAGAATTCTTCCGTAGCTTCATGCGAGCGTCACTTGCGGAGTTGTGTATATATTAGCAAACGGAAAAGTCCCTCAACAATAAAATGTATCATTGAACAGCTACAAATCTAGCAGCGATTGCGGAACGGCTACAAGTTACGGGCAAAGTATAATTAGTTGTCATTCATGGTATTGCACAAGTGAAGGGAACTGAACGGCGGAAATATCATAAACGCGACACCGGATATCGGTTACATGGTTACATATCGCTATGGAGTTTACCGTTATAGAATTAATAGTAATAATGTCAAGAAACTTATTAGTCTGCTTAAACGAAAAAGGAATTTTGTCTTGCTTCTATCGGACCAGTTAAAACTGCTCTAAAGTACAATTTATATTGTCCCTTTCATCTGATTTCCGTTTTATCGTGACCGAGAGACTGAGATGGTATAACAAAACTAAGTTCTTTCTTCTATTACATATGTCTTAAGATGTATTTAAAATTTTGACTGTGATCGATTAATCCATAGGGACGTTCGCTTATCTAAATCTGGATATAAAAGTTAGCACTAAATTGAATGGTATGCAACTATTTCAACGAGAAAAAAACTATGTACACGAATTACGAATGTTTTCGTTTAATGTTATTTATTATAGCGGTAAAGAAATGTTGGAGGAAAAAACCGTTATAAACTGTTAGTTGAATTAGCGAACCAGATCGTAAATCTCGCTCAAGAAAGCAGCAATGCGAGAGTGAAAGCGAGTTGCATTAGTGCAAAGTGACTCGGGGTAAAGATGGGTAACACTATTAACTAGTTAACATGACTACACTGTGATATAAGAAGTCGTCGCAAGCAAGTTATGTATGACAACCAGTTCATTGTTCAGCGCGATGGTGAGTGGTCAGCGTGGTGTAATACGTTGAGCAGGTTAGGATGATTCTGCACCATACTGTGCTATTCTTATTATTCCTTCGCTTATTAATCAAATTTTTTACAATCTTCAATTGCTAAGATTATATTATAAAAAGAGCTGATCTCCTATAATTATAACGACTATTAATTACTACTCATTACCTATGTTACTTTGAGATCTGTAAGTCGGCGTGTGGTGTATTGAGAAAGCTAATATATCAGCCTGAAGCAAATTGTCATTATGTGCTATGAACGGCCCATGTAATAGCTGACCGTGTAATCCGTCTGTATATACTACATGTGTATATATGAAAGAAGTATGTCATGTTTGAAAGAAAATAATCGTCTAACCTAAATGAAGTCGTGGGAAACGCAACGGGTCGATATAAGTAGCGGCTGCATTGCAGTATGCGACAGTTTGTTCGCAACCTCACCGAAACTAACAAATGATCTACAAATACATACCGAATGATTGATATATAAAATATTTATATAAAAATTGTATTCTTTTTCAACTTCTAAGTCGTATTTCCTCACGACTGAGGGTCGTGGTCATCATGTGTAATGAAACACACGACGATCTACTTGTCAGTTATAATGGAGTGGTGTTGCCATTGCCTTCTCCATTTCACATACTAGTCCGACCACGGATGGTCACGACGTAGATATGCAGGTTTCCTCACGATGTTTTCTTCACCATCAAAGCGCGTGATATCAGTTGGTGTTATACTAACTGCACATAAATTGAAAAATTCATTAGTGCAGGCCGGATTTGAACCCGGTACCTAAGAAGTGGGAGGCCGGCGTTCAAACCACTAGGCTATCACGGCTCTTTTGTTATAATGATTTTGTTATAAATTGTGTTAATGTGACAAAAATCCGTATAAAAGATTTTTTACTGTACAAATTTAAATCTTATACATACTTGTATTATAAGTAAAATATATATTGATTTTACTACATACAAGTAAAGCAACAGAAAACGTTTGAATTTATCATATGAACATTACCGCACTGCAGTTCAGTCAGGCGTTGGATGGAGGACGGATTTAGATAGTTATCAAGGCCCGGAGGCGCAGGACGTTGCTGACAATAACTGCTATTAAAACTGTGGCGGCATTAGCCGTCTTAACCGTAAACATACAAACGCATCTACACGATGTGATAACTTGACGTGGTAAGAAAATTATTATTAAGTCTATTTAATTTAGGAGACTTTAGTTTCACTCAATTTCAAGTGACAATCACATATGCGACGCTAAATACTCCAGCTAAAAATTCTAATGGAAAACAACATTGCTGCAGCAACAGGAAAACTTTAATACAGATTAGAATTATAAGTGATATGAAAAGTAAATTAACTTTTCTGATTTAAGCTGCCAATTTAAGAACTTTATAAATTATTAGATTTAAACAAAAGTACCGTGTTATCAAGTATATGTTTATAGGACATACCATGTGAACTATGTTACGTTCTCGTTTATTATAGATATTATAGGAGTGAAAGTTTCTATCTGAATTGAGTTAATAACGCAAAATTCCAACTAATAATAAGACACAATGCAAGACAGTAGTTAACACACGAGTTAAGTGAAAGATTGAAATATGACGTAAGATACGAACATAGTAAAGTAGAGCAATGATCCAGCAGACATTAAGGGCGCAAACAATATGAGCAATTGAAATAAATTGAGCTGAGGAAACATTACACCAGTGATAGTGTTACCAGGAACAAATGACGAAGACAGTGCGAGGAAACAATAAGTGTTATGTAATAATGAGATATTTGCAGTGACACGGCCCCCACGTCGCGTGGCGACGGTGAAACATAACTGTATCAGAAAAAAGCTTAACAATGGCGTAGTTACATATCTGATAGAAGTTTTTAAGATTGGCAATAGATCAGATGGAAGATATGGTTTTTTAGAAACATTTTCATATTAACTTTTTATTTAAACTATCATTGCACGGCGTCATTTGTTTTTTTTTATATACTACTTTGCGACGAGACGAGCAAGATGTTCACCTGATGGTAAGTGATACGCTTGCCCATAACAACGTGGTGCTAGTTAAGATGGTACACACTGCACCACATTGCGCTAGTCGCCTGAGACATAAGGTGTTAAGTCTCGTTACCCCAGTAATTACACTAGCTACAGCGCCCTTCAAACCGGAACACAGTAATGTTTGCACACTACTATTTGGCGGTTGCAATAGGAGCTGCGGTGGTACCCACCCAGACGGTCTCCGGCAACAGACACCTACCACCTGGATGTTTAATTATACCACTAGATAAACGGGGATACGGACCGCCTGATGGTGAATAGTCACGGTAGCTTACAGACGCTTGTTGATCCCGGAGTAAACTCATCACACTTATTTTTGAAAAATCCATTTCTATAGATTTTTAGGAAAAAGCTTTATCACAAACCTTAAAGTCTGCTGTTAATAGCGGACTTAATTCTTATTAACATTACATCCGTTTGGGACAATCGCTACGAAGAGTGACAGAGAGAAACCAGAGATTTTTATGAGATTTGATATTTAAAGTAACATGTCTCATTATTAGATTTAACAGTTATTGGTTTTATTAATACTTAACACGATAGAAATTTGTTAAGCACATATGAACTTTAAAATTAAGTAAAAGAAATAATGATAAAGAAGTGAGAGTTGATATATCAAGTGGCGTAAGGTTGAATAAATTAAAAGAGGCGCATATCGAAAGTGAAAACGGAATCTAACATAATTATAGTAAGAACTCTCGTTGCGTAGAGCAAAATTGTCTGTAATTTATTGTAATACAGATTACATACACGCGGCGAGTAATAAAAGACGGCTGATGGGTAAAAGTGAGAGTCTGATTCTCCCACGGACTTCTTTGTGGAGCTCAGCGGAAGTTCAATACGGGTCACAATCTTGTACTGATATTTATTACGTAAAATTTCAAATCAGTTACTGTAATTAGATTTTTTATTAAACATACTCTCTAAAATAGTACTTTTAATCTATCAAAATATTAGACGATGATTACAGATATAACTTTTATCTATATTTAAGATTAGCTTCTATCTGATGAAGTTAAGTTTTGATTAATTTTTAGTATAGAAATAGAAGAGACCTTCGAATCTCGAAGAAAGTGACGTCCGGGACAGAGCGAAGTGGAGGGCAAGAAGTAGGAAAGCACACCCCGTCAATATACGGGAAAATGCTAAGGCGAAGAAGAAGAAGAAATAGAAGAGACCTTAGAAAAAGACTTTGATGGAAAAGAATAAAGTTTGCAGAGGGCATTTAATTGTAAGGTAGGCGCATTAACCTGATAGCAGTGACATAGGAAGCACTTAAAAACTTCCGACCGGACGGGGTCAAGTGAACAGCGGCCCGTACAACAAAGCTGCGAAATCACGGTGATGAAGCGTGAAGGTGTGGTGGAAGTGGTGGCCTGGATCGCACTCGAGCGGGCACGCGGACCGGCTTCAATGATGGATTGCATTAACAGAAGGTGAGTCTTAGAAACGAAACATTTTATTGACGTTTCGAAACTAATAAGGGCTGGGGTATCAGATAGTTTTTTAAATCTATTGAATTGATTAATGATAACTTATGAATCCTGTTTTATTCAAAGTTACTAAAGTTTTCGTTTATTGTAGGTAGGAGTCTGACAATGGTAGCAAATACGAAGTGAAATAATATATACAAAATAATAACTTTACCAGGTGGTAGGTCTCTGTTGCCGGAGACCGTCTGGATGGGTACCACCGCAGCTCGTATTGCAACCGCCAAATAGTAGTGTGCGAACATTACTGTGTTCCGGTTTGAAGGGCGCTGTAGCTAGTGTAATTACTGGGGTAACGAGACTTAACACCTTATGTCTCAAAGCGACGAGCGCAATGTGGTGCAGTGTGTACCATCTTAACTAGCAGCACGTTGTCATGGGCAAGCGTATCACTTACCATCAGGTGAACGTCTTGCTCGTCTCGTCGCAAAGTAGTATAAAAAAAATAATAATAATGAAAGTTAAACATGTTACGTGTTAAAAAATTAAAGAGTGCGTTTTATGTTTCTTCTAAACGATAATGTAGATGAATATGCATGTAGAAAGAAACATGAAAGTTGTAAGATAAAGTACAGTAAAGTTGTAATGTACGTTTTGTAATCTTTTAAATGTAAAGTGTTAGCATATGAAATATAATACTTTGTGATATCAAAACGCAAATTATTACGAGTATTACGTTCACCTTCACACTTCGACAAAGTGGTTCGAATCATTTCGCAATGTAAGCAATGATTTCAGAGTAATGTGTGGTTTCTCGTTAATACAACGCGTTCTCAATGATAATTATTAGTGACACGTCATCGTTACCGAATATGGATCTAGAAGGTTCGGGTGGTGCATACCAAGTGATCGCAGAACGTTGAAGAAACGTGTTCTGTATCAATGCCGATAATGTATACATAATATATATTGTACTACGTTGAACTCGAAAGATATTCGTGCTGCTAGTGTGTATTTATTTTAATTATATTACATACATATCAAATAACGCCTCGTGTTTTACACAAATTCAAATTCCTAGCATAAACATTTAGATAATTGAAAAAATTTTCTACTTTTCATCTATAAAAAAAAACCATAAAATCATTTAAGTAATTACATGTATTACTTATACATAATTTCAAGTGAGTCAATATATTTTTTATGAGGTACAATAATACAGTATTTTTTTATCTAAAAGCCAAAATTTTAGTAAGCCAAAACTTTTTTCGTTACAAAATATCATTGAAAGCAGACTAGATGTTATCAGTTGATAATAATACAAATCGATATAACGTTGGTGACGTCACAGTGTGTGGGCCAAGTGCGATCGCTTCCGAGGACAATATGCCATCAGGATGTCGTTAGGTGGGAGTTATGCAAACAAACACGGCGAGGATGGATGTGGTGGGACGACGGCGAACGGTCGCCTAATTGTAAATATTAAATGCTTATAATAAAACTAAATTTTATCGAATTTTTCGCGTTTACTTAAAAACTAAAGATGTTAAATTTTGTTACAGTAGTAATTTAAATAAATACAACGTCCATCAAACGGAAACACGATAATGTTTGCACACTACTGTTTACCGGTAGAAATAGGAGTTGCGGTGGTAGTTAGACGGTCTCCGGCAACAGAGACCTAAAAGCATTAAAGTAATGTACTTAAGTTGACGAGATTATTATAGAGAGATATATAATGCGATATTTATCATTAAGAAGAAATTTTCAGACATTTAAAAATACTAGTTAGAAGGAGATTTCATCGCAAAATGAATATATGAGACGCTTCACCATCCACGGCTTCATTATCTTTCATCACCATGTGATACTGGGATCAATAGGTCATTGTTGATAAATAAATATTATTTTTCCTCAACAGTATTGTTAACTTAAAGTTTAAAGTATAAAACTTTCTCAAGGCGTACACGTTTTCTTTATACGGTATAGCAATGCGCGGTTTCAGGGTCGCGTCACATTACGCAAGCGCAGTACGGTGATATGCAGATTTATTTAATATACGTTCCGGTATATACCCACATAACAACACTTGTTCGTTATGTAAGTAAAAGCTAGTTTGTATATCGTTATAAAAAAAATAATAATAATGAAAGTTAAACATGTTACGTGTTAAAAAATTAAAGAGCGCGTTTTATGTTTCTTCTAAACGATATTGTAGATGAATATGCATGTAGAAAGAAACATGAAAGTTGAAAGATAAAGTACAGTACAGTTGTAATGTACGTTTTGTAATCTTTTAAATGTAAAGTGTTAGCATATGAGAGCCGGAGTATTCTGGACGAGTGATCACCATCCACACAAAGTCACTTAACATCAAGTGAAGTGACGTCAAGCTATCTTTATGTTGGTCTCGTACTACCTAACGTTCATTTAATTATATCAGTAATTATTAAAAAAAAAAAAAAAAAAAAAAAAAAAAAAAAAAAAAAAAAAAAAAAAAAAAAAAAAAAAAAAAAAAAAAAAAAAAAAAAAAAAAAAAAAAAAAAAAAAAAAAAAAAAAAAAAAAAAAAAAAAAAAAAAAAAAAAAAAAAAAAAAAAAAAAAAAAAAAAAAAAAAAAAAAAAAAAAAAAAAAAAAAAAAAAAAAAAAAAAAAAAAAAAAAAAAAAAAAAAAAAAAAAAAAAAAAAAAAAAAAAAAAAAAAAAAAAAAAAAAAAAAAAAAAAAAAAAAAAAAAAAAAAAAAAAAAAAAAAAAAAAAAAAAAAAAAAAAAAAAAAAAAAAAAAAAAAAAAAAAAAAAAAAAAAAAAAAAAAAAAAAAAAAAAAAAAAAAAAAAAAAAAAAAAAAAAAAAAAAAAAAAAAAAAAAAAAAAAAAAAAAAAAAAAAAAAAAAAAAAAAAAAAAAAAAAAAAAAAAAAAAAAAAAAAAAAAAAAAAAAAAAAAAAAAAAAAAAAAAAAAAAAAAAAAAAAAAAAAAAAAAAAAAAAAAAAAAAAAAAAAAAAAAAAAAAAAAAAAAAAAAAAAAAAAAAAAAAAAAAAAAAAAAAAAAAAAAAAAAAAAAAAAAAAAAAAAAAAAAAAAAAAAAAAAAAAAAAAAAAAAAAAAAAAAAAAAAAAAAAAAAAAAAAAAAAAAAAAAAAAAAAAAAAAAAAAAAAAAAAAAAAAAAAAAAAAAAAAAAAAAAAAAAAAAAAAAAAAAAAAAAAAAAAAAAAAAAAAAAAAAAAAAAAAAAAAAAAAAAAAAAAAAAAAAAAAAAAAAAAAAAAAAAAAAAAAAAAAAAAAAAAAAAAAAAAAAAAAAAAAAAAAAAAAAAAAAAAAAAAAAAAAAAACCATAAAAACATTTAAGTAATTACATGTATTACTTATACATAATTTCAAGTGAGTACATTTTAATGAGGTACAATAACATAGTATTTTTCTATCTAAAAGCCAAAATTTTAGTTAGCCAAAACTTTTTTCGTTACAAAATATCATTGAAAGCAGACTAGATGTTATCAGTTGATAATAATACAAATCGATATAACGTCGGTGACGTCACAGTGTGTGGGCCAAGTGCGATCGCTTCCGAGGACAATATGCCATCAGGATGTCGTTAGGTGGGAGTTATGCAAACAAACACGGCGAGGATGAATGTGGTGGGACGACGGCGAACGGTCGCCTAATTGTAAATATTAAATGCTTATAATAAAACTAAATTTTATCGAATTTTTCGCGTTTACTTAAAAACTAAAGATGTTAAATTTTGTTACAGTAGTAATTTAAATAAATACAACGCCCATCAAACTGAAACACGATAATGTTTGCACACTACTGTTTGGCGGTAGAAATAGGAGTCGCGGTGGTAGTTAGACGGTCTCCGGCAAAAGCAGTAAAGTAATGTACTTAAGTTGACGAGATTATTATAGAGAGACTAGCTGACCCGACAGACTTCGTTCTGTCAAAAAAATTGGAATGTGGCAGTTTTTTGTTCTTACCTATTTTATAGCCAGCGCAAAAAAATCTGGACTGAACCGTCAATCTGGTGATAGGGCGGTGTGTGGGGTTCAGCTCTGTATATGTTCATCTAATAACTAATATTTAAATATTAGTGGGTTCCAGAAGAGTGGCCAAAGTTATAATTATAGTACATAAATTATATTTACTATTATTATTTTATTAGGAACAAATAACTGTCACATTCCAAATCTTTTTGACAGAATGTAGTCTATCAAGTCCGCCAGATGGTAACGCGGATTGTGCTCGACTGATGTATTGACGTGAAACGAATGCATTTTATGTCGCGCGCCGAAACCAAAACAAAAGAAATAATACCGCGAAGCCGACCAAATTGAAAATCAGTAAGAATGGTCTTTAGCCATTACATTTTGTGACTATTTATGTTATTATTTCATTCGTTTTATTTTCCATTTTCCATTTTCCATTTTCCATTTTCCATTTTCCATTTTCCATTTTCCATTTTCCATTTTCCATTTTCCATTTTCCATTTTCCATTTTCCATTTTCCATTTTCCATTTTCCATTTTCCATTTTCCATTTTCCATTTTCCATTTTCCATTTTCCATTTTCCATTTTCCATTTTCCATTTTCCATTTTCCATTTTCCATTTTCCATTTTCCATTTTCCATTTTCCATTTTCCATTTTCCATTTTCCATTTTCCATTTTCCATTTTCCATTTTCCATTTTCCATTTTCCATTTTCCATTTTCCATTTTCCATTTTCCATTTTCCATTTTCCATTTTCCATTTTCCATTTTCCATTTTCCATTTTCCATTTTCCATTTTCCATTTTCCATTTTCCATTTTCCATTTTCCATTTTCCATTTTCCATTTTCCATTTTCCATTTTCCATTTTCCATTTTCCATTTTCCATTTTCCATTTTCCATTTTCCATTTTCCATTTTCCATTTTCCATTTTCCATTTTCCATTTTCCATTTTCCATTTTCCATTTTCCATTTTCCATTTTCCATTTTCCATTTTCCATTTTCCATTTTCCATTTTCCATTTTCCATTTTCCATTTTCCATTTTCCATTTTCCATTTTCCATTTTCCATTTTCCATTTTCCATTTTCCATTTTCCATTTTCCATTTTCCATTTTCCATTTTCCATTTTCCATTTTCCATTTTCCATTTTCCATTTTCCATTTTCCATTTTCCATTTTCCATTTTCCATTTTCCATTTTCCATTTTCCATTTTCCATTTTCCATTTTCCATTTTCCATTTTCCATTTTCCATTTTCCATTTTCCATTTTCCATTTTCCATTTTCCATTTTCCATTTTCCATTTTCCATTTTCCATTTTCCATTTTCCATTTTCCATTTTCCATTTTCCATTTTCCATTTTCCATTTTCCATTTTCCATTTTCCATTTTCCATTTTCCATTTTCCATTTTCCATTTTCCATTTTCCATTTTCCATTTTCCATTTTCCATTTTCCATTTTCCATTTTCCATTTTCCATTTTCCATTTTCCATTTTCCATTTTCCATTTTCCATTTTCCATTTTCCATTTTCCATTTTCCATTTTCCATTTTCCATTTTCCATTTTCCATTTTCCATTTTCCATTTTCCATTTTCCATTTTCCATTTTCCATTTTCCATTTTCCATTTTCCATTTTCCATTTTCCATTTTCCATTTTCCATTTTCCATTTTCCATTTTCCATTTTCCATTTTCCATTTTCCATTTTCCATTTTCCATTTTCCATTTTCCATTTTCCATTTTCCATTTTCCATTTTCCATTTTCCATTTTCCATTTTCCATTTTCCATTTTCCATTTTCCATTTTCCATTTTCCATTTTCCATTTTCCGTTTTCCGTTTTCCGTTTTCCGTTTTCCGTTTTCCGTTTTCCGTTTTCCGTTTTCCGTTTTCCGTTTTCCGTTTTCCGTTTTCCGTTTTCCGTTTTCCGTTTTCCGTTTTCCGTTTTCCGTTTTCCGTTTTCCGTTTTCCGTTTTCCGTTTTCCGTTTTCCGTTTTCCGTTTTCCGTTTTCCGTTTTCCGTTTTCCGTTTTCCGTTTTCCGTTTTCCGTTTTCCGTTTTCCGTTTTCCGTTTTCCGTTTTCCGTTTTCCGTTTTCCGTTTTCCGTTTTCCGTTTTCCGTTTTCCGTTTTCCGTTTTCCGTTTTCCGTTTTCCGTTTTCCGTTTTCCGTTTTCCGTTTTCCGTTTTCCGTTTTCCGTTTTCCGTTTTCCGTTTTCCGTTTTCCGTTTTCCGTTTTCCATTTTCCATTTTCCATTTTCCATTTTCCATTTTCCATTTTCCATTTTCCATTTTCCATTTTCCATTTTCCATTTTCCATTTTCCATTTTCCATTTTCCATTTTCCATTTTCCATTTTCCATTTTCCATTTTCCATTTTCCATTTTCCATTTTCCATTTTCCATTTTCCATTTTCCATTTTCCATTTTCCATTTTCCATTTTCCATTTTCCATTTTCCATTTTCCATTTTCCATTTTCCATTTTCCATTTTCCATTTTCCAATAACTGCCTCATTCCAAATCTTTTGACGGAATGAAGTCTGTTAGGTCCGCCAGACGGTAACGCGGTTTGTGCTGGACTGATGTGATGTCGTGAAAAATAAACTAAAACAAAATAAATAATACCGCGAAGCCGACCTAATTGAAAATCAGCAGTAATGATCTTTAGCTCTTACATTTTGTGACTATTTATGTTATTATTTCATTCGTTTTAATTTCGGCACGCGCCGTTAGATCTTACGACGCGCATACGCACACCATTTTGATAGAATAATTGAATTTGAACTTTGTGCAGCTGTTATAAAGTGCAAATTGACTCTTTAGCGTTACGAACGCACCTACATTGCTTAGACAGCAGTGAAAGCTTGTTATTTAATATGAACTTTTGTTTGTTTGTATCTGGTTTCTGATTTCTGGTTTCTGGTTACTGGTTACTGGTTTACTGGTTTACTGGTTTACTGGTTTACTGGTTTACTGGTGTACTGGTGTACTGGTGTACTGGTGTACTGGTTTACTGGTTACTGGTTTACTGGTTTACTGTTTACTGGTTTACTGGTTACTGGTTTACTGGTTACTGGTTTACTGGTTTACTGGTTTACTGGTTTACTGGTGTACTGGTTTACTGGTTTACTGGTTTACCGGTTTACCGGTTTACCGGTTTACCGGTTTACCGGTTTACTGGTGTACTGGTTTACTGGTTTACTGGTTTACTGGTTTACTGGTTTACTGGTTTACTGGTTTACTGGTTAACTGTTTACTGGTTTACCGGTTACCGGTTTACCGGTTTACCGGTTACCGGTTTACCGGTTTACCGGTTTACTGGTTTACTGGTTTACTGGTTTACTGGTTTACTGGTTTACTGGTTTACTGGTTACTGGTTTACTGGTTTCTAGATTTCAGATGTCAGATTTAAATTTTTCATTTTCCCTTTTCCATTTTCCATTTTCCATTTTCCATTTTCCATTTTCCATTTTCCATTTTCCATTTTCCATTTTCCATTTTCCATTTTCCATTTTCCATTTTCCATTTTCCATTTTCCATTTTCCATTTTCCATTTTCCATTTTCCATTTTCCATTTTCCATTTTCCATTTTCCATTTTCCATTTTCCATTTTCCGTTTTCCGTTTTCCATGTTCCATTTTCCAATAATTGCCTCATTCCAAATCTTTTGACGGAATGAAGTCTGTTAGGTCCGCCAGACGTTAACGCGGTTTGTGCTGGACTGATGTGATGTGAAAAAGAAACTAAAACAAAATAAATAATACCGCGAAGCCGACCTAATTGAAAATCAGCAGTAATGATCTTTAGCTCTTACATTTTGTGACTATTTATGTTATTATTTCATTCGTTTTAATTTCGGCACGCGCCGTTAGATCTTACGACGCGCATACGCACACTTTTGAAAGATGATCTAATTTGAACTTTGAGCAGCTGTAATAAAGTTAAAATTGACTCTTTAGCGTTACGAACGCACCTACATTGCTTAGACAGCAGTGAAAGCTTGTTATTTAATATGAACTTGAAAATAAATAGCAATAAAGTTCAAATTGACCCTACATTTTAGTTAGAGAACGTTTGTATAGGAAAAAGAAAAGCGCTGTTTTTAGGGGCTTCCCGGCGATTATTCGAATTTTTCTCAAATTGGCCAAATTGGTCCTGGCGTTGTAGAGTGATGCGCTTACCGACACATATTTGTATTATAGATTAATAATAAATTATATTCAATGACATTAATTTTTAATAAATAAATAATAAAGTTGCTTGAGAATATATTTATATGTAGAGGGAGTGACAAAAGGCATAATGTTTGAGAGATATAGAATTCGTTGTCATCCCCACTCCGTGCTGTGTACTGGTGAGAGGTGACACCGGTACACACGTGGAGGGGATCACTTACCAAGTGATAATATTTTTTTTTTGGAGTTTGCAGCCACGCGCTTTGATACGTGGCCATGTACAATTGATGATATCGAGCGAGACAAAAATATTAAAATGTCTATTAAAAAGCAGGGGTTGGTGATAGAAAAGTGAAAATTTAGGGTTGTATGTAGTTTTTGAGGCCACACAATAATAAAATAAAATAGAAAAAAAAAATCCCAAAAAATAAAAATAATTTTTTTGGTGTGGGCAACCCTGATCACTTAGAGGTTTGAAAAATAGATAGTAACCGATTCTCAGACCTACTGAATATGCACAAAAAATTTCATAAGAATCGGTAAAGCCGTTTCGGAGGAGTATGGGAACGAACATTGTGACAAGAGAATTTTATATATTAGATATATAATGCGATATTTATCATTAAGAAGAAATTTTCAGACATTTAAAAATACTAGTTAGAAGGAGATTTCATCGCAAAATGAATATATGAGACGCTTCACCATCCACGGCTTCATTATATTTCATCACCATGTGATACTGGGATCAATAGGTCATTGTTGATAAATAAATATTCTTTTTCCTCAACAGTATTGTTAACTTAAAGTTTAAAGTATAAAACTTTCTCAAGGCGTACACGTTTTCTTTATACGGTATAGCAATGCGCGGTTTCAGGGTCGCGTCACATTACGCAAGCGCAGTACGGTGATATGCAGATTTATTTAATATACGTTCCGGTGTATACCCACATAACAACACTTGTTCGTTATGTAAGTAAAAGCTAGTTTGTATATCGTTATAAAAAAAAACAATGGATATGAAAATGGAAAAGAATGAAAAGTATTTCGAATAAGAAGAATGATAATAGTTGGAACGAATTCAAAGCCTCATATTGTGATGTTAGTATTTTTAGTAAACGGCTAGTTAACACCATCATATTTTAAACCAGCTGACCCTGTATTTCAACTGTTAGCATATGAGAGCCGGAGTATTCTAGACGAGTGATCATCATCCATACAAAGTCACTTAACATCAAGTGAAGTTGACGTCAAGCGATCTTTGTTGGTCTCGTACTACCTAAAGTTCATTTAATATATAATCAAGATACTTCTTCTAAGTCGTATTTCCTCATGACTGAGGGTCGTGGTCATCATGTGTAATAAAACACATGACGACTTACTTGTCAGTTATAATGGAGTGGTGTTGTCATTGCTTTCTCCATTTCACATACTAGTGCGAGCACGGATGGTCACGACGTAGATATGCAGGTTTCCTCACGATGTTTTCTTCACCCTCAAATCACGTGATATTATTTGGCGTTATACTAACTGCACATAAATTGAAATATTCATTGGTGCAGGCCGGATTTGAACCTGCTATCTTCGGAGTGGAAGACCGGCATTCAAACCACTAGGCTATCACGGCTTATCAAGTTACTAAGTTTGTATACCAAATGATTACGATCAAACACTTTCATCGGACCTCGCTGATCTTATCAAACCTGGGACCACTAAAAGCAATTCTTTTATTAAAGTAATAGATTTACACGAATTGTGAAAGTTTTCAATTATATATAAACTTAAATAAACTTTCCGATCTTTTATAAGCGTTCTAAAATATAACTTCTAAGTCTGGAGTTGCAATAAGCATAGTACATATTATTTTCATTACTCCTATTAAATAACTCTTGTATCTTACAATATTTTTTACTGTATGGCGGTAATTTTTGTTTACTCCGTTTATGTTTGACCTATCCATGTATAACTTAGGTCCAATAAAATAACAAAACTCTGTGTGATTTTCCATCGATTTTTACAGAACTTCACAGTATTTTTTCTCGCATAAGATATTCACACGTGAAAGTTGTTTTTTTTTTATACTACTACTGATTCAGTTTAGTGTTTAATTTAAATTTTGATCTATTTGAATATACATTTTCAAACTGTGAGTATATCACAAAGTTAGTCTCATAAAAATATCAAAAATTAGTCAATTGAACAAAAGATTGCATTGCTACTTAAACTATACATATACTTTTGCTTCTCTGTTCGTCGGTTAAAAACATTAATTAATTGTAAAATAATTATAAAGAGAGCCGGTTTGTGACATACAATTATCTATAAATGGTAAAGTGTGTCAGTTAGTCGGGGTGGTGGTGAGATGGACCGGTTGGTCAGCTCCGCCGCTGCGCTGACTCACACCGACTTCTGATGCAACGTCACGAATGCAATCAATCATGTCGTATGTGCATAATACAGACAAATATTAATATACCAACTGATCCAGCAAATGTTTTGCCATGTAAATTATTTCTAGTGAATATTTTGGATGTTAAATAAGAAACAAATAACTTATTTGTGTGTGTTTAGAGAGGAAAGAGAAGTTGAAAAAAATATTGTTACATATACCGTTTAAAACTTTAGGATTACATCTGTACCATTATTGTTTTTATGTAAAATACTTTAGATACTTAGTCTACTTTTTTTAATAATTAAGACTTTATTATTAATATAGTTTTCACAGTTTATTTTATTATAATTAAAAGCGACTAAATAATGAACATTAATAAAAACGGTAATATATAGAATTTAAAAACCTTTTTTTTTACCAAGTGGTAGGTCTCTGTTGCCGGGAACTGCCAAATAGTAGTGTGCAAACATTACTGTGTTCCAGTTTGAAGGGCGCTGTAGCTAGTGTAATTACTGGGGTAACGAGACTTAACACCTTATGTCTCAAGGCGACGAGCGCAATGTGGTGCAGTGTGTACCATCTTAACTAGCAGCACGTTGTCATGGGCAAGCGTATCACTTACCATCAGGTGAACGTCTTGCACGTCTCGTCGCAAAGTAGTATAAAAAATAACCTCTTTGATTAAGTTAAAGGTGAAGAGAAGCCAGTGACAAAAGTCGCAGGACAATAAAAAAAAAAGTGTGTGCGGGTTGTTGTCTATTACTGTAAGAGAAATGGAGACTGTAACGGCATATAAAAATAACAAAACAGCAGCCGTTAACTTTTTTAAATACAGTTTACTTTATTAACTTTGGCGGGAGCTCGCGACGCGTTTTGAGTACTACCGATTTATATAAGATACTAAGTTAACGAGAACCGATCGATTCATAACTGAAAGCTGCAGGTTATTTCAAAATACTAATACTGCTATATTAATACTAACATAAGTAATAATAAAAATGGGAGTTGGTTGTAGAAGGGTGGTTTATGTCTATTTAATGCCTAACCAAAAACACATAAAAAATTATCACGAAAAATTAAGTGAAGGAGCGTGTCATTCACTTAGAGGTTTAAAAGATAGCTTGCGCCATACTCTCAGACCTACCAAATATATATAAAGATTTCGTAAAAATCGGTCGAACCGTTTCAGAGGAGTTTCGTTACAAACACTGTGACACGAGAATTTTATATATATAGATTAAACATTAATAAAGAATGTAAGGAAAAATGGTTAAAACTTCAATGTGAACTGGAAATGGAGACCAGTCAGCAATGCTTCCAGCGCTGGATTTCCATGGAACTGCATCCAGGATGAATACAAATTAACAGTAGAGAAATTAATAAATAAAACATACGATTCATATTAAATGATATTCAAGTAAAGTAAAACTGTCGCGGGTTCAAATTTGTTTCTACAATTGTTAATACTCTAAAGACGTGATCAATAGTAATATCACTAGCTTTATAACTGGAACACAGTAATATTTGCATGAGGCCGGTTAGCAGTATTATATAACGTTAGCCGATATAACGGTCAATATTATTGTATTGAAACAATGCGACTGAAGACGGTCAAATGTTGACTTAACTACGTTACGTGTTAACTGATTGTTATCAATGACATTGTACCAAACTGTTTACTTAACATTAAGTTGACTTATTAAGGTGAGAAAATATTTTGATACTAACCCCCTAAGAATACCATTTTAACCATTTAATTTTTTTAGCTGATGAAAAGCTCACTATCAGCCCACGGCAGTCCACTTCTGGACATGGGTCTTAAGATGTATTGGGCGGAGATATTTTCATCATTAAATATATTATCTAATAACAATTTATTGTGTTGCAAAGATTACTTTAACTTCGGGATCTAATGGATGGTTATGGCTAAACTATTCGTAAATTTCCGACATCTGCTTTGAATAAACATTCTGAAAATCTATTTATCCTTTTAAGTTAACATTGAATGAAAATTAATAGCAATTCCGTTCGAATGATTTTTTTTGGATTCAAACAAAGGTTAATATGAGCTTTATACATAAACTTTAAAATATCATTTTAATATTAATAACATACGTCGGTCACAACGACGCCCCACGCTCTTATGTGTTCCCCTGTTTAAGTCAAATTATAGAAAGAATTCGTTTTTCAATAGATCCTCAAAAATGTTTAATGAATTGGTTGACCTCGCTGAACTTGATCTCTTTACGACAAAAACACACACTTTGAAATCCTTATTAAGCAAGCACTGGTTCGAAAACTAGCTAAATCAATTAAACGACAAAATACACTCCCGGACACATCTATCGGCCCACCTAGTGTTTAAAAGTTTTAACGGTGCCTAGCTAAAAATAAATGTTAGGTGGAGCAATAAGTTTTAATGCAGTTTTAAAGCTGATTTTTTGGTCAATCTTTATGTATGTTTTTTTTTAATTTTGAATTCAGGATTATGAAAAAAAAAAAAAAAAAGGAAAATTCGAGTCTGTTCATTGTTTTCAACGACCCCGAAATGGAGAAAACTTTTTATTTCGCACAAGTTGGATGTTTTTTTTTATGTATCCGATTATTGGTTCCATAAAAAGGCAAATTTAAACTCAGAGCCAGTTTTGACCAAAAAATATGGATACTCTGCCTGAAATTGTCGCCTAAGCTGTAAAACTTCTGCCGACCAAATCAATTCGATATTACAAAATAAAATAAAAAAAAAAACCTACATAGGGGTTGACCAATAAATCAGCTTCAAAACTGCATTAAAACTTATTGCTCCACCTAACATTTATTTTTAACTAGACACCGTCGAAACTTTAAACACTGGGTGGTCGGCCGATAGATGTGTCCGGGGGTATATGTTCTTCATTATAGCTAAAAAGCTGCAAAGAAACTGTGTTAACAAGCTAGTTCTACCAAGAAACTTATATGTGAAAACGTGTAAATGGTGCTAAATTATTATAATTAGAAATTTTATATTGTATGTTCATTGTCACTGTTTGTTTTCCAAATAAATAAAAAAAAATACCCATTTTGGCTTGAGTGGTAAAAAGGAGAAAATTATTAAGCTAATATGTCGCCTCACAGAAATCGAGTGGTATAGATTAATGGTCTGCGAAGTGACGTTACTTGATGAGTCATTAAGCGCACGTATCTTAAGTGACCTTGGCGTGACCTTAAAATAAACGCATGCAATCAATCGGACGCTATCAGGGAGAGCAGCACAGATGTCACTAACGTCTAGTTTTCCTTTCCGAGATAAATTATTAAAATTACTAAATTATTCCAGGCAATGAGGAGTTGTTAACTTTACTGTGGTGTTAAGTATCTCACTGTTATTTTTTTTATTGAACAAGAACGAATGAGACTTTCACCTGATGGTAAGTAATAGGCTTGCCCATAACAACGCGGCGGTGGTTAAGATGGTTTACACACCTTACCAGATGGTAGGTCTCTGTTGCCGGAGACCGTCTGGGTGGGTACCACCGCAGCTCTTATTGCAACCGCCAAATAGTAGTGTGCAAACATTACTGTGTTCCGGTTTGAAGTGCGCTGTAGCTAGTGTAATTACTGGGGTAACGAGACTTAACACTTTATGTCTCAAGGCGACGAGTGCAATGTGGTGCAGTGTGTACCATCTTAACTAGCACCACGTTGTCATGGGCAAGCGTATCACTCACCATCAGGTGAACGTCTTGCTCGTCTCGTCGCATAGTAGTATAAAAAAAAAACCACATTGCGCTCGTCGCCTTAAAACATTGGATATTAAGTCTCGTTACCGCAATAATTTCACTATATACAACCTTCTTCAAATCGGCACACAATAATGTTTGTTTACTACTGTTTAGGGAAGGAATAGGTTATCACCTAGACTCCAACAGAGACTTACGAGTAATATTAAAGTCTTTCAGTAACCACAAGGAAGGTGTCGATTAATTGTATCATCATGCGTTAGTATATAATGTGGTTATATAAATATCGTTGAAGAGCAACATTAATTGAGTAAACAACACGTTAATGTGTATCGACTTGAAAGCGGATATCCAACCATCCGTCGCTATTGACCACTTTCTACAATTGTCCGTCCGTGCAAAAAGGTATAATAACTAGGTCTACCGCCGCGACCTAAATATAGCAGGTTAATGCACTAAAGCCGACCAGCCACGAGCTCATAACCTAGCAACACTGCTACTTAGAAATAGCAGAGGAGGGTTCGTTAACAAAGAAATTCTTAAAAAAAATCTGCTTTTCAATCTTTTACAAATATACATACACATTATATTTCTCTATCCCTTTGTCTCAACAGTCTCTCTCTAACATGGATTTCGGACTGAAACTAATTTACCAGATTTTTTAAATAATTCAATCCTACATTGATATCGTTACAGTCGCAATTTTCGGTAATTTTCTATCAAGTTCGAATACCATCACCGTTACCGCTCAGACATTTATAATACAGAATTGTGTTGACAAACTCCATGGTTACACCATAATTATATTAAAAGTAATATTTGGAAAGCACATAAATTTTTTTTTTGTATTTACTATTTAGTCGACTTTTACGATATGGCGATAGTGTGGATATTCTAACTATAATAAATATAAACATTATATTATTTAAAAAAAAATTGTTTACTGTGTGAACAGACACAAATTATTTCGTTTAGTTCATGTTGAAGTTAGCCGTGATAGCCTAGTGGCTTAAACGCCTGCCCTCCACTCCGGAGGTATCGGGTTTGAATCCGGCCTGCACCAATGAATTTTTCAATTTATGTGCAGTTAGCATAACACCAACTAATATCACGTGCTTTGACGGTGAAGGAAAACATCGCGAGGAAACCTGCATATCTATGTCATGAGCATCCGTGCTCGCACTAGTATTTGAAACGGAGAAGGCAATGGCAACACCACTCCATTACAACTGACGAGTAAGTCGTCGTGTTTCATTATATGATGACCACGACCCTCAGTCATGAAGAAATACGACTTAGATGTAGTATAATGTTGAAGTCATTGTTAGGTAATGAACAAGCCCATAGGTCTGTTGTCCGAACACCGCTGGTCCCACACGCGGCGTGGGCAAATGATTATATCTTATTTTCAGTTGCAATTGTAGACGCCTAATTAATTTTCTTTTTATCGTTGACACATGACACAGTCGGCACAGTGGTACAAATGGTCGGTATCATGGCAATGTGAACGATGCTAAAATCCAAATGATTTATATAGGCAAAGGTAGGCTTACAATACCGAACTAAAATCTGAATACCGGTATTTGATATATGAAAAAAAAATTAACTAGTTTTTCTATATTTCTATACTATAATCTATTTTAATTCAAAACAATAATATGTCGTGAAGATAGATAGATAGATGTCATTAGCAGAGGCGTGTTTGTAAATTTGGAGATCATCCGCATATAATAGAGGTAAAAAGAACAAGAGAGTAGAGGAGTGAGAAAGTTGATGAAAATGGAAAAAAGAAGAGGGGACAATACATCTCCTTGTGGCACGCCGGCAGATACATCACAAAACCTAGATACACGATCATTTGCTCGTATACATTGCTGTCTCCCATAAAAGATAATTGCGAAACCACTCCACCACAGGATCTGAGAAGTGAAGCGCGCCTAGCATTGCAATAAAGTTGTCATGGTCTACGGTATCAAAAGCGTTACTGAGATCAAGTAAAGTCAATACCGTATGTTGCTGATTAGACATAGCCAGGCGCACATCGTCAGAAACTTAAGAAATTGAAGATTGAGTCAATATTATTGTTTAAATAAGCTCCCGCAGATAGACTCTACTAAGTATATAAAGTTTTAGATGCACTCAATACCTTATCAGTGAATAGGTATTCCGTCTACTACAGAACAGAATATAGTAAAAGTCTGTGCTTTACCGTTTTGATATTTACATTATCTTTTCAAAAACATCGGACATATTACTAGATAGTAAGCGATACAGCTTGCCCGTGATTATGAAGGGATAGTTAACTTATTTACATATTAAAACATAGCTAACGTACGTATCCAGTAAATTAACTAGGCAGTATACACAGTAACACAAATATTACTGTCATTCGATCTATAGAGTGTTGTAGTTAGTAAATTTATGCTTGATCCCAATAAAAGCTCTAGTGATATCTACATAATATACACGTCTTATGTAAGAGCAGATAATCACCAATTATCTAGATGTAAATACAAAAAGAAATCAGTGTCTAAGTTGTTTTATAGAGTTTTGATAGAATAATATAATAAATATTAACAAAGGTCGCAGGCCGCGAGTTAAGAATCCACGACTATGATTATTTTGCTCGGCGTTGTCTGATAGGCAGACGGCGACTCCGAGTGAGTCATCGGAGAAACTTGACTTAGTTCCAACAAACAGAACTTTATGGAAGATACATTGAAAACAGATTATATTACTGAACTAGATGTTGCCCGCGACTTCGTCCGCGTGGTATTTAACAAAACAGTTATTGTTCAGTTCGCAGAGTTTACGAAAACTTATTAATTCTGTATTTCGCGTTAAGAAGTATCTAGGTTAATTTTGAAATTCTTCAACTTTATGAATCTAATTCTAAACTTCCTTATTTTAATCGAATATTGTTAAATTTTTCGAAGATTAAAATTTTTTTTCGAAGGATCCTATTATTTTTTTAGCCTAAGTTACTCCTTGTTACATCAGCATCTGCCAGTGAAAGTCCAGTCAAAATTGGTCTAACCGTTTGTGAGATTATCCGGAACAAACAGACAGACAGACACGAAAATTTCAAAAAATGTGGTTTTGATATATAAGATAAGATAAATATTCTTTATTGTACACCAGTAACAAATTTAACAAAAGAAAGAAATACATAAGTCAAAACAAATATGTACAATGGGCGGTCTTATTGCTCAGGCAGCAATCTCTTCCAGACAACCCACTGGAAAAGAAGATATAAATAAAAAGTAAGCAAAGGTAAGTAGCGGTGCACTAAAAATAATTATGGACTACTTTGATGATAAATATAACAAGCAACAGTACAGTATAACAGAAGAAAGGGTTTAGCCATTATGAAAGTAATCAGTTAATTGTCTTTTGAATGAAGATTGTGTTTTGGACAATCGAATATGGATGGGTTATATCGTGTATACATCGAAATGCACTCAGAAAAAAGCAGTATTTTAATTCTACAAACAGACACTCCAATTTTATTTAGATGGACTTAGAAGATTCAGTTCTAATATTACGTTTTGATCATCACCTAATCAGTGTGCGAAAATAACTGCTCTGCAATTATATCAGAGTTAATTGAATCAAATAAGGCGATACGGAGTTAAAGTTAAAATTAAACGGTAATAACGGAGTGCTGTTGCAGTTAGCGCCACACTGCGCACTATTCCGGACCCTGACTCATCTGAACGCACGCCAGCGACACCTGACCGGGGCACCGACGACTACACAAAAGTAATAAAGTTTAAGCGTACGCAATAAAAAAGTTACATTTTTACTTTATTAAAAAAAAAAACTGAATAGTATTCAGTTACATCAATTTTAACGTATCTGTTAATATCAAAAATATTAAAATTTAGTGAAATTTGTAACACTTATTTGATAATGTTAAGTAAACTTAAAATACTCAAATTGTGATTTAAGTTAACGTCGATGAAGATCACTTTCCATTGAATAGATTTATTCGTTGCTTTCTTATATTTATATACCGCTATATAACCCGTGAAATCTTTATATAATTTGAATAAAAAAATCTAATCCTAATCTCATGTATTCAAAATATTTTCACGGCTAATAATATACATCGAAAACTTAAGAGGAACTATTAACGCAATCCAGAGTCCATTTATAGTCTCCAAGCGGCAAAATGGCCGCGGCGTGTTATGGCAGCTGTTTTAAATCCATGGCGTCAGCTGCAACGGCTATATCCCTACATGTTTAATAATATGAGAGAACAGTTTCTGCCTGTTCACATTAACTGCTGAGATCAGGACTTGACAAAAGTGGTGGTGATTCCCGCCGATATAAAACACCATATTCTAGTTACTGTCTGGGACAGGCGCTGCTAGTTCCCCGGAAGTATTCTCTGCTTTATAGCATTTCACGAATACTATGAAATAATCTATCTATTTACCTGTAGCATAAATAGTAGTCTACATTTCTTACCATTCTACAGGAAGTAACTAATTGTGTTAATGTTGTTCAAAAATTTGTAGGAATAAACTAAGGAAAACATATTTGTTAAACTAAACTTTTGCGACGTACCAGTATAAGAAACATCTATTAAAATATAAATCTGCCAGACCTCTCACATTCACACGTCACCAGTACAGAGCTCACACCTCGCACACTGCCCAAACGCGAATGTCGCGAGACGTACAATCATCCGTCTTTTATAGAGACGATTTCATGTCATACCCTCGTTTTTTTATTTTAGTCTTTTAAAAAGTCGTTATACGTAATATTTAACTAACAAAATGTTTATAATCACAATTATTTTTCCTCAATATCTAACACCTAGTCTTCATTGCCTACTGATAACAAACCTTTGATTTTTTTTAATTTGTTAAACATTAAAAAAATCGACAGTAAAGATAGGACTATAAAATTGACTTAAATGTATCATATTTGTTCAGCCTTTAGTTGCCTTATTAAAGTTTCGAATGAACATTAGCTTATTAACTTTAAAATAGGCTTAATGAAAAATAGCTTGATGGTTGATGTAGATTAAAAAAAAAATACACACAAATGGCTTTAAACACGAGCAGCTCGCATGTGACAGTGACAAGTCGGCCACGTAACGTACGCGCCATTATAAATAACGCACGCTCTCACTCGCGGTCGTTGCTATCAGCGTATTGGGTAATAAGGCTATATATACACGCCGCCTAGGTCAAGATCGTACGCTGTGTAGCCTAAACTTTACCTCATATACCACCTCTTTAGTATATATTGTCATCGCGCCTCATTTTAATTCAAACTCGCGATACAATTTAAAAATGGAACGTGAATTCCGTTTTGACACGCCACGTGATACGTAAAACAATTTATCGATTTTACATTCCGGAGGTACATCACTAATTAAAAAAAAAATCGATCTATTGCCAAACATCTATGTTATCGGTTATTTATTTTACGGCGCTATAACTAGTAATATTACTAGCGTAATCAAGTTACTCAATAAATGTAAAGTTGTATATATAGTTATTTAATAAGAAAATATCAACATAGTTATATTGTTATAAAGTTTGGAATGCGGTCATCATTTCAGTGACGATGATTTATATTTCAGTTTTCTGTATTCTTACTTACAAACTATTTATGTAAATGGGAATACTAACACATGTCACATGCTATTTTGAATTGGTACTGAGACTAACTGAATTGTCATACTGATAAGTTTAGACGTTGTAACGAAAAAAATATAAAACTCATCTACAAATGTTAGTAGTTTAATACATGATCTATTAAAATAGGGTAGTAGATCATTATACAAGATGTTGGTCGTAGCATTTCTAAAACATAATACACGCCCGCATACAATGCAAAGAGATTTGTAATTCAAATTTCTTCGCATTGTGTGCGGGACAAGTCTTCAAAAATCTTAGATAATACTTTTTGTCAATTTACTTTACAATAACTGTAAAACATAACTTAAGTTATATATTATAATCCAAAAGAATGAGGCTTAATTTTTTATCGAGCTTAGATTACTGAAACAATAAGGTTTCATAGTTAATTCGCATTAAAACCATCGGCAGCAATGTCAAACTGATATCGAGTTAATTACTAACAAGCGGTCATATGTATAGACTTTAATTTCAGGAGGATTGATTCAGCAAATTTGAATTCTAATACCACGGACAGAACTAACCGTGATAAACTTAACACACTTCTCTTTAGTGAGGAAGTTAATAACGAAGATGTAGATTATGAAGTCTGCAACGCTTATCCGTAAGTCAATATATCCATCGATCCCCAACGCATCCCACCCACATCAAACAACTCATTAGCCGGACTAAACAAACGGCGGTTAAACAGAAACCGTCAGGCTCACCATTGATGTCACTAACTGAATTAACAGCGACGGATTTTACAAACTGTTGTGGGATTTTGAACCAAAGAATATTAAATTTAGAAAACGCCTCAAACATCCGGCTGTTGGTCTGTTTGACTTTAAAGTCTTTATTTGGCCGAGTGTATCTTTACGTTTTGTAAACGATCGATCACAGTGTCAAGTTACATCAAAGATCTATTTAAATTAAGTCTCAAATACTATTGAAATCACCATCAACAGCAAAACCCAATAACAGAGTTCAAATTTGATACACGGTATCTTCATTTACATTAAGTACATTAATCTGTAAAACCATAATTGGGTTTTTTTTTAACTAATTTCTGGTTTTAATATATTCTGGTTATAAATATCTGCCTTGATACCAAATTTAAAATTTCTAGGTCACATTGAAATGCAGTAGGTTTTTGATGAGCGAATGAGTCAGACGGCCAGTAAAAAAATTATTTTTTCAGACCTTACTAACTTGGGAACTATCAGAGATATTTTGGTGAAATTTGTATTTATATATGTTTAGACATAATTTATTCGACATGCAAAATTTTAAAGGTGTAGGTTAGTTTTTAAGTTAATGGGGTCAAAAATAGTTTCAAGATGGTTTATGTAAAATACACTGCTTGATCTAACTTGGCTATCGACACAACCATGTCTAGATTTTATTAAGAATATTTTTATATTACTGGCTATGTTGTATTCAATCACTTGATGTCACTGTGGTGTATCAACTTCTATGCTGTCCAACCAATTTTAATGGCGATGGATGGTGAACATTCATTTACAGGTATACGGAGATGAAATCTTGTCGCATTGTAGATCTACTAGTAATATATTTATTTCATTGTGAAATTTTATGTTGTCAAGCTTACTGCACCACGGTATATTGAAACGATAACTGTATCGTGATTAGTTTTATATAACACAGTCACGCGGAACATATGACTGTAGTAAAGTAATGTACACTTAGAAGGAAATTTTGTGTTTTGTATCAATCAAATTTAATCGGGATTTGTTTGTTATTCAAAGAGTTTTAATTATTCATGGAACCCTCATTCTTATAAACGCAGCTTATGCTTTATATCTATGTTAAAGGTATGAAGCATTAGTAAGAACGTTCACATCAAATACCTTATAATTCTCGGTGCTTCAAGAGTCTAGATCTCGTTAAACTTTAAGTAGATACTCCAACACTTAAGCCATTGTTAAATTACACTGTATCTTTCCACAGGAGTGGATTCCCGTGTCAAGCATAAAAGTTAAGACGACGCTAAAAAGATTACATTTATGTCAAAGTACAGTTTAAAAGACTATAAACCAATGCTGCAAACTGGAAGTTTAAATGTAATTTAAATTATATAAAAACTATCTAAATGTTAAATGTAACGTTATTAATAGTTTTTTTTCTGTTAAATATCTAAACGCATTACTATTACGAGGAAACACTTCTAATGCATCTTTTCTCTCCATACTACAAATGTCCGCGAACACTTAGATTGGTTAATTAACTATTTACACGAATAATCTTTTTCAATGTAATGAGGTAGTCGGCTATTTATTTAAATTAATTGTTTCCTTTAACGATTTCGGCGTATACTTCGGGTCCGTAACCTCGCTTCTGATGAGACTAGACATTAAATATCACCAGAGAGAAGACTTTATTTATTGAATTGAAACCTTTTCCTGATACACGACACAAAGTAATCCGTAAAACAACAAGTAAAGACAACTCCGGGGATAGAGACGCAACCGCGATGAAACAATGGAACACCTCCGCCTGAAATTTATAACAAGTACCCGCTCAACGGACGATTTGCTCCATTACTGTCCGATATCGGCGCACTGCTGCAACACTTTCTACACACACCCGCTGCAAGCGTACGCAAATTAGAAAAAAAAAAAACGAACACTGTCAACATAAGCAATGCATTTGAAAAAAAAAAGAAATAATTCGAAAGTTTGAATTTGGAATGGGACGGCGTGTACGCGCGCAGTTCCCGCGCGGCGCGGCGAGCGACTGAGCGCGTGCGGTGCGTGACGCGTGCGACCGCGGCTTATACATCTATATAAATAAAGTTACGCGACCGTCTCTTTTAATCGTATTAGATGAAAGCATTCGGTAAGAAGTTCTTTCCACTCATGTTAACTTGGAGACTTAAGTAAAATATGTGATACTGTACACTATGCAATGTTAGCAGGCAGCATAAGGATTGAAAAACCTACTACTAATAAATTCGTCTATACCAGGAATGGGCAAACTACGGCCCGTATGAGGCTTTAATCCGGCCCGCCAAGCGTTTTTAGAAAAAAATTTACTATCAAAAATTTAAATTGTATCATATTTTTAGAGCTTAAAAAAATTTGTATGCACTTAACACATAAAAATCTCGTTATTGTTGCTTAGGTTACATTTTTAATGCTAAAAAGTATGAGAATAAAAAAAATAATTTAAATTTTAAATAAACGAGGGCTAACAACTTTAAGCTAAGTAGACTTGGCCTGGTCGCGGACGAACTGAGATGTTACCCCGCGACCCTCGAACTCCTTTTCGACTAGGCCAGAAGCGCTGGGTTTTAGTGGGTAGTAAACAGCTAAGTCCCACATAACCGCCGGGCCCGTTGCCCGTGGTATGCGTAAAAAAGAAAAGTAGACTTGGCCTGGATACTTTTTATCGACCGGCCCGCGACAATATTTTTTTTTAATTTACCGGCCCGCGGTCCAAAAAGTATGCCCACCCCTGGTCTATACGTTAAGATGGAACTGTTAAATATTTATTAATTTTAATTTTGTTAAGGAAAATAAATGAAAGACTGTTTGGCGTACCTCTGCCCTTTTACTCGGTAACTAAGACCATCGAGGCCGGATAGGATTACCAGTTTGGCAATATGCCAACCGTGTAAAGTTTCGTATGCGGTGGTGCTGGGTTCCAACCAGATTTATAATACACATGGTTAAATAGAAAGGGCGCTACGTAAATTTGCTAGAAGAAGATAATGGGACCGAAGTTATAATTTAAATAGAAATGTATAAACTGGCACTCCATTGTCATAGGCAGACCCACAATCAACTTAAGGACTGATCTCTTGTCTTTCTGCAAAAAAAATATAAAGTGTATTTTTTTTTATACTACTTTGCGACGAGACGAGCAAGACGTTCACCTGATGGTAAGTGATACGCTTGCCCATGACAACGCGGTGCTAGTTAAGATGGTACACACTGCACCACATTGCGCTCGTCGCTACAGACATAAGGTGTTAAGTCTCGTTACCCCAGTAATTACACTAGCTACAGCGCCCTTCAAACCGGAACACAGTAATGTTTGTACACTACTATTTGGCGGTTGCAATAGGAGCTGCGGTGGTGCCCACCCAGACGGTCTCCGGCAACAGAGACCTACCACCTGGAAAAAAAAGGCGTATAAAAGGCGTGGTGCTTACAGCGGATGCTCAGCACCATGGAGACACTTTGACGGCCTGTTTCACACCAGCCCAACATTACCAGAGCATGTAATAAAGCATCACGTAAGAAAGCGCATAACAAGACGCACCGTTGCGAGTCCGCTCACCACGTACAAAGTGGGACACGGACTGGGTCTAGGCCATTGTCCAGCGGTGGGCATACATAAAAGGTAGCGATAAAATTTTACAGAATAAAAATCTCGTGAAACTAGTACTTTAAGCGTTAGCATGATAGAGGAAGAGAGAAACTTTTACGTCATTTTGTAAAACTCATGCATTTAGTATACTCTCATGCAAATCTCAAGAACATGGAAGTTACTTCTTCACGCTAAATAGAATAACATTTTGTTATCTTCAGAACGTAACGGTACTAATAATTGAACAGTTTTCTTTATGTCTGCTCAATTCTAATTCTAGTCTTCATCTGACTAACATGCTACGATGCGGCCGAAGATGGTGAAGTGATCCCATTAAGGCTATTTTAGCTCTATCTTGGCAGCCGGAACACAGTAATACCATAAACAGCATATTAATAACATGAAGAGTACCTGAACGACCTCACCACCATTACACCGAAACATAAACTAAAGAATCCGTGTAGTAAGCCTTTCTCCTAAGTCGTATTTCCTCATGACTGAGGGTCGTGGTCATCATGTGTAATGAAACACACGATGACTTACTCGTCAGTTATAATGGAGTGGTGTTGCCATTGCCTTCTCCATTTCACATACTAGTGCGAGCACTGATGGTCATGACATAGATATGCAGGTTTCCTCGCGATGTTTTCCTTCACCATCAAAGCACGTGATATTAGTTGGTGTTACACTAAATGCAAATGAATTGAAATATTCATTGGTGCAGGCCGGATTCGAACCCGGTACCTTCAGTGTGGAAGGCCGGCGTTTAAACCAGTAGACTATCACGGCCTGTGTAGTAAGTCAAGCGACTTAAAAATTTATGTACAAACTATTTCTTCGCTTTGTCGTACGCTCTAGATGGAGCTGTTAGAGTCGTAGACCATTTATTTGTATTAAAATTAATCCTGCAGTTATCCATCAGTGACGGTGTGAACGCTGGTCACCATAGCAGCGATCGTTTCGATTTGCATTCACGCATCGCATCGGCGCACGCGCGATCACAGACTCGACAGTTAACTCGCACCGTTTACAACAATGCTCTTGAACTCTTCGAACTCAATTTCTTTATTCATCATCATCGTGAGGTGCCTTCTTCAAACTGAAGTTTGGCGGTCAGATTGAGAAAAACTTCGGTTTTGAGTAATTTCTCTACTACAGCCCTCTTAATCTATCTACCGAGGTTGAGTTCTATATCAAACAAGTGTCAAGGCTATTTATCCTGTGCTGATACTCGGAATATGCCAGTGTACTATCACTGTAGATTCAAGCTCAACGGGAATCGAACCCGTGTCACTTCGAGACGTAAAACTATATAATTTCTTTGTATCAACTTATAAGTTAAAACTTGTAAAGCTTGCCAATAATATTAACATTACCACGACCATACTCTCCCAAAAGTGTAACGAGCGCTGGATTATTCAAACTAGAAAAATTTTGAATGTATTCAGCAATTATTTTGTGCCTTATATTTGATATGTACTTTGTAATATATATTACAGAGAATGGTATATATCGTCAGTTAAAAGTTACATATTTCAAAAATACACTCCCGGACACATCTATCGGCCCACATAGTGTTTAAAAGTTTTAACGGTGTCTAGTTAAAAATAAATGTTAGGTGGAGCAATAAGTTTTAATGCAGTTTTGAAGCAGATTTATTGGTCAACCCTTATGTATGATTTTTTTGTAATTTCGAATTGATTTGGTCCGCAGAAGTGCTACAGCTTGGGCGACAATTTCAAGCAGAGTATCCATATTTTTTGATCAAAACTGGCTCTAAGTTTAGATTTGCCTTTTTATGGAACCAATAATCGGAGACATAAAAAAAATCCAACTTGTGCGAAATAAAAGAGTTCTCTCCATTCCTGGGTCGTTGAAATCAATGAACAGACTCGAATTTCCGTTTTTTTTTCATAATCCTGAATCCAAAATTAAAGAAAAACACATACATAAAGGTTGACCAAAAAATCAGCTTTAAAACTGCATTAAAACTTATTGCTCCACCTAACATTTATTTTTAACTAGACACAGTCGAAACTTTAAACACTGGGTGGTGGGCCGATAGATGTGTCCGGGAGTATATTTTGAAATTAAGTTTAATATCTACAATGATAAATTCTTAAAACTGCAACCTTTAGAAGAGAGACTGAAAATTTTGATTTTTTTTTTAATTATGTCACTTTTCTTACAAAACATTATACGACGGCCTCTGTTCAGAATATTTTAATATCAACAGTGTTCTCATTACTTTTAATTACTATCATCTATTACACAGAACATCACAATTAATTCAATATTCATACAATTTCGTATAAGCGTCAAATTATGATTTTGATTATATACCCTTATAACATAAACATATCGGATATCAGTGCTTTTAGCTGTTGTATTTGGTCATGTGCTCTAGTTATGGTATATAGAACTCATTAGAAGTGACAAGGGGTCCATTCGGTCGGCGACCCCTTAAGGGTGCGGCGGTGTAATTAACTAAGTCGGTACTGTTCGAGGTTTCATTAGGGTTACCAGTACTGTTATTTTTCAAAACATCACAGTTTCGCAAAAGGCGATTAAAAGATACTGTCATTCAGTAACACACTTGTGATATTTTTAAATAATAACCTTAGCTCTTTGTAAGGAAAGTAGGTTTTTTTTTTTTTTTGGGCGTTTAAAGCCACGCGATTTGATACGCGGCTAGGAAAGTAGGTTAGACATGTTTAAAATTTTTTAGCGTGAATATATGAAATTGTATGTTCAAGTTCGTAATTAAAAAAATTGTAAATTCAAATGTGAACCCTAGAGTCGTGCAATTACGGCGTGGTCTAAATCGTAACGTTTCCGGTTCGCCATTTACAAGGGTTACGATACAAATAGCTTAGTGCTAACATAAGTATAGCCGTGGTACGTCTACGATCAATGAAGTTGATGTAATATTGGGCAAGGGCATAAACTAGAAAAGTATTTATTTATGTGAAGAACATAACTTGATAGGTGATAATGATTTCTTATATTTCCGCGAATGTTACACATTTATTAAAACTCAATTTTACGGATTTTATCGCGTTTATTGTTTAATTTTGTTTATTCCCGACGTTTCGACCGCTTTGCAGCAGTCATGGTCACGGAAGGGCTTAGATGACAGACGTCCAAATGTCACAGCTATCACGTGGTACCTATAACTTTTTTAATTATTATTAATGGTCCGATCTACGCAGAAAGAGCTCACTGTATCTTGAAGTCGTCTAGTGGTTTGCTTGGGATTTGGTTTAATTTTATTGATAATAGGATCCCAAGCAGGTGGTATTACCCAACCATCTTCTCTATTAAAATTAGGATGTTTTTTAATTTCAATAGCCTCGCGAATCATCCTTGGCAGGAATCCGTGTTCTTTAGCGAGGATTTGAGGTTTATTAAATCTGATGTAATGGTTGGGATGGTCCATAACATGGTTACAGATTGCAAACTTCTTAGTGCGCTGATGTGACCATGACTGCTGCAAAGCGGTCGAAACGTCGGGAATAAACAAAATTAAATAATAAACGCGATAAAATCCGTAAAATTGAGTTTTGATAGGTGATGTTCAAATTGTTCTCATATTTCATTATCAGCTTGCTGCAGTCTATTGCTGGACATAGGCCTCTCCCAAGGACCCTAGAGCTAATTTTTTTAATTCTACTAAGCGACGAGACGAGCAAGAAATTAACTTGATGGTAAGTGATACGCTTGCCCATAACAACGCGCCGCTAGTTAAGATGGTATACACTGCACCGCATTGGACTCATCGCGTTTAGGCATAAGTTGTAAGTCTCGTTACCCCAGTAATTTCAGTAGCATACAGCACCATTCAAACTGGAACACAGTAACGTTTGCACACTACTGTTTGGCGGTTGAAATAGGAGCTGCGGTTATATCTAGACGGTCGTCGGCAAGGAAGACCTACCACCAAGAAGAATGGTATACAATCCACAGAAACACATATTAAATATAATGTAAAAACACTCATATGGCCTTTAAAAAACTTTAAAGCATGTTTGCGAAAGCTTCCTTTAGTCTATTGAAGTAGGGCTTTCAGCAGACTTCGAATTTAGGGCACCTACTTAACATTTAGGTGCGACGACCTCTAAAGAGCTATCTCTTCGCAGATTTTCGACCTCCCAAGACAATAAACTTTGAATTTTACGATAGATAAATTCAATTAAAAATTTAAGAGTATCAATATATTAATATACTTATAAATATGATTAAATGGATGATATGGTTTTTTAATAAATAGTCTATGCTATTTGACTATGGTGACCATATAACTTTTAAAACTATCTTAATATTAATTAACGAAATGAGTTACAAAAAAAAAAAACTAATTCACTTAATTACTAAATCAATTATATTAAAAGATAATTTCATGCAGAATTATCATTGAATACTCAAGGAGTTATTGATGGTCACCACACAGAACCAAGTAACCGAGTAACGATCTAAGCAACTAATAGCAGCTAGGTGGAAGGCTGGTGACTGTATGTAGATAAATAAAAATCGGTAAAAAAACTTTTAAGTTAAACGGTTTTCTTTATGTGCACTGAAAACAACAAAATAAAAAAATAAAAAAAACAATTAATAAATAATAAAAACGTGGGGCCCATTAACTATTTCTGTATTACTTTCTACTATAGGATGATGATGATGACGATTATAATAAGTCGATGCAATCCACGCTTAGTATAGTAGCGTTAAGTAGTATAGTGTAAGCGTTAAGGAAAAATATGTAATCCGCCATTTTGTATCGGCGGCCATCTTAGATTTATAATGTTATTGATTTTACTATATTGTATTGTCATCTAAATTAAATGTGTGTACCAAATTTCAGGTCAATCTGACAACGGGAAGGTGCTTTAATTTCAATTTCTTATATTGACCCAAATAAACAAATTCCCTTGATAGCCTAGTGGTTTGAACGCCGGCCTTCCAATGCGAAGGTACCGGGTTCGAATCCGGCGTGCACCAATGAATTTTTCAATTTATGTGCAGTTAGCATAAAAACACCAGCTAATATCACGCGCTTTGCCGGTGAAGGAAAACATCGTGAGGAAACCTGCATATCTATGTCAAGACCATCAGTGGTCAGACTAGTATGTGAAATGGAGAAGGCAATGGCAACACCACTCCATTATAACTGCCAAGAGAGTCGTCGTGTGTTTCAATAAAAACATGATCACCACGACCCTCAGTCATGAGGAAGTACGACTTAGAAGAAGAAACAAATTCCGTACGGGTCGAGCTAAATAAAACCGTTTAAAAATACCATACTTCAAGTAATATATAGCGTACAAGCTTAATGGCAGATGGTCGATCACCACATAACATAATACAAAAAAAAGATATGTGGTGAAAAAAATGTGCTCCGACGTACTTTCATTTAATTTAAAACGCAATGAATGCGGGTATAGACAATGATAACGCTGCATTTTTTTTATATTTACAATTAAAATGAATATCGAAATGAACACCACCCTCATGGTATTGGTATCGTGTTATCACCACAAAGCTTTCACTTTAGAAAAAAAACATGTAAATTTTTGTAATCGTTATAATACTTTTACTGGTGGTGTGTCTGTTGACGGCGACCGTTTAGATACCACCGCAGCTAATATTTCTACCAAACAGTAGTGTGATAACATTACTGTGTTGTAGTTAGAAGAGCGCTGTGAGCTAGTGAAATTACTAAGGTAACGATACTTAACAACTTATGTACAAGGGGTGGCTGATAGATGCATACAATAAATAAGAACTGTAAATAATCTATGTATGTCTAAATAGTCTATGATATGTGTGTTTTTCTGTATGTACTATGTGTATTGTATCTAATGAGCTACCGTTATTATTATATCTATTATGTTGTGGTTGGTTATAGATTCACGTATTTGTTAATATATGTTATTTAAGTGAGTGCATTAACGTATCACCAACAAACTGCTTGCCAGTTTGGCGAAATATTTGTTTTGATGTATGTGTATTTAAGAAAATAATTAATAAAAAAAAAAAATGTCTGAAAACGAGCGCAATGTGGTGCAGTGTGTACTATCTTAACGAGTACCATGTTGTCATGGGCAAGCGTATCACTTACCATCGGGTAACTTTTGCTTACTACTCATAGTTATCAACTTCCGCCACCACGATAGTTGACATCCTTGAGGAGTAAGCCAGCAAGGTTGTCATATTTAAGGGAACCAGGTCTTCAATAGCCGCGCTAGTTATCCTTGGTACTAATTGATGTTCATTAACAAGGACTTGTGGTTTAATACACCGGATGTACAGGTTGGGATGATCCAATCATATCTATGATCACAGATTTTTTTTTATATATACTACTGTGCGTCGAGACGAGCAAGACGTTCACCTGATGGTAAGTGATACGCTTGCCCATGACAACGCGGCGCTAGTTAAGATGGTACACACTGCACCACATTGCGCTCGTCGCATGGAGACATAAGTTGTTAAATCTCGTTACCCCAGTAATTACACTAGCTACAGCGCCCTTCAAACCGGAACACAGTAATGTTTGCACACTACTATTTGGCGGTTGCAATAGGAGCTGCGGTGGTACCCATCCAGACGGTCTCCGGCAACAGAGACCTACCACCTGGTAGGTGGAGATGAAGGTGGAAGATTGCAGTTCCTATAGCGTTGAAATTAAGATATTCAGTAGTTCAGACGGTTGGGTAATACCATCAGCTTGAGATCCCATTATTAATTATATTAAATCATATCACTAGAATTCAACAGCGAGCTGTCTGCGTAGATTCATAATTAAAGAGCTGCAGATACTCCGCGATGTCATAGAGTTCTGTCAGCTCAGTCCCCTTCACAGCCTCGATTTCAGTAGAGCGATCGAAGCGTTGAATTAATAAAACAAACAAGCACTATAAATACTGATAAAGCGCTATAAAATTTGATAAAGTATCTTAGTTTCAGGTTTTAGGTGACGTAACAAAAAACCGCTATTGGATGGTGACCGTCCGCGTTGCGTGTGCCGCATGCCAATTACGGTTGAACCGTTACGCAAACAAATTTTTCTAGACTTTGTCATCCAGGCATACTTTAATAATTCGGAATTAGAAAAATAGTGATTACTATATACTTATATATACGGATATACTTTCGGACACATCTATCGGCTCACCACCCAGTGTTTAAAGTTTTAACGGTGCCTAGCTAAAAATAAATGTTAGGTGGAGCAATAAGTTTTAATGCAGTTTTGAAGCAGATTTATTGGTCAAGGTCAAGGTGGTGTAATTTCGAATTGATTTGGCCGGCAGAAGTTTTACAGCTTGGGCGACAATTTCAGGCAGAGTATCCATATTTTTTGGTCAAAACAGGCTCTTAGTTTAGATTTGCCTTTTTATGGAACCAATAATCGGACACATAACAAAAAAATCCAACTTGTGTGTAATAAAAAAGTTTTCTCCATTCCTGGGTCGTTGAAAACAATGAACAGACTCGAACTTTCGTTTTTATTTCATAATCCTGAATTCAAAATTTAAAAAAAAAACATACATAAAGGTTGACCAAAAAATCAGCTTTAAAACTGCATTAAAACGTATTGCTCCACCTAACATTTATTTTTAGCCAGACACCGTTAAAACTTTTAAACACTAGGTGGGCCGATAGATGTGTCCGGGAGTGTATTACTAAAGCTTATATCTTACTATATATAATAATATCTTATATACATTAATATGATACTGCACCCTTGCTCTATTTCTCTGGCCGACTCTATAGTAGACTGGGAGAGAATGCCTTATGGAATTAAGTCCGCCTTTTTAGTATTTTTATATATATGTGCAAATAAAGCTTTAAATAAATAAATTAAAATAAAAAATTCTAGTAATTTCGATTGGAGTTCAGACCTTTAGCATCTATCGGCTGATGATGATGATAGTAATTAATAATCTGTAATGAAACCTCTGTTTCAATCAGAAACGAACTCAGTAGTTGATATATATATGATTACTAATAATTATTATGATGTATAAAAAAAATAAGTCCTATATGACTATAAGTTATTAATAAAATTATGAATACACATTCAAAGTAATAATTTGTCACTTAGCAATATTTTCAGATGCCGAAATGATTTTTAAGCGAAAAAATATGCTTTACCTAAAAAATTGTAATTGTTTTAATGGAAAACAATTAAAGTTAATTTTATGAACAGTTAAATATCAGCTAGCATATAAATGACTATCGCTCAGTTAACTATGAGATTTTGACGCGATCCTGAACAGGGGATACGTTTCGGTATCCCACCTTCGTCCACCACCCCCATCCAATCGATATTAGTAAAGCGATGCGCCCCTATGCCCAGACAGTGGGACTTACTACGTACAAGCTGTAATACGTATTACAATATTACAAAGGTATATTAAATAAAATAAATATTTACTTAGTCCTACGTTTTGTACTAACCCTTACTAACTAAATATTGTATGGTTTTATATACCCAAACAATAAGACCATGTCTTCTCTACGATTTAACGTTATTCATAAAATAATAATAATTTGAATAAATAACGTATTTTGTTTAAACATATATATGTAAAAAAACAGAGTTAAGGCAACGTTTAAAAATGTGTAAAAATGGATTATTTATTTATACTCCTATAATCTTTAGGTATTTTTCAATATATATATATATAATGTATAGACTAAAATTTTGTATATAAATGGTTATGATGTGATATTTCGTATAACCATACATTGTAGACATGAATGAGTCAAATTATGAGTATATACGATCCGTTTGTAAATTTACATTATGTGACTCATGAACAATATTTTCATATATAACAGTTTGTTACCGATATACGGGCTTATGAAATATGATATTTCTTATATAACCATCGATGTATAGTAGCCGCCGGAAATTCACGGAAAGCCCGAATTAATTCCACACAGACGGAAGCGAGACCTAGCTACAAGCCACACGATCATATCCAACACAAAACCATACCTTTGCAGTCCGTCTCTTACTTATTTATATTGATCCTCACCCCCGGTAAACTAAGCTTAATTGCTAAATACAAAAATACGCGAAGATACGGCGATATAAAAAAAACAAAATTGCTTAACACATCACTTGACACTTGCTCCGAGAACTTGTAAATATTGCGATCAAACTTCTCAGCGTTTATAACCACTGCAGCTAAAAACGTGAAATAATAACTTTGAATCTCCACTGCTTTTCCTTCTAGAGAGAAGGGAAGAGTGGATTCCGCTTTCGTGTATTTTAATTTCCTTTTTAGCAATTTTTCCTTCCCGGTTACGTGTCCGGGCCGCGCCGGCGAGGCGACTGGAAGGATCGAACGCTGCCCTGGGGGAGGCTGCGTTATAAAATTCCTTACCAAACCAATTTAAACTTATCCACTATAGCATTAGAGTCGTTTTTACATCAACACATTAACAGTGGTGGTATCGATTGTCCGAACGCGAAACGACCGATACGTTACACGCTTTGATACAATTGAACTTTGTGCGTTTGTAATAAGGTGCATATTTGATTGGATGCCTTTGTTAGGGATGAGGTGCGGTCGAAAGGGAAATTATCGGCACGGTCGATAGATGGCGGTGTCGCACACATCACGCTGCTTCATTAACTCATGCCATCGAATGGAGGCTGCCATCCGCTTCGGGAAATTGCCGCACAACAATTTGCCAGACATGCCAATCTGAACAGTGGGGCTTTCATAATGAAAGCCATTATACAACGAGTTGAGTCATGTTGTGCTCCAACAGCGGATTTGTTTGTGCAGTCGACTAATATTGGCAGCAACTTCTCCGCATTAAGAGATGCATTATAAATGTGCATATTAACCTACAGCTATGAGTAAGGACACCATAACTTTATAAAAGATACTCGAATAATAAATATCAAAAATTGTATTAGTAAGTATAAACATATTAAAAAAAGCTTTATATGATACTTGAGAAAATTTCAGGAAGTGTCAGTTGGATGAAAAGAATTATATTTTACAGCGGACCTAGGATTAATTAGAAATTCATTAACTTAGTACACTAATATCGTTATAGATCAACAACGTAGACCTTCGAAGAGGATATGGATTAGCGAGAGACGGATACTGGTGAAGGTTACATGGAAAGCTGCTGCTTCTCCGAAGCTATCTTTTCTCTGTCACTCTTTATGACACGCCAAGGTCACATTGGTGATTGTTGATGACCTCCTTTTTACACAGGATGTTTAGATTTTTTTTTATTCATAGTAATTGCTCTAACTAAAAAAAATACCGAATTTCAAATGTACCAAAACTCAAATTAACTATTATGCGATTTACTGCTGGTAAGTCTGCTGCCGGATATCGCCTAAACACCACCGCAGCTCCAATTTCTACCGCCAAACAGTAATACGCAAACATTACTGTGTTCCAGTTTGAACGGCGCTGTAAGCCAGTGACATTACTGTGGTAATGAGATTTAACATCTCAAGGTGACGAGCTCATGGTGCTGTATATACCATCTTAAATAGCGCCTCGTTTTTTGGCGTATCACTTATAATCAAGTGTAAAACTTAGACTCGATTAAAAAAAAAGATTAATCAAATATTTATTTACGTTCGAAACTATACGATATGTTTACCGTTATAATGATCGAAGCATTATAACATACTCCAGTCAAGTACTACATTGAAGATCACCAGCGCCAATTAGAGAATAGAATAGAGGCTTTCGATTGCGAAATATTGGCATTCATATCACGACCGGGCGTAGGAAGTAGGCGGCAACGCATAGTAATGATCAGAGAATAATCGCAAACAATGTACTTGACGGGGGCCTGGAGGGGGAGGTTTATATACTACCATACGATGAGACGTTCACCTGATGGTAAGTGATACGCTTGCCCATAAAAACGCGCCGCTAGTTAAGATGGTCCACATTCCGCTCATCGCTAAGACAATGTGTTAAGTCTCGTTACCCCAGTAATTTCACTAGCTAAACATTTCAAATCTGAACACAGTAATATTTCCAAATTACCGTTCGACGGTAGATATAGTGGCTGCGGTGGTAGATACAGTCTCCGGCAACAGAGACCTACTATCATCAGGTAGAATATACTCCAAAATAGCACACGGTAGTGATTACACACTAATGCCCGGAATAAGTGTTACATGTTTAGGTAGTCATAAAGACTTATTAATTATTAATAAATATCTTTTTTTTTTATACTACTATGCGACGAGACGAGCAAGACGTTCACCTGATGGTAAGTGATACGCTTGCCCATAACAACGCGCCACTAGTTAAGGTAGTACACACTGCACCACATTGCGGTCATCGCTAAGACAATGTGTTAAGTCTCGTTACCCCAGTAATTACACTAGCTACAGCGCGCTTCAGACCGGAACACAGTAATGTTTGCACACTACTATTTGGCGGTTGCAATAGGAGCTGCGGTGGTACCCATCCAGACGGTCTCCGGCAACAGAGACCTACCGTAAGAAAATAAAGGAAACAAAGTGTCACCTCATTTAGCGGGATGTATGAAAGAAAGAAAGGAACGCTAAAGTAAAAAGGTATAAAAGAGAAGTATGATAAAGAGAATCGGAATTAAAGGAGAATTAGAAATGAAATAGTAGAAAATTTGAATGTAGAATAAGAAATGATGTAACAAGATCCTTGGCCCAAAACCACCAAGGGGGAACGAGCTATAAAAAAAAAAAAACAGAGACCTACCACCTGGTAATCTTCTAAACGTTTATCTGAACAAGTGTATTATATATGATATTTAAATGTAATGAACGCGCAGGTGTAGATCAAGCATTGTGTTTAATAATTTTTGTAACTCAATGAAATATTAGTTTGGTAATGAGTAAGACTGCCTCCCACTAGTGGGACCCACGCGTGCACAGCGCAGCACACGCGATCTGCCGCTTGACGTATCGATCCGCGTTGCCACGGACACCCGCCGCACCTGCCCACCCATCCGGGCACACGGCGCAGTACCGGTATAAAACACTACCCACGGCTTGAATATTGTTTGCATAAATTAGTGTTTGAAAAAAAATCTAGTGTTTCTAATAAATTCAAACGCCAGTAATATTGATCAAACTTCATTGAAATATTCTTAACTTTTTTGAGCGGAACCCAATTATTTTTTTGTATAAATGTAACCTATATTTATACTCTGTATTTTTATCTAACAATCAACAATTAAAATAGTAGTGTGCAAACATTACTGTGTTCCGGTTTGAAGGGCGCTGTAGCTAGTGTAATTACTGGGGTAACGAGACTTAACACCTTATGTCTCAGGCGACGAGCGCAATGTGGTGCAGTGTGTACCATCTTAACCAGCGGCGCGTTGTTATGGGCAAGCGTATCATTTACCATCAGGAACGTCTCGTCGCTTTTTTTTTATTTATAAACATATACCATTAATGACAGATAATGTCTTGAAACCTTTAGTAGGTTTGTTAAGACATTATGCTTTATAGAATTTAAAAAAAATATTGCCCACAACATACAGACATATAAAAACAATAACAGTGTTTTGGTTTCAAGATCTAAACATTTATATAAAAGCATTAAGCTGTTATTTTAACTTCACTGTTGATGGTTTAAACTAAAATATAATATTATATGTATGTTGAACTAATATCGCATGTTATGTACGAAAATCGTTAAGTTTGTTACCTCAAAATATTCTGGCTGCGATATGAATGACTATCGAGAAATAGAAAATGTATTATATATCTGATTATCATTCAAAAAACAAACAAAAAAAACACCATTCAAACTTTACTGTAAAATGATTAGTAGTAGTATATCGAGAAAGTTGTGATAGCCTAGTGCAGGGATGGGCAAACTACGGCCCGCGGGCCGGATCCGGCCCGTATGAGGTTTTAATCCGGCCCGCCAAACGTTTTTAGAAAAAAATTTACTATCAAAAATTTAAATTGTTTCATATTTTAGAGCTTAAAAAAAATTGTATGCACTTAACATATAAAAATCTCGTTCTTGTTAAAATATTGTTGCTTAGGTTACATTTTTAATGCTAAAAAGTATGAAAGTAAAAAAAAAAATATTTAAATTTTAAATAAACCAGGGCTAACAACTTTAAGCTAAGTAGACTTGGCCTGGATACTTTTTATCGACCTGCCCGCGGCAAAATTTTTTCTTAACTATCCGTCCCGCGACTATATTTTTTTTTAATTTACCGGCCCACGGTCCAAAAAGTTTGCCCACCCCTGGCCTAGTGGTTTGAACGCCGGTGAATGCTAAGGTACCGGGTTCGAATCTGCACCAATGAATTATTCAATTTATGTGCAGTTAGTATAACACAAACTAATATCACTTGCTTTCACGGTGAAGGAAAACATCGTGAGGAAACCTGCATATCTACGTCATGACCATCAGTGATCAGACTAGTATGTGAAAAGGAGAAGGCAATGGCAACACCACTCCATTATAACTGACGAGTGAGTCGTCGTTTTTCACACATGATGACCACGACCCTCAGTCATGAGGGAATACGACTTAGAAGAAGAAGAATTGTATATATATGTAGGCAAAGGACTTGCCACTCAATATTAAGTGCCTCATATGAGTAAGACATTTTCTATCTTAAGTATACACCTTTTTGTTTTCTAAGTTAAGTCTTTACTTTGTACACACAATAAATAGTTCTTTTCTTAAGTTATGCTTATTAAATAAAGTAAATTCGCAAACATCAAATTAAGTGGTAAAACAAAGTTAAAACGGAATAACTTACTCGGCGATACGACTTAATACATTTGTATAAATAATTCATACAGATGACATAAAATATGTATAAATCATTTGTATTCATTATTCTCATAATTTTACCAGAGTTGTATAAAATATTCATAATGAAAATGTTCCACAATATTAAGCTAAGCGAATACAAAGTAAATACGAGAGCATTAATACGTGTGCGCTAGAAAAGTCTAGACTAGTTTTTCATCCGTAGACATCTCGACAGTTCCCATTTACTGAATGTTGGTTCAGCGAACAATTTATTTTACCATATCATAAGACCTATGGTGATTATTGTATGTGAATTTTTAATAACAAAAAAATCGAAATTTCCGAACACGTGTCCCTTTTTTAATTTATTTATCAATTTAATTATGTATGGACATTATATAAAATAGGTGAATATGGACCGTGTTGTATCGAAACCGTGTTATAAGAAACTTTGAAATAATGTAATTTTCTTTTCTTTGAATAATCTAATTTTTAATAATATTTCTAAAAAAAATATGAATCACGTTCACGAAATTGTAAGTCTCGTTACCCCGGTAATTTCACTACCTTTCACGGCCCTTCTAACCGGAACACAGTAATGTTTGCACACTACTGTTTGAAGGGAGAAATAGGAGCTGGTCTAGGTAGCTGGTCTGGTCTAGGGTGGTACCTGGACAGTCTCCGGCAACAGTGACCATCACCACTAAACAGAGCGTCTATCTGTGATATGTGAGCATATATGTAAACGTTGAAAATCCGAATAGCCATTGGGTGGTATATTAAATTCACTTCGTATTGATCCCGCCATTAGCACTCCTGATTTATAGGCGACTGGCTACGGGCTACAAAACGCTATAAAAGGCGAATAATTGAAATGTCTGCATTGCAGTAACCTGTGCAGCATTATATGCTCATGTTTGGAATAAGAAGGTATAGCACTATTAACATCTATTAACATTTTTTTTTTTTATACTACTTTGCGACGAGACGAGCAAGAGGTTCACCTGATGGTAAGTGATACGCTTGCCCATGACAACGTGGTGCTAGTTAAGATGGTACACACTGAACCACATTGCGCTCGTCGCATGGAGACATAAGGTGTTAAGTCTCGTTACCCCAGTAATTACACTAGCTACAGCGCCCTTCAAACCGGAACACAGTAATGTTTGCACACTACTATTTGGCGGTTCAAAAAGGAGCTGCGGTGGTACCCATCCAGATGGTCTCCGGCAACAGAGACCTACCACCTGGTAAAAATAACATATCTCTGACCCATTATAATATAATGGACCGGAGAAATATGAAGTCCACCTTTCGTTTGAAATCTATTTTTTTTTCATGTTTTGTAAAATAAGTATAAGAAATTAAAAAAAAATCCGACGTCTTATTAAGCAATTAATACAAGCTTCAAAGAGGACTCTCCATAATAAGATCAAAGAAGCGTATGAATAAAAGATTACGGAATTTGAGGGTACTTATACAAGTACCATTAGTTTCTATTTTTAACTATGCCATCGATGATTTTGTAAAATATTATTTTACCACATACTCCTGATAGTAAAGAATAAGGTTGTGATAGTTATGATGTTTATACAGCACCACATTGCAGTCGAGGCTTACACGTTACGACAATAATATCAATTAAATGGTGGGTACATTGAAATGAACTTTTTAACATCGGCTGTATATAGCCAGCGATAAAATAACATATTGCTCTTATATGCCGTTAAAAGTGCTATAAAATAATCGTAGTAAACTTACCTTTCGATGTAACTCGGTTGGTAATCCATTAGCAAGCTGAAGCGAGCCGCATGTCACTTAATAACCTGCAATGAAAAAAATGATAAAATTTACAATACAATAAAGTGTATAAACCATTTCATGAAAGTGATGACAGTGTTCTGTATTTTTTAAACAAACTTATAAATACCACTGTACACAATGATTTAAAAATTTATCCACATCTAATAATTAAAAACCTTTATTTGTTACCTTTCCGAAATAAACTAAATAAAAACTTTAAAAATTAAACATCACATACAAAAAATCTTTTTAAATAACAGATATAAATAATACATAACTCTGTTTCTTTTAACAATTTTAAACAATTATTTAAAAAAATTGTATATAGAAATTGCTTAAGATTATCATTTCAGTAAATCACATTTCACAAAAGGGAACATGTCCGACCTTCACCCTGTGAGTTATGAGCAAGTAGGTACATGCTGTGACCTTTAGATCACTGTATAAATAAATCCATTTCAACACCTTTCTCCATTTTTAGTATAATAAAAGAGGACTTAAATTATGATTAATATTTAAGTGAAGAATAAACAGTTGAAGAAAACAACCATCATGTCTAAATGATTAATGTACTAATACATTATTCTGTTACGGAGCTGACATATCTGATAAGAATGAGAGAAATAAATTATTATTACTGTATTGCTAATACTTGATACATTCAAACTGACTCATTGACCCCTTATCTAGTATTTAATATAACATTTAAGAAGATATTTAGCTTACCTTGCAAATGACGGGAGGGGGCGCAAAGCGGGGTGCACTCATTGAGACACACCTACGCCATTTGCCCCCGCCTGAGAACAACAAATTTGATACCAATTAAAAGTGCAGAACAGTAACTGAAGATACTTAAATAATTCCATATGCAAACATGCTAGCATTCATGTAAATGTTAGGTAATTATGTATTAGTAATATACAGGATATTATAATAAAAAGAATTTATTTTTACTTTGTACTTTTATTAATAATGAACCAAAATTTATTTAAATAAAATTAACTAAATCTACGTTAATTTAGGTTTGGACATTACACAATAACAACGTAAGGGAAAAATGATCATGTACATTTCTACTCACGAAATCTTTTCGCTGGTCAGTTAACACAGTAGCGAGACAAAAAACCAAAAAATTTATATAATTCAGTAAGAGTAATCTCACAAAAAAAATAAAAATCTAACACTTAATAACTGATCATCACTTAAGAAATCATCCGTAAAGCAAAAATCTCAAAACTGATAACGTTTTGACATGACAACAACGAATATTGTTTCGTCGGTAGACATACGTTATTTCATTTATAATTCAAGCATAATACGTCTATAGCCGAATTACGCGTAAATAACATGTTACTTTAACAATAGCAAAAAGTGGGTATATTAAATAATAAAACGTGAGGTACATTTCTGTTAAATTCGGAATTACTAAATAGTTTGTTAATGAAAAATAAATGTAATACATTAACTTAAAACTACACTCATGATATGCGGAAACATAATGCTTACCATTTTTAAGTCGTTTATACTAATTCTGCAATTTTCTTATAAATTAGTAACAATAATTTTAAAAAATCACAACAAATCTCCCACCCACAGCCGCTTGCAACATCATTGAAACCACAGATAGCAGAAGATTAAAAAAACTTTAAGATGACATAAATGAATACCTATTATCATAATCGGTACTGCCTTTAATTTTTAAACTTTATCACACTTTTGCACCAAATAAAATAAACATTTACATCAAGGTGTAATAAAAAAGAGATTTTTTTATAACAAATAACAACCAATTTTTTTTTGACTTTAATAGTTATAGTTTGTAAAGTTCATGTCATCAAAAATGAAAGTTGTGCAACATGTATCTAATCTCTTTCTTTTTACTCTTGCTAATGATTATTGCAGCTTTTTATGGTTTATTACAATTTAATTAAATAGTTTATTTTGGAACACAAACTTCCAATGTCTTGATGTAATTGAATAGATATTAATCTTATCATGCAATTCGTTTAAATTCTTACATACAATTGTTCTGTTTGTTTCGAGTTTTCTTTAATCGTATTTACTATTTCCGATTATTTCACATGTTTTTCTTTTTATTGATCTGTCATTATTTACCACACATTATTATTCAAACATGTAACACCGTCAATCTGTCATAAATATATACATTTTAATATTTTTTTAATGTAAAGATTTGTTACTAAAAGCAATTAATAAACAAAGACCGTACAAAGGTAACCTGGTAAATTTTATATTAATAATTAAAGTCCATTATTTAACGCTGTAAGTTGCATCGTTTAATTTTTGGTAGTGATGTAAGAATATTATAATTTTGATATTTTTATAGGTTTTTTTGTGTTTTATAAGAAATACGATTTAAATGTTGTAAAAATTACTTAATTTTATACTATATAATTGTAATAAGATATTTATTCCAGATGTTGAAGTTCAATGGATTGGTCATTTGGAGGTTAGGGTCTAGAGCAATGATAAGGAAGTACTCCAGTCATACCGCCACTGTGATTCAAACTGAGAAATTTGACTCCACGAAAAACTTCTCTGATAAAAATTTGAATAACATATCCGATGGCAAAGAAAGTCAAGGTATGTTAAGTTAATTTGTTTACATTTATGTAATAGTTCTGTTGTCAGATAGCTTCTATTCTTTTATTTATAGTAATCTAATTTTGTTATTAGATATTAGTCTATGCTTGTCTATAATTCCACTTTGATACTCTGCAATTTGGGATGGTAAAGCCAATTTCGCTAGTGTCAGTAGTTTTGTTTTGCTCTTAGTCAAATCATATTTGGATGAGAATTCTGAATCTTACAACACATGTAATTATTTGGAGCATTGTCAAATTAAAACAGCAAATAGACAATAAGGACTAATACAAGTGAAGGACTTAATGGTTGTTGACTTATTTGACCAGATAATAAACATAAAAAGATAAGGTGTATATATTAGAATGATTTTTATTAATTTGTGATAACTTAAATGTGAATCTGCTTGTGGTACATACTATTTCATTTTAACAGGTCTGGTGGCTTCAGTATTCGCTTCACTCAACTCACTGGATAGTGATAACAACAGCAAGCCTAGTCCAAAATCATTGAAGTTAAGTCGAAATCAAGTATTAGATAATGAGATTGCTAAAGCAAATGATGTCAACACATTACTTTTAGTGGCTGAAAATCCTGTGATTTCTAGGCGACATGCTCTAAAGGTATTATATTTTTTACTGGCTTCACTTCATACTTAGAAGTTTATTTTAGTGATTTGTTAAGTTAGTAAAAAAAGAGAATTTTTTGTTAGCACTGGATATGATTTGCCCATAACATATTTATTTTGTCAGGCTTGTGTCTGTAGTGTAATGTTTAAACAATTTTAGAGTGTTCATGTTTATAATAAATAAAGAAATTTATGCTTATCATAACATATTTTTGATCTTACACACTTAAAGAAGGTACTATTTTTAGATGGTGTCAATCTTATCAGATTGGTCTGGTAGAAAAAAAGTGAAAATAGCTGACTTTGAAAAGGACCCACGGTTTTTAAAACTATGTAGGATCCTGGCCAGGTCTACTTCCAAAGATATGACTTCTATTGCAGTAGGGGAGGACTTAAATACAGTGTTAGAAATTACAGGCGATGATGAGGCAGCCAGATTGATTTCTAATCTTTCATTATCACAAATGATTAAGGTCAGTATTCTTATCATCATTTCAGTCTTGATGTCCATTGAAAAGTGGACACCCTAAACAGTGTGTTGGTAAGTGGCAGTCCTCAGAATAAGGCTCAGAATGTGTTTGAACATTTTTTATGTTATACTATAAATAATTAATGAATTTAAATTTTCATGTGCATGTACTTGTTAAGTTTTTCTGCATTGTCTAACGTGTTCATAAATTATTAAAACAGCAGGAATGTTATTCTCATTTTAAAAAGAAAGTCTTATTATGAGCACCTATCTCATTATATCATTCTCTGATGTAAAAAAAATATTGGGCTCTTCTTAGGCACAACACTATATTAATAGTACATTACAAGTATATGTAACTCATTTTTAAAGGTGAATATCTCAATTAAACTCATTTGCCATAACTTTATGTTTTACTTTAATAATATTAAAACAACGTTCACAATAAGGTTTAAATTCCATTGTCATTGTTTTTCTTTTTATTTTCATATCCAGGTAATGAAAGCTCTAAATCAAAAAGGTCGACGTAGCACTCCACTTCTCCGGGCTCTCTCTCACAACATAACTAACCATACTGAACCATTGGACTTGAAGAAATCTGCAGATCTGCTGTTCATAATGACTGCATTAAGTTTTCCAGATCCACTCCTAATGGACAAGATATGCAAGTGAGTATTACACTTACTTGTTTCTGGATATTTTTTTTTATAAAGACGCTAATATTTAACCGCAATTTCACATTGTGTTAAGGACAATGAGGCCAAAGATGGTGGAGTGTGCTTGCCCAGAATACTCAGGTTCTTGTTATTTGATAGTCGGAATACAGTTTATTCCTTATAGTAGCAAATTTAGATTATGAAGATTGTAGCTAGCCAGATATATTCAGAATGACATGACCTTAACATAAGGCCTTGGAATTGAATTAGGTATTTACATGTAACAAGCGAAGTGCTTTTTTTCAGTGTACCTGTCTAAGCCATAAGTAGGTAAGACAGGTAAGATTATAATGTATAAAGTTGAATCAATTATGGTCTAGACTTATATCTAGATAACTATTTTATAGATATTAACTGTTTACACTTCCAGTGATGTTATAGAAAGTTTGCAATCAAATGTAGACAAGCCAGCAGTGGTGAACTCAATTGTGGTGTCTCTTGGGCTGCTGAGGTACCGCCATGAAACTGCACTGACTGCGATTGCAGAGTGGATACAAAGCCATATGTCTGTGTGTAGAGCTAGCGACATTGCCTCAGCTATAATAACTTTCGGAACAGTGGATTTTGTGCCACCAAGTTGCGAGGGGTTGTTCCAGGTAAGTAAACATATATATATAACCTTGAAATGTAGGTAAAGGTCTTTGGCAGAGGCTTAATTGACAGATGGTGATACGCCTCTGTTGTTGGAAACCATCTAGGTAGCTAGTAAAATGACAGGTGTAATGCGACTCATTATATTTCGGGGCGACAAATATAATTTGGTGCAGTGTTTATTATTATAACTAGCACCAAATTGTTATGAGCAGGCTTAACAGTTATCATCGTGTGAACATGCAGTATAAAACTTGTTAAGTATGTTTAGAAGTTATGTATTGTTACATAAGTAACACTAGCTTTTACCCGCGACTTCGTCCGCATAAGTTTTTTTGTTTTCTCCCGGCTATAAGTCCCCCTGCAACAATGTCCCACTATCGTGTTCCAGTCCTCAACTTCACATCAAAATTTGTTCAAAGCAACCTAAGCTACATAATGGATAGCTCCGAATGTTTCCTTAGTAAATATAAAAAGTAAATAATGTAAATCGGTTTAAAATACTACTAACTACCTACCTGCCAAGCTTGAGTCTGTGTAAACGTCTCAGAGGCCCTTTGAGATGCGTGGCGCTCAGCATCTAAGGTCCTACGGGCTTGAGTCTGCGTATAGGTCTCAGAAGCTCTTTGAGTCGCATGACGCTGAGAATCTAACATCTGACGCGTCTGAGTCTGCTCTTCAGATTCTTGGCTTCTAGCAACTTTTGCAGTTCGAGCTCTGCTAGAACTACGGCTTAGATTGGATTTACGTTTGCGTGGCATATCGAAAACAATAAAACAATAATTAAAGATTTTTAAAATCGGTAGTTTTAAAAACTACAACGTAAGACAATTTTTTATAAAAACTTCGATAAAGCAAACCTTTTTACTTATAACCTAAATATCTAAATCAATCAATAACGTATTGAACCTAAACAACTATGCACCTGACAAACCTTTTATACCTAAAACCTAAATTAACTAAATAAATTCAAAAATATTGAATTTATGTACCACACCACAATACACAATTTTCTTCACTAACATAAAAGTACTATAATATAATGACAAAATCTATTACTAAACTAATTTACTACGAACTATAAACATCCTGATGTGAGCTAAAAAACACTTAACCTACACATGAATAAAATTGAGAATTAACAAATGAAAGCGACTGCAAAAATCAAGAATAATACGTATCTGAGTAAACCTAGAGATATGAATGATTGGTTAAGAAAATACCTACATCTAACAGCTACCTTAACTACCTAATAATAAAAATGTAACTAAGTACTTAATAAAAATACGAAAATGACGTCAACTTGGACCTAAAAAAAAATAACCTACCAAATATTTATTTAGATATCTAAAACAAAGGACTAAATTAAAGCTTACAGACCCTACGCGTAGACCGTAGTACCTATTTCAACTCGGAATTTAAAAAGAACGTTTTTAGCTAACCAAAAATACGCAACGAATAGAGTTTCGTAACGCAATATTTCAATATTCGCGTACGTGCGACGACGACGTCTGCCCTCGTGGTCGTGCGTCTGCCCGCTCGGGTAGGCACAGTTGGGCACGGCCCTCCCCCCGCGCCGCACCGCCTCTTCGCTCGGCGCAGCGTCTTGTATTCACTACGACGACGTATGATTTGAAGGTTTGCGTTATATTCAATTATTTTCCCTCGTTGAATAGTAAACAAACTAAGTGTAGGTGTTATAATTTCGGTGATGAACTGATTACCTATCCGTTTCTTTGTCTAAAATGAGTATTAACTTATCACTATGATTGATTACTGAGCATAAAGTTCGTATAAATGTCTATCTAATTACCTCCTCAAGTTTAAAGCGTAGCTAGTTATGTAGTACTATATTAATTCTGTGGTGTAGGTAATTCGATTTTATCTGTATGTAATTTAACAGTCAGTTGAATAAAAAATCGTATACAAATCAGATCAATAGCTATGGCGTAATGTGATTCTAGACAGAGTTTTAATGTTGTAGATAGGTAGCTGTGTATAGGTTCCTGTGGGAATGAGATATTTTCCCGAAGTAAAAAGTAGTCTGAATTTTGGTACCTTCCTACCCTATAAGTTAAGTAGTGTGATGGTATGTCGCTAAGTTTCGATCCAAGTAAAACTGTTAAATAAAGACAGATGCACCAAATTTTATAATAAATTCCCTAAATTATGGCGCCTACCGACCCTGTAAGTTAGAAAAGTGATCAAATACTAACTTTAAGTCTTAGTAACACTCATTTAAAAAAAAAACATCAAAATCATTTCAGTAGCTATGGCGTCATTCGCTTCTTGACACGATCACGCTAGATTTCCGCGGGAATGAGGTATTTTCCCGCCGTAAGAAGTAGCCTGTGTCCGTGCCTAGGATCCTATCTTTATATTAATCAAGTCTTATAAAAATCCGTTCAGACGTTAAGGCGTGAATGAGGTAAACTTTTAAACCAAACTATTAAAAATCACTAACTCAGTTCAGTTTTCTGCCTACTGCCTACGCCTTAAGTACGATAGCATGAATATTAATAGCACATATCCTTTTCTAGGTTACTATCTATCACCTAACTAAATTTCATCAAAATCCGTTCAGCCGTTTAGGCATGATAGAGCAAAACTCCAACCAACAACCATAAAAAAATCACTAACTCAGTTCAGTTTTCTGCCTACTTCCTACCCCCTAAGTACTATGACGTGATTATTTTGATCTTATATCCGTTTTTAGGTAACCATCTATTACCTTACCAAATTTCATCAAGATCTGTTCAGCCTTTTATACGTGAAAGAGCAAAAGTCCCAACAAAAACGACTAAAAATCACTAACTCAATTTAGTTATCTGCCTACTGCCTACCCCCTAAGAACGATGGCGTGATTATTTATAGCCTATGACCATTTCTAGGTTATCATCTATCACCATACCAAATTTCATCAAAATCCGTTCAGCCGTTTAGGCGTGAAAGAGTAACAGACAGACAGACAGACAGACAGACAGACAGACAGAGTTACTTTCGCATTTATAATATTAGTATGGATGAGGTACATGAGTTAAAAAACTTTTTGTTAAAAACACCGCATGTTTGATAAAAAAGTCATCATTTCAGCCTATGGCCGTCTGCTGCTAAATACATGCCACCCCAATTGATTAAAAGTGTGACTGGTCACTCTCCACCTGTTTTCTACTATTTCAACTGTAGTGAAAGTGTGCTACGGATTTAGAATTAAACGATTTATTTACAGACAGCTTTATCAATCAAAGAAGAGGAGTTGGTGAAGGCTTCATCATGGTTGGACCTTGTGTTCTCGTTTTTAACACTGAACCAAGCGAAACAGGAACATTTAACATCTACACTGAGGCCAGAGTTCATTGATAAACTTTTGTCAGCTGGTGGTAAGAGTTATTTTATTTTCTTTCTTCTCTATTAATAAAATAAGAAGTAATAATTCCTTCACATATTCAACTGCATTATTGACATCGTGGCTAACCACTTAATCTGGAAACTTTCAGGTTTTCCCAACTTTCTGTTACAAGTTGATAATGTAATTTTGTTAGAAAATGTTCATTATATAGACTTTTGATTATAACAATTTTAACCTTGACTTGGATGAGGCTTTTACACTTAAGAAGCCCAAATCTTGAAAACAAGTCATAAAAAATTTTAAACTGCTGAGATATATCGTAAAAAAGAATAACTATTATTCTCTAGAGATACCAATTCCCTCTCGCCGGAAGCTAATGGCGATCGACGCATACGTCGGCCTCAAGTATCCGTCGCACAGCCCGCGGCTGCTGGAAGATGTATCTGTCGGCGTTCCTATAGTGTACACGAAGGAGAAGGCGTTCTACGTGCAGAGCATTATGGACACCTTCAAGAACCTAGTCTCCGCTGAAGCGTTCATGAAGAAGGAATGTTATTCAGGAATGGGTTTCTTATATGGTAAGCCAGTTAATACTTTGAATTTAGAATGGTGATGAAAAGAGTGTAAGTGTAAAAGTAAAGAATAAAATGAAGAGATGAAAATTTCAATGTTTCAATGGTAGTAATGAAAACGAAAATTTCTTTTTCATTTATATGTTTAATGTTTTTCAAATATTTGATACTACTTTACTGACTCTGTGGTACATCTGTTAACCCATTATCACATATCATTGAGATCTCAGATTCGATTCAGGCATATTCCCAAGAAGGTGTTATAGCTTATTTTTAGTAACTTTGGTATAGATTCATCACATTAACTCATTTATATTGATGTGTATAATTATTTGTTATTCTGTTTGTGTATATATATTTATGTTATCATGCTCACAGATGCCGAGTTCGCTGTTGACTCAAAATGTCATCCAGTTCCTTTACAAAAGGCTGTAAATAACAAAAGGTAGATATCATTATGTATGTATGATAGCTGGTAGAAGTCCATTTTTGGACATAGGCCTCCCCTAAAGATCTCGTCACTGATCTGTCCTTCACGGCTCGTATGTAACAGTTTTCGGCGACCATCAACAATCGTCAATCAAACAAATATATATAATAATGTTTGTTTATATTTGTAGTAGTAGGCATCTTCTGACTTTTAATAATATTTAGTACAATCAATTATGAGGCGCGTTCGCAATACACTTCGGGTGACCACCGAGGTAGTTTTAGTGGTTAGAAATCTCCTATAATTACGATTTTGCTCCTAAAAGCAGGATATCGTTAGAATATTTCCATTCCTGTATTTAAAAAAAGTACAGTATGTATAATGGCATATCTCTACAGTGTCCACAGGATAGCGGTCCTGGGGCTGGACTATCACGACATGACGCGCAAGACGGTGGTGCCCCTGGGAGTCAATCAGCTTTACACCAGGCTATTGGAGATGAAAGTAAGGATTCATCTTAAAATTACAGTTGTATAGCTTGCGTCTCTGTCTACAAAGGCATTATACTGTAGTTATTCAAAAGTTAGCAAGCATTGCTGTGTTCTCACAACATTTGAAAGAGAGGATTCTAGGCGAGCACGCTTCACCTTCCACGAGTCTCTTATCACTTAACACTGTTTCATGTTGACGTTCACTATTAGGTCATTGTACATAGTACAAAATAAATATTTCAGGGTTTCAAAGTGCTCCAAATACCGTACACCGAGTTCAGCCCAAGGGACAACCAGCTGACGCGCGTGCAGTACATTGAGAAGAAAATCAAACAGATCGCCAGCTCGCAGCCGTCATAGTGGGGGGACCCCGCTCCGCTTGTGAATAGTCTGTACAGTGAAAGATTTTTTTTGTTATTGTGATGTCCTTATAGTTAACTTAGCAATGACAGGGCCCGTTCATTACATTGGCCTTATACCATACCTGCCTTTGACGCATTAGAAAGGGACAGTATGACTATCCATATTTGTATTAGCTTTTTGTTATTTATATCTTTATTATCCCTCTGAATGTAGAGATGTGTCACATATTGCATTCAGTATAAGATTTATTACAATATTACACAACCTTCATATTCCACTTTACTTTCAAACATTAATGTATTTATTTTGTGTATGAATATACACTCACACAAGTAACACATTAAGGGAATAAGTTATTAATGTATTTTCATTACTGTTTTAATGTAAAAAAGGGATACCAGTGTTATTCAGCTCAATGGTTTCGAAAATACAGCGTAGGTAGTTGTTTATTAACTCATTTTAACTGCCTCCTTGCATTAACTAACCGGTGGCATAGTAACACGTAGGCACCAGGTATGGGTTTTTTTAAACTTCTTTGCTGGCTGCAATGTATGGGTCATATTGTTAAACTATTGCCGTAATAGCATCGCGGTGTTCCTGCTGTCATCACAAGTGAACCGGAGTATTTTGCAAGAGCGCACTTCACTATCGCCGATCTCATTGTCACTCAACACCATATGATAAAACAAATGAGTTTCTATAATATTGCATTAGTGATATTCCTCTTCCATTTTTTTTAAATTTTAGGTCGCGGATATTTTTTCAAAGGATTTTTGTCATGGAAATCTGGATTATTTGTGTAGCAAATTTTTTGTGATACCATCTGTACCTAGTACATTAGAATACAAAAATAAATTATACTCACTATTTAGCTAATTCACTTGAATGAACCAAACAACTTAAAATGGGCTTATTCAGCTATAGAGGCCCTCCCCCAAGGCTCGCGAAACCCGTAGACTCTTAGTCGCCTGTCAGGCAGGGTTTACCTAAGACCTGTTAATGTCCAGTATTTTGTTATAGAAAGTAATATTGCTTACATTTTGAATTAACAAGATCGGGATATTCAGAATAAAAACATGTGTTAACATTTACATCTTTTGTTGTTTATGTATGTTTGAGTCGTTCACTATCTATAATTAGTTTGTGATAAACTTAAATTATTTTTGATAGTATCTTTTGTGTTTTATTTGTATTAAAATCCCGTATTATGTGTCTATTTATTATGGTAAATTAACATATCGGCGGAAATATGAGTAACACAAAATAATATCAAAGTAACAAATCCACGATTCACAATGTTATTGTGACGTCAGCCGTTGCAACTCTCCCCACCACCTACTACATCTTTTACTGAACTATAAAAGACTTGCAGAGCTAAAGCACGCCATTCGTTCGTCGTTATGCAAACCAAACTAACTGCATGTATTGCAATTATTGTTTCGTCTTACAAATTGTACTTTCACGGATTTAACTAGTTATATTGGCATAAAAGATGGCGAATCGCACCCTTCTAGACCGAGTTCTATTATCATCATCTTTATCAGCTGATAGGTGTTCACTGCTCGACATAGGCCTCTTCTATCGATCGGCTTACGTCCATCGGTTCAATCTTCACCGCGAGACTAGGGTCGTTAGAAAGAATAGGAACAGTAATTCGACTGTTTAAAGAGATAAGTTAAAACTTTCAATGGAGCTAGAAAGTAATTGACTCTTCAAGTTATATATAACAAAGAACTTTGAACAAGTAACCAGTACGACTGACTTCCTTTGACACTAATATTCCAGTCATCAATCTCCTAATAAATAACCTCAAAAAATCATGCAAACAAATGATAATTATCAGTTTTATTTATAGAAAATTAAGGTTGAATTGAGATTGATACGCAGCGTTGTGTATATATTTTAGAAAATTGTGTCTGTAACATAATCTTATGCTTAAACTTCACACAGCATGTGGTGTACAAATCTATTCAATTAAATGTTATTAAAATAAATAGGTTATTATTAAAATTTGTTTTTGTTAAATGTTATGTTATTTGTGGCAGTCGACTTTTTAATAATGAATTTTTTCATAACTCATTTACAAGGGTGTAAACTTAAATTAATGAACTTAAAAACAAATTACAGAATATTTCACATATATGTATACCTTTAAATTTAGCTTTTTTAAAATATCAAGTGTACAGAATATGTAATTAAGCGATATTTGATCATTTATTCTAATTCCTTTTATGTTAAAAAGTATCTACGGTCAAAGCAATTATTTAAAAGGCTTAATAATTTATTATGCTAAGAAGACCATATTGTCAATTATTTATTTAATATAGATTAGAGCTGATTTGATGGCAAGTGGAGATGTAGTCTTTGATAGTAAAGCGCACTAGTGTAGAAGTAGTATATTAACTTGTAAAGATTCCAACATATTTAAACCTAAACACCTACCACGACGAATTTCCAATCCTCTGTGCCTGCTCTTCATAATAGTATTCATTAACTAGTTTACTATTATATACGCCATTTTACTTATTGTTACATTTAAAAATGTTGTACATCCTTAATAAAATGAATTAAGAATAAACAAACCACTATTTATAATTTAAGATTAAATTTAAATGGATTATTTTAATGACGATATTCTATCTATACTAGTTATAACTATTGGATATTTATATACAGAATACGAAAACATTTAATGTTATTTAATTAGACATTGGCTTTTTTATACAGTTTTATGTATTTACATGTTTTACATTCCCCGTGGTTTCTTAATGCAAAAAAATAGGAGCTGCGGTGGTACCTACCCGGACTGTCTACGGCTACAGACTACCAGCACACAACTCACATAGTACGCATCGTTGATATTACAAGTTCTCATTGAACAGATAATTCATGACGGAGTGTTTCTGTATGTTCTGAAATCCGTCCGTCACTAATTGCTATGGCGTCTTCAGACCTTTCACCATGAAGCTGGAACGGAGTGTTAAAGCAATTATTTCTTGTGGCGCATATATATATGCAAATGAAAACATCTTTCAGTTTTCGACATGTTTCAACAACAATTGATTTCGAGGATATGTTACAACCATCAACTCGCTCTCGGCCCTCCGGCTGAATAAATGGCTTTGACACTCTACTTATGACATGAATCCTTCTAATGACTACGTTAAATTTCGTTGTCGTCACAAACAGCAGCTGCGTAAGATGGTATCTGGCTACAGTGATATAAATTACTGTGTTACCTGGTGACGTTGGTGACGTATTCCACAACTGTTGAGAAGGCGTTTCTAAGTGAGGTGACGATCTGCGGCTCCACGAGGAAGTCCACAGGCGGTTGATACACCACGTGCTGGCCCACCGTCTGCAGGCTCCGGAAGTTGTAGCGGCCTTCACGCATCTTCTCCAATAAGTTGTACTGCCGGATATATACTTTATCTATAAAGTCGCGATCAATAAAAAACAACATTGCGCTAATCACCATGACGTTTAATCTCGTTACGCGTTACCCATGTTGCGTCCTACTAATAGGCAGTAAAATAATCGCTATGGTAGTACCTATCTTGACGATCTGTTTATATAAAATCATAAAAATAAGTTAGTAAAGTTTTGAACCTGCGCTCCCGTCATGTATATGTGGTCAGGGAAGATGATCCAAGTGACCACCTCGTTGCACATGGGGGACGTGAGGGAGCCGGCGTACGTGTAGTAAAGTTCCGGCTTAAGGCTGAACAGCTTCCTGCAAAATATAATAAATGATTATAGGCCAGTGCGTTTTATCACCGCAGACTTTATCAAACGGGTCTTAATATTGAGGTTTGGATTTGACAAAATGCCGTTTCAGATCTCTATTCCTTTCTAGTTTAGTATAAGAAAGATAAATATCATTGCGGTATTAAAAGGCTATCTTTCTATAATTTTTATATACTCCCGGACACATCTACCGGCCCACTACCCAGTGTTTAAAGTTTCGACGGTGTCTAGTTAAAAATAAATGTTAGGTGGAGCAATAAGTTTTAATGCAGTTTTGAAGCAGATTTATTGGTCAACCTTTATGTATGTTTTTTTTTTAATTTTGAATTCAGGATTATGAAAAAAAAAACGAAAATTCGAGTCTGTTCATTGTTTTCAACGACCCAGGAATGGAGAAACCTTTTTTATTTCGCACAAGTAGGATTTTTTTTTTGATGTGTTACTAAATAACATAAAAAAAAAACTTACATAGGGGTTGACCAATAAATCTGCTTCAAAACTGCATTAAAACTTATTGCTCCACCTAACATTTATTTTTAGTTAGGCACCGATAAAACTTTTAAACACTAGGTGGGCCGATAGATGTCTCCGGGAGTGTATATCTAGATTCATTTTTAATCTGCAAAGGAAACGGTTACGACAGTGCGCGTTAACAATCACAAATTATTTCATTACCAACGATTCGATAATGCGAGCGTCGGAATGAACGCTCCGTCTGCGCGTAATTTACTTTAATCTTCGATTGGTACGGATGCTCTAATCGAATCTTATTACCGTTCCTCGTTACCATCATCTCAACAGATAGACGGCTGCTGCAGGACATGGGCCCATTTTATTTTAATAACATCCTTGTCCAGACGTTAAAAATACGTCGATTATGACTTCAAGAGAAGAGTAAATAGATTTACTTCGTTGCATTCGTACGTGAAAAGTGATCTAGTGAAATGACTAAGGTAACTAGACATGCTTAATCAACATTTTATGCTGTCTTCCTAACTAGCAGTTTATTATTACTAGAGACTGTTTAGTTGACGTTGAAGTTTTTGCGTTTAAAAATTCAATAGCTTTTTACTTACTAGAAATTATAAATGATAAGTCATAAGAATTCTATTAAAAAGCTATTTCTGTCTTACTAGCGAGACGTAAGTCGTTAAGCCGCGGATGATCTGCGGAATCGCGTTAACTAACTTCGTTACTATGCAGCCATCCGTTTACTATTTATTATTAACCAACTAACATGAGGTAGTTCTCTATTAGTCACCCATACCGTACGTACATATGACTTTTATTCGAAACAGTTTCTGTGGCGCAGTGCTTACATGCCGAGTGTGGTTGGTGGTAGAATTTTCTCAAACGAATCTCTCTAGCTACTATACATTATAATTCTACTGTCATAACAACCACATAGAGCCTAGGTATTCTTAGGGAGTACGCTTCACCCCATCTACGGCTTCATTGTCTCTTAACACCATGTGAAATAGAGGTCAAATGTTATTCTATTGTATTTAAAAAAAATCGATAGTATATATATTTATTTGAAAATGAATAAAAACTTGTATCGAAAGCACAGATCTCACTAAACTAATAATAAAGCGTCGAAGCGGCCCGATCACTTGGACGCTGTGTAGTTTGTCATTAACACTATTCGAAAAAAAAAAAAGGTTTTCTTTTTAAAGCATATGTACCACATTTTTTTTGTATATATATGTATAAGTATTTTTATGTATTTTGTTTCTTGTATATATTTGTAAGTACACATGTATATTAAATATAGTATATTTAAACACTTTGTTGTACATTAACTACTACTATAGAACTTTTCTTTTTCGCTAAGGTTAGCTGGTAGTAAAACTCATTGTGAGTTAAGCTCGCCTGTACCATTTCATTTCCGTGTAACCATTTTTGTTAGTCTATTTGTTTGTACGAAGTTGTAAAATAAAATAAATAAATAAATGCAGTTAATAACCCTCACGTTATGTTCAGCACGGTCCCGCTGACCCGGCTCCCGACTGACTCCAGCCGCGACACGATCGACGTCAGCTCGTCGAAAGCCGTCTCTATCTGCTCCTCCTGCTCAGTTATCTGAAAAAAGCAGTTTGTGTAACCGTGTTACCAATAGTATTATTTAAAAAAGGTCCATTCAGTGATTACAGTCTTCAACGAACATTAACTGTACTTTTTCATCATTTAATATCTTTCATTTAAGTCGTAAAGTTCCATCTGAATTCAAGTGTTACTCCTGACCAGAGTAACAAGGAGCTAGTTAAGATATTTACCTAGCACCCGAAAACGTTTGTTGCATGTTATAATAATTTCAATAGCTACAAAGCTTTTCAAAACGGCACACAGTAATGATTGCACGTCACTGTCTGATTAATTTAGAAAACTAAAAAGAACCTCTTTCTTGTCGATGGTAAGGTTAGTACTATTGCTAGTATTGAAATCAGAACAACGTCAATTAGACTTTATGGACAAAAGCATAAGATTTCACTTGTTTTTAGAGTGTTTTAAATGATTAACGTGTTTGCCCTAAAACCACTGAAGTTGTCCTTAACATTATCCTGATGCATATGAGAGAAAGATAAATAATCTCATAAAAATTAAGTTATGTTATAATCCAGGATATACAGCAATAGATGTTATTTTGATGGTCATCACTAATGTGAGACAAATCTCAAGTTTGATAACGTAGATGTCCAATTAAAATTTTCTTTTCATAAAAATAATACCTTACAAAATAAAGCTAGTATAGCGAGCCCGTCTCTCTTCTTAAGTGCATTTCTTACGTCGAGGTCAGATCTGACGTGGACTAAGTGGATTTCAACTGGGTACCTGCGGAAATTGCAAACTTAATAAGTTTTATTTACTTTCTCATTTATCACGAGTAGAAATTTAAAGTGTACTAAGAATATTATTTTTATTCGGCAAAGTTGCGAGTAACATATTAACTTGATGGTACTTTAAAAACTCTTTTACAATAACGAAATAAATTATCTGTGCAACGACTTGAATAAAACATAGATATTGTGTATGTCGGTTATTAAAAAGTATTTGATTATGATTTTTTTTTTATTCTACTAAGCGACGAGACGAGCAAGACGTTCACCTGATGGTAAGTGATACGCTTGCCCATGACAACGTGGTGCTAGTTAAGATGGTACACACTGCACCACATTGCGCTCGTCGCCTTGAGACAAAGTGTTAAGTCTCGTTACCCCAGTAATCACACTAGCTACAGCGTCCTTCAAACCGGAACACAGTAATGTTTGCACACTACTATTTGGCGGTTGAAATAGGAGCTGCGGTGGTACCCACCCAGACGGTCTCTGGCAACAGAGACCTACCACCTGGTCAAAAAATGGTATCTTCTCGGAAATGGCTTACTTGGAGCCGTCGATAGCGTGTTCGGAGAGCCAGTGGAGGTGCATCTGCTCGAGGCGGTACCCCTGCCGCAAGGGGCCACCACCAACGGTCGGGTGGATCGCTGGCTCGCCCTCAGTGCTGAACATTACTACACACATTCAATTTCAGATAATACACATGAAACATTTTTCTTTATTTATCATTTTATTCGCTATTTTACTAATGATCTTTTTTAACGGAGACTAGATATCACCACGGTTCGTACTTCAGACAGTCGTACGCTTTATATACCCCGGAGCAGTACGGATTCCTTCCTACTGGGCTTGAGCTTCGAGGGAATATCAGAGAAAAGCGACATGATCCAAAAACCAACCGCTTTAGTAGAAAAGTGACAAATATCAACCGTCACTTGGTCAAAGTGTGAATAGCATTGAATCTCCCTTGTGACGATTGCTTTTTTTTTAAAAAATTAATAGCTATTAGTTTTATTGAAAAGCATCAGGTAATTACCAACGCATGCATATGAAAACATATCCGTTAGTTTGAAAGGCGATGTTACCTGGGTAATGAGATTTGATGTTTTGTCTCAAGGTAATTTGCGATTTGGTGCTATTTAAAAATCTTTGCGTTCTCGTTTTTATATGCAGCCTTATTGCTAACAATAATTCTTGTTACAAACTCCCACCTCTCCTAAAAATGAACAGCTACAAGTTGTATTAAATAGAAAACGCACTCGTGTAGTCGTTGTTGGTCGCAGTCAGCAACACCTTCTCGTAACCGGTGAAGACTAAGTCACCGTACTTGATGAACTTCCTCCCGAAGTCTTTAATCACATCCGAGCGCTTTATATTGATCGGGGATTGCCTTGTGCCGCCGCCGTTGCATTTGAAGCCGGGCCACTTGCCCTCTTCTGGATGTATAATAGATATTAATGGTTTCATATCACATTTCTTGTAATTAGAGTAGAAAAATCTAGAAGCTTTTGGTCGCGTTTAGAATTTACAATATCTTGTGTAAGTTGCCGAAGCGTTTTATACTATTCGTAAAAAATTTCAAGACACGAACATGAAACGAGTATTCATGTCTTGAGGTTGGATTTCCATATAAACTTTCATTCCTAATTAAACATGTTTCTAGTTATACTTTCCTTATAAGAACTACTTGAAATCTTTCTCTGTTTCCATTTGAGAAATGATCCGGCGATTTCATGAAAACATAACAGGCAGTTTCACTTCTCTATCAGAGTTATATTAGCATGGATGGATCTTCTAAAGATGAAATAGTTATTAATTGTTCTAAATAATAGAAATAAAATATGAAAATTTATGAATCGTCTAGAATTACATCGATAAGTCTAGTTTCTGGTTGTAGAACAAAAGCTTTACACTTTCTCAGGGTTGACTGGTAGAGAATGTCTCTAGGAATGTAGTTCACATTTGTTATAATTAATAAAGCGCATACCTTCATAAGTCCATCGGAGAGGGTAACGAGATGATCTGGCTGTCTCTAAAATTTATGAAATACATTGTTAAAATGACATCAATAAAGAAAAGAATGGAGTTATGTTTTATACAAAAGTACTATTTTTAAGGCTGTGTTTTAACACATTCATTCAGGTTGTACAAATTAAAAAGTTCATCATATCAACTACGGAATAAAACTGGTTTTTACACATCAGGTTTTGGTGATGGTAAAAGCATGTGGAGACTTTACCCACGATGAACAGGATGTGTATAAAGTTATTAACAAATTTTTAGAAATGTAAAGTTTTAATAGACATTTATATGTATGCGTTTTGAAATAGAGGTCAAGTATTCGTTTTGGAGCAATGCTACTTTCTTAAATATTTATCTTTAAAGGTATTATACAGTTCACTTCTTCTTCTTCTAAGTCGTATTTCCTCATGACTGAGGGTCGTGGTCATCATGTGTAATGAAACACACGACGACTTACTCGGCAGTTATAATGGAGTGGTGTTGCCATTGCCTTCTCCATTTCACATACTAGTCTGACCACTGATGGTCATGACATAGATATGCAGGTTTCCTCACGATGTTTTCCTTCACCGCCAAAGCACGTGATATTAGTCGGTGTTTACGACAGTTCACTTACCGAGATGTAAAAGAATAAATATGTAATACCGTATCATTGTCAGAGGTGGCGGGGCGGTATGCACTGAATGAGCATTTCATACTTCACAGTCACCTCTTACCGAATAACAGTTTACAAAACAAAACATGCAATAAAATAATAAACATTTCATTCTCAAACGTAAACAGTTTATGTATTATACTCTATAAGAGTACACTATTGTATTTTCATTGTGATAAAAGTGAATACAGCAGGGATCTATTTGTTAAGGAACTTGGGTTAAACAGTTTAATAACTCTCCTTTAATGTAAATACCAAATTAAAAAAATCACATATTTTCATAGAGCCATTTTTTCTGTCGTGAAACAACGGCGTTGTAAATATGCCTGGTCGTGGTATTAACGAAGCTGTAGCTAGTAAAATTACTGGGGTACCGAGACTAAATATCTCATGTGTTCAAGATGCATTAAAAAAATCATTAATGCTTGGATATTGTCGTTTTGAAGAAACGTCCCATTTTACCAGGTGGTAGGTCTCTGTTGCCGGAGACCGTCTGGATGGGTACCACCGCAGCTCCTATTGCAACCGACAAATAGTAGACAAACATTACTGTGTTCCGGTTTGAAGGGTGCTGTAGCTAGTGTAATTACTGGGGTAACGAGATTTAACACCTTATGTCTCCAGGCGACGAGCGCAATGTGGTGCAGTGTGTACCATCATAACTAGCAGCACGTTGTCATGGGCAAGCGTATCACTTACCATCAGGTGAACGTCTTGCCCGTCTCGTCGCATAAAAGTATAAAAAAAAAAAACGACTAACACAATGTGCTTTTGTGTAAACACTGTAACGACTACTAGCTACGACCCGGAGCTTTACTCACTACCAGGCGAATATACAACTCGTATCGCCGTTTCTTTTTTTTTGCACTTATAGCACTTGCGAACTACTATGTATATCTGAAGTGGTGAGATCACACTTCCCCGCCTATTCAATCAAGGGTTCTTCTAAGCTTAGTCTGATACGGAGCAATGCTACAAAAAATGGGGAACTGTCATCCAATCCTTCATTTAAGTATCTTCTTCAACGGTGGAAAAGATCTTCTATGAACAGGAAAACCTGTTTAAATATCAACCAATTGTACCATTTATATTTATTTTTATAGCAAATGATAAAACGAATGAAACTAAAAATTAGTTATTCACATTAAAAAGGGGAACCTTTATAACTTAAAAAAATCCTAAGTACAAAAACATTACAGAGAAAATTTCTCTTTGTGTTATCATATCCGCCATTTTGTGAACCACGTGACATTATTACTGACCATGTCAGTCAAAATATCTATTTAGACATTCAATATTTTATTAACAATTTCATACGCTTATATGAAATTGTTTCTAAATCAAATAGATAATATTTTACAATAAACACCTGAATTTATGGGATAATTATCACATAACATAAAACTATATAAATAATCATTTTTAAATTAAAATATTTATAAATTTTTTCGCGGTTTTATGTGCTATGTGTTTGTGAAAGGCTTAACTTATTTCTTAATTTGTTATTGCTAAATAGATAATGTAATTTAACTATATTTATATACTTTAAAAAGTTAATTCTTTTCCTAATTCCACTCCCGTCCGAACACTGGACTCTCAACAATCATAAGTATTTCCCGCGCGCTTAGCAACAAAACTATCAAGAGATATACCTTTATGTACAGAAAGAGTTTTTAAAACTATAAAAGAATATGCGAAGATATTTAGGTAAGATTTAGGAGTGATTTATTGGCATACAAGCCTAGTCAGAACTTAAGTGCAAGATTTACAACGTGTATAAATTGCGTCAGAATGATTACGAAAAATATACTTCTTTCTTCTTTTATTTTTAATAGGGTAACAATAAAATGCAACTAAGTAATGGTATTACATAATTAAAGGTTACATATATCCAAATTTATATTCAGGACAAAGAAACATTTATTTATAAACGTTGACTACGTTAAATTTGTTTCAGAGTATCAAATATAGAGATAACTGAGACTTCCCACTGCCTCATTGTCACTTAACACTATGAGAAATTTAAGTACAGTGTTAGCTGATGGTAAGTATAAAAACAATATATTCTCGCGGTGATCCATTGCTAAAACCTAGGTCTTTTTTGTTCTGGCTTTGATTTGACCAGCATTTTACAGAGTTCCATCGATAATTTGCCGGTTGATCAGCATTATATCCACGTGAATATTTTTTTAATTAAGGTTCGCTAAAAAAACGTGTGAATAGACATGTAAATGAAACTAAAATAAAAACTTAAAACTTTTTTATTTGCTTATGAAGAACACTAAATAACAACCATGATATATTAAAATTAATAACTTAAACATAACAAAATAATTATAATTTGAATAACAATCATTACATTTAAAACACATCACAGCCTTTAATACATTTTTTTACTCTTAGTAATTTATGACAAAAATGCTTTTAAATAATGAAACAGCTGTGAAAATATATTTTTAATAAAAGGCTCTTTTGTACTTAATTTAAGATTGTTGTAATTAATAAAGCTATAACTACGAATATTATTATAATTAATTAAATTGTATGACATGGAAAGAAAATAACAACTACATTACCTATTCTTACTACCGAGCTAATACTAATTAAATAAATTTTATATTTCTACTGAATCTGTAGAAAATAAATATATGTTTTTTACATTTAGATAAGTATTAATTGGTATAAACAATTAGTGTACATTTGTATTAATTATATTTATGGCCTCTGTTGTTATAGCAAAACATAATAAAAAAGGCATTTTGTTGCAATGTCTATCTAAACAAATAAAACATTTTTATATACATAAAGAAATATAAAACATAAACAGTGTGTGATTATGCACATTAATGTTTGACTTTGTTTTTAAGGTAAACAGATATTATAACTTTTAAGTACTAATTATACTTTTAATAATCTGTATAATGTGCCACCATTTTGATTTAGGTGCTTCATATATAATTTTCGTAATGTTTATAAGTGTTATAATAAGTTTAAGCTGTCAAAGCAACGATTATATAATTTGTAAAATAAGAATAACATGTAGTTAATTAAAATGTCATATTAAAAATAGTGTATGTGCTTCTATAGGTATTAATTCTCCAGACTATATCGCTATCAGTCGCTTACCGTCAGTTACGATAATAGTTAAGCGCTGGTCGATGTAATAAAAAAAGAGATTCCTTTGTGAATTAAATAACAATGAAAAAAATTGTGACAAAAGATAATAAACTATGATTTATTAGTTTATTTAATGGTTGATAAGATTTTAGCACAAAAAACTTTATCACTGCAACAAATAAAGCGATCAGTTGATTCGTATCGATATCTGGTTATAATCGGATACATCTAATCGTGTGCAAACTGAAAGTAAATTAATGATTTTGCTGAAGGTTTTTTTTGTAAAATGAAAAATATATATAAAGTATCATCTACAATGAACAAACGTAACCTTAAAAATGACACGGGGTTGTGACAATATTAGTTTTTACATTAATTAAAGTGTTTGGATTAAACTTTTTGACCAAACGTTTCCATGAAAAGTTGAAAGTTATTGTAACAGCATAAATATTTATATTACTAACGAGCCCAATCGCAAACGTCCACAGATAATAATAGTTTCCTTCCAGTGTTTCAGTTTATTTATGTCAAATGTTTTTATGGACATGCAAATATTTACACTTGGATCCTAAAGTACTAATAAAAGCTGTAGATAAGAAAGTATTTAGGGCAGAAATGCACTCTTACAACAGCTCTGAGTTCTTACACGAAAACTAAAGATTATCCATAAAAATTATTATCACTTGATATATTTCAACCATGACATGTTTCACAATTCTTTTATGAAGAGACATTCTATCAGTAAGTGTTTAATTAATAATACTGTTAATGACTGTCCTGATATTAATTGTTTCATCAAATCTTTTAATTTTTACTAATTAACTCGACATGTCATTTAAATTTTATATACTTTATACATTGTTTTTCCATATCTTTAAGTATATATGGATTGTACGAAAAAATCCCCGATAAAGGATTGTTTCAGACATAAAAATATTTTAAACAAAAGCCCCTGCAATTATGAATAGTTTCTGTCTTTTAAGTAATGTATAAAGAGATTAGATAACGTATAAAATTTATATTGAAATCATATCAATCAATAAAAAAATTAATATTATTTAAACGCAGATGGATTACTGTATACTTATATATACATATGCTGAATAATAAAATTTTTATTGTATGAAACGACGAAATGTGCAAGATAACCTGTACGTAAATCATGTCTGCCGATAGAACATTGCGCTCGTCTTGAGACATAATATGTTAAGTCTCGTTAACGAAGTAATTTCACTGGGTAAATCACCCTTCAAACTGGAACACAGTAATATTTGCACACTGCTGTTTCTATATAGTATGTATAGTTAAATGTATTACGTGAGTATTCCCGGCTTGAATCTAATTGTTTCCGTAATTAAATCATCTTATCGTGTGCCCGTCACGCTGAATCAACTGTGACTAAACCACAATCGCGCGAAACACTCTTTACCTTTCATTCGTTTTAAATAATATATATTTGTGTATCTAGAACAGTAACATTAGCTCAATATAATTGTAAGTAAAAATAAGTACGTGGATGGTGATGCGCTACAATATTCTGAACATATCTTGTTAAACAGTGATGCTGCTACGGCGGTGGATTTGCATTTTAACAGTAACTAAACAGGGGTTTAAAAAAAACCATATGTGGCATCGGAATCGAACCAGAGACCTCCGTATTACACAATTGGTGTCTGAAAATAACTCTGAAACGCGAATGATAAAGCATTTTACAAAAATATAATTGCACTACTGATTTAGTCGACTTTCGAGCACGAGTTGGAGACTTCCGTGAAGAATTTCCGTTTCAAATTTGTTATGAAGCAGATGCCGGTGCCTACCGTGGATTTGAGTAAGGAGGTGATGCTGAGTAAAGCTCCGAGGATGCCGATTGGGCTCGGTGCTGATAAGGAAGCGGAGCTCCTGTACACAACCCGGTTGGTGGTCTGCAGGCTGCGGTAGTTGTCCACGCCGCCGACATTCACTTGACGGAAAGCTTTATACTGTTGGGAAAAAAGTAAATAGTTCATATATAAGTATATGCGAATTGTTATTAACTTTTCCCAGTCATTAGATTTAAGTCTAGTAACTTTTTATAACACGCCGAGGAGCCAAGTTCTCTAAAAGAGAATTTTTCTTACCTGTGAGTCTGATACGGGTATCGGATGGTCCTGGACGATCCATGTGACCACCTCCTGGCAGTCGGGAGTGGTCAGAGAGCCGTGGTAGGTGTAGTAGGACTGTTGTTGTGGGCTCAGGAGGCGACTAGTGGAAAGTTACTTTATTAGTAGTGTAAAAGGTTTTTTCAAAAATTTAAACACTTGCAAGTAAACTGATATCTACAAATTTAATGAGTTTTATATTTTTGCGTGGATAGTCATCTCGTTGAAATCAGTCCAATCGTTTTGAAGTTCATACAGAATAGACAGACAAAAGATGAATTCATCCGCTGTGAACAGTTAACAGGTTTATGAATTTAATTTTTCTTTACGATTGTTGTTAATTTCTTCTTTTCTATGTATGTATATCTAAGACCATCAAATAAAAAGGTTCAAGTAAAACCTTAAGAATATTTTATTAGTTAATATGGGAAGATTAAGGGTTCAACCTATTTATCTACTTAATACAACTGTGTTTTTGTTTAAAGTGCGTTGTATCTGGTGAAATTAAATATTTTTATACGATTATTGTTTACTGTTACTGTTTACTCAGCCGTCTATATTGTTTTTATTGAAATGTTTGTTAACATTGTTTGGCACGAACAGCGGGAATTTAATATTATACAAGTGAAGCATATCAGATATAATAATAAAGCTATTTCGCTTTATTAAACTAGTTTTTGATATTTGATTATAGAGAAATTTTGAGAGGGGTTTAATTCTTAGCAGTCTAAAAATATCACTTCACCGATTAAAGGTCGAAGCTACTTACGATAAATCCAATGTGATTGGTAGTCCCGACCCCGTCGTCGGTTTGTCCAATGACGGCAACTGTGAGGCAACCTGGTCGAAATTGTAACCGCTATCCTCGTCGGCGTAGACCTGTGAATGTATTCCTCGTCAGCTACTTCAATTATGAGGTATGACGGACGTCAGAATTGTAAACGAATTGTCAAATACTTGACTACGTATATGGTACGAGTAGAGAGATCTACTAACAAGAAACTCTTGGCTAACAAACTTTAAATTTATCGTGAGATAACAACAGGGAAAGAAGCAATGAATTATGTGGTAGGAAAGAACATTTAGATACTCACTTGGCCGAAAACTGCCACAACTGCCAAGCCGTCGGGTCGTTTGAGGGCTTCAGCGACTGACATACCCGTTTTTACGTGCAACAAGTGAATTTCCATGGGGTACCTAGGTACAAAGAAAAACACAGAAGGTTAAAGAGAAATCTATCTGTATTGTTAAACATATTGTAGACACACATTCCATTTGCTTTATGTGGTGGTTTACTTTGATACAACAGTTTTATTATCTTAAACTCGAACGAAATATGTTAAAAGAAGTGATCGATGTTTTTCATTGATTTAGTATATTAAAAAGTCTTAGGTTATAGGCTATAGCCATTGTTGATGGACTGGAACATAGGTTTGTTGTTTTCTGAATATCCTCCAATAAAACAATATTCTCGAAGATATATTAAATCGTGTTGAGTGATTTTTTTATTAGTTTAACATATTAATTGTCTTTTACAAAGAAGTTCCGTCTCGTCACTTTAGTTGCTACATCAACTAAAAATTATACTAACTTCATGCCATCTATCGCGTGCTCTGAGAACCAGTGCAGGTGGAACTGTACGAAGGTGTAGTTGCCACGGAGCGGGCCTCCGGACAACACCGGCGCACTGTCGTCCTCTTCCACCATCCACTTCACTAAAATTAACAATATTATGTAGCACAGCATGAAGTTTCTACTCCAACAAACGTTTTACATTCATAAGCTTTTAAGAGTATTAAGAGAGGACTGAGTTATGTGAATGTAATCCTATAGTTCAGAATTATGAAGTACAAGTTAGAGGCTCTAACTGATTTTCATCATCAACTGCCCGCAGCAGTCTGCAGCTGAACATAGGCCTCTCCTAAGGAACGCTGCTTAGTCCGATTAGTTCTAACTGTACTCGGGCATAACTCTTAATCTTCCTTTTTAGTAAAATAATGTCAATGCAGTGTATACGAAGAAAATGAAGCAGCAGTAAGAATAGAAATCGGCTCCAGCTCTCGATAGTTATAGTAAATTAGGTTATTATATATTCTGTGGACTTTCAAATCTAATCATTATTATTTCAATTAGTAAACAAAAATCGCTTATTGATAGAAACAAATTATCACTAACAAGTCCGTCCAGTGTTGGTGGCGCGTAGGTTGACGTCTCCGTACCCTCGGAAGACGAGAGGTCCTCTGATGTGTGCTTCGTATGTGTCTAAGACGGTGCTTCTGGTCATTATGTTGATGGGCGACTGTTGAGTGCCGCTCCTGCACTGTTTCGGCCACTGCGTCTCATCTGAACAAAAATTGAGGTAAATAAAAACCTTAACATGAATTAGAAGAGAAGTATTCGTGTATATCTGTACCTCTTATAACTTAAATCAATTATAATAAACAGCTCTCTTAAAGTTCCTATTGCTATGGCGTTCTGTCACAACAGGAGTTGGGGGAATTTATATACCACGCTAGCCGAGGGTTGGTTGATGTCATCTGTTAATGTTAGTCTTTTTTTTTTTTAATACTACTATGCAACGAGACGAGCAAGACATTCACCTGATGGTAAGTGATACGCTTGCCCATGACAACGCGGTGCTAGTTAAGATGGTACACACTGCACCACATTGTGCTCGTCGCCTAGAGACATAAGGTGTTAAGTCTCGTTACCCCAGTAATTACACTAGCTACTGCGCCCTTCAAACCGGAACACAGTAATGTCTGCACACTACTATTTGTCGGTTGCAATAGGAGCTGCGGTGGTACCCACCCAGACGGTCTCCGGCAACAGAGACCTACCACCTGGTAGTCTGATTTGTTACGATGTCTTCCTTCACCTGAAGACTTAGTCGGATATAACTCGAGCGTCAAGTCATAACGCGCGTTGCGCATCGTGTTCTTAGAAAGGAACCCATCACCGCATCCTTTACATATTATAATCACCAAACACTTGTTATACTTTCAATTGATCCACATTGCGAACCAATCAATGTGTATCAAAATCGGTTAAACTGTTTAGAAACTACAATACTAAATAGTCTCATAGATATCGAGCGAAAAGCTAACGAACACGTCTTTAAGAATAGTTAAGATATTACAGAAACAACGTTAAGTTTTCATAATGTATTCAACGATGTGGTCAGTTGAGCAGGTTTGCATCCCGCCTCTCATAAGTATAATGCTTAACTGGTTAAGTATTTGTCAAGTTGCAATTAAAATTGTCGAATTGGATTTTAATACTTACAGTTGTACGACCAATCGGAACCGGAATCACTCTTCACGGACCCTGAAACAATTAAAAATATTATTTAGACATATTTATATTTCTTAACTGAACTCAACTATACTCCCGGACACATCTATCGGCCCACCTAGTGTTTAAAAGTTTTAACGGTGCCTAGCTAAAAATAAATGTTAGGTGGAGCAATAAGTTTAAATGCAGTTTTAAAGCTGATTTTTTGGTCAACCTTTATGTATGATTTTTTTTTATTCTGAATTCAGGATTATAAAAAAAAAAAACGAAAATTCGAGTCTGTTCATTGTTTTCAACGACCTAGGAATGGAGAAAACTTTTTTTATTTCGCACCAGTCAAATTTTTTTTTGATGTTTCCGATTATTGGTTCCATAAAAAGGCAAATCTAAACTTAGAGCCAGTTTTGGCCAAAAATATGGATACTCTGCCTGAAATTGACGCCCAAGCTGTAAAACTTCTGACGGCCAAATCAAATCGAAATTACGAAAAAAATAAAAAATTAACTTACATAGGGGTTGACCAATAAATCTGCTTCAAAACTGCATTAAAACTTATTGCTCCACCTAACATTTATTTGTAACTAGACACCGTCGAAATTTTAAATACTGGGTGGTGGGCCGATAGATGAGTCCGGAAGTATATTTACAGCATGGAAGTCCCGGATTCGAATCCGAGGTCGCGGAGTTTGGATTCTAGCAGGGTTTTAATAACTTCAAGGTAAATTAGTGGAGTAGGAGGATAAGTTTTAGCTGAGTTGCGGTTATATGCGAAAGTGTACTAGTCATGAAGTGGAAATGTTAACAGCTACCATTGTATGGTAAACATAAAAGCCTATGTTCACTAGTGAGCAGTGCACCTGAAAGGCACGTTGAATCTGAGAGTAAAACGTGAACGTAGAGCTGGAATTTTACTAACGTTGACGTTTGCCTTTCATTCAAATAAAACGTTATCAGATAGCTTCGTTGCGTGTAAATATTTGACTGTGAAAAATTATGAAACAGCAAAATGCTTGCATAGTTTCATGTTGTATTTTCGATATCTGATTAAATAAACCAACAAACACCTACGCTGTTAGTGACTGGGCGTGTCCCATCATAAACAGTTTGTAGTGTATACGCTTTATGAAAATAATAATATCTTACAACAAGTATAACAAGTAACATACGTATTATGTACTACAATCAGGCGCTGGTAAGAAAGTCTACACTGCATAACACTGCATTCATCTATTTTAATCAGCACAGTAGTGTTAATAGTAATCACTAGTTATAGCATTATTCAACTAGAAGGTGACACAGATTACCATAATGTAGGTAAGCGTTCGTGTATTGTTAAATAATTGTAATATATTTCCTGATATACCAAGCATAAAGTCTTCCTCATATCAGGTAATCAGTTCTGAGCTGCAGTAATAATCCATTCATAATATTTCATTGCTATAATGAATGAAGGAACCATTCTCCGGTAACTGTTGGTATATGGACTTATTACTTCACTAATTATTTTAAATGCTTTCACAGTTAATTTAAAATTCATATTCAGCTCCAATGTAGAAGATGTAATTAGCGAAGGATTGGAACAGTCTGTCAGGGTTTCCATCAATTGGAATCTTTAAAAGAAAGAATAGGCTGCTTCTAGACTTGTGTATTTTACCATCAACGACAATAACACTGCTTACCATCATTCTCTATATTCATAAAAAGTTATCGGTACATAAAATGGTATCTGACGTATGCAGGATATAAAATATTTCTTAAAGGAAATGGCGTAATTATTTATAAACAAAGGAGATATCCTGTCAAGAATGAAACAGTTCTTCTTTTAGTCCTAGATAGTAGGTTCAAACATGAAACTACAAACGTATCTATTTATTGGATCTTTACACTTGACCCTTTATATCTATCTTATCAATATACACTAGATCATCTGTTCTCTGAATTTATATCAAACAAATAACCCATGTACATAAAGAGAGGTGTTAAAGTTTAACTGTTTTAACATTAGAACTGTCTAGATTGTTTATGTTATAGTTTATTTTAATTATTTCAGGAACAACAAATGTTTGTGGAATCGTTCAATTCACTTCTAATTTCATAAATGAAAGATTTATACTTTTAAAATTTATAGTAAACATGGAGTTGTGAAAATTTGGTTTTGTATTATTTCCAGACTCTTCATACTCATTGTTGGAAAAGGTTTTCCCAATTTTGGGAGCAATTGCTGTAATCGCCGCGTAAGTGAAGTATATTGCTAAAGGATACCCGAAAATATGACACACTTCTGTAGTTGTTCCCTCTTAAACGGAATGTTTAGGATACACTGGTAGTGGTGATCATCACCACAATCAATCAAAAAAGATATTGATATCTTGTTCGGATAATTCGTTTAGCGTTAATTTATAATCACTTCTATTTGCGACATGATTTAAAATAATACATCAAACAATTTTAGTGTTTTATCGAAAAGTTCGAATGATCAAAAATTGTAATAATATACAAAAATGTTGCGATTTCGGTCAATTATAATAATTACGAGCACGGTTCAGTTGGATGTTTAGGCGTCACTTAAAATATTTATTCTGTTCGAATCGTTACAATAATTTGCGGATAACCTTCGTAATGGTGTTATTTAGGAGACAACTAACAACAGTTTACGCAAATAATTTTGTTCTAATTTGATAATGAGGCAATTTTCTTTTTAACGTGCGCCAGCTATTGCTCTGATCGTTTCCTCTTTACTTACTGACTTACTGATACGCGATAAGTAAAACCGGTATCTAACTCCTCAAGTCTGGTGAGATCTCTTTTAATCTCGGTACGAAGAGCTGAATTTGGGAGTGCTTATACCGTCATTGAATTAACCATTATTAGGTGATAACCATGACACTTGAAAATGAAGAAGAAACTATGACCACTCTGCCAAGAATGAAGCGATTATAAAGAATAAAATCGAAATATAAAAGTGAGACATTTAAAAGAAGGTATACACTACTGTTTGTAAAAAATAGGTGCTAACCTAGACGATGTATAACAACAAAACCTACCCGATGATTACATATTAACTACAATATATAAAAGTAATGCATTTATTATTGTTCAATTTAATATATGTAATACATATTTTGATTTTATTGTTCTCTTCATATAATTTGAGTATGCCGAATCTTACTATCACGGAGGGATGAGGAAAAGAGTATATTTTTGTTAAAGAATTTTTTTTGTTATGTGTTAAATTATCTACTTTTAAAAATATATTTCCATTTAACAAAGATTTAAGGTTACTTGTCATTAAATTATTAATTATTCACGAATTCGAAAACTTAAATATAATAATATTTATGAGAAAAGAAAATTTTTGTTGTTACTCCCTTTCCTAATGAATAAGAAATAATGTACGCAAACTAAAACGTGTGAACTTTTTTAAAATTCTTTTTTGTAACGATTAAAAGCAAATCGACTAACGTTTCGTCCTTTAAGTGAGCATACATTTAAAATGTTTTTCTCTAAGTCGTTTCTAAGATGATGATGTTAATGGTTTTTTTTTCAATGTTATTGATTAATTTCGCCAATTCACCGCTTTTCTTTATTTAATGTCTGCTGTAAGAATTTGTTCTAATAATATAGTGCGTTGCACTTACCTATTGCAGCTAAAACACATAACACGTATAAAAACTTCATGGTGAAAATTGTTAAAAAAAAATAAAATGGATTGTCTTTGCCGCCTAAAAATTTTGGTATTAGTTAGCCAAATGGCGAATCTGTTTTCGGAGTTCGCACACTTCAAATGTCCGATAAGAACTGAAAATAATCGCTGCTATTTTTACTTATATATGAATGTGGCTCTTATTTATTTATTTAGTTATGTTTTGCGAAGTGTGCGACATTTTTTCTTTTATCGCGGCGGCGCGCGGACGGCGGGTACTGTCCGCACTGCTGCGGAGCGGCGGCGTCTAGTGCGCGACGGTAAGAGACGGCGACATACTGCTTCACAGTAACGTCGACTTGCACATCAAATAACACACATATTTATTATTACGTACATCAAAAACCATAATTTATCTTTACTTTGTTTCTAAGCTTTTTACTAATTAATTTATATGTGATACAATTAGTTAGGTTAAGAACGTAATAAAGATTATTATTCTATTCTTTATCGTCCAAGCGTTTGATTTTTGGTCATATGATTTTTTTTGTCACTTTATAATTTCAGGATATTATTTATTTTATTTAAAACTTTGTTTGCACACGTAAATAAATAATGTACAAAAGGCGGACTTAATGCCATAGGGCATTCTCTCCCAGCCAATGTCGGCCGTGGGGAAATGCAGTGGTAGGTGAGGGTGTAAGAGAAGTTTTGTATTAAAAAAAAATGTTAATAAAAAAAGATATATACTAATATATAAATACATACATAAAATATGAATGTTTATGTATAGAACGAAAGCCGTGCAGGATTTTCTTTTATGCTAATGCTAAAATTCTGAGTGTTTTAAAACAACGGTCTCGTGCGATAACTTTTAAACTCCGAATGACTGTAGTGAAAACAAAAACATTGGAGCTTTTGTTAACATCAACTTTATCTTAAGTTAATGTCATAAAGTATAGAAAGCTACAAAGTTATCTTCTATTACTTCCTGATTACAACTCAACACGCGTGATTGCTCACTGTCTGCGTGTTATATGCTAAAATTAGTAACATTATCAAATATTCAGTTATAATTTAGTTTTGATAGTAGCAGATAAGTGGTAATTACCCAAAATGCAGATTATTGGAATTAGAAATAAAACTTTGATAATTGTAAATCGCGACGTCTACGATTAAAGATAGATTGGCATCTATAGATATACCGCAAAAAGTGGTATTGTTATTGACTGGTATAACCCTTACAATCAACGTCTTATATTTTACTTTAAAAGGATACAGGTTATGTCTTAATAAAAGCAATTAAACCTAGGTTTTATATGAAGAAACAATAATTCTAGCGTTTCAATAGGTTATTGATTGAAATTGATAAACTTATCGATATGTAATCATTGGAATTTTCAAGTCCAACTTATGTCTGATATTTGTAAAGTAAAAATGATACAGTGGCATGATAACTACTGCTTAGTATATACATTGTTCTGGAAGCGAAGTAAAGAGGTCTGCCATGGAGGAAGACGTTGGAGAAGGTCCGTTAATGGAGAAACAAAGGCTGTCGACGTCTGCTGCACAAGATCTGACATTTAATAGTAAGTTAATAAATTATCATTACAATACTTTTGTACCTTCCATTATGATATATATGATCTGTAATCTTTATTTATCATTAGATAAAGAATATAATGTATGTGGAAGATTAAATTAGATTATAAATCAATCATTACACTCGTCGAACAATGAAACAGTAACTTTACTTTTGTCTTTAAAATATAAATGACTACCTTCATTATGTTCTTGATTTTATAAACATTGAACACATGAGTGTTATAATTTTTTTTTGTAGTTGTAATATATGTTTTTTTTTTTATTTATTGTTAGACATTTATTACAAACACAAGAAAATTAGCTTGATACTACCTGGAAACCAGTACGGTTTATCTAGGTGGTACAGTCGTCGTGATTATATTTTAATTAAACATACATCCAGGCTGGTTTTCTATCAGATATCTCTTTAATCTCGCTCGGCATGATCCCGAAGATACAACAATGTCCTGGATTTCAAGAGGAAGATTATTTATAATATTAGGTACTATATATTCCGATATTCTAGAACCATAAACATTGTGTTGGTTATCCTTGGCAGCCGTGTGTCAGACGGCGTCGCGCGCAGGTCTGCTCATTTATTAATAAAAATCACACTCGGGAAGCTGGTACAGCATTCGTATTGTTTGCAGTTTGAAGAACGGCGAAAGTTCAAACCACTATGCATCATATCGCGAAGCTGAAAAGGTACAAATTCGTATACAGGAAAATGTGTGTCGAATGCAACTTGAATTGCAGATTTGCAAAGGATGTTGGGTTTACGTCGCTTCCTAATATAAACTCTATAAATAGATAAAGAGCCGAGGATAAGGTGTGGAGGTTCGACGCCTGTTGAATGGACTATACCTATTGGGGCCCGGAGGTATCGTTTATCCTCTTCGCCAAAATCGATCGCTTCCTTTCAAATGTCCTTTCAAGTGGCGGATGTAGTTTGTTAGATCATATAGTAGCAGGATTTGTTGTTAAAGGATATACTACCATTTGAACAGCTTATACACAGGCTAATAAAACAGTGTATTGGATATCTTTCGCTTTTGCCTTTTTTACATATAAATCTCCTTGTAAAGTTTGGTTGGTAGTAGGGTATTCTTCTGTTTATTAAACCTCATATTGTATATCTACTGCAGTAACATTTTTTGGTTTATTCCGAAATTTGGTGTATTTTAAGCGAGCACAACTCCATAACTTAAAAGAAAATCCAGTTCACGTGTTAGTTGATAGCATAATTAAAAACTTAACATCTCTTTGTTCCTAGCAGTTAAAAGTTGAAATATCAGAGGTCTAAGAACAAAGGCGATGATGAACAAGGATGCGTACAATCAAGTTTTCTCTCGAGCTTTTGTATCTCTCTCTTCCGGGTGTACCGACCTTTGACATCTGGTTAATTACATACGTTTTTAGTTAAGTGAAAGTACATCCTTGAATTAAGTCCTTATAAAAGACAGTCAAGTTAAACCTTTTTATGATTTTACTCTTTAAATACGGAATGGATCCCATTTTGCTTCAGTATCATTATCATAATTACAACACCAGGTTTTTTCCAACAACAGGAATAGGATGTTCACTTAATAATAAGTGTTATGGACGTGTTGTGTTGCTATATGATTGACACTGCCATCACTTTCTGCTCGTCTCTGTCAGACCAGGTCTTAGATCTTATCAAATATCACTAGCAACAGCGGCATTCAAATTATAACGCTGTCTAACAAGAAAAACTCGTCGTTTTTTTAAACGTTAATGTAGTAATATTACTGAGAATTAATTTTAAATAATTCTTTCTAATTCTTCTAGGTTTGGATTTACGTTACTAATATAATAACGAATCCAAAACTGTAACAATAAGTTCGCAAAACACATTCAGAGGCTATAAACTATTGGTAATCATGATTGCTTAAAGAAATTCTACATAAATTTTTCAGTATTTCCAATTTTGCTTTCTCTGGAAAGAATATTATCTAATAGATATAACAATTGCTTCTGGAACTGGCACATCTTGATTGACGTCTGTTGTGATTGTGGAATGATGCAGAGCAATCGGTATCGGGCGTGAGGATGACGGTGTAAAATGAGATGAACTGATTATATATACCGTTTTCATAAAAAAGTGATATCCGATATCGGAGAACTAATTACTGATAACAAAGCATTCTTATTAGAAGTAACCTGTTACTACTTTTAGAAGAATCTTAACTCACAAAAACTTTTTTGTTTCCTCTCTCTTTTCCCTGATATTATTGTTCGGGGCTTGTTTATTATATTATTTACATAATTTACTATTAATACTATCTTATTATCTATCATTACTTATAAAACTATTACACATAGATATGAAAAACCGTATTTTTTTCCCCTTATTTCTATTGTTAACAACACATATAACTAATATGTTTCAACAATACACATATAACTTTACTGGTGGTACGTCTCTGACAGAGTTCTACCGCAACTTCTATCTCTACCGCCAAACAGTAATTTGCAGATGTTACTGTGTTCCGGTATAAAGGGGTTTGTAGCTAGTGAATTGCTTTATCATGAAATTATAAAAAATACTTATATAATGTAATGTGAATGTAAAAGAACTCTTATATACTTTAACCGGCTGAACTGATTTCTTAGTTAAGGCTTAAAACTCTCGATAAATCGTTCGAGGTTTACTTTTATTATTGTGATAAGAACGACCATATCTCATTTAGTCGATTCAGACCACTTCAAAAGTGGAGAAGGACATGTTAAGCGGACAGTAGGTCAGTACTGCACACTCCTGATATCATCCGATTATCATATCGACGATGTGAGAATAAAAACAAAAATGATCACGGTTTGGACGTAAACTGGACTTTTTCTTCTAAGTCGTATTGCTCATGACTGAGGGTCGTCATCATGTGAAATGAAACACACGATGACTTCCTTGTCGGTCATAATGGAGTGGTGTTGCCATTGCCTTCTCCATTTCACATACTAGTGCGAGCACGGATGCTCATGACGTAGATATGCAGGTTTCCTCACGATGTTTTCCTTCACCGTCAAATCACGTGATATTAGTTGGTGTTATACTAACTGCACATGAGTTGAAAAATTCAATGGTGCAGGCCGGATTCGAACCCGATACCTCCGGAGTGCAAACCACTAGGCTATCACGGCTTTTGACTATTTCAAAGTAAATACTTCGTGGCTGCCTAAGTTTCTGGGTTATATATTTCTGTATTCCATGTGGAACATGGAAAACGGTTGAATTTTTACAAAACAGCTTCACCATCATTTACCTGGTGGTAGGTCTCTGTTGCCGGAGACCGTCTGGATGAGTACCACCGCAGCTCCTATTTCAACCGCCAAATAGTAGTGTGCAAACATTACTGTGTTCCGGTTTGAAGGGCGCTGTAGCTAGTGTAATTACTGGGGTAACGAGACTTAACACCTTATGTCTCCAGGCGACGAGCGCAATGTGGTGCAGTGTGTACCATCTTAACTAGCACCACGTTGTCATGGGCAAGCGTATCACTTACCATCAGGTGAACGTCTTGCTCGTTTCGTCGCTTAGTAGTATAAAAAAAAAAAATCACAAAAGTTTCTTTGTCGTTTAACACAATGTGAAGTTCAGGACAAGTGTAAATTTATTATATATATAAAATCTTCTTTTACTATTATATATATATATAAAAACTTTTCTTTTACTATTATATATATATAATATATATATATATTATATATATATATATATATATAATATATATATATATATATATATTATATATATATAATATATATATATATATATATATATATATATATTGAAAGGGTCCACTTTATTTTACTTAATAAAACAAATATAATTCGTAACACTCACTTTTAGTTTATTAATTAAGATTTTCACATATCACAATCCCCGGCAAAAAATTAACAACCATAATGACAGATCTCTCTGACCTCCCGCCAAATAACGTCTAATGTCAACAATGGTTGACATTGACGTTTCACATTTCAAAAAGGTGCCTTCTATTTTATATTAATTAAGATTACATACTATTGACAATTTATCGTTGTTATTATTAGGCAAACTATGAGGAATAATATGATACATATATGCAAGTCTTACAATATATATATATATAACAAAAAGGATAGTGAAGAACAGAAATAGGTTTGTAGTCAAAAATAAATTTAGCATTGGGCTACAGATCGCTTGACGTCTGGTAAATATATGTGAAAAGTCTAGACTCATTACAGGTCAAGCAGGTCAGTCCAGGCGTTAAGCCAATTAACGGGATAGTAAAGCGAAAGGCATTCACGGATGCGTCCATTAAGACGTCTAGACGGCTATTTATCTGGCACTAGGTTGTGCGAGGGCATGGTTAGTAGTCCTCATAAGCTTCGCGACGACTTTGGGCAGGACTCCCACTAGATCTGGTTTCTAAATGACCATGCAAAGCTTTGATATGGGAATACTGACCGGAAAGGAGACAGAGGAGTTTCTGTCCAGAAACGCTTTGCCGAAGTCCGCGAATTAATCTTATTCCCTTTCAAAGGCTGAGCTTACGGTCTTGATGTGTAGAAATTTTCACATAATTTCTAAGATTACCATTGATACAAAATAGGGAATAATTTAGTACGCATTCTGACGTCATGGGTTCTCTTTACGTTGAGGTGAGAAGAAACGTTTGCTGCAATTCTTTTTTAAGTTTCTAGTTTACAGCATAAAAGTACCAAAAATATATTCAGTATCTTAGTTACTACATACATTTTTCTTGACTGGTCTTGCCGTCGTATTAACGATGATGCGTTCCGTTTTCATTGTACAAAAAGCAACGTAAGTAAATGTGTCTCCTATATTTTATATCCTATATTTACCAGGTGGTAGGTCTCTGTTGCCGGAGACCGTCTGGATGGGTACCACCGCAGCTCCTATTTCAACCGCCAAATAGTAGTGTGCAAACATTACTGTGTTCCGGTTTGAAGGGCGCTGTAGCTAGTGTGATTACTGGGGTAACGAGACCTTATGTCTCAAGGCGACGAGCGCAATGTGGTGCAGTGTGTACCATCTCAACTAGCGCCGCGTTGTCATGGGCAAGCGTATCACTTACCATCAGGTAAACGTCTTGCAAGTCTCGTCGCATAGTAGTATTAAAAAAAAATATATTCGCAATGTTATGTGTTCGACGAATTAAACTTATTGGTGTAAATTTAGAGTTAATGACATTAATAAAAATCCTGTCACATCCAGCAAACGTTGATATGCGATTGGACATGGCCGCTTTGTAATAATCGATGAATGGACTCCACGGCGGAGTGACGTGAAATCGTATGAAAGAGCGACGGCTGAAAGCAAATTGACACGGGCGTAACGAAGTCACTCTCATATACGTATACGTGTATTCGAGTGACGTTCTACTTTTTGCGGCTTTTCGTATATTCCGGAATATTCTATGCGTGCAGTCTTCACCGTTTTCGACTCTAATAGCCGGCTTCCATAATTTAACAGAAGAACCAGCGATGCTGTTGCTATTTTTACAATACGAAGCTACTAGTTAATCAGAAGGGTATGAAATGATCCTACCATTCTCATAGCTGCTGAAAATATATAAAATGAAAATGTTTGAGTAAATAATTCATTTGTTAGGAATGGCCGGTTCTTTGTATGTTGCAAATGAACTTGTCCGCTTGTTCTAGTTCTAGTATTAGACCTTTACAGCTACGACCTAGATGTCACTCGCGCGCTACATCACAATGGTGGCCGGCCGCACCTCTACCATAGATTAAAAATAATTAAACATATATACAAAATAAAATTATTTTATTTGCCAAAAAAAAAACCAAAAGATGTTTACATAAAGACATAATAACCATAATAGAAAAGTAGAATCACTAAAGAAGAATACAATAATTAAAAATTTATATCATATTTGTTTTTCTTGCCCAAAGATGATATGAAAACTTTTCAAAATTATAGAAAGGAAATTTTACCACCAGGAGACAAAAACAAATAACTTCTTTGCAAGTTTTGAAGAGAAATACTGGGGCTCTTAGAAGTCCATATTCTTTCTCACAACTTTCACAAATAGGTTTAATATAATTAAATACTAATCTCCGGTCTACATTTGTCTTAATCTATGGCCGACTGGTAGCCTAGACTTCTATCAATGCTACCCATTCTATAGGAGATCAATGCGAAGGTCCAAAGCGTTTGATTGCACATGCACATAGTGACAGTCTTGTCTCTTGCAATGAGTTCTGAACGGAACTAACAGCGACTACATTACTATCTGATTTTGAGACAAACATAAAAAATAGATCGCTTAACACTTCGTATTCGTGGCGACTGAATTATGAAGACCTAGACTACATCGACTAAGGTCTGGAATGTCTTCTTTCCGGGCTTTAATTTGGGTTATAGCAACTAGACAGCAGAAGGCTGCCAAATGAAATTTACAGGCCAGGTAGAAAGGGATTTTGTCTAATCCTAAAGAATATGAAAGGTTTTCTTCCTGGAGAAGAATCCCAAAGTGGGCGAGGTGCTTATAAAGAGAGATACGGAACATAAAATACAAGTGAAGCGGTGAACAAGATTCTTATCCCGATGTCAGATATAAGAGGGCCTTTCTTTCATGTTCCCCATGGTCAACTGATATGGTCATGAAACATAATATGTATAAACAATATTTACAATCGATTTGTAATCTATTAATACTTATACAGAGGAAATAGGAAGGGAAGTAAGCGAGACTAACGTGAGCGGAAATCGTATGCAATAGTTTCCGGTTAAATCGTATACGGAATTTAAAATATTTATAAAACTTAAAATACCTGCATTCAAAGTTTGGTCGTCCCAGCTAAGATGTATACACTATATCTAATATATAAATTAATGTATTATATTTTTAATATATCTCTGAAAGTTCTACGTAAAATATTATTTTTTCTATTTATAAACTTTTCTTTAAAATTTTACTTAAGTACTTTAGTTTACTTAGAGAGAATGTTAAGTGCATTATTTATATATAAGTGAGTGCCTTTTCGTGTTATAAATAATAAGGTACGTTGCAAGTGTTGCGTCCCGAACCTTGTTTCTTCTAGCTCTAAGTTAGTAAGACTGAAAAAAGATTAAAGGCACTGAACGTCATCTGGGAATGGAGTTATTGGCGTATTGGGATTTTTTTTAATTATAATTAGGTTCTTATCTAAACACAGGTCTGAAAATGGAGATATAGTGTATAACAGTCGCCTTGAAAAATTTAAAAGTATAGAAGCGTCGTCTTGTGGCGATTTGTTTTCGCTATGGTATTATAAAATATGTTAAGTTTCATAATCGATCATTATCTATCTAATATATAAAATTCTCTTGTCACAATGTTCGTTCCCATACTCCTCCGAAACGGCTTTACCGATTCTTATGAAATTTTTTGTGCATATTCAGTAGGTCTGAGAATCGGTCACTATCTATTTTTCAAACCCCTAAGTGATCAGGGTTGCCACACCAAAAAATTTTTTTTTTATTTTTTGGGAGTTTTTTTTCTATTTTATTTTATTATTGTTTGGCATCAAAAACTACATACAACCCTAAATTTTCACTTTTCTATCACCAACCCCTGCTTTTTAATAGACATTTTAATATTTTTGTCTCATCTCAAACCGCGTGGCTGTAAACTCCAAAAAAAAATATTATCACTTGGTAAGTGATCCCCTCCACGTGTGTACCGGTGTCACCTCTCACCAGTACACAGTACACCAGTAAACCAGTGAACCAGTGAACCAGTGAACCAGTAAACCAGTAAACCTGTAAACCTATAAACCAGTAAACCATTAAACCAGTAAACCTGTAAACCAGTAAACCTGTAAACCTATAAACCAGTAAACCTGTAAACCAGTAAACCTGTAAACCTATAAACCAGTAAACCATTAAACCAGTAACCAGTAACCAGTAAACCAGTGAACCAGTAAACCATTAAACCAGTAAACCATAACCAGTAAACCAGTGAACCAGTAAACCAGTAAACCGTAAACCAGTAAACCAGTACACCAGTACACCAGTAAACCAGTTAAACCAGTAAACCAGTGAACCAGTAAACCATTAAACCAGTAAACCAGTAAACCAGTAAACCAGTAAACCAGTAAACCAGTAAACCTGTAAACCTATAAACCAGTAAACCAGTACACCAGTAAACCAGTAAACCTGTAAACCAGTAAACCATTAAACCAGTAAACCTGTAAACCTATAAACCAGTAAACCAGTTAAACCAGTAAACCATTAAACCAGTAAACCTGTAAACCAGTAAACCTGTAAACCTATAAACCAGTAAACCTGTAAACCAGTAAACCAGTGAACCAGTAAACCAGTTAAACCAGTAAACCTGTAAACCTATAAACCAGTAAACCAGTAAACCAGTTAAACCAGTAAACAGTAAACCAGTAAACCAGTAAACCAGTGAACCAGTGAACCAGTGAACCAGTAAACCAGTAACCAGTAACCAGTAACCAGTAAACCAGTGAACCAGTAAACCATTAAACCAGTAAACCAGTGAACCAGTAAACCAGTAAACCATAAACCAGTAACCAGTAAACCAGTAAACCAGTAACCAGTAAACCATTAAACCAGTAAACAGTAAACCAGTACACCAGTACACCAGTAAACCAGTAAACCATTAAACCAGTAAACCTGTAAACCTATAAACCAGTAAACCAGTGAACCAGTAAACCAGTAACCAGTAACCAGTAACCAGTAACCAGTAAACCAGTGAACCAGTGAACCAGTGAACCAGTAAACCAGTGAACCAGTAAACCATAAACCAGTAAACAGTAAACCAGTAAACCTGTAAACCAGTAAACCAGTTAAACCAGTAAACCTGTAAACCAGTAAACCATTAAACCAGTAAACCAGTTAAACCAGTAAACCATTAAACCAGTAAACCTGTAAACCTATAAACCAGTAAACCTGTAAACCTATAAACCAGTAAACCATAACCAGTAAACCAGTACACCAGTACACCAGTAAACCAGTAAACCGTAAACCAGTAAACCTGTAAACCAGTAAACCAGTACACCAGTAAACCAGTTAAACCAGTAAACCTGTAAACCAGTAAACCAGTTAAACCAGTAAACCTGTAAACCAGTAAACAGTAAACCAGTAAACCAGTAAACCAGTGAACCAGTGAACCAGTGAACCAGTGAACCAGTAAACCAGTGAACCAGTAAACCATTAAACCAGTAAACCAGTGAACCAGTGAACCAGTGAACCAGTGAACCAGTAAACCAGTGAACCAGTGAACCAGTAAACCAGTGAACCAGTGAACCAGTGAACCAGTAAACCAGTAAACCTGTAAACCAGTAAACCTGTAAACCAGTAAACCTGTAAACCAGTAAACCTGTAAACCTATAAACCAGTAAACCATTAAACCAGTAAACCTGTAAACCAGTAAACCTGTAAACCAGTAAACCTGTAAACCTATAAACCAGTAAACCTGTAAACCAGTAAACCAGTGAACCAGTAAACCAGTGAACCAGTGAACCAGTAAACCAGTTAAACCAGTAAACCTGTAAACCAGTAAACCTGTAAACCAGTAAACCAGTTAAACCAGTAAACCTGTAAACCAGTAAACCTGTAAACCAGTAAACCTGTAAACCAGTAAACCTGTAAACCAGTAAACCTGTAAACCAGTAAACCAGTGAACCAGTGAACCAGTAAACCAGTTAAACCAGTAAACCTGTAAACCAGTAAACCTGTAAACCAGTAAACCTGTAAACCAGTAAACCTGTAAACCAGTAAACCGTAAACCAGTAAACCAGTTAAACCAGTAAACCAGTGAACCAGTGAACCAGTGAACCAGTGAACCAGTGAACCAGTAAACCTGTAAACCAGTAAACCAGTAAACCAGTAAACCAGTAAACCGTAAACCAGTAAACCTGTAAACCAGTAAACCAGTAAACCTGTAAACCTATAAACCAGTAAACCTGTAAACCAGTAAACCAGAAACCAGAAACCAGAAACCAGAAACCAGAAACCAGAAACCAGAAACCAGAAACCAGAAACCAGAAACCAGAAACCAGTAAACCAGTCAACCAGTAAACCAGTACACCAGTAAACCAGTAAACCAGTAAACAGTAAAACCAGTAAACCTGTAAACCAGTAAACCTGTAAACCTATAAACCAGTAAACCAGTAAACCATTAAACCAGTAAACCAGTGAACCAGTAAACCATAAACCAGTAAACCAGTACACCAGTACACAGTAAAACCAGTAACCAGTAAACCATAAACCAGTAAACCAGTAAACCAGTAAACCATAAACCTGTAAACCTATAAACCAGTAACCAGTAAACCAGTTAAACCAGTAAACCAGTGAACCAGTAAACCATAAACCAGTAACCAGTAAACCATTAAACCAGTAAACCAGTGAACCAGTAAACCATAACCAGTAAACCGTAAACCAGTAACCAGTAACCAGTAAACCAGTACACCAGTACACCAGTAAACCATTAACCAGTAAACCAGTAAAACCAGTAAACCAGTAACAGTAAAACCAGTAAACCTGTAAACCTATAAACCAGTAAACCGTAAACCAGTAAACAGTAACCAGTAACCATAAACCAGTAAACCAGTACACCAGTAAACCAGAAACCAGTAAACCAGTAAACCATAACCAGTAAACCATTAAACCAGTAAACCATAAACCAGTAAACCAGTACACCAGTAAACCAGTAACCATAAACCAGTAACCAGTAAACAGTAAAACAGTAACCAGTAAACCAGTAAACCAGTAACCAGTACACCAGTACACCAGTACACCAGTACACCAGTAAACCAGTAACCATAAACCAGTAAACCAGTAAAACCAGTAAACCATAACCAGTAAACCAGTTAAACCAGTAAACCATTAACCAGTAAACCTGTAAACCTATAAACCAGTAAACCAGTAAACCAGTACCAGTAAACCAGTAACCAGTGAACCAGTAAACAGTAACCAGTAAACCATTAAACCAGTAAACCTGTAAACCAGTAAACCAGTTACACCAGTAAACCAGTTAAACAGTAAACCGTAAACCAGTAAACCAGTACACAGTACACCAGTAAACCAGTAACCATTAAACCAGTAAAACCAGTAAACCAGTAACCAGTAAACCATTAAACCAGTAAACCAGTAAACAGTAAAACCAGTAACCAGTAAACCATTAACCAGTAAACGCAGTAAAACCAGTAACCAGTAACCAGTAAACCAGTAACAGTAAAACCAGTAAACCGTAAACCAGTAAACCAGTAAACCAGTAACCATAAACCAGTAAACCATAAACCAGTAAACCAGTAACCATAAACCAGTAACCATAAACCAGTAACCGTAAACCAGTTAACCAGTAAACCAGTAAACCAGTAACCAGTAACCAGTAAACCATTAAACCAGTAAACCAGTAACCAGTAAACCAGTAAAACCAGTAAACCAGTACACCAGTACATTAGTACACCAGTAAACCAGTTAAACCAGTAAACCAGGTAAACCAGTAAACTTGTAAACCTATAAACCAGTAAACCAGTAAACCAGTAAACCGTAAACCAGTAAACCAGTAAACCATAACCAGTAAACCAGTTAACCAGTAAACCTGTAAACCTATAAACCAGTAACAGTAAAACCAGTAAACCTGTAAACCAGTAAACAGTGAACCAGTAAACCAGTACACCAGTAACCAGTAACCAGTAACCAGTAAACCAGTGAACCAGTAACCAGTAAACCAGTAACCATAAACCAGTAAACCAGTAAACCAGTAAACCAGTACCAGTAAACCAGTACACAGTACACCAGTACACCAGTAAACCAGTACACCAGTAACCAGTAAACAGTAAAACCATAACCAGTAAACCAGTAACCAGTAAACCGTAAACCAGTAAACCAGTAAACCAGTAAACCAGTAAACAGTAACCAGTAAACCAGTAAACCAGTAAACCTGTAAACCTATAAACCAGTAAACCAGTAAACCAGTAAACAGTACACCAGTAAACCAGTGACCAGTAAACCAGTAAACCAGTAAACTTGTAAACCTATAAACCAGTAAACCAGTAAACCTGTAAACCAGTAAAGCAGTAAAACCAGTAAACCTGTAAACCTATAAACCAGTAAACCAGTAACCTGTAAACCAGTAAACCAGTGAACCAGTAAACAGTGAACCAGTAACCAGTAAACCATAAACCAGTAACCATAAACCAGTAAAACCAGTAAACCCGTAAACCATAACCAGTAAACCAGGTAACCAGTAAACGCAGTAAAACCAGTAAACCAGTAAACCATAAACCAGTAACCGTAAACCAGTAAAACCAGTAAACCAGTACACCAGTAAACCATAAACCAGTAACCAGTAAACCAGTAAATCAGTAACCAGTAAACCAGGAAACCAGTAAAACCAGTAAACCAGTAACCATAAACCATAAACCAGTAACCAGTAACCAGTAAACAGTACACCAGTACATTAGTACACCAGTAAACCGTAAACCAGTAAACCAGTAAACCAGTAAACCATAACCAGTAAACCAGAAACCAGTAAACCAGTAAACCAGTAAACAGTAAAACCAGTGAACCAGTAAACCATTAAACCAGTAAACCATAAACCAGTAACCAGTAACCAGTAACCATAAACCAGTAAACGTAAACCAGTAACACCAGTAAACCAGTAACAGTAAAACCAGTAACCAGTAAACCATAAACCGTAAACCAGTAAACCAGTAACCAGTAAACCAGTAAACCAGTAACCAGTACACCAGTAACCAGTAAACCAGTAAACCATAAACCAGTAAACCAGTAAACCAGTAAACCAGTAAACCAGTAACACCAGTAAACCAGTATAAACCAGTAAACCAGTAAACCATAAACCAGTAAACCATTAACCAGTAAACAGTAAAACCAGTAAACCGTAAACCAGTAAACAGTAAAACCAGTAAACCTGTAAACCTATAAACCAGTAAACCAGTAAACCAGTAAACAGTAAAACCATTAAACCAGTAACCAGTAAAACCAGTAACCAGTTAAACCAGTAAACTTGTAAACCTATAAACCAGTAACCAGTTAAACCAGTAACCAGTAACCAGTAAACCAGTAAACCAGTAAACCAGTAACCGTAAACCAGTACACCAGTAAACCAGTAAACCGTAAACCAGTAAACCATTAAACCAGTAAACCATTAAACCAGTAAACCAGTAAACCAGTAACCAGTAAACAGTAAAACCAGTAAACCAGTTAAACAGTAAACCGTAAACCAGTAACCAGTAAACCAGTAAACCAGTAACCATAAACCAGTAAACCAGTAACCAGTAAACCAGTAAACAGTAAACCGTAAACCAGTAAACCAGTAACCAGTAAACCAGTAAACCAGTAAACAGTAAACCAGTAAACCAGTAAACCAGTAAACCAGTAAACCATAAACCAGTAAACCAGTAAACCAGTAAACCATTAAACCAGTAACCAGTAAACCTGTAAACCAGTAAACAGTAACCAGTACACCAGTAAACAGTAAACAGTAAACCAGTAAACCAGTGAACCAGTGAACCAGTAAACCAAGTAACCAGTAAACCGTAAACCATAACCAGTAAACAGTAACCAGTAAACCAGTAACCAGTAAACCGTAAACCAGTAAACCATTAAACCAGTAACCAGTAAACCAGTACACCAGTAAACCAGTAACCAGAAACCAGTAAACCTGTAAACCAGTAAACCAGTGAACAGTGAACCAGTAACCAGTAAACCAGTAACCAGTAAACCAGGTAAACCAGTAAACCCGTGAACCAGTGAACAGTGAACCAGTAAACCAGTAAACCAGTACACCAGTAACCAGTAACCAGTAAACCAGGTAAACCAGTAAACCATTAAACCAGTAAACCAGTAAACCAGTAACCAGTAACCAGTAAACCAGTAAAACCAGTAAACCAGTAACCAGTAAACCAGTAAACAGTAAACCAGTAACAGTAAACCAGTAACCAGTAAACCGTAAACCAGTAAACAGTAAAACCATAACCAGTAAACCTGTAAACCTATAAACCAGTAACCAGTAAACCATTAAACCAGTAACCAGTGAACCAGTAACCAGTAAACCAGTAAACCATAACCAGTAAACCTGTAAACCAGTAAACCATTAAACCAGTAAACCAGTAAACCAGTAACCAGTAAACCAGTAAACCTGTAAACCTATAAACCAGTAAACCATAAACCAGTAAACCAGTAACCAGTAAACCAGTGAACCAGTAAACCATAAACCAGTAAACCATAAACCAGTAAACCATTAAACCAGTAAACCCGTGAACCAGTGAACCAGTTAAACCAGTAAACCGTAAACCAGTAAACCAGTAAACCAGTAACAGTAAACCAGTACACCAGTAACCAGTAAACCAGTAAACCAGGTAAACCAGTAAAACCAGTAAACAGTAACCAGTAAACCAGTAAACCAGTAAACCAGTAAACCAAGTAAACCAGTAACACCAGTAAACCAGAACCAGTAAACCATTAAACCAGTAAACCAGTAACCAGTAAAACCAGTAAACCAGTACACCAGTAACCAGTAAAACCAGTAAACCATAAACCAGTAAACCAGTAAACCATAAACCAGTAAACCAGTAACCAGTAAACCGTAAACCAGTAAACCAGTACACCAGTAAACCATAACCAGTAAACCATAAACCAGTAAAACCAGTAAACCATAAACCAGTAAACCATAAACCAGTAAACCAGTAAACCAGTAACCAGAAACCAGAAACCAGTAACCAGTAACCAGAAACAAACAAACAAAAGTTCATATTAAATAACAAGCTTTCACTGCTGTCTAAGCAATGTAGGTGCGTTCGTAACGCTAAAGAGTCAATTTGCACTTTATTACAGCTGCACAAAGTTCAAATTCAATTATTCTATCAAAAAACGGTGTGCGTATGCGCGTCGGAAGATCGCCGCGAGCCGAAATTAAAACGAATGAAATAATAACATAAATAGTCACAAAATGTAATAGCTAAAGATCATTCTTAGTGATTTTCAATTGGTCGGCTTCGCGGTATTATTTCTTTTGTTTTAGTTTCGGCACGCGACATAAAATGCATTCGTTTTCACGACATTACATCAGTCGAGCACAATCCGCGTTACCATCTGGCGGACTTGATAGACTACATTCTGTCAAAAAGATTTGGAATGTGACAGTTATTTGTTCCTAATAAAATAATAATAGTAAATATAATTTATGTACTATAATTATAACTTTGGCCACTCTTCTGGAACCCACTAATATTTAAATATTAGTTATTAGATGAACATATATAGAGCTGAACCCCACACACCGCCCTATCACCAGAGTGACGGTTCAGTCCAGATTTTTTTGCGCTGGCTATAAAATAGGTAAGAACAAAAAACTGCCACATTCCAATTTTTTTGACAGAACGAAGTCTGTCGGGTCAGCTAGTGTTATTATAAGTAGTTCGAACGACGAGCGATTTCAAACAATCTACATCTTCCATCATTTTACGTACATAGTATTTTATTTTGAATAAAAGCAGCCTAAATTAAACACTGAAACATTAGCTGCATGCTAGTGAATATTCTTTAAAAACCAATCCAGCTGTTTCGGAGATTACTCGCAACGAACACACACAAAAAAAACATCGATTATTAAGTAATTATCGCCATGTAACAGCACATGATGTGTATTATTTAATGCAAAATTATTAATTTGATAGATATCGTTATTTAGACTCTTAGTTATTTTCAATATCGCATAAGCATGATTGATTTATGCATTGTGCAGATACATTATCATTTTCCTGAATCCTTTTGTTTAAGCCGTTTGATATTGCTTTTAATCATGATCAAATATGAAACATTAAAATGTATACTAATTGTTAAATGTAGACTTACTAGAAGATACATATTATTGGAAGGTGTGCTTCTCTATGATAAGCATAAAAAATCTCTGTTATAAGCATAAGAAATAAAAAATACACAATCAATTGATATCTATTAAAGAACTACTGAAACAATACCATACAAATAACTCCAAAAATTACAATAATAATTAACTTAAACAATTACCAAAACTATTAGTAATATTGTAAACTGTTTTCGCTAACACATGACATATAACTTTGCAAATTAATACTTTAACCTCACGATTTCTTAATTAATTTATGTCTCATCTAGTAACGCCAAAGTGTATTATTTTGATTATTAATTAGAAACTTAAAATGTATGTTTATGTTTCGTTTTGTTTGTAAGTACCGTCTGCGTGTACGCATTGCAAATGAACATTGTTTATATTCTCATGTATGTGATTTATCGAAATTATTATTGAAAATAAATATCTTAAGCCTTAAATGAAAAAAAAAGACGAAAGTTATTGCTGGTGAAATAAAGATGTTTTTTTTGTCTACTAATAATGGAAACTTTGATGTTGGTCTGATCAAAAATGCGTCAGCAGACTTAACATAGTTTCCTGATGCTTTTGGGGAACTGGTGATATTAGTATTTACTACTTTTTTCTAGTTTTAGATAGTATTTTTTTGGTTTGGTATACGGAAATTGATAGAATTAAACGACTGTGAAAACTTTATAGCAAAAGTATATGTCGAAAACTTTTTTACGAGGAATTCTGAAGGTGTTTTAAAGTTAAGTTTTGTCGAAAATATTTTGTATTGATATATTTCTATAATTCTCATTCAGTAGCTGATTAGGGTGGCATTTACTGAAAAGTAATTGTTGACTATATGTCAGTAACATGTATTATTTTTTGCTTTGTAGTTTAAGATTATGACATCTATCGAAGTAAAATAAATATGACTAAGGTTTAAATAGTACATTAAATAAAAACAAATTAGTAAGTACAATTTTTTTTCATTGTTAATATTAAACTGTAATCATGTAAAATTATATGACGTAGAGGCAAAGTGCCATCTAGTGGCATTTTAAATAAACAAAGCTTTCTGTTAAACGCAATAATTAAAATATTTTTACATTATGTGTTCGTACGATATCTTTATAATTACGGGTAATTTTTTATTATGACTTGTGTTTGTCGTGTGCATGCAACCAAGTGTAGAAATTCGTTTTCATGTTTTTCCTTTATTCTATAAAATAAGAACAATCGGTTGTATCTTTCGGTCAGGAGGTTTCCAAAATACCTTACCACCAACCAAAGTTCGAAGGGGGCACTTATTGTGACTGTTCTAATGAATATAACCAATAGGTATGCTATAAGATTTAGAGAGTATCATCATATTTAATTTGCGTCTAAACAGATAGAGATCTAGTTTTTATTAAGACGTGTTCCGATTTAGAACTTTCTCAGCTGTAATTTATAAAACTGTCTCAGTGATGCAGCGTCTAATTGCTTAGTAACGGAGAGATCACTGGTTTGATTCCGTAGCCACATGTAGAGCTTGGGTACTACATTGCCGGTACCCAAACTACAGTCTAGTAAACTCGAAAGTCTAGTAAATAGTTAGACATATCGGTACATTAAAATTTCAAATTGAATTTTTAATTTCAATTTAGAAATGATGCTTTAAATTGAGGCATGTTTTTGTAATTCGTATGGGGGTATAAACAGGATGGCGCCGGCGGTAGTTACAGTCACGCTCCGTCTATCGGAGTGTACACACCTCTTAAGTTAATCGATAGTCTGTTGGACAAATATGAGAATATTCTACAAAACTACAATTTATTGGAAAGTAAGCAATCCCCAGGACGATGTTAGAGGTCCTTCATTACTGCTGACATCATGTTTTTAAGAACACTAAGATCCCGTGGTAGGTCTCTGTTGCCGGAGACCGTTTGGGTACCACCGCAGCTCCTATTTCAACCGCCAATTAGTAGTGTGCAAACATTACTGTGTTCCGGTTTGAAGCGCGCTGTAGCTAGTGTAATTACTGGGGTAACGAGACTTAACACCTTATGTCTCAAGGCGACCAGCGCAATGTGGAGCAGTGTGTACCATCTTAACTAGCACCACGTTGTCATGGGCAAGCGTATCACTTACCATCAGGTGAACGTCTTGCTCGTCTCGTCGCTTAGTAGTATAAATAATAATAAAAAAAAAAGAAAAGTGCTCCGGCAAATATAAAATTTTTGTCTGACAGTATTCGTGTCAGTGTCTATCTCGTTACATTCCATCAAGTCATTGGCAAGTCAAATTAACTTGAATATATTAATTTGTACTACCAAAATTGCTAATTGCTAATCTATTCAGCGCGAGGAACTTTTTAATTTTCAGACTATAATTATAGTAATTATCTACTATTTTCAATACATTACAAACGAGTTAGTTTTTGGGCCTAATTGATTAAAGTTTGCAAAACGATGCGCAGGCATACAAACGTATATTGAACTTGTTTACGATATCGTTTATTTTTGTGTATTTTTTACATAATAGTGTTTGTGTTAGATCCGCAGCGGATAAGTGTTTTGCATTGTAACACGGGTCTATAGTCCGAGTCCGGGTTTTTTCAAATTCGGAAGAAGTATGGCGAAATTAATTTTCATACACACGTTTAATCAACACGGAATAATTGCGAAAGAAGTATTAAGGTAAAGTAGTATTAGTGATAAGTGTAGAATTTAGGTTTTTTAAGAGTGATTAATTTTTTTTGGCGCAAGTAAATTATGTTTAATTTATTAACGTATGTCAACAAAACAATTTAGTTAATATTCAGCTCATTGAACGCGTATCTCTTTCTTGTCAGGGGTAAAGAGATAATTCATATTTAAGGTTCAAAAATTTAGCTTGCTTTTTAATATAATACGAGTATATGGATGAAGATACATGGAGTAATCAAAATGTATATTTATTTAGTTTTTTGTTAATCATATTATTAAGTTATTAAATTTCTGAAGTCGTGGTTATTAATTGGACAGTTGTTTTACATTAATAAATTTTTAAAACGTGGTCTGTTAAATTAATATTTGGAAAAATTTCATCAACATCACTTACATGGTATTATGTAAACAGTAGCGGCGCTAGAAGACTTCCTTGCGGAATGCCTAATGCGCTTTATTTATAAGTCTGTCCGAATATGTGTGGTATTGAAATATTTACTGCCTTGGTTTTGTTGTTTAAACAATTGCTGATTACGTAGTTTATCTAATGGCATTTAGTTTTTAATTTAGCGGCTCATTTGAAGGGTGACGAATACAGGGCGAGGTTTGCGTTAAGTCGTTGTGTTTATATTTTTCATAAAACTACAAAACGAATAAAACGAAATTGGTTTGTTTTTGCTTTGCCTTTGTTGCCTAAGGACGATTAGGTACCACCGCAGCGCCTGTATTTGCCGCCAAACAGTAATGTGCCAACCTTACTGTCTTTCGGTTTCAAGGGTAAGGTAGCTGATGAAATTGCTGGGGTGACGTAATATCTTATTTTTCAAAGTGTAGCGCAATAAGGTGCAGTGTATTTAATCTTCCATCTCTACATTGTTATTTGCAAACATTCGGGTGAACGTCCTAGGCGTTTCGTCGCTTCGTTAAATAGTAAAAAAGGCCCCCAGAAATCAGCTAACTGAATTTTAATGTTTTTAAAAAAAATGCTGATAAGAATTTCGTATATGTTATACGAAATTCTTATCAGCATTTTTGGAAATTCGGTTCATAATAACATCAATTTAATGTTTTTCTTTACTTATGTTAAAAACTCAATATAATATGTTTGTTTTCACTATTATACTTTTAAACAACAAACGTTTATCTCAAACCCATTGCAATTTATCCGAAGAAGTAAATGAAAAGTTATTAAATTCACCCGCCCCCACTAAGGACCGGTTAGTATTACATAGGCTGACAAGAACCTTAGCCTATCACAATTATAGGTAGTTAGTAGTTAACCGCTTCATTTTTATAGGAATGCGATTATTTTATAATGGTTGGTTTAGACAATGTTCTAGCAATCATTTCCCAATGCCATTCGTATTTAATGGACAGTGTCTTAATGATTATATCTATTAAGTTAACTATTGTGATCATGAGTGAAAGCGGCTAGAGTTCCTTCGTTTTGATGTAAGGTTTTATTCCGCGACAATTCCGTGAGAAATTCTCTTTAATTTTGTTCTCTCGTCCTTCCTTACTCGATTTGGATACCTCTTGGAGTAATGTTATCCATTTATTATACATATATTTATTAACGTACATCATTATTATTAAGTTATTAAATTTATGAATTTGAGGTTATTAATTGGACAGTTGTTTTACATTAATAAATTTTTAAAACGTGGTCTGTTAAATTAATATTTGGAAAAATTTCATCAACATCACTTACATGCGTATTACGTAAACAGTAGCGGCGCTAGATGACGTCCTTGAGGCATGCCAATGCGGCTTTATAAGTCTGTCCGAATATGTGTGGTATTGAAATATTTACTGCCTTGGTTTTGTTGTTTAAACAATTGCTGATTACGTAGTTTATCTAATGGCATTTAGTTTTAATTTAGCAGTCATTTGACTGTGACATACACGGTCGAATGGTTTGCGTAAGTCGTTGTGTTTATATTTTTCATAAAACTACAAAACGAAATAAAACGAAATTGGTTTGTTTTTGCTTATAGTCCTTTGTTGCCGAAGACCGATTAGGTACCACCGCAGCGCCTGTATTTGCCGCCAAACAGTAATGTGCCAACCTTACTGTCTTTCGGTTTCAAGGGTAAGGTAGCTGATGAAATTGCCGGGGTGACGTAATATCTTATTTTTCAAAGTGTAGCGCAATAAGGTGCAGTGTATTTAATCTTCCATCGCTACATTGTTATTTGCAAACATTCGGGTGAACGTTCTAGGCGTTTCGTCGCTTCGTTAAATAATAAAAAAGGCCCCCAGAAATCAGCTAACTGAATTTTAATGTTTTTTTACATATACGAAACTCTTATCGGCATTTTTGGAAATTCGTTTCATAATAACATTAACTTAATGTTTTTCCTTACTTATGTTAAAAACTCAATAATTATGTTTTGACATAGTACATACAACAAGTTTTTCATAATTTATACTTTTAAACAACAAACGTTATCTCAAACACATTGCAATTTATCCGAAGAAGTAAATGAAAAGTTATTTTAAATTCACCCGCCCTAAGACCTGTAGTTATACCTAGGCTGCAGAGACCTTAGCCTATCACAATTATTGGTAGTTAGTAGTTAAACCGCTTCATGTTTTATAGGAATGCGATTATTTTATAATTGTTTTGTTTAGACAATGTTCTAGCAATCATTTCCCAATTGCCATTCGTATTTTAATGACAGTGTCTTAATGATTATATCTATTAAGTTAACTATTGTGATCATGAGCGAAAGCGGCTAGAGTTCCTTCGTTTTGATGTAAGGTTTTATTCCGAGATAATTCCGTGAGAAATTCTCTTTAATTTTGTTCTCTCTTCCTTCCTTACTCTGGTTTCGACCTCTTGGAGTAATAGTTATCTATTCATTACACATATATTTATTAACGTAACATAATAGTTATAGCATATCTATATTTAGTTATAAGTTTAAATCAAAAGCTTTAATTCCACCCATCTCATTTCATTTCAGCATCACTCGAAATAGATTGAAAGGAGCAAATGCATTAAAGTCAACCTTCATACAAGTTGTATTTTAGTTAAGTCATGTTTAATTGAATTAAACCTGTGTTCAGTTTCGTCAATGAAATAATATAAATGACTTTATAAAGTTTTTGTACACGGACTGAAATAGAATTTAGGTTATTTTCATTTACAAGTATTTCTAATATTTTAATTTTTTACAAGATTTAGTCATTTCAAAGAAAGCCGTGACCTTTTATATTTGAAAAATACTTATTTTAGTAATGAGTCATTAATATTGCTCTGCGGCAACCTTCTGTTGGATGAAAGTTGGATCATCGGCTATGTGCATGCAGAAGTTATAAGCCATCCGATCTGATGGCCACACTACGTTAAAACACGGTATAAAAACTTTTACAGTATAAACATAAGAATTTTTTGTATACGATGTTATAAATGATAAAGAAAAAAAAAACGCGGCAAAGTATTCCTTTGTAATATGCACTCGTAATAAAACAATTTACTGAATAAGAAGTATTCATAAAACGAATCTTTGTTATAATTATGTGCTGGTGATTATTTTTACAGTAAAATTATTTATTGTAACATACAGCAAAGTATTTCTGCACAACGTTGTAGTAGTGCGGCACGTAGTCTACCGCGCCCCCTCTCAGCCCGCTCCCGGCGTTGCGACGGTCCAACAACAATTTCGAAAAAATACATAGATACGCAAAGACATCCAATGTAAATGGACGCGTCTTGCTAAACTCAAGTTATTAGTATAAAAATTATATTAATTATAGACTGTTTCAATTTAAACTAGTACTAAATTCGTGACATGGCGGACTGGTCGGAAAGTAAGAACAGGGACCGCGGTGTTTATAATTATGACGAAGCGGTGGAATTGACCGGTGAGTAGTATTTATAATTATTTAATTCCGACAGCAGCTGTATGTATACTCGTACTGAGCACAACATCGTGACCTACATAGTTTGCTTTGCCTTTTTATTCACGCATTACATATGGTTTGCTGCTTATCTGCCTGTTTTTGTTTACTTATAGTTGAGGTCAATTTTAGGTGAACATCGCAATAAATTGACTATATTGATAATAGTAGTAGAGAGATAACCTAAAGTTCTTGTCGTTAGCGGTAATGGACTGTTTAGCTGGAAAGATCTAAGTTTGAAAGCAGTGCTGAAGATTATTCGACGTGGAGATCAAAAGGAGAGGATTGTTATAAGCAACAGTTTTAGTGATAAAATAGTTATAGTTATTGATGATGACGATGAGTAGAACGAAGAATATGCACGAGATAATGAAGTGAGACTAGATTTTGAACAACAACTCTTTGCAGTCACTTTCCCAATCTAAACAGTTCAGTCAGAAGTTTACTAATGATAATAACAATCTTAAAAGGAGTTATCTACACTTGTGCTTAGGCTAGAAATAAACCAAACTACCAGACAACTGTTTTTAAAACAACCCTGTTTTTTTCAGTTAAATTAGGGAAAAAGCCGTACAAGTTATTGTTATTTGTTATGAAAATGTTAATATCTAAACCGTTGGTTAGATTATTACCACCGAAACATTGACATTAGATTTGCACTGTTCTGTTTGTAAATTTTCACTGCGAAGAGGAGCCCATTCACCTTGGCTCCCACTTTCCGAGGAGCAGTTTTGGAGTGCACCGACCGTCTTCAGTTGTTAGTAATCGAAATATCAATGAACCTCAACTTCGGGCGATTCATCGAGTCCAAAGCGAAAATAGCCGCGAGGAAACTCGGAATCCTTGCCAGAGTGCGGCGGTACTTTACACCGGGACAGCTTCTGACTCTGTATAAAGCCCAGGTCCGATCGTGTGTGGAGCACTGCTGCCATATCTGGGCAGGTGCTGCCAATTATCAACTGGCAGTCCTGGACTCGGTGGAGAGGCGTGCTATGAGAATAGTCGGTGACCAAGAGCTTCTGGACTGAAAACTCGATAGCTTGGGTCACCGTCGTAGAGTAGCTAGTCTCTCGGTGTTCTATCGAATGCACTTTGGAGAGTGTGCTCAAGAACTGCATGATCTAATACCGCCTTCGCCCTTTTATCATCGGACGTACAGACACACCGCAGGCATTCATCCCTTCGTAGTGGATCTCCCGCGCATTTGGACTAAGCGTTTCGCTTCGTCCTTCATAATGCGTACAGCGAGGGAGTGGAACAGTCTGCCGGCGTCAGTGTTTCCGTCAAGGTAAGATGTGGGGGTCTTCAAGAAAAGAGTGAATAGGCTTCTTCTAGACTAGTGCGCTTTACCACTTAGATTACATCGCCGCTTACCACCAGGTGGGATCGTAGTCAAGCACTAGTCTATCCTAAATAATAAAAAAAAAAAATACTTGCCACCAGATGGCAGTATTCTGTTCAATAAATTTTCATAGGTTAATTGATATACAATAAACGTAAACGGTATGAACAACGTTTGTGAACTTAGCCAGTATACTACTTGTAATGAAAGAGTTTAGCTTAAGTGGTTTTAATAACTTGATCATCATCATCATGAGGTGCCTTCTTCTAACTAAAGCTTGATAAATCTATTATAATTATTTTTTCAAAGCACCAGAAATGACCAGGCAATGTTTTTCAAAATTGTTTTGACGAAAGACCTAAAGACATGACTGATGTAAAAGTTTGCTTGTGTTAAAAGTAGTACATAGTATAGCCTTTTCCCTTAATTCGCGTAATTCTTTGAAACGCTAAAAACGTTATTATGATAGAAAGCATCACCACCGATTGGAACCAAAAATGGTGAAGCATGCTGACTAGAATACTTCAGCCTTCATATGTTGAGAACCGGAAAAACTGATGGTTGTGGGGAAGGTGTTGGCTAGCCAAAGGAGTTTGGTGATACTGTGCCACTATATAACTAAGCCTAAAACAAATTCATAAATATACATTCATTGTAACATAAAGTTACAAAGTAAATTAAATTGCATTCTCTGTTGTAAAAACAAACAATAAAAAAGAGTTGTGAATTTCCGTACTTAAATAACGATGACTTCATTCAATAATTTTTAATCGCAAACAGGTAACAAGGCTGTATATATCACTGTAAATTAAGTGATAAAGTCCCATTGAAAATTTGAATGTAACTGTTATAGTCAGGGTTTTCTGTAGTATTTATTATTATGTTTTTTAATGGGATATTCTTGTAATAGATAGACAGTATTTTTTAAGGGGTACTATTAGTTAAGGAAAACAATGACAGGAAACTGATACGTTCTAAGACCAATAGTTTGGACAGACATCCGCTCCTGGCACGTCTGGTGGATAAGAGCCCTTGATTTTATCTTAAAAGACCCTTAAATTCCAATAGTATTAAGATAGAGAGGGATGTTTACTTATCTAGCAAAGCTCCTTTTATGTGCATATTATAATTAAAAGATAAGCTTTATATACCATTTAAAAATTTTCACGATAAGGTTTTGCTTTTCAGGTCATGGAAAGTACAGTTATCTACTTCTGGTCACTTGCTGCATCATCAGCAACGCGGTGGCTGTTGACATGTTCGGGTTCAGCGTGGTGGTCGCGGCTGCGACCTGCGACCTTCAGCTCGGCATCTCTGAGACTGGATTGCTGGCCTCATCGCCATTTGTAGGTTAATGTCGCCACGACTTTTTATCAGATATGGAATAGGCATCGCATATACAACGTTGTTGGTAAATGAAGATCAAAAAAGAGAGAGAAACTGTTTTAATAGAGACCGTTTAAGAAAAATGTGTAATACTAGAACTGTTTTAAAAGGTAGGTGATAAATGTACGAATATTTCGAGTTGTTTGTCCAGCAGTTCATTGCCACTTAATTCTAATATTCTTTAGGCTATATCGGTGACCTTCGTTTTTTGATGAATCTTCTGAATTTAGATCTGGATTTGCAGGTGTTATATTCGCGTACCCGTGGGGTTACTATGCTGACACGCAAGGACGAAGGCGGGCTCTGTTGCTGTCAACGTCAGTTGGTTTTATATTCGCCGCTGTAAGCAGCATCTCATCAAATTGGAATGTTATGCTGGCGCTGAAAATAATTGGATGTAGTTTGTAAGTATTGGTGTCTTTGCATTTTTGTTTAACTCAACGTTATCCGTTTATTATTAGAAATAAAGGACTTTGGCTTCCAGAACTAAGACATTAAAGATATGACAACATTCAATGTACTACATAATTTGTTATGTTCGTCTTTACTACCTTGTTATTAATTTCGGTTGCTGTTTCTGTATTGGTGATGAATTTGCCAATTGTGTCAGTTCCGCAGCCTCCTTTACTTTGTGCATGGCATACCTTGGCGAGAGCGTCGGCAGCAAATACCGGAGCCGTTACCTCTTCATCATGAACAGCATGAACCTTGCATCGGAGATAGTTTCATTCGGTAAGACATCAAGTTGTTAGTTTTATGTTTATTGTCTATTAAGGTTTTGGCATATTAAACCTAAAGGCGCGAGAAGTAATGTGGTGCTTTGTAAACATTGTAACTAGTGTCTTTCATTGTTATGCTCTGGTCTATCATATACCACCAGATGAAAGAATGTTTTTTGATAATGATTTTGTGAGATTCTTAAAACTGCTTTGTGGAATAGTAAATGTTGAGTTTTACGTACTTAGGCGATCTAATAGTACTAGTTCCATTAGTGATAGGTTTCATTTTCATAGAACAATAACTAATAAGATTTTTATTTACTTCCAGGACTCGCATACTTCATCTTGCCCCTCACGTTCTATTTGCCGATACCCTGGCTCTTGATTTCCTTCCGCTCCTGGCGTCTGTTCACTTTGGTCCTGGCTTTCCCTATGGGTATTGGAGCACTTCTTCTGTTGTTCCTGTACGAGAGCCCAAAGTTTCTCGCTAACAATGGTAAAACAGAAGAAGCTTTAAAAACGTTAAAGAAGATTTACATTATGAACGGCGGAAAGGATGAAGAATTTCCGGTGGTTTTTTTTTAATAATTGTTTTTTTTATGCTAAGTACGTGGTTGGTAAGTCCCGACCGTGTACCGAAGTGGTCGACGTTGGTCTCCTTATAATCACGCCGTAGTTCCTGTGGGCAGGATCATCAATATTATCAGCTAGTTAACATCCACTGCTGCACTTGGAACCCCAACCATCAGGAACATCAGAAAAAAATTGTATTTACAGTTGTAATCGGCTGTGTAATCTTCCGAGCAGATTGTGTTACTGTGTATACATTTTAACATTACCTAACTTTGGGGGAGGGAGATTCATATTATACCCCCTCGCACCCTTACATATGTAATGGATCTTAAACAGTCATTATAAATTCCAGTTAACGGATATCAAGAAAAGTGAAGCAATAAAGGAAAAAGATAGTTCGGTTTGGTCTTCCTTGGTCGTACCGACGGTGCCTTTGTTTCGACCGCCGCTGCTCTGGCGGACCATCCAGTTATTTTATTTACTTGTCATATGTTGTACCACGTAAGTTTAAATTTAGAATTAACATAGATTTTAAGTTATATAATTTCTCAAACTAAGACTCAAGCTCTAGATCGAGTAGAGGGTTTCTAATATATGATACCTAATGAGCAAAGAGGTGTAGAAATGTAACTGGACAAAATGTAATTGAGCATTGAGTGAACAACTAAATGTTCATTCCATTAGAATTATGTTTTGACGCCATCTATTATTGAGTTCATGTACTACATGATTCATTTATATTTTTTTACAGAAATAACGTGTTCCTCATGTGGTTTCCGACCATGGTCAACCTATTCTTCAAGTCGCTGTCCGCCGGCACAACGGACATTGGCTTTTGTGAAGCAGTTACTAAAAACGTTACGCTTACTAACGAAACTACTAATGTTAGTATTATTATATTAAATAATGTTTTTTTGTTGTATAAAAATAGTCTCTGTTTTTTTTTGAGACGAGTGTAATTGTTGAGAACAAATATTTAAAATAAAATTTAAATTGTCCCGTTGTGAAACAAGATGGCGTTTAATGAATTCAGAAACTTAATCAACGGATGCAATCTTACTTTGTAGTTGTGTAACATTAATTATTTAAATAACTAATATATGATAGCTCTGTTTGTCTGCGGTTGTACGATCACAAGGAAGTCGGTTTGTTCCCCATTTTGTTTGAATTTCTTATAGAAGAAAGACATGTTCCAAGAACAGTAGTGTTTATGGACATGTTTTATACTTCAACGGGCCGTCGTGGCAGGTGATTTCGACTGTCTCATTGCGAGAGCATCCGCATCCCAGCAGTGGGACCATTGTTAGGACTGTTTATTTATTTGAACAATTAATTATGCGATAAGGATAATTAATATTAATGTTATTCAGGGCGAATGCGACGACACTGTATCATTTTTCACGATATACGTTGGCCTGGTCTTGGGGATGCTGTTGACCGGCATCAACCTCGTCGCTTCCGCGCTCGCTTCGTGGCGGAGTCTGGTGCTGATCGGGTGCTTCACGATGTCCGCCGTCAGCGGGGTGCTGGTCGGCGCCGTCAGCCAGCCCGCCGCCAGCATGGTGTTCTTCGTGCTGATACAGACGACCACCGTCGGCATCGGGAGCATCGCTTCCTACTTCGTCGACTTGTACCCGACGTCGCACAGGTTTAATACTTTTATTTAAAGAGGTTCCCAATTAAACGAGCACATTGCTCGTTATGAAATTTAAGAATAAATTTATGTAAGTATTTATGATTAGAAAGAGATACAAAATTATATTATATTCGCATGTATATAAAGATTATTTTGTTACTACATGATGAAGATGCAAAATCTGCCTGTAGTGCAAAGCAATCTGATTCGTTTATAATAAGGACGTCACAGCCAACTTCACCACACAAGCCACGCGTTGTGAATTTAGAGTCAAATGTTGTAGTTTAATAAACCCAGCTATAAGTGGTACAACAATAATTATATATTTTTAGCAATTTTACCTTGTACAGGGGTCTAGTGACAAGTCTCGGCATGATGGTGGCGCGGCTGTCGTCGCTGGCCGGTGTCAACTTGATCGGGGCCGTCATCACGGACAATTGCCACTGGACTTTCTACAGCTGGTCGATTTTCGTTCTAAGTATGTACACTGTTGATGCTTTTTACAAACAGGTATACCAAAGTATATGAACGTAAATTTGTTGCTTAAAGCTCACACAGCACAACAGCGTCTTCTTTAAACGTTTTACCACCAAAGATCACATTACCATTTAAAACCATCGTGGATCGTGGTCAAGAACTAATCCAATTGATCTTAAAAAAAAAATCTGTGAATTTAAGAATTTCATTTGCAGGTGGCGTTGCGGTCGCACTGTTTCTACCGTCCGAAAGCAAAATTAAAAAGTGATTAAAAATTTTGTTTTATTCTTAACCAGTTTTATTTAAACTTCTTGCCATAGTTTTCACCGAAGATTATGTTAAAAAGCGAGATAGTCATGTTAGATTTTAAATACATTCATCATCTCGTGTATGGATTAGAATATTTTCACCACGAGGAACCAACCCAAAAATAGGATAACAACTTTTTCAGTGATTTTCTCAACCATCAATTTACTGCACCAATTTGGACCAGAAGTGGCAATAGTACTGATTTGGACTGGGGTTCACGTCAGTGAACTTGGGAGTTGAAGAGGTTATCTAGCTTTGGTTCTTTATAGGTTAAACTGATGGTGATGATACCGTTTAAATCATTTATGTTCTGACTTAAATTGTGAAGAAATTGTAATACAAAAAGACGCCCTTGGAACTGAAGTTCTGTGGTCACCAGAAAAATACAATTACAGTACAACTTTAACAACATAGATGGCTCTGAAACAAATTGCACTGTCATTTTAAATTTTAGATTTATAAAGAAATTTTAAAATGGCTTAAGAAACTTCAAACTGGTCGGCAGTAGAATTAGGAGTTATAGTTGATAAATCGCTGCAACGCGTCCACTGGTTCAGAAAATATCTTGCTTCTGGTGGGTAAATAGGATTATGTATGGTTTGTTCTTCCTCGGAGGTCACCATTAGTGTGCTGTAAAGAGCTATAGGGACTAAGGAACCCACCGGTGCGCACTACGCCTTAGCAACACTCAAGGATAGACAGGAGACTTACCAGCGAGAAATCCACACGAGATGTGAGTATAAAGGATATAATCATTTACATAGGTCTTAGATTTTATTAAAAACTTATAATATATCTAGACTAGTACAGTAGTAAGACTAAATGTTTAAATGTTAGTAATTAATAATGTAGCTGTAGTCAATATTTGAACTATTTAGGCTTTCACACAGATACGCCAGCGTAAACAGAACCCTGATGTAATGTCTCACACAGCTGTCTAAACTGATGTTATCTTAGATTTATGAGGACGTACAATCGTTCCAAGTGTTAGTACTACGAGTGGCAGGAGTAGCAAACCTTTATCACTTATAATATTCAAATGTAAACGTAGCTTTGTTAAGAAATCCTTAACATTCTCCAAGTTTTTGTAAGTCTGTTTGTTCCGGGTAATCTCCGGATCCGGTGGAACGTTTTTGACTGGACTTTCACAGATATGTAGCTGATGATATAAGGCACACCGTAGGTATTTATTTTTGTTTAAAAATATGTACGCACAAAGGAATTTATGGCATGCGAAATTATAATTCGCAAAGAAGAATCACAATCCTAGAGCTCTCTTCTTTAACTTTACAAAAGATGCGTTTTTAAATGTACATTTCTTTTTTTTTTAATAACATATAAAAGGTTTGAAATGTCTGATTTTGGTGATAGTATAATATTACTACATCGTTTAAGATTTTTTTAATACTACGGAAGTGAACTCGTACAGTAGTCGATGAATGTATTCTAATCCAAGCTGCGTGGAGTTCGTATGATGTTCTTGTTTTGTATGTGTTTTTCTTGTTTTGTTAGTTTTTTATTTTTGAGGTAAAATACATTGGGAGGGAGGGGGGACGTAAATAATCTAGTATAAAGTAATATTAGCAAATAAATTCTATATAATAAGTAGTAAAAACATAAGTGACTAATGAATTTTTATAAACTCCTCTCATCTTCTTTATGAATTTTTTGTAATAAGAGCACACGTAAAAGTTAGTTTTTACAAAAAAAATGTCTGTCACGATCATCACTTTTATGGTCTTAAGCTTGAAAGTTTCACCATCAATAAAAAGCTTTGGTGTTGGAGGCATTTCAAAATGAGGTTTGAGCCAACTTGAAAACTCGGATCTCTTTAAGGACACTAACTCTGATGCTGATGCAAACAGAATGACAAGCGGACGTTGTGTTTGTTAAAGTATTACATAGAATAGCTGCGGAGTATAGTCAGAATGATTCGACGTTTCCATTACTACCGTCGAGTAAACACATTAAGGAATATACCACTCCATTTGATGATTAAATAATACAATTATACATAAAGATAAAGGTATAATAATCAGCAAAGTACAAAGTTAAATATGTAGCAATGTTTTTAAATAAACTCCTTCATTATTTTATTCATATTTCCTACAACATAAAATACATATTTCATATTATATTAATATAGAAAAATATGTAATAAATATAGTTTTTAAGTATCCCGGAATCTCGCAAGGGATAGAACTAACCAAAAATTAAGGCATCATAAGTTTTAAAGCTATTATTCTAGCTTTTTAGTTACGAGACTGCATTGAATGCAAGCAGCACAAACTAGTGTCAATTGGTGTCAAGTATTCGCTCTTTTTCAGCTCACACTGAAATGAAATAAAGCGATACAACATAGCTGTAATAGACCCTGATTGCATTGCGACTGAAATAGTTTAAAGTCCTATAACGTCGATAAGAATCTTCAAAAGAAAATAATTACATATCAATCACATAGAAGTAGTAAACAATTTCACTGTTTATCAAGTACTTTCAAAGTTTTTGTAATTAAATATAGTACCAATAGTAATTATAAGTAAAGTGCTTTACTACTTTCAAAAGTTCTTTGACTGTACTATGTGTAGTTGTGAGATAACTTCACCGTTAAATTGTGTATTCTTCTCTGAACTGTCGTGTAGTTAGTGTAGTTTCTGTGTTAAATGAAAATCGGTAAAAAAACTTTTAAGTTAAACGGTTTTCTTTATGTGCACTGAAAACTACAAAATAAATAAATAATAAAAACGTGGGGCTCATTAACTATTTCTGTATTACTTTCTACTATACTAAGTGTGGATTGCATCGACTTATTATTATCGTCATCATCATCCTATAGTAGAAAGTAATACAGAAATAGTTAATGGGCCCCACGTTTTTATTATTTATTAATTGTTTTTTTATTTATTTATTTTGTAGTTTTCAGTGCACATAAAGAAAACCGTTTAACTTAAAAGTTTTTTTACCGATTTTTATTTTCTTGTTTTTAGTATTTAGTGAAATTGTCTACCGAATATTCTGACATATATTATAAATTCATAATGACAGTATTCTGCTAGTGTAGTCCTATTATTTGATACCCATATTGTGGTGGTTGTGGAAAAATATGTACCTAGTCCGCCATATTGGAACGGCGTCCATCTTGAATTTTAAATTTTGACATAATCATCGTGTTTTACTAGTGTAGCCCTTTCATTTGATACCCATATTGAGGGGGTTAAAGAAAAATATGTAATCCGCCATTTTGTATCGGCGGCCATCTTAGATTTATAATGTTATTGATTTTATTATATTGTATTGTCATCTAAATTAAATGTGTGTACCAAATTTTAGATCAATGTGACAACGGGAAGGTGCTTAAATTTCAATTTCTAATTTTGACCCAAATAACCAAATTCCGTACGGGTCGAGCTGAATAAAACCGTTTAAAAACGTCACAAACTGGTGCTACGTTAGCGTATTGTGGTGCTGTATAAGCGAAGTATTAAGATTAGAAAATATCACACATTGAACTTTGAGCTGATCTGATTAAGCTAAAGAATGATACGACATGCTGAAAGCAAATACTTTTATTTCCACTTACTGTATTATCTTTAGGTTTAAATGTATAATAATTGTTTGCTGTGTGATACGGTCAGAGATATAGCAGACACAGTAGTGTATATAGTTTAGATAGGGATTAGTTAGTAGGTAGAGTGATGTCTCAGCGTCCGCAGTAAACAAACTGAATGAACTCATTGTATCTTATGATGACTATCTTGTAATAAGTTAAACATTCAACGGTTGTTTAATAATGTAAGTTATAAGTTTTATTATATTCATATTCATAATTATCGTATATATTTAACTGAGGCCATAAATGGTGAAGTAAATTAGAAATGCATCAGGGAGATAAAAACTAGAAGAGAAAGATTCATAAAAATAATTTGTAAGACATTATAGTTTCTGCTGTACTTTTCAATAATATTATTTCGTCAAAAAAGGTAAGCAGATAATAAAGAAGTTTAAATTCTTGTTTTTAAGTGTACTCTTCTAGAAAGTTGTGATTATTTAAAATCCTTAAGTATTAGTTAGAAAGTTGTTCTGAATAATAATTTGGCGCCTTTTATTTATCCGAATCCTAATATCAATTAGTTTATCTTGGATGCTTAGTTGACGGAGTTCATATAACTGTTTTGATAATAATAAGTTAACACACAAAATATTATACTTTTGTAGACGTCATTCTTCTGGTGGTAGGTCTCTTTTATAGAAGACCGTTTATACAGCTCAGTTAACTTCAATATTCAATATTCTTTCTTACTCAATAACTCTTACTTCAATATTTATTCAATACCCACCTTGTATAGACGGGCAGGTGGTGTTCCTGTTCGTTTAACAGCTTTATTGTATAAAGGAAAAGAATTTTGCAATGCTTATTCTTAGAAAGGATATTCTTGTATGTTTGGGCAAATTCGATTCTTTTATCGACGTTTCATATTTCTAACGCAGTCATCTCTACTTACACGTCTAGATTTTGATATATATAGCGTTAGAGATTTGGCGCGAGTCAGTAACGCGATGTGCTCGCAATAGCATTAATGTAGCTTACATAAAATTATTCAATAAGAATCTTTTGGTGTGAAATAGTGACAGAAATGGGAGCTACGAAATTAGAGAAGGTGTCGTTTGAAGATGCACTCACAATGACTGGTAGGTTTGTGTAAAATTATTTAAATACTTTAATGGAATATCTGAAATTGAAGTGACATGAGGTGGACTTAAGGCCTGTGGGCTCTCGGTGCCTATTAATCTAGGACCACTAGAAACTTCAGAGCTGCAGTAGGTGAGGTGAAACATTAAGTATAGAAAAAGAGAAAAAAGTCACATAAATTTAATGTATAATACATAATAAATGATGATTGATGTTATCAAAACCAATCTAAGCAGAATCAGTAGTTTTTTTGGTCGTTCTTTAAACTTTTATAGATTAAAAATTGGTAAGAATTGGAAGAAATTTAATACATATATATAATTTAATAAGTTAATGTTTCACCTCTTCTGTATTAAATTAAAAATATTATCGTATAATGTATAAACGTAGTCAGTGAATCAATATTTGGTTTGATGTGTTTTTTGAATGATTAATGTTTATAATGAATCACTACTTAGATTGATCGATAGACTGCACAATTTTTTTTAAACTATAACATTTAATATCCCATCACTAATATCAGAACATTTCTATTCGGAAATCCCAGATTTAGTTCTTTGAGTACTCATCCTTTTTCTCTCTATTAATTTAGGTCAAAAGGTTGCTTTAAGTTTGAGCTAATTCCCAGCTAAATCTTCATGACTGAACACCTGAGGCTCTAATTAAGCATCAACGTATACGAATAAAAAAGTAATCTGATACTTTCTGTTAAATTTCTTTTTACAGGATTCGGCAAGTTTAATTATTTAATGTTGCTGCTTGCGGCGAGTATAATCATGGGGATGGCCTTTGAGATATTCTCTGTTTCATACCTGGTGACGGCTAGTGCTTGTGAACTTGGCACCGTTAGCACGCAGCAGGGTATGATGGCCGGGACTCCTTTAGTCGGTGAGACTACATTTAAAAAAATTTCCATCATAGCTACAAAGGCAATGAACTTTACGAGATTATGCGGGACGTATGAAATAGATCGGACTTGCATATCTTTCTCTAAATTAGTTGTCAAATGAGGGATTTTATTAAACACATCACATTTCGAGTCTGATGATAGGATCCAGTGATGATACATCTGATGCGTGTAGATAATTTGAAACATGCTGCAACTCTTAAAATGATATACATATTAAATCAACTATTACATGTTTATGCGAAATTATAATCGTGACATCAAATTAAACATGGTATTAACTTTTCGTCTGTCTCTATATTTGCTCTAATGGCGTAATAATTTGATAAAACGAATAAACACTATTCTTACATTTTATTCAATTTGCGTAGAACAGATTTTGTATGATCCTGGATAATTTATTGTCTATGTATTCCGCTTCCGTGGTGCAGTGGCTGAATGCTTTACTAAAAGATCATTTCAATCCTATCTGGTTCGTACCATCATTATATAGTTAATCTACCGTCATGTCAGTATCGTTTTGATCCAGCTCTTATATGTTGACAGCGGGAACACAACGATGTTGAGTATTCTAATTTGCTTCACCATCATCCGTCTCATTGTAAGTTAACATTGTGCTTAAAAGAAGTAAAAAAAATCTTAGTCAACTGCCCCGGAAATACTCTGCTGAAATAAAAAGAGCATTCAGCGCTTTGGAATTTATGAGTTCTCTAATTTCATTATAACAGGGTACTGTTATACAATAATAGCAATAACCTGTTATAACAGATTATCGTTAAAGTTTATAAAAACATTATGCAGGTATCATATTGTCTTCGCAATTTTGGGGCTACTTGGCGGATACTAAAGGTCGAAAGAAGGTGCTGTTCTGGGAATTGACATTCGGATTCTGCGCCGGATTCATGGCCACATTCTCACCTAACTGGATTGTGTTTACACTTTTTAAGTTTGCGTCTTCTTGTGGGTATGTTTGTAATGAATTATAAATTCTTTTATTAATAACAATCATGCCGTTGAGAAGTTGATAAAGGGGTGTCCGTAATACATCTTGTTATCTCGTAAACTAATGTTAATAATGTCAGTTGTTAAACGTATAATGCATTATTTTGTTGTGTCACCGAGAGATGGCGTTGGATGGTTGGTGCATTTGTCCCACTTGAAGAACAACAAGAAGAATAAAGTGTTACTTAAACAGTGTAGTTTCAATGTAACAACAAGAAGTTCCCTCGGTCCCTGAGTGTGAAGTTAAACATCAGTGTTAGTAGTAATATTCAAACTATAGCATACAGTAATATATATGATTCTCTATAGAAATAGACATTGCAATTAAAATATCGTAACTCTTCAATTTCTGGATTATCCATGGAAGTCTTCGATGTGTGATTTTGGAGGAGTTATCTCTTTTCATCTTGAAACTATAGTTAAAATATTTTTCCAACAGTATGGCGGGTACGTATGCGCTAGCTCTTACATTGCTTGGAGAATGTACACCTCAACATAGAAGGTCTTCTATGGTCGCCCTTACCAGTAGCATATTTTTCATCTGCGCAGGACTTATGGCAAGTAAGCAAATCATTATATAATAAAAGTGCTATAATACTTCTTAATTCCCTTACAGAAATTTGAGAATTGATGGGACCAAAGTAAGAGATGATTCCGGATTAGGATATATAATTATAAAAAAAATATTAGCTCACGGATTTCTGATTCAAAGCATTTAGTTAGATCAAGCTTTAAGTCTTGCCTTTGTAATAATAGCTTTGTTCTTTGAGCTTGGCGGTTGAAACAAAGCGACGGTACCAATTTCAGTGGTTTTCAATAAAAGACGATAATAATCATTACACAAAGTTTTTTTTTTCAGTTCTCGTCATACCAGTTCTTCCCTTAAAATTCGCATATTACATACCTATTCTTGACATCCACTTCAACTCCTGGCGGCTTGTTAACATCATATACTGTATCCCATGCGCTATAAGTGCCTTTGGCATGTTCTACGCCTACGAGAGCCCGAAGTACCTGCTCAGTAATGGACAAGAGGAGAAAGCGTTGGAGATTCTGAGAAGTTTTTACGCTATCAACAACGGGGAGAAGACTGACTTTAAGGTTAGTATTCATATTTTTTTTTGCCTCCATTACCTACTGCTTATAGCTGATATTTTAAATCTAAGATGATGTTAGTTTTTGTTTAGACTCCTTATCATTTGTTAACTGTAAACTGGAATAGTGTGCTGTTGATGTATTACAAGAATTTTACTATACACAATGTCACATTAAGGGTTGAAGTAAAAAGGTATTTGGAGTCTGGTTTCATAAGGAAGGTCGGAACGGCATACTTGATAATAAATGATTAATGTAACCCATGGGCTGCCGTTACATTAGTGAATCTAATAGATCTGTTGCTGACCTGCTGTTTTATTAGCTGTGATACTAATTTTCAGGTGGAGTCGGTGACTTTAGACGAAGACGGTGCAAGAAACACCAAGGAGGGTCTATGGGCTTCCATTGTCTCCCAGACGGCACCGTTGATGAAGCCTCCGCTACTGAATAAGACTTTGTTGTTGTCCTTGTTGTTTATCATCATATATTTCTGGTAACGTACTCTCTCTTTGATGTAACTCTATTTTTAATTCTGCTAGATTATTTAGTCTCTTGAAACTAACACAGCAATTTCGGTAATTTTTTCAGTTTAAATCCGTATCTGGTGTGGCTTCCATATATATCTAATGGGATAATGGGCGCGATAGAGCGAGGAGAAGGCAATTTCACATTTTGTGAGATGTTGCAGACTTCATTGAATGGTGGTGGCGCTAAGGTACTATCTATATATCTTGTCTATATATCTTTAATGGTAACCTAGATAGTTTTCTGGAAAATTATAAGCTACTAACGGTCTAAAACCACGGTTTATTACATGTCGGCTTTGTAGCTAAAAATATACCCTTTCATATACTTACAACGTACGAAAAAGATGCGCGAAAATATTTCGTTTCATTGTTAAAAAAAATGGGAAGCATTGGTAACTACTAGTGCTATGTATACCTTGCAGTAGACCGTCTACCAAGGTCTTCTGTGCTTTAGGACTCATAAGATTTAAATTACTTTCGAGGTAGACTAAAGAATCACTATTCAGGTCTTAGTTGTAAATGAAGACATTTAACCAACAGGTGTCCGACTGTACACTGGATTCCACCGCTATGATCATGGTATTTCTCATTGATATCCTGTTTGCGACCATAAATGGTATTTTGACTGCTCTGATGAGCTGCTGTGGAAGAAAATCGGTCATTATTTCAACACAGGTAAACCACTTATACTGTACTTTCATATTATACATAGATTTTAGGTAGAAATACGAAATAACACTAGAATCTATGCAGCGCTAGTTAGGATGATGTACACTGCACTACATTGTAATCATCGCTGAGATGATGCCAAGTTTCGATTTTATAATTTCCAGCAATGGACTTTCATCAGTTGAGATCATGATGATGATAAGTTTTCTGACTAAAATCATTTCACTAGCTACAACTGTATTCAAGAGTTCCTATCCTTTAGTCGTCTTTTATGAATGCCTATGGTGAGATGGCTGAATGGTCAAATTTGAATATAAATTTGCATTTATTAATAGATAGATTGATTGCTTAGTTTGTAACAGTCAGTTGTTGATGTCCAGTTGGTGTCGGGCGCCGCTGGATTGTTCGTGAACATCTCCAGCTCCTGGACGATCAGCGTCTTCCTGTTCGCTATCTACGTTGCGGGAGTCCTTAACTATGGCCTCCTCGCAACCTTCACCGTCGATGTTTTCCCCACATACGTCAAGTAATTTTTAAGCTAGTCAAAATTACCGGTAAATATTTCTACAGGGTTATTATTGACTTTATTCATTAACCTTATTCTAGAGCTATGGCCGTCTGCCTGACGCTGATGGTGGGACGTGGCAGCTCTGTGCTGGGCATCAATATACTGAAGCAGCTGCTTGTGAACAACTGTGAATTGTCCTTCTACTGCTTCGCGGGACTTACTATAGGTAAGTTAATAAAAGCAAAATTCCGGCTTTGTGTCAATTTTTTTATATACTATCGATTAAAAGTAAGTGACAATGGCAATGAAGATGATGAAGTTTGCTCGTCGGTACTCTGGTCCTCGTAAAACTCAGCGATACTATAATTGGGTAAGTAGGCAATATAAGAGGTATAAACGAGACGGGTTTCCAAAAATTCTATCACCGGACATCTCGCACAGAATCAAATATCTAAACTAAAACTTAATGTATCTATTAACTAAACTTCTTTGCTATTTTGCAGCTGGTGGCTTTGTGGCGTTCCTGCTACCATTAGAGATGAAGAAAGTGAAATAAATGGAATCCTAAATTGAATCTTAATTCTTAACAATCTTGGAAAGAACTTAACACAGTCTGTGATACTATTAATATTTGTATACATTTACGGATTAAAATATTTTTAAGAAATTTCCTTGGCTGTTTATTCTGTTTATTAGCTACGCAGTTATGTTGTAAAGAAAAAGCTGTGTGATCTGTTCAAGTATAGATTTGAAGTTCAAGTTCATCTGGGAAATTATTGCTATTAATATTTAATGCTTCTGTTGGCACTTTCATGTCACAAGAATAATGCATGAAGAATGTATCACTATGTTTTGAGGGAGTTTAAGATCATATGAAGTTCCAACTTATAAAATAAGTTATATTTATTGTGTTGAAGCCGAATCTCCGAATATTGTTTAAGTTTAGTACAATTGTTGTACACTATTTTTTTTGTTCGTAACAAGCAATATTTAATAGTAACCGATCGGTGTGGAGAACTTGTCGGAAAGCTTTCTTCAACAGTGGCCGTATATCGTATGATGAAAATAAACACTCATGAAATTACAATTTTTTTTTTTAAATATGGTTTATAATTATTTTCATAAAACTAAAAAAACAAACGGTGTTTCTTAACAATTGTGCTCCTAGAAAATGTATTAGCGCCATCTATGGAAACATTAGTGAACTATTTCAACTCAACTTTTTTTTTACTTATTTGTGTGTCTTTTTATTAAAAATGTTATATTATCTATTAATTATTCACTTAAGATAATCTCTAAAATCTTTCGAAACTTATTCCATGTGAATAATTCTTATAATATTTAAGTTTAGACGAGGAACAATAATGTTTCCAATTATACCTTCATAATTTTTTATTTTATTGAAATCTACATACATTCGTCCATTTCAATTGCGGCTTGCCCGCAGCTATGACGCGATTCGACAAGTGATAGATATATCAATAATGTTCACACTAACCACAGTGATCAATATATTTGTGTACGTCTGTATAGTGTGCCCTTTACTGAAAGTTGAGTGCCACTCGCATGGGAAAGTTGGACGATTTGTCGACGAGGATGGTAAGTTGTGATTTCATCCATTTCCGACAATTCGTAACTATGATAAATAAAGTCGTCTTTGGTTTCTTATGTGATATTTTACATGCAATAATTATAAGTATTTGTTTTTTCAAATTTGTATCCTGATAGAGGATATAAATATGTCGAAGTTTGTTCAGTTCTGTATAAAAGCTAGTTTTCTCCTTTTTCATTTCGTTTTTGTTGATTGCGAAGCAATGAAAATTAATAAGTTAATGTGAACATGTTGTAAATATGGAAAAGTAAACTTAATTGTTGTGAATATTGTTGGTTATAACGATACATAATCAACTTTATTGTAGTCCACACTCACAGCACGGAGTCTCCGTGCTCAATTTGTCCACGTAATGGAAAGTGCGTCCCAAGGATTCAGTGTCCAGCACATGTAAGACCTGGGTCTAAGAACCCGTTGTGCCATTTGGATGGAACAGAAGACATTGGAGTTTGTTGCTTCACTGGAAACCATCATGCGGGTAACAAATGTTTTTTAAACTCAATTGAATCGTTATGTATTATTTACATATTTATATGAGGAATATCGTTGGCAGTTAGGTCATTAATTTATATGTTTGGTTTTTAGCGGAATCGGATAAAATCGTACGCACGTCGTCGATAACAGCTGAAGACATGAAGTCAGCTCACAGGCGGTCGCGTGAAAAGGTGGAACAGTGGTTAAGTGAAGCCGATAAATTGGTAAACGAAAAGCATTTAACAGTCAACATCTCGGCACCGAGCTACCGCCATTACTTGGTAAGTTAACGGTCACATTTTGTGGAATTCTTTCAGAAAAATTCAATGTTTATTATATATATATTTATGATTATCTCATATAATGTGATTGAAGTTAATAAAGTGTTGATGACTCGGTTAACAGTTTAATAGAATTTCATGATTTTTATCGATGCCTTTGATCACCACCTGCTTAAAAGTTATCAACGAAAATTTACAATGGCTTGGCTTTAAAAAGTCTGTAAATATTTAATAGCAAATTTCATGCAAACTATTTTATTGTAGATTAATTTAATTGTAAATGTAGTATGAGTAAATCTTTTCATTTGTATTATAAAAACGACGAACTAAGTACGTGTTAACTTTAATTGTTATTTTTCAATGAATTCCAGTCGACGTTTACTGACGACGAGCGCGCGCATAAGTTGGGACGCGGCGGTCTCCTCAACTTAATTACTGCGCAGGAGTTGAAAGCGAGGCAGGCGATAACTGAAGATGAACTGGCTTTAGGGATGACTGATAACACTGATGGTATACTTTATGTGCTACCTACCTAGAATTTTATACTTAAAATCTTCACTGACCTGTTAGATATCCAAAATTTTGGACCAAAAGCACTGTTTATCATCACATTGTCGTATTTATTACTTAAAATCAGGAGTATTCATATGTGTAAATCAAATCTGTCTGTAGGACTATTTTGCCCTCCTCGACCTAATTGCCCGAGGGACGCAAGCCGCTACCGAACTGTAGGAGGGGAGTGCAACAATGATAGCAACCCGAGTTGGGGCGCCGCCAATACGGCCTTTGAAAGGCTACTTCCTCCTGATTACAGTGATGGTATGGTTTATTTAATATACTCGTATGCATTAGCTTGACTAGGAGGACAACTTACTTATTATAATTTTAGACTTCACGAGAATATTTACAAATAAAAAGAAGAAATTAACAATTATCCAAAATAAGAATACTCAAAACGAATAGTATCCCTGATCTGATTTTGTTTTCTGTTGTTACCTAAATTTATGATGCTTATCCATAGGTATATGGTCGATGAGAGCCTCAACCCTTGGTCTACCTTTGCCTAGCGCAAGGACTGTCTCTCACAGCTTGCTGCTGGACGGGAGCCGCCTCAGCCACGCTCATAACCTGATGTTCATGCAGTTTGGACAATTCGTCGCACATGACATCAGCGCTGGTGTCGTGTTCACCACGAGTAAGTGGAGAAAAACTTCAGAGCCGATAATTTAAACTGAACGTAATTACAGAGATAGTATGAATGAATATATCATCAAGATATTCTACTCATATTAATGGTACTAAAGCCGTGATAGCCTGAGTGGTTTGAACGCCGGCCTTCTACTCCGGAGGTACCGGTTCGAATCCGGCCTGCACCAAAGAATTTTTCAATTTATGTGCAGTTAGTATAACACTAACTAATACCGCGCGCTTTGACGGTGAAGGAAAACATCGTGAGGAAACCTGCATATCTATGTCATGAGCATCCGTGCTCGCACTAGTATGTGAAATGGAGAAGGCAATGGCAACACCACTTCATTATACCTGACAAGAAAGTCGTTGTGTGTTTCATTACACATGAAAACCACGACCCTCAGTCAGGAATTACGACTTAGAAGTAGAAAGGAAGGTTAATATTTCCATCCAATTTGAACAGCCCATAAAACTAAATTGGAATTTGTTTTTAAAAACTTTTAACCATTTTTTAGCTGAAAGTTATGATTCTTGACTTGAAAGTAGTTAATGAATAATTAATAAACAATGTAATAGTTTTATACTCGTTTACTCTGTTAGCAATCGTTCTACTTTACAGGAGATAACATGCCGATATCATGCTGTTCCGGCGATGGCGAGGAACCGCTTCCTAAACATTTGCAACATTGGGCCTGCGCACCCATAGAGATTCCACCCAACGACCCCTTCTACGGCCGCTTCAATCACCGTTGCATCAATTTCGTAAGGACGCAGCTGGCACCGGCCGATGATTGCTCTGTTGGATATGCGAAGCAGGTGATTGCATGTAGCAGCAAAGAAGCATACAGAAGTATCTTTAATAAATTTTTACTACAATTAAAAAAACCTGGCATTTGTCATCTGGCAATCTTATTCTAGATGAACGGTGTCACCCATTACCCGGACTTGTCGCATCTTTACGGCAGTACACCTGAAAAGTTAGCATCCTTAAGAGCTGGAGGTGGACTGCTCAAGGTGTTAAACGATTACGGCAGAAATCTACCACCGACCACTGAAGGAAAGGAATGCTTGACCGAAGAAGATGGAGCCGCTTGCTTTGACTCGGGTAATATTTCTTTTGTATGAATAATAGTTTATGGAGTAGACGAAGAGAAATTTCAAATTATCTTTTATTATTAGTTGTACTCCGATTAAGAATGTGAAATAAATTTTCACAGGTGACAACCACGCTAATCAAATTCTGTCACTTACTGCCCTTCACACTATTTGGACGAGGGAGCACAACCGTGTCGCGCAAATCCTTGCACAGCTTAATCCGATCTGGACGGAGGAGACGGTATTCCAGGAGACCAGGAGAATACTGCAGGCTGTGTTCCAGCATATCATTTACAACGAATGGCTGCCTTTATTACTAGGTAAATGAGTAAAATTGTCATTTTATGGGTCCTATTGATAATTTCTTGAAAATAGTCATATTATTTTTTAAAATAACGAAAAAAGTATAGCTTGATGATTACTGAAGTTGATCTATACGATTGTTCTTGTAATAATGGTTTGGTCTAAGGCGATGTTAAGAGTAAGGTATCATGTTGGAATAGATGATAAATTATTACCCTACATCTACATCATGTGATGATGGTTTATACCGATATTTTTGCGTTTGTAATTCAGGTCCGCAAATCATGCAATTATTTCACTTGTATCCTGAAACTGGGTATTCATCAGGCTACGATCCCCGAGTGAACCCATCATTGACCGCGGAATTCTCTTCAGCCGCAATGCGTTTCGGTCATTCTATTGTCGACGGGAAGATCATGTAAGTTGATTTTGGTACAATTTGGTTTTAAAATTTTATTCACATCGAGGTTCTTGCATAAATATTTAGGTTTCTATTCTTGCTTTCCTTTTGTTCTCAAATTGTAAATGAGTTAATTAGTTAATGAGATCTACTGGACCTACACATAATTCGCTCGGTAAAAAAGAATATTATTAAGCAACAAATAAATAGGGTATGTGGTTATATTCATAGGATCCGTGTTTTTATTTCTAGGATTCCCAGTCTGAAAAGTGGTGATATGTACGAGACAATATCTATACCAGAAATCATGTTCCAACCTTCAAGACTGCGGCTCGTGCCTTTTCTAGATAGACTTCTTGTTGGCCTATCAATGCAGCCGATGCAGTCTGTCGATCCATTTATTACTGAAGGGGTGAGTGATTTTAAGCTTGTTTTAAGGAACTGACGAATATTTTTTAAAATGCTTAAAAATAGCTGGGTGATATGTATCACTTCTTTTTTTACTTTCCTTCCTTGTTATTCTTACAATAAAAGAATATGTAAAACCTCACTATAAAATTGTGGGTTACACAAAAGATCAATGAAGAGACAAACATTTTAGTCGAATTGAGAACACACTTGTGTTTAATGATTTCTCATGTATAACATGTTACACGTTTATTAAAACTAAATTTTATGGATTTTATTTCATGTGTTTGTTTTGCAGCTGTCCCATTACATGTTCCGTGGAGTTAAGCCATACGGGTTGGACCTCGCTGCTATTAACGTTCAGCGAGGCAGGGACTACGGCGTGCGCTCCTACAACCACTACAGAAGACTCTGTGGTCTTGAGCCTTTCGTTGACTTCAACCAATACAGTCCTATTGTAAGCCTCGCTTCTTGTTACACAACTCTTTGTCATTTGTTCTTGGTTAGGAGTAGCCACAATCTCTCTGATGTAAAGTATTTAAAGTATCCTACAACTGACTAACAGAAAATGGTTCTAATATGTTGGAATCAAACGGTAGCCCGCAGAGAACTGGGATGTCCGTGGCGACAATGATAATTTATATGTATACTAACTTCATAAATTTCTAGGCTGCCAAGCGACTATCCTCAATCTACCAGAGTCCGGAAGACGTGGACCTGTGGATCGGAGGACTTCTGGAAGTGCCGGTCGAAAGCGGTGTTGTTGGATCGACCTTCGCCCACATTATCGGCGACCAGTTCGCGAGACTTAAGACGGGAGATCGTTATTTCTACGAAAATGGACCAGACGTAAACCCGGGAGCATTCATACCAAGTAGGTGCTTGTTTTATGATAAATATTTTTAACTTCGTCCTAAAAGAGAGTCCATCTGCACAAGTATATCAAAACATGACGGTTGATGAATAGCTGCACCGATTTGTATCGAAATCGCTTGTTTTAAATTATTTGAGGATAATCGCATCCTTTATGACTTCGTTTTGTAGATTATTTTGTTATTTTTATAAACATTTGAAATTTATCTGGCAAGTCGAATACTGCAGCTGTAGGTATCAATACGGGACCTGTACACTGGATATGATATCAAACAATTTTTAGTGGTTATTTGTTCTTTTAATTTAAGATTTTTATTTTTAAGGTTTTCTTTTAATTTTAGGTTATTTTGTGAAATAAGTTCCTCATATCAATTGTATTGCACATATTGATTTTTTTAATTATATTTATTTCAGGTCAGCTAGCAGAGATCAAGAAAGTAAAATTCTCCCGTCTGCTATGCGACAACAGAGATGGCGTCGAGTTCTTCACACAGTCGCCGAATGCTTTCTTAAGGGCAGATCTTCCGGGGTAATCAATTTTATTTTAAATTAAAAGGCATCATGTGTAAAACATTTTAAAAAAAAGGACTCACAGATAAGAATGCTTCTAATCAGATTATAAAAAGTGAGTTGGTGTCTAAACTCTGTTTTTTTTTTGTACAATTTTCAGAAACGAACCTGTACCATGCGATAGTCCTGTGATACCATCGATGGATTTAAGTAAATTTAGACAATTTTAACGCACAAGCAAAATCATTTAAACATCGTCCAAAATTATACGTCGCTGGAGCAAAGCTTTAACAGAAAAAGGTACAGTCAATTGCGTTAACAATATTTTATTATTTCTTCTGTCACAGTGGTTTAGACATGTTAGGTGTTTTAGAAGGAATTCAAAAAATGGATTTATGCTACCTTTCTCTTGCTAACTTTCTTTTATCTTTGGATATAATATCTTAATTACTTTTAGAAACGGGTGCTGATGTTGTAAACGTTTTAATTCAACATTTTACTATTTCACCTGCATCATCTTCGTCATGATTATCTACGTTTCCAGCATTAGCATCTGTTTTAAGAGCTACCATTTTCATAAACACAAAACTATTGTTTATATTTTTTATTCTCCTAGGTTCCCTTTGATGCCCGAACATAGGAAACCTAGGTTTTTTTATTGTGTTTGATTCTTTTTTATTTATATCTTCGATTCTTTATTGCCTTATTTTTGTTTTCTTGGTGGCATAGATTCATTAAAGTGGGAACAGCACGAGGACCTGATTCGATGTTTTTTCACTTTTAAAAAAATCCTAGAATCGGGGGTATAAAGTAATGCGTGTGGCAGATGAAATCATAAAATATTATTTTATCGCATCTCCTTCGTTGATTATTGTTAATGAAATTAAATCGAAAGGAATTTATTGTAATGAATATGCTGATGATTTAATAAATTGCAAATGATTGTCCGATTGAATGAAACATTTTGTACAAAGTTGTCCGGATGTTTTGGAAAATCTGCATGGTTTTTGTGGCGAGCGATTTACGACTGTAATCTTATTAGTTTCTCTTCATAAGGTCATGAAGTTTAAGATAAGAACTTGATTAGGAGCTGAATAGAGAATCTTTTGTGTTGTTATATCATTCATTTCAACAATAGCGACGCGAGCGGTGTTTGGGACTTTTTTTTTAACAAGGAATGTAGGAACAAGGAAGCAATGTGCTTATGGCTGCAAACAATAATGGTTTCAAGATTAACTGGAGAATACCGACCTGTTTAACTGTGTTCAAAATATTAATTGTAGTTAATGAAATAATTTAGTACTTACTGATAAGAGATACGGCAAATGAAGCATTAGTTTTAAATTGTTGTGAATAAATTGCTTGTAGTTTATAATTTTAATTTTTACTCAATGAATTGTAATTTCTATGATTGTAGTATGGGATATTAATAAAATTTTAAATACAAAAGAAACATGCGATTGTGTTTAGTTTTAAGAATGATTCCTGTTGTAGCTAACGTAACCATTAAGACTTCACCAACAAGACTTACTCCACCGTAACCATTAAGACTTCACCAACAAGACTTACTCCACCGATCTTACATTTTCCTCTAAACGGTGATCGCTATATTATATGTATATATTAAGAGTAACATACTGTTTTCTCGTTCAAAACTTCTTCTACGTACTCCTTTATATACCGACGAATGTATTTAATAATACATTTCTAGTTAAGCGTAAAACAATTACATGTTTAGACTAACAGACGGAGACTACAAATTGGTAATTGGTCGTTAAAGACAATTGGTTTACACGACCCAGATAATTCCATTGCTCTTAAGATGGACAGTTTTTTTTAATCCAAAGTGAACTAAAAACTAGCTTTTAGTAAGATGTTAAGTGACAATAATACTAAAGATATTTCAGTATCGAAATACAGCGACACAGTTATAGTTAGCAGTGGATATGAGTATTGCGGGAATTATTGATGTAGAGTTCCATGAGACAGGCCTATCTTCAATCGTGGACTTGTAATATAGAATAAAGATGATAAAGATAATCATCATTAATAGTTGTAGCAATGTTTAGTTTAGAAGTTGATAGACCACATAACATTGAGTTCTAGTATCATTTTCATGTTGTCGTCCCTCAATACCAAAATAAGGAGTTCTCTTTAAAGTTAATTTAGCTAAAATTGCTTGTAGATCGATGTGTCCACGTGTCCGTCCGCCAGTGTTGCCAGTGAAGGTGCAAAGTAATTTTCTGCTAATCACATTTATTGTAAAACAAACACCTCGGAGCGGGAGCGACGTGCACGCGCTGCCTTTAACATGATTAATTGTATCGATATCTAAAGCATCGAGTGGAGTATCGATTCGAATATATGTAAAAAGAACCGTTAACTTAATATAGCCTCTTGGACTGGACAGTTTTGGCATCGCTGTTTAAATACAACTACATCAATCATGTTAAAGTTAACTTACAAATTTAAAACGGTTGCCATGGCAACGGTTACCGATGTTACTTATTAAAAGGAAACATATTTCGAAATACAACAATAAATACGTTATCGGAGTGTAGTGTCCGCTGGTGAGATTCATCTCGCTCATGCATCAGCGAATGTTAAGAAATTACAAGAAAAAGAAAACCACATCTCACATCGCGACGGCGATGCGTTTCGCTGAAACAAACGCTTCCGAAGATTAATTTAAAAACTCATATACGGATAACTTTAAACGCTTAGACCTCGCTTAAGGTGAATTCAGACGACGTTATTTAACAATCATGTAACATTTGACTGTCTATATATTTAATAGATATCTATAAATTTCTCCGTATTAAAATCATAGTAATCTTTCAAGTTTTCTATAAAATCTGATTAAATTCAAAATTCTGTTGAAATAATTGAATCATTTTGACTATCAGTAGCAATTAAAATCAATATCAAAAATTAAAATGATTGACTGGTATTTTCATGTACATAGAATAATTTTTCCTTAAAAAAAAACTTTTATTCTAATTAGTTATATACAGATAAGTTACGCAAATTAAGCATGTATATTAAACTTATTTGAAAATAGTCTAGTATAGTAATTTTAGTGTGCGTTTACCGCAAGTGTGACGGTGTGCTTACTTCCACGCAGTAAGATCGCGGGGTGCGCGGCCGTTTTTCGGGGCGCGTTCCGCAAACACAGACACACGCAAATTGCATCGATTCTTACTTTTGTTTCTGCGAATACATCCAGCCGGGTACAGTTGCGATGGTAAACCGAAACGACACTTTATAATTATCAATCAAACCTTTATTTAAACTAACGCTAGATCTGATGGTAAGTGTCACGCTTGACCACTACACAATGAGAACGGTTAGGTTAGAACAGGTGCAGGAACAGGAACAGGTTTATGGGAGTCTGTGCGAATTGAATCTGCTTGTGCGTTTTTCTCCTTGAGAATGTTTGAGAGAAAAGCGTATAAGCTACTTCAGTTATTCTCTGGTGAGATTGTTATCAAGCAGTTCTCTTTAACTTATGTTAGGAGACTTATGTAATATTAGTAAACTCACTAACTACAGTGCCTTTTAAACTGGAACGCAGCAATATTTGCTAATTTCTTTAACCGGTTTTTACCTGTTACAAGTTTTATTTAACTTTTGGTCATCATCGTGGCAGTGTGATCATTGCTACATGGCCATCCGATCTTTTTTTTATCATCCCTCTGCGTGGTTGGGTCAGGGACTAGTTTTTGCATCCAAGTTTTCATTCTCATTCTGTTTTGCTAACTTTCATACCTATAATTTTCATACATCGCGCTCTGGAGTGAAGACTCGGTCGTCTTACACATTTTTGCAGTATCCAGGAGAGACCTGTGGAGCATGCTTTCACATATGTCTGAAATACAAAACATTCCACTTATATGTGTATAACTAAATCTTACATTTCTGTCTTCTATTTTTACTTATAACTACGTTTCCTATACCTAATATCACAGTCTCTCCTTTACATCATATTTTGTTTACTAATTCTTCTTCTTAAAGTGCCTCTCCATTACTGGAGGTTGGCCGTCAGTTCTGCGAATTTCTGCCTATTTACTAATACTATATCCTTATCCTCAGAGCCGTGATAGCCTAGTGGTTTGAACGCCGGCCTTCCAATGCGAAGGTACCGGGTTGCGACCGGCCTGCACCAATGAATTTTTTAATTTATGTGCAGTTAGTATAACACCAACTAATATCACGTGCTTTGACGGTGAAGGAAAACATCGTGAGGAAACTTAGTGGTCAGACTAGTATGTGAAATGGAGAAGGCAATGGCAACACCACTCCATTATAACTGCCAAGAGAGTCGTCGTGTGTTTCAATAAAAACATGATGACCACGACCCTCAGCCATGAGAAAATACGACTTAGAAGAAGAATAGCCTTCTCCTAGACCATCCGATATTAGACGTGTGATAGATATTAATTTTATTATTATCCGATAACAGTTCGGTACGCGACTGTACCAGTTCAAAGTCAAGGTGCGCCTTCAAGTTACGGCATGTACGGAGTTTGATTTATGAGCCGGGTGAACACATGGCCCACGACCAGTACCGGAGCGACGAGCCGCGAGCCGGGTTCGAACCCGTGGGTGCGTTGCTTTATAATTACATTCGACTTTTTGCATTCGTCATTTTTGAATTGCTTTTTAACGGATACAATGACGAGACGGTGCGCTGTTTTGGTTTTTTTTATTTGGACTAGCGCTTGATTAGGATCCGTTGCGATAGTAATTAGCGGTGAAGTCTTTGATGGAAAAGTCTAGAAGTGGTAATATAAAACTACTCGGACGTCTGAAGACCGCTTAATCCTCATTCTAAGCGGCGAACAGTAGCGTGCAAACATTACTATGTTTCGGTAAGAAGGGCGCCGTAGTTTGCGAAATTGCTGATGTGACAAACAAAGGTAACGGTGTGTAAGCATCGTAACTAGCAACTGCCAGTATAAGTGACCCCAAGGTGAACGTCCTGACGTTGACCTTTAATTTGTCTTAAGGTTATATTCCTGAAGGTTTTACGCTTTTGAAGCGACAAATTATGAAGTTTGAAGCCTTCAAACTATAAATCTGCCGCCATATGAAAGACCGCGCTCCAACATCATGTCGACCTCCACATGAACTATAAAATAGAATATTAAGCCGTGATGTAGAAGAATACTTTTTAAGTGTTAAAGAAAAATATTAATCCTTTTAATTGTCGCAATTAAACATATAAAGTTCATAAAGTTGATAAATAATGATATACATAAGATTCTCGTAAACAACTTATCGAGAAATCTCGGCATGTGTATTGATTAATATTTATTACTATGTAGTATTTTCGTCCGGAGGGAGGTTAGAGAAAATAATACCAAGTAAAAAACTGCTTTGTTTTATGACCGAAAAATATTGTCTTTAGAGACAAATCCACTAATAGATATGAAAATATTTCAGAGACATCGTGGTAAAACTTTAACATAACTCATGTGAACACAACGTTCCTTTTAATATAAATATTCATAAATTAATTACATAATATTGATTCTTTTGTAATAGTTTTCTGAGTAACAGCATCGGTAGTATAATTTTAAAGTATAATGTACTTGGCATACGTATGTCTGTGATATGTTGCGACTTTATATTTGCTTAATATTATACTGATCATCATTGATATCCTTCGTCCCCTAGATGGGGCAAAGGGCGTCCACAGTGACTCTCCATCGCGTACGGTCTTGAGCTTCTTTTCCTATCTCACTCCAAGTCTTCCTAATTTTGCTCGCCTCGTCTGCCACTGTGCGACGCCACGTTTGTTTGGGGCGACCGCGCTTGCGCTTCCCTTGCAGATTCCAATCAAGCGCCTGCTTGGGTATATGACAGGGATCTCTTCGAAGAGTATGGCCTATCCACTTCCATTTGCGACGCCTGATTTGTAGATCAATCGGGGATTCGTGGCAGCGCTCCAGGAGATTTTCGTTGGAGATTATCTCGGGCCAGTGAATACCGAGAATTCGGCGGAGACAGCGATTGACGAAGACTTGGAGCTGGTGTGAGATGAGTTTGGTGACCTTCCACGTTTCACAGCCATACAACAGTACGGAGTTAACGTAGGACCGGAATATCTTTAATTTAACTCTACGTGATAATTTCCGTGACTGCCACACCGGCCGGAGTCTCGCGAAGGTCGCTCGGGCTTTGGCAATACGTGAGGTGATGTCCTCCTCAGTACCTCCAGTTTCTGTCACAACACTACCGAGATATGTGAATTGGACGACGCGCTGCACGTCTTCTGTACCAATCCGCAATGGTGTGCGGTCCCTTACTCCTGATCGCATTTCTTGTGTCTTTCGTGAGTTAATCTTAAGCCCCATAAGATCTGCCTCCCTACAAAGATCGTCCAACTAATATAACTATACTGATGGTAAGCATAAATCTCGTGAAGGTTAAATGTGTCTCCACGTTCACAGGTTTTGAGGGTTTTCATCACAATTTCTTTGGAGAGGCGTGTCTGCGTCTTTCACATATACATTCGTGTACTAGTTAACTGAGAGGTTAAATTATATCAATATATGTATTAATATAATTTACCGTTATAGTTTCGGATAAATGTATTCGTTATTGTGCGCATCATTATGGTAAAAAGCTTTCGAATACCGTTAGGAGATTTAATATGTGGTTGGTATTGGTGGCGGGGATTTGGGAACCTCTCCGTGGTGTGCAGCATGCGAGAGCGATTAATCCTTGATTTCCGCGTAATGAATAATGCGTTATTGAAATAAGTCATCCGCGCGGCTCAATACGAAGATTGTAGATTTATTGGTGGGATCTCTTTTTGTATTCCTCGAAGCGACGAGACGGACACGACGTTCCTCTGATGGTAAGTGATACGCATGCGCATGACAGTATGAAGCTGGTTAGGTTGATATATAGCATATTTTGTTCGTAAGTAATAAATATTGATAAGTAATTAAATTTATAGTACGAGTCAAAAGCGAAAGGTATCTTCAAGGGAAGAGTGAATATAATTTTAGTCTTGTGGATTTCCATCAGGTGGAGATTGTAGTCATTCACTAGTCCATATAATTGTTAGAAATAATTGTAGTCATTTCATCAGCTGCAGCGGCCTTCGAACTGGAAAAGTTTTACCAGCACACTATTGTTTAGCGGCAGAATTAGAATCTAGACAGTCTTCAGCAATAGAAATTTTTTGGCAGCGCATCCGATTTATCTGTAGATCGTCTTGGTAAGTCATGTTATGTCACAAGCTGTTCAGCCTAATACGGAGACGTTAGAGACTTAAGATAAATAAGATAAATACTCTTTATTGCACACAAAGTTAAGTAATAAAGATACAAATTTATAAAATGACAATGTACAATGGGCGGCCTTATTGCTTTAAAGCAATCTCTTCCAGACAACCCGCTGGAAAATAGGAGATAAATAGTAAGAGAAAAAGAGAAGACAGTGGTGCATTATATTAATAAAAAACATTTGAGAATAGGCAACAGCAAGAGGAAGATACAGGTTAGATTTTAAGATAGTATTCTGTTAACGCTCTTTTGAAGGAAAATAATGATTTGGCAGTTCGAATGTGGACTTACATTGGTTCTTTCTTGGTGATCAGTGTTTTGATTTTCTTTCACGTTATTGAAAGTATACTAGTATTCCAATGACAACATAACTCCGCCCATTAAATGGACGGTATGAAAGGCGGTCATTTTGATTTCAGACGTCGCCAGCGCCATTCGTATCTAAAGCCCTCGACGTATCTAATTTGCTGGTAATGTGGCTTTAATAATGATTTGCGGCAAGTGAAAGTTGTGAGTGCCGCGACATCGCTAGTACTTCACTTCGATCTACGTCAAGTTTCACGAGACTATTCGATTTACACGACGAAACCTGACACATGGTCACTAATAATTATCCGTAATTACATGGTAGTTAAGTCCATGTAGTTAACTGTTCATAGAGAAGAAGTTTGCAGGGTTATCGGGAATTTTACTAAGGTATCTAAAACACAGGATAATCTCCAAGCAGGTGGTAGGAAAGAAAATCTTTTATGTGAGTCTTCAAAAGATAATTGGCTTCTGTAGACGAGTTTATTTGAGATTTACACCCAATAAAACATTCTATAAGGTTTACTGGATATCCTATGAAAGGAACCGGTGTTCCTCTGCACTTTAGCTCAGAATATCCCAAAGAAGGATAAAGCCCTCTTTAGCATCCTCGCTGTGCTACGGCATATAGCAACCACTTCATAATTGCTGTCTAAAGTTTCATGATTGTAAGTTGTAATCTATTCTATAGTTTATAACAATCTAGAATTTTGCGTGATAATGCTTCAATTAAGTCTGCATCCTTCATCATTAATCGTTTGCTCGATCACAGACAAGATATTGTTTATTCCAAAAAAAACCTTATTCTTAGTAAATAAATAAGTGGTCTGCGTAATCCCATTGTACTCACATCTAATATTTTTAAACACAATAAAGATTCCAGCCTTTGATAGTAAGCAGACGTCTATTCTAGGAATAAGTTAGGACCTGCCGACGGGTCCGGTGTGCTGCTATGCAACAAAAGGAGCTTAGCTTTAAGGCCATTCTCACATTGGAACCTATTCTATATTTTACTTTAAACTATCTGAAAAATGCTGTCTTATTAAAGGTATTTTAGTATTCGTTTACTTTAGCATATATGTATCAAATAATCAATGTAACTTTGAATGTAGAATTGAAAGAAGGAATCTGATCTTCAGTTTTTGACGGTGAATGATTCCAAACGCTTTTCTTTTGCATCAGAGAATTAATTTTCGATTTAAGGAAAACAGGTTTTGAAATCTTGATAGCACAAAAATTAAAGTTTACAAGTAAATTTTAGTTTTAAGTGTTTGCGATTTTCGTATAGACTAAAATTTAAACCTGAGTTTAGGAAAATAGAGGATTCGTGGGTTTTTTGACATTAGCAAATTTTTATGTAAACTTTGTGTTTCTTGTTTATCTATTGTCAGTTTCTTAGATAATTACTATACAAGTATTCGGTATTATTGTTGATACTATATTTATTTATTTATTTATTTATTTAGAACTTTGTTTGCACACAAATAAATATAGTACAAAAAGGCGGACTTAATGCCATAGGGCATTCTCTCCCAGTCAACCTCGGCAGTGGGGAAATGCAGTGGTAGGTGGGGGTAAAAGAAAAGTTATGTTTTTTTAAAAAAGGAAAATCATATATAAAAAAAAAAGAAGATATATACTAATATATACATACATACACATACATATAAATACATACATAAAATATGAATACTTATATATACACATACATACATAAACGTAAATATACATAAATAAATACATACATACACATACATACATACACATACATACATAAGAATTAATGTTCTTTATCTAAGTATTCTATTTTATTCACATTAAAACCAGCAGAAGATTCCTTAGTGTAAATGAAAAAGCATACAACGTTTAAAAACACATTAGCTAATTCTACAAATAGCTTTCTTAAAATAGCCGCAATCATGTTGGGAGAAGGATTTCGAATAGTTCTCCTTTAATTTACAAACAGAGCCTTCGTCCTTTTAGATAAGAATTGAATTCCTGTGAAAAGTTTCCTCAGCTGGGAACCTTAGAATAGCTGAGGTATTTCTGAAGCTGATTTTCATTGTAGATCAAGTTAGAACTAGTTTTTGCGGTAGCCATTAGCGTGTAGATGGTAGGCGCCGCCGCGGGTTGCCCGAGTTCATGTAACTCAACTTAATTGCCGCACAGCCCAGCTTTCCTGTGTAATTGGAATAAATTAACCAGTTGATAATGCGGTGGGACCCCGACAATTCTATAAACTAGCTGCTTACTGCAAATCAGTTCGCGTCGACTCCGAAAGCACTAAACGTCTGTATAACGCCGCTGCGGCTATGTAATTTTCAGCTCGGCTGTTATTAGTTATACTGGTGGTAGTTACCGCCGCAGAGTTTACTTCTGCCGCCAAGCTATTTTGTATATATGTTACTGTTTCTTTTTAAAAAGTTTTTTTGATAGTTGAAATGACATACTTCGTTTTCACTGCTGAACATGTTAGAATTAGACACGCTTATTTAGAAGTATTCTCTTCTTAGTCGTCTTTTACAGGATGCTATCGAAGAACTAGCGGTAACCATATTCTACCTAATTAACGTCATAACCTTTCCTTTTTGTAGGTGTTTGATTAGTCTTTGTTTTCGTGTTAGAATGTGGGAAATCTAAGTTCCTAAGTCCGGCCATGCCGTCAAATTCGAAGTAATGTTGTGTTGCTTTTAATAGTAGATCTTACAAAACCCCATTACAAAGAGGAAATCAATCAGTCTCTTCACTTTCAGTACACGAAGATCAATTTGTAAAAATCATTTCTTTAAATACAATGTATGAACGGAGAGTTTTCTGAAATGAGTCTTTTTCGTGGTCTTGTACCTTAAATGATTTCTTTATAATTTCGACATCTTTTGTACAAATATTTTATAAGGTTTGATCTTTACATGATGTTCTAGACAATTTTTCACTTGTACTTCAAGACGTTTGAAAATTTCAAATGTGGTACAAGTAATGTCTATTTTCAGAGAACCACTTCCCTATCTTACTGCATCACGCAATAAAATTAAATGGTGAAAAGAATAACGAAAGAAATAAAAATCGTTTTAACGTTTTTTTAGCTGTTCTTGCAAAACTGTATTATAGTTTATCTTTTACTGTAGTTTTCTAGTTAGATGAGAGTTTAGCTAATGGTAACCTGAATGGTAGCTTTAAGACGAGCTTAGGTGGCGATCGATAATAAAGATATTAACACTTGTATAAAATCAGACTACACATAAAAAAAAACTAATAAGTTTCTTAACGCTACCTCGTTTTAAATAGTCGCCTAAAAGCAATTTTTGTTTGAAAAAACCCTTTATACACTCCCGGACACATCTATCGGCCCACCTAGTGTTTAAAGTTTTAACGGTTCCTAGCTAAAAATAAATGTTAGGTGGAGCAATAAGTTTTAATGCAGTTTTAAAGCTGATTTTTTTGTCAACCTTTATGTATGTTTTTCTTTTATTTTGAATTCAGGATTATGAAACAAAAACGAAAATTCGAGTCTGTTCATTGTTTTCAACGACCTAGGAATGGAGAAAACTTTTTTTGTTTCGCACAAGTCGGATTTTTTTTTGATGTTTCCGATTATTGGTTCCACAAAAAGGCAAATCTAAACTTAGAGCCAGTTTTGACCAAAAAATATGGATACTCTGCCTGAAATTGTCGCCCAAACTGTATCACTTCTGCCGGCCAAATCAATTTAAAATTACAAAAAAAAAACATACATAAGGGTTGACCAATAAATCTGCTTCAAAACTGCATTAAAACTTATTGCTCCACCTAACATTTATTTTTAACTAGACACCGTCGAAACTTTGAACACTGGGTGGTGGGCCGATAGATGTGTCCGGGAGTATATATTGATGGATAAGATAATCATTGATAAATAAACAATTGCTGAAATTTGTTAGGTAACGAATTGTATAATCTGTGTCCTAATTAGCGCTCATATTATTATTAGCAGCTATCTCTAAGTGTTAATTCTAAAGTCCTGCTCATCTCTTCGCTTCGTTAAGCGATTCGGCGTCGCCGGTGCTGCGGCGGTCTCCGGTCTCAGGTCTTCGGCAAAGGGAACAGCTAAACGGCGGTCTTATAGGAATGGTTAGGTGGGCGACGTTGTTTAGTTAACACCGACAGTTTACAAACAGTTACCTGCGTCCAGTTAACCAAACTAGTCAATGCCACGGCCGGTCAGTTAGTGCACTCACCACCGTCGGCCGCGGCGGTCGACTCTCGCGCAGTGCGACGCGCTCGTCCCGGGTTCGAATACGTCAACAGTGTTATAATTCATTACTATTTTAAGTGTCGGTTAAAAATGGTCTGTAAAGTAGCACCCACGAGTGGTACACGTAAGTTAATTAATTAAATTTTGACTTTACAAATAAACCGTTTAAATTTTTTGTACCGTTTTTGTTACTAAAAAGTTTTGCTGTTTTCTTAAGATGATGAGAAGTCATTTATCTACAGAACACTGCTTGTAAATATTAAGTAGTATTTTACTGTAATTCAATGATAGAAGCTCATTTAATTTTTTTTAAATAAAGGAATGATAAACACTTAAATCATGATCATATATCTCCTCTTCATCACTGGTCAAGTCTATTAGTCCATTGGTCAAAACAAAGTAAATTTGTGGTCAACTCTGAAACACTCATAGCTGGTCATCCTCTTTGCTTTATGTAGCACTCCTTAAAGAAGATTTTCCTGGCATCCTCTGTGTAGCTTTCTCCTTGCGCTTCTTGTAGATGCTTTTAATCGCCTACTACGATAGGTAAATATTAACTTAATTCTCATTCTGTTCTACCTCTGTAGTTCAGTGGCATGTTGCTTGTCTACACTGGTTCGATTCCGAAGCTATATTATGAATGGTAGGATATCAACATCATATTATTATTCTGCTGCCATTACACCATTACTGTGTTCCGACTTCCAGCATACGAGAGTCGGAGTATTCTTGACAAATACACTTTAAACAATATGTTAAATTGTGATTGAGCCGTGTGTTAAAGTGAAGTTGAGGTTATCGCATAGGGTATGGAAGGGTGATATCCCCGAAGGCACTAACAGTGGTTACGTCACGTCACCATCGCATTGTGAATGCCGTCCGTCGCACAAGGCGTTGTTATCGAATCGCGATAAAAAAAACTCACCGAACGCAATAAACTTGCCAATTTTCGAGCTTGAATGCGATTTTGCGAAATAAATCATCAATGGATTACAAAATTTGTAATTTTTTTTAATTTGCCGCGATCAGCGAAACGTTCACGTGATTGTAAGTGATACGGAAAATAAACCACGAGGCGGTAGTTAGGATAATATACACAACACAGTATTGCTCGTCGCTTTGAGACATTGAACAATCTCGTTACTCTTGTAATTTTACTATCTACAACACCCTTCAAACTGGAACATAGTAAAATTTATCATGTGTACCGTCAACATCGTTTACTAACGAGAAAGGAGAGCATCTTAATTTTACCTAGTACATATTGATCCCTATTTTATGATACGACTTCGAACTTGGACCTATCTACTATCCATCGTCTTTATTCTCAGGTTCTGGCTCAGTCTTCCTTGTCGCGAGTCTCCAAACGACAAAATTTAATTGAGGTCTATTATCTCTTGGACCATTGTTAACTAAGCAGTCCCCCTCCACTTTCTGACTTAAGACATTGAATATCTTAAACTATACGTATATAATATGACAAACGGACAGATAAAATATTAAAACTCCATTAATGAAGAGACGCTAAGAAAATAATACATTTATGTAAACGAGCAAAAGGCTTTTTATTTTGATAACACAGACCGTTATTTTATGTTTGTTTAAAACATTGTACTGTTTACTGTATATTAGTAAAGTTTAATAGTAACATTGAATCTAGATAACATTTAATATATGTTATTTATGTAAAAGTTCTTTTCAGCCACGCACAGAACTTCTAACAATGATGCGCAAGAGCAAGTCCAAGGTGTTGCGGATTATGAGACAGCGTTGGACTCAGCTGGTGAGTTTTCTCTCATTTTATATACTTTTCAATGTATTTACCGTATTTACTGGTGCATACAGTTTAAGTAGACACCACATAAGCCGCTTTTCTTACCGCGTGATAGTTGTGGTCAAACATTACTGTGTTTCGGTTAAAAAGGTTCTGTAGCTTTGGTAGACCTTAGCTCTGCTTCATGCTATTGAACAAATGTATGGAAAACCTTTTTTCGTTCTCATTGAATTAACCCCGGAATCGAATCTGTGTATCTATTATATATATACCTGTATATATATATATATATATATTTGTTATTAAACCAGCACTGAGCTATTGAATCACAGAGACGTTTTTAAATCATTTAAACATAGTGTATTTTTATATGAGCATTGCCTGAAAAAGTATTATTTTAATATGTTAAATAGTTTTCACTTATCCTGTGTAGATATGTTATATTATAGTATATTATTTATACTTTAATGATATTTTAAGATATTTATAACGATATAGATTTTAAGTAAATGACGTTAGGAGCATTTAAACAATTTTCAATCTTCTACATCGTTTCCAAGTCGTTTGTGGTGACATCAACTTGTATTGATAACGCGTTATAAGTATAAACTAAATCGTTACCTGTCACATGTTATGTTATAGAAAGTGAAACGTTGGCTTGTACCCCAGTAGCTCAGTGAGTAACGTACATTTGAGACGCGTATTCGATACCGATTTTTATATACAACAAAGTAATGAAACAAATGTCCAGTTGTTGACTGCTCCAGCATCCTTCGAAGAACAGAGTAATGTTAACACACTACTGCGTGATAATGGAACAGCAGATAAATACTACGACGGTCCCACAAAAGAGAGAGATCAACCATCAGTCTGAGAAAGTGAATTCCTTTTTGAGTGAAAAAGTTTCGAGCTTTATGAGACCAATTGAAACTGATGCGGCAGAGCAAAGCTGATGAAGCAAGATGCTGTTTCCACCGATTAATTGCTGTCTTTAATCGCTCACCGCCGCCGCTGCGTCACCACCAATTCCATCAATTGGCTTCGAAAAACTAACAACGGTTCGTTTCTACTGCGCGACGATAAGACAACTGTTAGAAGAACCGATATAAAATAAACCTAGCATACTATCAAGATTATTGGTAATCTTAACCATAACTATGAATTAAACTGTAACATGAGATAATAAATAGCGATCGTCTATTAAATTATTAGATACTTTTATCAAAGTAGTAATTCCTTTAACTATTGCTTCATTTTATATTACTGTTAAAGTAGAAATTAATACTGCTTTAATACCTACCTAATTGAAAGAGACCAGACCGGAGAAGAGTGGCGGCGCGTTGTAAAGCTTGCCACCAACAACTGAAGTGATGACCACGACCACTCTGTCAAGAGTGACACCTACAAGTATGAAGAAGAAGAATTGAAAGAGAAAGATAGAAACTTGTAATTTTTGACAAAAGGAAGTAGAAAGACTTGTGTCGCAATGAGGCTCGTTAAACTACATTTTTAATCAGAATGGTTATTGGAGATACAGCGATTGAATGGTTTAGGGAATCTTCATCATTCTTCATCTAGCGAATAATGAAAAAGTCGTGAGAAAAGGTAGCTGCTTTCCTTGAGATCATACGCGTGCAATCAAACCAGTGTGCTGTTCGGCTATCTCCAGCACTAAGCATAAATAGGCTGAAGACATCTTTACGATAATGATGATATGGGTGTACAAGTTCAAAGCTTCAAGTAGTTGCATATGGAAGTGAATTTTAGATTCACATTTCAACGAAATAGACCGAGTTAATTAAAGATGAGTCGTTAGGTTAGATCCCGCAGGATCCACAATTCGCAGCTAACAGCGAAAATTATGCATTTCCTGTATTTGCTGGAGCACGCGGTCGACGGACTTTGCGCCTTATGTACGTACACAACGTCAACACGTCAATACGTATGTAAACAATCGACACAAACAACGCAAACATAGAAGGGTTACCCGCCGTCACGGCTCGCCTTGGGGTGCTTACATTGCATTAGAGTTGGGCGAGTGTGGACAAGTTCAAAAGGATTATTGAGGGACTGTATTAAGCAGAATTCTCCAGGAGAAGTTCGTCTTTAATGAATAACATCGGAAGAAGACGCCTGGTGACTATTGATCGCAGGAGATATAACTTATGTCTAACGGAGATCCAGTGACCTCTCCCAACTTTAAAAACGACCGATGATTTAATTACAACCGTAAAGATATCCAAATTAAAGTATGATGTATTGGTTTGAGATGGAAGCTCTGTCCTCCAGAATACTTTAGATCAATTATTCGAAAAAACCTACCAACATCTACACAACTCGTGTGGATCTAGAAACGTATACACTTCTTTATTACAATGCGAGCGCTTAACTGTCTCTTCATGAGTGCTGTATATTTTAAGTTTACTTTCTCCATCTTTATTACTAAGTAAGTATAACACGCACAGACAAACGTTCCAGGATATAACGACGTAGTAAGAGATTAGGGTCGGCATGGGAGTGTCGTGACCGGGGATTAGAAGGGAAGCGGCAGTAATGTACAACATCCCCTGTCCTCCTTACAACGGACTGCATTTGATTGAGTTTTCTCAACGTACAAAGACAGACTAAAGAATAACTAATTCAGTTTTTAGGTAATTCTTTTAATGATTAAACTTTAGACTAAAATAAATAGCTTTATAGCTAAAAGAAGATTTGCTTTCAATGCTAAAGAAAAGTTGTAAACATCTAGAATCTAGTAGTAACTTTAAAAAAGTCTGCATTAAGTTTCCTATTATCTCTATAAAGAACAGTTTACGCTTTTTTAAGTCATGGCAGTACACTGGATGTGAATTAGTACACTATTTATTAAATAGTTTAATTCACTAAACTATTTACAAAATGATTGTTCGATTAAGACTTTATATGTGAGGAGACTTACACAAGGAATTGTAATTGCACGCATGGCGCTGTGAATCAGCCTTTGCCGTTTGGATCACGGAGATACCAGGTTCGATCTTGAGGAGTTCAGTTGAAGGTTTCCAATGTTTATTGTAATTCTGCTACTACTAGAACCGTTGCTGTGTTCCGGCTCTAGAAATATAAGAGAGTATTGTGGAGTACACTGCATCATCCAGAACCTTATTGACATTTTAAACCGTGTGAAATTAAGTGTTAGTCTATTGCAGATAAGCCGTGATAGCCTAGTGGTTTCAACGCCGGCCTTCCAATGCGAAGGTACCGGGTTCGAATCCGGCCTGCACCAATGAATTTTTCAATTTATGTGCAGTTAGCATAAAACACCAACTAATATCACGTGCTTTGACGGTGAAGGAAAACATCGTGAGGAAACCTGCATATCTATGCCATGACCATCAGTGGTCAGACTAGTATGTGAAATGGAGAAGGCAATGGCAACACCACTCCATTATAACTGCCAAGAGAGTCGTCGTGTGTTTCACGACACACGATGACCACGACCCTCAGTCATAAGGAAATACGATTAAGAAAAAGAAGAAGATTGCAGATAAAAATTTCTTCTTCAGTATGCTTCTGTACACTTTTTTAACGCCAAAGTTTACTTGTAAATTCAGAAGAGGTCGTAGTTGCATACTACAGCACCAACTGAAATATTTTTTTATACTTATCACTGTAGTGGTTTTATAGATCAGCGATATAAAATAATTTGAACTATCCTTTTTTCCAATTATGATAGATTATTTTTATTTAATAGCCCAAGTTGATATTAGTATACGAGAGAGTTTCATGAAAACTGGTCTCGCCGTTTCGGATATTACACCAAACTAACAAAAACATATGGCTTTAGTGCTATATAAATATACGTTTAATAATATTTCACTGAAATTTTTGTATAGATATGTACACAGATTCTATATACATAAAATGTTAGTAACAATTGTGAATAAGGTTAAATTAACATCTGTATTTAATGTTCTAAATCCCGTTGAAAGTGTGTTAATATTCTTATGAGTTATTAGTATTAAACATCGATATTACTCAGTGTGTTGAGTACTAGACGATCCGGGTTCAATAATTTAATTGACACGCCTTTTAAAAGTACCGGAGCATGGTTTCATAAAGCTTTCGATGACAAGGATAAGTTGTTGGTATGGATTTTTTATGCTTACTGCTCGCACGCTTAATTCCCTTTCTAGTAAGAACTGAACTATAGGGCAAGTGTAAGAAAGCACAGGTCCTCACACCTTCTGAGGCTGTTCTTATGTTAGGTTCGGTCAGAAACCATAATTTCTTTGCGGAAGTTAAGGAGAGTTGCTTATCGCAATATCAAACTGATATCCTCCGCGATTTCGCTGTTGGGTTAGTGTTAGTCTAAAGAAGCATTACTTCCATTTTTCACATCATGGACTCTATAAAGATGATTAGTATCAAGACAAAGTTATACTAGTCTGCTATAATATTCTATAAGTTTTCTGTTACACAGTAAACTTACACCGCGCATTCCAGTTATACAAAAACCTTGTCACCAACGTGCCGCCGCTGCGATGGTGCGCACGATCGGTATCGTTACAAAAGCTGTTTTTGTATTCATTGTAAATTATTATTGCATATTATATGTATTACATACATTATTGCTTACACATAATATAGCTTAGGTAATGACTACGCGCGGTGTACACTTGTACGTGTTGTGTAAACCGCTGTGTCACCGTATGTCGGGTGGTAACGTCACGCAACCGACGACGTTTACGTGAGATCCTTATGAGGTGGGTCTTTCAGTACGTACCAGAGTGTTGACATGTTCATAAATCAGAACATACATAGCTCATGAACACGTGGGTTCGTTGCCCACCGTTTTGTGGGCCAGCACTCACTAAGAAAGCGCAAGAGTAAGAGGAATCATTCATACTAAGGTGTTGCAGAAGACCTTAAAAACAGGGTTTGCTTAAGCAGAATATCTCAAAAAGATTTTATTTGTGTAAAAAAGTCTGTTGCCGTATATGTAGTAAGACGCCATCGCAGCACCTAATTCTACCGCTAATCAGTAATGTTATGTTACCGTGTTCCGGTTTAAGATGCGATGTATATTGTGCAATTACAAATGTAATAGAACATCTCATGGGATCATTACAATATAACGCTGTGTAAACATCCTATCTAGTGAATCATTGTTATGGGCAACGAATCGTTTACTGTCAGTGAAACGTTCCTGAAACTTATCACTTAACTTACCTTATTCAGCCGAATTGTAATACGTTTCATCGCGCAATTATGAATAGTACAATTCGAAGCCGAAACCTAAACTTACTAAAAAATAATAGTAAGCTACTTAAAGACTAGCTTGACTACATCGCCGCTTACAGGTATAATCGAGCGCCAGTCAATACAAGGAAGCTGTTCGCAATCTGTTTTTGAGTTGGAATTTTTTCTCTTTCAGAGTTGATCCCTTACCAAACACACAGCTAAAGTCAAATGTATATTAAAAAAATTTTTATCCTCTTTTATCAAATTTGTTGTCGGTTAAAAATATTCCAGTTAGAATTGAGGTGGAATTAAATATGGTGATATGAAGCGGCGCGGAGCGGGCCCGCCGCGCGGCGACGGCTACCTAACAATAACACCGCGGAGATAGTGTTTACTTAGCCATTGCATTGTGCGCGTCGCACATCTAAATATATGACGTGTACCTTCTCTAACGGAGTACTTTCTTTTAACAGTTCATTACGACGACCTTTCATAACCACGTCATATGTGGAATTCTTCAAAAGGAGCCTTCAAAGATTACCTTGAGTCCGGCAACACGCGATCTGTACCTCTAGTGTTACTGGCATTAGATCAAACGGACCTGTCACCAGTTGTATAAAAAAATCATCAATACTCCAACCTAATGCACCATCAGCTCCAGTTGCTACTTTCAACCTTTCAATTGATTACCAGCAATCTGTTTCTAGTAGTTCAAAGCATACTGTGTAATATAACGTTTCCATTCAAGGACCTTCCTGCTCCATCATCTGTCCAATCCTACACGATCTCTTCTCAATTTGCAGCTTCTAACTCATTTGGATTTGTTTATTTAATAATAGTTAAATAAAGTTTTTATTAATCTGACCGATTTCAATGACTCTTTTATTGTTTGTAAGAACATATCGTGAACCAATTCAGAAAAAAATCCTCTTTAATTATGTTAGTTATATAATTATTTCAGCTAATTATTGTGTATATTATTATATTTAAGTTACGCTTGTGTTTTAGTCATTTAGTTTTTTATATGAGGTGGTGTTTAGATTGTGTTTATTTATTATAATTTTTGTTATGTCCGGTAATATGCGTTTGCAGGTTACGGCCGCTTCAGCCGCAGCGTGCTCGGCGCCTGCGCGTGCGCATTCTTCACTACGGGTGTGCAAAACTGCGTGATGTCGTACGTCCTGCCGGCGGCGAGGTGCGAACTCAAACTCACCACTTACCAGGCGGGTCTGGTCAACATGGCCTTTATGAGCGGTAACTTATAATTCTTGTAAAACTGTTATTAGTTAACGCTGAGAACGTAGTTTTGCAATGTAAGGAACTTGAAGTTTAGAAAGGAACGATCTGATCGAAAACATTTTTATATTAGTTTTTGTTTTGATTATCTGCGCATTGCAGTAATTGTGATTTTAGGATAGTTCGTTATCCTTAGATTATTTGGTATCATTATTTCTGGAGATTGGCAGCCTATTTCTGCAGTAATGTAAGTGTGGTGGGTTTAATGCCAATAGGTTTATCCGAGTCTTACTCTACTCTTTGTGGTCTTTTGTATGTCTGTATTAAAAAAATGCTTAGTTTCTAATGTAGTGTCAAGAAGATATCAGCGGTGTGTTAGCATTATAAGAAGATTAGAAGGGCGCGTTAGTAAATCATATTACGAGGTTCTGTATAGAATTGTAAAGGCTTCTTATTGTATCATAAGGTGAAATATTGTTCGTTCAAATATATCAATGCTTCAAATATAGTTATATGTTAATTGTTTATTCATATTAATGCCACAATTGTTGAACGATACACCGGATGAACACAAAAGGTGTATACATTATTGTTCTTTAATCAATATTAATTCATCTAGTATAATAGATTTATATACCTTGGCTTATCTAGGGTTCGAGATTTCGAAATAAAATGGGAAAGCCTTTGTTCAGTAGTGGACAGCGATATGAATTATGAATTACAGAGCCCATCGACCGCTCTAGCAACTAATGTGTTTAAAAGGATTTTTTGGTACACCAATGTGATAGAACTAAGTAAAAACGGATACCGAACGCAAGTTCTGGAAATTGTTTGGTTGATCACTGTAAAAACTAATAGATGATAGATATCAACATCTGTGGACACAGTTCTGTCATTTACTGCGTTATCATAATTCCAAATATGTATTAAAACTGATAGTTAACCATTTTAGGGTTGTTTATCGCCTATTTTTATTTGTTCCAATTTTAGTACATCTAATGTTGGTACAAACATTATCCAATTGTCAAATGTTTGTCGTACTCGTTAGGAAGTGATATTGCGTTTTATTTCGCCATATCTGGTTATTTTAGACTAGGGATAAAAAAATACATCGCGTAACATGATATCACGATTTAATTGTGTTGCTCTGTCACAAAGATGAAACGAAAAACGCACAAATTGAACACAAATTAACTGGTAAAAAAAATTAATCATTTCCTTTGTTGTTCTCTCTCACACAGAATTTGATTGGTTTTATCAAACATTTCTAGGATGTATGAAGTTCGTTTTAAAAAGGATGTTTTGATGTATGTGAATATAAGTTTTTATGTTATAGAATTGAATAGAGATCTATTTCGTTGGACTCAGGTGGGGTGGCGAGCGCTTTTTTCTGGGGCATCGTGGCTGATGTGTTCGGACGCCGCAACATCCTCAGCAGCACCTTACTGGTCGATTCCGCCATACTTCTGGCGCAGAGCACCGTCTCCGACTACCGGATACTGCTAGCCGCGAGGACTATTAACGGATTCCTGATCGGTGAGGATTTTAACAACAGGAAAAGAGCAACAGTCTACATGTGACATAATTTCCAATTATAAATTGAAGACTGTTCAGCAGCGAAAAGAGTAAAAAGAAACGATGAGGATATTAACAGCTTTTAATCGTCGACAAATCTCCTTCAAAATGAATTAGTTTAGAAATTTAGTATTTAAGATTAAACTCGTCTTTGCTCTTTAGGTAATCTTAATTGTTTCTTTCTCACATAAGTCGAAATCTTTAGAAGACGTTACAATATTTGTTCTCAAACTTTACTTACAACTTTACATTGAAATCCATTATAACACTGAATGTATTCTTTTAGTCTTTTTATGTTAAATTACAATTGTTTCCTTTAACTCTTGAACTCGGTTTTGTATTGAAAATATTTACTATTGTTCCTAAGTTACTAATAACATTTTTATAACTACCATGGTTACTCAACGCTTACTCTACTTGGTGGAGTCTTCGGTTTTAACAATCAATAGTGTTTTAATAAAATTATATTAAATTTTAATTTTGGTTCTGTAAGTTTTCTAGAACTTTGGAGTCTGTAGGAGAAGTATCGCGTTAAGTAGCCAGTCTCACAAACTAGTAGTACAGAATTCAATTAAGATAATCAGTGCTTTGTGATTACAGGAGGGCCATCAACAATAGTGTTCACGTATCTGTCCGACCTGGTGGGGGTGAAAAGACGGCAGCTTTACCTGAACATCACCGGCATGAGCTTCGTGGCTGCGTGGCTTATATTACCAGGTATACATCAAGAGAAACTTATACCTTAGTTAGAACCGTCTACTCGTAAAGAGATTCGATGGCCCTAGGTCCTTGATTTAAACAGGTACTGAAGCGTCAATTTTGATAAGACGATGGTCCTGACCATTTCATCACATCATCGTTAAGAATATTTAACGACAGTGAATTTGATTATGCTATTCTCTCAATAGTTAATTTTATTCGAAATGTTGATTTGTAACTTCGACTAAGGTCATCACGCATGTGTTTTATGACTGAATCGCTTTTACTGACCCCATTGAGAAGAAAGTTAGGTCTGTTAACCTAATACTTAAGTTTTATAGTCATTGTGTTATTACTGGTGTCTGGTGATACTTCACACATATATTTTTAACCGGCTAAAAGAAGGAAGTTCACAATTTGATTAGTATCGTTTTGGTAGACGTATATTTCTTAAAGACTGATTTTGTTTTGATAATAATTTTTATTGCAACCTTTCTGTTGGTCTCATGAATGGAAAAAAATAAGAGAGGGAATAGAGAAAAAGTTGAAATGACAACCTGTTAATTTATATCCATATGCAATCAGTGATGATGATAATGATGACTTTAAATCAGTCCGAAAGTTAGATTCCATATTTCTACTCAAATTGAAGAAAATAATGGATGAATAGTGATAGCAGGCGTCTGTCTCATTGACTCTATTGTACTTTAGGTTACCACGCCCTACAACACTAACAAAATAACGTTTGCTTATCACAACTTCGCTGCAGAAATCTATACACATGGATGTTCAGAATTTATAAGAAAAACTAAATAAAATATTTGAGAACTCGTCGTGAGTGCTGGTCTTTGTAAAGCATAATCCTTAAGCAGTTGTAGTAAGTGTTGTCTGCTGGAGACCAATAAAATGTTAGTCTAGAGTAATAAAGCCGCCATCTTGTATATATTGACATTAAATCTATTTGCAAATGGCCGACCGTTAACCCGGAGTTTCACCGTTTCCTGCCATTGAACTGTCAATCGTCAAAGTTTATTGTTTTGTATTTTGTTAAGAAGAAATTGTATGAAATAGTTAAAATGATTTCTCCTCTATTAAATATAAGATCTGCCCTGAAAATTTTCTCTTCAGACCTTGAGAACGCAGCATTGACAAAATAGCAACTTCTTTGAGCTCTGTAGCACATTTTTCTAATTTAGTAATTTCACTAGATATTATAGCGCTTTTATAAATGGAAAATACTAGTATTTGTATTTTATCATTTGTTAAATCCGTTTCAGCTTTAGCGTGGTTAGTGATACCGTTCAAACTGGATAACTATTCAACTCTGCTGCCAATTCAGTCCTGGAGGCTGTTCTTGGCACTTGGCAGTATCCCGGGCTTCCTAGCGGGTATATGGATTCTCTTCTTGCCCGAGAGTCCCAGACTCCTTTGTGATACCAACAGAAGTGATAAGGCGTTGAAGCTTTTAATTAAAATTCATAAGAGCAATGTAGGAGTCGGCGGAGAGTTTAAGGTTTGTAGATTTCAGTTTAATTTTAATCGGCCACAACATCAATTGTACATGGATATTGAGATATCTAAGATATTCTCTGTTGTCTTCCAGTTTCTTCTAATTTTAGTTTACATGACAAACACTTTTCATTCGGCTATTGGACTTGTTGAATTGGGCTTAAATTTGCTATTGACATTTTCGATTTATGCTTTTCTATATTAGTCGTTAATGAATGTTCCTTCTTCATACTTATAGGAGTCGAACCTTAACAAATTATAATTTCTCTTTCCAAGATGCCTTAACGCATTCTTACAATCACATTTGATTGATTACGTCTTTTACATTAAGGATTTAATGTTCCAGATAAAGAAGTTAATAACAGACAACATTTTCATGGCGAAGACTATCAACGGAGATGAGAATAGAACGAAAGCTTTGTTCATCGGTGTGCTGAGGGATTTGAAGATGTTTGTCTCCAAGACTTACGCGTGGAAGTCTACATTGATACTTTTTTTCTTCTTCGCCAACATGGCCGCGTAAGTATCTCATCACATCTTATTATAATCCATTACGTTTAGCTTGACTCGAAACGGAAATCTATAAAGATTTGGTGTAGAGCTCAAATTAGATTTGAATAATAAAATTTTCAGGGGCTTCGGTTTAAATATGTGGATACCCGAACTGCTTCTCCGGATGCAAGGGAAGGAGTGCGCGTACTCGCGCACCGCAACACCGGAAACTGCTAAACTCTTTAACGCAAGCAACGTGGCGTGGAAAGACTTACCGAAGACGTACGACACCTACAGACCAGAAGTGGATAAGTTGAACGGAACTCTGTTTGAGGGACACAATAGAATAGACAGCGGGAGTTGCGAGGAGAACATCGATAGTGCTGTAAGTGGAAACAAGTTTTTTTCTACTTTTCCCTGATATTATTATTCAGGGGTTTTTTATCCTATTTACGTAATTTGCTACTAATAATATTTTATATATCAGTACGAAAATCGTATTTACTTATCGTTATTCCTATTGTTAACTATTGTACATATATTTATACAGAATTTGAAAAATTTATCTCTAACTTATTTTTTACCAACTCGCATAAACCTACTTTATCTATTTTCAGCCTTTTCTCTTGCTCGAATTCATGCCGTGAGTTCAAATGGATAGGACATTCCGTTAGCAAATGAGGAACCGTTTCCTCCGTGGCGTTATCACATATGCACCATGGATTGTCCCGACACTTGGAACGGTTCAAGTATTGGGAGAATCCGCTTCAAAAGATATCATCGGTGATAGGTTTTAAATCTTTCTTGTTCTGTCTCATGCACCAAGCAGTAATAGAATAGAATAGAATAGAATAGAATAGAATAGAATAGAATAGAATAGAATAGAATAGAATAGAATAGAATAGAATAGAATAGAATAGAATAGAATAGAATAGAATAGAATAGAATAGAATAGAATAGAATAGAATAGAATAGAATAGAATAGAATAGAATAGAATAGAATAGAATAGAATAGAATAGAATAGAATAGAATAGAATAGAATAGAATAGAATAGAATAGAATAGAATAGAATAGAATAGAATAGAATAGAATAGAATAGAATAGAATAGAATAGAATAGAATAGAATAGAATAGAATAGAATAGAATAGAATAGAATAGAATAGAATAGAATAGAATAGAATAGACAGCGGGAGTTGCGAGGAGAACATCGATAGTGCTGTAAGTGGAAACAAGTTTTTTTCTACTTTTCCCTGATATTATTATTCAGGGGTTTTTTTATCCTATTTACGTTATTTGCTACTAATAATATTTTATATATCAGTACGAAAATCGTATTTACTTATCGTTATTCCTATTGTTAACTATTGTACATATATTTATACAGAATTTGAAAAATTTATCTCTAACTTATTTTTTACCAACTCGCATAAACCTACTTTATCTATTTTCAGCCTTTTCTCTTGCTCGAATTCATGCCGTGAGTTCAAATGGATAGGACATTCCGTTAGCAAATGAGGAACCGTTTCCTCCGTGGCGTTATCACATATGCACCATGGATTGTCCCGACACTTGGAACGGTTCAAGTATTGGGAGAATCCGCTTCAAAAGATATCATCGGTGATAGGTTTTAAATCTTTCTTGTTCTGTCTCATGCACCAAGCAGTAATGTGTATTATTGTGCAGTAACTAACAGTAAACCGAAGATGGTATTGTTTGGGTCGTGTTTGTTGTCCTAGTCCATTCAATAGGAGAAGGAAGCAGCTCTTCTGGTCAAAAACTTTAAATATGCTGTTTTGACTTTTTCAGGTGTTCACGTCGGGGTTGATAGTGGGCGCTTGCTGTGTTCTTGGTAACGCTGCGTGCGCGGTTTTGAGTGGTAGGGGCGGTGCGCGGGGGGTGCAGCGCGCCGCGGCGGCGTGTGCGCTCGCGTGCGCGCTGGCGTGCGCGTGCCTGGCGGCGTGCGCGTGCGCGTGCGGCGCGTCCAGCAAGGTGGCGGTGGCGGCGGCCGCGGCGCTCAACGCGGCCTCACTCAATGGCAACGTCCTATTAATCAGACTCCTGCTGCACGCGCTACCGGCCAAATTAAGGTTAGAAAATACACATGCATATATTATTCTTTAGCTATAACATAAAAAAAATAAAATCCTAAAATGTATTAAATAAAAGAGTAGAAAAAGCCATTTTCATTACTTTGCGACGAGACGAGCGCTACGTTCACCTGATGGTAAGTGATACGCTTGCCCATGACAACGCGGTGCTAGTTAAGATGGTACACACTGCACCACATTGCGCTCGTCGCCTTGAGACGTAAGGTGTTAAGTCTCGTTACCCCAGTAATTACACTAGCTACAGCGTCCTTCAAAGCGGAACACAGTAATGTTTGCACACTACTATTGCGGTTGAAATAGGAGCTGCGGTGGTCCAACCAGACGGTCTCCGGCAACAGAGACCTACCACCAGTCATTACAAACATACCTTTAAAGCCTGCTAGTTTGACGCTCTTGTCCTGATTTCATCGCATAGACCATGGCCATTAAATAATTCATGTAAGCCGACAAACAATTGGTGTTAATCAGTGTTTAGATATGGGAATGTGTAAGACGTGTGTATATTTTGGGAATCCCCACACAACCGTTTAGAAATCAAAATGGGTTTCCCTATTCCAAAACCTATAAAGAAAGGTCCTTAGTGTGACGCCATACAACACATATTGACTATTTATTTGAGTTGGAGAAATCTCTATGTCTCTTAATGATGAAGAGCATCTTGCTTCTTTTTAGTGGTTTGGGCGTCTGTTGGGGCGCGTGGTGGGGCAGGGCGGGTGGTGTAGCCTCGAACCTGGCGGTCGGGGTGCTCCTCGATTACTCCTGCCCAGCGCCTTTTATATCCGTGGCCGCACTACTCACAAGTAAGCACAGATAATACTAATCAACGACCTGTTCCCATCGACATTTTAGTTTGCGTACATTTTCTTTTGGCTTTGGAAGTATTGCTGTGTCGTATATTCCTGTATTATATAAAACATTTAGGTAATTAATTCACCTAATGTTAAGTGACACTCAAATAATGCACATCTTTCGAGAATGTTCTAAATAGTAATAGAAATGAAGTACTTTATTTTACTTGACTTATATTAAATAGAATTTTATTCAGCGCTAACAAGAATAGAGTTTTATAAACATTAGTCCATTGAACATTGATTAGTTATAAAAACGCGCATTTTCAGGAAACGATTATTGAAAAAGTTTTAATGTGATTTATCACACATTAAACTAGATCTTTTGTTTTTGTTCACAAAAATTAAATAACCAATGTTTCAGTATCAATTGGCGCCATAATGATGATCAAACTGGATGACAGCAATGATAAAGATACGCACGATGATACGGAACAGGAAGTCGATAAGAACATAGGATTTGACAGATTCATATCCACTCACATGTAGTAGAAGAACTGTAAACCCGGAAACGGCAAAGGAAAATGTGTCACAGAGAAGTGTTTACATAAATATTTATTGGTTAATTATACAGCCTCATTCTTTGCGTAATTCTTTCTGCAGCGAAGTTCAGGTTTGAAGTGTATACTTGTTGTATATAATTTCGGACTTTTAGAGACGAACCTTTCTAAAAACCAGATCCAGAAATCAGATTTCAAAATACTTTATAGTATTTTCATTAGTCGCCATATTAGGGTTAGGTTTAAAGGCGTTTATTCTCATGAGAAATTACACATTTCTCTTAAAAATATATATTGAACTTAACTTAATCTACGGCACAAGTTACGAGAAAATGAGTCTTAAGCCTATCTTTAAAACTTTTGACACTTTCACTGTTTTTAACCGTTATATAATACAGTATTATTTCCATAATCTGTCTTGGCTTAATCAGTTCTAAGAGATGATCTTTATTAAAGAGTAATTAATGTGTCGCGTATTTAATCGCATGTTAGATTTGATGGTGTTGCTAGTTATTATTTTTTTTATAAAGACGCATGTGCTATTTTTGTTTGATTGAGATAAGTTAAACAGTCTATTTTTTTCATAAAGTTGTTTAGTTGGAATTATAAATGGATATTAAAACAAAAATCTTATCCGAATAACATAAAGATCAAAATTGACGATACAAAACGAAAATACTTTTAGATGCTTTGTTTATTATTATATTTAACAACTGAGCGTAAAATAGTATGAAATACTTGAAAGTATTTTCTTTGACCACCTGGTGCGCGTACTTCGAAGTAAAATCTCCGTTTTAAAACCTGATCGCGTAACTACTTCACATACCTGGTTCAGAGTTGTAGTAAAAAAAAATAGATCTCACCTCATTACGTAATTTGTAAATTAATGAATATGATTGTATTAAATAACTAAAAGACTTTTGAAATAAAACTAAGAGTTTTGGTCATAGTGCTTTTATAATATGTGAACGTAAGATATATTGATGTAATGCATAAATAATAATAAATAATTATTTAAATACATGTATAATAAGATATTTTATTGAGATCTTAATTTTGTAATTAAGAGCACATACTGAGCTATACTATTCTAGAATATAACTTTAATGATAAGATATATTCTAGAAAATAATATATGGTAATGTGAAATTAAAAAGCTTAAATATAAGTAACTGCCTGTTTTAAGGTCCTTCATTTTATATGTAAACTTATCTTTAATAAACTTTGTTAGAAAAAACACTGAAAAATTATTTTGCAGTAAAACAAAACTTACACTTCCATATTTTGCGTTATTACACATATTGCATGTAAAATTGGACAACATTTTTAACTTAACGCCATCTAGTTTTGTAAATTAGGAATTAAGGTTTTCCTTTGATAGATGGCGCTACTACAGCTTATGTGCGATGCAAACAGTGAAGAACTTTAAACAAAAACTTTTTTTTTTATGGAATAAATCTGCACATGTTACTTATAAATATACACCGTATCCAATTTTTGTTCTTTTCTAAATGTACAACTAACTTCTGATAGGGTTAAATTTTTTGTACTCTTTTACTTTGAAGTTAGTCGTATCTACGTTAACAAAATTATTTGTAATGGTATACATACTTAGTAAGACTTATAAAACATATTTAAATACATTCTTCTATATCTATGTAATGGTAAACAAATGTATAAATATACTATAATTGTCTAATCGACTTGTTAAATTTTAAATCACAGATGTTCAAGTTTACATCACAGTTTGGTTGATTTATCTTTCGATTCTAGAGGTTTGTCCGGTGGTAAAAACCACGACGCGACCAAAGCAGCTAAAATTGGAAAGATTAAAAAATATATATTTCTTTCAAGCACCAAGCAGCATGCCTGCAACAATACGGGGTAGGTTAAAACTGTAACGAGACGAAAACATGGGATAAAGCTTTGCTTGTACTCAGTATTGTATTGCCTCGATTGAGACGGGGGTTAAGGAAAACCCTTTTAAAATGTAAGTATCGTAAAAGGCGACTAAGTAAGCACTTAATTCAGAGAAAAGGCAGCACACCGCTTTAGCATGTTAACGCGACTGTACGAAAACCTCGATTTTTAAGGAGGACATTATTTAACAGGTTGAAACGGATTAATAATTGAAACTCACAGGCAGCGAAACCTGACGACACCATAAGTACACTGGTCATAATGAGCATGTACTTGTTCCTCACTCTGCTGATGCACGACTCTCCCACCAGCGTGTACGCGATAGAATTGGTCGCGCAGGAACTGAAAGTGAGGCAGATATAAATCAAAGTTTTGACCGTCATCACTCTACGCCATGATGTAGCGATTAAATGAAATGAAACACGATGGCCTCTACTACTATTTCGGGATCACATAAGTGTGTCTCCGGAGTTATATAAAAGAGGACCAGAGAGTTTTGGGCAAGTACAATACGGTCGTATTATTTGTGAAACAGGGCTTACTGTATGTGTGTTTGTTTGTGCTAATCTTTATAATAGTTTAACCGAATTTAACAGAACTTTCACTAACAAGTAGTTGGGAATAATTTTGGTTATTTATGATCTTAGAAAAGAAAGATGGATATGGTGTTTCACTGCTGTTGTACATTTTACAAGAAATAAGGTTTCCTCTTCCCTTTCTTGTTTTTGCATAACTAAACCGAGTTATTAAACAGTTATTGTTTAAAAAATTGGGTTTTGTTTCAGTTAATTTGGATCAGATTTTTTCTTTAATTAATGAGTAAAGTCAACTTTCATCACTCTTCCTAAAAAGCAGAACGCAAAGATGTGTGGAGAGTTTCGCACTATTAGTCTTATGAGCCATGTACTGAAAGTATTTCTAACGATCGTACATAACAGAATCCGACCAAAATGTGATGAACAGCTGGGAGACAATCAATTTGGCTTCCGCTCGGGTGTTGGTACTCGCGAGGCACTCTTTGCGCTGAATGTTTTAGTACAGAAATGCCAAGACATGCAAACTGATATCCTATTGTGTTTTATCCATTATGAAAAAGCATTTGACCGTGTAAAACACGAATTGCTAATAAAGCGCTTGAACGATATAGGTCTGGATGGTAAGGACATTACTATAATAAAAAACTTGTACGAAAAACAAAAAGCTACAGTGAGAATAGACTATGACCACACGGAAGAAGTTGAAATATGCCGAGGAGTACGCCAGGGTTGTATTCTGTCCCCTATGCTTTTTAACGTATATTCAGAGTCAATTATATCGGTAGCTCTCGAGGGAATAGAAATTGGTGTAAAGATTAATGGACAAATCATCAATAATATACGTTACGCCGATGACACGGTTCTCATTGCCTCATCCGAAAAAGACTTACAGACGATTGTAGACAGAGTGCATGAGGGCAGTGAGAAGGCCGGTCTGTCTATTAATATTTCAAAAACGAAATATATGGTGGTGTCCAGGAATCCAGCGTTACAGCCTAGGATATCGATAGCCGGCAAAGATCTTGAGCGCGTCCGGCAATACAAATATCTTGGTGCTTGGGTAAATGAAGTATAGGACTCTGACCAAGAAATTAAGGCCCGGATAGAAATTGCCCGAGCATCATTTAATAAAATGAGAAAAGTTTTGTGTTGTCGGCAAATGAATCTTAAGCTTAGAACACGTATTCTCAGGTGTTATATTTGGCCTATACTTATGTATGGTTGTGAGGCCTGGACTCTTAAAGAGGATACCAGGAGGCGTTGGAAGCGTTCGAGATGTGGTGTTACAGACGCATGCTGCGTATAAGTTGGACCAGCAAAATCACCAACGATAATGTTCTCCAACGTGTCGACGAAACCAGGATAGTATTGCAGACCGTTAAAAGGCGAAAGGTTGAATATCTTGGCCACGTGTTTCGGCACGATAGATATCACCTGCTTCAACTTGTAATGATGGGCAAAGTAGAAGGAAGGAGACGTGTTGGACGCCGAAAAAAATCCTGGCTACGGAACATAAGGGAGTGGACTGGTGTCACCAACGTGGAGCAACTGTTCCGGGTGGCACAAAATAGACAGAAATTCGCAGAACTGACGGCCAACCTCCAGTAATGGAGAGGCACTTTAAGAAGAAGAAGAATGAGTAAAGATCAATATTCCAACGATTTTGATCCGGATTACACGGTACGTATGGATAGTATAAGACATAATGTATTTGTATTGGTTCGCTTCAAATGAGCAAAAAGTTTTGAGTGAGAGATTTTCTTATACAGACTTTCTTTGAGTTTGTCCTAAGTTCGATTAAGGTTTTCTCATAAGGTACAATTTAGACGATGACAATAAGAAAACATTTTTATATTTCGACTGTCATAGTGAGCTACAGAATTCTGGAGAAGCACTCTTCATCATCTTCGGTCTCTTATATAAAGCAGTAAGATTTTTTCTAAGAGATATACAGGCACGTTGGTACTTACAAACAAATTGACAGAAACTTTAACACAGCCAAAGAGATCCAGTTCACTGATAAGCTGGCCATGCTGGATAAGATGAAGCCGAACGACAAGGACAGCAGCAGCGCGTACCTACGACCTTTGGTATCCGACACATAGCCCCATAAAATTATACATGTTCCTGATTTATAGAAGTTTAAATTTGTCAAAATAAGATGTAAATGTTATCTTACCAAGTTTTTTTCTTAAATAAAAGTATTTTTGCTCCTTCCAGGGATATTTATACACTTAACGAGCCATAGAGACACATACGGCTCTGGAGCCGCACTGGTCTAGAGTAATAAAGCCATCAGCGTCTTGTTTATATTGACACATTATGTATTTGCAAATGGTCGACCGTTAAGCAAATGTTTTACTGTTTACTACAATTAAAATGTCAATTATCAAAGTTTATACTTTGTTTTGTATTTTGACATGGTAAAGAGTACGCAAAGTATAATTCGGATAAAAATCGGTAAAATAGTACGAAATACTTCAAAGTATTTTGCTTTGCCTCCCGATGCGCGTATTTCGAAATAAATTCACTGTTTTAACTAAAAGACTTGTGAAATGAAACTAAAAGTTTTGGTCATAGTGTCTTTAATATGTGAACGTAATAAATATCGATGTAATGCATAAATTATTATAAATAATTATTTAATTACATGTTTAATAATATATTTTATTGAGATCTTAATTATGTAATTAAGAGCGCATACGAAACTATACATTGAATGATAAGATATATTCTAGAAAAATAGGTGATGTGAAAGAAAAAAAAGCTTAAATCTAAGTAACTGCCTGTTTTAAAGTTCCCCCATTTCATATGTAAATTAATCTTTAACAAACTTTGTTAATTAACACTGAATAATGTTTTTTTTATAAACATATAAAAATAAGTTTGTATTGAAAAAACTAAAACTCAGTATTTATCTTGCAATAAAAAATTAACAATATTTTTAAATCAGCGCCATCTATTGTTCAAAATTAGAATTTGTGTTATCTTTTAGTAGATGGCACTACAGCTTTTGTGCGAATTAAAAACATTTATTAGTAATTAAAATAAATTAATAAACTTATTATAACAAAGTACAATTGCACATTTCAACAATGACTCAATTTTATAATATTACAAAGTTAACATATTAACTGCATTGCAATTCGTTAATAATAATCTTTTTCATGTAACGATTAGACGGGAGCGATGTTCACCTGATGGTACGTAACACTATTTAGGATGATAAACACTGCACCGCATTGTGCACGTCACCTTGATAAATGAGATGTTAATTCTCGTTACCCCGGTAATTACACTAGCTACAGCGCCCTTAAAACCGTAACAAGGTAATGTACACACATTACTGTCTCCGGCAACAGAGACCTACCACGAGTAAAGTGTCTATTTAACTTTTAATTATAAATTAAAAGTTACTATAACTATTTTTTTAATTAGTTTGTCAATGAAACTGTTGGTGGTGAAGCGAGTTCGAGCAGGATGCTCCGACTCGCATATGTTGACATCCAGAGCAATAATGTATTGTGATCCCGGAATGGAACCTTCGTGTTGCAAATCAAGCCACGGAGGCTGTATTTGTAGCTAAGTCGATCGTTACTCGCTGTAGCTGAATATTGTATTAACCTATAATGCTCATAATTTATATAGATCTGCATATGTTACTTATGAATATATACCGTATCCTATTTTTACACAGAAGGGTAAAATTCTGAGTACTTTTTTACTTCGAAGTTGGTCCCATAAATATTAAAAAAAAAATTGTTGTGGTATACATACTTGGTAAGACTAAACATATTTAAATTAATTCTTTGTATCTATAGTAAACATATATATATTGTAAAAATACACTGTAATTGTGTTATCGACTTATTAATTATTAAATCACAGATTTGTGTTTAAGTTTACATCACAGCTTGGTAGGTTTGTCCTTCGGTTCTAGCGGTTTGTCCGGTGGTAAAAACCACGAAGCGACCAAAGCAGCTGAAATTAGAAAAATATTAAAATAGATATTTATTTGAAGCACCCCTCGTGGAATTACTGAGATTGGACTTAACATCTTATGCACCATCATCTCTACAGAAGGAGCAATTAATGGACTTTTCATATAACGATTTTATTTTATTACGAGTTTACGTTTACTTTAAAACACTTACCAAACACAAGAAAAGACCAAACGTTGAAGGTGATCTTGCAATGCTTGAATAACACGTTGCCCACGATGTTGATGCCAACGAATGAACTGCTCCTTCCCACCATAATGCTCAGACAGGCCACCATTCCTCTGCGGATAAGGGATTCACTTTAATACTGATCATAGAATAAATTTATGTTCCAAGAGAGATTTTCCAAAAGTGCAATAAAATCTTACCTATAAGATGTCGGATACTGGTCCACGAAGTACGACGCCAGGATGCCCATGCACATGCATGTGGATGTAAATACCAGAAAGATGATGACACTGGATATAGGGTCGGGAGTGATGGTGATCAAAAAGCCACTTAAGGTCGACAGGCACAAGATCGAGAGCATCATCTTTCTCCTGTGATTTGGCAGGTACGATATTACTAAGTTACATAACGCGTAAAGAACTTGTAGCGTCATCAGCGTGATGATTGTGTTGTGGTCGACCACCGACACACAAGTCTCTGGTGACTGCAACGAACAAAATGTGTGTTACAGTAACAGACGGATATATCAACTAATATTTCTTTAGCTAAAAATGTCTGGAATAGATATAAAACTAAATTTTGGTTTAAGTTAGAAGTTAAAGAGTAAAAGTTTGGCAAAGTTATGCTAATTTGATGAATTTAAACATCACTTTTAACTACTCATTAATTATTAATTATATAAAACGATTCAACTTACGAAATTATTAACGCTAGTATCATCGGAAGTCAAGTTGACGGGTGCCGGAGTACCACTGTTGGATATGATGTCGCAGATGTTGCCGGTGACGTTGGTTGCCATCGATGTCGTTACTTCGTTCATGATGTGCGGTAGCCAGACGAGGAAACTATTGTTCCTGTGATCCCAAATTTGAGGTTTACTTTTCTAGTAATCAAGATAACAAGATGATATGTTATTCTAATTAACAATGTTTTCCTTCACTGGAAGCTTGAGTTCTCTGGGAATCAAAGCCATGCCTGCCATCGTCTCACAGAGTCATCAAATTGTCAGACTACCTAACAATAATTCCTAACTAAATTATTTACTTGCTATGTTACCTGCTGCGATCATATTAGTAGGTTCTATCAATCCATGATGGTTAATGCATACTTTAAGATCACGTTCCACCGTAAATTATTATCTTCGATATATTAACTGTAAGTAAGTATAATATATACTTACGTAACAAACACGATGGACACTATAAAGTACAATTGCAGGGTCCTCCACAGGTACGGAGGGCGGAACAGAGGAGCACTCTGCTCGTATATAGAACGGAATAGCGATTTCTCCCTCTTCGCAGACTCCGTCGTAATGAACGACGTGATCTGTAAAGTTGAATAAAAATATAAAACAAATTAAACAGAATAAAAAAGTATAACTGAAGTACAATTCATCATCAGCCTAAACATTGACTTCCACTGAAGAAGTAGTTCTCTCCAGGCTTGGCAAGAGAAGGGTTTGGTGACAAACAGAGGAAGCTGCTGCTCTTTTACTGGTAAATATTTTCGTCTTTTACGTAACACAAATAAAAATGGTGTGTTGATTTTTAATATCCGTCTCCCAAACGAAAACATTATCTCATACGAGACAGATCGACCATTCTAAAAAGATTACTTATTGTAAATAGTCTTTGTTGTCGGAAACCGTGTTGGTAGGTATCACAGCTCCCATTCCTGTCGCCAAATAGTAGTGTACAAACATTCCTGTGTTCCAGTTTAAAGGACGCTGTAGCTTATGACATTACTGGAGTAACGAGAACCAATGACTTTTGTGTCTTAATTTGGTGTAATGTATAACATTGTAAGTAGCGCCACGTTGTCATTAAAAACAAACTTCATCAACACTCACCCCGTACTCTTCCTTTGAACAACCATGATTCATAGCGTAGATCGACCTCATCACTTCCAACGCCTCCTCCTTTCTACCGCAGTTGGCGAGGAACTTGGGTGATTCGTGCAGAAAGTACAAGGCGACCGCACTGATCCCCGTAGGCAGCGCCAACACCACGTCCAGAAGACGCCACGAGCTGAAGACGATACCCAGCAGCGGTACCCGCGCTTTGAACTCCAGCAACAATACGGGATACGTTAAAACTGGAACGAGACGGAAACATAGGTTAAACTTTGCTTATACTCAGTATTGTATTTCCTCGATTGAGACGGGAGCTAGGAAAACTCTTTTATCATCTAAGTATTATAAAAAGCGACTAAGTAGGAACTTAATCCAGAGACGCGAGTACGAAAACCCCAATTTTTTAGCGAGGTCATTATTCAACAGGTTGAAACTAATTAATAATTGAAACTCACAGGCAGCGAATCCTGGTGACGCTATAAGTACACTGGTCATAATGAGCATGTACTTGTTCCTCACTCTGCTGATGCACGACTCTCCCACCAGCGTGTACGAGACAGAATTAGTCGCGCAGGAACTGAAAGTAAGGCAGAAATCAAAGTTTTGACAAATTAATTGAATTTGAAAATCTCTACTACTATTTCGAGGACACAAAAGTGTGTGTCAGGAGTACCAAAAAAGAGGATGAGGGAGTTCTGTGTAAGTACGCTATGGTCGTATTATTCGTGAAACAGAGCTTACAATATGTCTTTGTGTTAATCTTTAAAATAGTATAACCGAATTTAACAGAACTTTCTCTAGCTGATAGTTGTATATATAGTGAATAACTTCAGTTATTTTTTATTATAGAAAAAAGATGACTTCTGCGTTTTTATTTCAGGAAAATTAGTTCAGTTTTTTAATAGTTAAAAAGCAAAGACCAATATTTACAACAAATTGATCTATATTCGTATTAACTGCGATCTATGGAATCGATTGACAAATCATTGCGTGCGACTTGTGCCCAGCGGCACGTCTGCAACCAATGAGCTCAATGAGGGTAAACGAATCGACCTTAAAGTCTTTTCACAAGAACTGCCGCGACAGAATATGGTATAGAAACATTCTCTGCCTGATTACCCATACAAAATAATTATTAGAATCATTAAATAGTGTATAAGCTTTCTTGATAAACTTAAGATTACAACTCAACATTGACCATTAACAATGAAACTATATAATTATTTGAAGCTGTGTAAACATCTTAAGTGTACATACAGTTATGACAGTGTAACTCTATTTTCAATTGATAAATAATCTATGAAATAGATCGTTGACTACAAACTAGTGAGCTCGTGTGTGTGTGTACTTAAAATCGTGTCAATAACATAGAATTTTTTAGGACTCATGGCATTTTTTTCTATCATTTAAATCATTGCTATATATAATTACAACATTGCTGGCTTTTCTAAAATCAGTTCATCCGTTACGGGTTATCCGGAACAAACATACAAAGTTAAAGTTTTTGTATTAGTTCATATCAAACGATTTTCAAAGTTTATTGAGAGATCTATAGAGATAACCAGACTTTCTACGAGCTTGTCCTTAGTTTGAGTAAGGTTCCCCCGTAAGGTAAAATTTGGATGATCGAGAGATTTTTCAAACTCGCTTGCAACAGTATTGCTATGTCCCGTCTGTCAGAGTAAGCTACAGCATTCTGCAGAAGCACGACTCATAATCTTCGTTTTCTTATATGGCGGATAGATTTCTTTTAATAGGAAAAAAAAGGCACGTTGGTACTTACAAACAAACTGATAGAAACTTGATCACTGCCAAAGAGATCCAGTCTACTGATAAGCTGGCCAGGCTGGATAAGATGAAGCCAAACGACAGGGACAGCAGCAGCGCGTACCTACGACCTCTGGTATCCGACACATAGCCCCAGAAGTAAGACACCAGTAATATTCCTGAAAAAAAAAAGACAGCTGTAGTAAACAGTACGTCAGAATCGATCTGATTCCGAAACTATAAAGAAAAATGAATCTTCTTTTTCAGAGGTAAAACGTAGTCAACATGTCGCTCGTCCCCGGAAGCTTTCTGCTGTGCTTCTTGGAACCTGACAGTTTTATTCTAAAGCGTATTATCAGCGGTAGGTCAAGCTCAATAAGGATCAGAAGCTTACACCTTTTAGTGACAGCGCGCAGTTCAACAGTTTATAGAGCTATCACTGCTGCGATGCCGTTCTTAAAAATGTCTTCTTTCTTAAGTGTATATTAATATTAATAAAGCTGTACAACATACCAACGAAAGGTACGGATGTGAGGATACCCTTCTGCGCCACCGTGACCTCGAGGTCGCAGGCTGCTGCCACCACCAGGCTGAAGCCGAACAGGTCCGTGCCGATCGCGAGCAGGGACACCGCGCCCGTCGCCGTCAGCAGAATATTGTACAACCCATTACCTGACAGAAGTGAACTCACATGATGATCATATTCAAGAGTAATAGAGAGTGTATAATGTTTTTAACAATTTCAATATTATGCCTAATAATATACGTAGGTACTCGTAAGTTAAACTTTAAATAAACTATAAGATAACTTTGGAGTTAGAATTATAAGGTATAATAGGACCAGTTATTGAATATTAATTTCAATTTCAAAATTTCAAGTCCATCTTCTCGGTTCCATCTTTGACCTCTCCTCGTATTATTCATGCCGTTTCTTTAAAATGTTCTAGAACATCTTGTTCACACTCGACTGTCATTATTTCTCAATCCCACTTGCATAAGGAACACAGTACGATATCTGCTTTTCTTAAGATAACAGAAGACATTCGTTACGGTGTAGATTAAAAATATTTAACTGCATATGTTTTACTTGATTTTAGTAGCGCTTTCAATTCTGTCGCTTTTGATATTATTATTAAAATTCTTCAGTCTGTTAGTATATCTCCTTCTGAAATACTATTGTTTGACTCTTATCACCGAAACCGTATACAATGTGTCCGAAGGGATGATCTCTTCTCTGAATGGATGGATCTGTCTGCGAGAGTTCCTCAAGGTGGTAACCTTTCTCCCTTACTCTTTTCGATCTTAATAATTCTATTACTATTGTAATTTTGCAGTTATATCGCCATTTTTCGGCTTCTTAATCTGATATCGTAATTAATACACTAAATAAAGATTTATGCAGGATATATAGATGATCTCGAAACCATCGATTGAAACTTAATCCAAACAAATCGCAGGCTTTAATAATTGGCAGTTGCCACATGCCTACTAGAGATATTCTGTATTGGAATAAACAGCGTCTTTGCACTTATTTCTCCGCATGTTATATTTCCACTGTTATGTCTGTGTGCATATATAAATTATTAAATAAAATTCATAATAATGTATTGAGTTAAAAAACTTAATTTATTTAAATCGTTGTAACTTAACTGTTTAAAGACTCTATTAAATCAGAGCAATTTCGAAGCTCAGAAAATTATTAGGGAAAGTAAAATGTATATCTAGATTCATATTACATGCGAAAGCAAAAGAATGGAAGGCTTTCCTGGTATGAAGTAGGCCTCTTTAAGAGAAGACTGTATAGGCTGCTTCTAGAATAGTGCGTTTTACCACCAAAGACTACATCGACACCTACCACAAGAGATCCTATTTAAGCGGATTTGTCTCTGGGCTGATCAGCAGTTCCAATCCGTTGAAGTTCGCATTATGAAAAATGAAACGTAACTGGAACACTGTCTTTGTGATCAGGTAAAGAGCGGTAGTTCCCAGAATAATGCTGACCCTCACAAAAATCCATTGATTAAGGAAAATTACACGGAGGGAGTGCCGCCGTTTGCCCAATTACTTACTGCCCAATAATGAAAAGACTGTCGAGAAACTTTCTTATAGCAGTAACCTTTTCTTTTCGCCGAAATGTCGGCACGAGCCGGACGTTCACGTGATGACAAGTGATACGTTCGTCTACAGATCTATATTCATGTTGAGTTATTTTCTCATTTAATTATTATATTCAAATTGAATTACTTCTGTTTGCAGACTACGTTTATAAAACATTACATATCTTATAATGCATCTTGATGTCTATAGCAAAGTAATTTAAATTTATTTTAGTTATAATTTTGACTCATTAAAAACCCATTTTTTTTTACCCTAATATTTAAATACATACATTTTAATAAGCTAAAGGAACACTTAAAGTTATGTTTATTGTGTTATACTCCATGTAATGACGACAGTGATATTTCTATTATCAGTAAAACTAGAGGAGAAAATTTTTTTCACTCAAAAGAAGTCTTACCTAGCACGCCTAAATGTTTTATATAGTAACATCTTAACAACTAGAATTCCAGGTTTTCATCTAGAGCATTAAGGAGAATGAATATGATAATCAATACGAACATAAACATGAAAAAAAAATTTCTTTTAATTATGAAGAATCTAACATAAAATGCATGAAAGTATTAAATAGCATATTCACATAATTGCCGCAATAGCCTAGTGGTTAACGCCGTCCTTTTAATCCGTAGGCACCGGGTTCGAATCCGGCCTGCACCAATGAATTCTTCAATTTATGCGCAGTTAGTATAACACCAACTAATATCACGTGCTTTGACGGTGAAGGAGAACATCGTGAGGAAACCTGCATATCTATGTCATGACCAAGTTTAGATCTTAGTGATCAGCTATGTAGCTATTAAGAATAGAACTACGACAAACTTCGATAGTCGCAGAAGTTGACTACGCTCTTCGAGTTGAATGTAGTAACTACGTCAAAACGAATGCGTAGTTAACTCGATCGCAAAGTCAATTATCATTTTTATAAGAGTTTAATGAACAGATGTTCAAACATACAAACACAAATTTAATAAGAAAAAGAACAAAAGTCTTTAATAAGTCAAATCAATAGTTAATGCCACGCGGTTATAGTTAACTTTCCAGTGATATTAATTTGTAGTTTAATAACAACGCGTTGTTGAAACGGTTCAATTGAATTGTTAATTTAATGTTATATATATTTTTTTGTTAACAATGGTTTAATTGACCCCAATTTCGCGTGATGTTAAGTGACAATGACAGGAATACTGAAGTACAGCTACTGAAATACAGCACACATTACAACAGCTGATTTAAATGATAGTTAACCAGGTGGGATTGATAGAACCATCATCAAATTGATCATTAGGTATTCAAGTATCAGATGTGGTGGTTCCATCGCTCTGTTTGGGGATCGTCTACATAATTCTATAACTTCCGTGTTATCTAGAAGTAACCACTACTCATAGAAAGGCTGTATTACTTACAACCAGATTAAAATCTAGCTCGGTTTGAAATGTGGGATGATATCCTGAATCGAACTGAACGACAGAAAATGAGGTGCAGCGATGGAAAAGAGACACAAAAAGAGTATGATAATATGTCACATGATAAAATCGATTTCTTACAATTTTAAAGAAAGCTGAATATATTGTTTTAATGAAACTGTTTTTAGTGAATAGGCTGTCAATAATCAACTAACGCGAACTATACTCCCGGACACATCTATCGGCCCACTGTTAGTGTTTAAAGTTTCGACGGTGTCTAGCTAAAAATAAATGTTAGGTGGAGCAATAAGTTTTAATGCAGTTTTGAAGCTGATTTATTGGTCAACCCTTATGTATGTTTTTTTTTAATTTCGAATTAATTTGGCCTGCAGAAGTGCTACAGCTTGGGCGGCAATTTCAGGCCGAGAATCCTTATTTTTTGGTCAAAACCGGCTCAAAGTTTAGATTAGCCTTTTTATGGAACCAATAATCGGAAACATCAAAAAAAAAATCCGACTTGTGCGAAATAAAAAAGTTTTCTCCATCCCTGGGTCGTTGAAAACAATGAACGGACTCGAAATTTCGTTTATTTTTCATAATCCTGAATTCGAAATTAAAAAAAAAAACATACCTAAGGATTAATCAAAAAATCAGCTTTAAAACTGCATTAAAACTTATTGCTCCACCTAAGATTAATTTTTAGCTAGGGACCGTTAAAACTTAAAATAGGTGGGCCGATAGACGTGTCCGGGAGTGTATATCAACATTTAACAACAGTTTCGCGAAAAATTCGAAACGAACTATAAACTAACAGTGGCATATCTTTCAAACTGTAGTCTATTTATAACAAATACCGGTCTTCTCCAGTGCCTCCTCGAACGGCAGCGGTTCTTCGGACTTCCCGTTGTCGTTCACCATCGCGACGAGCTCACGCGGCCGCGCGTCCGCAGTTCGCATTGACACTGGGCGATGCTGAACGTTGCGTTACCAAAGTGAGGTCGGTCGCGACTCGCACTCGGCGGTGCCGCCGCCGGGGGGCGCTTCACATCAATTTCCTTCAACCGAAAAAGCATCGCAACAAAAGATACTCACACGAATATAATTGTAACAATACATTTAAACAGAACATTACACAACAATATTGTACTATGATATACACTGAATAACTCTTTTAATACGTTTGTGTAGTTTGCAAAAATTTCCGCGTTCTGACGCTGCTTTTGTATTGATGAAGATTTGTTATTTATATCTGTGTACCTATACAATAATGATATTAAAAATCCTACTTTATTTCTTAACGCACAGATTTATTATTATTTAACATTTTTATAACAATTTTGTATAGACAGCAATCCAGCTGGTTTCATGTCTCTCTAACTTATGCCTTTTCCATCTCAATCATTTCCAGACACCTCTTATAAGTCACATGTATCTATATAACAGAAAATTCTTATTATTCTGAAATTCTTGAAATTGTTTTGATGTGAATGTTCGTTATAATGTTTAATTATTTAATAACTCTTTATTATTCCCACAATTAACTGACAGTGATCAGTATAATATTGGATGTAAACGTTTTATCATTGCTTATAATTTTGTTTAAATTATTTTATTTTACTGTTTCTGAACGCAGAAAAATAAAGCAAGACTTATATTTGAATTCAGCTGAAGCAATCACTGGGGAAATTGGTAAGTCGTAAGGCATATGTCTAGCTGCGAGCTGATGATGAATATCGCGTAAGTATTAATAAATTAAAATACCAATATTTTTCTATTTATTTATAAGCAAACTATGTATCCCAACTCACATAGTTTTCTTATTAAATTTTTTTATAACATTTTTGTATAGATAGAAATCACTTTTTGGGTGAAGGCTTACTCCAGCTTATTCTATTTCTCTCTAACTTTTGCCTTTTCCATCCAATCAGTTCCGGCTATCTCTTTTACGTCGCATACCCATCTTTTCCTTGGGCGTCCTCTTCTTCTATTTCCTTTTATTCCTTCCCACAGTGTCACTAGTTTTGTTCATCTCTTGCAAGGTGCCCGACCCATCGCTACTTTGGTTGAAAAGTGTATTCTGGAGCATCTACATTTTTTTTTATTATATGTTAATTTATAATTCTTAGTGTTTTTCTAATTTTTAGTATACTTCTCGTCATGGCTATGTGCTATCACTGGAACACAAATATGCATATGACATTAATATTAATTATATCTTTTAAATTATATTGTTTTCTTGTTCAAAATATTTTTCTCAACACCCTTATGGGGGTAGGTTTAATATTCAACACCATGGGGCTAAGCCAAGTGTTCTTCATTTTCTATTTCTGTTTTGTTGGTAACATCATCCTGTAAAACTTTCTAACAATACGGCAGGTATTCAAGTTTGCGGCTTTTTGCGTGGTCAGATATATATTTGTTGGTAAAACATTGTTTTCTTTTCCATTCAACAAATCTACATTCGTCATCGCAAACATTCGATATTAAGTAAAGTTTTCACGTTTCACTGTACGTTGGATGATGATGAAACAGAATGAGTTCTCAATTCGACCCTTCAAATGCTGAAACGTTAAACGTCATATTCTGAACAATATAAACAATACATCGAAGCTCCTGAATAGAAATTCAATTACAGATGTATCGAGAGAGCATCGTTGGATGCGTGTAAAGCGATTGAATACAAAAAGCAATATATGAAATGGCATTATGCCAAATAGAAACGGAATTGCGAGTGCTCGGCCAACTGATCAAATGAAAACGAAAACACTAATCTTATTACATAGACTTATATTTTTTTTTCTTTACTTCAATATCACATGGAGTTAAGGCTGATGATGGTGATCCGTGTTCAGATTTATTGACTTCGAACCGGGGACCTCTACCGAGCCGCGGAGACACCAAATCTTCCATTGTAACTGTGAATATATGATAATTCTAATAAAAAAGTACTAACTTTATTATGTACTACAAGAAGTTAAGTATATATACACTTATTGTATATTATAATGAGGGTAATAACAGAAACTACTGTATAAAAATTTTCGTATGACTATCAGTGTGTTTGTTTGTTTCGGTCTTGGAGACATCATCATCATCATGAAGTGCCTTCTTCAAAATGAAGTAAGCTAGACACATTTTGTAAAAAAAATCACTGGTCTCTGGATTTAAAATTAGTTCAAACTGAAAAAGCAATTAATTAATTGTATTTTTTAAACTATTTGGTCCTTATTAAATTCATTACTAAACAAATTTGTATGGCGCCCTCTTTCGTGAAGAACCGAAAACAAATTCCGTGGGTCTTTTTTTTTTATACTACTATGCGACGAGACGAGCAAGACGTTCACCTGATGGTAAGTGATACGCTTGCCCATGACAACGCGGTGCTAGTTAAGATGGTACACACTGCACCACATTGCGCTCGTCGCCTTGAGACATAAGGTGTTAAGTCTCGTTACCCCAGTAATTACACTAGCTACAGCGCCCTTCAAACCGGAACACAGTAATGTTCGCACACTACTATTTGGCGGTTGCAATAGGAGCTGCGGTGGACCCATCCAGACGGTCTCCGGCAACAGAGACCTACCATCTGGTAAAATGGGTCTATCTGTTTGTGTTTATACTCACAACTATACAGTAATACAGAGTATACATTTTTTTTCAAATGTTCCTCGTCGTGTTTGGGTCTAAAGACTTTCATTTCGCACTTTTTTCTTTTCCTTTTTAATCTTTTTATCGATTTCTTTTCCCTAACCTTATATCGCTATTCATCCTTCATATTATCTATCACACTTTAGAGATCTTAACATATGTTTATTTCATCTTTTAGTCAGAGAGATACATTAGAAATTCATTAATTTTCAAACGTTGTCATATTTCATAGTATTTATCTAACAATAATTATTATATTTATGAATTGTAACACGGAAGTCCCTGGTTCGATTTAGTGGCGACACTTGATAATAATGTGCCGTGCACCCTGATGTTGAATGTTCATCAAATGTGTGGTGAATAGCGAAATTTTTTTTTTTATACTACTTTGCGACGAGACGAGCAAGACGTTCACCTGATGGTAAGTGATACGCTTGCCCATGACAACGTGGTGCTAGTTAAGATGGTACACACTGCACCACATTGCGCTCGTCGCCTTGAGACATAAGGTGTTAAGTCTCGTTACCCCAGTAATTACACTAGCTACAGCGCCCTTCAAACCGGAACACAGTAATGTTCGCACACTACTATTTGGCGGTTGCAATAGGAGCTGCGGTGGTACCCATCCAGACGGTCTCCGGCAACAGAGACCTACCATCTGGTAAAATGGGTCTATCTGTTTGTGTTTATACTTCACAACTATACAGTAATACAGAGTATACATTTTTTTCAAGTGTTCCACTCGTCATGTTGGTCTAAGGACTTTCATTTAGCAATTTTTCTTTTCCTTTTTAATCTTTTTATCGATTTCTTTTCCCTAACTTTATATCGCTATTCATCCTTCATATTATCTATCATACTTTTAAGATCTTAACTTATCTTTATTTCATCTTTTAGTCAGAGAGATTCGAAATTCATTAATTTTCAACGTTGCCTCTTCATGTATTTATCTAACAATATTTATCATATTATGAATTGTAACACGGAAGTCCATGGTTCGATTTAGTGGCGACACTTGATAATAATGTGCCGTGCACCCTGATGTTGAATGTTCATCAAATGTGTGGTGAATAGCGAAATTTTTTTTTTTTATACTACTATGCGACGAGACGAGCAAGACGTTCACCTGATGGTAAGTGATACGCTTGCCCATGACAACGCGGTGCTAGTTAAGATGGTACACACTGCACCACATTGCGCTCGTCGCCTTGAGACATAAGGTGTTAAGTCTCGTTACCCCAGTAATTACACTAGCTACAGCGCCCTTCAAACCGGAACACAGTAATGTTCGCACACTACTATTTGGCGGTTGCAATAGGAGCTGCGGTGGTACCCATCCAGACGGTCTCCGGCAACAGAGACCTACCACCTGGTAAATGTTTCATAGTTTCTATTTACAAGCATATCCGGATCCGTAGTGTAAGGAAATATGACGTCTATAGATTGACGACGAGGTCTGGTGGTGCGCCAAGTTTATTGCTCGTGTAGCCCGGCCGTCTGCCGACGAACTTGGCAGCTTGTTTGATCTCGTCGATGACGTCACATTGCCGCTGCATTTCTTATGTTTGATATTGCATTTGGTTTTTTAGTAACCAGTTTTTTTTTTGTGCTATTTTGCGACGAGACGAGCAAGACGTTCACCTGATCGTAAGTGATACGCTTGCCTATGACAACGCGGCGCTAGTTAAGATGGTACACACTGCACCACATTGCGCTTGTCGCTACAGACATAAGGTGTTGTCTCGTTACCCCAGTAATTACACTAGCTACAGCGCTACTTTCCTTAAGCATATAAAAGCTTTCTTGTACATACTGTATTATAACCATTTAATTGGCTGAGGTGGGGAAACAGTAAAATACTTTTAATATATCAATTTGAACTGCTGTTACAGATACAAGTTAATTCTAATTTTCTTTTATTAATTTTTCCTTCTTAAGTGCTGTGTTTTTATTTTTCAGGTTTGTGTAATATTAGTAATGTTGGGCACTACTTGTGCTCTAATTAGTTAATACTATTGTTAATATATGTTTATATGTGTAATGACTGTTTGTGCCGAAATAAAGAGAAAAAAATAAATGGATTTGAATTCGTCGCCTCAAGCTAATACAAAAACAGTTAAGTCTTAAGTTACCTTTAGATACATGATTGTGGATCGCTGGTGCCTGTGATAGGTTATAAATTCGTGTTACAGGACGAGAGGTCTCCAACTTTCTTTCTGTTAATATTAATGAATAACTTAAATAAGGAAAAATAAATAATTTGTGGTGTTCAGTTTTGTGTGTTTTCAGCTGTGTTTTTGAATAAGTGATAGCCTAAACATTTTCAGCAATCACCTATCATTATCACTTAGCATTACGTTTTAAGTACGAATATTAGCTCATTATAGATAAGTTCAAATCAGCTCTTTTAGTTGTAGCATTAACAAAAAAACACTTGTAAAACAATTCTCTAGATAAATTCTAATAAAATATCAACTGGAGTTATAATTAATATATCCGAATAGGGAACTAAACGCTTCTAATGACTTCTGATTGTCTCATTCGTTAGTATCGTTCGTGTATTGTTCGTCGTGACGACAGTAATCTATCAATCTGACAGATAGACTATTTCGCTAATCGCAGACAAATTCAGCAAAGTGTATCGGATGCATCGTGACTAATTGTAACTTAGTGTTTAATTATGTTTATTGGTTACGAATAATACGTTAACTATTTTCAGTATGATTTACTTTCATGACAAATTGCTTCTCAATTATACGCGTATACATTTAACGCCGTTTTACGGAAGAGCGTGAATAATATGTTTCTTCACAAAGGCTCGATTTTAATATTTCGTTATTTAATATATTTAAAAATAATCGCACAAATAGTTTTAATAAGTATTTCCGAATCCATCGCCATTATCACGCTGATAAACGCCCACAAGTGGTCATAGGCCTCTACAAAAGTTCTTCATATCGATCAATACTGAGCTGCTCTTATACAAGAGTAGAAAAAAATACTTTGCTCTTTTTATCTCTTTGTTTCTTATTGAAGAAATATTTTTGAGGTATTAAACAAGTACTACTAAAATTATAGAAAAATCGTTTCCAAAATAAATACTTCAAAATATGCTGTGTCTTCTACTGAAAAGAATTAACAAGAAACTCAATATTTTTCACAATTTACTTTTAAAAAAAACCTTTTCAATTCACTCAAAGATACATTGATTACGTCGTTTCATTGAGTATTATTTTTTTTATTTTTGTTCAGAAAACCATCAGCGACGTAAGTATTATTTTGTAAATATATATACATTTAAATTAGCTTATTACTGTGAAATAAAAAGAACTGGCAATAATTTAAAACAGAACGCCTGCCGGTAAAACATAATCAAAATCCATCAACATTGCTATTTGCGCTTTACAAACTCGTTAACTAATACAAACGCAAAAAATATGTAAAAATTATTTAGAAATTAATGATTTACCAGGTGGTAGGTCTCTGTTGCCGGAGACTACTAATACTTAGTCAACTATAATGGAGATGCTTTGTTTTAAAATTCCTTGACAAGTGTTTTTGATACTGGGTTCGTTTTTTTTTTTATTAAACTGTTAAGATTTCAGGTTGAATGTCTGCTGTAGCCAATTTCCATTATACTGAAGATCGGAAAAGACTTATCAATCTGAACATATCTTATGTCGATGATGAATTAGACTTATATTCTACCAGGTGGTAGGTCTCTGTTGCCGGAGACCGTCTGGATGGGTACCACCGCAGCTCCTATTGCAACCGCCAAATAGTAGTGTGCGAACATTACTGTGTTCCGGTTTGAAGGGCGTTGTAGCTAGTGTAATTACTGGGGTAACGAGACTTAACACCTTATGTCTCAAGGCGAGCGCCAGTGGTGCAGTTGTGTACCATCTTAACTAGCATCACTTTGTCATGGGCAAGCGTATCACTTACCAACAGGTGAACGTCTTGCTCGTCTCGTCGCACAGTAGTCTAAAAAAAAAAATTATGATTAAGTTTTAAATTGAACTTGGCAATTCAAAAAATTTAATTTTTTAAGGAAAGAAAACCATAAATCACCATAAGACTATAAGGACCATCATCATCATCATTTCAACCGATGGACGTCCACTGCTGGACATAGGTTTCTTGTAATGTATTCCACAAAATACGGTCTTGTGCTGTTTGAATCCAGTGAATCCCTGCGATTCTTTAAGGACCATAATCAATATCTATTGTTGCCTCTCCAACTTACCCGATAGCTCAAGTCTTCATAACATACCTAATTAAGTTATCAATGAAATCTCTTAACGTTGCGCTAAACTCTTGCTGTATTCAACTGGGGCAGGATTTCTTTTCGTCGTCGTGGTAATCGTTTTAGTCTATTGTTGTTAACTGCTTATCGTACGTCTACATTACAAATTTTTACTCCGACTGGTACTTTACCACCTGTATTTAAGAATTCCCTGCGATATTCACCAGGTCTGTATATTTAGCAAGTTGACAGGATGTCAAATCTTTTGATGGGATGTCACGTTGCGCGCGTCATTAAGTTATGGTTTGTATAGTTCTATATCTATCAATAACTGTTCTATTGTAGTGTCCGCCTTCGGGATAGACCTTCTCTCTATTTTTCATCGCCTGTAGATCATCTGCCATCTGCATCCATCCTTCACCCGGTTATTGACAGATGTCATATTTCCACCTTTTTGGAGGTCTTCCTTTTCCACGGAGTTTTCATTCTAAAATCTGTCTTACCCAACGACTGTATTCATTCGAGCAAAGTGTCCAGCGCATTTCAATTTCTTCCAACAAATCTCGAAATTTCGTTACTTCGCAACTCTTTATAAGGTATGTATAGTTATTCTTCTCGTAATTTGTCTTTTGGAAATCAATCAATCGCTCTGGTCACACCATAGCTATTCCGGTACAATGAACCTAGAGATGCTGACGTACTCCCACGTAATCGATTCAATCAATTAACGTTTCTAATCAGGACTTCCTCGGGAGCCAAACGGCAACTTCCAGCTCCCTAGATACAAGAACTTCCGACAGTTATCGAAATATGTATGACATTCATTATTATTAATAGGACTAGCTGACCCAACAAACTTCGTTTTGCCTCAAAATCAATAAATAAAAAAGCTTATTGATATTTCCAGGCTGTTTCAACTTTAGTAAATAATGTGGTGAAAACTTAACCAGAAAAAATCATTCGTAATCAAAAGAAATGCCCGGTATTAATTTGGTTTTTCTCTTATATTTAAATGCACACGCTGATTGACTTCGACGACCTAAGTCAGGATGTCTTCTCCTTGGTATTATAAATTGTAGATAATCAAAGTAGGGAAAGTTCTCGCGCACTCAGCGGTAAATAGTGTCACTATCACAAAAGATCAACAAAGTATAGTTAAGACTTAACTACTATTTTGAACCAATCTGAACTTAGGACAGCGGTGTTCCCGGTTGGATTCTACAATCGCTGCACACGAACACACTTATTTACTGCATGATAACCAATCATCTGTCAATTCAACCGCATTATGCACCAAAAAATTAAAATAAACCGAGACAATTGCACCTTAAGCCCAGATTCCCGCTAAAGTAAAATATTCTTCTTCTTCCCAATTGATGGTATGAGCACGGCTTGTGCGTGAGCCAGTGTCACGTGTACACGTATAAAATAAAAAAATAAAAATACTTAAAAAATTGTCTGCGTGGTCAATTCCTCCCTTTTCTCTTAAAATATTATGTTGCATCAGAAATTGTTGGTTGTCAAAGTCAATGTCTAAATCAAAAATATTCTCTTAAATTGTATTTGGTGTCTAAATGACGGGACGAACTTCAAATTTTTGACGTTTTATGTATCTAAAGTAAGGAGACCAGACATCTCGCTTTTAGCGGGACAGTCCTGATTTTTTTACTATTAATCCCGCGTCACGCGACGTTTTTCAAAAGTCCCGACTTTTAGAATTAAGTAAAATTTTAAATTTATGAAAATCATTGTTTTGCGTAACATATTGCTTTTGCTACCCAGTTACATTGTATTTGCCTCTCAAATGATACACTTTGTATCCGTACTGCGTGCTAGCGAGATAATTAAACAAATAAATATTACAAATCTGTTTCTTACCATAGAAAAATAAAGTAAGTAATTTATTTAAATATTTCATAAATGCATAAATTTTCTTAAACTTAGCTTAAAATACTCGTAGTCTTCATATTTTATATTGATGACAAAACGTGTATCACCCACCCTAACCTCGAAAGAAATTTTAGAAAGTAATATACGAATAAAATTTTGCAAATATTTCAAGTCAATCAAACTAATTTATCAAATTCTTGTGAAGATTTTTACAATATTTTACAAAATTACTGCAATCTACTCAAACAAATTCACTTATATAAAAAAACATTTATAAACTGTACTTATGTTAAAACTAAAAAAACTGTTACGATATTATTATTCCTTCAGAGTTGTCCCGCTTTGCCTATCTAAAAATCTGGTCACCTCGATAAAAAAGAGAAATTGTTGTTTTTACGATATTCCAGGCACTTTTTCCATATTTTCTCACCTTACTAACCTTCCCTGGACTTCCACGAATAATTCAAGACCACATTTAGCCAAATCGGTCCAGCCGTTCTCGAGTTTTAGCGAGACTAACGAACAGCAATTCATTTTTATTATATAGATTTGTATTAGGGTGAGTTGCGTTAGTTTTCAAAGACACCTTGTCTTGGTTTAATCATTCTTGATTGATATTTATGTTTTATCATTCTTAAATTCGATTTAGTCCAATCTTTCATCCTACTCTGATTTTATCTTGGACATTTAATATTTTTTTAATCATTTATGTTTATTTTTATATGTTTCTTGTGCGTCATATATCACTTATCTTTGGTTAAATGGGATTACAGCTGAGTTGAAAACTTTACAAATTTAACCAATGGTAGTGGTTAGAGCCATGAGTTAAGAGCCGTGATAGCCTAAAGGTTTGATCGCCCGCCTTCCACTAGAGGTACCGGGTTCGAATCCGGCCTGCACCAATGAATTTTTCAATTTATATGCAGTTAGTATAACACCAACTAATGTAACGTGCTTTGACGGTGAAGGAAAACATCGTGAGGAAACCTGCATATCTATATCATGACCATCTGTGCTCGCACTAGTATGTGAAATGGAGAAGGCAATGGCAACACCACTCCATTATAACTGCCGAGTAAGTCGTGTGTTTAATGACACATGAGGGTATACGACTTAGAAGAAGTCGTTAGAAGTAATGCTGAATATAAACATTACTGTGTTCCGGTTTTAAGGCGTAGTTACATTTTGTTTCAACAAGAAAAGGTGTACGTCATCCTAACAAGACGAGGTAGCAACTTGTGAGCTACCTCGTCTCCCTGTAATATTTATGAAAACGTGAAAAACAATTTTAATACTCATGCATACCGGAATTAACAATTAAAGACAATACTAATATTCGCACATAAATGTCTGTTTAGTGAAGCCGATATGATTATGTTCCTTCCACAAATAACACTTAACGCGATGTGTTTGTTGTGTATTAACATTTGGTTTTTCATCCGAAAAATCTAGACGAACGGGACGTTCACCCGGTGGTGAACTACAATCAGTACATTTTATAATATCGAAGTGGTTTGTTTGTATATAAACATCAACTAGATACGGAAAATATGTGGATAGTAAAAATAACTGAAGTAGAGAAGCTTGACGAACCATTTGAGTCTGATTACTTTCGATGTAATTATCAAAGTAAAGCAAAAAGCTAATACTTGACACCAACTTCACGTTATATTAAGTGACGTAAGGCAGTGGATGGTGAACTAACTAACAACAACTAAGTAACTAAAATATCAGTGAGAACATTTCCTTTTTAGTAATGTGCATTGAAACAGTGCACAATTATTGTAATCAAAAGAATTTGACTCTAGTTAGGATATCTACATTACACACATCGTCGCTTTAAGACGATAGATTTTATCGTTACCCTGGTAACGCATAATATTTGCTATAACAAAATTATAATTACGAGAACGCCTGTTTAATTTCCTTAACACACCCCTCTATTTGTTCAAGCTGTTATAAAGAAACGCTGACATTTTTATCTTTGACAAGTGAAACTATTTGCACAGTTAATAACCATTCATCCGCAGTTGGTGTGATTGTTACTGAACCCAGGCACGCGGTTAGGCATTATATTCGATCTAGACATAGCCCCTCTGCCTGACCGGCTAGCCCAGTGCTACAAGGGCTTCCCTGCTGAGACTGGCGCCGGTATTAATAAGATATTAAATATGTAATTACCAAAGCATTACGTATACTTTTAAAGACGCGAAAAAGGTTAAAAAAATTTCAGGCGAGTTCCGGTTCCAATCTTTAAAGAAAGTTTAATTTTATATAAAGTTAAAATAAGGTTATATATCAAAGCGTGCTCGTGTAAAATACACAGAAATATTACTGTGTTTGTAATGGGTTATGGTTGATGATTTTACTGTGGTAACTGGAGGCTTATATATCAAAAGGAGCACAATGCAGTGATGTGTATATCTACAGGTAAATTGCTCTTCTTTTCTAATTCAAACTCTAGTGCAAATTCAGCTTTTTGATGTGTTCACACTGAGTTACAGTGCTCTCTATAAGTAAAATTCAAAACAGTTCCTCGTAAGTCAATGGATCGGTTAAATTAATTTTAACCGTAAAAGCTCCATGTAAAAAAATAACCTAATAAAGTTAAAACTTTTCTACAATATTTAAGGGATCCGTTTGTATAACTAAAAGTAAACAATTTCATTACAGTTCATTTATTAGTTTTAATTTTGAAAGATTTTGTTTTAAAAAGCGAAAAGTTTGTTTATTGCAGCTAAATATAAAAAATTGGACTTTATTGGAACAGAAAAATTAAAAAAAAATTTTAAGGGGACACCCGGGTTTGAACCGGGGACCTCTCGATCTGCAGTCGAATGCTCTACCACTGAGCTATATCCCCACGCTGCTGCTTCTGTACTTTTCAACCATTCCCTGCAGGATTACTAATATGTGATATTGTGAAATATTTTGCTTATTATATAAAAAGATTACGCAAGACCTTTGCCCAGCAGTGGGCGTCGATAATTTGAGATGAAAAAACGTTTCTCAAAATTATGAATCGAGTTCTCGTTCTGACTTATCAATATTGAACAAGAGTGAGTTGTTATTATTAATTCACTAAGCTGAAGCACAGCTTTAGGGTTTATGTAGTAAAACTTTTACTGAGCTTAGTCTAATCTTTATTTTTATTTTTTCTTGATATTTACTTCAAAGAATTATATTACATACATTTTTATTTATCGCTTTTCTTACAGTTCCTGTTGAAAGATATCAGCGTATAATGCTGCTGATTATAAAACAGTTGTAGACGCATGAAATCTGTGGACGCAGTTTGTTAAATAATTTATTAAATTTCTAAAAAGACGTTATAGTAAATAACGCAATAAAAGAAAGTAAAGATTATGGAATAAATACACAACAACATAATATGTTATCTTAGTTATATTACAAGTTAGTTCTTACATACAATTTATAACGACAAATATTTATTTTCGTATACGTGTACAGATATGTGATGATAATTTGATTGTTTGTGAACAAAGCAATTCCAGTTGTCTAATAACTTAGTGATATGTCTTTGGTCGTTGGTTCAAATCCGATTTTAATTCTGATCGGCGAGGTTATTATGATTAGTTAAAGAATTTTTGTGATGGATAATGACTTAATGCCTCCAGGCGTTCTCTGCTGGTAAACGAAAAATTTGCGGCGGATTTTAAATAATTATGTAAAATTATGATAACAAGTTATCTAAACTAACTCAATCTAAACGAACATATATCAATACGTGTTTTTTCACATAGTTTAACTTATCTATCGCGCGAGTATGTCTTTGAATTTCAATAAACTCCGCTGAAATGTGACTGTCGACTACTGCCATGATGCCTTAACCAACTATCATCATCAAGTTCAAAGAATTGTTACACTTAACAGGACACATCGCTCGGAAGACTGACGGCTGATGGGACAGCAGGGACAACCTTCCGACCCCCATGACTAAACCAGGTCACACAAATCAAGCAACTGTTCGTCTCTTTATATGCAATCTTGACTCCTTCCAAATTATTTATCTTCTAACTGTGTCCCTATGAGTCCACTCTGCCACATTCCGGAGTGGAACCTCAATTTCAACCGTCACAGCCACGTTGTTCTTGCATCACGCAAAATTTGTTCAGTACTTTTTGATTCTGAGTTGTACAGGACCCATTTCCTGTTCAAAGATTCCATCCATAATCTTCACAATGGCTGATAATGCAGATATATTCTTCAGTGGCGGCTGTTTACCTTATACAGAAAAGAGAGGTCGATGGAAACCTATAGACACGAGTAAAGCATTACTGATCCATCAGGAGGTCTTAGAAGACGGCTAATGTTTATCGGTTGATGATGATGATTAGAGCAGAAGAGATACAATAACAGTTAATAAAAGGTTTACGATGCTACGTGAAATGCTGTAGATCGCGGGATATACTTAGTGTAAAACGTGTAAAATTAAAGAGGAAGCCCAATAACCGATAGACCGCAAACGGGCACCTATTGGGGCCAATGTAACTGGAATTGAGGGCAAGCAAACGTTCGTAATTCTTTGCGGCACCGATAACATCCAGACTTATGCTACGACCTATAATCTGCTAGTATGCGGTGCAATGCCACCTGTACTAAAAGATATGGTCACCACAGTCAATTGACCTCAATTTTACTAAATGTTCAATGAAAATAAGATCAAAGATTTTCTTGAATTCTCCGGGTGAAATTCTATAGTTTGAGAAGTCAGAGCTTGTTGGGTGATGAAGAGCATCTCATCAATTAAAAACAATCTCTTTCAACGCTTTTTTTTTATACTACTTTTCGACGAGACGAGCAAGACGTTCACCTGATGGTAAGTGATACGCTTGCCCATTACAACGTGGTGCTAGTTAAGATGGTACACACTGCACCACATTGCGCTCGCCTTGAGACATAAGGTGTTAAGTCTCGTTACCCCAGTAATAACACTAGCTACAGCGCCCTTCAAACCGGAACACAGCAATGTTTGCACACTACTATTTGTCGGTTGAAATAGCTGCGGTGGTACCCATCCAGACGGTCTCCGACAACAGAGACCTTCCACCTGGTAAAACCAACTTAACCTGGTCAACCTAATAAGATGCCCCTTTTTAATTTATAACACTTTAAGTCTATATTTTCGTCTTATTCACATTTAAAGAGCGCTCTATCTGATAGAAACCCCAAAATTTCATTCAACTCCTTTTTTAATAGCGTTTTTAGATTTTTAGGATATTTTTGCAAATTTTTTCAATGTAAACTAGCTTTAAAGTTTTCCTTTAATTCTAAAATAGCAGACTCTCTTGCTTGACATTATGAAATGGCAAAAATTATAAGCTACAGGATATGTTACGAATATTTTAAATACTAAAATAATATATATAAAAATTTTTAGAAAATTTGTTTCTGTATTTTGATACTCCCAAGTAATTTTTGTCGCACCATTTTGTATACTCATCGGCTGATGACGATGAAAACACGAAATCATTTTAATCTGTGTAAACAAACTAATGCTAAATTTATTAGATGAACGAATTTTTTTTAGTGTTTTCATCATAAACAAAAAATGTGTACATATTCCAGTTTCGGTGTAATTGCGTCAGAGAAAGCAGTTCCTGATTGTTGTTATTACCTGTTTACCTGTTGTTGTTACTCGAATTAATAAGCTGACAATACACATACTTACTCCTTTACCGCAGTGTCACAAAATGAGTGAGTAGTAAGTAGTCGACAGTAAGATATGTACAGTAATATTAAATATAATGATGGGGTCAAATGAACAGTCAGTACAGCTAACGGAAAGTCACTCAGACGTGCAGATATAACAATGCATCACATATATTCCATCCCTCAATAATTTAAATAGATCCAAACTTAAAGTAATGCTACTAAGTAATCAATGTTATAAATATCGAAATCAAAATCTTTAATTCAAATTTAAGGTTTCATGTCCTCAACATCATAAAAAAATCTTACTATGATAACGAACTTATTGATAGTTAAGTTATAAATTTAACATGTTGCACTAGTGCGCAATGCGGAAAACCCACAGCACCAGCCCCCGAGGACAATGTCGTTGTAAATAACACAAACAATATTTGTATTGTGATTGTAAATGAAATTGTTAATATCTTGCGATGGTTATATCCGTCATATTTGTTAAGTAGTCTCAAGTAACAGTTAAAATTTAAGTGCGCTGAATGAGGGATTAACGAATCAAACACAGACAATATTTGCCAACAAAGATATCACATCTCACTGATGGTAGGTTTCGGCGTACTTTTACCACCGCAGCTTCTGGTCTATTCGTTATCTGTAGATGTTACTGTTCTGGTTTGAATGGCATTGTAGTGATGTAACTAGAGTTAATTATAATTCTAGACGAGCGAGACGTACATGAGATAGTAAGTAGCCGCTTGCGTATAACAAACCACTTCAAACTGGAACACAGAAATGGGAGCTACGGTGGTGCGTACCCACACAATCGTTTTATACTTTAAAGAAATTAGATATAATACAGATAATTAATAGTATGAAGATATAAAAAAACTTAACTAAACCCTATTAGTTAAGTCTGGAATTAATTTACAGGTGTCCCCCCATCCCCCCTGCGCCAGATAAAACGCCGCCGAATCCGTCCGCGGCTATCATTAGTTCAGTATGTGCTAAGAAACAGCGTTGAACAGACGGACGGCGGCGTAACAATTTATATATACCTACATTATTCTAAAAATACGAGCGAAATAAAAATATCAGCGAAAAGTATTATAAACAATACGAAACTGTAGAAAAACGAATTCGCGTTGAAACGTTCGACATTTTGTCTGTTTTCATAAGTGTCAAACAATCTGTAATTATACAGATAAAAAGTAAACATTATAGTGAATAAAAAGGTTAAAATTTCCATTTAACCTGTGACATTACTAATTAATTAATTTATTATTAAATTGGTAAAAATTAAGGTATTTTTTATGTGCGAAGTAAAAAAAATTTGGTTGAAATGATAACTAATTCCGACTTGGAGAAGGAACCTAAGAAGTTCAGCGAGGCGAAGTTTGAAGATGCTTTTGAATTGACCGGTAAGCTTTTCTTTCATTACAATATCAATTTTTTTACGGTTTTAAAGCTTTAACATTAGTAGATGAATTAGGTTAAACGTCGGTATACAAAAACGGCATCAATTACTTAAGTATGAGACATTTTACTATTTCAATCCAATAACAACAAATCTAGCACACTATTGATTCAAGAGTTTTGACTTATGTTTTTTTTATTATATATGAACATATACATTAGTTTATGGAGAAGGCAATGACAAACTACTCCATTATAACTGCTAAGTAAGTCTGCGTGTGTTTCATTACACATGATGACCACGACCCTCATTCATGAGGAAATACGACTTAGAAGAAGATACATTAATGACAGATAATGTCTTGAAACCATTAGAAGGTTTGTTAAGACGTTCTCTTACACATTACGAATACTTTTACGTACAAAAACTATATTATATACTTACTAAGATTATCGTTAACTTATATTCTTCTTAGTTTTAACCTACCCCCGAAATTTTGTGGTCATCAGGACAAATGCGCGTCAAGTCAAGTACGTCAGGCTGATGGCTACAGGTGCCGTACATAAAGATATATGTGAACGTCTTTAACCTTTTTTTCTAATTTTTATTAAATATTCAAGAAACGTAATTTAAGTATGTATTTGAGTAATCTTATTACTAATTTCTGTGGGCAAGTTATTTATGAGAGCGGGTATTAAGTATTATGATGTTCTTTTACCATATTCGTTATGAAAACTGAGCTTAGTTTTTTGTTGGTAATACTTCTGGTGTTGATTAAATGTCTTTTTGTTTGTTGAGTTTCATGGCGAAAGTACTGTTCAAGTAATAAGTTGTATTCAACTTTTTTATAAATGAAGAACACTAGTGTCTAAAGCGTCCCTGGGGGTCATCTGAGTATCGGGTTTTTAGTTTTGGGGGAACTATTTATTTAAGTAATCTGTATTGAATGTTATACACTCCCGGACGCATCTATCGGCCCACCGCCCAGTGTTTAAAGTTTCGACGGTGTCTAGTTAAAAATAAATGTTAGGTGCAGCAATAAGTTTCTATCGCTCCAGGTCACGGCAAATTTAATAACTTCGTGCTACTAACATGCGGGCTCATCATGCTGAACGTCTCCATGGAGTCCGTGGGGATCAGCTACGTCATCACCGCCGCCGAGTGCGAGCTCGGGCTGACCAGTGAGGACAAGGGTCTCATCACAGCAGCCGCTTTCATTGGTAAGAGAATTCTTCTTCTACTACTGTCACAAATATTTGACTTTGCTAAAACAAGTTTCTCTTCTCTAACTGGAAATTTTACACCATGAATATCTTTAAGATAAGGTTGAACTTCTATGACTTATTAAATTCCGTGTAAAGAACAAAATCAGAATGTCTATAAAATTTTAGTAAGATTATCTCTTCTCTAGGGAAGCTTCCATATAACTCTAAACTGGTATCCCGGGAGGTAAGTTACACCGAACCCCGTCCTTTCCTGTATTTTAACCGCGTAACTTAAACCTTCGCATCGTTACCATAGAAAAACTTGTTCTTTCTATATGTACTTATTTATTTACCCAATTTATATAGGAAATCGCTTGCACCACTTTGCGCAAATATTTGCCCAACGTATTACATCTAATTATTACTTTATGTGCAAAACATATTTTCATCGCTCTGTTTGCTCGAATCAAGATCAGGGTCGGCTACTGATAACGTATCAGCCGGTTTGGATTTCAGTGTTGTTTTGTTGTCACCTCGCTGGTGGTGGAAATAAGCGCCAAGGTGTAGATTAGATACACCGCTGGTGAAACCATTTTTTGGATTATCACCCACAAAACCCCTTTAAGTGGTTTTGGAGAGGGCCAGGAATTTCGACGTGGGCTTTGACTTAGCATGTCCCAAGGAAAGACGAAGCTCTTATTAGCACCTTTTGTGTCCTACAGCATATACAAGATTACATTTGCCGCTCCCCTCGCTTTAGGGTCTTTACTCTCAAGGCCTGCGAACCCGCATTCTACAGCAGACAGAGTTTATCTTAGTCTTAATATAGTATCTATTGTGGTTCCGTAGCTTATCATCAGTCAGTTCGAAACATTTATTGCTAAAATAAACCTAGTGTTATATTTTTTAATGATTCTGTCTTTCCGCTTCGTGTGTACTATTTGAATGTAATTTGAAACCTGAGTCCTGTAGCCTTTGAAACTGAAAACAATAAGGGCTCAGTTTACTTTGTAGGTGAGCACTAAGCTGGCATTAACGGTCATTCAAACCCCCGAGGGATGAGACGGTAAAGACATTTGTTAGGGGAAAACATTTTTAAGTTACAGTTAAAGCTGGAAGTACTTATCATCTATGTATATAATGAAAAAGTTACTCAATTGTTTGTTCGAGTTGATTCAAATCAGATTCTTCTTCTCTGGCAGGCATTGTATCCACGTCTTTCCTTTGGGGCTACCTCGGCGACAGGTACGGGCGCAGGGCGGTGATGCTGCCGGCCATGCTGGCCTCTGCTGCACTCTCCATCGCATCCTCCTTCTCCGGTGACGTGTTGACGATGCTGATTTTGAGGATATTAACCGGATGCCTGTACGTAACATAATTAAGATTCTGATGCACGTTTTAACCTGTAACGAACTCCTGTTTGCGAAATAACTCGTCTATTATCTCCTCTTCAGAGTGTCGGCGTCCAGTGCAACGGTGTACGCTTACCTGGGTGAGATGCACGTCAGCGAGCGTAGAGCAACCGCTATCGCTTGGGGCTCAGCATTTATTTCCTTTTCATTCATTATTCTACCAGGTAAGAGATCATCACATAAACAAATAAAATCAAAATATTTAAGACATATTTACTCGACTAAAATAAATGGTAACCTTGTATTAATAACAAGAAGTTCTGTTTGTCCGCAGCAATCATTAGATCGGCTAAACCGATGTAGACGAGACTTTCGACGATAGCTGAAACTGTAAGCTTATTGCTCGAAAAGATTTAGGATTTTGCGCGAAAGAAATAACCTTTCCAGACCATGAAAGATTTATAAAAAGGGCACTAGTTCAAATATGTGGGAAAGTCTTTTAGCAGCAACAATAATATAAATACACACCATCTCCTGCGTTCATCATCACAATTATATCATTACGATTATTAATTTTGTTCTATTGTTTTTATCACAAAGTGGCAACGTTTGCAAGTTATAGATAAAATAACTGGGCCGAGTGGACGCCCTGTGACCCGACCCTATCGACGTACTGTCTATGTCTTTGCACTCGTATTACATAATATTCATGTTACTTGTAATCGACAGCTGATATGGTATCGATTCTTGACTCCTTATCACAATTTGTAAACTACAAGGAGATCTGATGATGAGATCCCTTCTTAATTGCTTTTTAATGACCGGGATCCAGGGTGGCAGCAAGCAACAACAACTTCTGTACAAATATATTTTTATCTGTACATAAATAAATGTTGATGTTTCTGTTCAGGTCTCGCGTGGATCATAATCCCTGGTAAATGGTCCTGGCAATGGGGACCGATCCAGCTCACTCAGTGGCGGGTGTTCATGTGGTCGTGGTGTGCTCCCGGCATCCTGGCGAGCGTGGCCCTCGTCGCGCTGCCGGAGTCGCCCAGGTATCTCCTGGCGATGAAGGGGCCGGACGCCGCTCTGCCGGTACTCGCCGCTATGTACTCCTGGAATCATGGGAAGCCAGTCAGTTCTTTTCCCGTGAGTAAACTTGGAAAGGCGAATTCGATTCTTGCTGGTTTAGGCTTCCAAGAACATCGGCTAAGGAACCCTCTTTTGGCCTCGCGAGTCATTGGCACCAAATGTATTAAAATATTTTTTTATTGAAGGTGGAGAAGATAAACACTAACGCCGTGGATTCGTCGAAGAGTGGATTCGTTGATGCCATCAAGAATATATCCTTGCTGTTCAGGCCCCCGCTGGCGCTCTGCGTTTTCATATCACACGTCTCCATATTCGCCGTCTTCATGCTGTAAGTGGAACTTACGAATCAAATATGATTCTTAATCATCATTCAAGAAAACCCGTTTTTTTTCTTTCGATCATTTTAACCAACTACATGGTTTCTTTCGAATTTTAGACCTCTTATTTTTATTCATTGTGTTCAGGTCCAGCGGATTGTACATGTGGGTGCCGGACATACTCAACAGCATCCTGTCCAGCAAGACCGAGCGCAGCATCACCATCTGCGAGATCGTCCACAACAAGTTCACGGAGGCGAGGAACGAGACTGTAAGGTCGTTTTACCATAAAGCAGTTACCGAAGTAATTTAATCAGTGCCAATCGACTATCAGGTGTACGTCCTTTTAACTTTGTTGTTGTTCTTTCAGCTCACGCGAGCTGAGCATCCGTGCCACACGGAGGTGTCGGTGGCGGTGTTCCCCATATCCATGGGTATGGGGGCAGTGTTCGCTGCAACTTATTTAGCGATCGGGTTTTTCATTAACAAATTGGGAAGGAAGACGTTGTACTGTGAGTATTGATGTATTTTTAATAAAAAAGATGTACTCGTACATGTGTAGCTTCGAGAAAGTTGTTTGGAACTTGTCGGTTCCGCGTGATGTTTCCTACATGAGAAGGAAAAGTTCGGCAGGGATAGAACTCGCGCCTATTCTAGACGTATAACGCGTATAACCTTAACGTTGAGTTGTCGCGGTCGATGACGATGACGATGACGATACGATGACGATGACGATGACGATGACGATGACGATACGATGACGATGACGATGACGAGACGATGACGATGACGATGACGATGACGATGACGAGACGATGACGATGACGATGACGATGACGATGACGATGACGATACGATGACGATGACGATTGACGATGACGATGACGATGACGATGACGATGACGATGACGATTGACGATGACGATGGACGATGACGATGACGATGACGATTGACGATGACGATGACGATGACGATACGATGACGATGACGATGACGATGACGAGACGATGACGATGACGATGACGATGACGATGAACGATGACGATGACGATGGACGATGACGATGACGTGACGATGACGATGACGATGACGATTACCAAGACAATGAGTATTAAATCTTGTGTTTGTTAATGTGAGGAGTTTTCTTTTAATAATAAATATGTTCAGGTGGCATAATGTTTGCTTGCGGCGCCGCGACGGTCGGGGCGGCGTTTGTCCCCAGCGGCACAGCGGCGACCGTCCTCCTCATAGCGGCGCTCTGCTCCGGCTGCGCGGGTTCCATCGTGGCCGCCATAGCGGTCGACGTCTTCCCCACGTGCTTGAGGTGATTAACATCAGAATTGACGATGACTTGATCTTACTAGAATCTGTCTAGGTAGTTTATCTTAAACGAGATCAGCTGATCACACAAGTCGACGAGCGTAATGTGATGCAGTGTGTACATCCTAAAGAACGCTTGGCTGTTATCCAAGAGTATATTGACGTATGACTATACAGTTGTAAAAAGATTTTTTTTTCTGTGTAGGGCAATGGCGATGTGCGTGATGTACATGGTGGGACGCGCGGGCGCAGCTGTGGGTTCGAACCTGCTAGGCGCCACCCTCGACTTGCACTGCCAGCTCGCTTTCACTTTCCTAGGAGTGTTCACTGTCGGTGAGTTTCTTGTGATTAAGCATCAAGTTACACAAAAAAACTTTAATGATTTATGAACTCATTATTTATGTAATTAATCAATGTTATAATATTCCTATTAAGCAAGAAATGCCAGTTAGCGCCATCTTTTAGCTGCTATTAGAACTAGATTTTGTTATAACGGCTGTGTGTAAATACTGAACAAATAGCAAAGTTATCTTAAACATAGTATAATATATTATACATAGTTAACTTATTCATGAGAAAGTATAATAATCCGAATTAATATGACATTGTAACAAGTATCTAATTCATATATTTTATTGTACATTTTCAGTTTCAGCTTTTCTGATGTTCTTTTGGCCGTCCCCGGAAAAGGTGCGTCAAAAAATGGAAGATAAAGGTCTTAGTTATTAATACAGTGTTGTATGTTGTGTCCTTGTGGCTGATTGATTGAATGATATTAAATTAAATTATTGCCATAGTTATAATGTTTGTTTGTATGTACATACATTTTTTTATATTTTGTCTGTCCTTTTTTTTTAATAATTGGTATTGTATTCATTTGTTTTCGTTTAGTATTTACATTAAAATAAAATTCGTAGTGTAAAATAAAATGATAAGCAGTATCATAAAATTAAATTATGGAAATTTTACATAATTTTATAACAGCGCCATCTTTTGTTCGGCGCTATAAGAACTTTTTGTGCGTGAAGGTCAAAAGATGGCGTTAGCAGTCTTAAGTTATTACTATAAGCTTTAATTGTTTAGCTTTAAGAATTATTTAGTAGGTTATATATTACAAAGAAGATAATCGAAATAAAAATGTAGATTGTATACTTATTTTGTATTTTGATATAATGATTGCGGTCACTAGTGTGAAATGATTCCACCATCACTGAAATGTCGAAATGTCGGCATGTCGAAAAAGGCAAGTAAAGAGAAAATATTGTAGGTCAAGAGCAAAAGCCTGTCCTAATCTATTTTTTCAATATTTTGCGCTAATGTTAAGGGTTGCGAGTAAAGCAATTATCTTCATTTGGGGAGGCCTATGAACTTCGTTGGTCGTCGATATGCTAAAGTGATGAAGATAGTCATGAAATTCGACAAAGAACAACTAAAATACTGAGCAAGTGTCGCTTGTGGTGTAGCCAAAGAAAATACAACCCGCGGGGTGTGAAAAGGGTTGTAAGGTGACAAATGTGCTCGTCATTATATATCCATCAGTTTAATGGGGCAGTAATCATCCCACGTGGTATCTGAACCCGTTCATTATATAAAGTTGAAATCTTGTTACAAAGCAATTAGTACAACGGTTCCATGGCGATTACCTTTAAGAGATTTGTAAAAGAATTTCTTCGCGACTTGCTGCTTACAAATATTTCAACTTTTATTTCATAGGTTTTACTATTTTAAAGGAAAGAACTATAGTTATATATCCCAACTAGTTACATTCTGTTTGAAGAGACCAGGAACTATCAAAAAACTGATTGGGCATCAATATTTGATGATATGCCGGCGTTAATTTTTTTTTTTATACTAATTTGCGACGAGACGAGCAAGACGTTCACCTGATGGTAAGTGATACGCTTGCCCACGACAACGTGCTGCTAGTTAAGATGGTGCACAGCAACACAGTAATGTTTGCACACTACTATTTGGCGGTTGAAATAGGAGCTGCGGTGGTACCCATCCAGACGGTCTCCGGCAACAGAGACCTACCTACCTGGTTAATTAATTAACATGTAAGACTTCAATTCAATTGTTGTCTTAAGGTGACGTTGGTCTACTGCATTAGAAGCCTAATAACAGAAAGGTGTAAGAAAAAAAATCTAGTAACATTGTAAATATCGGAATACCAGTCCAATTGCAGCTACTCCAGAGCTGAACGTAATTTATGTTTGGAGATAAGAAAGTAATGTCTGATGTTGAAGCAGTATCATGTTTGGCAATTTCTTTAATGGCTGTCACTAGACGTTAATTTTATGTGATTTTAAGTGACAATGAGGCTGTCGATGGTGACGCTAGTCCAGAATACTCCGGCTCTCATGTAGACAGTTGGATCACAGCGTTGCCGTTACGGGGACCGATTTACAATATGTAGTTGATGTCTGTTTTCGGTCTGTACACGGACTTGTATCATCAAAACAAAAATTATAAATTTAACAGGACCTCATCGTCAGGGTTAATATAATCTGACGGCGGGTTCCCCGCGCTGGGTTACCATAGCTACCTGCCCACAAATCCGAATTTTTTTCATCTCACCTAAATCATTCGCCCTTCCCCACTCCCATTCCGTAAAACTATTATATTGTCGTAAAAATTTTATTACGAACAATTCTACAGTGATTTTGTTTTTGTTTCATCTTCGAACTGTTAGAAAAGAATTACCATTATACCTTCATCTTAAGCGCCCATTAGAAAGTGGAATGATAAATATTTAACAAAGCAATATAACTGTATAAAGCGTTCAATATTCGTAGCAGTTTTAAGTATTTTTCAAATCTTAACGAAGTTAAATTCTTAGCTATCATTTTAGAAAATCGATCCAGCCAATTGAAAGAACCCAAAAGAGAAGATAAAGAGATGGGGGAACAATATCTAGAAGAAATATTTATAACAGTACGATTGCTATAGACTTATTGCATTTAGAGTAATTAATTATTTAAATTATACACACATTATGAATAGGTCAGTGGGTTTGTTTGTTTGTGACATCTAAACCGATGATTAGATTATGATGAATTTCAGTATTGCGATACATGAGATCATGGAGACGGTTATAGGCTACTTTTTCTGGGTAAAACTTATAAGAGATGGAGAGAAGGAAGGGATGAACATTGTACGAAAATTTTCAATGGATCGCCTTTGGTTTAAACTAAGCAGAAACGTTTTAGGCTAGTCATTGAGATTTGCTTCTATTTATTAAAAAATACTAAAGCAGGGAAAGTTGTGCATTGATATACAGGACACTAGAAACACCTGGTGTGAGCCGGTAAACAACGCGGACCCCATCGCCTAAGTTAATTAAAGTTATTGCGCGTGTTTGAACCGCATTCATGTCGACCTTGCGGTACACCCGATATATACGAATAAATGAAATTAGGTCCTCTTGTGAATTTTAACATTTTTCTTTGCCCGTTTCGAATAACATCTTTAAGTGAAGAGAAGCGTGCTGTGGGACATTGGACCACACTACGCTCCAATGTTGGTGATGACGATGATACTCAAAAAAGTCGACTTTGGCTACGATCTATACTTAAAGTAAATCCGTAGCGTGGTGCTAATTAAAATATTTACAGCGGCAGCTCTCTATATACCCTATATTCTGCCGTAGACTATGTTTTTGTGAACTATGATAAAAACAGACGCACGTGTTACGTGCTCAGGTGCCCGTGACACGTGGTAACGGACCGGCCATATGCCACGTTCGATTCCGACACCCATATGAATTGAGGAACTAAAAAAAAACAGCCACTCACCTATTACCCAACATCCGAAGATGTCGTGGACGCAGTACTGCTTTCGGTGCCAACCCATCCAACGTCACAGGTTTGTTACGGAGCATCTGTCGCGCGATACCATCGTAGCGGATTCCCGCGAGGACCTCGCTGCGGTCAGTTGTCACCATTTGCATATAAACGGTAAGGCACGCTGACGTGCGCGTACACCCGGACGAAATGTTGACTCTCTCATCAGAGGACCTTTTTTATTTACTAAATGACGACGGTGACAGGCCGAATGTGAAGTAATGTATCACAAAAGTTTACTTATCGAAATCAGTTGTTTATTTATAAAAAGCAACATTCAGGATTTCTTGCTTCCGGTTGAAAGTCAGGGTCATGTAGGATTTCCATTATCCTCATTGATACTTTCAGCGAGTTGGGGTTGACTCCTGTATCTCTCTGAAGAATATTTTACAAAGACTTTCTTTTTTTGTTATCCTTTAGTCGCCTTCTACGATAGTTAGCAGTTATCTAGTCCTGTTCTTACCAGCTCAAGACTACTAGCCAGTGTTAGTGCCCCACCACCATTAGGAATTATTAAATATTGTCCACCACCGTCGCCAAGTGTACAGTAACGAAAGTAAAGCACACACACGGCCGGAGCGTGGGGCGCGTAATTGGCCGTATCGTGGGAACAGGCCCACCAGCGGGCCGGCGCGTCTTTGCCCACCAACGCCTTCCCCATAAGGCACCGTTACACACCGCAGCACATGACCCCGCTAATTATAAACGAATTTAATTTCCACGCAAGTACCCTCCCACGGCTGTAAGATCACCTGCTGGCGAATATATAATGCCGTAAACGGAATGATCACCGGGTGGTGAGACTCGCATACCCATGCTAACGAAACCCATGTTAGGATATATACACGAAAAGAGTCTATACATCATCACCTGTCGATATTGCTAATCATAAGTTGAAGAATAAGATCATTTTTACACAGTTCACAAATGATGTTAAAATAGTTTTGTACACCTCTTTCATTACCAGATTATACACTATAAATTCTATGTACTAGAGATGTTTAAAGAAATCTTTTTCAAATATGTTTTTTATCAGCACCTTTCTAAGAAAACTGAACGTCTTGAGTAATGAAGTGCATCACCGTTTACTGCCGTCAATAATCTCCATCAAACGAGGCGGGCTGCCGAAAAGCAAACAAAAGTGGGCCGAGGCTCGCTCCCCCGGCGCCTCTCGCGCCGCGCTACCGTCATAATGGTCTGTAATCGATTAAACAAACATCCGCCGGAACAGCCTTCGCGCCATAAATCATCAATCGGTGATTGGGTGGTCATAGATCATGGAATCGCAGAGTTGCCGCTAGTTATTCGAATGGTTGACAGTAGCGCATGCATTAGTCAAAACTTTTTTCTTTATCGCACCTTTCATAATAATTTCGTTATTATGTTATACAATGCACCATGTTTTCTTCGTCGCTTTAAGAGAGAATATGTTGTCTCATTACCTCAGTAATTTCAATAGTTACAGCGCCTTTCGAATCGAAATACCGTTATTATTGTATGACAGATACCGGAGCTGCAGTAGTATCAACCTGAACAGTCTCCGGCAATGGAGAGTTGCCACCAATAAATCCAAGTAGGTAATAAACTTACAATTTTGCTAGTTAAGCTTTCATTGTTCCATCTATTGTGTATACTCTGTGCCAGTCGAATCCTGCTTTCGCCAAACCAATTAAATCACCCGCCGCTGGTGCTATACCGTCGGCCCCAATTTTAACGCCGAACTCGCCATTTTGTTTCACATTTACAACTCTTGATCATTTTATTCTCCGCCATAAACACATTCAGTTTTTAAAGCTCAATTCTTAGTAAGCAGCCTGACCTCAAGTTTTATTAAGTTTACCCATTTTTAACTTATTACGACCGTATTTTAATTCTTGGCGGAAAACGCGGGAGTTTTTTTTAGGTCACCACTGTAACTGAAGCTGATAAAAATTATATTACTATATTTATCTTATTAACTGTAGCACCAGGAGCCTTCTTCTTATGTATTAAACTCTAAATTACATGAGATGATAAACATTGCTCCCATCGCTTTTATCTACTACCAAATAGTAGTACAAAAGTTATTTTGATCGCTTTCAAACGATATTAAAAATAATTGGGTTAAAGAGACACGTTTTTCGAAGTGATGAGTTTATGGGTTTTAAAGTAGTGTAACATTTACCACCATGTAAACAAAAAACCCATGAAATTATTTCATCCAAACTCCAGCTACAGGTTGGAGCGGTAGGTGTATAAGAATCTGTAAATCCCCCAATCAGTGCTCATAAACTTAATGGCTGTTCAAATAATAACTCAATACGGTCAAATTTATGGCCTTCGCTTCTAAGTGTGCGTCCCGTGTGGCAGCTGAACGCATAAGCGGAGCGATATTGCTACCCGCTCCGCTGAAATATTTCTATGTAGTATCATGTATATCTATATTGTGAGTATACTAAGATAAAGTTTTACATAAATAAGCAATCCAAGAGTCAAGGCGATATTTCACTTCGCTTGCCAAGTGTGAGTTGGTCAAATGTTACCAAAAGCTGATTTTCTCGAACCATGACGGTTTCATGATAATGTTTTTATTTTAATATTTTCCTCGTATTAAGGTTTTTTATTTATTTATGAAAGAATTTCTTTCTTGTATTGTAGTTTATAAATAAGCAGAACGAATATTTTTTTTTTTAATGAATTATAATTATCCTATTGCTGTTGTTATAAAATGAAAGTACGACTAACCAGATGTTACAGTTGTACATGAGTGTTGGTACTTATCACAACATGGCTCTTTAGCTTATTTGTATACCATTAATAAAAACATAACGTTGATGTCATTTAGGTAACTTAAGAGGAAAGCTAAAGAAAGTTGTCCTGTATTCTCACGCTTAAAGTGGTGACGAGCAACGCGGTGTTTATGTGTTTCTTTTTTATTAACGCCCTCTGTTGGTTTTTAGAATATTGTTTAATCTCAATTCCCTACTTAGAAATAACGACTAAAAAAAGCGGCGTCCATTTTGCTTTATAACATCACATATTTTTTTTCCTTTCTTCGATTGCTTGCGTATTAATATAATAATAAGTTTATGAAAACTTCATGCTCTTCAAGTATGATGGAGTATGGGTGTTGACAGAATCGAGTTCATGTCTATGAATATTGCGGAAATTTGTGCTACTCCTAAGTATATTAAAAATCAAACTCTTTTATAATACAATCTAGGAATTTAAAAAATAAGTCTTAAGTGTACGGATGAATCTAATACAATATTTCATCCTTTGTAAAGAGAAAAAGGCGTTTTATTATGAAACTTACCACTACTACCAATAAGAATTCAGAAAGACATAGTCATCCTGTAACTTTACAATTTAGTACTAATACACTAAGAGTAATTTCAACAGACTTCGCAATATCTAAAGTAAAGTAATATTTGAAAGTAGACAAAAAATCTTTAGAGGCTATCCAGCGCGCTAACGAGGTATCACAAATTGCTTCCAAACGCCGAAAACAAACATCCACATCACCATTAATTATTTTTACACGCCGACGATCGTACCCGTAACCGCCAAATTCAAAGCTGAAAATGTCTATAATCGGGTATCGAACCAGCGCCCAATAATCATACTTAATCACCTTGTTTGCCCAAACTGTGTTGATAAAACAATTTCGAAAAAAAAGCAAAGCTGCCGCTTTATGCTTTCGATCAAAAAAAATTGGTTAAGTTAACCTACAGTAAATTATTAAAGTCTTAGCTTACTTCTTGATAGTATTAGCAGTGTAAATTTTTGATTTTGACTTTACAAATCACCAAAATTACTACGACAATGTGCAAACTTTAAAATGAATTTTATGTTCCAAATAAACACACGTGTGGAAGCAGCTGACCAGGTAAGTTCCAAAAATCCATAATTATCAGTACGTTTACTTAAACCTATGCAAATTATTAGGTAAACAATCGCTAACGACAAAAGAAACAAAAACCCTCATTTGTTTGTCGGTGTGTTTAGAAAAAACAAAAAGCGACCACAGAGTGAAATATGGACTATTAATACTCATATTATTGTAATGACCATTGAAAAAAAAAGGGAGGTAATTATGTTTTTTGTTGTGTATGACACGACAGTATTTGTTTAACTAAATACTCGCTACAGATATGGGACTTTGCAATATTTATGGCAAATGGAAATTAATGCTTAACCCATTGAAATAGAGTTTAAATTCGTTTAACGTTTGTGTTGCAAATTTTTTTGCATCGACTCGGTCTCTTACATCCGAATACACTTTTCTATTGCATTTTACTCTGTATCACAATGCGGTAGGTAATATTCTTGAATTTGCATGTAGTGTATATATTTTTTTGTTAGTGTAGTGGCGTTTGCGGTTTGCGACAAAGGTTTCTTTGTGTATTTTCTTTTATATTTCGGAACTGTCGGCGCCTGCGCAATGACTCGTGTATTTCTTACTGCGTGCTTTCGTAATTCACGGTAGCATTTGTCACTGTGAGTTTACTTTTGGACTTTCCTTCAGTTTCTTTACTAGTACAATTGAGTTTTAATAAATAGTACAAGTTAAGTACAGAGTAGGTGGTTGGGATGGTTATGTTCCATCTCTGGACCAGTTTAGACGTAATCAAAGATCCCAGGTCTTCTCGCGACGCACTAAGGATGACCACCTATGTGGTTTCAGTTGGTAGAAATCCCACTTAAACTTAATTTGAGTAAGGTTTATAACTAATTAAAAGTTTCATTCCCAGTAATAAAAACAAAGTATATCGTTCTGCTGACGGCCATCAGGGTAGACACTACAGTAGCACTTGTACCTACCAGCAGGTTATAGACATTGTTATAGGTATCTCACATGAACATCCTGCTTCTGGTCAGGGTATAGGAAATTTAATAGGAATCGAATTTAAGATGTTACGTGTAAAGGATTCACCTCGCGGCAGGAGTCTGATGTTGCTAATACAAAGTAGTATAAATGTGAGTTTCTCAAATGTAATTATTGCTGTGCTATACCACTTACCACCAAACCGTGCTGATGCTCCAATTTTCAGTATACTTAGTGTAGCTGTGTAGTATTAATCTTGTGGTTAATTTTTGTAGTAGCAACATTACATTATTTATTTAATGTGCATGTTATCCTTATGACTTCGTTTAATGTTAACCTTGGACGGAACAAAAGTCCTCGAAAGCCTCACCCGCAGAAAACGGTTAACAGCTCGCGTGATCTTTGTACCGATGTGGAAATTCGATAAGTAGGGGACCCTTTTCATCGATACAATTGTGCTACCTGTCCCAGGGTTGCATGATGCGGATCTCCAAATCGGTTACGGATATGAAATTATTACAAAATTTACTATCTGTCTGCGATTTTGATTAATTTTCTTATCGGACTTTAAACATGTTTAAAATAAATTTATTTTCTTAAATGAAAATTGACTATAATTTTGTTTCTTAAGAATTAGGACTCATAGCGTTCATTGTTGAACATACTTCTTCAAGTATCTTGTCATTGATCGGTCCTGCTCCGCCTTCATGCTTTCATCCAGCTTCTTCTCGCGACCTTGACCTCGAAATGGTGGGTCCACCCTATGATTGATAGTCTACCGGTTTGTTTCGCCTGGCCGTTAAAGTAAACCTTAAGTAGACTTATTTAATGTTTATCATTGAAAGTGTTTTGTATGTCATACACACTGTCATCTTGATGTAACCGGAGACCAAACTATAGGATCTTTATCTGGAAAGCAAAACTTTTTACCTTGTCAAAATTATTACAAACAACTCGGTTTTGGTTGCGTATATATTTTTCTGTTATCGGATATTATCGATGACGTTAACCACAACCCGCGGAGCTATTACATCCTTAGTCCGCAAGGGCAGGGTACCGTTTAACCGATGGTTCATAATACCAGAGGTCAGTTCATCAATAGGAACCTTTGTGCGGTGGTTTTGTAAGACGTTGAAATTATACGGCTCTTGAATTGAGTCGGTGTAATTGCTTGGGTGTGGTCCTTGCGGATGGTGTCGTGAATTCTTTTACTTATAAATAAGTGTGTTCATATAAATACTTTTTTTGTTACATTCAACTGCCTCCGAGACGTAGTGGCCGAGGGCTTGCTCTATACTGAGTTTGGTGTTACAGTTTCTTCTTCGTGTACGTGGAAATCGACTTGTAGGTTATTATTCAGCAGGCATTACTTTCTGTGCTCCAGTTTAACAGTAATGTACGTAACACCAAATCTGTTATGTCTTGAACTAAATCTTACGGAGAAATGAATTGGCATAAAGAGCTTTGTGACTACAATGTTCACATTTAGGTCACAAACAACTCATTTTTTTTTCCTGTACGTTTATGAACCTTAACACAATGGTGCTGTGATTACATTGGTGTTGAACACAACAAGATTATGCAAGATTCCACGGCTATTGAATCGATGGTGTTTAAAGATAATTGCGATGGAACAAAGAGTAAAGTTGTTACAAAATGTAGCACTTTACTTACATAAGCAAACTCATAAAACTCTAGAGTTAATGTAATAAGTAATACAGTTACTGATGGATGATGCTTAAATGATAAATAAGAATGACAGCTAACTCACAATCAAATTAATTTTCAAACAAAAACAATATTAGATCATTAACATTGGAATGTTTGCGGAATGGTTAACAATAATGAAAACTTTAAAGAGACTGTCAATCAAAATGTACTATTAGTTAAAAGAAATAAAAATCTAGTCGTTATTTTTTTCCGCAATAAAAAAGCCGGGTAATATCCGAGTACAGTTATTGCGTAGGTCTATCTAGACTTGACAATCTGTCTGGAATCTATCGGTAGACCGTCACGCCAGCTGTACCGTTCAACAATTTCCCGTCGGCACACGAGATTCTTCACAAATTGGCATGAAAATTGTCACGAGGTGAACCAGCAATGCGAAAAACTCACGAGACGCAGTGCGTTACAAATCGAAAGCTCTTTCTTTGATTATAATCTAGACAGACGTGAACATAAAAGTAGCTAGCGTACGTCAACTCGTCGCGTACGATAACTTACTATCAGATTATCACTTACTCTGATGATGTTGAACACTGCTAGTAATATAAATGACTTACAAAGCTCAGTATACTGAGGTTGGTCAAAATTAATATCTCTAATCTACTTCAAATATAGTTATCGAATCTATTCAGTTGTTAACCGTCTTCGCCTGTTCCCTGGTTTATGAGTTTGTGGATGAGAAGATATGTATTACCGGTCTTGGGTCTCATTGTCATGGGAACAGTAGCTACAACAAAACCTTCGCCAATCAGTGATTGATAAAGCATTTCCTCTAAGCTCGCGAGCCTGGGTGGTCCACGGTTCGCGGATCATGTTAAAATTAACATAATATCTCGACCATGCTCATTATAAACAAGTCACTTACCCCGGCTCCGCTCGCCGAGTTACTAACAGTGTAAAATGTTCTTAAGTTATAAATTATCTGAGCTATCTTTATGAGTTTTAAATAAATAGACAGTCGACTTAAAATTCCAACTTTTGGGACTCCAGCCTTCTCTTAATAGAAGCCAAAGCCATTTATCCACCGCACTGACCAGTTATGGATTAATGGTGATCACATCTCCAAGTATACTGTTCTTGGAATATGTCGGTTTCCTCGCGATCACTTCTTGTTCTAGAAGCTCAAGCTCAGTGAAAATATAACTCGCGTCTATTAGACATACCACGGCCTAAACACCGGAGTAATCGCGGCATCTTTATATTTACACAGTGTCTTTTAATTTTATAAAGAATTCCTAACTTACGTTAGCTTCGATCATGAATGTAGATGTTTCGGTAAAGTCTAAGTTATAACAGTGAAGTAAATTTTAAGTATTTCCACTAACTAACAGACACACAAGAGTTATATTAAACAAAAACAAATGTTTCCGTTAGAGCATGAACTCTGATGGGGTTATTTGGACCCCTATCAAAATTGTTGTTCATATTACCCTCAAACAAAAGAGTTCTCTGGTTGTTACAGTTTTTTGTAGATTTCTAATAAATTGCTTTAGCAATTTGTAAAACATGTGAAATGTTAGATTATGTAAATTATTTAGCATATTTAAAGTATCGTCATTATATACGAAGTCAAACATTGTGTAAAATCATCCGAGACTTTAGTTTTTCCATTGAAGGATTTATTCTCATTTTTCAATTATTCTTATGACTAATCACAAAAGTCCTGTCATCCTTTGATACCACTTATCCTATATTTAACTAATTGAACCTTGGTCCTTTTTTTAGACAAGATTATCGTTTATCATTAAGTAATTGTTTCGCTGTCTTATTTCTCCGTCTTAATAAATATCTAGAATGTTCCACTCTTCAACAACTTGTGAAGTAGATAACTAATGCGATAGAAGTTAATGTAAAACATTTACAATATAATTTTTTATTTACATGTGTGTTTGTGAATATGTGTGTGTAGTAAAAGAAACGAAACCATTTGTATAGTGTTTTTATATAATATTATTTCGATTGATGCGCGTTTAGCGAAATTACAGGGCGGCAGGAGGGGAGCTGTCAAAATCGACACCACAATGGCCCTAATGACGCCTTCTGGGAGGTTTATGGAGTCCTAAGTGTTGCACCCGGAAACAAAGATTTTTTTTGCAACAGCCAAAAAATCGAATGCTTCATGTTTAACTTCGACGCGACAAGATAAGCAATATAAGGTTCAGTCTATGTCAGATCTATGACTAATCATCAAAAGGTGCCTTCTTCAAACTGAAGTTTGGCGGTTTTGAGAAAACTTTTCATAGAAAGTCATAGAAAAATTTTCTAAGTTGATGTTATAATAGAGAACGACAAGGAGTAGGAGTCAAAGTATAAAAGATCTCAGAAGAATAAGAAAATTTACTCGCGACGTCTGAAAAAGATGAGACCAATACCCATAGTATTGTTGTGATTATAACTTATATTGATATAATCGTTAACAGTGTAATTGGCTGAAGGTTTTAATGTTAAGAGTTAACCGCAGCTCATAAACTCAACACTAAGCTATGTTATTAAGAAATGTCAAGAAGCATCAAACACTTTTGTCATACATTGAACTCTCAATCGAACTCATAGTTACATAGAGAGCAACAAGTAACGGGACACCGTGGCAAGTTAACTGTGAAAAGTTTAAAAAAAAGAGGGCATCGCGGCGGTCCGCGGTAACCCGAGCTGGTGCAAGGGTTGGTACCGTTACTGCGCGGGGCCCTTCCGGTGTGCACTTCCGAACGTCGGTTCTGTTCAACATTCAGATCTGATAAGCAGGAGTCGCGTTACTACTTCAGTACGGACACAAGAAACCGCTGGATGTGATCAGCTCACCGATTGGAGTGATCTTTGCGTAAGATCTAAATCGTTCTATGAGCGTCTATGATGATGAAGCTGGAGTAATCTTTTTTTTATACTACTATGCGACGAGACGAGCAAGACGTTCACCTGATGGTAAGTGATACGCTTGTATAACAACGTGGCGCTAGTTAAGATGGTACACACTGCACCACATTGCGCTCGTCGCCTTGAGACATAAGGTGTTAAGTCTCGTTACCCCAGTAATTACACTAGCTACAGCGCCCTTCAAACCGGAACACAGTAATGTTCGCACACTACTATTTGTCGGTTGCAATAGGAGCTGCGGTGGTACCCACCCAGACGGTCTCCGGCAACAGAGACCTACCACCTGGTGGACCTACCACTCCAGCTGTCATTAACAGTATCAGCTTCAATGAAAACGCTTCTATCAACCAAACTCATGAAAATCTTATCCAGGATTCGAATCCGATGTAAGTTTAGGCTGTTGATTGGATGTTAAATGAATATCGCCTCTTTTTGTATCGGCGGTTGGAGACCTTCGATATTCTCCCACGTAGCCGCACCAGGGCCGAACCTGACCCGAACGCCGCGCCCCGGGAAACCCGACCCTGAGCTGGTTTAATGGCGCGTGAAACGGCAAAAGGAAAATAAAGCCCTTGACCCTTGCGAGGATACAATATTTTGACATCGCGATGTCTGAAAGAGTTTTTATATGAATGATTAAGTAATAGAGTTGTACTGTTTACGTAGCGCAGCTAGAAGTCTCGGGTTCGATTAAGGTTAAAAGTTTTAGACTGTATTTGGCATCTTTGACCACACTAATATTATCAATTTACCAAATCAAATTTTCGTCACTAAAATCCTATTCATCTCGTCACTTAATAATAATGTCATAGTGAATTTATGTAAATCATTATTTAGTGATTTTTTTTTACTGTACTCGTTCCCCTGTAAAGGTGGGCAGGGCTTTGTCATTTCTTTCTTTTCCTTTCTTTCTTATTTTATATTCTTTTCTTTTCCCTAACATTTATACATTTAATCTTTCTTCTTTTATTCTTCACTCTTTCATTCTTTCACCAGTTTTAATCATCTCCATTTCTTCTTTCAGGTATCACCTCTCAGACTACCGCCGCTTATTCTACTTATTCTACTTACATTTCCTTTTCCTTTACTTTTCATTTTACACTTTTTATTTCTTTTATTTCCACTTAATTTTACATTTCTTTCTTAATCTAATACATTTCATTTTTATTTTACATTTGTATTTACATTTTCCACAACACAAAAAAACCCACTTCTCATTCTTATACATTACATAACATCTTTGCAATTTCAATCATTTCTTTAAATTTACAGTTCTTTATACCTTATATACATTTGTTTTCTAAAACGTTATTTTCTACATTTTACTCTTAAATATCTGTCTGTATGTACAATTTCTCTTATTTGTATCTTTGACCACTGTGTTTATGTTTTATTTCTTTCTATTACTTTATTATCTTTCTATTAATTTATTTATTTAGTGATTAGCAATCTACGACCCGAGATTGAAGCTTGGTGCTCTCACGTCCTGGTGAAAAGGTGTCCGCTGATTTAGGCAGGACACGTTAGTGACGAAATTCGCGTAAAGAGAGACCTCTACTGGAAAACGATGGGACCACCGGAGACAGCAGACGACTCACGCGGACTTTATAATAAAAGTAATCATAGCGGATGCGGCATTTTTTTTTAAATGATATTAAGAGAATTATTAAAAAGTCGAAACATATAAAAAACAATACGGTTTTTGCTGTATTACGTAAATTAGTATTGTCAAAAATTCCACAAAAACTTTAAAAGATTATGATTCTTCAAAAACTGTTCAGTACACGTAACGTTTCATTGTTAGATTTAACTATATAATAACAATAGAATTTATAATGCTTAAAAGCTATTAATTTGTAATATACTATTCGGTAAGTAATCCACTTAAATTTGTAAATACTTTACGTTTCCGTTAAATAATAATAACTACTAAAATAGTTTAGCTTAATCCTATTTAAAGATGATGAGACGCGTTCCGAGAACTTTGCCTAAGAAGTATTTCAGGAGTACTTGTATAATTTTTTTTAATAATACACATAATACTCCGAAATTTTATTTATTATTTTAATGAATTTTAGGTAACATAAAAAATTACTGTAAGAAAATGTTGGATACTTCTTTAAATAATTAATATCAATAAGTCTAGAATCCAACTTTAAACCAACATATAGTGTTATTTAAACTAATTATCTATCACAATAATTTGCTGTATATATACATATATGTTAATATAACGAAACACTAACAAATCATTCGATTTGATATTTATATATATTATTTAACGTAAATATTCGTTAGTTATTAATAAATTAAATTGATAATTACCGCATCGGAATATTCACGGCTTCGTGTTATATAAGGCCACCAACATCACAGAGTGTACAGTTTCACTCGTCCCGTGGGCCCAGTGAAAACAATATCGCTGGGTTCGATTCCCGGCGGGGCTCGCATGCGATCTGGTTTGTTGCTAAAATTAAAGTTAACTGCAAAACGGGTTATTAGGTTAACTTATTAATGAGTGGGTTTATTGTGAATTCACACTTAATACTTGATTTTCAAGTGCTAATGAAGCTGCAATCGCTTAGATTAGTTGATCTCATGTGACTACCTCAACAAGGTAATGCTGTTTATTAAGAATACTGACAATACGAAGTTTTTAATCAGACAGTTTCGGAAATACCTAATCACCAACCAAACTGCAGCTTACATATAAACTACTTCATTGTTCCCAATAATTTCAGTAGCTAGAAACATCAGTGAATTCGTATAGTTATGCAAAATTATGTTAAAGATAACTTTATTTAAGTAAATGTAAGTAAATTCGCAAGTTCTGTTACTTATGCAAATATTGTAATTACCATTAGATGAATGTTTGTCGTTTTTTTTTTATAGTACTATGCGACGAGACGAGCAAGACGTTCACCTGATGGTAAGTGATACGCTTGCCCATAACAATGTGCTGCTAGTTAAGATGGTACACACTGCACCACATTGCGCTCGTCGCCTGAGACATGAGGTGTTAAGTCTTGTTACCCCAGTAATTACACTAGCTACAGCGCCCTTCAAACCGGAACACAGTAATGTTCGCACACTACTATTTGTCGGTTGCAATAGGAGCTGCGGTGGTACCCCCGCCCAGACGGTCTCCGGCAACAGAGACCTACCACCTGGTTGTCGTCTTGTCGCTTTGTTACAAATGCAAATGTTACATCAATCAAATCATTTATATTTTAATCTTGTATATTATTTATTTAAGCCGTGATAGCCTAGTGGTTTGAACGCCCGAGTTCCACTGCGAAGGTACCGGGTTCGAAACCGGCTTGCACCAATGAATTTTTCAATTTATGTGCAGTTAGTATAACACCAACTAATATCACGTGCTTTGACGGTGAAGGAAAACATCGTGAGGAAACCTGCATATGTATGTCATGACCATCTGTGGACGGACTAGTATGTGAAATGGAGAAGGCAATGGCAACACCACTCCATTATAACTGACGAGTAAGTCGTCGTGTTTCATCACACATGATGACCCTCAGTCATGAGGAAATACGATTTAGAAGAAGAGATATAATTTTTTTAGTTATAATATATATCGTTTACGAATATATCGATATGTGATTATAATAATTGCAAGTGGAGCCGCGGAGTAGTAAAGAGTTTCAGCCGCGCCGCTCCGAACTGAAGCAGAGCAAACAATAGCGCGGCGGCACACGCACCGCCCGATGGAGAAAATAATTAATGATGATTGGCCTTAAATTACCCTCCCGGAGTCTACTGCGGTCCCCCTCGCACACGCGCGGCCCGCCTCTTCCCACCCTCTCGCGCGGACCGGGAGCATATATAAATGAAAACAGGTAGGCCTCAGGTTAGACCCCTGCGGGACACCGGACCGGACGCGCGTTTTGTTCTCGTCCATTAGCACACGGTTCGCGATCGCAATGGCTACGGACACCTACGGGCACCGCTTCTACACCGAGAAGGACATCTTCCCTAATGACGTCATGCTGGATTACTCCGAGGAGTGCTACCTGTCCTGGCCGCGTTCCCCCGACTCGGGCCGCTCCAGCTTGGAACCGACCCCGTCGCTGGACAGCAACGAATCACCGAACCACATCGCGTACAGAGGACTGACGAACGACCTAGTACTAGAAGACAGTGCGGAAGATGGAGAAGTTCTGGAAGGATCCGGCAAGAGGAGAGTGAGGGCGACCAGTGCCGCCGTTCTTCGGAGGCGTCGTCTAGCGGCCAACGCCAGGGAGAGAAGGAGAATGCAGAACTTGAATAAAGCGTTCGACCGGCTCCGGGGTCACCTGCCGTCCTTGGGGGCCGACCGGCAGCTCTCCAAGTACGAGACCCTGCAGATGGCGCAAACTTACATCGCGGCGCTGTACGAGCTGCTGCAGTGAAGGAGCACCAGCTCCGCCGCGATCAGTGTCGAATTAGAAGCGTTAGAAGAAACCATTAATTAGTTATTTAGTGTTTTAAACTCGCACTAAAGCCTGCCAAAACCGAAATGTTCTATAAGTACAGGGATATTTATTGTTTTAAGCGTCCGATCTGTCATGTTACCATAGTAATGTAGGAAGTGGCCGTAACTGATAAAAATTAGCCGCGTCGGATGCTCTCTTAATGTAACTGCACAGGAGTTTCGCACATTACGCTTTCATTATTTAAGTATAGTTTAAAATTTAAGTAATCCGTCCTACCGATTGTTTTATATTATTTATTTATTAAAATCTCATAATTTTTTAAACATTACGTAACAAACAATTACGGTTTGTATAGCGTGCTATTTCTATTTAAACTTATCCTTTCATTACTTAAGTTAACAGTTAAATGTTTGTCTTAACATTTGTATTAGTTAGTTAAATTCACTATTAACATCTTGCCGACGATAGTATTACGTGTTTCTGTCCGTAGGTTAGAATTTACCAGTTTTATATAAATTATTTGATAGTGTACATTGTTACGTGCATTTATGTATGCCTTGTGTTTGTAAATATATGAGATCTGTTTGAATTTTTTTGTTTCATTTCATCATATAAAGATTTGTGTTTCAAATGAGTCGCTATAAAATTAACCATTACATAGTTAACTATTCAAACTATGATTAATAATGCAAAAACTGTTAAAAGTAAGTAATAAATGACTAATAAGGTGAACAAATTGGAAAATAACAAATGGAAGATATTTCGGGATTTGCTTAAAAAGTTTCATTCTTTACGTTACTAAGAGATGAGACTACAATAGAATATATTTTGGATGGATTAGTTCCCTTTTCTTACATTTTTGTACCTCCATCTACATGACCACAAAAAACTAAATTACCGTAATAGACATAATTTACTTTGATGCTCATCACATTACAATTATATGGTACGTAGAACATATATCTTACCGTAACTTTCAAATAAGTTTCGACCTTTTTCTTTAAATTTTCGCCTATACATTTTAACCAAGACCAGTCCTATACCATTTGCATTTTGCAATCTCCTATAATCCTTACTAGGCCGACAGTTTACCGGACAGCCCCTCGCTTTAGTAGCCCAAAATTTGGTATTCAATAAAGAATTGTTCTAATCTGAGTCTATAATTTATAAAGAAACTAAATCCAAACTCGGGACCTCCAGTGTGCTAACATCTGAGCCTCGGCAGACGTTTAAGAGCAATACGTCGAACTAGTTCCATCAGAGTGACAGAACAATCAGTCAAAACCGTATGCAAAAGTAGCAGATGCACGCTCAACCATTTCCATAATATCGCCCATAAAGCAAATGGTCATGGAGCTTTAGATTTAAAGCATTAAGGAATAGAGATGACGCAAAATATCTTCGCGTTTAAATAAGTTAGTACCCTGCAGCTCCCTTTTTGAATATAGTGACTAAGAATTGGTTATTAAGAAATTTCGAATCCTATATTAAATAGATTTTAGGATTAGACTACAGACTGCTAGAACTAGATTTCAAAATTGAAGCAGACAAGAGTTTTTACGAACTTAATGATGGTAATGAGCAAGACGCCCACAATGTAGTAAATGTTACGCTTGTCCGTAATTAATATAGCGCTATTACTCTAGTAATTTGACTAGCTACAGCATCCTTCAATTCGTAATACTATTGTTTATGGATAGAATTAAATGTTACAATATCTATCTAATTTTTTAGTCTATAGACCGCTTACTACTAAACAGTTCTTTTTATGGGATATATCTACTCTGGTCAAGTGCGTGTTGGGCAATATCGCGAAAGCTTTTATCCTTAAAACATTTCAGTTTTTTCACGTTGTTTTACATCTTCTTTCCGTATTTGATTATATTTATAAAAGTTTCAGATGTTACAAAAACACCAATTATAAGATATCTCATTTAAGGGTTGAGTGAGATATCAAAATGGTCGTGGATTGAGTTTATTTTTTAGGACTACACAACCTTCGAAATTAACACTTTTACTGCAATTACGTAAACTATTTCCCGATTAAATGAGAGAGTGGGAGAGAGGGGAAAAAACGGGAATTCTTAATCGTCCTCGATTTTACCGCCATATAATTAGTGAAGGGAACGTGTGAACTTAATAGTTGGTTTTCGTACAACCCCCTGACAGCACTCAGCACCGGTAACGTCTCGATACCGTCCGACCTGTCAAACACCCCCCACCTGTCAAACTTGACGGCTGTCAAATGTGAGATCTCATTCTCTCGTCGCGGGCCGTTGTGAGAATTGATACGTAGTTATTAAGTGTTGCAAATTGAATACATAAATTGCGTCAATATTAACCAGGGCGGTGATGCCTGACTGAGAACTGCGATTAAGAGAACAGAAAAAAAATAAGTTAAAACGAAATTTCATCTGCGATAATTGGGAGAGATATTTGCTAAAGAAGTCTAAACTTAAGTGGCAATGGGTTGGACATTGCTTTAGTGCTGGAAGGCTTTCACCAGATCGATCGGAAAGATGATCTGGTGAAGAACGCGAAAAGATGCTAAGCAAGTGTAGAAGTGTTCGGTATGTAGAGCTTTGGGGTCTACATCCAGTCATGAGGAATTACGACTTAGAAGAAGATCCAGCAATAGACATCAACGATGATAATGATATTTTCCAATAAAAGAATAGAAAGAAAAAAGAGCATAACACAGATTTACATTATAATGATTATTCCAGAACAATTATCTCATTCTGATCGCTAAACTTCAGTTTGAATAATTCACCTAATGATGATGATCATTACTTAGACTACTTGTAGTTACATAAACTTACTAGTAATTTTTTAGTAAATTGAAAGAAAAAAGTATTAAAATCTAGTAGAATTTCAGTTAGTTGAGTTTCAGTACGGTTAAAACTAGACTTTACATAGTATTTAAAATCAATATAAACAGTTAAATCAATTATTACAAATGATGTATGTAAACTGTTACTTTTTTAACACCGTCATCAGACATGTCGTTGCTATTGATATATAAATTGTTGCCAGCTGTAATATATCGCGCGACACAAATGATCCTTCTGTAATCGCTTGTGTAATATAAAACGTACTTTCTTTAGCAGAACTACTAGCTATGAATATAAACATGTAATGATACTAATTAATTAATAATTTTTTTTTTATACTACTTTGCGACGAGACGAGCAAGACGTTCACCTGATGGTAAGTGATACGCTTGCCCATGACAACGTGCTGCTAGTTAAGATGGTACGCACTGCACCACATTGCGCTCGTCGCCTTGAGACATAAGGTGTTTAGTCTCGTTACCCCAGTAATTACACTAGCTACAGCGCCCTTCAAACCGGAACACAGTAATGATCGCACACTACTATTTGTCGGTTGCAATAGAAGCTGCGGTGGTACCCATCCAGACGGTCTCCGGCAACAGAGACCTACCACCTGGTAGGCACTGGTAGGCACAAATTATCAGACCTTAGCTATCTTCTGGGTGTAGGCCTATCTCAGACTTCTACATTGAATGGTCTTACTCGGCCATCACCAGAACATCTGATTAACTTGTTGATAACTTCTAACTACTCAGTTTTATCACTAAATAAAAAAATGATTCGTGATAACTACAAGTTTTAATAACATTGAATTAACATTCTTAACCAATTTTGTTTAAACAATCTTAAATGTTTTTGTATGTATACAGATGGTAGATGAAATGGATTATTATAATAACATCTTTTTCTGAACATAAGATATCCTCCGAAAATAAGTCCTATCGTGATTTCTTTTTCGAATTTTAGAAAATCAGTACACAATTCAGAATTTTATTCATGACGATGTTCCAGAAGATGACATGACTTATTGAATAATTCAAAATCCGTATTCTGTGTAAAATAAATGTTAAATGAAAAGATATAAATATGCTTTTGTTTTGGGCGTCTAACGAAATTAAGTACAAGCGCGTATTTTGGCTCATAAAAATAGAAAGACAGTGCGTTGTTTTTGTAAAAAACGGTAGTTGAGATCAATGAGGATTGTACCTATTGTGTGAGGGTTGACAAGTGGAAGATCATGTGCCACGAGCCTATCCGCCGCCGGTGCTGATTGGTCACCCCGCGGCCAATCCCCGGGCCCCCATAGCGCACGCCCGCCTAATTGTGTGTACATAGAATAGTAATGCGCATTTGAAACCGGTTCCGTGTACCGGTGTACCCGCTCAGCGACATCACTAGTTGAATTGGTACTTAAACCACTTAGAACGACCCTTAACACAATCAAATAGAAAGTATTTAATTCACTAACTTTAACCACACAGTTAAGCGATGATAAATTTAATGTACCAATTACCTAAATACTGTAGCAAAGGTAACATGTCGGTTATAGAAATATTAGAAAGTAAATTAGGAAAGACAATAATTTGATTAAATCCCAAATGATTTAAAGATTATAAAATAAATGTTAGTACTGCATAATATTTATAAAGTATGAATACTTGATATTTATTAATAAGAGAAAGACATTTGTCAAGATATCTACTGTAAAAGTTTCACTAGACATTTGAACTGGAAAGCAGTAATGTTTTTATATGAAATTTAGTATCTTTTTTTTCGCAAAAAATCGCACGAACGAAATGCAATTACAGCGAATTAAAAAACGAAAGGAATTTAATCCTTTTTTAGTGAATTAGCGGATCGCGCCGGTTAAAATGGTGAGCGGGAGTGCGCCAATTGATCCGGACGATTGCTGAACGAAGGTCGATCAGGTCGAATGGTAATCTCTCGCCGTCCACGCGTCTGCAGACGTACAGACAGACGGACGTACGGACGGACAGGGGGGCAGGATGTACCGCAATTACCCTGTCCGCCATATTACCCGCTGCAAGTAAAACTTCAAATTAGATTGCGAATTGTTGAAGAATGCGCGGGACTTCGTTTATCGACATTACTATATACTATACTTACAGAAACTGACCTCAGTAAACTTAATGATGAATCAAAATAATAATTAAACGTACCACTGACCTTCCAGTCTATTGCCCACTAAGTATTATAATAGTTGAGTTAACTACTGTTATAGTATATACAAGAAAAAGACGTGTTGGACGCCGAAAAAAATCCTGGCTACGGAACATAAGGGAGTGGACTGGTATCACCAACGTGGAGCAACTGTTCCGGGTGGCACAAAATAGGCAGAAACTCGCAGAACTGACGGCCAACCTCCAGTAATGGAGATGCACTTTAAGAAGAAGAATAGTATATACCTCCACCACCACATTTTGCCCGTGCCGTCCCTACTAGTACAAAAACCATCGTCTTAATCAAAACGGTAATCACCATCGGCGATATTAATTAAATATTAATCAAGCAAAAAGCGAAACCCAAAAGGAAAAAGCTACGCAGCAAATGATTTTTTAACTTTATTAATACCAGTGGCGCCGCCCACCGGAGCAGCGGAGGGTTGTTAAAAAAAAAAAATAATTTATTAAATTCCAAACGTTTTAAAGATTATAAAATAAATGTTAGTACTGCATAATATTTATAGAGTATGAATACTTGATATTTATTAATAAGAGAAAGACAATAATTTGATTAAATTCCAAACGTTTTAAAGATTATAAAATAAATGTTAGTACTGCATAATATTTATAGAGTATGAATACTTGATATTTATTAATAAGAGAAAGACAATAATTTGATTAAATTCCAAACGTTTTAAAGATTATGAAATAAATGTTAGTACTGCATAATATTTATAGAGTATGAATACTTGATATTTATTAATAAGAGAAAGACAATAATTTGATTAAATTCCAAACGTTTTAAAGATTATGAAATAAATGTTAGTACTGCATAATATTTATAGAGTATGAATACTTGATATTTATTAATAAGAGAAAGACAATAATTTGATTAAATTCCAAACGTTTTAAAGATTATGAAATAAATGTTAAGTCTCGTTACATTAGTAATTTCACTAGCTTACAGTACTCTACAAACCGGAACACAGTAATGTTCGCACACTACTATTTGGCTGTTGAAATAGGAGCTGCGGTGGTACCCATCTAGACGGTCTCCGGCAACAGAGACCTACCACCTAGTAAAATGATGATGGTGGATGATGGTATGAGATGTATACACTGCTACCACTTCCGCTCGTCGCTTTGAGACATTAATGTTAAGTCTCGTTACATTAGTAATTTCACTAGCTTACAGTACTCTACAAACCGGAACACAGTAATGTTCGCACAGTACTATTTGGCGGTTGAAATAGGAGCTGCGGTGGTACCCACCCAGACGGTCTCCGGCAACAGAGACCTACCACCTGGTAAAATGATGATGGTGGATGATGGATGAGATGGTATACACTGCACCACATTCCGCTCGTCGCTTTGAGACATTAATGTTAAGTATCGTTACATTAGTAATTTCACTAGCTTACAGTACTCTACAAACCGGAACATAGTAAAGTTATCACACTACTGTTTGGCGGTAGATATAGTCCCTGCCAACAGAGACCTATTAGCAGTAAAATTAGCAAAGAGATCGGAGATGGTGATGTTTGTGAAACACAACAGTATTATGGAGTTAGATTGATAATGAGTATTTTTTATAAAGGGACGTCAGAAAGAAGACAGAGCGCAATGAAGAAGATGAATTAAGCAAAATGACCCCACCACTATATAGCACGATGAAGAAGGAGAGATTTATTACAAGACAGACAGAGATAAGTACGCGTGGCTCTAATTAGAATGATATAGAACTTTGCGTTAAGTCTCGTTAATCCAGTAATGTCCAACTACAACTTACATTACTGTTCTCCAGTTACCTATCTAAACGTTCCCGAACAAAGACTCACAACTACAAACAGATAATTATTTAGTTATTAAAATACTTTAAATATAACAATTGTTACAAATTAAAAAAAAAAAAACGATCAGCTGTCGTCACCCACCGCAAGTTGCCGCTAAGTTTATCTAGTTATATATCTATGAGAAAGCAATGTTAAGTTATTTATCGCATTCGAGCCGAGGATGAAACTTATCGGCGGAGGAATCTTGTTCAGCGGTCACAGCGATGTAATGCATGACTCCGGCAACAGGGTGGCCATTATTCAATGCTCTTTACAGACTGTTTCTGTATCAATTAGGCGACTATTTCTTCCAGCAATCTATACTAATAAATAAGCAAATATGAATATGTATAGTTGCTAAGTATTATTTATGTTATTTTAGCTAAAACTTTCTAACTAGTGCGTGAAAGAGATGCTCTGTATATTACGATAAATAGAATCATGCAAATCTATTTTTAGATATTGATGACTATCATCATCAGCTGGTATATTATGATTGTGGTCGACGTTGTAATTGAAACTACAATTTTGTTAACTTCATCTGCAGCTAAGTTGAGTATGGGTGTATCAACTAATATACCGACAGTCTACTGTCCCCGGCATACTCTTTGCAAATATCCGTGATTTTGTGCTAATCCCGCTAATGTTTCGGCTAACCAAAACACAGAAAAAATGCTCGAAATTGTAGTAAATCAGTATACATTCTTTTCTTTTATTAGGGCGGTAGCTGAAAATCAGTATTTCGCTTCCAGTAGGTGAAAAAAGGCTGAGCTATGGCCTATTGTACCATTGCAGCGCAGTTACACCCGTGCCCGAATTGTGCACGGAATAAATTTTTGATTGACGTTTTTATGTATCATGTGTTTTGTGTGTGTGTTCTGTTTTGGTTTCCAATAAACTTATTAATCTATCTATCTATCTATCTATCTATCTATCTATCTATCTATCTATCTATCTATCTATCTATCTATCTATCTATCTATCTATCTATCTATCTATCTATCTATCTATCTATCTATCTATCTATCTATCTATCTATCTATCTATCTATCTATCTATCTATCTATCTATCTATCTATCTATCTATCTATCTATCTATCTATCTATCTATCTATCTATCTATCTATCTATCTATCTATCTATCTATCTATCTATCTATCTATCTATCTATCTATCTATCTATCTATCTATCTATCTATCTATCTATCTATCTATCTATCTATCTATCTATCTATCTATCTATCTATCTATCTATCTATCTATCTATCTATCTATCTATCTATCTATCTATCTATCTATCTATCTATCTATCTACATCCACATAACAATAAAAACGAATAAATTGTTGTGTATTTACAGAACAGTAGTTCGCGAATACGTCTGTATGGTTACAGCAACAACAACATAACAAAAGAAACGAGGCGGGGGCGAGGTGGAGACCGAAGGCACTTCTTCCGGTCGCGCTGCGCCGGCGCAGGTGACACAAAATTTATTCCGAACTTCAAACCCGAGGCGTATTTCATTGGAAATGACTCAAACGGCTTTTTAAATACGGACATCTTTTATGTCGCGGCCGCGCCCGACAGTTTTATATTTGTCGTCCATGATACGGCCGCAAAAAAAATCATATGATTTATTCGGAAATAATGCGGCGACTAGCTCGCGCACGCGGATTCCCTCATAGACTATCGCACACAGACAGACTAATCTACCACCCTTATGTTGTAATTGGAACTGCTTTCACAGCGATGACACCCAGTAAATCTGATAGAAATGATACTTTCCAGCTGTCGTCGAGAAACACAGAAATGAGTCGGTCGTGGTGATAACTTCCACCAGATGGCAAAGCATCTGAAGACTTGCTTGACATCAATAAATGGCTGTGACTTGTGAAGTAAGCGTTAAGAATAACTTCGAGGGTATTACACAGTTGTCAAGTCTGCAGCCGCTGCTTGCTCTACAAATAATCATTGAGATATCCCGCCAACACTTTCGTCTCGCGCTCCGCTCGTAAATCACATATTAAGTGGACGCCACAGATTATATCTTCGCGTATTTCCCACAGACTATAACATTTTGGTACATTTTTTTAATGCTCAAGGCTTTTTGCCGATTGTTCGATGGAAAAAATCTAGAATATTAAACAGTTATAATATTTTCACACCCCACAACTGTCAGATGAAATTCTAAATAAACCGATAATCATCAACTGGTTTTCGATTCGATTTTGGGGACGCATAAATTGAAGATCTTCGTATTTATTGAAAGGATAGATCATATTGTTATTAGCCGCTTTAATATCATTTATAATAATAATATCCTATCGATAGATTATGAATTAGATTATTATATCTAGAATCGATATCAACCAAAAGGACATTATCGTGAAAATACAAACGGCCATAAAGCTATGACAATAACAGAGAATTATCATAAATATGCGATAAATTTATCATTCGATACGCTGACAAATTAAGGATACTTAAAAACGTATTAAATACGAAACTCTCCTGTACCGCTCCCGAATTGTTCGGGCGGCGATAAAATTCAAAGATTATTCAAATTGATCATCGATATCATAAAAAAATCTTTAATCGATTTTTTTTTGAACAACCTGAGAAATTTTATTACATAAATAACAAGATACTAATAGTGTAAAGGTTTACCATCATTCATACTGTCGCTGATATCCCGCGAAGTATTGGAACAGTCTGCCGACATCAGGGCTACCATCCAGACTGCTGTGATATTCTTTAACCGAAGAGTTGAAAAGGTTTCTTCTAGAATAGTACATATAGGGATCATAGTCAAGCGCTAACGTATATAACGCTACATCAAAATTTTAGATAAGTTTTTTTTACCGATTTAAAAGTACCTTTAGTTCTTTGGTTAAGTGTAATAAAAGCCTACTTAAAATCAAAGTAATGTTTTTATATTCATTTGGATTTAAGTTACTTTAATAATGTAAGTTGTTGTTTTGTTGTCTGTTTTTTTGTTTCTTTGTATTTTTTTTTATTTGTCTTTTTGTCTTTGTTTGTTTAGGTATCACAAAAGTTAGTTCGCAACGCGCTCTTTGGTGAACCGACTACGAATTCAGAGAGGTTATCTGTTTGTGTTAGTATATATACTAATAAGGAAATGATTTACACTTTCGTATAAATCTCTACTTAATTTTTAATCGATTTCTTTTTTTTCATGTTTCGCTATAAATTTTGATATCGCATTATTTGTGTTTTCCTTCCAGAAGGCGGCTTTTATCCGGAAGTTCAATTTGTCCGAAGCCAACGCCCATCGATCAGGCGACTTCCGGTTCCTCGCGGCCAATGGAAGCGCTGCCCGTACCCTCTCTGATTAAGCGCGAGGTTGCCGCATCCGTTTTACAATGAGTTATGGCGGCTCCGTTTATTTTTGCGATATCGCGGATTACGTCTTCCTTTTAGAATGGTATTGAAAAAGAATTGATAATAAAAAAATGTGTAATTGGCTAAAAAATTACATACATATGTGGGATTTAGGCTTCGTGATCTAAACCAGCAATCCACGCAACCACCACCACGCTTTTCTATATCCTCTCGTTCCCGTTGTCACTCTGACACTCTGCACTTCCATTGTTTTTCCCTTTGCTTTTTAATTCCCTTACATCCTTCTTGCTTCACGCTATCTCCTTACAACCTGCTTACATTCCATTCGTACACATATTACTGGTAACATCAATAATCTCACGGTATGACTTCGAACAAGAGTCAGCGCTGAAAATAGATAAAATAGGTTATATGATAGTTAGAAACAAGTTTTTCAAATTCTGTTTAAATATATGTATAATATGAATTAATAAACACGATATTCGCAATGATAGATAACATAGTATTAGTAGTAAATTATGTAAATAGGATAAACTGAATACTGGTGGTAGGTCTCTGTTGCCGGAGACCGTCTGGGTACCACCGCAGCTCCTATTGCAACCGCCAAATAGTAGTGTGCAAACATTACTGTATTCCGGTTTGAAGGGCGCTGTAGCTAGTGTAATTACTGGGGTAACGAGACTTAACACCTTATGTCTCAAGGCGACGAGTGCAATGTGGTGCAGTGTGTACCATCTTAACAAGCACCGCGTTGTCATGAGCAAGCGTATCACTTACCATCAGGTGAACGTCTTGCTCGTCTCGTCGCATAGTAGTATAAAAAAAAAAAAGAATAATAATATCAGGAAAAAAAATGTTCTGACACAAACATACACTAAAGATATATTGAAGTTCACGTTTCCTGTTTCTTCCGCCATGTAGTAGAATGTAATTATTGTACCTACGAACATTAAAAAAGAAAGACTAAGTTAAGATTCCCATTTTATAGGTTTCCGTTACAAATGTTGCTTGGCTATAAATATAATGATGTAAACTACATCTCTATCATCCCAATTAAGCTAATTCGGGCTTATTCCGGCGGATGATGATCAAATTGGCTGATCGTTTTTAAAGTTATTCGCATGGTAATAACTATTAGGATACTAATTTGACTTGATGCCTAAGCTACCGGGTGGTCTGTGACGGTTGGGATTCGCCTGTCGCTCCGGGGTAAGCTAACTTCGACTCGAATTTACAGACTAACTTAAACACAAGCTATTTATATGTTTAATTTAATTGTTATAGCTTTCCCATTGGCGGTAGTATCTGTTTTCCGACGATAAATGTTAGACTAAACAATATAATTTGTTAATCATACTTAAAAGTGTTTTTATAATATTTCTCGTTAATGTTTAAATGGTAATCTAGATCGGTTTTTTACTGTCAGCGCAATTTTGTTTTAAGGTTATCATATGATAGTTGTTTCGTCATCGCTCTGATGGTTTACTGCTCTGTCGCCACTTAGCGATGAGCCGGCACGCGCTGCCGATACAAACGCAGCCCGCGGCGCCGCGCACCGCCCCCCGGCACGCCACACCGCGTACACAACGACAGACGACTCTACATATATGTAGGCGGATGGCCAGAGCTTTCGCCGGGATTCATTATTAAAAATAAAACACGAAGTACGGAGATAACTTTTCTTTACTAAAATGACAACAATACACGAATACAAATCAAACGTGTCCAGTGACGGTTAAGGTTTGCTTTTAACACCACGCTGGGTTATTCATCAATTACGTAACTATTTTATTATTAATACAAATGTAAAATTACTCGACACTTTATAATTACAATAACAATATAAAATTACAAACTGTTTAAAGAAATGTCTAAAAGTGTCTACTTTTATTAATTTGGTTCTTAATCGTATTGATTTTAGCGGATTGAACAATATGCTAGCCGAGCGCAACCGTCGTTAACAAATCTTAATAAGTTATCATGTAACGCGTCAACATAAACACAGAGAAACATGCTGAAATATTAATATAAATTCGTCAAAAAGTAATTAATGATTAATGATTAATAATTATTTTGTAATTAACAAGAAACATTATCGTTACATATTTGCTTAAATACTGTTAAAATTAAGTTTAAACAATTTTAAAAATAGATGGCAGCACTACCGTGCGCCCATATATACATATACATTAACTAGTTAATACTATCGTACCTGCTGACTTAACCAGTAAACACTTTTCTACTGCTGGTAGGTATTTTGCCTGAGAACGTCTAGACACCACCGCAGTGACTATTCAACCGCTATATAGTAATGTGCACAGCCACGTATCAAATAACGAGGCTTTAAGCAAAAAAAATCTGTAACCGCTGTAGCCTGAAATTACTGAGGTAACGATACTTCAATTTAATGTCTCAAGGCGACGAGCGCAATGCGGTGCAGTGTATACCATCTTAACTAGCGCCGCGTTGTTACGGGTGTGTATCACTTACCATCACGTTTTTTATACTACTAAGCGACGAGACGAGCAAGACGTTCACCTGATGGTAAGTGATACGCTCACCCATAACAATGTGGTGCTAGTGAAGATGGTACACACTGCACTACATTGTGCTCGTCGCCTTGAGACACAAGGTGTTAAGTCTCGTTAGCCCAGTAATTACACTAGCTATAGCGCCCTTCAAACCGGAACACAGTAATGTTCGCACACTACTATTTGGCGGTTGAAATAGGAACTGCGGTGGTACCCATCCAGACGGTCTCCGGCAACAGAAACCTACCACCTGGTACCACCAGTCAGGTGAACGTCTCGCTACTTTCGACTCTTCATCGAATAAAAAAACAGTTGTATAAATATTTAATAATACTAAGCGATCAGTTCTATATGTTGTGTAAACATCCTAATTGCTATATCAAAGACACTTAAACGTCTTAACTCTTATCCAGAAGTTAAACTCAGACTTTACGTTATTCGTATGTTTACGTTGCATAGCTTGTGTTTAATTAAATTAAGGTAATCTTCGGTAACGGCTCTACCGATTTTGACGACACTCTCAACACGTGGCTTATGTTAAAAGATGCAACTTAATCTAGATTTAATTTTGACATTTTAATTTTTGAAAAAAGTAGTTTGTAATAAAAGAGCGAAGATTTTGAAAATGGTATCTTCATGTATATTGACAACTCGCTATTAGACAGCAGTATATAAACTTGTGCATGGTTCAACCGATTTTTGACTGTTGGTAAGTGTGGTAGTATTCTGGGCGAGTCTCATTGCTAGCCTGTTAATAAAATTATGACTCAATGACGTTACCTTCAGAGAAGTGAATGGTACAAGTAAAACATGCAAGTTTCAGGTTATGAGGCTATGAGCGTGTACAGCTCGCCGATCCCGACACAATGGGCATCCGGTATTAAGCTCAACAATGGGCTAATAGCCGGTTTCAAGCCCACAGTATACGTCTGGTTACTAATTCCTTCCAAATAAGTTCTGGTTCAACTTAAAAACTTGACTAATGAGTCGATAACAGTTTATATCACCAGATACCAATAAGACAGTAATTTACTGAGGTTCCTTCTCTGAAGACTGGTGGTGGTGAAGCTCTGTATCTCAATATAGATTTGGTACCACCGCGGCGACTACCACTGAAAGTTTTTAAGTGAAACTTATTTTGTGTGAATCGAATTTAGTGAAACGAAAATGTGTAACGGAAAAGTGACGCCTATAAATGTATTTATAGTGTTTATGCTGTGAGAGAATGAGATGAAACGAGTGTCGGTTTAGTTTCTTTATTATTAATGTCATTTTTATGCTGTGGTCACCAGCGTACTCATTACTCTACCAGGGAACTTAAACGGACCCTAGACAACAAATAAGATAAAGATAAGATAAATACTCTTTATTGCACGCAAAGTAAAGTAATAAACATACAAATTTATAAAATTACAATGTACAATGGGCGGCCTTATTGCTTTAAAGCAATCTCTTCCAGACAACCCAATGGAAAATAGGACATAAATAAGAAAAGAAGAAAGAGAAGACAGTGGTGCATTAGATTAATAAAAGCATTTGAGAATAGGCAACAGCGAGAGGAAGGTACAGGTTAGATTTTAAGTTAGTATTCTGTTAACGCTCTTTCTCTCTCAAATAGATTAGACTCCAAACTGTATGCTTCACACAAAACTTAAAAGAGAGAAAAGAAAGACTAAAATTTGTCCAAAATGTTCACGTTGGTTAAGATGATATACACTACATTATATTGTTCTCAACGCCTTCAAACATGCTTTAACGCCTTTTTACTGGAACGCAGTAATGTGTCACATTACTGTTTGTATAACGACATCTTTCGTGTTTCTGTGTTACTATATAAACATCTTAATTTTTTTATATTTAATTAACGGCGTAACTAAAAACTTTTGTTTTTTTATTAATTTAAGTAGGAACAAACAGAATGTACGTTTCGGCAGAGATAAGAAAGCTTTGGTAACGGTTGAAAAGAAGCAACATGTAACTGCTAACTCCTGGAGCTGGCGGCGATAAGAGTTAAATCCTAATCTGCGATCTCACCCAGGTGTGGTCATGGACGATAAGCGAGCGGCGAGCGGAGCGGAACCGACACCTGCTGGTGACGCCGCGCGGCGCTAGTGACGTCCCACATTACAGACATGTTTAGATGATACTAAAACAGCGAACGATAACACCAACACCGATATGATGACAATGATCGTGATGGTAAACACTCCGGATTTAATGACGAACGAAACTCCAAATGGTGAGACTCCGGAATACAATGGCTATTTTAACGCAAGCTTCGAATATTGTGTCACTTATCGATATTGGGGCAGCACTATACAACCCCACGATGGCGAGGGAAGATACGGTGTACTTGCGCGTGCGCCGGGGCGCGTGCCACCTTTTTTCTTCGACCGCTCATACATTAGAGCGGGGCCCCGTACTGAACAACGCATAAACGACTTTATTCCTTATGAAATAGAGTCAAAATCCAATGACAGGTTTCGTGTTTAAAAGTTGGGGTGATATTTTTTTTAGTACTATAGACGCGAATAAAATAATTGTATCGGAATACGCAGTAATGCTTTGTTAATTTGAATACGGGGGGGGATGTTTTTATTTTTTTTTTCGTTTTGAATTAATTTGGGGGGGATCTTCCCTACGTACTTTCGCGTGCGCACGCGCCGACGGGGGGGGTCAATTATTTAGACCTAATTCACGGCTGTTGAAGAATTCCGTTGTGTTTTTTTTTTTTACGTTAATATATCCTTTGGAAAACATTGAAATTTTATTCTACAGATGCGTTTGTTTGTATTGAATTGGAAATCTTGATGTCGCGGTTTAATACAAACTTGCTTCACACCGAGTTTATACTCCACTGGTTATATGTTGATCTGTAGCTATGAATTACTGGTGATTACTACTCTCCGATAAGAGATCTTATCACCGCAGTTATTTTAATTACTACAGGTGTACTTGAAAACATTTAAAAAGCTAAAGCTGACAAAATCACGATTTATTTTTAAGTTCTAATGATACTACTTTATTTGTAACTGGTTGTAGAACATCATCATCCTTGCTTCTACCGCAAAACAGTAATATTCAATTATTACTGTGTCCCGATTAGCGGTGCTAATTGGTGTCTAACTTCACAAAAAAATCGATATCGCCGCGCAGTAGAAGTGTTAACTATCCGACTGTTACCGAGTCGAGTATTTATATGAGGATGGTCCCATTCATAATCAATCAATATGTTCCTGTACATTAGTTACGGGTCGCGCTTAGGGTCGATAATTTACATCGTATCGACAGGGATCCAACCCCGTGAGGTCTGTGAACACAAGTCCAATGAGCCTTATCTAATGTGCGCACGCCCATAACGCGCACAATCATTACTTGACTAAGTTACATATTGAATTTACAAATTGATTATGTTATTGTGTGATAAGTGCACTTAACAATCAAGCGATGCGACTTACAACGCGCTTCGAATCGGTAAGTAATGTTTACTACTGCTTAAGTATGACTTGAGAATATTTACATAACATACAGTTTTCTTTGATACATATTCATATGCTAAATATGCAATACCGGAACCTCCAGTGGCTCATAGGAGGATGTGTTCTGAGCTTAGACAATAAGCTTCTTCTATATAATGCTGTGCTCAAACTAATTTGGACCTACGGCATAGAAGGGGTACTGCTAGTGCCTCAAATTTGAACATTCTACAGAGAGTGCAAAACCGCATATTAAAAAAAATGTGTGCGTGTACTATCGTTCACTCGTAAAAAGTGAAACTACAAACAACTTTATCAATTTACAAAAAACGTATATATTTATATATATGACAAAGGTTAAGCTTAAATAACTTGAAAAATAAATAACATGATCACGCCCACGTGTTGGTGTTTTGAAAAATGCAATCAAAAACTGAGGTTGACTTTGAATATTTTAGAAAAATAAATAAATACCACAATAAACATTCAAGTATTAGAAAAAATTGATACCATAATTACAGCCACGTGTTAGTGTATTGAAAAATACAATCAAAAACTGAGGTTAATTTTAAATAACGTGGAAAAATAAATACCATAATTACACCTAAGTATTAGAGAAAGAGATGTAATTACTTACTTTTTTTTAGAAATTCACTGGAATTAGAATTAAAATAAACCCTTTGATTTTGCTGATCACTTCAATATAACATATATATATATATATATATATATATATATGTATCACGTCACTATAGAGCGTTGGGAATAAATAAGCGTGCAATAGAAAAACGGTCAAGTATAGTGGCAGGAGTAAGTCCGTTAAAACGATATGCTATTGGTAAATGGCAATTGCACGACACCACCTAGTGGTCAAAGTCATCACTACTCAAAGCGGGTCATGGGCTCTTATGGAAGTCGATGCAATCGCCACCTGGATTTCAAAAATGTAACTACTCAAAACGGGCCGCAAAATACATTGGAGACATTTACCAATCCCTACTCCGATGGAGAAAGTATACTTCGTGGTAGGTATAAGAACAAGATGGCGCGTAACGCAAAAATGTGACGCGTAACGAAAAAGTGTTACACTAAATTTTTTTCCGACCCCGATAAAGAAGTTTCACTTCAAAAACATCTCAAATGCCCCTTGGTTCATAAAAAATTCAGAGGTGCATGATCAACTAAAAGTTAACACCGTTCAGCAGGAAATCATGTTAACCGCTGAGCGCTATACAAAGAAGAATTACGAACCACTGCAATCCTCTAATAGCTCACCTTATCCAAATATGGGTACAGGAAAAGACTCAAAAGGGCTGCTATAATTGAATGAAACAAAACCAGATCACCAAAGGTCTGTAGTGAAGGAAGACGTTTCCTAATGAGGGAACTGCTCTTAAACGCCTAACATTCCTCACATCTGCTTAAAGTTTACAACTGATCGCAGATATCAAAGAAAAAAAAAACTGATACATACTGAATCGCAGTAAATTAATTATAACAGTTATTTAATTGCAAACTAGAGTTAAATCCGTAACTGGACTTAAGTTGGGATGTTTATATAATTGCTGGTGGTCTGCTAAGGACCGTCTTACTTTACTGTGTTCCAGTTTGAAAGGGAGTTGTAACTTGTGTAATTACTGGTGTAACGAGACATTAACTAGCTATGTGTTGTTTTTTATATCACTTACAATCAAGTGAACGTTTCGTTGAATAAAATAAGAGCATGTCGCGTGTATCGTTACCCTAGTAATTTGACTAGTTAACATGATCGCGGTAATATTTGTTTGCTCGTGGATGTGATCGTGTATGAACCGAGGGCCGCAGCTGGGGGATGATTATTGGTGATTATTGGCTCGCGATTAGGTAACGAGGGGTCTGGGGTTCGGGGTCCGGGGTCCGGGGTCCGGGGTTCGAGGTTCCGTCGCGTGACTCCGCTTATATTAGCCGCCATTGGCTGCACGTGCTGTCATTAGCATCATCACTGCATCTGGCTTCAGTAATAGGTAAGGCTCCATCAATAACTTAAGTATATTTTTTGTTTGTATTTAAAAAAAAAATTACAGGTTAACGTTCCCATTGCTGGGACTCGTCTTTAAAAGAAGAATCAGACAACTCTACCTTTGCGTCAGAAAAAAAAAAAAAAAAAATTACAGGTTAACGTTCCCATAGCTGGGACTCGTCTTTAAAAGAAGAATCAGACAACCTACTACAACCTACTAAACAACCTACTAAAGATCTACCTCTGCGTCAGAAACAAGTGGTGGAAAGACATATCTCCAAAAGCTGTTCTTGGAACCTATCGGTTTTCTAAACATTTTTTCGTATACCAAATACTTTAGTTTAACTGAAATCGAACCTGCACTAGAGCTGTGAAAGAATAATCGATTAATAATTAATATATGGTTCCGATTTATTATTATATAATTCTTCTCTTCTCTTTACAAAATATATTTAATTTGCCAATTTTTACGTATACAATTCGCAAGTCACAGAGTTCACACTTTTTACACTGTCTAAATAGAAATGAGCCCGAAAACCAGTTGTCCGCCTTTTATACCAAAATGACAGCTGCGCCATCTTTACAATAATCAATACAACTACTTATTTATTATGAATTTTATAAAAGTTATGGATTAATAATATTCCCAATATTTCAATTAAACACGAAGAAACAAATATACAATTACTATATGAATATTAAAATGAAATATGATGATACAATAGTATGTAGTAATTCATTCCGAATACATTCCAATTTCTTAAAAGTCAATAGAATTCCTTTTTTTTTTAAAAAATGTTTCAACCACAAATATTTTCTCTAAATATCTAACATATATAAAGCTATTTATTAAACGATTAATTAAAAATCGATTTTTTTTTTTTAAAAAATGTTTCAACCACAAATATTTTCTCTAAATATCTAACATATATAAAGCTATTTATTAAACGATTAATTAAAAATCGATTTTATATGCGGAATGTCACATCACTAACCCGCACTCACAAGACGTCGTGTACGAAGTGAGCTATCACGGCTTTGTATATATAATTTGTTTTCCCAGCAGTGGGAATGACTGGACGCAGCCCAGCGGTATAACTAGTCTACATATATACAAAGTAAGTTAATTAAAATAACAAACAAGTTAGATTTAGAATATAATATTAACGTTGAACAAACAGAGCGACATGATGCCGATGGGATGCGGGGTTGCAAACATTTGGAACATCACGTTTTTTAATCTGTATTTTTTTTATTTTATTCCACATCAATGGAATTTTTCTATAGTATAAACTGTTGATGACAATCCACACTAATGTTATTGGTAACAGGTCTCTGTCGGAGACTGTCCGATTAAGTAGCAACAGCTCCTATTTCTACAGTAGTTTAAAAGGCGGGGTAGGTTATTACCTAGACTAACTAGACTAGTCTCATTACCGCACAGCGACGAAACAGTTATTTGGAGACTAGTCTTATTACCGCAGTAATTTAATAAAATTAAAGAAAAATTTAATAAAATTACTGCGGTAACAAGACTAGTCTCCAAGTAACAGTTTCGTCGCTTCATTATAAATACAAAAAAGTATTTAAATTCGAACCCGCGACCGCGATGATTACACTTCGTAGTATTATTCATCACTAAACCATCTTAATGAAATGATTAAGTTGATGAATTTAATGTTATTTTTTCAAATGTTTTAAAGAAGTTCATTGGTGACAGTCATCCGTAACACAATTAATTTTCTTACTGTACTCAAGCCGCTAAAGGTTCAGCTCCTTGGTAGTTTGGTAAGTTAAGTAAAAAGCTGTTACTTAAGTATTACTTATTTATTGGGGCGGAGATAACTTTATTTACTAACATCAACCATACTGACAATAAATACTTTTCTTTCATCATCATCCTTAGATATTTATTTGGAGTGGGTGGTTAGTTACCATCAGGTGTATAACTAGATTGATGGTTGATTAAATTTAGTTATTTTTTTTACAAATAAGCCAAATGTTGCGATCAACTGCCACACCGCGATAAACAGCGTCCAACTCATTCAACATTGTCCTGGAGTCTCGTTGAAAATATAAACACATAACTTAAGTGGACTATTGCACCCTTCAAGTTTTAATCAAGTTTAATCGTTCTCTGTATAAGTACTACCGGCCCTTTAGTGCTTAAGTCTGTTCTTGATGTATGCTGTTCATCATTTAGACAAGTTGAAGTTAGGGATAATTATTTGGGTTTGACTTAAAGAAGAGATGGTATGATGGGTCCGATATAACAGAGAAATCGAGAAGTTTACCTGATGGGTCTCTGTTGCCGGAGACCGTCTAGGTGCAAACATTACTGTGTTGTAGTTTGAAGGGTGCTATAGCTAGTAAATTTACTGGGGTAACATGACTTAAGTTATGTCAAGGCGACGAGCGGAATGTGGTGAAGTGTGTACCATCTTAACTAATGCTGCGTTGTTATAGGCAATATAGGTGTCGGCTTGTGGTATTAAAAATACACTCCCGGACACATCTATCGGCCCACCTAGTGTTTAAAAGTTTTAACGGTGCCTAGCTAAAAATAAATGTTAGGTGAAGCAATAAGTTTTAATGCAGTTTTAAAGCTGATTTTTTGGTCAACCTTTATGTATGTTTTTTTTTTTAAATTTGAATTCAGGATTATGAAAAAAAAAACGAAAATTCGAGTCTGTTCATTGTTTTCAACGACCCAGGAATGGAGAAAACTTTTTTATTTTGCGCAAGTTGGATTTTTTTTGATGTGTCCGATTATTGGTTCCATAAAAAGGCAAATCTAAACTTAGAGCCAGTTTTGACCAAAAAATATGGATACTCTGCCTGAAATTGTCGCTAAAGTTGTAAAACTTCTGACAGCCAAATCAATTCGAAATTACAAAAAAATTAAAAAAAAAATATACATAGGGGTTGACCAATAAATGTACTTCAGAACTGCATTAAAACTTATTGATCCACCTAACATTTATTTTTAACTAGACACCGTCGAAACTTTAAACACTGGGTGGTGGGCCGGTAGATGTGTCCGGAAGTATAGATGGTAGGTAATCCGACTATCATAGAATCCTTCGCTGGATGGACCAGTTGATGATGGTTGGAAAGGCTGCTGTCCACATGAATTAAAGACCTTCACCTCTAACTGCAAAATAAATTTAGCTATAATTATAACCAGCTTCTTGGTTGTTTAGAGCCGTGATAGCCTAGTGGTTTGCCGGCCTTCCACTGCGAAGGTACCGGGTTCGAATCCGGCCTGCAATGAATTTTTCAATTTATGTGCAGTTAGTATAACACCAACTAATATCACGTGCTTTGACGGTGAAGGAAAACATCGTGAGGAAACCTGCATATCTATTGACCATCAGTGATCAGATTAGTACGTGAAATGGAGAAGGCAATGGCAAACCACTCCACTATAACTGCCAAGTAAGTCGTCGTGTGTTTCACTACACATGAAGACCACGACCCCCAGTCATGAGGAAGTACGATTTAGAAGATGATAATCAGGTTAATAAAACAGAGTTGTGCCCTTAAACGGTGTGGACGGTCAGCAAACAGTCAAAATTTGCACTGTTGTCCGGGCGTATGACGCAATTTCGCTCCGCCGACCCATTCGCCGAGCTAACAAGCGTCATTGTGCCCGTGTTTGCGGACGAATTTGCAGATTGGATTCCTTTTTTTTCAGCGCACCGAAATTCCGTGAAAAATTCGCTTCGTCTCTGTTAAAAATCATATGAAACCGAGCGACATTTCCTACTGTTTAAGTTAGGAATATCTAGATAAAGTTTAATCTCCGCGACGATAGAGGAGTTCACCTGATGGTAAGTGATACGCTCGCTCGCAACATGCCGATAGTTAAGATGGTATACACAGCACCAAATTACGCTCGTCGCTTTGAGACATAACTTAAGTTTCGCTACCCCAATAATTTCACTAGCTACCCCTTCAAACTGGAGCACAGTAATGTTTGAACGCTACTGTTTGGTGGTTGAAATAGTCACTGCGGTGGTATCTAGACGGTCACCAGCAACAGAGACCTACCAGCAGTTACTTGAATAATAAAATAATTTTACCGAAATAATCTTCTACTTTCACAGTAAAAGTATTCTTATAACAATTCAGTAAATAATTTATTCGCGAACTTCATCAGATACAAAAACGAAAAGCGCGAAATTTTGCGATTAAACAAACAGACTCGCCGCCGATGCTTTCTTTACTGCGAAGCGGTTAACTGGATCTTACTGCAATAATATTTACGACAAGTCGACTCAAAATCAACACGATAACGAGTGTGTATACAGGTTGTTACATTTTTAACGAATAACATTATACAAATACCAATAAATTTACTGTTCGTCTGCCAGGTGGATTGACGACCTGGTGAAGATCGCTGGGTAACAAACCGCATTGGAAATCGTTTGGGAAGGCCTCAGTCCAGCAGTGGACGACAATGGACTTGAATGACAATGATAATAGATATCCAAATTCTATTCGTATGTAATACTGCTTGTAGGTCTCTGTTATCGCAGACAGTCTAAGTACCACTGCAGCTTCTCTTCCTACCGCCATACAGTAGAGTGCAAACATTACTATGTTCCGGTTTGAAGGGCGCTGTAAGTAAGAGAACTTACTGGGGTAACGAGACAACACCTTGTGTCTCAAGGCGACGAGCGCAATGTGGTGCAATATGGCAAGCGTATCACTTACCATCAGGTGAACGTCTAGCTCGTCTCATCGCTTAGTAGAATAAAAAGAGAGAGAGAGAGTAATATTTTCATATTCTTTAATTATGATAAGTATTGTAGAAACTGTTTAGTAAAATGTTTTGAAATCAAGTCCAATGATTCAGATGGTAGGTAAGTCTAATGTGGTTAATCATTTCCTCAGGAGATGAGAAAAATTCTTACGAAATTAGTTTTGATTAGAACAGCCTGTATCAACATTAGCGAATCATCGTCCGACAACTCGCACCTCCACGGGGCGGCGACCGGTGCGCGCGGCAGTCGCGTGCTCACGTAATAACCGCCACGGGTTCGAACCCGGTGACGTAAACTGTGCGAAAAGTGTCGGCGACGTCCGCCGCTAATTGGTTGCAGTGGTAATACCAGCTCTTATCCTCACGCCATGCCGAAATTATAATCATCCAGCGGGAGACAATTTTCCGAGCCCGCTCGCGGCCCGCTGTCGTCGTGCGGTGGTCAGTGGCGACGCGATATTAAAATTCGTCATTTTAAAACACCTTCGACACGAACCGACATTTCTCATAAACGCTTACTACGAATCAGTCAAAATTTAACAGCAGCGAGAACGTGAACTTTAAACAACCCATTTTACTAGTCACTAGTTAAAATGGAGAAGGCAACGGCAATCCATTATAACTGCAAAGTAAGTCGTCGTGTGTTTCATCTCACATGACGACCACGACCCTCAGTCATGGGAAAATACGACTTAGAAGAAGAAGTTAAACTTGGCGGACTTTGTACTACCCGTATACTTAGAGCTGCATTCTTAAATTTTAAGTATTTCTACTAGTAATAGAAAACTAGTAACCTAGTAATATTTTTTTATTCGACAAAGCGTCGAGATGAGCGAGACTTTCATAACAATGTGCCGCTAGTTAAGATTGTATACACTGCACCACATTGCGCTCGTCGCCTTGAGACATGTGTTGTCTTATTACCCCAGTAATTACACTAGCTTACAGCGCCCTTCAAACTGGATCACAGTAATGTTTTCGAATAGCTGTTTGGCGGTAGCAATAGGAGCTGCGGTTTCCAACTAAACTTCTCACCATTCCGTTTTACAAACCAAGTTCCAGTTAAGTTTCTCACTTATTTTATAAGAAAGTAAAGTGTTTTTAGACCATATATTAATGGATGTGTTCAGCACCTTATAGATAATTCAAGTGTAATTCGTGTGATTGATATTACTGATCATTTTCTACCACATCCGACTCTCGCAACCATAGGGCCATAGCACACTCTTTACTGATTTTTACGTTCAAGTGACAGTTAAGTTTCGTGATGGTGTGATTAAACAATTAGACGTATTATCCGTTTGATGTGCCGCCGCAGCTCCTATTTCTACTGTCCAACAGTTATGTGCAAACATTACTGTGGTACAGATATTACTTAGAATACTTAACGTATATATAATGGCGACGAATACAATGTGTAGTGTATCATTATAACTTCCATCTTTTTGAGACTTATCCGTTGTAGTTTTTTTTAAGTATAAACATGTGCTGAAAGTTGTGCTTTTTTGGGTTATGCACAACTTCAGTTAACGATTTTTTTCTTAAGTAACTCCTCAAAGTGAGCACTAACAAGTTGGTGGAGGCGAACACACATTGTTCCTCGTGCACGTGCTGTTTAAGTTGACATCGGTTCAAGTTTTAACGGGACAGTCCTTTTAAGTTACTTTTATCGCAATCCCAGGATATAAGCCACAACCTGTAATACGTACTTGCTGTAGTAGTCGACTAAAAGGTTATGTGTATTACTATTCTTTTACTTAGAGAATTTGATTAGGATGAAATCACGAAGTGATTTTCTGTTTGTTAGTACTGTCCTTCCTTCCGTCTTGTTTGTTTACTTAGGTACAGTATTGAAGTATTACTGCTGTTAGAATTCCCTTTAATACACTAAGAAGATATATAAGCATAGAAATAATAACTTCCGATAAAGTAGTGATATTTAAAATGAAGTTGAATTTGAGTTTCTTTTTAGCGACAATAAATTTTCTTGATTTAATACAGTCACAGAGACCAGTCTGTTACGCAATAACCTATTTACTGCTGTTAAGTAAATTTTACTAAAGAATGATTTCTTTTTCACATACAAAATGTAAAATAATAAATCGATCGAAACAGTTGAAAATATCCAGAAACGTTTTTGACTTTTTTGGTCAACCGCGACACCCGACATATGGGGACGCCATTTCGTAAGAAAAAACGGCGTCATCTGGCGGTGGAAAAGAACACGTAAATGATAGAGGAAGTGATTTTACGCATACTGTAATAATATAAAAGTTTATATAAAGAGGATGTTGTATTAATTTGTGTTATTGTTAACCCCTTTTCCAAGTTCGGTTCAAGCATGTGTTTAGATTGTGTTTAACTTGATTAAGCGCTGGGCCGGGCTCGGTTTAATATCGGATCTGTTTTGATCGCTCGCTTGTTTTGTTTATATCCGGTTGGCATCGCATCCGGGATGTTTATAACTATTAGTACTTATACACCTTTTCTAAGCGTAATTACCTTAGACTATTAGCTTGAGCGCAGTACAATGAAATATATATAAAGCTCTTTTATTAGTATTGTTCCCCCATAGTTCCGTTTCGCGTCGGGGATAGAGTAGCGGTGGGGGTATTGTATCCCCTCCACCACAAGACTATTTATATTGTTTGATATATAATCTAATAAAAAATTATGTAATTAAAGTCTACAGTGGAGTAGTACGGTTTAGCTTTAGCATTTTTCTTTATCAAGCATACTTTAGTCAATTGTCAAGTGAATAACTTAAATCTGTAAGTATTTTCATTAACATATATATACATATTATATTATTAAAAAGGCACATGTATATGTATTTTTGAACGATAGTGTGTCTTCAAAAATAATCTCTTAACTTTTTCAATCGCTTTACTAATTATTGTAGTTAATTTTTGATTTAAAACATTTTTTTTCAACTAAGAGATAAGTGAGACGTTCCACTGATGGTAAGTGAAACACTTGCACATAACAACGCGCCGCTAGTTAAGATGGTATAACTTTCACCACATTGCGCTTTTCGCCTTGAGACGAAAGATGTTATGTCTAGTTACCCCAGTAATTTGACTAGCACACAGCGCCATTCAAACTGGAACACAGTAATGTTTGCACACTACTAAAAGCTGCGGTGGTTCATACCTACACGGTCTTCGCCAATAGAGACATCATCATCATCATCATCAGCCTATAGACGCCCACTGCTTGACAAAGGCCTCCCCCAACGTTCTCCACTCCAAACGGCTCTGCGCTGTCCGAAAGGCTGGCTTTGAAAGTCCAACTTTCAAAAAGAGGTCAACCGACGAATCCAACTCGGCTGGGCAGCGTTCGGGAGGTTACGCAGCATCTTCTCGTCCCAGCTACCGCAGTGTCTAAAGACAAAAGTCTTTAATTCGTGCGTGTTGCCAGTGATGACATACGGAACCGAGACGTGGCCACTTACAATGGGCCTTATAAAGAGGCTCAAAGTCACCCAAAGGGCAATGGAGAGGGCTATGCTCGGAATTTCTCTGCGCGATCGAATCAGAAACGAGGAGATCCGCAGAAGAACCAAGGTCACCGACATAGCTCTTAGAATTGCCAGTCTTAAGTGGCAATGGGCAGGGCACATTGCTCGAAGGACTGACGGCCGATGGGGCAGCAAGGTCCTGGAGTGGCGGACGCGCACCGGCAGACGCAAGCCTGGAAGGACTCCCACGAGGTGGACTGACGATCTGGTGAAGGTCGCGGGAAGCCGCTGGATGCGGACAGCGCAGAGACATACCAGCAGTTAATTATATTACATAGTCACTTCTCGAATTAGGGCATATACTAAAATAAGAGATGTTGGTGCTATTGTAATAGTGATATTTGATTGTCAAAGAAAACAATGAAACGTTTTTAATAGCAATCCATCACCATCACAACGTTTGGCAACGGATATCGCCGTGAGAAATTAATTACCTGCGCCGCGGTGTTCGCAGCAGATCGCAATAGTTAGCCATTGTTTCCAACCCGAACGGGGCCCCACTAGAGCTCTCCCACGTTGCTATAAAGAAGTGTATCAATGGTATTTATGCAAACTGCCCCATAAAGGGCTCAATCGCGGCCCATTTCGGTGCCTGTGGAATTGTGGGGCTGGTGCACCGCGGGGCACCTTGAAACCCTTGCGCTTTATTAATTCCACTCCTAGTAATATCGGGGCTGTCATTGGCGAATAGTAAATATAACAAAATGGATAAAAAATCATTTGAAATAACCTAAAGTACTCCGTCCGCATGGACTGGTGATGATGATGGTGGGAAACCAATCATTTTCATATCGTCTATTATATTATTTATGTAACAAGCGTAATAATAATTCTATAACGTCATAATTAACCAAAAATTAAAAATATGTTATCAAACTTGACATCCCTTGTATTTTTGTCGGTTAATAAATAAATACAAAATAAAGACTAATGATTGTCTTTTTTGATGTTGATTTATGTTTTGACAACCCTGGCGGAGGTTCGAGGTAAAATCATCACTTTGACGATCAGAGGGATATCGTTGTACGATGACACCCAATTACTTATTCGTACTTTATTACTAATACTTAGTCAACTATAATGGAGATGCTTTGTTTTAAAATTCCTTGACAAGTGTTTTTGATATTGGGTTCGTTTTTTTTTTATTTAACTGTTAAGATTTCAGGTTGAATGTCTGCTGCAGGCAATGGAATTACTGAAGATCGGAAAAGACTTATCAATCTGAACATATCTTATGTCGATGATGAATTAGACTTATATTCTACCAGGTGGTAGGTCTCTGTTGACGGAGACCGTCTGGGTGGGTACCACCGCAGCTCCTATTTCAACCGCCAAGTAGTAGTGTGCAAACATTACTGTGTTCTGGTTTGAAGGGCGCTGTAGCTAGTGTAATTACTGGGGTAACGAGACTTTACACCTTATGTCTCAGGCGACGAGCGCAATGTGGTGCAGTGTGTACCATCTTAACTAGCACCACGTTGTTATCAAGCGTATCACTTACCATCAGGTGAACGTCTTGCTCGTCTCGTCGCTTAGTATTATAAAAAAAAAAATTAAGGTGGAAAGACTATGCTTCTGTAATTCCTTATAAGAATAAGATATCTGGATGTTTTCTCACCATCAGATGAACGTCTTCCTACAGACCTACCAATGTTACAATTCCGCCAAATCCGTACCGAAACAATGTTTGTTATAAAAAAAATATCTATTAATCATTTACACAATAAGTTATCAACAAATTTTCAAACAATACCATCCCTTTGACCCTTTACACTACCACTCAGCGGGGCATCACCACGGATGAATCAAGAACCAGTTCAGTCCTTATCACCTTCGTGAATGATTCAAACTTGAATGAGGATCTAGAAAATAAAGCCATTTCGTAATCCAGAATTTTTGGGGTAAGTGAACATTTTAAAAATCGCCAAAACTTTAATAATTTTCTATGGATTGTTAAGATGAATACCCTTTTGTGTGATTCGTTATATTTTATTGTATTTAATTTATCTATTGTCGTTTGTGTGAAGTCCTTTGTCCGGACAAAATGGCGGCTAAAATGAGCATTTTACGGTTAATTATTTTAACATTCGGTTAAATCAAATTCCCTATTGAAAGTATAAAAAAGGTGAAGAAGACAAGCTTTTGTATAAGAACGTATCTCTTAATGGAAAGGAACAGTTACCTTCTGTTCGAAGTCCTATGTGATAATCCTGATGATTGGATAGATCTTCGTTTCCAAATTCCAGGGTTTGATTAAAGCACTCCACGGCGGACTCTGGTTTCCGCTAGAAACATCTTGATTCCAGTTGCGCTTTTTGACCACCTGTAAAGGGAAATTTCCAGTTTCCAAAATTGATTCTTGGAGCCAGCATCTCCAAAACGAGCTAGCGAAAGATAAAGAAGTTCAATGACGTAAGTTAATACCTACTCCGAACTAAAAAGACCAACTTAAAGATGATAAAAGATTGAAGGTCTTTAATTATTACGAAATATTTGTTTTAAATAATACCCTCATTCGTTTGTTCAAGGGCGGCGTTTATTGAACGACCCTTACGAGCTGTTGGGTAAACAACAAACAACCGGTAGCTAGAACTAACACTTAACACCCCATAACGAGTGCTTAGTTAACTTAACGGCAAACATTCCCAATGGAGTGGTTCCAAATCGATTATAAACTTATAACTTCAAACTTTTAGACGAATGAACGTGAACTGGTTTAGGTTTCTAGATCATAATTATGTCTCCATTTTAAAAATAATCGAATTCTGTTTATCGGATGGTAGGTTGTGCAGTGACTATTTCAACTGCCAAACAGTAATGTGCATATTACTGAGTTCCGGTTAGAAAGGCGCTGTAAGCTAGTGAAATTACTGAGGTAACGAACTCTAACATCCTTATGTCTCAATGCGATGAACGCAACTTGGTGTAGTGTATACCATCTTAACTAGCGTCACGTTGTTATAGGAAAGCGTTTCACTATCAGATGATTATTTCTAATGATTAAAGTCTTCCTCACCATCGATGCCAGGACTAAGTGAAATGGAGAAAGCAATGGCAAATCACTCCATTATAACTGACAAGTCGTCGTGAGTTTCATTACACATGATGGCCACGACCGTAAGTCATGAGGAAATACGACTTAGAAGAAGAAGAAGACCTACCTAAAGTTAGACCTAGGCTCCAGAGACCTTAGCATATCTTAATTATTGATAGTTAGTAGTTAAACCGCTTCATATTTTAAAGGAATGCGATTGTTTTACAATTGTTTTGTTTAGACAATGTTCTAGCTATTATTTCCCAATTGCTATTCTTGTTTTATGACAGTATCTTAATGATTATATCTGTAAGAAGATAAAAGAAAGTCTTCCTCCATCTTATGCAGTAACCCTCAGTCCATAAGTGTTGATGTCGCGGGAGAATTAACACGTCAGGTAGGCTCGTTATGTCTGCACCGAATCAATCCGGAATCTCCCACAGTCATCCTCTCACACGATTTTTTATCAACTCACACTTGGCACTTTTTTGCCGCACTCAATATATCGCAAGTCATAGTCGGCGCCGCAAAAAGAGGCTTCCTTCCTATAAGCACAATTTGATTTGGATTCAGTATTTGAATACAAACATCGCTAAGGATTCAATTTTATATTTACAAGCTCATGATATAAAAGATTTCCATCCACTAAAGCCTCTTGGGTTGCTTTCAATATGATGTGAAACCTAAAAGCCTGTATAGCTACAAAACAAGACTCACCGTAGTCCTAAATTTTCTATGGAATGCGCTTCCTGTCAAAATCAGAACAGCAACTAATCGTCGCTCTTTTAAGAAAAAATTTAGGAACTTCTTCTCAACATTGCAAGAAACGAATCTTCATAATCTTTTATATATATGAGTATGTATTTTTTATTAACTTTGTTTATGTATTTATATATATATATATATATATATAAAAAGCATGATGTGTATATATATTATTTATATTTATAATATATCATATGTGTATTTATAATATTTGTATTTTATTTGTGTGTATGTTTCTTTTTTTTTAAAGCTTGTTATTCTCTGCACCACCTAAGGTAGACTGGCAGATAATGCCAAAGGCATTAAGTCGACCTGTACATTTTGAGTGTATAAATAAATAAATTTGGATACGGAACCAATTAAAGAAAAATTTTCTTTCAAACTTTATCACGGGATGGGTGGCCAGAACTTAGCACAATGCAGAAGCGAACCAATATTTTTTTTTTACTACAACAATAAGTGTTCGATAAGAACGTTTTTTTATTAAGTTTAAAAAGTTATAACTTATTAAATTATATCTTCTTCGTCGGAACGGCCGATGTTTATTGAGTGGTTAACTTTTTAGGCGATTTTCGAAATGGCCGTGACGAAAGGGTGGTGGCGATTTTGGTGCATGAAGTATCTTTTTGCGTTTTCAAGTTAACTATTATTTTGTGTTAGGTCCTTTTTTGCATTTGGGTGGCCAAGTATACAAGTTACGAGCTGGTATACATAAACTGCGATATACCTGTAAATTGGAATAAGATTGTCGAAAATATATTCGCAGATTCGTTAAGAAATTGACAAGGTTTTGCAAAAAAGTGTTTTATTATTATTATGATTTTTTGATACAATTGCCATTAAACAAAACTTTATTTTTAAAGTAAATTTTTCGTTCAGATTTGATTTGATAATTCATAAATCCTTAATCCTTTTTTTTTTTATTTTGAGAAAGTTTTAAAACCTGCCAATGGATACAGGTATGCTATGCTGCTTATTTATTTATTCGTTTCAAATTACTGATTATAATCCAGATGTGGATTTTGTAGGTTTCTATAGTGCTTTCTTTTCTTATTATTTCTATCAATTTATAAGGCGCTATTTTTAGATTTTCGTAGGTCATTTCATGATTTTGTCTCGTCCGGGTAAATATTGTGCAGCCTTCGGTTAGATGTTTTATACTCTGCAATCCTTAATCCTTAGGAAGATCGCCTATGAGGTGGACTGACCAAGTTGGCAGTAAATAACTCATTATCACTGCACGAGTACACCAGAGTAGAGTGACAGCGTATTGCAAAGCTTTCCACTAACAACTAATGACCACGATCACTGTCAAGAGTGACACCGAAAATGAAGAAGAAATCCTTATAGACTGATACTTGCCAGGGATAATTCGCGAGATTATTGAAATTAAAAGACATCCTAATTTCAATAGAGAAGATGGTAGTCTAATACCAAAGCCTTGAGATCCCATTATTAATGAAATTAAATTAAAAACCAATCATACCACTAGAAGACTTGAAGACACAGTTTAGCTCCGTAGATCGGACTGTGATCAATACCTTCAGGTATTCCGTGATGATTGATGTTAGGACTTCTTTCAGCTCAATTCTGCTGTGACTATACCTGCTGTTGACTCGACGTTTAAATAAAATAAATAAATTTAAGTTTCATTATATAAAACTTAACTTTGTATCACAAACAGTAAGTCACATAGAACACAACATTCGATAACTATTAGCTGCGACTTAACTGCGGGTTTTGATGCATTTCCTTGAAATCGGAAATTATTAACCGGATGCGGCGTCATTAAGTAAGGTACCATAGTATTATTGGGGCGGTGGTACACCACGATAAACTTCTATCGCGTATTAATATGAGAAGAGATTAATAAAAGAAAATTGACACTAGGATATTGTTATTCTGATTATATAATCATATGTATATCTGTATGAATTTGTCGTGATGGTCACAACAAATTCGGAGGTAGATTAAGATTAATAAGTTAATGATAATCTTAGTAAATGTATTTCTAATATGTAAGAGAACGTAATGTCTTAACAAACCTACTAAGGGTTTCAAGACATTATCTGTCATTAATGTAACTAATGTATATGTTTATATATTATTTAAAAAAAAAATTTGCGTTTGTCCGTCCGCCATTTTATCTCTAACTCTAAACTTCTATTCGACACAATTTGAGTTCGAAATTGTTATAAAAGTATCAGTCTACGTTAAGGTCTTAAATTGTTAAAGTTAAAAGTGACGATATTAAAAAAAGTAAATTTTTTGAATGTTATAGCAAAATTCAAAATAAAAATAAATTGGATAATCTATTATAACTGAATGCATCACGCGCCTAAATAACCGGATGCTGCCGTGGAACTCTTCCTCTCCTTTTATATATGGCAATGATTAGGTTTTTTTTCTTCTTAAGAATTAGAAAAAAAATTCCCACACTCTCTATGGGGTTGGAGGAATACCGTCAAGTTTAAATGTATGTTATAACTTAACGCACGAGATGTTTAAAATGAGATTAGACACCTGAAAACACGTAATGAAACATGTGTTATTCAATTCTGACATTTTTTTTTAATTGTGTATAGACTAACGCTCAGAGCCGTGATAGCCTAGTGGTTTGAACGCCAGCCTTCCACTGCGAAGGCGCCGGGTTCGAATCTGGCCTGCACCAATGAATTTTTCAATTTATATGCAGTTAGCATAAAACACCAACTAATATCGCGTGCTTTGACGGTGAAGGAAAACATCGTGAGGAAACCAGCATATCTATGTCATGACCATCAGTGGTCTGACTAGTATGTGAAATGGAGAAGGCAATGGCAAACCACTCCATTATAACTGCCAAGAGAGTCGTCGTGTGTTTCAATAAAAACATGATGACCACGACCCTCAGTCATGAGGAAATACGACTTAGAAGAAGACTAACGCTTGTCTACGATCCCACCTGATGGTAAGTGGCGATGTTGTCTTTGATGGTAAAGCGCGCTAGTCTAGAAGAAGCCTGTTCACGCTTCATCACATAAGACATCTGGCTGTGATGGTGGAAGGTCTTGGTAACCTTTGTGTAGGTACGGGCTCCACCATCGCTTTTATTTCAACTGCCGTCCATGCTAGACTATGGGGCTATATAATGATTAGTGATGTCATAACGACGTGGCCTCGTGTAAACATTCTAACCGGTTATATAGGTAGTATCATTAAAAAATCTAAAACTTCACACACTTGGCAGATGTAATAATAAGTATTGTTCTTCACACCAACTTACACTTTGCCAGCTTGGTGAATAAATGGCATGTGATATCTGTATGACAACCCGATGTCCCAGCTGTGAGAAAATCACGTGGGCATCATTATATTCTTAGTCTTCTCTTTCTTTCTCTGTTTTGCTCCTGGTAGACCACGTAAGAAATGGTTTGACGATATAAAAGAATGGACTGGGCTTAAATACCACCAATTAAAAAGAATAGCCCAAGATCGGAAAAGTTTTCTCAATCTGACCGCCTAACTTCAGTTTGAAGAAGGCACCTTATGATGATGATGATGATGATCATCATTATATTCGTTTCAAATACGATTGAAATTTAATTTAAATATTAAAAATAATATACAAACTTTTTAATGAAGAGGCATACATATTTGTTGCTGGCTGTTAATAAAAATGTGAAAGAAAAATAAAATATTTTTTCTTTTTTTTTTAATAAACGGCAGTAGGCCAGTGGGTGACCGCAAGTAAGGCTTCGGCCACACGGGCGCCGGCGAATCATACGCCTCATTACCTCCGCGCAGCTTTGCCTTTTTTTCGATTCGTGTACGTAGTGTGTGGCGGCCTGTTTAGGTCTTTTTTTTAATGCAAATCATGTCGGTGACATATTTTTTTGTGTATAACAAAAAAAAAAGTACATCGCAGTAACATCTTTCAGTCGTGATTTTTTTAAACTTCAGCCTTTTTGCTAAATTTGACGTAGGATAGGAAAAAAAATTATTTGTTTTTATGTTTGATATATATAGATCATTTAAGTACTACGCCGTATCTGTTTGATTGTAATTTAATTGTTAGTTTTTAACCAACAACAAGGAGGGGTTCGACTATTGGACAATTCGACTATCATCTAATTTGTGTCAATATTATATATGACTACAGGACATAGCAATGTTATTATAGTTGAAATACACAAAATCAGGCTAATAGTATGGAGGCTAATCTGACTATATTTCTGAACCTTTAAAACGATGATACAATTCATAATACGCTAGTAAGTTGCTTACCTTTTTACAATTGCAACTATTGAGTCATTGCCAAACATAACCTCAAAACTTTTTCTCACGTTCCTGACCTACATCTGTCTCAATATTCCCAAGTGAATATCTAAAATTCCTGATCACAAATTCAATTAATCAACCAATTAACCAATAAGCCGCCGCTGTGATTTGCTTATAAAAAAAGCTTAACATCTGTCCGAAAATTCTGTTAAAAAAACTATCGCCATTGCGCGACTGCAATAAGGCGGGTAAAATGACAGTTGCAATGGCGGCGCTTGCACGGCTTCCACGCGCATGCGCACAAGCAGATGCGTTTCTATTCACAAATAAACCTATCCATCGAAACTATAACATAAGTTAAACATTAACATTATGAAAAACTTATTGATATAAATAAATAATACTAGAAAGACTTACTTTACCAGGTGGTAGGTCTCTGTTGCCGGAGACCGTCTGGATGGGTACCACCGCAGCTCCTATTGCAACCGACAAATAGTAGTGTGCAAACATTACTGTGTTCCGATTTGAAGGGCGCTGTAGCTAGTGTAATTACTGGGGTAACGAGACTTAACACCTTATGTCTTAACGACGAGCGCAATGTGATGCAGTGTGTACCATCTTAACTAGCACCACGTTGTCATGGGCAAGCTTATCACTTACCATCAGGTGAACGTCTTGCTCGTCTCGTCGCAAAGTAGTATAAAAAAAAAAAGACCTCCTTCTGAGTCTGTGGTCAGTTTTTCTCACAGGCGACTTCAGTTATAAACGATTCGTATTTAAATTAGAAAGCGCGAAACCAATTTAATGAAGTGGTCAGTAGTTTGAGTTTTGATTAACGTAAAACTTATGATATTTTGCTTTTTATTACCAGTGGTGTACTTATTTGATTCTCCGAAGTGCCTTCAAGGTTTCTTCACTTCAGGTTACCCCACGACTTCAATGACTAAGTGCGCTGCAAAGAAAAGCACAAATAGATATCGAATTTTAACATCGATTCTCAGAATACATCAACAAGGGGAGGACGAAGGATAATTTTAGAACGACCGGGTAAAATTGGGACTTCCTATAATTACCTAAAAAGGTTTCGCGGCAGCGGAAGTAAGTGGAATTTGTAAGATATCGCACTTCCGTTTAATAGCCAATGTTGTCACAACATACGCCGGCTTGCACGTTTTGGTATTGGTACTTGTTTCATTTATTTAAAAGTCAAAAGAGGGACCTTTACTGGTGGTAGGTCTCTGTTGCCAGAGACCGTCTGGATGGGTACCACCGCAGCTCCTATTGCAACCGACAAATAGTAGTGTGCGAACATTGCTGTGTTCCGGTTTGAAGCCCGCTGTAGCTAGTGTAATTACTGGGGTAACGAGACTTAACACCTTATGTCTTAACGACGAGCGCAATGTGGTGCAGTGTGTACCATCTTAACTAGCACCACGTTGTCATGGGCAAGCGTATCACTTACCATCAGGTGAACGTCTTGCTCGTCCCGTCGCATGGTATGGTATAAAAAAAAAAACCTAACCTCCTTATCACAACCAAACGATACATTCACTGATCTTATGATAAACGTCACTTTCTAATTTCATAGGGTTAAAATTGGAAATCATAAGAGAAAAAGCTTTTAAACCGCTAAACGAACTTTCGGTCATCACATCAGTTTACAACAGATACATTTACTATCTTTTTTTTTTATGCTACTATGCGACGAGACGAGCAAGACGTTCACCTGATGGTAAGTGATACGCTTGCCCATGACAACGTGGTGCTAGTTAAGATGGTACACACTGCACCACATTGCGCTCGTCGTTAAGACATAAGGTGTTAAGTCTCGTTACCCCAGTAATTACACTAGCTACATCGCAATCCGATAAACGTTACAAAATCTATTTTTGCGTAATGGAGTGAAACTAGATTTGCGGATACCGTTCAGCATTGAATATAACATGAAAGCTTTAGCTGATGCAAGAGTATCAAGAGTGTTCCACAATCGGAAGGTCCGCCATGGGATGTGCCGGACTTCCAACCAGCCGCCATTTTGCACGCGCCGCTGAACTGAACATATTCCCGCAAAGTTTTTCCTTTTGTTGCACTTCACTTTCTCTTATTAACATCTCATTGTTAGGTAGAAAGGACTTCCAGTGTTCCGAATGACGGTAATCATCTTCACGACTTAATGCACAGTCAACAAAAATAATGTTCATAATTAATGATAATCTGAAAACTGGATAAGTCTATAAACAGCTGAGTTGATTTTGATCGAGATTAAAACAATACTTAAGAAAAAGTCGGTTTAATCGTTGCCGCTTTAAGCTAAGATCTTCCTTCTCAGTTCGGAAGTTATAAAAAAATCACTGCAACAGTTCAAAACTACACACATCAAAAAAGTCTAAAATTTCGCACAGTTTGGGGACTTACATGAACACCACTTAAGTTTTGTAGCATCAAACTTATCTCTCGAGCCGTTAACATCGGCTGGCGTCTTGCAGTCAGTTGTATGTACCAGTCTTGCTGAGTGGTTGTACTCCTTTTACTGCCTGAATGCTGTTCAGTGGGTTCCCTTGTATTATTGTAGCGCTGCCAAAGACGACAAATAACACTTCTATAATTGCCAAAATTCCGAGATACTTGAGACTGATTACTTCCCGCTTGCAACATCCCTACAGCTCTTTGCACTTCATTTGCCGTCAAATGACGTCGCTCCATGACGTAAAGAATACCTAACAATTCAATTTTGTCACTAACTTCATTTAAATGGTTGGTAAAATTATAAAATCAAGACGAAACGTAGCAATAAAAGCGCACTTAAATTCAAACAAATTCCCTTTCATTTAATTTTATGAAAAAAACAAAACATAACGAATTAACCAGGTGGAGGCCTGTTGCCAGAGACCGTCCCTTGATGGGTAACCCTAACCCACCGCAGCTCCTATTGCAACCGACAAATAGTAGTGTGCAAACATTACTGTGTTCCGGTTTGAAGGGCGCTGTAGCTAGTGTAATTACTGGGGTAACGAGACTTAACACCTTATGTCTTAACGACGAGCGCAATGTGGTGCAGTGTGTACCATCTTAACTAGCACCACGTTGTCATGGGCAAGCGTATCACTTACCATCAGGTGAACGTCTTGCTCGTCCCGTCGCATGGTATGGTATAAAAAAAAAACCTAACCTCTTATCACAACCAAACGATACATTCACTGATCTTATGATAAACGTCACTTTCTAATTTCATAGGGTTAAAATTGGAAATCATAAGAGAAAAAGCTTTTAAACCGCTAAACGAACTTTCGGTCATCACATCAGTTTACAACAGATACATTTACTATCTTTTTTTTTTATGCTACTATGCGACGAGACGAGCGAGACGTTCACCTGATGGTAAGTGATACGCTTGCCCATGACAACGTGGTGCTAGTTAAGCTGGTACACACTGCACCACATTGCGCTCGGCGTTAAGACATAAGGTGTTAAGTCTCATTACCCCAGTAATTACACTAGCTACATCGCAATCCGATAAACGTTACAAAATCTATTTTTGCGTAATGGAGTGAAACTAGATTTGCGGATACCGTTCAGCATTGAATATAACATGAAAGCTTTAGCTGATGCAAGAGTATCAAGAGTGTTCCACAATCGGAAGGTCCGCCATGGGATGTGCCGGACTTCCAACCAGCCGCCATTTTGCACGCGCCGCTGAACTGAACATATTCCCGCAAAGTTTTTCCTTTTGTTGCACTTCACTTTCTCTTATTAACATCTCATTGTTAGGTAGAAAGGACTTCCAGTGTTCCGAATGACGGTAATCATCTTCACGACTTAATGCACAGTCAACAAAAATAATGTTCATAATTAATGATAATCTGAAAACTGGTTAAGTCGTCTTTAAACAGCTGAGTTGATTTTCATAGTTATAGCTGTGAGTATCTTTGATCGAGATTAAAACAATACTTAAGAAAAAGTCGGTTTAATCGTTGCCGCTTTAAGCTAAGATCTTCCTTCTCAGTTCGGAAGTTATAAAAAAATCACTGCAACAGTTCAAAACTACACACATCAAAAAAGTCTAAAATTTCGCACAGTTTGGGGACTTACATGAACACCACTTAAGTTTTGTAGCATCAAACTTATCTCTCGAGCCGTTAACATCGGCTGGCGTCTTGCAGTCAGTTGTATGTACCAGTCTTGCTGAGTGGTTGTACTCCTTTTACTGCCTGAATGCTGTTCAGTGGGTTCCCTTGTATTATTGTAGCGCTGCCAAAGACGACAAATAACACTTCTATATTTGCCAAAATTCCGAGATACCTGAGACTGATTACTTCCCGCTTGCAACATCCCTACAGCTCTTTGCACTTCATTTGCCGTCAAATGACGTCGCTCCATGACGTAAAGAATACCTAACAATTCAATTTTGTCACTAACTTCATTTAAATGGTTGGTAAAATTATAAAATCAAGACTAAACGTAGCAATAAAAGCGCACTTAAATTCAAACAAATTCCCTTTCATTTAATTTTATGAAAAAAACAAAACATAATCGAATTACCAGGTGGTAGGTCTCTGTTGCCAGAGACCGTCTGGATGGGTACCACCGCAGCTCCTATTGCAACCGACAAATAGTAGTGTGCAAACATTACTGTGTTCCGGTTTGAAGCGCGCTGTAGCTAGTGTAATTACTGGGGTAACGAGACTTAACACCTTATGTCTCCGGCGACGAGCGCAATGTGGTGCAGTGTGTACCATCTTAACTAGCAGCACGTTGTCATGGGCAAGCGTATCACTTACCATCAGGTGAACGTCTTGCTCGTCTCGTCGCTTAGTAGTATAAAAAAAAAAAAAAAATTATTTTTCTATACAACCACCAAGTATGTCATCAATAACAAAATGGTCACATACCTACGCACTTTGAGTGAGTCAACACTTAAAAATTAATTAATCTAAATGGTAAATTTGTAATATCATGCGTGTTGCTTAGACTTCTTTGATGTGTGTACTATTCGATTATCGCTTCTGACGTGGTTACGCCAAATTTGAAAGTTTACCCCGAAGCGATGGTCACATTCTTTTCAGTGACAAAAAAATGACCCACTCGCCCTCCGGGTGGAACTAACGGTGGATACCTTAATAAATAGAGTCGTAAAATTCTCCTCGCTATAAAACAGGCTTAGCCGCGGGTCAAACTTAAATTTAACTTTGATATCCGTAAATAGAGTTATGATAATGGCGGACTTTTACACATTCAATTAGTTATGCGATTTTCTTAACACATCAGCCTTCCTACCTGCGTTTGGAAACCTCTTTCTAATCAACATCAGTGTGATTATTAAAAATATTGAAACATCCTTCAATAGTCCACAAATTTTCAACTTGATGAGAAACCACTTTAGATGAAAATCTACACAACAAATTTTTATGTTTTTGCTACGAACACTTTCTGTCTGTTTAATCACTCAAACTAAACAAAAATGAGTTTACATACTTGATAAAATTTAGCAAACCCATTTTTGTGCGGTAGGTCAAAGACTTTTTTGAATCCATGTTAATAAATAAATAAATAAAAAAAAAAAATAACCTTTATTTCGGACTCCCGATCCATATTGATTACAAAAAAAAAGAAAAAACAATACATATCAATAACAAAGGAAAAGAAAAAACAAAAAGTACAAACAAAAAAAAGAACAGTCTGATCCCGGATAATATAAGCTATTGATTGCTTAACTAAAACATACAAAGGGTTTAAATTTATGACGCCATGAAATACTCGTAACTTCAGTAAATTTTAACTACAGTACGCTTTAAATCAAAACACTGAACCCTAAGAATATTTAAGTTGCAAAATAATTTTACAACAGAATTAATTTTAAAAACTTAAAAATACTTAGCCAAGACATTCACAATATATAATACTTAGAACTAGATCCAGTTTAGTTGCAAGGTTGTTAATTGATCTAGACTTTCACAAATCAGATCTACACAGAAATGTAATCAGATGAAGATTATATTAACAGTAATCTAATAGTGGATCCAATTCAACCAAAAAAAAGATCTTTTATAAAAATCTGTAGATTTATATGTATGTATAATATTTTAGACGACACGCACTATGTTATAATGACCATGACATCATGGTTTTTTTTGACTCTCCGGTCAAAACAGCGACATGGCATTAAGGCTAGTCAGCCAGGGTATAATTTACAAATCTGCGGCCTCCGCATAATTTGTACGGACCACTAATTCGATTAGGCTTATTATATTTTTTTTTATATACAACCTGACGTTAAGTTGAAGTATATAGAAGATGAGTATAGTCAAACTCTGTCTCTGTCTTCAGTTGGATTCTGAGATCAACCATGAAGTTTCGTCTGCTTAGCTACGACTCTTACCATCTGTCACCATAATACCATTGCTGTGTTCATATGAAAGCATGATCACTGCAAGCTTCACCATCGATCATCAATCAATTATTCTTCTTCTTAGTCGTATTTCCTCATGACTGAGGGTCGTGGTCATCATGTAATGAAACACACGACGACTTACTTGTCAGTTATAATGGAGTGGTGTTGCCATTGCCTTCTCCATTTCACATACTAGTCCGACCATAGATGGTCACGTCATAGATATGCAGGTTTCCTCACGATGTTTTCCTTCACCGTCAAAGCGCGTGATATTAGCTGGTGTTTTATGCTAACTGCACATAAATTGAAAAATTCATTGGTGCAGGCCGGATTCGAACCCGGTACCTTCGCATTGGAAAGCCGGCGTTCAAACCACTAGGCTATCACGGCTCAATCAATTATAATTAACGACAAATGAAACTTAGGACTTACGTGTTATACTATCAGTAATTTCAAAAACTTTTTCAAAATTATTAAGTATCTTTTTAAGTAGTTCCTTTTTTCTATTTCGTGTTTCGGACAGGAAATCCTGATGAGTAGGTGGATCGACTGCTTGCGATAAATTGAATTAAATTAGTCAAATTGTCGACTAAATTACAGACTATTAGGGTTCGGTCATCGCAAAAACGGAGTTGTCATCAAACCGTTGCATTCTGCTAACGAGCGAAGCAATTACTAGTAATAGGACGATTCGTTTTAGAATAAAAAGAACTACAATTTTTATTAGTAAATGATAATTTTCGCATGGAATTTAATCATCATCAGGCGATAGAAGGATGCTTAAGGATAATACAGAGTCAGTAACATCTGAGGACATCTCGCAACGTAGTTACCTTGGACTTTCTAGGAGTGTAAGTAGAAATCCTAAGCAACCTTGGCTTTTCTGCAGAAGCCAAGCAATTTTTCAAAGATCGCACAAACTTAATAAGTTTCTTTAGTAATTGTCGCTTTTCTTGACTCCTGTATTAATCCTTAACCATCAATAACTTCTTCTAAAGCTTATTACGTTATACTACTCATTGGAATAGACAACATTCTTTTAACTTAGTTTTGTAACTGACAAAAAAATAAAAAAAAATTATAAATTTGATAAAAAATACTTTACTTAAAAGTTAGTACAATAAAAAGTTATTAAGGGGACACCCGGGTTTGAACCGGGGACCTCTCGATCTGCAGTCGAATGCTCTACCACTGAGCTATATCCCCGATGACGGTACATTTAAAGTTTTCAATTGTTATTTGAAATTACTCAGTTGTAAAGTATAAAATAAATAACTTTAAGCTTTCTATTTATAACTTCATCGATGTTAATTTAACATATATTACTTTATCAGTTGTAACTTACCGCTAGACGGCGCTGTAGTATATAAACTTGTATATGGTTAAAACGTTTTTCATGTCGATTAAAAGATATAGAATTTTAAAACAAAGAAATTAAATATAATATGTCTGCGTTGCGTCAGCTTGTGTAAGCGTAAAATATATACATTTTAAGCATGAGGTCGTCTTACGTGGGATTACTTGAACTCAACTCCACATGGTGTTAAGTTACGAGTGCTCGTATAGAATACTCCGGCTCTCATATACATCAGTGGCGTTACAGCATTACTGTTATAGCGACAGATTGACTATATAACTTTGGTAAATTGTGTTCAAAGAACTCAAACGTCATCTAAACTCATGTGACGTAATCGAATCGGAAACTTCAGTGTGACAATCCAAAGCATCAGCCACTAACATTTACTACGCGACAGTTTTTTTTATACAAGTATGCGACGAGACAAGCAAGACGTTCACCTGATGGTAAGTGATACGCTTGGTAACAACGCGGTGCTAGTTAAGATGGTACACACTGCACCACATTGCGCTCGTCGCTACAGACATAAGGTGTTAAGTCTCGTTACCCCAGTAATTACACTAGCTACAGCGCCCTTCAAACCGGAACACAGTAATGTTTGTCTACTATTTGTCGGTTGCAATAGGAGCTGCGGTGGTACCCACCTGGTAAACTAGTTAGTTAAGTTAACTAGTAAGTTATATATACTTGGAAATTTACCACCAAACACTGAACTCTCTAACATCAACAGTCTTCCAATGTTGCGGCTATCGAGAAATGTTTAAAAAAAGTAACGATGACATTCCGTGTGATGGAAAAAAAAATCGAGTCCAACCCTAACTACCTCAAAGGGTCCGCTTGACCCATCGATTAACTTTTTGCCACACGCGCGCTCTTAAATGAAATCATAAATTTCAATATGGCGGCCGTTAAAAAAAATCACACTCCATCATCCCCCTCGAGCTATCGATTTATATCCCACATCTCGTGTATACACCCCCAACTACCTCCACCAAATGTCCAATCATAATCTGATGATGCATTTATGGACCTTCACAACTTAGTAACTTGAGAAAGAAGCTGCTTTTACACAAAAGTCTAAATCAGTTATCGCTAACCAAAGATAACCTTTTAATCATAATATGTATTACTTATTTATTCTAATGCATACATCTGTCTCATTCTAACGCGAATAGTAAAAGCTTGCATTTTTTCTGTATCGATATCTCGCACGTCTCATGAGATGCTAGAAACGCCGCTCACGATCATCGATTAGTTCGTCCTATTGAATGCGGGGGCTAAATATTGTTTTAATTGCAGGTTAGGTTACGAACCGATCATTAAGTGGTTGCGGATTACCCAAAATAATGCGGTTTTTTTTTATTCACCAAAACCCGAAATTCCCCGCGAGACGGTTGGGGCGGTGCAATCCAAGAATTTATTTCAATTCCATCGCCCACTAACGACGTGTATTAATATTGTTGTAAACTATAATTTGTGTGATGTATTAAATAGAATTCAAACAGTATAATGTTCATGCCTCAAAGAAATTAACTTCATGCCCACTGGTGGGATCTATAAAATATCAAACTACACTCCCGGACACATCTATCGGCCCACCTAGTGTTCAAAAGTTTTAACGGTGCCTAGCTAAAAATAAATGTTAGGTGGAGCAATAAGTTTTAATGCAGTTTTAAAGCTGATTTTTTGGTCAACCTTTATGTAGGTTTTTTTTTTTAATTTTGAATTCGGGATTATGAAAAAAAAACGATAATTCGAGTCTGTTTAATGTTTTCAACGACCCTGGAATGGAGAAAACTTTTTTTATTTCGCACAAGTTGGACTTTTTTTTTTATGTGTCCGATTATTGGTTCCATAAAAAGACAAATCTAAACTTAGAGCCAGTTTTGACCAAAAAATATGGATACTCTGCCTGAAATTGTCGCCCAAGCTGTAGCACTTCTGCCGGCCAAATCAATTCAAAATAAAAAAAAAAAAACATACCTAAGGGTTGACCAATAAATCTGCTTCAAAACTGCATTAAAACTTATTGCTCCACCTAACATTTATTTTTAACTAGATACCGTCGAAACTTTAAACACTGGGTGGTGGGCCGATAGATGTGTCCGGAAGTATATTAATCACTGCGTGATACGCTTAACAATTTATATTAGTCACACAACGTATTGAAAACTTAAAATGTTAGAAAATAGTCATCGGGGATATAGCTCAGTGGTAGAGCATTCGACTGCAGATCGAGAGGTCCCCGGTTCAAACCCGGGTGTCCCCTTACAACTTCTTTTGGAACAATTTTTTTAAATACACAAAAATTTACTGAACAAGAAAAACCGCAAAAGCACCATCTTTATATAAATAAACTAAACTAATATTAAAGTATTTGTTTGTGAAATCAAAATGGAATCATTTTTAATTAATTTACTTAAGTTTTTTCTTTTATTACTTAGCATATGATATTGTTATATAGGCTTTTAAAAAAAAATCAAACTAATCAAACTATCAAGTCGATTAATTTAAAATTTAAACATTGATCTAGATACAATGATTGGAATATAGGATCACACGTTTGAATCCGAAACTTAGATTCATTAACCACTTTACTCATTAAAGCTAAGTTAGAATGATTCATTGAAACTTAACTACAATAAAAAACTGAGTACAAATGAAATAAATCTAAACTCCTTACAATGGTGATGTCTGTTTGAGATCAAACTATAAATTTCTCATAATTACCGGTAAACAATAGCGGTGGACGGTCAAAAACTAATAAACACCTCGCCCCGATATGGCCATGGACCATTTTGTCACTCGGTGGCGAGTTAAAAAAGGAATTTATTACTGACAAGAAAGCCCACGCGCCAGGAAGCCTCCTCATGCTATTTAAGCTTGGACATACAAAAAACAACAAACTCTGTACTTTACAACAATACAAATAAAGTCTCTTTAATATTAGCACGAAATTCTTATCTAAGTGTTTCGGTGAAGTGTTAAGTTATTGTGTCCTATCACTTAGAACACACTTAAGCCTATAATGTTTAACAGATCCTCGTGCGCGATAAGGACGAGAGAAAAGCAACATAACTTTCCGAAAGCGGTTCAACTCGGTGATGATGGGATGATGTCTTTAAGTACGTAACTTTTTTTTTTTTCACTTTATTGTTAACTTTCCAAAATAAGGTATACACCAGCCAACCTTTGGTGAGGTGAGATGTTATGGTAGGTGGTAAGATGAGGAGAAAGACCAAAAAAAAAAACATTGAATAAATAAATACATCAAAAGATATAGCAAATAAACATACACACATATATCCATATATACATATAAATTCATACACACACACATATATATACATACATTCATAATAATATATAAGTAAATAGACGTGTATAAATATTATAATGTCTGTAATTGAGCTACGTGCTCTCGGACCCGTTTTTTAAACAGAAATTTGGACTGGGTCAAAGTCAAAGTCAAAGTCAAAATTTTTATTCAACATGGGAACAATAGTTCACTTATTGAACGTCAAAATCTACCAGCCACTCGCAAAACAAATGCCACGGACCTGAGAAGAATGGGCAAGAAACTCAGCGGGCTATATATATACATTTTTTTTGTCTTCTTCATTTTTAAATGTCTTACACGCACTGACACATACTGCTTGAGAATCAGCGCCATTTATTTCCACACACCTTTATCATTTAAATAATCGTTAACACTATAATATGATTTACTTATCAAAACATTTTTAATTTTATTTTTTAATTTATGAAGTGGCAAATCTAAAACAAATTGTAGAACCTTATTATACACTCGGATACCGAGCCCCACAAGGCTTCCATTAATTTTGTGCAGACGAAAGTAAGGCACCGCGAGCTTATTTTTATTTCTTGTATTTCTACCGTGTATGTCACTGTGTGTATACGAGTACCTCGTATCTCTTCGGGTAAGGAGTTCCAGAGTAGTGCAGCCTGAATTGTAAATAAGTTCCCATAGAACCCGGAATGATGTCTAGGGATAGCGATCTTATTCTGAATAGAAGATCGAAGGTATCTATCCTGGGAAGATAAAGGACTATGAAATTTATCTTTGAGATAAGAAGGAGAGGTCGGATTATTCAAAATGGAGAAGAGGACAAGCAAAAGTCTAGTATTGAGCCTTTGTCGGATTGTGAGCCAGTTAAGCTGAGAACGATATTTGGAGATGTGGTCGTACTTACGCAAACCGAAAATGAATCTGATGCAATTATTCAAGAGGCGCTCTAGCTTGTTAAATCCACTTGAATAAATATATTATTCAAGTGGATTTAACAACATTATAAACTTGAATAAATCCACCACCGTGCTTTGTAACGGAGGTCACTAGTTCGATTCCCGGTCGACATGTATTTTTGTTAATGATGGTAATATTTTTTTAATATATAACTATCGCTTTTGGCTCAATTCGAAGATATGTTTTTTTATGTATTCCATATTTGAGTTATGATCAGTGGCCGTATAGGTACCATCTTGTAATAGTTATGATCGTCCAGCTCGTATCCTCGTATAATAAACCCGTATATATAAAGAACAGCTGTTTTGTGAATATAACTAGAGAAGAGTAGAACTATTATTCATCAGCAAAGCGGTTCAGCTGTTTTTTTTTTCCCCGCCAAATTTAATGGCGTATTAAAACAAATTAGCGTCGCGGTGACGTTTCCGAAGAATGGAAAAAATGGTGAAATTTATTAGTTTCCTCGGCAATAAAATTAGTAACTATCGGTAATCTTAATGGCGATGGGGATTTAGTGGCGCTACCGTTGCGATGAACTTGCAGATATTTTAGATTCACAAAAAAAAACTATTGCTTCTGTCAAATAAAAAAAATATTCAGCACACGCTAAACTTAAAATTAGGATATATACTCTGTGAAAAATTTAATAAAATAACTAATTCGAGTTAGAAATTAAACAAGAAACCATCACGAGTTCAGTACTTTTAGTATTTACTTAAGATTGAAGAAGGAGAAGTGAACACACAGACCCTAGATACTATTTTAGTGATGGATAAAACTTGCCTTGTATTCTGTTTGCGGCCACACAAGTGAACTCGTAAACCGGAGCGGCCCCGGGGGCGGAGCACTAGGCCTCCGCGGACGTCAGTTCAATGATTTAGAAGTCCAACACTATTGTGGTGTGGCGATTGCGAATATTTCACCGATTTTTATTGAAACCTGCGATGGTTCGCAAACAATATCGAAAGTCGTATTTCTTGAGCGCAGTAAAAATTCTATAATATACTCCCGGACACATCTATCGGCTCACCGCCCAGTGTTTAAAGTTTCAACAGTGTCTAGTTAAAAATAAATGTTAGGTGCAGCAATAAGTTTTAATGCAGTTTTGAAGCAGATTTATTGGTCAACCCCTATGTATGTTTTTTTTATTTTTTTTGTAATTTCGAAATGATTTGGCCGGCAGAAGTTTTACAACTTGGGCGACAATTTCAGGCAGAGTATCCATATTTTTTGGTCAAAACTGGCTCTAAGTTTAGATTTGCCTTTTTATAGAACCAATAATCGGACACATCAAAAAAAAAAAGTCCAACTTGTGCGAAATAAAAAAGTTTCCTCCATTCCTGGGTCTTTGAAAACAATAAACAGACTAGAATATTCGTTTTTTTTTTCATAATCCTGAATTCAAAATAAAAAAAAAAAACATACATAAAGGTTGTCCAAAAAATCAGCTTTAAAACTGCATTAAAACTTATTGCTCCACCTAACATTTATTTTTAGCTAGGCACCGTTAAAACTTTTAAACACTAGGTGGGCCGATAGATGTGTCCGGGAGTGTATTTATCCGTTGTATTGTAAAGTTTCATCCCTTCGGTAGTTGGGGTTGAGCATATGGCCGGCGCGTGCGCAGCCTGTTGACGCCTGTCGGAGCGTCGCGGGCGCCGGGGGCGCGTCCCCCTCGCTTTAGGGTCTTCCCATGTACATATACTACAACTTAACAATTTTTTCCAGAATTTTAGAAAATTCGATACAAACTACTATAAGATCTTTCAGATCTATGTACAGAGCGACAATTGGAAAACGATCATGATACTGTTGATGGTTATCGATGTTACTGGTGATGATTCTTATGGGTCATGTTAGCCCTGCTACTATTATTAATGCAGTATTGTTAGGTTCTTTTTAAATGATGATACTGTTGGAATATTTACACAAAACCCATAAACCATTGCTTTGTCAATCATCAATCAATTAAGTTACGTTATCTAAGTAATTTTATCAGTTACTGCTTGACAATAAAAATATACACACCTTGACGGTCTTGTTAAAAAGATTGGGCATCATTAAAACTATAGCTAAAACCTGCACACCAAAGTATTTAACATACATATACAATTAAAATATAATTATATATAAGAAAATAAGTACATTATTTAATACATCAATGCTTTCCAATACTAAAACGGATATTGGATCAAACGCATTGTATAGTTTTTTTTTACAAAAAAACTATTCGAACTGGTATGACTATAATTGACGATTTTAGTTTGTTTTTGTGACGCTAATAACGGTCCGCTGATCGATGATTGTTTTTCAACGGTTATAGCGTTTAGAGAAACTGTTAAGTTATAAAAAAAAACATTGATGTTATGTTAGAAAGTTCCCCAAGTGGTGATATGATCTGGTGACAGTAAGCACTAGTTTGGTAAGAATCAATTCAATCTTCTATTAAAGACTTACGTATTTAAAAAGAAACAGAGTGGCTGTCATGTGGTTACTGTATGTTGCTGTTCTTATTAAGAATGAAGAGCTGAACTTAATATGTTACTGTACAATTGTTTTAAGTATACATATAAATCGAAGATGGATATTCAGTTAAATTAGTAGCAACAGTCTACGTCTGCTGAATGCGTACAGCGCGAACGATCGGTTTTTTTATATATATATATTTTTATATACTACTTTGCGATGAGACGAGCAAGACGTTCACCTGATGGTAAGTGATACGCTTTCCCATTACAACGTGGTGCTAGTTAAGATGGTACACACTGCACCACATTGCGCTCGTTGCCTTGAGACATAAGGTTTTAAGTCTCGTTACCCCACTAGCTCCAGCGCAAAATTCGTGTGATGATCTTCAGGGCAGGCTTTTACCCAGTTGTGGACGTCTCTTAGCTGATGGTGATGATCATGGACGCGACGAATAGCACGAGCTGCATCAATAGCATGCAATTAATAGACAAAACAGCTCCGCACGCCGCCATCTTAACACCAACTGGCGGGTAATTTTCGTAACCTCAAAGCAACATATGGTAGCGGCAGACGCTACGCCAACTGTTGCGTCTGCCGTCCCTCTCTAACGTAACACGATAACGGCGAGATAGAGAGGGATTAGCGTACGGTACATTATTCGGTAGTTTGTTGAAGTTGCAAAAAAGGACGCGCATGCGCAGCGGACACGTGCGCGCCCAGGAAGTAGGGTAGGCATCGATACGAATTCGTAAACGATTCCGATGCATCGAACGCGTACAGGATATCGGGACGATCGGTTAGCTAATAATATTTCATAGCCTAACCATCATATTGTGATTCTCGATTTAACTACAGCACTTTCCAACTGGAACACAGTTATGTTCGGTACAGTTAAGAGGTAGGAATTGGAATTGCGCTGGTACCTAACTAGACGGTACATGCAACAAAGATCTAGAATAGGTTACAGGAAGGCTTTAGAAGAGCTCCAAAGCTTTTCCGTTTCCTCTTTACTCTTTATTAGTTAGTGTAAGTGAAGTCTAATACAACTTAATTTCATTTCCAGAGCGGAGCAACAAAGTTTTTAAAGTATTCATTAATTATGATATATTATAAAATCGTTTTCAGTATCAAGTATAAGATGTTAACTCTATTAGGAAACAATTTATATACATTTAATAAACTTATAACACTGGGTTCCCCGGTTCGATTCCGGCGTCACATGTTACAGAGGAAATAATCGTCCAATTTCAAAATTTAACAATATAACTTTAAAGTAACAAATTGATCGATTTGATTTAAATAAAACTTGGTAAAGTAAATATGTTACGTTATTAAAAACAGTTTAAAGCTGGATAATAGACTGACGTTAAACCCTGGACGTGGCTAAAGGTTATCACACAAAAAACCGTGATCCGTCGATTAACTAAACGAGGTTAATTTACATGAATAAGCGCGAACTAAGTATAGATTTTAAACTGTTTGTTTAGACGTTCATAACTTTGAAGTGTTTAATTATTTACTAAAAAGGTTTGTGTTAGGATTAAGTTTATTATTCAGCAAGTGATATTGTTTAACCGACGTTAACCTATAAAGTGTAAACTAATACTTAAAGACAAAGTCTTAACAAGTAGTCCAAAATAAAGACGCCGGTTAAGAAGTTTTTAATCTCGATCACTACTAACTTACTACAGTGCAGTTCAAACTTTAACACAACTAATGAGCTACCTTTTATTACTTAACCAGACGTTCCCACCATCATGTATTTAACTAACAAAAAATCGAGTAATTCGATATTTGTTTAACATAACTGTTGATTGAATGAATTTGCTTGAATATGACATCATCACCAATGTGGTGCTTAAGACCTTGAAGACTTATTGCTCGATGTAGTTGATATTTAGTATCTAGTCTAGTATATTATTAAGTATTTTTCTCCAATGTTACTTATTGCTTACTAGACCTCAGTTTAATAAGTGGGTGGTGATGTATTCTTTCAAAATTCCGGCTCCGATGTTGACATCGATGATGTCATGATGGAAGATTATCATTACAAACACAAGTTGGTAATAAACATTACTTATAGCCTAGAGCCGAGAGGAACCTCCGTGTTAGGTCATAGACGTAACAAGTGAGACCTACGTGTCGCCTACGTATTTGTGCAAGCGTTTCAAGTTTTAGATTAAGTGTGCTTGTAATATAAGTGGGGATATAGCTCAGTGGTAGAGCATTCGACTGCAGATCGAGAGGTCCCCGGTTCAAACCCGGGTGTCCCCTGATTCATAATTTTTCGTGATTTTTCAAATTTTTATATAAATTTTGTTCATTCTAAGCAATTGAGGTAACTAAAACTAATTTACAAATATTATTCACGTCATTTATCCTTATATGTGATAATGAAGTTAAACTTAAGGAAGCTATATACAGTCTTAAAAATACATTATATACTACTTTTAAAGATTTAAGTATATACTTCAATCGTTACTTAAAACCCTCCGTAGTTCAGCGGTTAACCGCTTCTAACAGAAGTCCTCAATTAAATTCAAGTTTGATCCCATTTGGTAGTCGTCAACTTATCTCCATCTTCTCATTGTCACTTAACATCGCGTGAAGTTAAAAAAAAAACTTGAACTGCAAAATTAGAAGACCTGTTATTTTTCTACGAACCGTTAAAATGGAATGAAAATAATAACTTATGTTTATAACCTCTCTTAAAGTTAACTAACGATACAGGAACGTCTTCACTTTAAGTTACGTTTAATTTAAGCGGTAATTTTTTTTTTCAACTTTCATCCACTTAACCTATTACAATGGACGAAATGGATGAAGTCATTTGGGGGCTAAAATCCGTTGTTTGTTTAGCATTAAATATTATAATGGGGGTCCGAGCGGGCCCTTGTCGGCAAATAAAGGGTTGACTCCTAACTTATTGGCCTAACATATGGACGGGTTCTTTTTCAATCAAATATTTGGCTGACGTATCAATAGCGAATGAATTTTAAAATTCTTTTACTAGAAGATTATTAAAATAAACATATTTTTAAGTATTTTATTAAAGTTGGTAACGCAGTGATGTTAAGTTCTTCGGGCGACGCAAATCAAAACAGATCTTAGTTATCATCTCATCTATACTCAGTTAAGTAAGTTTAGGTCCAGGTCTAAGCTGTGTTCTGTCATAAAATGACATATTACTATTAAGCTAAAATGTTTAAAGATCTCAAATCAGGACTAACTCTGTGAGCAGTTTGAGAATATGAAGTAATAATTTTTGTTAAGTTAAATCCATAGAGGTAAATACTTTCCATTCTTTCCAAACATAATAATCGATTACTATAATAAATAATGACGATACAAATTTTAATTCGTCAGTAATTTTGTGTCAAATAACAAATGAATCGATAAAGAAATCGCAACTTATTGACCCAAATCACAAAATGTCGATGCGATGTAAAAAAAAAGCGCAAACCCATCAATTCTCATCCGCGGTGCTTCAGCGGCTCCCGCTGAGTGGACAGTGACAGCGGCTACCGCGGTGTTGCTATCACACAAAAAAAACAAATTAATTTGCAAAAAAAAAATACGCCGAAAATTCACTTTCGATTAATTCTTCACGCCTACTTTACAAAACTTGGAAGCTATCAAGAAAAAAATGGATTCCTTTTACAATACATGGGTGAATTTTACAGTTTTATTTCTTGTAAGTTACTCTTATAACTTAAATTGTCTCCGTGGTACATTGGCCAAAACCTAAAAGCTACTTAGGTTACTGCTTAACAGAATAATATATATATATATATAGCAGTAGGAAAATGAGATTTTACTTTATACTCGTCGCTAACTTAGCACAAATTTACAGTTAACAAGGCACTTAGTTAAATTGCAGACAGAATCATACTTCCAAATATACACGGAAGGTAAGTAAGTGACCTTATTATAATGGTCATTATAAACGTGCCAAGACACTTACAGACGCTACCGAAAATCTAGATTACTTATTAAGTTATATTTTTGAAATAACTATTTTTTTAATACGAATATTCATAAAATAAAATAAGTTCACGAAGTATAAATACACCAGCAGTATTTGTGTCTTAAATTAATAATTAATAACCTACAAATAAAACTAAATACAAATTCATATAGTTAATGCACATAAATAACTATGTTGCCATAATGAAAAAAAAATAAAGATAATTTGCTTAAACTTTTTGAATCTGTGTTTACTTTTGTTTGAATTGTTTTACTTTCAACATCCAGTACAACAGAGCCTTACGAATACAACAGGATGTCCTGATTAAGTCATCCCACTTTAACTGATGTCAACAGTAAAAATAAGTGAGTTAAGTTATTATTTCAAGTGTTTCGCGTCTGTTGATGGTCATCAGTGAGATCGTCGCCGCCATTTTGATACTTATTTGCGGGTTTAACGTATAATCTACATTAACGTCGTTGTTTACAATGATCAAAATCTTGTTTATAAAATCAAGTGAATTGTTGTTCGGAAAATATAACTTAAAATTATAAATTGTTTAGTTAGTTGCTAGATTGTAGATAGACATTAAAGCTTGTTATATATATGTAAATTATTAGGGCAAGTGAACCTTTTATTCTATTAAAATATCTATGAAAGACCTAGTGTCATAGATTATGATCTTCCGATTCTTTTTTTCGGGTAAAATTTGATTCTGTACTTTACAAACGTTTACAATCCACAAGCTAACATTAAAACAAAAAAATATATAAATATTTTCATGATAAAAAGACAAAAATAAAAGAGAGAGTTGCTAAAAATATCTAATAACAGATTAAAAATAATAAAAATTAAAACGCATCAATTAATTAGAAACGTTATCTATCCATCCCCGACGACAGGTACACAACGATATATTATAAAAAAAAACTCACCGAATCAAATGACAATAAGTTTTTTTCACGCTGGCAACCGCGAATAATAAAACGGCGGGACGTCCGCGTTCCAAATTCAAATCGAATTCAGACAATGGCGCTCAGCGGCCCGCGCCTCTTTACACCGACCACACAAAGAGCGACATGCAGAGAAGTAAATGCTATTTCATTAGGGAAAAGTTATTCTGTATTCATGCTCGCCATGCGCTACCGGATCGACGAATTAATTAAGTAAGCTTCAAGCTTAATTAAGTAATCGATAAGTGATCGCTATCGCCATTCATCATCATAAGATGCCCACTGCTATAACACCCTCCACAACGTAGACCGAGGAGCTGGTGAAGGTTGTGGAAAGATGTAGTAAGTCAGCAGCGCAGATACCCGTTAAACTAAAACACAATAATTTTGTAAGTACAATTATCGTTTTAGTCGAAAGTAGATGGCGCTTTAAGAAGTACCACATCCTCTTTGCTTAAACTGTTTCAATAAACTAACGCATAAAATAAAATCTCTGACACATCTCAAACATGTCATAAACACATTTTGGTAGCTGTCTAAAGTGAAGATGAGGAATTATAAAAACAAATAAAAACGCGATGATTTTTCTAAACTAGCAATGTTGTGCTGTAAATATATCAGGTGAGAAATCCTTAGCAATCAAAATAACTAAGTTTCAGTTTGAAGGATGCTGTAGCTAGTAAAAATACTAGTTACGAGAACCATTATCTTAATATGTAATATAATTTACAGTATTATTAATGAAACGAAGACGATATAGAATGGGTAAATTGTCGAGAAGAACACAGCCGCAGGAGCCGCCGGTTTGCAAGCCATCATCAACGGAGACCTGCGCAACCCTCCAGAACAAAATCACATCCCCCGTGGAGTCGGAGGTAAGGTAAACGATGTTTTACAGGCTTAGATATAATTCTAGACAAATATAAGTCAACCTAGCAAATCGTAGAAGTAGACCAAAAGAATTTTCGAGATCAATTCAGTGAAATTTAATGTCTGCTCATATAATTTTAATGAGGTACCTAATAAAATCTATTCCAGATACAAACATCATCGTCTTACCTCCCGACAGACGGTAGCATGATGAGCAGGGAGGTGGACCGATGGATTCAGGGCTGGGAGAACGGCACCGCAACCGATTCACAGAGCCCCGCTGCGCCGAAGAACAGGTAAACTTGAATGTAACTTGATGAGAGCTGTGAATGAAATTTAGAAAAACCAGAGAACAGGTTCCGGTTTGAACAGCAGCTCCTTAATCCTGATTGACATTTAGTAAATATTGATATCAAAAATGATGCCAGATAAAACTTTATCGACTAAAGAAGTATGTATACTGATGTGTGATTGTCCAGGGTCGTCTCGGTGCAGCGTTCAACTCTCACCAGTCAGTACGGCCTATACACCAATGGTTTTTATTACGCGCTGGCGACGGTAATGCCTGCGCTGAGAGCACAACAGCGCTCTCTGTGGAATTGCTCGCCAAGGTAGGTTTGAATTTGCTGAACTTTGAGACCAGCGCCATCTATTATTTAACATTGTCTTTACTAACAGCGTAGGTTCTCGTATAAACGTGTAGATGTCGCTGTTAGTTGAGCAAGTGTTTTGTGGATCAAAACCACAAGAACAATTATTATGTAATAAGGATCATTTTATTTAAAAAAATATTATCTCAAATGAACATTTTACACGTCTTCTTTAAATTTATTCAACGAAATGCGGGACCTTTTACTAGATACTAGGTTAATACGCCAATAACAATGTGGTGTTAGTTTGCATGGTATACTGCACCATATTGTGTTCATCGCTATGAGACATGTGAAGTTGTTTTGTTACTTCAGTTATTTCATTAATCACACCAGAACGTAATAATATTTGCCAACTGCTGTTTGACGGCAGAAATGGTAGCTGCGGCGGTATCTACCTAGTACTTATAACATTAATACATTTTCTCCTATATTGTACATTTATAAAATTCTATGCTGTCTGTTACGGGTAACAAAACATTAACAGTACAGTAAAAATTTGTATAAACGTTTCAACAGTTTTAACAAATTTTTGTCTTTTAATCGCAACAACAGATGGCGCTTTTTTCAATTTGTTAATGCTTGTTTTCCAGCGATCTTATTGCCGCTTTGGATCCAGTCTTCGGCCACCTGGGTGAAGTCTGCAACAGGATCCGCCTGCGGTTTCTACACCTGCTCACCGACCACGGGATGCAGGAGATGTTCACCGCGACATTGGACATAATAATGGTGATATACGCAATCGGATTCGTCGTCATCTCCATGTACGAATCGGCCATAATGGCGTGAGAATGATGAATTACCAATTTGTACTAAAAATATAAACATGTTTTAATATGATTCTCTAAACGCAGTCAGCACTTTTAACTTAAACTATTCAACTACGATTATGCATATGTCACAAGTACCGATATCAATAGCGACAACTACTTCACAACTAAGTTATCTGAAGTACGCCGATAATTTACAGAAGCTTCATCATTTACGTTAAGTGTTATTTAAAATTTATGCAAATAAAATACGAGTGTCTGTTTGTTATGTCGAAAGCTTTTTACTTAATTTTCAATGTTTAAATCTTATATCTTAATCTGAGCCACGACTAAACTTCAAGTGTGTATGAGACATATAAACTTATAAAGTATTTAATGTTTAATTTGTCACCAACAATAAACATAAGTACATTTTCTCTTATATTGTACATTTATAAAATTCTATGCTGTCTGTTACGGGTAACAAAACATTAATAGTACAGTAAAATTTTGTAGAATCGTCTTACAATTTTAACAAATTTTTGTCTTCTAATCGCAACAACAGATGGCGCTTTTTTCAATTTGTTAATGCTTGTTTTCCAGCGATCTTATTGCCGCTTTGGATCCAGTCTTCGGCCACCTGGGTGAAGTCTGCAACAGGATCCGCCTGCGGTTTCTACACCTGCTCACCGACCACGGGATGCAGGAGATGTTCACCGCGACATTGGACATAATAATGGTGATATACGCAATCGGATTCGTCGTCATTTCCATGTACGAATCGGCCATAATGGCGTGAGAATGATGAATGACAAATTTGTACTAAAAATATAAACATGTTTTAATATGATTCTCTAAACGCAGTCAGCACTTTTAACTTAAACTATTCAACTACGATTATGCATATGTCACAAGTACCGATATCAATAGCGACAACTACTTCACAACTAAGTTATCTGAAGTACGCCGATAATTTACAGAAGCTTCATCATTTACGTTAAGTGTTATTTAAAATTTATGCAAATAAAATACGAGTGTCTGTTTGTTATGTCGAAAGCTTTTTACTTAATTTTCAATGTTTAAATCTTATATCTTAATCTGAGCCACGACTAAACTTCAAGTGTGTATGAGACATATAAACTTATAAAGTATTTAATGTTTAATTTGTCACCAACAATAAACATAAGTAAACATGATATATGCTGCGACTTGCCAATAGCTTTCTTACTATCGAACTCATCGTGATTTTTATGATGATCATTAAATTGCTGTGGCGGTAAACTTTCAACAGTTTTAACAAATTTTTGTCTTCTAATCGCAACAACAGATGGCGCTTTTTTCAATTTGTTAATGCTTGTTTTCCAGCGATCTTATTGCCGCTTTGGATCCAGTCTTCGGCCACCTGGGTGAAGTCTGCAACAGGATCCGCCTGCGGTTTCTACACCTGCTCACCGACCACGGGATGCAGGAGATGTTCACCGCGACATTGGACATAATAATGGTGATATACGCAATCGGATTCGTCGTCATTTCCATGTACGAATCGGCCATAATGGCGTGAGAATGATGAATGACAAATTTGTACTAAAAATATAAACATGTTTTAATATGATTCTCTAAACGCAGTCAGCACTTTTAACTTAAACTATTCAACTACGATTATGCATATGTCACAAGTACCGATATCAATAGCGACAACTACTTCACAACTAAGTTATCTGAAGTACGCCGATAATGTACAGAAGCTTCATCATTTACGTTAAGTGTTATTTAAAATTTATGCAAATAAAATACGAGTGTCTGTTTGTTATGACGAAAGCTTTTTACTTAATTTTCAATGTTTAAATCTTATATCTTAATCTTCGCCACGACTAAACTTCAAGTGTGTATGAGACATATAAACTTATAAAGTATTTAATGTTTAATTTGTCACCAACAATAAACATAAGTAAACATTATGCATACTGCGACTTGCCAATAGCTTTCTTACTATCGAACTCATCGTGATTTTTATGATGATCATTAAATTGCTGTGGCGGTAAACTTTCAAAATGAAACTCCTCAATCCCGGAATCAAACCTGGCACATCTATTAACAAATCGATTTCTTAACCACTGGAGACAATATTATTTATTAACGAAAAGAAAAAAAATCTTCGTAAATAAAGGAAATGTCTACAATTCACCTAGACCTTGGTCTAAGTCTAGATTGATAACAGAACCTAATAAGTTCCTGTACTGAATACAACAGTGACGCATTCCTAACAAATAAAATGAATAAGAAGTTTGTCATATAAGTAAACGAACGTTGTGAAATGTCGGGTGATGGCATTAGCAACCTTACCGCGTAGCAGTAAGGTGTACGTTCAGATATGGAAGATGTTATACAATTTTGCACCTTCAAACATTATATATGTTTTTGTCCATAGTATCGCGTTCTAGCTTTGCCTGTATGTAATATTATGTGCTCGTCTCAGGTTACATTTGTGAATCGATATATATTTTTGAAGGATAGATCAGTGTGAATGTCTTTTTTAAGTATTTTATGTATTAGTAAGCATGTTTTATATTTATATATTTGTGTTATATTATATAGTTTGGTTTCTCTGTATATGATATCGGAAGGTGTTAAATAATTATAGTGGAACAATACTTTAATTAATTTATTTTGTGTTATTTGTAGTTTATTATTCTCAAAGTATTTAGTATTCTCAAATGTTTTTTATTAATATAATGCACCTCTTCTCTTTTTTCTCTTACTATTTATCTCCTATTTTCCAGTGGGTTGTCTGGAAGAGATTGCTTTAAAGCAATAAGGCCGCCCATTGTACATTGTCATTTTATAAATTTGTATGTTTATTACTTAACTTTGTGTGCAATAAAGAGTATTTATCTTATCTTAACTATTATTCTAGTGGCATTAGTTAGAATGATATACACTGCACTTGATAGATGAATGATAGTCTCGTTAACCCAGTAAATTCTCTTAATCCCTCTTCAAACTGAAACACAGTAATGTTTGTATAGTTGGCGGCTGAAATAAGAGCTGTATAAACGATCTTCGGTTAAAGACCTACCATCACAGATTATGATATACTTATCAAAGTGTAGTAAAGTAAGATAATAAAGAGTTTAAATAATATTTACATTCGAACATATATTAGAAATTTTGTTAGGGGTCACGATTTATATAGTCTATTATGATAAAGTAAAAAAAAACCTGCCGTCTTTTTTTTTCTACTACTAAGCGACGAGACGAGCAAGATGTTCACCTGATGGTAAGTGATACGCTTGCCCATGACTACGTGCTGCTAGTTAAGATGGTACACACTGCACCACATTGCGCTCGTCGTAAGACATAAGGTGTTAAGTCTCGTTACCCCAGTAATTCCATTAGCTACAGCGCCCTTCAAACCGGAACACAGTAATGTTTGCACACTACTATTTGGCGGTTGAAATAGGACTTTATCTACGATGGTAAAAAGCGACGGTGACCAATACAAGGAATAGCTGAACCGAACACCGACTGAACCGATTATGAATAATATCAAACGGATAATAATAATTTCCGCTTTCATTTCAGAAATGGCAGCGCTTGTTTAAGAATTCGACAGCTGAACTTCCGCTTTACTATTTCACAGTTAACCGTCAACAGTTTACTTTGTTGCGGTAATGTTTACAGAGCGGTGAAATGTAAACTGCGATCGGCCTTGAACTCGTGTAGTGTGGAACTTCTTAACCCGTTCACCACCATATGTTTTTTTTTTTTTTTTTTTTTTATACTATGCGACGAGACGAGGAAGACGTTCACCTGATGGTAAGTGATACGCTTGCCCATGACAACGTGCTGCTAGTTAAGATGGTACACACTGCACCACATTGCGCTCGTCGCCTTGAGACATAAGGTGTTAAGTCTCGTTACCCCAGTAATTGCACTAGCTACAGCACCCTTCAAACCGGAACACAGTAATGTTTGCACACTACTATTTGGCGGTTGAAATAGGACTTTATCTACGATGGTAAAAAGCGACGGTGACCAATACATGGAATAGCTGAACCGAACACCGACTGAACCGATTATGAATAATATCAAACGGATAATAATAATTTCCGCTTTCATGTCAGAAATGGCAGCGCTTGTTTAAGAATTCGACAGCTGAACTTCCGCTTTACTATTTCACAGTTAACCGTCAACAGTTTACTTTGTTGTGGTAATGTTTACAGAGCGGTGAAATGTAAACTGCGATCGGCCTTGAACTCGTGTAGTGTGGAACTTCTTAACCCGTTCACCACCATATGTTTTTTTTTTATACTATGCGACGAGACGAGCAAGACGTTCACCTGATGGTGAGTGATACGCTTGCCCATGACAAAGTGATGCTAGTTAAGATGGTACACACTGCACCACATTGCGCTCGTCGTAAGACATAAGGTGTTAAGTCTCGTTACCCCAGTAATTACACTAGCTACAGCGCGCTTCAAACCGGAACACAGTAATGTTTGCACACTACTATTTGGCGGTTGAAATAGGACTTTATCTCCGATGGTAAAAAGCGACGGTGACCAATACATGGAATAGCTGAACCGAACACCGACTGAACCGATTATGAATAATATCAAACGGATAATAATAATTTCCGCTTTCATTTCAGAAATGGCAGCGCTTGTTTAAGAATTCGACAGCTGAGCTTCCGCTTTACTATTTCACAGTTAACCGTCAACAGTTTACTTTGTTGCGGTAATGTTTACAGAGCGGTGAAATGTAAACTGCGATCGGCCTTGAACTCGTGTAGTGTGGAACTTCTTAACCCGTTCACCACCATATGTTTTTTTTTTTATACTATGCGACGAGACGAGCAAGATGTTCACCTGATGGTAAGTGATACGCTTGCCCATGACAACGTGCTGCTAGTTAAGATGGTACACACTGCACCACATTGCGCTCGTCGCCTTGAGACATAAGGTGTTAAGTCTCGTTACCCCAGTAATTGCACTAGCTACAGCACCCTTCAAACCGGAACACAGTAATGTTTGCACACTACTATTTGGCGGTTGCAATAGGACTTTATCTACGATGGTAAAAAGCGACGGTGACCAATACATGGAATAGCTGAACCGAATACCGACTGAACCGATTATGAATAATATTAAACGGATAATAATAATTTCCGCTTTCATGTCAGAAATGGCAGCGCTTGTTTAAGAATTCGACAGCTGAACTTCCGCTTTACTATTTCACAGTTAACCGTCAACAGTTTACTTTGTTGTGGTAATGTTTACAGAGCGGTGAAATGTAAACTGCGATCGGCCTTGAACTCGTGTAGTGTGGAACTTCTTAACCCGTTCACCACCATATGTTTTTTTTTTATACTATGCGACGAGACGAGGAAGACGTTCACCTGATGGTAAGTGATACGCTTGCCCATGACAACGTGCTGCTAGTTAAGATGGTACACACTGCACCACATTGCGCTCGTCGCGTTGAGACATAAGGTGTTAAGTCTCGTTACCCCAGTAATTACACTAGCTACAGCGCCCTTCAAACCGGAACACAGTAATGTTTGCACACTACTATTTGGCGGTTGAAATAGGACTTTATCTACGATGGTAAAAAGCGACGGTGACCAATACATGGAATAGCTGAACCGAATACCGACTGAACCGATTATGAATAATATCAAACGGATAATAGTACTTTGCGCTTTCATTTCAGAAATGGCAGCGCTTGTTTAAGAATTCGACAGCTGAACTTCCGCTTTACTATTTCACAGTTAACCGTCAACAGTTTACTTTGTTGTGGTAATGTTTACAGAGCGGTGAAATGTAAACTGCGATCGGCCTTGAACTCGTGTAGTGTGGAACTTCTTAACCCGTTCACCACCATATGTTTTTTTTTTATACTATGCGACGAGACGAGGAAGACGTTCACCTGATGGTAAGTGATACGCTTGCCCATGACAACGTGCTGCTAGTTAAGATGGTACACACTGCACCACATTGCGCTCGTCGCGTTGAGACATAAGGTGTTAAGTCTCGTTACCCCAGTAATTACACTAGCTACAGCGCCCTTCAAACCGGAACACAGTAATGTTTGCACACTACTATTTGGCGGTTGAAATAGGACTTTATCTACGATGGTAAAAAGCGACGGTGACCAATACATGGAATAGCTGAACCGAATACCGACTGAACCGATTATGAATAATATCAAACGGATAATAGTACTTTGCGCTTTCATTTCAGAAATGGCAGCGCTTGTTTAAGAATTCGACAGCTGAACTTCCGCTTTACTATTTCACAGTTAACCGTCAACAGTTTACTTTGTTGCGGTAATGTTTACAGAGCGGTGAAATGTAAACTGCGATCGGCCTTGAACTCGTGTAGTGTGGAACTTCTTAACCCGTTCACCACCATATGTTTTTTTTTTTATACTATGCGACGAGACGAGCAAGACGTTCACCTGATGGTAAGTGATACGCTTGCCCATGACAACGTGCTGCTAGTTAAGATGGTACACACTGCACCACATTGCGCTCGTCGCCTTGAGACATAAGGTGTTAAGTCTCGTTACCCCAGTAATTGCACTAGCTACAGCACCCTTCAAACCGGAACACAGTAATGTTTACACACTACTATTTGGCGGTTGCAATAGGAGCTGCGGTGGTACCCACACAGACATCTCCTGCAATAGAGACCTACCACCTGGTATAAATGTAACTGAAGTGGTAGAACCCAATTCTATCATCTAAGATCTGGTGCTCTGGTGCTGATGTTGATACAATCCATTTCTCGTATGTTTGATTGAAAGTGGAGAAGTCTTCAGCGGGAATCATGAATAGGATCTTTTATCTCTTTCACTATTAGTAAGTCAACTAACAGCGCACCTCTCTGAAGCTGTTAATTATCTCATGGTGTATAGTACTGCTAAACGTTGGATACTTTTCATCAAAGAATGGGTTCCTGGAGTCCAAAAACCACCCGGACCGTTCCCCCAACTTTCCTCATTTCCAAAGTCGAAGTATGACGTCACGGTGCTCGTTCGCGAATATTTCTCGACGGTTGGTAGTGTAAGTGTTGAGGGTTGCCCACGCGTGGCTGCCCACGCGATCCGGACCAACAACAACCGGACGGAAGTAAGTCAAGTTAGCACGTGGCTACTGCTGCCCACAAAAATAATAAATAAAAGAACCATATTACTTTTCTCATGTTAAACATCAGTCGTTTTAGAATTTGAAAATGTGTTTTATCCAACTTGTCCTCCATTTTTGAATATATACAAAAAATATATTAAATGCTATGTGACAGATGAGAGAATATCTCCAAGGCGACTGAACAGAATAATTCTATTTTTTTTTATACTTCTTTGCGACGAGACGAGCAAGACGTTCACCTGATGGTAAGTGATACGCTTGCCCATGACAACGTGCTGCTAGTTAAGATGGTACACACTGCACCACATTGCGCTCGTCGCCTTGAGACACAAGGTGTTAAGTCTCGTTACCCCAGTAATTACACTAGCTACAGCGCCCTTCAAACCGGAACACAGTAATGTTTGCACACTACTATTTGTCGGTTGCAATAGGAGCTGCGGTGGTACCCACCCAGACGGTCTCCGGCAACAGAGACCTACCACCTGGTATAAATGTAACTGAAGTGGTAGAACCCAATTCTATCATCTGAGATCTGGTGCTCTGGTGCTGATGTTGATACACATATCTCGTATGTTTGACTTAAAGTGGAGAAGTCTTCAGCGGGAATCATGAATAGGATCTTTTATCTCTTTCACTATTAGTAAGTCAACTAACAGCGCACCTCTCTGAAGCTGTTAATTATCTGATGTACTGCTAAACGTTAGATACTTTTCATCAAAAAATGGGTTCCTGGAGTCCAAAAACCACCCGGACCGTCCCCCCCAACTGTCCTAATTTCTAAAGTCGAAGTATGACGTCACGGTGCTCGTTCGCGAATATTTCTCGACGGTTGGTAGTGTAAGTGTTGAGGGTTGCCCACGCGTGGCTGCCCACGCGATCCGGACCAGCAACAACCGGACGGAAGTAAGTCAAGTCAGCACGTGGCTACTGCTGCCCACAAAAATAATAAATAAAAGAACCATATTACTTTTCTCATGTTAAACATCAGTCGTTCTAGAATCTGAAAATGTGTTTTATCCAACTTGTCCTCCATTTTTGAATATATACAAAAAATATATTAAATGCTATGTGACAGATGAGATAATATCTCCAAGGCGACTAAACAGAATAATTCTCTTTTTTTTTATACTACTATGCGTCGAGACGAGCAAGACGTTCACCTGATGGTAAGTGATATGCTTGTCCATAACAACGCGGTGATAGTTAAGATGGTACACACTGCACCACATTGCGCTCGTCGTAAGACATAAGGTGTTAAGTCTCGTTACCCCAGTAATTACACTAGCTACAGCGAAAATTTTTTATAACATATAGAAAGATCAGGTCATAAACAAACCTGATCGAAGCGGAGGACCTTGGTAATGATTTGAACGATCTATTATTACCTCTAGCCGCGCCACCTGGCGACGAGTCCGCTGACGCATCCACTGCAATGCATCCACAATACAAACAACTAAACATAACACCTTCTATTATTAAAACTCTTTATTCTTCTTCTAAGTCGTATTTCCTCATGACTGAGGGTCGTGGTCATCATGTGTCATCACACGACGACTTGTCAGTTATAATAGAGTGGTGTTGCCATTGCCTTCTCCATTTCACATACGTCATGACGTAGATATGCAGGTTTCCTCGCGATGTTTTCCTTCGCCGTCAAAGCGCGTGATATTAGTTGGTGTTATACTAACTGCACTGATTCGAACCCGGTACCTACGGAGTGGAAGGCGGGCGTTTAAACCACTGGGCTGTCATGGTTATTCAGTGGGAGCGTCGCGCTGCGCACGCGCCGTAAATAAGCGCGGGCGAGCGCAGCGCGCACAGTCGTCTCGGTGCGCGTGCGCAGCGCGGTCGGCACGATGTCCACGCGTGGGTTCGCCGCGCGCCTGCTCGCGGTCGCAGCGGTCGTCGGCTGCGGCGCCGCGCGAATGCAGGTCAGTGTGACGCGGCCCTTATCTTTGTTTACTTACGTTCAGCCTCCCTTGTGCGTTATATCCCACCACCAGCGTAATCTCAGGCTAGTTGTTACTGTAACGACTAAAAGCGTCTTCGATACTTCGATTTTCACCAGGTGGTAGGTCTCTGTTGCCGGAGACCGTCTGGGTGGGTACCACCGCAGCTCCTATTTCAACCGCCAAATAGTAGACAAACATTACTGTGTTCCGGTTTGAAGGGCGCTGTAGCTAGTGTAATTACTGGGGTAACGAGACTTAACACCTTATGTCTGTAGCGACGAGCGCAATGTGGTGCAGTGTGTACCATCTTAACTAGCACCACGTTGTCATACAAGCGTATCACTTACCATCAGGTGAACGTCGCGCTCGTCTCGTCACAAAGTAGTATAAAAAAAAAAACAAACGATCATGATTACGCTGTGAACTTCTATCAGATGATGATAAAGAAGCAAACTATTTTGTTAGTCCTCAGATGAGTTGAAAGCTATATCTTAACACCATGGTTAGGTGATCTATGCTCACTCATGTTCTCTCGCCAGTAAGTTTACTATGATCAAGAGATATAACATCTTGTCTTTATCTTCTAAGTCGTATTTCCTCATGACTGAGGGTCGTGGTCATCATGTGTCATCACACGACGACTTGTCAGTTATAATAGAGTGGTGTTGCCATTGCCTTCTCCATTTCACATACGTCATGACGTAGATATGCAGGTTTCCTCGCGATGTTTTCCTTCGCCGTCAAAGCGCGTGATATTAGTTGGTGTTATACTAACTGCACTGATTCGAACCCGGTACCTACGGAGTGGAAGGCGGGCGTTTAAACCACTGGGCTGTCATGGTTATTCAGTGGGAGCGTCGCGCTGCGCACGCGCCGTAAATAAGCGCGGGCGAGCGCAGCGCGCACAGTCGTCTCGGTGCGCGTGCGCAGCGCGGTCGGCACGATGTCCACGCGTGGGTTCGCCGCGCGCCTGCTCGCGGTCGCAGCGGTCGTCGGCTGCGGCGCCGCGCGAATGCAGGTCAGTGTGACGCGGCCCTTATCTTTGTTTACTTACGTTCAGCCTCCCTTGTGCGTTATATCCCACCACCAGCGTAATCTCAGGCTAGTTGTTACTGTAACGACTAAAAGCGTCTTCGATACTTCGATTTTCACCAGGTGGTAGGTCTCTGTTGCCGGAGACCGTCTGGGTGGGTACCACCGCAGCTCCTATTTCAACCGCCAAATAGTAGACAAACATTACTGTGTTCCGGTTTGAAGGGCGCTGTAGCTAGTGTAATTACTGGGGTAACGAGACTTAACACCTTATGTCTCAGGCGACGAGCGCAATGTGGTGCAGTGTGTACCATCTTAACTAGCACCGCGTTGTTAACAAGCGTATCACTTACCATCAGGTGAACGTCTTGCTCGTCTCGTCGCATAGTAGTATAAAAAAAAAAACGATACTAGAGATTTCCGTAGAAGCTCCCGTTCTTCCTTCCACTGAAGAACACCAGCGAAGTATTCTCTAGAAAGAAGTAATCTATTGTCCAGGAGAACGCCAACTTAATTGCGTTTCAACCGTTGGGTGATGATAAAGTTTAAATGTTTTTGGTAACGACCTTTAAATACATTTAACAGATTCCAAACCAAACTTTTTAAAAGCGACTAAACACTCCTCTATTAGCCGCGGCGAAGATTGTATTAATCGTTTGTATTAATGATTACCACGAATTGAAATTTTAGCATGTAACAGACGGATGTCAATTTATAGACCGAGTTTAGTGCTTCCTCTGCGACGGCGTAACGATTCAGACGCGATATAAGAAAAGTAGTGTTTATTACATAAACATAACTTAGTCAAAAATTCAGATTTTGAATGTCCGTGATAATTCTATCACCGGAACCACAAACTGAATGAGTATCGAATCCGTGATGAGTTTGTTTTACTTTTCCGCTAAGTTATTATTTATGATTAGCCAAAAGAAATGTAACTTTAACTTTTACAAACTTAATCGTTGACGAACTTTCATAATCGTCTCGTTAACTAAATAAAGATCGTGAGCAGCGCGTGCGCACGATAACGCTGATGTTTGCTCATTCCGGGGACTGCGGGGCTCCGGCCGCCGAGCCAGCGGGTCCACGGCAAATTGAACTTTAACTTGAACTCGTCCAATGTCATATTCCAATAAGCACATCGCATAAGTAACAGCGGTAATAGTATCACATGACAAAACACCACTGGAACATGCCATTTGATATTTTCCCATGGCACGGAACCCCTCGCTCGTCACGTCGGTATAACTTGGATCGAACCCATATTCATGCTAACGCAGCACCAGCATCACTTGGCAGTTGGTGTTATGTGTCAGAAGACTTAAGCTTCAACGTCATAATGTGCAGTATATCATCCTAACATACCCATGTAGTAAACATCGAAATATTACGTTTTTTTGTACTACTTTGCGACGAGACGAGCAAGACGTTCACCTGATGGTAAGTGATACGCTTGCCCATGACAACGTGCTGCTAGTTAAGATGGTACACACTGCACCACATTGCGCTCGTCGCTACAGACATAAGGTGTTAAGTCTCGTTACCCCAGTAATTACACTAGCTACAGCGGCGAATACGTATTCAATTTTAATACTTTACCAAACAATTTTTTGTACGACTAAAAAAAAGATGTATGTTATTTAAGATATATACTCCCGGACACATCTATCGGCCCACCACCCAGTGTTTAAAGTTTCGACGGTGTCTAGTTAAAAATAAATGTTAGGTGGAGCAATAAGTTTTAATGCAGTTTTGAAGCTGATTTTTTGGTCAACCTATATGTATGTTTTTTTTTTAATTTTGAATTCAGAATTATGAAAAAAAAACGAAAATTCGTTTCTGTTCATTGTTTTCAACGACTCAAGAACTGAGAAAACTTTTTATTTCGCACAAGTTAGACTTTTTTTTTTGATGTGTCCGATTATTGGTTCCATAAAAAGGCAAATCTAAACTTAGAGCCAGTTTTGACCAAAAATATGGATACTCTGCCTGAAATTGTCGCCCAAGCTGTAAAACTTCAGCCGGACAAATCAATTCGAAATTACAAAAAAAATAAAAAAGAAACATACATAGGGGTTGACCAATAAATCTGCTTCAAAACTGCATTAAAACTTATTGCTCCACCTAACCTTTATTTTTAGCTAGGCACCGTTAAAACTTTTAAACACTAGGTGGGCCGATAGATGTGTCCGGGAGTGTATATAAGTCACGGCTTCGAACCCTGAACTGTAATGGTTACGAATGAAATAGATCATTAAATGAAGCGCGAAACGATTATCTCACTCCGATGTATTGTGATGATGTACAGTCGCGCACATGTGCATGATCGAGTGTACTTGTGTACAGTCGACCTTGTTCATTGTCAAACAAGTGCAAGGTTGGTGCAGCGGTGAAGTAGAACATGTGCATTATTACTTAATGTATACTAAGTTGCACATGTAAACTTAGTGTCTAGTAACATTTTAAACGATGACGTTGCTAGAAGATAGTAATGACATATGTAACAATTTTTTGCTTATTAAATAGATGCCCACAGCTGGACAAAGATGCCCAATACTATATACTTCACAATTCTATACTAAGTTTTATTAATACTTTAGCTACAACATCCTTCATACTAGAAGATAGTAATGACATATGTAACAATTTTTTGCTTCTTAAATAGATGCCCACAGCTGGACAAATATGCCCACTGCTATATACTTCACCATTATATACTACGTATTATTATTAAGTTATCTACGACACCCTTCATACTAGAAGATAGTAATGACAAATATGTAACAATTTTTTGCTTATTAAATAGATGCCCACAGCTGGACAAAGATGCCCACTGCTATATACTTCACCATTCTATACTACGTATTATTATTAAGTTATCTACGACACCCTTCATACTAGAAGATAGTAATGACATATGTAACAATTTTTTGCTTATTAAATAGATGCCCACAGCTGGACAAATATGCCCACAGCTGGACAAAGATGCCCACTGCTATATACTTCACCATTCTATACTAAGTCTTATTATTACGTTAGCTACAACACCCTTCATACTTCATACTTCAGAAGATAGTAAAGTTAGAAACAGACCGCTATGTAAAATAATAATTATTTACTAGCTGTAAGTTAGAAAATTTCTTACTACATAAACTAAGTTAATATGTTGTGTATATATGTTACATGTATGAGAATATTTTCCAGTAAGTTCTCCGAAGTATCTCGGAATTTATCGCAAACGTTACGAAACATAGTAATCATTAATACATGCGGCATATTTAATCATTGGCATCTGACAATCTGTATTATTTGTAATTATATTGTATAATTAAATACTTGCATACATAAAATGATTAAGAATTTTATATACGTTTACGTTTAACTACCGCCGCAGCTTCTGTAGACAGTTATGTGCAAAGATTACTGTGTACCAGTTTGAACGATGTTGTAGCTATTTAAATTACTGGGGTAACGAGACTGGAACTATGTCTCGAGGTGAGCGCAATGTGGTGCAGTGTACATCATCCTAACCAGTGCCACGATATTACGTATCACTTATTATCAGGTGAACGTTTCGTACTTCTACTCGCTTTGTAGATTAAAAAACTACTAACTTTACTGCGTCACTACATAATATAGTTACGAGTTTTTTTTATACTACTATGCGACGAGACGAGCTAGACGTTCACCTGGTGGTAAGTGCTACGCCTACCCATGACAACGTGGTGCTAGTTAAGGTGGTACACACTGCACCACATTGCACTCGTCGTTAAGACATAAGGTGTTAAGTCTCGTTACCCCAGTAATTACACTAGCTACAGCGCCCTTCAAATGGGGAGACAGTAATTTTAAAACTTAGTATAGTGTGCAGTTAGTGTTGTATGACTACTACTACTAAATGCAATAGATCATGGATCTTGTGACGTCACCAATATAAGTGCACTCAATAGTACACAAAGTATTAACTCATATATCACTTATGTTTAAGTGTTCACGTGTTTTGTTTTTACTATCAGCTGGCTTATCTCTATCTGTAGCTTTAGCTATTTGTAGTTATTTAAATTACTGGGGTAACGAGACTGAAACATGTCTCGAGGCGAGCGCAATGTGGTGCAGTGTACATCATCCTAACCAGTGCCACGATATTACGTATCACTTATTATGAGGTGAACGTTTCGTACTTCTACTCGCTTTGTAGATTAAAAAAACTACTAACTTTACTGCGTCACTACATAATATAGTTACGAGTTTTTTTTATACTACTTTGCGACGAGACGAGCAAGACGTTCACCTGATGGTAAGTGATACGCTTGCCCATGACAACGTGGTGCTAGTTAAGATGGTACACACTGCACCACATTGCGCTCGTCGCTACAGACATAAGATGTTAAGTCTCGTACCCCAGTAATTACACTAGCTACAGCGCCCTTCAAATAGGGAGACAGTAATTTTAAAACTTAGTATAGTGTGCAGTTAGTGTTGTATGACTACTACTACTAAATGCAATAGATCATGGATCTTGTGACGTCACCAATATAAGTGCACTCAATAGTACACAAAGTATTAACTCATACATCACTTATGTTTAAGTGTTGATGTGTTTTGTTTTTACCAGAGGCTTATCCGTATCTATAGCTATTTGTAGTTATTATGCGTTGTTATATATTTTTTTATACTACTAAGCGACGAGACGAGCAAGACGTTCACCTGATGGTAAGTGATACGCTTGCCCATGACAACGTGCTGCTAGTTAAGATGGTACACACTGCACCACATTGCGCTCGTCGCTACAGACATAAGATGTTAAGTCTCGTACCCCAGTAATTACACTAGCTACAGCGCCCTTCAAACCGGAACACAGTAATGTTCGCACACTACTATTTGGCGGTTGAAATAGAAGCTGCGGTGGTACCCACCCAGACGGTCTCCGGCAACAGAGCCCTGCCACCAGTAAAGTTGTAGTTAACTTAGTAAGTTGACTAGCTACAGCGCCCTTCAAATAGGGAGACAGTAATTTTAAAACTTAGTATAGTGTGCAGTTAGTGTTGTATGACTACTACTACTAAATGCAATAGATCATGGATCTTGTGACGTCACCAATATAAGTGCACTCAGTAGTAAATAAAGTATTAACTCATATATCACTTATGTTTAAGTGTCCACGTGTTTTGTTTTTACTATCAGCTGGCTTATCTCTATCTGTAGCTTTAGCTGTTTGTAGTTCTTATGCGTTAAGATTGATGTAGTCTAAATTTAATTTGGCACATATCACCAACCAGGTCCTTTGTATAAGCCAATGGTAATAAGGTCTTACTAAATTCTGAAATTTTTTACAGCGGCGATTCTAATGTAAACGGCTCTGGTGATTTTTTTCAGCCGATCGACTCTATCGCGGTGGACGTGGCGGAGTCAGCGGAGGTCGGGGACGTGGAGAAGAGGTACACCGGCGAGCTGGTGCGGGAGCTGGACGCGGCGAGCGCGGACGCACTGCTCCTGTTCACCGAGTACACTGGCAGGGCGGGCGAGGACCTGAAGGGCTTCATCAGGAACATATCCTCGCTGACGGAGGAGACGATGGCTGCGATGGATCCAAGCGTCCTGGACAACGCGGTAACTGTACATTAGTTTAACATAATACTTTATAATTGTTGATAGGTTAAAGCATTTAACTTATTCCAAAAAAAAGTTAAAATACTTGAACCTGAAGACCAACCTTCAAATTTTCTTTTTATATATGTATTCAGTGTAATCTTAGATCTTACTACATGTAGTGTTAACTAGGATACAGTTAAAGTTTAAATGGGTAGTTTCGGACATTAAATGTGAAAATCTACGTTTAGCGGATGACGATGACGACGATGATAATGATGATAATGATAGTGATGATGATGATGATCTACTTTTATATAGTAACAACGCAAGAATCAATCGCGCTATGTGATACTTTAATGTATTAACACAAAGCCAGGTGTTCAGCAAACAACAAACAGATGCGCGAGATGAATCTACAATAGATAAGGGTCCATTGATGTGCAGCGCCGCGCTCGGGTGCTCTCCAGCATCATAGATCTGGCGCATAACCTCTCAGTGAACCGACACCGATTGGTCTAAACTTGAAAGAGCTTCAGTCTGTATGCCAATATTTGGTCCATACAAATGCTTATAGATCTATTTTTTTGATATATCTACAAAACTTTATAATAAATATTTTACAATAGGATATGTAATATACACTCCCGGACACATCTATCGGCCCACCTAGTGTTTAAAAGCTTTAACGGTGCCTAGCTAAAAATAAATGTTAGGTGGAGCAATAAGTTTTAATGCAGTTTTAAAGCTGATTTTTTGGTCAACCCTTATGTATGTGTTTTTCTTTAATTTTGGATTCAGGATTATGAAAAAAAAAACGAAAATTCGAGTCTGTTCATTGTTTTCAACGACCCAGGAATGGAGAAAACTTTTTTAATTCGCACAAGTTGGATTTTTTTTATGTGTCCGATTATTGGTTCCATAAAAAGGCAAATCTAAACTTAGAGCCAGTTTTGACCAAAAAATTTGGATACTCTGAAATTGTCGCCCAAGCTGTAAAACTTCAGGCGGTCAAATCAATTCGAAATTACAAAAAAAAAAAAAAGAAACCTACATAGAGGTTGACCAAAAAATCAGCTTTAAAACTGCATTACAACTTATTGCTCCACCTAACATTTATTTTTAGCTAGGCACCGTTAAAACTTTTAAACACTAGGTGGGCCGATAGATGTGTCCGGGAGTATATTTTTAGGAGACGAACTAGACATTCACCAAATGCTAAGTGATAAGTACATATACATTATTCTCGTCACAAAACTTAATCATCAAAGATATAAAGAACTAAGCATAAATTTTTCACATCAAACAACATTACTGTCTGCCTAAGCTCGTTCTAGTAAAACTACTGTCTATTAAAACGACTCATAATTAAGTAATAATAAAATAACTTATAATCATTGAAGTAATGTAAACACATCAATCAGTCTCGCGGTTCAACTGCACGCGTCGTTTCATTGAATTATTTATTGATCATCATCAACTCAATGACCATGCACTTTGTGTTACCTTGTTAATGTCGAATTGCAAGATCGAGATGTTCATCTTGAACTTACGTCTTATCGACGCTTAAGTTACACTACAATACCATCACACGATTATATTATAACTTAAAGGTCTAGTTTTGACTTCAATCTAATTCAAATAGTTTTGTCAAATCAAGTCCTAGTGCAGTTTACAATATCTTAACATGTTCTCTGTTCTATCATAACTTATGTTATACTACTGGTCTTCTACTCCAGCTGGTGCTTTCCTTCTTTGGCGACATGACATAACAGTTCTTTACTTAAGTAATTTTTCTGATAAACTTTCAAACTGGAAGAGAGTAATGTTGTTTTTTTTTTATCTTACCACTTACTGCTGGTAGGTAACTGTTGCCGGAGACCATCTACGTAGCTACCACAGCTTCTATTTTTACCGCCACATAGTACGATGCAAACATTACTGTGTTTGGGTTAGAAGGGTTGTAAGCTAATGAAATTACTGCGGTAACGAGACTTAACACCCTTATGTCTCAAGGCGTCCAGTGCAATGTGTTGCAGTGTATACCATCTTAATTAGTGCCGCGTAGTTATGGAGCCGTGATAGCCTAGTGGTTTGAACGCCGGCCTTCCAATGTACCGGGTTCGAATCCGGCCTGCACCAATGAATTTTTCAATTTATGTGCAGTTAGCATAAAACACCAGGTAATATCACGCGCTTTGACGGTGAAGGAAAACATCGTGAGGAAACCTGCATATCTATGCCATGACCATCAGTGGTCGGACTAGTATGTGAAATGGAGAAGGCAATGGCAACACCACTCCATTATAACTGCCAAGAGAGTCGTCGTGTGTTTCAATAAAAACATGATGACCACGACCCCCAGTCATGAGGAAATACGACTCAGAAGAAGAAGTTATGGTATATGTATCATCAGGTGAACGTCTTGCACGTCGTCTGCTCTTCAACCCTACTCCATCCAATACTTCCTTACCTATCTCCTCTCCTCTTTATAGTATTTCTATGTACATATTTAAGTATTATTTATTTATAACGTCAGCTCGCGGATGCCGGATCCGCGAGCCCAGGGTCCGATGTAGCCTTGTTGACGGTCTTAAAGGTGACCCAAAGCAAGTACATCATCCATCAAAAATCTTGCACGTCGTTAGAATAAAAGAAAATCTCGTACCGCTTACCATCACGAGCGTCATCGCTCCGTATTATTATGATAAATGCTAAATTCTGTATCGCGTTCGTGTAACGATTTATATTTTAATCATATCGTAATTTTAATGTAAGGCCGCCGGGGGTGACGCGGGCGCTCCGGCATTCCATCAGCGCGCTCAAACGTAGCCGCACCAGCGATCACTATTCGCGATTAACATGCAAAATAGATCAGTTAAATAACTAGATAAAGCATTAATAGAACATTTTTTTTTTTTATTGCTTTGCGACGAGACGAGCAAGACGTTCGCCTGGTGGTAAGTGATACGCTTGCCCATGACAACGCGGTGCTAGTTAAGATGGTACACACTGCACCACATTACGCTCGTTTTGAGACATAAGGTGTTAAGTCTCGTTACCCCAGTAATTACACTAGCTACAGCGCCCTTCAGACCGGAACACAGTAATGTTTGCACACTACTATTTGTCGGTTGCAATAGGAGCTGCGGTGGTTCCCAGACGGTCTCCGGCAACAGAGACCTACCACCTGGTAAGCATAACATAAAATAAAAAGATCATTTACTTTCGTTAAATCTAGATATAACTACTTCTACCATTATGATAATAAGTACTACGATATTCTTGTTGTAAATTGGTAGAACTATTTCTCTACGAGAGAAACATATTCACCACGCACATCGTCGAAAGCTCATGCTTCCCAGAATTGAACCCGCTTCTTTTTGAATTCGCATAGCGCGTAGATTCACTACACTAACTCTTAAATTGATCAGCTTTCCACCTTTTCATGAGTTAAATACGTTATAATCAGATAAACTATTTCAAACAGTCCCTCTTTCTTCATTCTCTTCTAATTAGAAGAACTACTACTTTTTGTTGTGATGTTTATTTATTTATTTTATAGTTATTACTATCAAAGTTACAGATCTGTCCTTCTTGAGTTTTCCTTATTTATTCTACAATCTTCCTTGTTCTTCTTCTTAGTTGTTACTTCCTTTTAACTTTGATGTGAACCGAGTGATTTCACTGACAATATTTCTTCTTAAATGTAACAACTCAAAAACGAAGTCAGACTGAAGTCTCGTATTTTCTTCTCGAAGTTGCAGTCCTTATTACTAAGAGGTATTTTTAGCTGAAAAGTGTTTTCTTTCAGAATGTGTTGAGAATAGTTTTCAACTGAAACCTATTTTCTTCAAGAATTTCTTGTAAACAGCACTAGAGTTTCCATTTCCGGTGAAACATTTTTAATTTCCTAAAGTACCGAAATCAGTTTTCTTTAGAATGTCTAATATAGGTTTGTGCTCGAATCTAACTACTGGGCAGTTAAGGCGTGTTTGCTTCACATCCCTCATCACGGTAATACATTAACCTCCGAGTACAGTTAACGTAAACATCTAACTAATATATGTAGTTAATGTTAAGGAATTTGACCGGCTCTGTTCCCTGTCAAGGTTATCTAAGTAATATGTTGTAGTTAGCGAAATCATTTTGCTTAACGATTAGTCTGAAAGCGTTAAGCATGGTGTGTTGCAGTGTATATCATCCTAACTAGCTTCATATAGCTTATCACTTATCACGTGAACGTCCGTCTCGTTTCTTATAAATTAAGAAACCTATAGTCATAAAGTGATTGATTTAATTGATGATTATCATTTCAAAAAATTTTAATTAAATCGTTTACGATATTACTATATGTAATAGTTTACTACACTTTACTATATGTATAGTAGAGTGTAGTATATACGTTTACTATATGTAAAGTTTACTAGTTTAGTAATTAAATGTAAAAAATATCTTACTATACCATTCTTGCTTTTAAAAATTTTACAAATACTAAAAAAGAAAGGATTGATTTTGAATCTCGTTACAATTTACATTAAAATTTTGTATTTTTGCTTTTCAGTTTTTTTTATTTTGATCAGCAAGAGTTTATAATGAATTTTTTTGAGTAAACCGACATCTTAATTAAAGCTTTTAATACTAAATCTATCTTTAAAGATAAATCTATCATAACTAATCATTTTTAATTAATAATGATGTAATACAATTACAGTTCACCGTATACACTGATATAGCGGCTGGTTATTTATGGAACCCGATTCGTAACCATTAGCGTGCTGCAGTTGACGTTTGGCAATTTGGCAACTGGCAGGAGCTGTGTAAAATTCATTACGATGCAGCATCACTCTCATCCATAACCTTGGTTACATACAGCTCAGTGGAGAGGACGGACGCGGAATCGAATTAGGGACCTCTGTGTTTCTAAGGCAAGCTGTTATTAATTGTGGTACGGTAGCCATTACAGAGGCAGGCTCTTTCGTCTTCTTTTTTATTCTCTATACTTATTTATATCAAAATCACATGATTATCTTGAAGTCCTTGCTTTTTTTTTAAAGAAAAATCCTTTTCCTATTTTCTTACAGTGAAGAGTTTTATGAAATGTGCGTTTGTTCAAAAGTTAGATTTTTAAATTATTATCAATTGAGGTCACTACTAATTAAGTTACGTTTAGTAAAAGTGTAAGTAATATCTAGATTAAAAAATATGAAGAGAATAAGATATGCTTTCAACTTCACAGTTTTAATTTTAGTTTCTGGATTAGAATTTGTTATATTAGTCAAATCATTATTCTATAACAATACGAATAAATTATAGCAACCTTCTAGGTGTTCCCACAGTTGGAGGATTGGGACTGTGGCCTTCTCTCCTAAAGATATAATACGTTCATTGTAAGCTCGAGTTTAATGAGAAACGAACTTTCGCCTCTTCGGAACCGAGCCGTCACTTTTTTAACATACTATATACAAATGGCGATGGGCCGGTCACCTTGGAAGATGCGCGGATAATAGATGGACAAAACTTGCAACACTGTGGGAAGGACCAAAAGGAAAGAGAAGAAGAAGACGCCCAAGAAAAAGATGGGTATGCGACGTACAAGAAATAGCTGGAACTAATTGGATGGAAAAGACAAAGTCTAAGGAGAAATGGAATAAGCTGGAGGAGGCCTTCACCCAAAAAGGGATTCCTACAAACACAAAAATGTAATTAAAAAAAAAAAAAATGTAAGTTAGGAAACAAAGTTGGCTTATAAATAAATAAATAAAAATACAAATTTGTTCGGCGAAAAGTTAAAAAATATAATACGTGTAGCGCCAAGGCAACGTGTAATTGTGTCGTAAACCGATGCATAAAACACAACAATTCAAGGCTACACGTAATTACGCGCGATGCATTCGTCTGTTTACAACTTTACTGTTCATCAAACGTTAAAGAAGTCGCCGGCGATGTAATGGCCGCAGTGTTCGCGTTCTCTGCGAATAAAGTTTTAAAACTTCAAACTGTAACCTTACGTTTCTACACAAACAGACAATAAAAGTATTCAGCTTTTAAAATAGCTCAAGAGCGTGTAGTTTTCAGTTGATTTGTTGCAGTGCGATTATATATATTGTAGACTTATCTAACTACGAGTCATTTCTTGTATTAGCGCGCGAAAGTGTAACACAAGATGATCGCCGCTTCTCACTTATACACTGCCCTTTTAATGTTGCCATTTGGATTGTGGAAGATGTTGATATGCAAAGTTTAGTTGATAGTTGAGTCTTTTTGTAACCGTCTAGCTAGCTTTTTTTTTTAAACTACTTTGCGACGAGACGAGCAAGACGTTCACCTGATGGTAAGTGATACGCTTGCCCATGACAACACGGCGCTAGTTAAGATGGTACACACTGCACCACATTGCGCTCGTCGCCTTGAGACATAAGGTGTTAAGTCTCGTTACCCCAGTAATTACACTAGCTACTATCCTCGTATTGTAAATCTACCGCCGTAACAGCTTATCTGTTTCAATTTACGAAAACCGGAGTATTATTGCCGCTCCACCATCCCATATCCTATTGTTATTCGTTCGTGAAACTGAAAAAAACTGATAGCGGAAAAATTTAGTTGGTCAGTGTGCAGGCAGCCTGAAATCACTTCCGTCCATTCCGCCAAGAATCTATAAGCAGACGGATCCGCTGACGCAGTGGTAGCGCGGGCCTTGACACTGGCGGCGCGCTGTGTGGAGCGGCCCCAGTAACGGCGTTACCGGTAATAAATACAATCGACGCATACGTGTAATAACTGGTTTATTACACGTTTGTTGTGCCGGGGTTAAACATGTTTTATTACGTCAAACGCGATCGTAAATGCGGCTCAAATATAATTTCGGATGGTGTAAGTATCACTTGACGTTATGCGAATTGGCGCGAGTCCATTTGTTCTGTTCTTTTCTTATTGGTTTAGGAGTTTCTTTTGCCTTTTCTTATCTTCAAACACTGATTGTATTTGTTAGTAATTAAAGCAACTAATCAGAAGGTAGATTAAATTGTTTGTAGCTGGGTCAGATGTTCTAATCCAATATTCATAGCGGAGCAGCTGCAGCTTTATGGTTATTATTTTGTTTCAGTAAGATTTACATGAATAAGTTTACTGTATAAGAAATCATTCCATTTACTTTCAATTGAGTATTATTCGCATATATTTTTGTCTTGGTAATCTTTGGGTATATACTATACTGCACAGTATAGTCGTAACATATCATATTTTGTAAATATAGTAATTTTAAAATTCTATAATCGCTGTACACAGTTTTACTGGCCACACAGTCCAATGACATCACGTTTGAATGCGCCGCGTAATATATTCGTATGTACAAAAGATGCATATCTAGATATGTATATCAGTAGGCAAGGCGTCGATAGCCCATGGGTTTAGTGACAAAATCTCAGGTTCGAACCAGACATTAACATATCTCTGGGACAGATTTTTGAAACAAAAATGTGAATATAATTTTCCAACCTTAAGACTATTTACAACCAATACTTTACTGACCAACCGGCATTTAATAATTACCTTTACTGTCTTGTGAATAAATTCAAAGCCTCTGTAAACAATAATTTAGGTTTTTGTTTACCCTTGTTATACCTAATTAAATTTTACAGCTTTATCATACAGATCGTACTTCAACTATTAGAATAAATCAATCATTGCATCATCATCGACTTGTACCTACACTAGTACCATCTGTTATTAAACGAATAAACTAATTCAAGAACAACCACTAGCGCCATCTAGGCAACTGTTTTTTCATGTATCATTCGACTAACATGGTACTAAATGAACACTCACATTATTAAATTTCCACGTGGTGCATGGTTCATTCCAGCCAGCTCCTTGCCGGGTAAAGTTCCAGGGTCACCTGAAGAAGATAGAGTACGACGCGCACCGAGCTGCCAGCTTCAACGGAGAGAACCACCACAAGTTCCTACTGGGACACATGATAGTTTTCAGGATGCATCTTAATAAGGTTGTAATTTTTTAAACATAAAATATTTCATGTGAAAATTAATGTAACTTCATTTCCTCGCAAAATTTGAACTAACGATATTTGTAAAAGACAACACAAAGTTCTAACTGGAACTAGTCAAATATTCTATTCCATGAAAGGATTACATTTATTAAAACTTTAAATTATTGATATATACTTTTACAATGCTTACTTACCAGTGTCTGGAGGCGGAAGTAGCCTCTTAAGAATACTCCAATGAAGTTTTAAATCTGGTTAACGGAGATTCTGTTCCCACAGAGCGCAGACTACGTGAAGAAGTGCGACAGGATCATCAAAGGCTGCGGCGTACCCTGCGAAGTGAGTATTGTGCCGATACTTTTCAAATACCAGAAATACGTCTACCAGAAAAAACTAGCAAGCAGTCGTGTGGGAGATAGTTCAAAGTATCTACCTCGCAACGCTGTCCTCGGCGTGAAGTAAAAGACGACTAAGGAACAACAGCAGAAAAAAGCAGAAGCTTCTCATGTAATCTTAAAAATTTACTGCAGTCCCAGCTGTCATGCGTGTTGAGTATGACAATCACTCTCAATTGGAGGTGCCTATGTTCAGTAGTGGACATCTATACAGTGAATTAATAGTCTGCATACGAGATTGTCATCCAGTTCGAAGGAAACGGTGACAATTACCGAGCGAAAGGTAATAACTTATATCTGAACGAGCTGAATGAGTTTATGCAGTAGCAATCAGCAACACTACTATATTATAATCAATCGTCTTAGATGTTTGTATTTGTTTCCAGACGACGCCGCGGATGATAAGGTGGCGTCGGCTGGCTTTGAAGGAGATCAGCAGGGTCCGAGACGACATAGAACATTCGAGGGAGGCGTACCGTGACCTTCTGCTGCACGCGAGGAGACGCCTCAACCACATCAGGAAGCACGCGAACACACGAACAAGTATAGCCATGCGGGAATTCATGGACTGTGTGGATAGTAGACATAAATAAACCCGCCTCATTGATATTCTCCTAGGTTTTCTCATATTTACTATTACTATAATTTCCCTCTTTTCCTGATTAAGGCAAATCCTTTCTTGATTTAGAAAGATTCATCGTATTTTCGATTTTCATCGCGACCTACATCCATTGACCGCTTGCGAACTTCACCAATTCTATCGGGCAGACAGTCGAAATCTCGACTTTACCATAATGCAGTCTTCACTCCAGACTCTTTCTGCCTCTTCGTCCGATCTTCTCCCTTCTCTTATTACTTCGCTGAGCCATGTCAGCTACCTTCGTTGCTCTACAGTTCTCATTCCTAATTTGATGATTTATAACAATCCATTCTTTAGACAATTCTTCGTCATCTATTACACCGCCTCCGAGTATATAAATAATTCTTGTTTCTAATATGAAAAACTGTTTATTACTTAACGATAAACACCAATAACTCGTAGTTGGGAAAAGTTCACTAAAATTTATTGCAATACCGGAAACTGAAGTACAAAGTAACTTTGTTTTAACTTTTTATGTCTTTCATTGTTATTTATTTACACACTTTATTATAACCATTTTGCTTTATAATTTTTAAATTTATAGAATTTAGGGAATCTTTTTTACTACTATTATATATTGATAACAGTACAAACGTATTATAACTTAGTTTTAAGTAATTAATAATAATGAATATGTAGGAACTAGAGTGATCGGATTCGAACATTTTAACAAAGCCTTTTTAATTACTTCAGTTTTCTTAAAATAAATTTGCGTTACGTGATTTTTTTTTCTAAAATAAATTTAGATTAGTCAAGAAAGTACTTAGTCCTTCTGTGATAGAATTAAATTAATAACAAAATAAGTAATAACATTAGATTTAAGTTGAGAAACTTTAGTACAATTCGTTGTGTTGTCGTTATTAAACATATTGTTGAAAAGCGTTTTTGTAATAAATGTTTAACAGACTTCGAGTGATTTAATTTTAACCTTTAATCAAAAAGAGAGAGTACGATACATTTAACAGACGATACATTATATTACAAATGCTAGCTATAAATTACTGGTGTAATAAATAATGTGCTATCATCCAAAATAGCGCTATTTTCTGATGAATATCATAAGAACTCAATGAAGTAATAGAAAAAATCTAAATCTTTTTTTCCTGTTAACTTTTTCTGTGCAATGTGTAAAAAAAATAAAGCTAATTTAATACATTCGACATATATTACATTAGCTTATAATCTATATTTCCTCATAGCATTTGTGTAGGGCTTACTACCTGTCTACCCGAACGGAAATAAAGTAAATGCTTTGTTTACGTACCAATGCACTTGAATGCAATAAGTATACGTAAACAGAATAATTAACTCATCAGTGCACTTCCCGGGATCAATTGGCGAGGTTATCATTGTTCAGTAAGGTCGGAAAAACAAGAGATTTTTTTTTAATACTTTTGATACATCTAAAGAGTTCCAGCAAGGGAAGTTTATGCTTTTAGAAATTCATTACCAATCAATAGAAATGCTTTAGTAGTTGTCCTAAAAAAATTGTATAAACAAACATTACACAAAACTTACTATCAAACGTTTTTAATATTTTCCTTCTTAAAAGATCACGTTAAAAATGATGATTTTGATTCCGATGGCAGTTTTATTCTTTTGATGCTGCATTTAGATCTAACAAAAACCTTATCTCTCTGATCACGAACTCAGGTCAGCTAAAAGAGTCATCTTTTATTGTTTACTTATACTATAAAGTTTTTTTTTATACTTTTCTAGATAAAATCATATACAAATAATACATATTTTGTAAATGAGTAAAACTCTATTGCTAACCGTACTCAGTATTGACTTGTAGAACATAGATCATTGCTTACGGATTAGATCAATAGACAGTATCACGATGTTACCGTATTACTATAATGTAGTATTTTTTCTGACTGCACTCATCTGTTGGACGCAATGCGAGGTAAGAATTGGTTAAAAAATATCCTCATTAAACCTTTTTGCATTTTGGAAAGAGACTTCCATCCTATTTGGGGTTAAAGTATAAAGAAATCTCATGTCTATATTATTCCGGTTTTGTATTATCTAACGCGTGTTTTTGTAGTAAAAAAACGCTTTCAGTTGCAGCCTATAGAGAGGAAGAGCATCCTTCAGCACTGCGAGTCCAACATTAACACGTCTCTAGCTCTGGACAGGGATGACAGGCTGCTCATCGCGAACTGGACGGCAGAGTTCCAGATGAGGCAGGTCAACGTCACTGCCCACTACAGGCTTGAGATGACACGCCACAGGGAGCGCAGCTTCCGCAAGGTGCACCTGAATACCAAGGTACGCTACTCCAGATCTGATCAAACTTTACTACACATAATTATCACCTGGTTATAGATCAGACAGCTCTGCTCATCCGAAGGATTTAATCTCGAGTCCACTATTTCTTTACCTAGCAGTGTGTATGTTTTTGGTTGCAGTGGAAGGAGTGTTTAAGACTGCACAGCAGAGAAGTCAGGATGTCCAAGATTTCATATTACCAAAGAGAAGGCGAATGCCTTAAAACCGCTAACTCTGATGACGGAGACAGAAGGAAGACGGTTGACCAAGTGGAGAAGGAGGTATTTATCGATTTTGATACAACAAATCATTGTCCAGGGATAAAATCAGGAGAACCGTTTTACTGGCGATAGACCTTTCCTCGAGTTGTTTAATATAGCTTTAATGTGCTCCAATCTGAAGTTCGGTGTAGTTAGTGCAATAACTAAATGTATTATTCTAGGACAAATGATGATCACTCCGCAGCCTAGAAGCTAGACTGATGTTTTACATTTTAATCTAAGGCTCAAATGTTTCAGATAAAAAAATGGCGTAAAAGTTACAAATACCTGTCTAACTTGTGCGAAGCAAACAATCCGGGTGATAAGGAGGAGTCGGAGCAGTGCTTAGCTGAATATGTAAGTTTTATTTTATTATTTATTTATTTACTTAAGGACCTCCAACGAGGCATACACGACATGTAACAAGTTTAATAATAACAAATAATAGTTTCACTTTGTGACGTGCTCCTCAATTATAGGAGACCACAGCATGCAAATTTAAACAACAAAATAACAAAAAATAATGTTGAACATAGTTGAGTACCGTACAGTTCACAATTTATTGGTGATTAACAGTTGCAGAACCCGTTTCCTGTACCTTGAAATGTGCGTGATGTCTAGATCATGAGTTTTTGCCAAAGAGTTATACTGCCTACAGAGCCTTGGCACAGTAGCGAAGTGACCCAAGTTGGTTCTAAATGGGGGATAATACAGAAGGTTATATACACCTTTTCGCGGGATTCTGGATGGAGCATTAATACTCAAAGAACTTACAAGCTCGCTGCAGTCTAAGATACTGTTAAACATTTTTTGCAGAAATATAAGATCGATCATCTTTCTGCGTGCGGCTAAAGTACTAATGTTGTAGTGCCCCAGACGATCAGAATAATGAGATATTTCTCTAGCCAACAGATCACTATAACAGAGATGATATAAAAATCGTCTTTGAACGCTCTCCAAACGTTTTACGTAGACGTCATAGTGAGGGTTCCACACAACACTAGCATATTCTAGAATAGGAAGTACGAAAGCATTGTAAAGAGTTATTTTCGTTTTGGGTTCTTTAAATTCTTTACTATTGCGTATTACAAACCCGAGGCTTTTAAAAGCCTTAGATGTGATGTTTAAAATATGTGCATCGAATTTTAACTTGCTATCAATCAAAATACCAAGATCGCGAATTACGTCTACTTGTGCAATTTCCTGACCGTCAATATAGTATTTATTAGGTTTAGTAATTTTGTTGCGCGTAAATTGTATGTAATAGCACTTATTGACATTTATAGACATTCTATTATTATTGCACCAGTTAGACATCCTTTTTAGGTCGTCTTGCAGCTGGATGACATCTAAATTTGATGTAATTGGTTTCATTAGCTTAATATCATCGGCATATAAATAATATCTTGAGTATTTAAAGCAAGATGTAATGTCGTTGATGAATGCGTTAAAAAGAATTGGTCCTAAATGTGATCCCTGGGGAACGCCAGAAGTGGCCCGAAAAGAGTCAGAGGTGTAACCATTAACTACGACTTTTGAGAATCTGTTATTCAAGTATGACGAGAACCATTGTAACATTTTACCACCTACACCGAGTTTAGAAAGTTTTTTTAATAAGATAGAGTGGTTCACTTTATCAAATGCCTTACTGAAGTCCGTGTATACGGCATCTACAGGAATACCCATATCTACAGACTCCGACAAAGCTGAACTATAGCAAGTGAGGTTAGTTGTAGTCGACCTCGATTTAACGAAACCATGCTGATGGTCTGATATGTAATGTTTGAGATGCCAGGTTAATTTAGTTGTAATCATTTTTTCAAAAATTTTACCAAAAATTATTAAAATTGAGATCGGTCGGTAGTTTGTGACTGTTTGCTTATCACCTGATTTGAAAATTGGAACTACTAGAGCCTCCTTCCAGGCATCGGGGAAGATTCCTTCGGCAAGAGACCTGTTATAGATTGATAATAATGGTGGTGTTAATGATTTAGCACAGCTTTTAATAAAAATTGGAGGTATGTTGTCACAGCCGGCGCCTTTTTTTGCGTCCAGCGACTTTAGCGCCTTATGTACCTCATCATAACTTAAGAAAGTTGTGCAAAAAGTGGATGGTGTTGAGTCACAAGTTAAATCTGCTAAACTCCTATCATTATTAGTAAATGACGTGTTATATACCTCAGAGAAGTTTTCAGCAAATAGATTACAGATATTTTTTCCGGTGGACGCTGTTTTCTCCTTGTATACCATTTTAGCCGGATAGGCACTGGAGTTCTTTCGCTTGTTTTTAATAAAGGACCAAAATATTTTAGTATTTTTTGATACGGCACCCTCGATAGTACTAATGTATTCATTGTAACATATTAATTGAAGCCTGTTGCATCTTTCACGTAGAATGTGGAATGACAATCGGTCTAAAGGATTATTATATTTTTTGATTTTGAGATGATATTTATATTTTTCCTTGTATAAACGTATAAGATCTTGAGTGTACCAAGAGGGATATTTTTTACTACGCACGTGTTTTAATGGAACTGTTCTTTTAATTGTTTCATGCAAAATATCGTAAAATTTGGAAACCATGTTGTTAGTGGTGGCACATTTCTTAAATTCTATTTCCCAGTTTATTGCATCGAGTAGCTGTTGAGATTTTTTATAATCCGCGGAAAAGAAATTTGGTCTAATGTTATGTACTTGCGGCAAACATTTATTAACTTTATTTATTTTTAAATAAAACTCAAGTGAAGGATGCAACAAGTCCTCGTTAATTAAACTGTTAAGTGGATGTACAAGATTTGTAATGGTTTATGTACTAAGCACCAGATCTAGCGTTTTGTGTTTATTATTTAATATATTATTGTATTGATGAAAATTATTAAAGGTTATAAAATCTACCAAAGATTTAGCTACTTCATTGTTTCCTAGTTGCTGGAGAAAAAGAGAATTATTATGTGTGAGCGTCCAGTTTATACAACTGAGATTAAAATCTCCTACGATAACGCAACTTCCGTCCACGTCGAAAACTTTTTGCGCGGAGTCAGTGAACGTTTGAAGACTATTTAAAGCTACTGGAGGTGGCAAATAAACTGCGCACAAGTAAATTTTGTCCTTTGTTTGCCCTTTTGCCATTTCAATGCAAAGCCACAAGTCCTCACAATCACTTTCGAAGCTAGGCACCCTATAAGAGGTTAAATGTTTTGACACAGCAATAAGTACTCCCCCACCATCTTTCCGATGGCTATTGGAGGTAGTCTCGCGATCACGTCTATAGACGATATAATTATCACTAAATAATTCGGAATCATAAACGCCACTGTTAAGCCAAGTCTCCGTGAGCACGATGACGTCATGATTATGCAAAAGAACGTTGTGAGTAAGTTGATGAACAGGAACATCATCTTCCATCTAATCGTCTATCTGTATGCCCATTAACTTAGGATCAATGATTAAGAGATATTAAGCGTAAAGAACATGATCTTTTTAAAGTAAATACTTTTGAACTTATCTAACAGCACCTGCTCTTAAAGTGTTATTAATGAACATGGTGTCAGCGGTGTAGGCACTACTGATATTTTGGAAATTGCCCATTTTCCAATTTACAATTTTGCATAATATACTTATATTTGTCCAACAGCTGAACGGCTTATTAACAGGTCCGTACACTCCAAAGAATCAAGAATTACAAAATCATGCGTGATTTCAAGAAATAATTTCTGAATTGAACTAGAAATTACAATTAGTGAAATTTTAAGAAACGGTTGATTTTAAATCGTATTCGCGGTGAAATTTAACTAATTTAAAAAAAGTTGTAATGATTTCATATAACGATCATCATCATCATTTCATATATACCAGGTGGTAGGTCTCTGTTGCCGGAGACCGTCTGGGTGGGTACCACCGCAGCTCCTATTGCAACCGCCAAATAGTAGTGTGCGAACATTACTGTGTTCCGGTTTGAAGGGCGCTGTAGCTAGTGTAATTACTGGGGTAACGAGACTTAACACCTTATGTCTCAGGCGACAAGCGCAATGTGGTGCAGTGTGTACCATCTTAACTAGCACCACGTTGTCATGGGCAAGCGTATCACTTACCATCAGGTAAACGTCTTGATCGTCTCGTGGCAAAGTAGTATAAAAAAAAATCAAAAATATATGAGGTAGATTAAAATTATCTTAACGAAGTTAAATTTTTAAGTTAACTGATAATAATGATGCATTGTTACTTGAGTATACTGTTTAAGAGTTTTAGTTAAGAAAACAAGATTGGTTTTTCTTTTCAGATTAAAAATGATAATTATGATGCGACATTCGAGAGACTGATCGTACTGAAACTTGATGCGATGTCGGATCTACTGCAGCGGTTCAACAGCTGCCTGTCGGGTTTGGAGGAATGCTTGAGGAAGTCCTTCTCTGATACATTGCAGAACATTAGAACTGTGATGGTGGTGCTGAACCAGTGTTATACGAGGAATAGAGAGGAATAAGAAAACAGCGTTAATTCATATCGGGTGTTATGAAAGCGGTTAATAGACGATCACTTATTAAATTTTTCAATCAAATCGATATTGCTTTTAGTATTTCTTTTACAATAATTACCTTTATATAAAATATTATTAAATATTACCCGCACTTCGCTAATGAGGTAAATATATGATCTTGTTTCTCCTTATGAGAGAAGCCCAATCCCAGCTGTGGGAAAATCAGGACAGCTGTTTAATTTTTAAAATTAAGAACTGTTGCTTATAAATATACATAAAAAATAGGTTTTATGAACTATTACTATAGAATATACATCGCTGTAGTTTTAAGCTTTGAAAAATCTTTTTCCTTATTGGTAATAATAAAACATAACATATTAGCTCAAATCATATATTACTAATTCGTTTTTTTAAATACTTTCGTATTATGACTATAGTTAATATATTTACAACACTAATGACTATATTACGTACTGTATACAGAATGATTTTTAATAGTGATCATCAATTGAACAATGATTGACAGATTAAAGTTAACGAAGACACAGAGTCGATTTTATGAGAGAAATAATTTTTTTTTTCATTATGATCATTGAATTCAGACAAAGATAATTAATCATATCATCAAAATTAAAAATCATCCTGTATAGTATAATTTTGTACATTTATAAAAACACACAATGGCATTAAAAAAAGGTTAAAGTAAACTATACAAAAAACCCTAAAATGAAAAATTTTACATGTGTATGTACACGAGGTTGGCGAAATTTGATCAAAATTTCATGATTCAGTTAAATGCGTTTAAATTTGTACCGGAATAAATACCAATGGTGGTACTAAACCAGTGGTGGTAACACACCGCTTGCCCCACCAATACAATGGCGAGACATAAAAAGATATAAATTGATACAGAACATTGTAACAAGTAATGGCTCCGGTTTCCGGTCAACAATAACATCGTGAGGAACCTGCTATATCTCACAAACTATTAACGAAGACGAGTTACATCCGCCAACACACCCTTGACCAGCGTTGTGTATATATACTATGACACACAACAAATATAATACTTGAAACGGAATCGCTAAATAAATATTACATGACATATGTATGTACCACACTTCATTTGCACGCGGTCTGACTCGAAATAAGTTACATTTAAGTAACACTAAGTTGACGTTGACGACGTGTTATGCTACATTTACCTATATAAAGTTAAATATTTTACCGCATGTTTAATGACAAAATTATTAGCTTTAGAGCTTGAATAGAAATCTTTAACAGGAATTCGTTCCTAATTTCATAACTTAAATTTCACATTACACTGACTTTTTTAAAAAAAATAATAGTCTAAGTTAATCTCTATAACATTAGACATGTTTTAGTGAAAATCCCATTAAAATCGGTAAAGCCATTTCGGAGATTTGTCGAAACAAACAATGAGGTAATTTTTGGTATGAATACGTACCGTGTACAAAATCGTATTCTGAAGAAAGACTGTATATGTATATATATCGATTCTTCGAATTGGTTTAATGCTACCACCAGCTCATAACACGTCGCCAACATACCAGCGAACTAACATCTATATTTACATACGTAAGGTTTATACTTCTGTACAGCTAGGATGTTTATTACCTGGAAAAGAAATATGTTTATATTTAGATTAATACAAATTTGCACATCCTGTATATTAGAAAAGAACGATGATGTACACTGCACTACATAGTATTAATACAATGTGTAATTCAAACCTTTTGGTTCAGAACACAGCGGTTGGCACACTGTTTGGCAGCAGGGTTAGATATGTTTTAAGGCAAATGTAGATAAACTCATGTCGATTTCCGGATCCAACTCTTTTTTTTTATTATACTACTTTGCGACGAGACGAGCAAGACGTTCACCTGATGGTAAGTGATACGCTTGCCCATGACAAAGTCCTGCTAGTTAAGATGGTACACACTGCATCACATTGCGCTCGTCGCCTTGAGACATAAGGTGTTAAGTCTCGTTACCCCAGTAATTACACTAGCTACAGCGCCCTTCAAACCGGAACACAGTAATGTTTGCACACTACTATTTGGCGGTTGAATTAGGAGCTGCGGTGGTACCCATCCAGACGGACTCCGGCAACAGAGACCTACCACCTGGAACCTGGAACTCGGTTTAAGGTTCAGATGTTAAAATACAAAAAAATTCACCATCATAGCGGACCGAGGCCCGAGGGCCGCGGCGGAGGCTCTGGCGTATCCGGCGATGGCGGTTTAAACGTACTGCCCTGAAAACAAATAATATAACAAACGTATTAAACTGAAACTAAAAAAAAATACCGAAGAATGAACGAAGTGGCTGACTATGAAGCAGTGGATGGTTGCCCCAAATTTGGGGCGATAAGAGTCGACGCAGAATTGGAGATGGAGGAGGGAATAGCAGAAGGGAGCATACCGGGCACAATGAGTGATGATAAGAAAAGGAGAATGCTTTTGAAATTTTGTAGGAAGGCCATAAGCAGTATAATAGAGGAAAATAAAACTTAGAGAAATGTAATAAGATAGTTAAGTAGAGTAAGAGAATGGAAATTGTGACATTAGATAGTAAGGAAATGGATTTTGTAGATAGATATAAGAATAGAATAAGGAAAATGTATGAAGAATAAGAAATATTGTAAAAGTTGAGTTTAATAAAGAAGGAATGTGTGTCACACTTATTAAGCGCGAAGTATGGAAGAAAATGGTATGGAACGAAAGTAAAAGGAAAATTTAAAAACGGTATAAGAGATGATGAATGATAAAGACAACTGGAATGGCAAAGAGAATAGGAATGTAAGAAGAATGAAAGAGAGTAATATAAATTAGAAAGTAGAAGAGTTTGTTAACGAATCCTTGGCCCAAACTCACCAAGAGGAAACGATTTGTAAAAAAAAAGCAGTGGATGATGCCGTGCTGTTATAGCGGAAAAAGTTTTATTTTTAAATACTCATATTTTGGACTTTTTACTTTAAATTCAGTTATTAAATTATTGATCTCAATATTGTGTACCTGAAAGCCCAGGGCTGCCTCCAGCGGCGTGGGGGAATCCCCACCGAGCGTGGCGTAGTCCCCGAAGCGCTCCGCCGCACGACTGCCCTGTATCGTGGCGTACGTGTTGTCCGTCTGTACACAAAACAAACACATTTACACTATATATAATACCATAATTAAAATACAATAAATTTACAACAATTCAATCAATTGGATCTGATTCATTTCTTTATTGAATTAATCAAATACTTGTTCATGTACTTTTAAAATTTAAACTGCTTCAATTGTTTCGTAGCCAAACGATATTTTCCTAAAAACAAGCTACATAGTTTTGATCGTGAAATTAATTCCTAATCAAACAAGATGATGATATATATTTACGAAATATTACCTGGGGCTGCTCGGAACTGGGCAGCTCGTTCTGGTCCCCGAAAACGTTCATGGTGAGTTCCTGCTCTTCGTAGGGTCGCAGTTTGGTCTCCAGCCACAGCGGGTTTTCCGTGGTGCTGAGCTCCTCCAGTATCCGCCGCCTAGCGAGACTGTCGCCCTTGCTGGATTGCAGTGACGGTGGCGGGATCACCCTGATGGTATTGGATTGGTAAATCGTCGTCGCTAGTTTGTAAAAGCTTTCAGAAGAAAACGAACGTTAAACAGCAAACTGTTATAAAGCTGGTGCATTCATGGACTTACCAATGTTTGAGACAAGCGCATACCACCACGAAGGTGACGATTCCGGTGAAGAGGACTATGAGCAGCGCGATCAGCGCGGCCAGGGCCGGGTCGAAGCTGTCCGGCGCTGCTGAGTACAGCGTAATGTGTTTACAATAAAAATATTAAAAGTCCAAAAGACCATCACGAAAGGTCTTTAGTTTGTATGAACGGTAGAAAAAACCATCAGTCATTTAATCATAACCAACCTTTAGAAGTTGCGCTCGCTGCGATCAGTGTTTCCACTCCAAACTCCTGGTAGACGTCTTTCAGCTCGTCGTACTTAGAGTCGATCGTTTCTAGTACTTTATCCACCGGCAGCACTTGGTAAGTCGAAGGATCGACCGCGTGGAGGTGGATCTCACACCTAGAACCAGTGGAAGCAGATTTAAGGGAGAACGGATTTAAAAATTAAGAAGTTTCAAATTATAAAAGTCGACTATTTAGACAAATGTATGTGTACTTGATCTTTAACCCACCAGTCGTCGTGTCGTCTGTCTGCCTGCACTAAGGGCAGTCTCCTACCGGCGACGAGCAGGGCCTGGCCCGCGGCCTCCAGACGCTTCCTCACGTCAGCCGCCGGGGCTGAGCAGCTGCGAGACACCACCATACGGATCAGGGACGACCGATCGATTATCCATAGCTGGAAATATTTAGAAGTTTATTAAACTTAAAACATCGAGTAGGATATATTATAGATTTTAATTTTATAAAGAGGACGCAGGACAGCAAAGAACTGAATGCGATTACCAGAGAGCTTTAGCGAGTAGAAATCCCTCAAACTCCTGACTGTTTTTTTTTTTTTAATTTTCCTCCATACAGAAAACATGGTTTTAATTTTACGAAGAATGTATAAGCTTTTATAAAATTACAAAGACGCGGTGAATAATTTTTGTCTAGGATGAAACCCTGGTATTGGTTACAATGTAAGAATCAAAATTGACAAATATAACGTTATGTTTAGAGTATTCTACTTTAGGTATAATAATAAGTGGTACGTAAATGTTAGAGTATATGCAATACTATATATATGCTATACTTCGGTTAGAAGAAGCCACCTCATGATGATGATGATGAATACTGTAATTTGTGGGTATAGTGTGACGGTGTTGGTGGTGGAGTGGCAAGACTTAACAAATAGAGGTCGGTGGAATCACCAGATTGCATAACCATCTTGATACGGTTCTGCTGCAGTAGGGGTTCAAATGGTAAACAGTACAGCTGGTCTTTGGTATACTCACGTAGACCTTGGCCTTCGCCTGCCGGTGCGGCGGCGCGAGCTCCTGAGCGATGATGTCAAGCACGAACCGGTCCTGGTTGTACTCCGACATGAAGGCGGCCGTCGTCAGTATACCTGCAGCGATAATGATATGAAATCTAGTGTCGGAAAGGCAGATTACCAGAGCTAAAGAGTAATGGATTCGATTATTGTTTGTAAGTTATTCCGCGATGATCCGTTTTTTAAGTGAGGGTAAGAGAGAAGAGGTTTGCTCACCATCCTGGCTGATGTTGAACGGGGACGGCACGATGCTACCGCTGGATTGCGGCGCGCCAAACTTGTACAGGTGGGACGCAGCGACCATGTACACCACGGTGCCGTTCTCCTGGAGGTCGGGGTCTTCAGCCACCACCGATATTATAGGCTCGTTGATGCGCGCCGTGTGCTTTATACCTAATGAAAAACAGAAGAGTCTTTTACAATATACCAGTTGAATCCAGGCAGGTTCAAAAAACAAACAAGAACGTATGGCCCCAGAATTGAACCAGCGACCTCTATTTTGATTCGTCACAATTATTATAAGATGGATTGTGTTGTTTAATTTAAAATTGTAAAGTTACTGCTCACCAGCGTAGTAAACCTCGTGAAGGAAACGCGGCGCGTTGTCGTTCTCGTCAAGCACCCGCACGGCGACGGTGGCGACGCTGCCGTCCTGACCGTCCGTACTGTTGTCTATGGAATTCAATATGGCCGCCGCGTGCTCTAATATTGGATTGTTGCTCGCGTATATCGTCATGGTGTACTCGTCTTGCTTCTCTCTGTGGAATTATGTTTATTTTTTAACGACAATACTACCTACGTAACTTGATGGTAAGTAAGGTGGTACTGTAAAGAAAAATCCTGATGTTTTTTTTTAATAAAGTTTGTGCTTTGGGGTGCTTTAAAATTTTAGTGATCCATAGAAAGTCTTCAAGGACAAAGTCTGTTATTTTCATTGTAGCAGCGACAATATTTCGCAAAAAAAAGAAAACTTTATCTAATTTCCTTTTAAACTCCTGCGATGTTCGCTCTTTATTCATTATGATGTAGAGGAACTTTCGCAAACAAAATTTTAAATAGATCCAGTGATAAACAAACAATTTTGAAGAGACATGGAAAATCTTTACTGGTATTTATACTAGTTACGATATTAAATATTTTTGTGTACGGTACCTGTCAAAAGTAATGTTGGTCCTGATGATCCCCTGCGTCCGGTCGAGGGTGAACGCGCGCTCCCTGTTGCCCTCCAGGATGTGGTAGTACACCCTACCGTTATCTCCAGTATCTTTGTCTATCGCTTTTACTGTACCTGCAATGAATTTTCAGATGAAGCCTTCGTTAATTTTATGATGATGATGAAAGGCACAGGTTGATGAATATTTTATATTGTCGATAAGATTACATTATCGTTTGGCACTACCACCGTTATTCATTAATCAGAATGAATGTGGGGATGAATTTGTTTTTCAAAAGTTATTTATAATATGACTCTAGTTAGAAAAGGACCTTTCAGCAACCATGCTGCACATGTTGACATGCACTTGAACCGAGAAATTTCGTTTTATAGGACAAGCAGTCAATGCACCATGGAGGCGGTTAAACATGCAGAAACAAAACATCTTCCGGTTATATTTTATGTAAAAGATGAACATTTTCAAGCTTACCAACGATGACACCAGCCGGCTGGTTCTCCATGATAGAAAGCTGGTAGTGGCGCTGGTTGAAGCGTGGCTCGTTGTCGTCCTCATCGACCAGCACCACGGTGAGGACACGGAGGCTCTCGAACTGCGCCGGGGTACCGTTATCTACTGCCGCTATCACCAGCTACAGAACATGTCCAGATCATATTTTAGAATAAGAGCGACAATCCAACCACAGTGGCTGGTAAGATTAGAATATCAATGAGTCTGGTCCACATGACTAAATTATGCACATAAGTCTTGCTTTTTGATAATTACCTGATATTCCGATTTATGCTCCCGATCCAGGAATGTCTTAGTCCTCAGCTCGCCCGTGTCCCGGTCTAAGCTGAACTCCTGCGTTTCACCAACGTTCTGGTTGTCCACCTTCAGATAGTAAGACACCCGGCCATTTTCACCGGTATCCTCGTCAACGGCTTTGATTGTTGTTATCAAATAGTCCGCTTGGGCCGCGTTCTGAAAATAGATCCTCATTTTGTTTGACGTATATACCTCACATGTTGGGGATATCTAGTAGACCATAAACAGAGAGTCGCTAGAATACTCTGGTCATAATATTTACAATAATCTTGTAAATTCATCTGGCTTACCTCAGGTATCTCCAGCTGTCTCTGTTCCAAGACAGGCTCGACGAAGACGGGGCTGTGCCTGTTGACGCTTAGCACGGCGATATCAACCCTGGCCTGGTCTGTGTGGAGCCCGTCCGTCGCGAGAACACTCAGCTGATAGGTGGAATTGCCACGCACTGGCTTCGCCGGATAGATGATGCCGTTCCACGGCTGCACCGTAAAAGCATCTGTAGAGAATTATGTATGCAATGATTAATACCTTTAACATGATAGTTTAACCTAGATCATTCTAAATAATTGTGAAAGTATTCTATTTATAGAACTACAAACAATCCTCACCGGGTTCACTCTGCTCCTCTATGGAGTATTTCACTTTTCCGTTGACTCCTTCATCTCTATCTTCCGCGAGCACTTGTAAGATGGCAGCGGGCGGGTCCAATTGTAAGTTCTCCGCTATCGTGCTCTTGTAGACTTTCTGGCTGAAGACCGGAGGGTTGTCGTTCTCGTCTATTACTTTGATATGAACCTGTCAATCCAATATACATTAAACAATAAGTTTATGTTGTGTCCTTGACGAATAAGGGTCATAAATAAAAGCTGCTGGTTAGCATGTTCAGAAGGTCACTGATAAGAAAGTCTGACAAGAGTCACTCACGGGCACACTGGTGGTCTTCCTGGCTTGCGGTGGTGCGTTGTCAGTGGCCACGGCCCTGAGGTAGATATCAGTGATGTTTTCGCGGTCTATCGTCGCACCCTCGGCTACCGCGATGACGCCGCTGATCGGGTCGATAGAGAACAAAGCGGAAAGCTCCACGGAGATGCTGTAACTGACTTCACCAAACTCTCCTGTGAAGTGATACAATCACCTATTTAAAAAAGAATCGCTATTATCTTTTGTGACCCCGGTAGTAGAGAGTCAAAACCAATAGAGTAGATAGTTCATATCAATTATACCGTCATCTTTGTCGACCGCGTGGACGGTGAGCACGCTGGTGGCTGGCGGTGCGTTTTCCGACACCGCGGCTTCGTACGCCGGGGAGTCGAACCTCGGCTCCTCGTCGTTCACGTTCAGCACGAGCACGGACACCGCCGCGGAGGTGGAGCGCTGCGGCACACCCGAGTCGAACGCCACCAGCGTGAAGTTAATGCGCTTCACCTCCTCGTAGTCGATGCGTTGCGATATCTTCACCACGCCTGTTAATAAACATTCATTATTTAAGTATGTTACTGGAGAATCTGTAATAAATAATGTTACGGTTATTTTGAAATAAAAATTAAAGAAAACTTGACATCGGTTTTTGTAAAAATTTTACGTCATCGTCATCTCCGTACTTAACGTGAATTGGAGGTTTCCACCGTATGAAGAAAGCAAATCATCGGTACATCTATACTGACGAGGCGGGCTCTATAGGATACCACCTATTTCAAGTAGCTAGTGAAATTACTGGGATACCGAGACTTCTAACCTAATCTCCGCCATAACTGGAAGTAAACCGATCTACTGCAACTTAAACAGGAAACTTTCACGTACCGGTAATGTTGTCGATTTGAAAGTAGGGGCTCGGTGGGTATATGACTATGTTCGCAATGGGCGTCTCCTTGTCGGTCGCGCTGTACGTGTTCAGCACGGTGCCAATCGGCTGTTCCTCAGGTATACTCTCCAAGTACGCTGGCTCCGTGAACACCGGCCCGTAGCGGTTCACGTCGACGATGTTTATTATCAGCTCGCCTGGAACCAAGCCAAATGAAATTGCAATGAGGAAAGAGAGTGACAAAGTGGGCAGGAAGAGTATGAGAAAGAAAGAAAACTCTTAAAATAATGATGACATCTCTTTTTCAGCTACTTGAGCCATATTCGGTCTACTTGTTCTATCAGTACCGCGTTGACGTACCGTATGAGCGCTGCAGGACCGGCGCGGAGACGTCGGTGACCTGCACGGGCAGCGTGAGCACGGCCGCGAGGCTTCGCTGTAGCGGCTGCGCCACGGCCACCTCGCCGTTGGTGCGCACTTCGAACCACGACCTGAACACCCCTTCGTCCGTAACCTGTAGCACGAGGAGTATATTCACAATTTGTTGCTGGTACAGTTTATTGACCAGCCTGGCTAGTTATAACATCTACTGCCGTAATAGCAACTCTGAGTTTCGGCAGTCAACTTATGAGAATTGGAGTATACTTGGACGAGCACGATTCCTCATCACATTATTACATACTACCATGTGAAGTTGGGATCAAATTTAACTCCCTTTATAGTAATACAGGGTTTACTGTTTAAGCAAGTATAGAAGAAGAAGCTGATATCAGTTCGCTGCTAGAAATAAGCCTTCGGTAGTGTTTAGTGCTAGATTTCCCTAAACGATTAGAAGAGAAATTCGTCTTCTAAGAGAACTGTAGTGTACAGACCTCGTTTCCGTTTTTATCAACCGCCCTCACAGGCGTCTCGTGGGAGAGCTCGTACAGCAGCTGCCCGGGGCCTGACACGTCAGGGTCTACCGCTACCAGTTGGTGCAGCACCGAACCCGGCTCTGCGTCTGCGGACACCTCGGCTCTCTGCACGCTGGGCGTGAAGCTCGGCTTCTTGTCGTTCACGTTGATCACGTGTACCGTCAGCTCCGTCGTGCCGGTCAAGCTCGGTATACCTGACATTCAGTTTATATAACCAAATTAATATTTTTTAACAACCACGTAAAATAAATAGCTCCTATTCCTTTCTTTAATAGTCGTGATACCTTAGTGGTTTGAACGCCGGCCTTCCACTCCGAAGGTACCGGGTTCGAATCCGGCTTGCACCAATTAATTAATTTAGAGATTTTTACGTAACCGATCTTCACAAATTTATAACAGTTCTTTTTTAGACATACTAAGCAATATTTGTGTTTCAATATGTGTCACTGGCGTTACAGTTCGCAAATGGCTGAACCGATCTTAATTCAGACTTTTCCTGAACTGTATTACTGGATAAAAAAATTTAATAGTTATTATACAGAGGTAGTACCAACCCATATCCGTGGCGATGATCTGTATCCTATACGTGTTCCTCTTGTCGTAGTCGAGTGCGGCGGTGACGGTGACCACGCCGCTGACGGGATCCACATCGAACGAGTCCAGCGCCCCCTTTTGTACTGCGTAACTGAGCTGCGAATTGATCCCGCTGTCCAGATCCGTCGCATGGACGGCAGCCACTTCCGTGCCTGGGGGAATACAACACAAAATGAAACGGAAAAGTGAAAATACTAACACGACGTCCATTTGGCGATAAGAAGTTGAGCTCATCCATTTCATTGTGACCTCGTCACAAGTATATACATACCAATCGGTGCGTCTTCCGTTATGTTAGCGTCATATCTGTCTGTGTCGAAGGCCGGCGCGTGGTTGTTCACGTCCCGGACAGCGATCTCTACCGTGCAGGTCGCGTTGTGCACTCCGTCCGTCGCCTGAGTAGAGTAGAGTAGAGAAATGTAGAGCAAGAGTAAGACAGAATCGTTGAGTATGATAAAAGGTAGATTGTTTATTTTTGAGGTAGGTTTAAAGCTACTTGCTGCAACTCAAGGAGGAGGGTGTTTGAAGATACCCCACCCCGATAACAGGTTAGAAGCAATTTGGATACACGATCATGAGACCGTATCTAAAAAAACCGTTTTAGAGATTTTCTATCTGTCTCTTTCTCAGAATCAAATATCGGATTCGATACTGAGGAATCAAATTAAAAACAAAATAGAACTCACCAACACGGTGAGCACGATCCTGTTGTCCTGGGTGGAGTTGACGCTGCCGACCTCCCCTCTGACGGATATTTTGCCGGACTGCGGGTCGATCCAGAACGGGTGGCGAGGCGGGTAGATGATTGAGTAGCGGATGTCTGACGTCACGTCTGCGTCACGAGCTTGCACCTGGAGCATATGTGGTCGGAGAGCACATATTAGCAAACGCATCGAGGGATGACCGCCAGGGCCTGGTTAAAATCGCAGGGAACCGTTGGATGCACTATATTCAGCAATGGACAACTACACACTGAAATGGTGACGATGAATACAATAGAGAGAGAATACAAAAAAAAAAAATCGTTGAGAATGAGTACTCCATAAATCCTCAGAATATTTGCTTTTCTTTCCAGTTTTGATAATGGGTCAAATCTGTACCTGCAGCTCGGGTTCAAACTTGACGGCGTCCTCGTCGATGGACGCCTTGTAGACCGGCGTGAGGAATGCCGGAGGGTTGTCGTTGGAGTCGGCGACCGTGATCTGCAGGGAGATCACCGTCGATTGTCCGGAGCCGTCGTCGTCAGTCGCCTGGTGATATCACGATTTAATAAATCCAAAGTTCAACGAGTTTTTAACGAACTTTTACTAACAACGAAACATCATAATAAATGACATTAGAATAGAACCGACGACTTCGTGTTAGTTAAATCACCACAAAGGCTGTTAAGTTAAATTTCGATAAGCGCTGGACATTTAACGCGTTAGTGTCTCAGATTTTTAAAAATAGTTCTTAGCAGATCTGGACTGCTTCTATAACAATACCTTGTACTGGAGGAAGTAGTCCCTTCTGGTCTCGAAGTCGAGGCACGGCGGGAGCCCAGGCGTGGGACAGTCGGCAACGGTGATGACACCGCTCCTGTTATCCACGCGGAACAGTTCCGACCCGCTACCAGAGAGCTGGTACACTATACCCTCCGTACCATACCTTCGGATAAATAATATTTCATGAAGGTTTTCTAAGTTTTCTGTAAGTAAACATTCTTTTCTAATAAGTTTGTGTGGAAACAATTGGTATAGAGATTTTTTGTTTAAGCTCGTGCCCAGCGGTGGACATACTTTGGCTGTTCATGATAGTGATTGCTGTAGATTAACAATTAATTTATACCGCTAAGCAAGACTGGAAGAATTACTGATCCAAAGAGTAACCATGCTCTATATTTTGTAAAGAAGGTGACTTTATCTCTTAAACTCGCTGGCCTACAACTTTACTAACAATTGAAGTGTGATAAACCGTGATAATTTATGTTACCTTCCAGTGTCCCGGTCAGTGGCCCGCACGGCCGTCACACGGGTGCCCGGAGGAGCAGCCTCGGGTACAGAGGCCGAGTAGGGCTCCTCCAGGAACTGCGGCGCGTTGTCATTGACGTCCCAAAGCGACACGGTCACGCTTGCCTTGGACGAAAGGCGTGGCAAAGTGTGGAACTCCTCCGCTATCACCTGAAAGTTGATATATAAACCTTAGTAAACTAATCTATGAAACCTGAACAATATCAGTCAATAGTTTATATCCTGGATGTTGAAACATTAAGACTTCTAGAACCTATGTTTTCGCGTTTTAACGGAAGGACTACGACGCAAGGAACTTAGGTGCAATCTTACCTCAAGTATGAACTTCCTCTGGTTAGGATCCTCGTAGTCCAGGCTGGTGTTGAGGCGCAGAGTGACGGTGGCGCTGCCTGTGGCCCTGGACGGCTCAACTATGAACGCCCCCATCTCGTCAGACAGCCGCAGAGTGAAGACCGAATTCAGACCCTGAAATATTTGTTAACAGTCAATATTAGATGAACTATAACTTGACCAGATTAAGTTGCAATTGGTTGTGATTTAACGTGCGGACCCGGAATCCAATCATGTATATCTTTACTACAAGACAGACGCTTGGTCATTGAGCCGGTAAACTTCTATTTTGTTATATAATGACACAAAAGTAACTTATCTTGTTACTACTAATTCTGTTAAAACGATTTTGAGTTTTTTGTCTGAAACTAGATGTGATTCTTATAGAGCAGTTTTAAAAAAACATTTAACAGTATTTGTTACATACCACGTCCGTATCAGTGACCACCATGTCTAAGTTAGGCAGCGGAGTGCCGATGGGCAGGCTCTCTGGTATGTCCACGTGGTACTCCCGCCGGTTGAAACTCGGCGGCTCGTCGTTCACGTCTTTGATGGTCACCGTCACCGTCGCTACCGACGACGTCAAGTTGCTTACCAGCGGAACACCGTTCACGATCTCCGTCGCCTGGGAAGTAAGATTTCACTTTTCAAGTTACGTTCATCATAATTTATGTTATTCGTCGATTAAGCTTAAGCTTAGAAGTAGAAAAGTACATACTAAATTATAAATCAAAAAGCTCTCACTTATTGTAGATATATAACATAGCTGCAGCATCATTATGCAACTATAGCGCTCTTCAAATCGCAAACAGTAATATAGTCATGAGGTATACCATCACATCTATCATCTTACCCGGACGGTGAGGTTCAACGGCGAGTTAGGGTCGGGCAGTGCTTCTCGGTCTAAAGGTTTCGCAGTTTTCAGTTCACCCGTGCTGCTGTCCAGCCAGAAGAAGTCCAGCGGATCTAGAAGAGTGAACGGTACAATATAAAAACCTTACTAATCTCTAAAATGCTATTAGCCTAAGGAGAGTACAAATCTGGTCTTTTGTAATAATCAATCTTCTTTTTATGTTAGTATTACAGCGGCGTTAATATCCGCCGCCTGGAGGAATATGATTGAGGGTAGACTTACTGGTGACCAGTTCCAGCTTGACCTCCCGCGGCTGCGCGCGGTCGGCGTCCCTCGCGCGGACGGTCAGCGCGACGGTGCCCACCGGCGCGTCCTCCGACAGCGCGCCGCTGAGCGCACCGCTGAACACCGGCGGGGAGTTCTGAACGTCCACCACCTTAACCTCCACGTGCGCCGACGAATTCAGAGCACCGTCCTACGTTAAAACAAATAGTACATAACGTTTCAGCTCATATAAAAAGCAATTCATAAAGGCAAAACTTCTTAAGTGGTTGTAGCTAAAGTTATACAAAATAAGACACAAGATGAAAATATATAGTAAGTATGATTGACTGTGATAATAACTTACCCGTAGCTCTTATGAAAGGTAATATTGTTAAGTGAAATGTTAAAAGAAAAAGTGAAAAAATTCTAATTGTTTTATGAGTGCTTTCAGCATTTTCATGCAATGTATTACATGTCTCTTTCAGAGCAAAAATAATATAAAAGACGACAAGTGTTCACTCCAGACCTCGAGGTATGTCAGAAAGAGGTACGAAAGATAGCAAAAAGGTATGAGTGAGAGAACTAGGCCCTGAAGCTAACCACGCAGGGGGATGATTAAAAAAAAAAGGGAAAACTTACTGTCGCGTAAAGTTGGAATTGATAAAACTGGTTCTCGTTGTAATCAAGTCTCCTCTTCAGCACCAAGGCGCCGGTGTACTGGTTGGCCGTGGAGCTGAGGGCCGTCACTTCGAACACTTCGCACGCTTCCGGCCACTGCGCGTTTAAATGTCGGTTACGAGGTGCAAATGATCAAGAGCAGTTCCACAACCAAGATACATTACTAAGGTATACCGCAGGCTATAATAATATAATAGAACAGGCATTTTACAACCAACATACTGAAATATAGTAATGTTTGGAAACTACAGCAGATCCTGAGTCTTGTGGTATTGTAAATAGGTAATTTCCTCTAACCATTTCAGTCTTTAAAATTGCTTTTTCAGCTTGAAGAGTGACGTAGCTAATGTAAATAATTGTTTATATGAATATGAGCCGCCATTAGTAAATCTAAGCTCTTCAATAATAAACTTTAAAGTCTTAATGTTTATGTTCATTTTACCTGTTCATTTGGTATGCAGCCGACCTCCAAGCTGTCTCCGACTGAATCCCGGTCCTCAACTTCGATGTTAGTCAGGATCGTCTTACCGATCCCCTCGTCCTCCGGCACGTCCACCTCGTATGGACTCTAAGTAGTAGACAAGAAATAAGTCTAAATAAAAACTTACTGGTGGTAGGTCTCTGTTGCCGGAGACCGTCTGGATGGGTACCACCGCAGCTCCTATTGCAACCGCCAAATAGTAGTGTGCAAACATTACTGTGTTCCGGTTTGAAGGGCGCTGTAGCTAGTGTAATTACTGGGGTAACGAGACTTAACACCTTATGTCTCAGGCGACGAGCGTAATGTGGTGCAGTGTGTACCATCTTAACTAGCGCCACGTTGTCATGGGCAAGCGTATCACTTACCATCAGGTGATCGTCTTGCTCGTCTCGTCGCATAGTAGTAGAAAAAAAAACTTACTATTAACAAGCTAAAATAATGTATTATAGTCATTAGATTATTGTGTGTTGTGTAAACATCTTAACTACTAACACACTGTTACTAAATCTTCACTAAAATATATGTAGAATAAACTTACGTTTTTAAAAATGGGCGGGTTGTCGTTTTCGTCGATGACAATGACCGTCATCGGCTGGCTGTGCTTGAGGCTGTCCGTCCCATCAGGGCCCTGGTCCTCGATGGAAACCAGGAATTTTATGGTGTCCTCCCTCTGTAAAGTTACAAATAAAATACACGTTCGCCTCTTTACTGATAGAACTAAAAAAATTAACAAATTTTGAAACAACTTAATATGTTTGAACGTAGTTTTTTAAGCTCATTAAAAAAAAAGAGGTTTGTTATAATATATGATGATTGAACATTTTTCATATAATTTATACTTGATAATTGACATTAAGATAACAGTTAAGTTATTTAGAGAGACTCAACTTATTCCTATTTTCCGTGTAATATTTTAAATTTATACTTTTGGTAGTTTGTATAAAAATAACAATAATTTCAAAAGCAATTTAAACATTAAAAAAAACTATTTTGTTGAATAATTCTGTACTCACCTCTCTATCTAGCGGTTGAACCAAAGTTATATCCCCAGTGTCCGGGTTCACTTTGAATTTATCCGTACCAACTAGACCGTACTTTATCTGAAAGCCAAATAGAATATATTCAACGTTGACAGTTGTTAAAATGTTACCGTTGGTCAGTAACCCTGTCAAAGACTATGTAGACACTGTAAACAGTAGTGTACAAACATTACTGTATTCAAGTTAGAAGGTTGATGAGCTAAATTCACGTGGTTTCACTAATGTGTCCAACCCTTCTGTAGTAGACTCGAAGGGTAAGTTAAGTTAAGTTATTGTTCACAATTTTTTAACACCACCAAGGTGTCCTTTCCAACTATAATATAATGATCTTTAAAAAAGTATTTTCAATGACTTAACGGATTTTTTTTATACTACTTTACGACGAGACGAGCAAGACGTTCACCTGATGGTAAGTGATACGTTTGCCCATGACAACGCGGCGCTAGTTAAGATGGTACACACTGCCCCACATTACGCTCGCCTTGAGACATAAGGTGTTAAGTCTCGTTACCCCAGTAATTACACTAGCTACAGCGCCCTTCAAACCGGAACACAGTAATGTTCGCACACTACTATTTGTCGGTTGCAATAGGAGCTGCGGTAGTACCCAGACGGTCTCCGGTAACAGAGACCTACAACCTGGTAGGTAGACAATAAATTATGTATGAGGCTTTCACTTTCAAGTTCGATTGAGAAATGAAGGTATAGAAATCATTCGAATTTAAGTTATACATGTAATGGTCGTGAAGTGTAGGTGATGTACTCACCGGCAGACCTTCCGGGTCAGTTCCGTGCAGCGTGTGGACCACCTCGCCTACGGGTGTGCTCTCCGACAGCGCCAGGTTGTCCGTGTCCTTCGTGAACACCGGCAGCATGTTCGACGATCCTGAAAACAATGTATTCATTATTTTTTTTATTCTTCTAGACATATCTAGCAAGATGATCACCTGATAGTAAGTGATACGCCTGCCCATAACAACACCACGCTAGTTAAGATGGTACACACTGCACTCGTCGCCTTGAGACGTAACCTAAGTCTCGTTACTCCAGTAATTTCTCTGGCTTACAGCGCCCTTCAAACTACAACACAGTAATGTTTGCACAATACTATTTGTCAGTTGAAATAGTCACTGCGGTGGTAACCACCTAGACAGTCTTTTGCAATTGCTGGGAACTGAACTGGGAAGTAAATATTGCATACTTATAATAAAGGAAACTTATTATAAGTAAATATAGGTTTCATATTATCGTACCATACTTTTAAATGATAATTTCACATTCTTTCTTTCATATATGACAACTAGAATATAGTAATGCATATAATAACAATATGATCATTGTAGCTGAAACTTAGCACAGTGCAAACTACACTTATGTGAAAGCTATTAGACCCGCACTATGAAGTAACTAATAGTCGAAAACATAAGTATAAGCCGAAGCGCAAACTCATACTAATAAGTGCACACAACGAATTGTGTATGAGGCTTTCACTTTGAAATTAGCGACAACCTCACCAGCATCGCAGGCATAATATTTACCTATAACCTGTCCTATTCTGATCAGTGAAGAGAACCAAGACTTGATAATCGAAGTACTGAAACACCGATGAAATAAACGAAGATACTTACTTTGCTACAAAACAGTAATAAGCAAATATTCCTATGTTCTTAATTATCATAATCATCAGTTGTTAGAGACTGTCCTGAAGGAAGACAAATACCAAAATCATCAGATCATCGGCCAGGCACATCCTTTCCAATTATATTACCTTTTAACTAAAACAGTATAACATTAATTTCAGTGATGATACGCTGTATAAATAGACGTTGATGTATCTAGCTGAAGGATCTCCAGCAGAAAGGATCCCATCACCAAACAAGTGATATGTACAATAAGATCTAAGGCTGTGCTGTATATATAAGTATCTCACCTGTGCTGAAACACAGTGTCGCGTACACGATGATGCAATGCCACCGGAACGCCATGGTAATAGCTCTGTAAAGAAACGCACTGTGTCAATCATATTTTTATTAAAATAAGTTAAATTACCACTTTATTTTATATATAAAAAAGTACTTTTACGAAAAACAAAGCAAAGGATTGTAGGTTCAGTTTCATTACTAAAATAACCGGTTGCAAGTTAACTAATTAACTCTTTAGTTAAAAACATATTGAAAACATATTGAAAGAGGTCTATGAAAATTATCATAAATTATAAAGTAAAGACTAGCAGATTGTTTAATTTCTTTTATAATCCATTTTTCTATTATCTTCTTTTTAAAAAGAAAGAAGTTAAATTACCATATGATAATAATACTAAGACATTAAATATCTTTACTGTTGGAGGAATGGGCGTTGCTCTGAAATCCATCTGAACATCCTCCAACCATGAAACACCAGCTCTTTGTAACATTAATGCTAAGTCTAATTGCAATGACTAATGGTGTAAGTGGGTCAAACAGTTCGACCCGACCTTGTACCTAAGGGTCCGTCAACAAACCGTTGTAACGGTTTAATTAAATGATTGGCACCGCCGGTAATTGATAGGTCAAGAAGTAGATCGGCGTCCTAACGACCTGGAAATAAACAGATGCACCGAGATCTAGTGCATCTAGAAACACAGCGCTGCATTCACGTCACGTGTAGTCTAGTTACGGCCACGCTACTTTTGCACGTTTACAATCTAGACAAAAACTGTGACTGAAGAAGAAAGCTCTTGCCTGTTTAAAACAGAGGTTCACTTTTGATTTTGAAAGTAAACTACAAAATTCACTGACCCCTGGTTTAAATGGCTGATAGACAAAAACTATCTATTAGTACTTATTCTAATCATAAATTGATTTAAGCACCCGTTAAGCATGAACATTTTTTATTAAAGATCGAAAAGACAGTATAAGGTCTAGAAATCCCGGACCCAGTTGTAACAACAAACTTTTTTGCGAACGCTATAATAATATGCTTGTTAAATAGATTCCATTTCGCAATCAGACGCTGAGAGATTTGTTTGTATAGATGTGGTGATAGAGCAGAACATGGGAAACACCTTGGCATCATCAGGAACCTCGCGCTTATTGTGATGAACAGCCACTGCCGTGCCGTGAGAAGCTGTCGCAATCGAGTTTTAACAATCGAAACGTTTGATAATTAAAGTTTTATTTGAAACACCATTGTGTAAGACTGACCACGACTACTTCATTTCATTTAATAACCTATTACAGTTTCACTTCTTATATAATTTTTTTGTTCAGCATCTTTGTGTTCAAGCTTTCGATTTATGAGAGCCGGAGTATTCTGGATGAGCAAGTGTTTTTTTGTCACTTGTAAAATTAAAGCAAAGTATTAATCCACTACATTATGTCAAAGCTTATTAAAAATAAGGTTATTAAAGTGGCTGTGGTAGATGAATGATGGTAAGAGATACTAGACGTTGTTTGTCTACTTGACATCGTCGCCGTTTATTAATATGTGAAGGAAGCCGTTGAGGCTGTGTTCAAGAAGATTTCAGAATACTCTAGCGACAGGTAAGTGGTTTTTTTTTTATGCAACTTTGCGACGAGACGAGCAAGACGTTCATCTGATGGTAAGTACGCTTGCCCATGACAAAGTGGTGCTAGTTAAGATGGTACACACTGCACCACATTGCGCTCGTCGCCTTGAGACATGCGGTGTTAAGTCTCGTTACCCCAGTAATTACACTAGCTACAGCTACCTTCAAACCGGAACACAGTAATGTTTGCACACTACTATTTGGCGGTTGTAATAGGAGCTGCCGTGGTACCCATCCAGATGGTCTCCGGCTACAGAGGCCTACCACCTGGGGCAACAGAGCTGGGGGCTGGTGGAGATAGATTCTAAATGACACTCCTATCCCACAAAGTTTACAGATGAAGTTATTAGGACGCAGATATGTTAAGCTCAAGTATTAATGTGATGCAGAAATTGGAAATGTATTAGGCAAGCATCAGCAAGAACGCGACGAAGTGCTCTGTGTGTCAAGGTGACTCCGAGATGTCATTGGAAACAAGTTTGAACATTCACCGTGTGGGCTGCTTTGTGACACGCTTTGTCTCCCCACTGTTGGACTTGTGGGAGAATTAACCGTCACGCAAACCATCAAATACATATTTGAATAAGGACCAGAGATCATAACTTGCATTGGTGCGAAGACCGAGTCCTACAGAGCCTAAGCTAATGACTGAGTACATAAAATTATACTCGTATACACAAGCTTTGTTACTAGTCATCAAGTAGTAATTGTTTTCAATTAGCAGCTGCGCAAAATATTGGGGTGGTGAATGGTTTTGTTTTACAGTTCAACAATGGTCACCACGTTGAATTGAACTAACAATACTATTGTACGTTGCTTATTCAACTCCAGCCAAGTTATATACCGCTCTAAGTTACAGCTGCTACTTATATAATTTGCCGCGGCCTAGGTCACTTAGGTCTTAAATTAAAATATCTACATCGACATTATTATAACCTCAAATATTAAATCAAATTTAATGTTACATAAGTGTTGATTAAGTAAAAAAATCACCTGTCACATTTACCCAATTGAAAATAGAAAAATAGTAATTTGAGTGATTTTTTTTTATAAGCACAAGGCTGCGCTGGATTCGAACCCGGGGCCGAACAATAGTGTTACGCAAGCAGGTCGCGGTAGCTAAACCATGCCGTCGTGTGAATTGCGTTACAAATGCTACAGTGTAATTAAGCGTAAAGATTAATGTTTGCACTGATTGCTATGAATATTTTTTCTCTATCAATCTGTGAACTAGTGCTACACGTTTTATAAGAAAAAGAGAACGCGAGGAAAAGAAGAGAAGACTAAAGAAGTGATGATTGTATAAAAAAAGGTATGAGTGTAAAATGTGTTGATGGTAATTAACATTTGATATACTGGTGGTAGGTCTCTGTTGCCGGAGACCGTCTGGGTGGGTACCACCGCAGCTCCTATTTCAACCGCCAAATAGTAGACAGACATTACTGTGTTCCGGTTTGAAGGGCGCTGTAGCTAGTGTAATTACTGGGGTAACGAGACTTAACACCTTATGTCTCAAGGCGAGCGCAATGTGGTGCAGTGTGTACCATCTTAACTAGCACCACGTTGTCATGGGCAAGCGTATCACTTACCATCAGGTGAACATCTTGCTCGTCTGGTCGCATAGTAGTATACAAAAAAAATATATACATAAAGTGAGAACCGGATAGAAGAAGGTTTATGTTTGATCACCCACAACTTTTTACAAATTAATCCAATTTTGATGATTCCTTCATTATCAGAAAGAGTATAATCCGAAGTTTCGTTACGTAATAATTAAAAACCAAAGAACTAACCGTAAAAGATACGACAGATACAGTGTACTGGTATAAAAGATCTATTAAGAACATAAAAACATACAGGACAAGTGTATGCGCACAAGAAACGGTGTTACAGCATGTAAATAGCGTTCATGCATTATTTATAACGACATAACAGCGCTCTCTGTGCAGTTTCCATACCACAGATTATAAATGATGCAATATTGAACGTTTATAAAGCAAACAGATTTTATTTTTTATTTTTATTTATTTATAAACATATACATTAGTTACGTTATTGACAGATAATGTCTTGAAACCCTTAGTAGGTTTGTTAAGACATTACGTTCTCTTACATATTAGAAATACATTTACATACAAAAATAATATTACGTACGTACTAGGATTATCATTAACTTATACCTATACTTATTAATGTTAATCTACCCCCGAATTTGTTGTGACCATCATCACATTCAATTCAGATAAATATATGTAAGAGAGGAATAGCATCTGAAGTATTTTTTTAAAAACCAAAGAACTAACCGTAAAAGATACGACAGGTACGGTGTACTGGTATACAAGATGCATTAAGAACATAAAAACATACAGGACAAGTGTATGCGCACAAGAAACGGTGTTACAGCATGTAAATAGCGTTCATGCATTATTTATAACGACATAACAGCGACTGTGCAGTTTCCATACCACAGATTATAAAAGACGCAATATTAATGTTACTAAACGTTTATAAAGCAAACAGATAAATATATGTAAGAGAGGAATAGCATCTGAAGTATTTTTAAAACCTGTTGTCAGCGTGGAGGGTTTTTTTTTACTAATATGCGACGAGACGAGCAAGACGTTCACCTGATGGTAAGTGATACGCTTGCCCATGACAACGTGCTGCTAGTTAAGATTGTACACACTGCACCACATTGCGCTCGTCGCCTGAGACATAAGGTGTCAAGTCTCGTTATCCAGTAATTACACTAGCTACAGCGCCCTTCAAACCGGAACATAGTAATGTTTGTCTACTATATGGCGGTTGCAATAGGAGCTGCGGTGGTACCCATCCAGACGGTCTCCGGCAACAGAGACCTACCACCAGTAAAAGAGAGATGAGGGTACCGCCAACATCATTTTCAGGATTGCCCACTGTTCAATAAAACATAAATTTGCTGAATCTTACAATAATCCGTCAGCGTAACGAATTTTTAACACGTCCGAACACTCCGGCGACTGTTTTCATAATCGCACGTTCCTTAATATACCCGCACAAGGATCACAAAAATATGCGTCATCTTTATATTAAACATAAAATAATTATTAATTATACACTCCCGGACACATCTATCGGCCCACCTAGTGTTTAAAGTTTTAACGGTGTCTAGCTAAAAATAAATGTTAGGTGCAGCAATAAGTTTTAATGCAGTTTTAAAACTGATTTTTTGGTCAACCTTTATGTATGTTTTTTTTTTTTACTACTATGCGACGAGACGAGCAAGACGTTCACCTGATGGTAAGTGATACGCTTGCCCATGACAACGCGGCGCTAGTTAAGATGGTACACACTGCACCACATTGCGCTCGTCGCCTTGAGACATAAGTTGTTAAGTCTCGTTACCCCAGTAATTACACTAGCTACAGCGCCCTTCAAACCGGAACACAGTAATGTTTGTCTACTACTTGGCGGTTGAAATAGGAGCTGCGGTGGTACCCACCCAGACGGTCTCCGGCAACAGAGACCTACCACCAGTAAAAGGGAGATGAGGGTACCACCAACATCATTTTCAGGATTGCCCACTGTTCAATAAAACATAAATTTGCTGAATCTTACAGTAATTCGTCAGCGTAACGAATTTTTAACACGTCCGAACACTCCGGCGACTGTTTTCATAATCGCACGTTCCTTAATATACCCGCACAAGGATCACAAAAATATGCGTCATCTTTATATTAAACATAAAATAATTATTAATTATACACTCCCGGACACATCTATCGGCCCACCTAGTGTTTAAAGTTTTAACGGTGTCTAGCTAAAAATAAATGTTAGGTGCAGCAATAAGTTTTAATGCAGTTTTAAAACTGATTTTTTGGTCAACCTTTATGTATGTTTTTTTTTTAATTTCGAATTCAGGATTATGAAAAAAAATCGAAAATTCGAGTCTGTTCATTGTTTTCAACGACCCAGGAATGGAGAAATTTTTTTTTATTTCGCACAAGTTGGATTTTTTTTTTAGATGTTTCCGATTATTGGTTCCATAAAAAGGCAAATCTAAACTTAGAGCCAGTTTTGACCAAAAAATATGGATACTCTGCCTGAAATTGTCGCCCAAGTTGTAAAAGTTCTGCCGGCCAAATCAATTCGAAATTACAAAAAAAAAATTAAAAAAAAACTTACATAAGGGTTGACCAATAAATCTGCTACAAAACTGCATTAAAACTTATTGCTCCACCTAACATTTATTTTTAACTAGACACCGTCGAAACTTTAAACACTGGGTGGTGGGCCGATAGATATGTCCGGGAGTATATTTTAAGGAAAAGACTATTATAAACGTATTTGTACTGTTATTTAACTAATTTTAAGTATTCAATTATTTTACAACGTGATCGCGCCGACTTATATATTAAGAACACAAAAGATGTTTACATAAAATTAAGGCACAAAAGAAGAATTAAATTCTCCATAATTCAGATATCCATGAATCTACTTAACTCCTAAATATTTCACGTGATCTTAAGTTACAATGAAACTAAAGATAGTAAAGGACTTAGGATTTAAGTTTTTGGCACTTGGCCATCGGAACACAGTAATATTACTATTGTGACAGCATCAGTGAGCCAGACCAAGTACAACGACACACCGGAATCGAACCTAGTTATTCCGTGTTTTACACCGCTGCGGTACGACGGTCACAAGTTATATAGATCAATAAAAAAGTATTTTTTTTTTACTAGGAACAAACCAGAAGATAACTCCGTATGTTACTGTACAGGCTGTATGTCTCAATGCCTTTTACGTTGACGGCTGGTCTGAAAAAAAAAATGTCAGTAATGGCGGCTTATTGCCGTGTGGCGGGATTGACCTCGGCAATTTGCCACCGTTACCACTAGGGTTGTCTACAATTTGATAATAATATAAAATTCTAGTTTGATAAGCGCTGCCTCTCTCTCTCTCTCTCTGTGTCTCTCTCTCATTGTCTCTTTCTGCCCCTCTGTCTGCCTGTCTCTCTCTCTCTCTCTCTCCACCATCTTAACTAGCGCCACGTTGCTACAGGCGAGCGTATCACTTACCATTAAGTGAACGTCTCGCTAGTCTCGTCGCTTAAACGAATAAAAAAAAGTATTTTTTGAACAGGATCTTCACCTGATGTTAAGTGATACTCCAGCTCTGTACAATCAAGGACACGCTTCGTTCTGTTTTCTAGACTATTCGAGAAAACAAACCCCGTAACAAGCATGATGAGCCACACTACCATACTTCTTATCATATCTTAAGTTGTCTAACAGAGGTTTTACTTAACATCATTTATAACCAAATAAGTTATATTATAATTCTATATTGTCCATTCACTAATAGATATATCTGATAAACAGTTATATAGTAAACATGTTGAATGTGTTATATTAAATCACGATTAAGTAAATTAGCTTATTACTTAATTATATTATAGAATACAGTTTACGTCGACAACCCGTTTGGATGTCGGTAACTCAACAGTTACGCGTAACGTAATAACGAAACCGAATAACGCGTTCAAACCGAAAATAATATCTTAATTTACTTCAATTTAATGTTAATTTCATAACGATTCGCACTTGACCGACATTAATATAAACGGTGTTTAATTAAACTGACAATAATACAATGGCGTTAAGTTGAATGCGAAGTATTTACATAACATCGCTGGGACGTAACATATGTTATTTAAGCGGCGGTGACTAAGTAAAAAGTAATGTAAGTGTGGTGGAATTTTGTGTTACATTACTATGATTTTTTTTTTAAGTCGGCAGGGGAAATCCTCATGGATAGCCATAGGCCCGGGCCTTATGGTATGCCCGACTCTACTGAGTAGTGGACTACATTACTATGATGAGTCGATTCAAAATAATTAAGAGACTGTTTATCTGTGTGATCATCACGGTGTGGTTCATCAGGTTTGTTACGCGGTGCTTTTGATTTCCCAAATAGTCTTGAAAGCAACGGCGTGTCCTCGATTGTGCGGGGCTCGTGTATCACTTAACATCCGGTGAAGGTCCTGTTCAAACAAAAAAAATTTTTTTTTTACGAAGCGACGAGGGAGACGTTCTCCTAATGGTAAATGATGCGCTCGACCACAGCAACATGGCGCTAGTTAAGATGGTGGAGAGAGAGAGATAGAGAGAGAGAGAGAGACAGACAGGCAGACAGAGAAGGGGAAGGAGACAGAGAGAGAGAGACAGACAGGCAGACAGAGAAGGGGAAGGAGACAGAGAGAGAGACAGACAGACAGGCAGACAGAGAAGGGGAAGGAGACAGAGAGAGATACAGACAGGCAGACAGAGAGAGAGAGAGAGAGAGACAGACAGGCAGACAGAGACGGGGAAGGAGACAGAGAGAGAGACATTGCCTTTCAAACCGGAGTTTCATATTATTATCAAATTGTAGACAACCCTAATGGTACACTTCACCACATTGCGCTCGTCGCCTTTAGCCCAGTAGAGATAACCCCAGTAACTTCACTATCTTACAGTAAATAATTAAAATAAGTAAGACTCTAAGCATATAATAATAATACTTTCATGCAAGTGGTGGTGTGTTGTGGAAACTAAAATACGAAAAAATACGAAACGTAGGTACGAATTTAAATGGTGAGAATTATGGTTGGATTTTTTCGAATCTGACTGCTGCTCTTAATCTACCACCACACCACCGATTCTCGGTTCTGTCACCATAAAAATGAAAACTTTACTTAACCATACGTATGCACCAATTCGAAAGCAGCACAACGAATCAAATGTTGCCTTGTGCAATTTTATTGGAAATTCAAATTGAAAAAAAAACAACGTTCATACATTACAGAACCGCGCTGCATCTTGGACCTTATTTACAAGCAACAAGGTTCCATTTACTACAACACGTGCCTGATGTAGTTTGAGCTGTTCGAGTGACCCAGATAGGCCCGTTATACGAGATTGACAATGTTTTGTCGAATTTCATCGTCACAAGTTTCATCACAAGCGTAACGAGGAAACTTTGACGTGGTGCAGACCGCCGGCGACCAATTCAACCGCCACCATAAAACGGTGAATGTAATAAGTTTAACAGATTTTTGCACTTTAATCGGGTTATCACTAACCAAAAACAAAAATAAAGATTCACTGAAACTAATCTATACATTCACAAATTACAAAAACAAAGCGTCAATTTTAGATTCATTACGCAGTGTAACGATTCTACGGTTTTCAGTCTGTCCCAGTAACACCGATGTCGCATTCTTAACCGACACAAATAAAAAGGTCTTCAATTCGCGATACACATTTTTTAAGCATGAAAAAGTATAGTACAATTATATTTAACATACTTTCATTACAATCGGAATTAGTACATATATTTATGTTATACACTCCCGGACACATCTATCGGCCCACGACCCAGTGTTTAAAGTTTCGACGGTGCCTAGCTAAAAATAAATGTTAGGTGCAGCAATAAGTTTTAATGCAGTTTTGAAGCTGATTTATTGGTCAACCCCTATGTAGGTTTTTTTTCATGATTTGGCCGGCAGAAGTTTCACAGCCTGGCTCTAAGTTTAGATTTGCCTTTTTATGGAACCAATAATCGGACACATCAAAAAAAAAAGTCCAACTTGTGCGAAATAAAAAAGTTTTCCTGGGACGTTGAAAACAATGAACAGACTCGAATTTTTTTTTCATAATCCTGAATTCAAAATTAAAAAAAAACATACATAAAGGTTGACAAAAAAATCAGCTTTAAAACTGCATTAAAACTTATTGCTCCACCTAACATTTAGTTTTAGCTAGACACCGTTAAAGCTTTTAAACACTAGGTGGGCCGATAGATGTGTCCGGGAGTGTATTTAGGATGCACCATATTACGCTGCTCGCTTTAAGACTTAAGTTGTCTCGTTACCCCAGTAATTACACCAGTTACGACGCCGTGAATCAAATCATCGCTCCAACGCACCGCACACCGACAATAGTTAGGTGACGATTTAACTGCTTAGGAAATGGTCACCTATTTGACAGTGTTGAATGCTCACTTAACTCTTTATACACCAGTCGGGATGAATGGTTCACGAATATACCTATAGTTTAACGGTTGACGCGAACCTAAAGTCGCGGGTTCGAAACCTATTGCAATTATTAATGTTTTCGACTTTTTGTAATTTACTATAACTTGAATAAGTTGTACATTCGTATGCCAGTTAGGATGTTTATACAACCACGTATAGTCACATCTGAACATTTGATCTTAATCCCGTTCTCACATTTTTTTTTATTCTATTAAGCGACGAGACGAGTTGGGCAAATACCTGTTTTAAGTCTCGTTACCCCAGTAATTTCTGAACACAGTAATGTTTGCACACTACCTAGATGGTCTTTTTTTTTTATACTACTATGCGACGAGACGAGCGCGACGTTCACCTGATGGTAAGTGATACGCTTGCCCATGACAACGTGGTGCTAGTTAAGATGTTACACACTGCACCACATTGCGCTCGTCGCCTTGAGACATAAGGTGTTAAGTCTCGTTACCCCAGTAATTACACTAGCTACAGCGCCAAGATCTCCGGCAACAGAGACCTACCACCAGTTATAAAAAAAGCTTTAAACTGGAACAGGTAACACTGACTGTGAAAATACAAAATATTCATCTTACTGATGGTAAACGCTTGTGCTACAGAGGTTCATGGTTCGATTCCGTGGCCACGGGTTGTAGAGTTTGGTTGCTGGTATACTGTTTCCGGACGCACCTGACTATCCATCATTCAGCTCTTAACATAAGTGAACCTAAGTACTTTATAATCTGTATTCCGGTTCAAGTAAAAACATCGTACTGCCTGTTTTTATTATCACATGATAACGAGACTGAATATTTCGTCTCGATGTTACTGTGCTGTAGAAATGTTTCAGTGATCACATTGCTGTCTTTACTGGTGGTATGTTACTACCACCGCAGTGAATATTTCAACCGCTAAACATTACTGCGTTCTGGTTTGAGGCGGTGTAAGCTAGTGAAATTACTTGGGTAATGAGTAACAACTTATGTCTTACGACGAGCGCAATGTGGTGCAGTGTACACCATCTTAGCCAGAGACACGTTATAAGCAAATGGATATCATCTTTGCTTAGTTAAAAAAACGAGCGCTCTCTGAATTGCGCAAACGCAGAGCTGGATCACTATGCAGACCTCCTTCCGTGTAGAGAGGCGATGCAAAAACCTGCCCGTCTCCTCACCCCACCCTCTCCTCCCCTCCCCACAGCCGGCTCATGTCTAGATCACTTGCGTAATGCGATCTAGTAACCAACTCCACCGTCAGACAAACAAATCACTATACGCAAAACAGCTCATAACATTTCATTTACCGAAATCATTAGGAAATACGTTTAAACAAAAACTAGATCTGTACTCATAGTATTTACCGTATTAATATACACGGTGGGCCAGAAGAAATCATCCTATCGCAAACCCTGGATCACCAAAATCATCTTCTCGACTTGACCAATAAAATTCTAAAGGTCCAAATAAACATAATCAAGAAACAGAATCAAAGTTTTTCATTTAGAAAAAAAATGAGAGCCGAACAACATCGAATGAGTTCTTTTCGCCCATTTATATAATACATGTTGTTATTTAAAACTAGTATAACATTTAAGCTGATTATCTTCCTATTTGTTATTTAAACAGAAATGTTAACTTTGTAGTAAAGATTACAACTTTTAAGTAGTATTGATCATCAATACTTTGTGACAGTAAATGATAACATATAGTAAAGGAATATGCAATAAATTCATTGAACATTACAAATATTCACAACAAGTATTAAATAAATCACAATTTACTGGCAAATAAATGTAAATTAACTTAGCATGTTAACATCTGTTTTAAATATTAGCAGTGTAAACATTTTAATGTATAATACACTTAATAGAACTTTAAAATTGCTTTTTCTTGCAGTGCTGTACATTTGTTGGAACAAGGTGTTATTTATGATCCTAAAACTTAAAATATGTACGTAGTAGTAGTAACAGATTAAATACGCGCGTTTGCGTTTTCAAAATGGCGTCACTCTTGATTTACTTTTTAATATAATTAAATTATAGCAAAAAGTTTGATAGGTATCGATTCTGATGGTGATATGAGTAATGATATGTATCTAAATGTAGTATTATGATATATCTACTTCTTCTTCTTAAAGTGCCATCTTCCTTCGAAGGTCGGCGACCATTAAGGCAATCTGGACTTTCGATACCGCGGCTCTGAAAAGGGAACGGGTGCTCTTTCCATACCACTGGCGTAGATTTTTTAGCCAGGATAATCTCCTTAGCTGGAATACTTAGGACATATAATGAGAAACGAAAAGTATGGACCGCTGCAGCTCATCGTGCAGGGGAAGATTCAAGGAAAGCGAAGTGTGTGCCGAAGGAGATTATCCTGATATATCTACTAAAAAAAGGCAATAGCTACAGTACGTTTCAAAATATACAACACAAAAAATTGAGTAAGATATTGTACTATGTAAATAATTGCCCACAGAAGGTGAAGTATTTTTATAAAAAGTGGTGACAAAGAAATAAATTTCAAGTTTTAAGATGTAAATGGTCACAGATACTAGAAACGGCGAACAGTGTTGCCACTTTCTAAACGCATACGTTACCAAAACCAGACGCGTTGATAATGAACATTATCACATAACTTACCGATCACTGTATATCGTTAGCATAACTTATATGATTTTATAAACTTATTGTATAATCGATACACAAACTGTATGGGATCAGTTGTGTAGTCTGTGACCTCAATTTCATGTGGTTTTTAGTGACAGAAACGAGGATAGTGAGCCTTTATAGATGTCACTGTACTTGAGTACTAGTATTATCTGGTCTAGACTAGGGTTTAAGCTACAACTATTAATTATAATATCAAACTGCATTAACAAATAAAAAATAGAAGGTAAATCTTCGCAACCACTGATGTTTCAAGTTAGTGTACTTTTTCAGTTGAAGATTTTAGTACAATCTGCTTTTCAAATTGCTCCGAAAGGTATGCATTATTTCATAATATTCAGGTGTACAAACATAAACTTACTTTGACTTAATAACAACTGGTAGTTTTAAGTAACGTGTCTGTAACTTACATATGAACCCTGAACTATTTTTCACAACCATTTATATAGAGCCCTGGAAAGAAGTAAAAGTACGTTAATATAAATATACAAAAGTTAACTTCCGTTTTCAGCCGGTTCAATAAACCGCAGTGTTAAGTAAACAAAAGCCCGCGTTAAGTTTTTTACATTGCACAACGTCTCGTAACGTTATCATATGGCTGGCTTGTGAACTGATTTCATATTACAACCTCCGGTTAAGTTAATCGCCGCAGTCAGGGTTGCGATGCAGTTCATCTTAACGCTTACTTTCGTTTAACTTGAGTTTAAGTAAAGTTAAGAACTTTCTTATTTAACGTGACCTGCTAATTTATCCACAACATAGTGCTGGTTATGATGATATACACTGCATTATATTGTGCTCATCTCTTTGATACTTAAGATACCAGACTTAGTCTTGATTGTCTATAGAAGACATATACATAATATGTATATATTTAATTTTAAGTTTAATGAGTTTCACAGGTGGCAGCCCTGGCGATGCGGTAACATGGTAAGAGGCGAGCAAGTAATTGGTAACAGAACCGTAGTCTCTGCGGAGGAGGGAGGTCTTCGAAATCGATATCTACGTCTGTTCTCTGATCATGTATTACATAATGTCTCTTGTCTCAAGTCATTGGCATCCCCTCATCATCATCAAGCCTCACAAATATCGAATAGCCTCCAGGTCATGGAAAACATAAACAGCAAGTCTGGTTTCTTTAAAAAGCTAGACCGGCGAAGATTCTTTTATATCACCAGCTTAAAGTATTTCGATTTTGAAATTATGTTGATCACAACAAGTTAAGTTTATAAAAGTTTAATCGAGTGTAGTTAAGCATCACATTTTCATCAGGCTAAGTTCAGAATACACAACCTAAACTACTTACACCTTTTTCTAGCTGAAAAACATTTCAGCTAGAAAAAGATGTGTGAAAAAATAATCACTATTGGCAGATAGTGATTATTTTTCTTTCTAACTTTAGATTTTATGCATTTCTATGTTCATTATAAGCAAAATAATAATCTGAAATTTGTTATTCAGCGTACAGCGCTTGTCTAGTATGTATGCTAAGTAGTGCTTTAAGCAAATGAAGCAATGTACAGCCACAAGAATAGCGAACGGCAAGTGAACGAACTCCGGACCGCCGGCTGCATGACCTGCGCCGCTAATTATTCTCAGACTCTGACTAATCATGATTCATTCGCGACTAAAACATAGCCAAAGATATCGGACACGGCCTTATATTTCAACGAATATATTAAAGCCTTTGATATTATCGACAATGGTAATCATCTGGCATTACTTTGGTTGCAAATAAGTTTGTAATGTCTGATGATTTCTTTAGACTATAATCGCTGGTAATAAGAAATGAGGGGGTAAACAACTGGTTCACTTAAGTATAAGTGATGCGCCAGATTATAACAATTGAATTGCTTTAATACAAGATGATGAAGCAAATCCGGAATACATGATTGTTATACACTCCCGGACACATCTATCGGCCCACCTAGTGTTTAAAAGTTCTAACGGTGCCTAGCTAAAAATAAATGTTAGGTGCAGCAATAAGTTTTAATGCAGTTTTAAAGCTGATTTTTTGGTCAACCTTTATGTATGTTCATTTTTAATTTTGAATTCCGGATTATGAAAAAAAAAACGAAAATTCGAGTCTGTTCATTGTTTTCAACGACTCAGTAATGGAGAAAACTTTTTTATTTCGCACAAGTTGGTTTTTTTTTTGATGTTTCCGATTATTGGTTCCATAAAAAGGCAAATCTAAACTTAGAGCCAGTTTTGACAAAAAAATATGGATACTCTGCCTGAAATTGTCGCCCAAGCTGTAAAACTTCTGCCGGCCAAATCAATACGAAATTACAAAAAAAAATACATAGGGCTTGACCAATAAATCAGCTTCAAAACTGCATTAAAACTTATTGCTCCACCTAACATTTATTTTTAGCTAGACACCATTGAAACTTTAAACACTGGGTGGTGGGCCGATAGATGTGTCCGGGAGTATATATTGACAGTTAAGTAATGCTATGGCAACAGTTTGACAACAGCTAATTACAAAAAAGCCCTACCACGCGAACTTAACCAATCGAATCGAACCGCTGAACTCTATCCCATTAATATTATTAGCAACTTTAATATAATCAATGATGATAAAGACGAAAGTTAAGTTCAAAACTAAGTTTACATGTGTCGTTTATAAAAAATTCTTTATAAGAAGTCATTCGCATGAAACCGTTAGGTACAAACAGAGAGGTGCCGTGAGAACTACACACTAAACATTACTTTGATAAACTTACTATTAATGTTAACGGACGTTATGTGTCGTCGTGTGAATATAATAACTTATGCATAACTTACAGTTATACTAAATTTTCATTTATTTTAAACGATAATGCGCAGACCAATAGAAATCGAACTGCGTAGGGCACTTGACCATGTTGCTTAGGATAAGTTTCTCCCGGCCGTAACCGCTTCATACAAATGTGCGTTTGTGTTGCGAACAATATTCTATTATGTTAGAATTAAGAAAGCGTTTCGCAATTGTTCGGAACAGGTTAAGTAAGGATGAAAGTGGAAGAGTATTAGTGTACTGATTGAAATACAGACGTCCTGAAAATATAGTGCTAGTGTATATGTTATTATACCAATAACTTCTCAAGCTACAGCGCCCTTCAAACAACAGTAATATTTGGAAATCGTTTGAAGGCATAAGTTCATTCCTCGGTTCACGGTCTTTAATAACAGAAGCTACTAGTGTATATCATCACCATCCTAACCCTCGTCGAAGACTCTCAGGTCAAGAGACCGACGGCGATATCGAAGAGAGAAACTTGAAAACCAAGTCTTACCTCATCATCTGTATTACTCTTTAATCACCATCACCAGTTTAAATTAGACATCAGTTAAAACTTTTAACGTATACCTTTGATTAACCACATTACAAGTCCCACGGTAACGTTACTCGTATATATGGTCAGTTACTTAAATTACAAAGATACTATCAAAACGAAAATCCTAGATGTTGTTAGACGGTAACACAAGAAAAGAAAGGTTAAAGAAATAGTGAAAAGATTTCTATTAGAAGTTTCGTGAGATCCAATTCTGAATATAACGAAACTTTAACAAAGTTAACTTAAAACTTTGTATGAAACAGCGAATATAAAAAGAGGGGAAGTCGTAAATTACAAATCGATGAATGCTCGTTAGTTTCGGTTCCGGATACAGTTTCTATAATTGTACACTTTAGTTTAGACGTTCAATAGTTTTGTTAGTTAAAAATATAAATATTTAACTAAACTTTTAACGACTTGATTACTATCAGGAAGTTAACTTAAATACAGTAATTTAACTTATAAACATGAACAGTGACGAATTGTTGTAGATAGGTTTGAGTAATAAATCAAATTATTTAATGGTTTCATTTATAAATAATGATCGCTTACTTAATCGTTTTCGGTGAAATACCGTGATAACTTATGTTAGTAACACGAAAAACGCCGTAGCTGAAAAATGTGATATTCATTTACTTATAACTTGAATTATTATTCAAGGTATTAATAGTATAAAACGGCGAATGATTAATTCATACTTATTGTATAGATTTCGAATGATATCACATCTATAAACAAGTTTTAGGATTAAATAGTAAAGTCTAGACGCTATCTTGTTTTTCTGTAAGAAATCTTAGGATATAAAGAGAATCTGTCAATGAAATAATAGCGGTGTGCTTTACTATGTATTTCTAGATGAGCGGGTTAAAGAAAAGCGTGTTCGACTGGTAACCGGTACAGCATCGCAATGTGCTTGTGTTTTGTATTTGAAAGTGTTGATGAATCACCGTGGACCAGCTCGGGGACGTGGGGCAGCCGGTGAATGGTCACGGCGGCAGGCGAGCCGCCAACAAGGTCGTGTCTTTACACTCCCGACAGAAAAATGCCTTCTGAATACTGATTCATGCATATCGATGCAGAAAAGGTCAAATCGCGTGGCTGCGTTAAAGAACTCGTTTAAGAGAACACGTATATATGTCGATCAATACAAAAATGTTAGAATTCGGTCAACTTTAACATTCATATAATTTTCTTAGTTCAATTTGGTTAATGGATTAAAGGAAGTAGTTATGTTGAATAATGAAACAAGTTCCTAAGTAATTCGATTACAACGATTACATTATTCGTTGAGACTTAATGTGAATAAATTATAATAATTAAAATTGTAACGCAATCACTTACCGTAAGGTGTACTCTTAAAAATCACACATGGCCCGGCATCCGGATTCTGCGGCACGGAAACAGGCTCCTTGCATCTGTAGGTGTGTCTCAAAATTCTGTTACCACTAAAGTAACACTAAGTTCACAAGGTAATACCGTTAACCTCACGACTCCTTAACATCGCCACAATTTGCACCAATCGCACCGTTCACCGCGTCACAATGAGCCCCATTCACAAATTATTATAATGAACAAAGAACATTAAGTTATAATTGGCACAATACTCCCGCAGGCCGCGCGGAACTAACTTAACTTCAACTTAACATGACCCGCCACCGTGGAACTGCAGTCGCAACTGACATGTTTACCTTCCGTTTCAGAATCGTAGCCGCTAAGCGCCATCTAGCGGACAAGACTTACAGACTTCACCTATACCGATAAATCAATGGTTAACAATAATTTTTCCGATAGATGGCGCAGAGTTTATTTGTTTATTACGCCACTAGATGGCGCTGATGACAATAACATTTTGTATAGTACATTTGAACTTACAACCTCGCTAACCGAAAAGGTAAGTTAAGAAATATAAGAAAGTCGATATTACTTGATAATATTACACAAAATTGCGTTATTCCTGACAATCAATATGTTTCTACTGCGACTGCTCATGTGGTAATAATAATATTATACTGCTGTGACTGCACAAATAAGAAGGCTGATCTATTGACAGCAGGAAATAATCAGCTAATATCATTTAGAAAATTCTAAGAAAAACACCGACGTTAAATTCTTTGTCTTTTATTTTTCCTTCAGCCTTATGTTCTTACGTTATGTAAAACAGCACCATTGTTAAAATATAACGTATTCTTAGTGTACTTAGATTTAATTCCTAACACTGTAACTTGGTACGGATTAATAACTGATTTAAATCATTATGTTATTATCTTCAAAATTGAGCAATTTATAACAATATCTATTTATAAGAGAAATTATGAAATACTCTTCACTAAGCATAACGTAATGTTGAAATTATATTCAAATAAATTTCGTTTAATTTTTTAGTAAATTTACATTATTTACACATCCCAAAAAATACCATCAGATTCATGATGTTACGAGTAGAAAATTTATCTAAGCTAATTTAATATATCCTATGAAAAAATGTTCATGCTAATGTATATTAGGTTTAGACTTTGATCATGATTTCTTCTAGACACTTCCGTTTTATATCGGGCACGGTGGCAGCGCTGTGTGCCCTGCCAACCGGCAGCAGGAGCTCCAGCCTTTCGTTGGCAGGCCTCGAGAGGAGGTCCCGCAATCGGGAGTTGCAGTTCAGCGGCGTAGAGGTCAAGGCCACCAGACCACAGTACTGTAATCAGAAGAACAGGCAACATTATTAAATTACCCTCATTTTACACTTCAAATTTTATGGTGAATGAATAAGGTTGACGATGAAGTTGAATTAGTTATATGAAGCTCACATCATCGCTAACTTAAGATATGTCCACTTTGCCCAATAATTTAATTAGTGAAGGTATTATCTAAACTTAAACCGCATTACAATGCAGTAAGCTACCAGGAAGGATACAGTAAGATTTACTAAGGACAGTTTTAAATTTTTAATTCTATGACTGCTCACCTGAACAGCGGCCAGCAGAAATCCAGCTGCGATGGCGACGCTGATTTCGCTGTAGTAGTGCATCCTCTTCCTTCCGTCCTCTCTCCAGGAGTGCGTCTGCCGGAAGACGAGGATCAGAGCCGGCGCTTCGCTCAGGTAAGGCTTCGTGGCGGTCGTCGCGAACGGCTTCAGGTCCGTCACCCACTGTCTGGACATTCTCTTTGAATAGTTCAGATCCTCCTCCTCTTCTACGATGTTCCTTATTGCCGCTTTAGTTTCCTGATCCTGGACGACTACGTATGTCCAGGGTTCCGTGTGTGCTCCCGATGGAGATGTTCCTATGAAAACATTACTAATTAAGAAATGACACTTTCGTTGGCTCTATTTATATTTATAAATTTTGTTAACTTTCTAGACAGTCAACAGTTTTGTGACACTTGAGCTTAATCACATGGTACTAAGTTACAATGAGATTGTGGTCTATTAAACGCTTTCGCTCAAAATACTCAGGTTTTGATTTGGTGACAGTCGGAACTGATATTGTTACAGCGTCAGATTTAATATGAAGGTAGTACCTAAATCATAGATCCCAACCACTAACCAAACTCCACAACATCTAGATCTGAATTTAACCTGGGGTTTCCACTAGCGATCAATATGAAACTAACGCGAAGTACTAATCGAAGTTATATTTTGAACTAGACACCCTGTAAATATGGTTCATTGCAATCTAAACAATCGTTTCAAATTATCGTGTGCGATTTGTACTTGACTGTATGATCAAGTTATATGCATACTCTTAACGTTAACTTGAATTATAAAGAACCGTTTTTGCTTTATTATTATATTATATAATAAGTATTTAATCACCGAGTTCACCTAGATCTTCAGATGTGATGTAATGTGTACTCCGAACAAAGTAAATGAACAAAGTTTCACTTAACTTTTCAAAGTGTAACTTAAAAACAATTAAAGCGTCAACTAATACATATCTTATGTTCACAGATTTTTCATGTATTTTACGTAATGTTAAGTGACAGTGAACTGATTGAAAGGTATCGCTTTAACTTTTCATACCTGCAGTCTTAACGATGTTATCGAGAACCTCTTGGGGTATCGGCTCCGTACTGAAACTCCTCACGGTCCGTCTCCTCGCCATCAGCTCGTAGTACTCCCGCGACTTCCGCAGGATCTCCTCGGCAGAATACTCGACGGGTTTGTAAGGTATATGGGGGGTGTCCTCCGGGATCGCAGGGACGAGGAGGTCGGGATCGTCGTCATCGTTCGGGTAACCTCTATCTGTAAACCGGATATTATTTAATACCTTCAACTGATAGTAAGCGATGATGTTACTAGCTACATCATCAGCAATCTCTTTCTCATCCTCAACTCTCATTCTGACATCTTATTGCAATGATGATTTGGATATGTAGGACATCTATAAAGTTTCACAAACACTCGATAGTTTCCTACACAGTAAACAGATATAGTTTACTACGTATATTTTATTATTATAATAATCACAGTAATGTTGTCACATTGAACAAAACATCATTGACCCAAGTAAGCGAATGAGAAGAGTTATCGCAACGTTACATGGTCAAAGACCCGATAATTTAAAACAATATCTAAAACGTTTTGTTTATGCGTTTGGAATATAACTAGAGGCAACATTACTGGGTTAACGAGACTTCTCTTACGTCTCAATTTTATTTTTTCTTACTTCGCTTCCTTTGGTGTTTGGGCCAAGGCTCGTTTACATTACTTAATTGTTTTATAATTATGCTTTCTTTCTCTCATTGTTTCAATCTTTCATTGACCTCTCTCGTTTTTTTTATCTTCCTATTTCCTTCTTCCGTACATCGCGCTCAATAAGTTAGTACTCTATTAAGGTGTTACAAGTTCTTTCATATTATAATTACAGTAACCACATCTTCATTAATATTAATATTTCTTTTTCTGTCTCATAATTTCTGTTTACATTTTTATCTTTTACTTCCTTTTTATATACATTTTCATCTTTCTTATTTTCTAACGCTATGTTTAAGTTTACTTTTAAATTTTGTTTGCTGGTAATAGTTTCTGTAATTATCTTACCGCAATATAAACAGGACCTGACTAGTACCATATTCTCTTAGTCTATTAATCGAAGGCTTCTGCTGGTGATAAAGTCTTCAGCATCAGCAAATTTATTATATGTAGATCATATTATTGTTTTCGCAAATATAAATCATCAGTGGTACAAGGATATGAATCTGGGTTATCAGACAGTAAGAAACGATTGTAATTCCTTATTTAGGTTAATTCTAAGTCGGGTCGTAAGTTCAATTAAGATATGTTTCAAACAATCGTTTCGCATTAGAACAACTCGCAATGGATTTGTTATGAAAAGGGGTATATAGGTCTGTGGGTTACTTCATGGTGTCACATGGACCTTACTAACATTTGACGTAGTCTGTACCGCTGACGACAGCAAATTCTAGAAAGTTACAGCAGACGAAACTTCGCATAGCGGAAGTGTCATCGTTGTGCTGCTAATGAAATCCAGCTTCTGTTCTTTATCCTGGTTATGGAATACCACAACCATGATACAATCAATAGTATTAGTTAATTATAGTTCAGTTTATTTCCAAACTTTCATCACCGTCAGCTGATGTCCACATTCAGCGGTTACCCTCGACACATATATATAAAGCGAGCTTGTAATCATATGTATAAAATAAAGCAAGGCTGTGTAAAAATCTAGATAGTAAAAATTGTGTAATAACTTAGCACTTTCCGCGTATTAAAGTTTAATATTATGAAGGTTGGTTACTGATTTAAAGTTCTATAGATACATTTTTCATCATATTACAGAAGTAATGAAATAATCTTATATATCTTCTTGCATATATTTAATGTAGATGATTAAGAATCCTGCAGTACTCTACTGTAGGGTTAAACAGTCTGTTACCGGTAATTTCTGACGAGTGTTTGCAATAATATTAATCGTTTTGTTTTGTATTCTTCAGCATCCTCTAGATTTAATATTTTGTTTCAAGTAGCTTTATGATGACGAAGTTGTCGGTGTGAAGATTTCTTGAAGTGATAAATAAAAAAAAACTAAAGTTATCTAGGTGTTTTTATGTTACTCGAATGAAGTCGTCGAATAAAGTAAAAAAACGTAATATAACTTGTAAGTTAAGGTAAAAAATTTAAGTTTAGATGAGTCAATGGGCACTTACATGATTTAACGTAATCATGATTTGAATTACGCTGAATGAGAATAGAAACTTGTTTTGATGACATGATGAAACTGATGCTGATGTTACTTACATTTCAGTTAACGACTTTATGTTGAAGCTTGGAAATATTTAATCTAATTATTAACTCATTCAGAATTAATGATACTTATTTACCAACCTTTAGGTTAGAAAGTAATCTCTTCGCTTAGAAAAATGGACTCCGTTGTAAACAAAGTATTTTTATTAAGTTTTCATTTGTCTTAGAGGGCATTTATTGAAAAAGTAAGCTCTTGCATTCAAACCGCTACAAATATTATTATTATTTATACACTATTGTGAAGCCTGTTTCACTAGCTTTCCAAAAATATAACTCTTATCGTTCCAAGTCTAACAATTCCACTGAAAATCGATAAAAACACTCAAGTGGTCGGCCGCCTAGGGATCCGATCGGCATGTGAGAGGTTAAAATAAGTAACATACATATACAGAAGGAACGCGGAATTGTGAACCTCAACATTATATCTATGTATATTAGAGAAAAGCATTCAAATCCATGTCCAGTTTTAAAATGCTGAAGTTATGTCAAAATCTTCAGAATGATCTATCACTGAAGATCACGTGAAATTAAGTGTTAACTTATTGTCTATAAAAATCTTTTCTGTATGATAACTATCGTTTCATTTTATATAAGCAGCCGACACAATCAAACAAACCTGCTCTTATTCGTTTAAAACTCTAACATTTCTGTTTTAAACTTATTCATGATTAATTAACTAATATTTCTACTAATTGTAGTCACTTTGTAGCCTAGCAAATAGTTTATCTGTGTTTATTCAAATGCCACGCGATCTTTGACCGGCGCTGCGTGACCGATACATTATCTGTTAGTGAAATAATGGAAAACTATCGTTAACTAGCGATTTGTATATTATCAACATACTTAGAAAAAAAAATACTTTAAAAACTACAATGATCTATGATTAGATCAAGGTTAGATAAGTATTAGACGTACCGAAAATCTGTTTACTATTTAGTATATGAAGGATCGTCATTGATATTTTAATCTCTGAATTAATTTTAGTGTCTCAGTGGTGCAGTGGTTAATCGCTTGTATACAGAAGTCCCTGGTTCTATTCCCGAATTATATGTGGTGTCTGTATCCCCAATGGGCACGGTTTGCAAGTTATAAACTTATATCTCGCTGGCACTGATGATATAGATTACGAATTATCATTGATTACAGTTTTATCTTAATGTTATCGTATATAATTTATGATTAATTAATCAGTAGTTTAAATATTTTTGATAATGCATCAGTTAGATAAGTTACATTAATATGCCGAACACAAGAACTTACATATTTTTTTTTATTGATTTAATAAGTTAACTGGTAGGAAACCACAAAACTTGCAAGACGAACAAAATTGCGTGACGGTTTATAATAAGAGACAACAATGTTTAATCGCTTAAAGTTATAAAAATTAATGTATTTTTGAACCTATCCCCTCCCCTCTTTTCCTCTCCCCTAACCTTTCACTTGACAGGGCTTCTAAGCGATCAGCGATAAACTTCAAACGTATACACGTGCGCTTTGTAACTTGAAGCGCACCGAACAAACACTTAGACATGATTCAACATTTAACAAAGGCATTCAAATATAAATACATTCATAGTTACAAACTAATATCAAAATTATACAAAAATGTACTTACAGTCTAATCCCACTCGATTTTCCCACTACTGGGACTCCGATGTATAACAAATAAAGTTTTAAAAATGATTTAAATGAGATTAAAATATACATTATCAAAAGTGAAATGGGTTTTGTATTTGATTGGAATCGAACCGGAGACCTCCGCGTTAGAGATACTTAACCACTGCGCAATAGACATTCAAATTATATATAACAGATAACTGTGTTGATTGTTTTGTTATATTTTTAACCACCGAACTAAAATGAGAGGTCTTCAAAGTATTACCTGGTTTAACTTATATAACGAAGGTCCTTGATTTTTAACCTGGAGAGCTACCTTCATAAACCTACCACCACCTCACTGTCCATACGGTTTATGAGCAGGCTACGTTATCAAGTTTCACCATCACTGACCACATTGTTTATATTCTAAAATTAGCTACTATTAAAGTATTTTGTTACTCTCAAACGGTAAAGTCTCGTCAGTAACTGAACCAACTGCACAGTTTATAACTGGTGAAACTTGAGCTCAAGTTTCCTTACACGTCAGCTTTTAATTATACTTTACTGTGTAATAATATAATCGTTTTATCCGTCTCATTCCCACACGGATAAAGGGAAATTGTTTATTACAGTAATGTAATGCAAGGCTGAATGTAGTTCTGTAGATTTAGCACAATGTGGGTGGGCTACAATGAAGACTATTTGGCACACATCACGATTATATATATTCCTATCATTGAACTCAGTTATAGTATACTACATTAAATTCGTGATATAACAGATTTAAAACCACTTTGATTACTGGCATTACCATTCAACTAATATATTAATAAAAAATCTATCCTAATTCAATATATATATAATAGTAACAATAATAAATTCACATTATACAAACAAGTTAGGTAATTCTAATGCTACGATTCGACTGTGGTTTTAGTTTTTAGCTGGCAAGTCATGAAATTATTAGCAGTAGTTACAAAGAAATATATAATAATTAAAAGAAATTGCCACCGGAATCGAACCAGAGACTTCGGTATAACACAGTAAGCGATTAGATTTTGATTGAAGGAGGTTTGGCTATATCAATCTATTTGATTATAACTATATTCCGGTAAGGTCCTCCTTTGGTAGTAAGTGCACTCTTTTCATAAAACAGTTTTGTTCAACTTAAACTGGTTGTATGTAGTAAGTTAATGATTAAACGATATTTTTTTAAGGAAGTGACGTTTGAAGCCCGATAAGTAAGCCCATGGACAACAAGTTAAACGTTTTCGTCGTTTTTTTATTTACTTAAATATTGTTAAAAAAAGAGAATATAAAATGTATATAACATCCTTCTTTTTAGGTACACAATAGAAGTAAGTACTCGATGTTAATGTGGTAAAGATTACGTTATTGTGGTGGTAGGTTTATAAACTCCCATTAAGTACCCGAGTTGTGTAATAAGTAAGTTGATATTACTCGTTAGTTTAGTTTTTTAACAAGCTGCAGTAACTTTTAGACCGTAACATAGCTATAAATTAAATCGTACGCTTAATATGATATAGTAAAAAAATTCTGCGTTCAGTTAAATACAGTCTTAGAGACAACGTAGAAGATTTTTTTGGTTGAAGTAAAAAGAAATCAGACGCAGTTAAATAAAACTAAATAAGAAAATTCTTTAGTTTTGTTAATTATAGCATTAAATTAATAGTTTGTAATGCGGTGATTAATATTTATTTAATTGACTGATGGTTGTGTGCAAATATTATTCAGATTATTTGAAGGACGCCTGCTAGTGAAATGATTGAATAAAGCACGATGTGATTCAGTTAAGACTACAGTAGAACATGTTGTGTAAAATTAAAAATAGTAAATAAAATCTATTTGGTGTGTATGATCTATGTTGTGGTGTATGAAATTAATTATAATTAGATTAAAAGTTATTCTAGAAATTTTACTCGCTCACCTCTCCCGCCGCCGGTTGGCGCTAACTTCTTCTTGGCGGCAACTCTGCTGTAGTACGCCTCCATTCTGTTCTTGTGGAGCATCGTGAACGCGACGAAACACACCACCATGAGGGCGTATATCACAAAACAGTTGTTCTCCAGCGTCCAAACGGTCAGCGACACGACATTCATTTTGCGGTTAATGTTCCTACAACAAAACGCACGACTACCGCCGGCAACGCGCGCCGTCGACTAACTTTGTTTTCATTTACAATCGCGAGCACAATCTTATTAGCGAGTAATATATTCTCAAAACTCCTATGTTTTATTCTTATAGAAGTAAAGCTTATATTACTACCGAATTAAACATTTATGAAACGAATGTACTTGCATAACGTGTGCAGCGGTAACGGACGGCCTTGACTTTTTTTAAAAAAATTCGTTCGTTGCAAAGCAGTGAAAACGAATGCGTTTAGGTTGAAACTATAAATTTTTACAGGTGGTAGGTATCTGTCGATATGTCTGTATACAGTACAACCTACACCTACACCGCTGGACGGTAGTTTGAAAATATTACTGTGTGCCAGTTTTAACAGCGCTGTAGCTATTGTTATTACTTGGATAGCGATATTTAACACTTAATATCTTGAAGCGTAGAAAAATTGTGTAATATCTATCATTCAAATTAGTAATAAAGAAAATTTATAGCTGTATTAATTAATTAATTTATTTCTTTTATTCGCCTAAATAGTTTTTTATACAACACAACGATTATATTGCTTCACCAACATTACAAATTTTTTTTTTTATACTACTTTGCGACGAGACGAGCAAGACGTTCACCTGATGGTAAGTGATACGCTTGCCCATGACAACGCGGCGCTAGTTAAGATGGTACACACTGCACCACATCGCGCTCGTCGCCGGAGACATAAGGTGTTAAGTCTCGTTACCCCAGTAATTACACTAGCTACAGCGCCCTTCAAACCGGAACACAGTAATGTTTGTCTACTATTTGGCGGTTGAAATAGGAGCTGCGGTGGTACCCATCCAGATATGACAATCTCCGTGCTGTAGATAACAGCTCGTCTTCTAATACAGTGGTCTTTTTATGTTCCAATGCCACAAAAATGGAGTTACATAAGTGAGGTGCTTTTTGGAAACGGAAGCGTTAGTTATAATCCTCACTATTAATTTTAGTTTTTTTCTATTTATTTTGGCAGTAACAGTCGTTACATATATAAATATACATTAAGCATAGTATTGACTAATTAGAGGACTAGTAGTGACCAACATTACTTAAAACAGACCTGAGAAACAAAAACACAAAACTTAAGTAATAAGAAATGAATAATACATTCAGTTCAATTTGATATATCAAAAGTAAGATTTTGGTTGTATAGCTTTCAAAGATCATATTGAATAGATCAATTTCATAAAAAAATATAGTATTTAGTAATACATCGAGTAAAGAAGTTATTACATGTATAGCACCTGCGAAATAAAAATTTTAATATACTACAATAAAAGCATTGCTGTGTTCAAGTAAAGAATGTAACAATGAAAACGTGTGTATCACGTTTTTGTGAGTCTGTGATTAAAACGGTGGGAAAATATTAAAAGCACAACAGACTAGATATTTGTTTTGAAACATGGCGGACGAATTGACCACGCAGACAATTTTTTAAGAATTTGTATCCTTTTATTTTATACGTCTACACATGACATTGGCTCATGCACAAACCGTGCTCATGCCATCAATTGGAAAGAAGAAAGAGAAAAGCACAACACCTTTACCAGGTGGTAGGTCTCTGTTGCCGGAGACCGTCTGGGTGGGTACCACCGCAGCTCCTATTGCAACCGACAAATAGTAGTGTGCGAACATTACTGTGTTGTAGTTTGAAGGGCGCTGTAGCTAGTGTAATTACTGGGGTAACGATACTTAACACCTTATGTCTCAAGGCGAACACAATGTGGTGCAGTGTGTACCATCTTAACTAGCAGCACGTTGTCATGGGCAAGCGTATCACTTACCATCAGGTGAACGTCTTGCTCGTTTCGTCGCAAAGTATTATAAAAAAAATAAAATAAAAAAAAACACCGTAAAACTAATAGCAAATGTTATTAATGTTTGAATAGCTAATAAAAATCGTGAAGGAGCGAAACGTTTTTATGTGTGTTTATGAAAATGTTACTGCTGGTAGGTCTCTGTTGCTACAGACGGTCTAGGTACCACCGCAGTGACTATTTCTACCGACAAATAGTAGTGTGCGAACATTACTGTGTTGTAGTTTGAAGGGCGCTGTAGCTAGTGTAATTACTGGGGTAACGAGACTTAACACCTTATGTCTCAAGGCGAACACAATGTGGTGCAGTGTGTACCATCTTAACTAGCACCGCGTTGTCATGGGCAAGCGTATCACTTACCATCAGGTGAACGTCTTGCTCGTTTCGTCGCAAAGTATTATAAAAAAAATAAAATAAAAAAAAAAATAAAATAAAAAAAAACACCTGAAAACTAATAGCAAATGTTATTAATGTTTGAATAGCTAATAAAAATCGTGAAGGAGCGAAACGTTTTTATGTGTGTTTATGAAAATGTTACTGCTGGTAGGTCTCTGTTGCTACAGACGGTCTAGGTACCACCGCAGTGACTATTTCTACCGACAAATAGTAGTGTGCGAACATTACTGTGTTGTAGTTTGAAGGGCGCTGTAGCTAGTGTAATTACTGGGGTAACGAGACTGAACACCTTATGTCTCAAGGCGAACACAATGTGGTGCAGTGTGTACCATCTTAACTAGCACCGCGTTGTCATGGGCAAGCGTATCACTTACCATCAGGTGAACGTCTTGCTCGTTTCGTCGCAAAGTATTATAAAAAAAATAAAATAAAAAAAAAACACCGTAAAACTAATAGCAAATGTTATTAATGCTTGAATAGCTAATAAAAATCGTGAAGGAGCGAAACGTTTTTATGTGTGTTAGTGAAAATGTTACTGCTGGTAGGTCTCTGTTGCTACAGACGTCTAGGTACCACCGCAGTGACTATTTCTACCGACAAATAGTAGTGTGCGAACATTACTGTGTTGTAGTTTGAAGGGCGCTGTAGCTAGTGTAATTACTGGGGTAACGAGACTTAACACCTTATGTCTCAAGGCGAACACAATGTGGTGCAGTGTGTACCATCTTAACTAGCACCGCGTTGTCATGGGCAAGCGTATCACTTACCATCAGGTGAACGTCTTGCTCGTTTCGTCGCAAAGTATTATAAAAAAAATAAAATAAAAAAAAACACCGTAAAACTAATAGCAAATGTTATTAATGCTTGAATAGCTAATAAAAATCGTGAAGGAGCGAAACGTTTTTATGTGTGTTAGTGAAAATGTTACTGCTGGTAGGTCTCTGTTGCTACAGACGTCTAGGTACCACCGCAGTGACTATTTCTACCGACAAATAGTAGTGTGCGAACATTACTGTGTTGCGGTCAGAAGGGTAATATAAGCTAGTGAAATTACTGGAGTAACGAGACTTAACACCTTATGTCTCAAGGCGAACACAATGTGGTGCAGTGTGTACCATCTTAACTAGCACCGCGTTGTCATGGGCAAGCGTATCACTTACCATCAGGTGAACGTCTTGCTCGTTTCGTCGCAAAGTATTATAAAAAAAAAAACACCGTAAAACTAATAGCAAATGTTATTAATGCTTGAATAGCTAATAAAAATCGTGAAGGAGCGAAACGTTTTTATGTGTTTATGAAAATGTTACTGCTGGTAGGTCTCTGTTGCTACAGACCGTCTAGGTACCACCGCAGTGACTATTTCTACCGACAAACAGTAGTGTGCGAACATTACTGTGTTGTAGTTTGAAGGGAGCTGTAGCTAGTGAAATTACTGGGGTAACGAGACTTAACACCTTATGTCTCAAGGAGACGAGCGCAATGTGGTGCAGTGTGTACCATCTTAACTAACTGCACGTTGTTATAGGATATCACTTGCCATCAGGTGAACGTCTTGCTCGTTTCGTCGCAAAGTATTATAAAAAAAAAAACACCGTAAAACTAATAGCAAATGTTATTAATGCTTGAATAGCTAATAAAAATTGTGAAGGAGCGAAACGTTTTTATGTGTGTTAGTGAAAATGTTACTGCTGGTAGGTCTCTGTTGCTACAGACCGTCTAGGTACAACCGCAGTGAGTATTTTAACCGACAAATAGTAGTGTGCGAACATTACTGTGTTGTAGTTTGAAGGGCGCTGTAGCTAGTGTAATTACTGGGGTAACGATACTTAACACCTTATGTCACAAGGCGACGAGCGCAATGTGGTGCAGTGTGTACCATCTTAATTAGCACCACGTTGTCATGGGCAAGCGTATCACTTACCATCAGGTGAACGTCTTGCCCGTTTCGTCGCAAAGTAATATAAAAAAAAAAACACCTGAAAACTAATAGCAAATGTTATTAATGCTTGAATAGCTAATAAAAATCGTGAAGGAGCGAAACGTTTTTATGTGTGTTTGTGAAAATGTTACTGCTGGTAGGTCTCTGTTGCTACAGACGGTCTAGGTACCACCGCAGTGACTATTTCTACCGCCAAATAGTAGTGTGCGAACCATTACTGTGTTGCGATCAGAAGGGCGATGGAAGCTAGTGAAATTACTGGAGTAACGAGACAACCACTCATGCCTTACGAGCGCAATGTAGTGCAGTGTATACCATCTTAACTAACTGCACGTTGTTATAGGATATCACTTGCCATCAGGTGAACGTTTCGCTCGTGTCGTCGTGTTGTTGAAAAATTCTGGGTTATATGTGCAGGGCACTTATGTATTTTAACGTGACAACGTCTATTAATTATATCACAAAAAATTTTGATAATAAATTTTATTATTCTTGTTTGACATGTTTATCGGGTTACAAATCAAGTTATACTAACTCTCAATTATATTTGTTAGGGATTTTATTTCTAATTATTATTGAGCAATAGAATACATCTTTTACTTTCAACCAATTCGGGCAAACGCATACCGACTTAGCGGTCGGCGTAAGCCACGCCCACTTATGTGCGGGACATTTCTCAGCACGCGCGTCCTATCTTATACCAATTTAATAGACGTTGTCACGTCAAAAAAAGATATAAAATCTAATTAGACTGTTGCGCATAGTTATAGTAATTAGTCAGGTGGGTTTGGTAAAATCTTACCACCATTAAAAGAACGTTAGTACATGTTGTATGTGTTCAAGGCTTTATGTCCATTTCTTAATAAAAAAAAATATTTTTGAAATAATTTTCTTTGCGCCTAAATTTTTTTGGCGCAATAATGTCTCATAGTTAAATAGCATTTTAGTTTAAATCACTCTAAAATTTAGACAGGATTAAAAACAGTTTAAGATTTATCATCAATTCATTATACACTCCCGGACACATCTATCGGCCCACCTAGTGTTTAAAGTTTTAACGGTGCCTAGCTAAAAATAAATGTTAGGTGCAGCAATAAGTTTTAATGCAGTTTTAAAGCTGATTTTTTGGTCAACCCTTATGTAGGTTTTTTTTTTAATTTTGAATTCAGGATTATGAAAAATCTAAAATTAGAGTCTGTTCATTATTTTCAACGACCAGGAATGGAAAAAACTTTTTTATTTCGCACAAGTTGGATTTTTTTTATATGTCCGATTATTGGTTCCATAAAAAATCTAAACTTAGAGCCAGTTTTGACCAAAAAATATGGATACTCTGCCTGAAATTGTCGAACAAGTTGTAAAACTTCTGCCGGCCAAATCAATTCGAAATTACAATAAAAAATAAAAAAAAACATACATAAAGGTTGACCAATAAATCTGCTTCAAAACTGCATTAAAACTTATTGCTGCACCTAACATTTATTATTAACTAGACACCGTCGAAACTTTAAACACTGGGTGGTGGGCCGATAGATGTGTCCGGGAGTATATATAGACTGCCCTTAACTACGTGGCGGTGGTTAGGATGATGTACACTGCACTGTTTTCTGCTCGTGTATCTAATTTCTCTACCAACGTCGTTCCGGAACGCTGTTTCTTTACTCGTTCTCTTGCGTGCTTTGGGTCAGGGTCCTCTTTGTCATTTCTTTACAAATTTTTTGCTCTTTTCTTTTTTCTAAAATTAATTATCTTCCATACTTCATGTAATATTTTATTCTTTTATCTTTACTTAATAGTTTTAACTTTCTCTTTCATCTCATTCGTACTTCGCCTTTCAGATTAAACTCGCGATTTTTTTGTTTACCACGATCCTATTTTAACATTTATCTCTCTCTCGCTTCTTTAACATTTCTGTCCTTAAATCTACTATAACATTATACTCTTACTTTTCATTTTCTTATTAACAACCTGTATTACATAATTATTGATATTACTCTTTTGTCAACTCTCTCCTTTCCTCATTTCTTAATATTTCCTTTTGAACATATACATTTAAGCACTACGTCTTATTTTTATTTCACGCAGTAATGTTTGGCAGTAAGAATAGGAACTGCGGTTCTTCTACCAGTAATTTTTTATTTAAACAGACAGTAATTTAGCATGATTTGTAAAGAAGACAAAAGGTACTATTATCTTAAACACAACTAACGGTAAACAAAATCGTCAGAGGTTATAAAGACGAATAAATATAAAGACTCTTTTGTCTATATTCCGTTATACGTAGTATAAAGACTATATTCTAGGACAAGCAATTATTCATTCTTTTCATGTTAACCAAGCATCATCCTCACCTTTTAAAATAGTCGTTAAACTATAAATATATCTTTTGACAAATCTCTATTGTTACCATTCGCAATTAATTCCTCTCGAATGTTAAAAATAATAGTGTGAATGACATCTAGATTTTTGACACGATGCCAACAAAAATCTAGAGTCAATTACCCGTTACATAGTTTTGTCTTTAGTTTTTATGGTACATTGTGTCGTTGTAGTGTCTACAAGTTTAGTAATATTTAAGTAAGCGTTGGCAACATTAAAATTTGTAACTGAATTTAATATTAAATAATTCGTTCAAATGGTTGTAAATAAGAAATGTTATTTAATAAAAAGGCGGAGGATTATTTGTGTTAAGATATTATTTTAAAGTAATTTATAAACCAAGAAGTAAGTAAAATTGTAAATAATCATTCGCGATGTTTTTATGTTGGCAACACTGTTTTAACGCGATATTGCTTTGTAGAAGCTTTTGGGTTGTCAATCAGTTTTTCACTGACTTTTAACGAGATTGCGAACTAGGAGTATATAATCTTATTACTTTTTGTTGCTATATACGTTTAACTGCTGTTGATAGTATATAACACTATTCGTTATTATAAATTAACGTATGATATGTTATGATATTAAGTTTTTCTCAAAGAGATTTAATTGAAATATTCTTTAATCAAACAGTTCTCTTCGCTTCTTCAACAATATTAACATCATACAACAATATCATCATAAGAAGAGGATAAATATCCATCGATGTAATAAGTGCTGATAACCTTAAAATCAGTAAAGCCGTTTCCTATATAGCAAAAACAAGAAAAGAAAGAATTAATGACTGTGATAGAAAAGGATGGTTAAATTAACTACCGTCGTATTCTTCTGAATTTAGATTTTGTTACTGCTTACGTAAGAGGTAAACAATATAATTATATTACCGTCAACGTAAAAAGTTTAATGATATAAAACCTATTACACTGCGATTATTTAAAGATCTCTGATTTTTTACCACTAAAATAACCCATTACCGCGCACCTCGGTGACATTACGCTGTAGTTACTGACGCCGCATCGGAAAAAACACTTTAAAAAATCTTTAAGCTTTTCTTTTAGTTCAGTATTTTTGTGATAAGAAGTAGTAATTTCTCCAGTTCAATAATTATATATTATAAATATATTTAATGTGAATTCCTTAAAATAATATTAAACATGTTTAATTTCCGTTAAGAAGTTTATATGGTTGTCTCAACAGATGGCGCTGTTATTAAATTCTCAACTATCTTACCGAGAGGGTGATTCTAATTGTTTCTTTTATAAATAAAATTACTGTAATGTAGTCATATGTCATAAAAGCTTCTTTCTCCTCCTGATATAAATAAAAACTACTTGTGCAACTACTAATCTCATAAGATGTATCATTTTATGTATCGATAAGGCGATGTACATAAAACTATTTTTAGCTATTTGAAATGAGGAGGACATGAAGTTGCATTCTCGTGGGGGAGAGTGTCCAGAGGATTTCCCAGTGACGTAGAAAGTACGCAAACATTCCTGTGTAGTAATTCGATAATAGCTGTTTTTTAAACTGCAGTGACGTTGAGATGTATGACTGCGTCATTGCTGTATGTTACAATGTTGCCTGTGGCCTGTTTGAACTTCTTAACATATTACGAGCAGGTCTATTGCTTGAAATTACGTAAACCTCTTCTCTGATTATTGCGTAACATATATTATAATCCTTAATTAAACTACCTGTATTTAGACATGCCTGCATCGCCGCTGACCCTGCGACCTGCGCAATTACGCGTTAATACCAGTCTACTTAGCTTTAAGTAATTACTTTTTTCACAATGTAACATGAAGTCGATCACAAAAAAACTATATGTATTTTTTACTAAATTACTTGTTGTAGTTGTTTTATATGCAACATTTAACCATTCTTACTTAGTAAAGTTATACACAATCAAGCGACACGTGTGATGGTGATTTAAATCGATTTTTTTTAATATACATCATCTCATTGAGTTTGCAGGTTTAAATGTTAAGTTATGTTAGGCAAAGAGCATTGAAATGTTTATTAAAGTAATGATCTGTCGATGACAAGACAGGAGCTTCTGGAATTAGGTTATAGGTAGGAGAATATAGACTGACTAGCATAGCATGGGTGGTTTAGTCAAAGTTAGAATAACCAATGACAGGTAGATGGTACGAAAGATCTAATCGGGCCGGAATGATGTAAAGGAAATCTTTAAACTGGTATACAGTAAAATTTTCTCACTTCCACTCAACAGTAGAAATATGCCGAGCGGTGGCAACTAAACTGGCTCCGACAAGAGACCAGTCATAGGTGTTGTAATAAATTTTGAACATAGCCACCTTCAGTAGCTTGTCGTGAAATTATTCACAGGTCAATGTTAAGCGACGCCACAAAAAAATATCGTGCATCCTGTTCATAAATAAATCGAAGCAAACCCCAGCAGTAATATTTAAATTATTAACTCGTGTGCTGATGTCGGCATTAATCATTAAGTGGTCATCGTTAATAAATAGGATGTATACACTGCTGATACATGGAGTACGAGGAGGCATAATGCGTTTAATTACATTAGCATATTTAATTTTTTAAAAAAAAAAATTTTTGAGAAGTTTGGTTCGAAAATTAATCATCAAAATATTTAACCTTCATGGTACAGATAAAAAAAATTATTTAACTTTTTTTTTTGCAGACAAATATGTTGAAAGGAAGAGATACTTCTTCTGAGTCGTATTTCCTCATGACTGAGGGTCGTGGTCATCATCTGTAATGAAACAGACGACGACTTTCTTGGCAGTTATAATGAAGTGGTTTGCTATTGCCTTCTTCATAGAGGAAAGGTTCAAAAGGAGGAGATCTGTAGAAGAACTAACATCGACGTAGTTCAAAGGTTTGATTGATTTAAGTGGCAATGGGTCATATCGATAAAGTAGTAGTAAAATAATGTTCATTGAATATTATTGACGATAACGAAACAGAAATAAATCATGTCCTCAAGACAATGGCAACAATTTATTTTTTGAAAATGGCTTCGAAAATATGACGGCAAGGTTAACGGCTACGGTTATCGTTTAAATCTATCCATGTCATATACATCAAATCTGATACGAAGACAATGTTGTATTGAAATATTGTTTGTGCGTGATTTAAAACTGAAGAAATATATATGTTGTTCATTTTATAAACACAACCAAGAGACTTCATCATCCTGAAAAAAGGATGTAAGTTTTACTAACGTATAAACTTTTGAAGGTATATAAACAATTTCATAACTAATAAAGAAGATAGGTCTTCTTGTTTATTTTTATTTATTTAAAAACTTTATTTGCACACAAAGAAAAATGTACAAACAGGCGGACTTAATGCCATAGGGCATTCTCTCCCAGTCTACCATAGGTTGAGCAGAGAAGATAAATAAGGGTGCATTATTTTTGTAGTTGAGTATAATTACATATAGTACAATATAAAACACAATAATAGTGGTGGACACAACTATGATTGGTACATATGTTATAGGAAAGGTTAGTCTTATACATTGACTGAAGCATACACATATATATAAATGATGGCTGATATAAGTACAGAAAAGGAGGAGAAGAGCATATATCATAGTGACAAGTAGTGTTGCCACAACATTCGCTTAAAGGAAGCCTTACTACGAGCTGCCCGATCTTGTCTCCTTTGTAATATAATACTAGGCTTTATATCACATTTGCTGCTACGTCATGTGGTTTGTATGAAGTGCGTTGTAGTTATCTAAGTTATTTATATAAAACAATATTATCTAGCGATGTGAAAAGATCAAAAATAGCGGCGAAGTGTTATTGATATCACGTGAACGTTACGCACTTAACATTGTCATAAAAAGTAATTTCGACTACCGATCGATTTTATATATATCAATTAAGATTACAGATGTAGATTAAATAAAGGTTAGTCGGTCTATCATATTATGATAAAAAAACTTATTAAACAGCCAAGCCCCCAACCATTAGGTAAGGTATGACGCACGAGGCACCAACACTTTTTGCCGCCGAGCGCCGCAGACACAAAATTAAAAAAAAATCAGTCCCTGTAACAACAAAATGGCGGGTACAGGTGTCGAAATGATGAACGATTAGTTGCTTAGCAACATAATCATTGAATTGCCACTAAAAATTTTATCTACAACCATGATAAGAGAACGTAATCCAAATCTAATGAAGGACTAGATTGTGTTACTTAAACAAGATCATTCTAGATCAGAAATTCCAACAGAAATATACTAAAGTCAATTTTAGAAAATAATAATCCCTGTTACTGATTCTCAACTATTTTATATATCCTATATGCATTTATTTATTTATAAGCTAACTTTGTTTCCTAACTTACATAGTTTTTTTAGTAATAAACATTATTTTTGTGTATGTAGGAATCCCTTTTTGGGTGAAGGCCTGCCCCAGCTTATTCCATTTCTCTTTAGATTTTGCCTTTTCTATCCAATTAGTTCCATCTTTTTCTTGGGCGTCCTCTTCTTCGCTTTCCTTTTGGTCCTTCCCACAGTGTTACAAGTTTTGTCCATCTATTATCCGTACATCTTGCGGTGACCGGCCCATCGTCACTTTAGTTTCAGAGCGTATTCTGGAGCATCTATAATTTTTGTTTTTTCTCTTATATGTTTACTTCTGATTCTTTGTATTTTTCTAATTTTTAATATACTTTTCTCCATGGATTTTTGGCATGTCGCCAGTTTTTTTATAATTATTGTATTGTGCGTCTGGCAACCATATGTAAGAGATGGTAGAATGCAGGTATCAAGGACAATCTTTTTGAGATGCAGTGATAATTCGCTTTTAAGAATTTCTTTCAGGGACCAGAATTTTATCTCCTATATGCATAATGGTGTCATTTGTTGTTTCCATTGCACATAAATCACTAGCCGAATCACCATTGAAATCGAAAGATAGTGATATAATCACATTACCACTTTGTGCCAGAAACAGGCACTGTGATGGTAGACTTAGTTCTTCACCGCGAGAGACAAGAAAAAAAACCCATAATTGTTTTAAACATGTTAAACTCATCGCGTGCTTTACTTACCGTAACGTCTAATGCTTTCTATAAGGACCCATGGGATTTTGGTAACAGTCGACAAATCGCATGGGTTTTGTTATAAATCTCTCATAACCGTGACATGCAGAAGTAAGTTATTTTAGTAGACATCCTACCAATGTTATTCATAATAAATATTTTAAATAACTATTAAAAACTTGATTTGTTTCATGCAATAACCAAAAAAATAAAGAGAACCAGTTTTTGCTACGCCCGCAATAGTGTAATCAGAGCCGAAACATTACACGCATATTATTTTTTTGTTTCAAATAATTGTAGCCAATTTTAAAATGAAGATTGTAATGATCTTTTAATGATTCTACTAATACCCGCTAGACAAGTTCACGGCTACGATTCTGTAGCGAGTTTAAGTGTAGCCTTTTGTTGTTCTAGTTCAACAAAGCGAGGAAACGGATTTCATTTAAGTTGAGTAACTTTCAAATGTTGTAATCGATTGTTATTGTTTATTCGAGTAAAGATTGATGGAGCATGTCAGTTATATTTTTACTATACCCACTTTTACTGTTATCTTTCAGATAGTAACCGCCTACGTCATATGGAAGTTAAAATATTGTTTGGATCTCCTTTACTATCTTCAGCTCCGTTATACAAATGTAGCTCGCGGAGAAACAATGCTTTTCCATCGTGCTAGCAAAGTGCAGGTTGTTGAATGACACATGTCCTCGAAAGCTGAGATATGTCGGTTTCCTCACGATATTTCTTTCACTGGAAGCTTAAGCTAACTGAGGAACGGATCCGCGCTTCTGCGATACGAATAGCGCATTAGACCACCTTATCTAGCTATCGCAGATATCGCAGCTTTGTTATATGAAAAGTTAGTCATCACAATAAAAGTTTACCGATTCTCCGGAAAAACCAGTGTTACTCATCAGGCCACTCGTAACACGGTGCTGCCCACGAGGTGTCACTTCACTCCGGTTTGTTTGTCCAACAGTGTAACGGAGTGGACACAATGCGATAGATAAATATTAGCTTACTTACGACAGCGTTCTATTTATATCAATAGATATAATTTTAAGACTCGGTTCAGAATTAAAAAAATAGACGATGTATGAGAGTTCTACATTAATCTAGACTTTCTCATAGTTTCCCGATCGAGACTAATCTAGAGAGTCAACTAAAAAACAAAACGTTTTGAGAATCTCATATCTCACACTTATAATAGAATCCTTGAATCCACTGGTCAAGTCCAACAGTGAGAACGTTAATGAAGTTATTAACGTTTAATTCAACTTAAAACCAGTTAAGATACATAAAGTTTGACTTAAACATTAAACGAAATTGTTGAAGATAAACGTCGTAGATTTGATAGACAAGTATTGGACTAATTTGTATTGATGACGACGACATGCTTATAAAAGGAATTTGATTATCTATTGCCTTTAATTTGGCAACCCTGCTTTCGATTTATATATTCATACAACAGTTTACTTTAGCCAACAATACTTCAGGGTCAAAACGCTGCAGCGGACGTCGTGACAATATTGTATTGCGGTACATAACTGTATCTCTGTTGACAATGCCAGTTTGGTTTGATCAAACATTGGTTCAAACTGTAAAGCGTCTGAGCATTACATTAATAGATTAATCAAAAGTAGCATGGTCTTGGGCGTTAGGATTCTGATGATAAAAACTTTCAGCTCTGTAGGCAGGACACATGGAATACATGGTATCAGCAAATCTCTTACATTCTTTAAATATCTCATCTCTTACTTTTTGTTTTTCAATTTCTTTACCCGTTTCTCTTTCTAGAGGTAGGTAGGATATAACGTAACGTGTATCATCACTAACTCCTGGATAGTCTTTTTCAACGTTCTCATCATTATCTTTCTTTTATCATTTCATATAACGTAATACGTCATATTTTCACAAGCTAAACCGGAAACAGGAATATGCATGGCACTGCGTTTTTTCCAGCTAGATTTAGCTTTGTTAGCGTCGTGAGGTTCTTCACCGGACGGTGTGATTTAAAATCTAATCTTGTACAGTGATATTTGTTTTTTTTTTTATAGCTTTATCCTCCTCCTCAATGTTTTTGCTTCACAGCCGAATGCTATAAAAACTTACAAACTAAATCGGTCCAGACACTAAGTTACACGTGAACACTGATATGCGACTAAATTTTTTGTTGCAAATTTTTTTTGACGTTATGCGGTTGGTTACGGATAATAACACCGTTTAAATATCTATATACGATTGATTTATTGTGGCAACAGTATAATAAGCTTCGTAATTATCTCGTCGTTTCGTAAAAAGTGATGCTATAATGTTATAAAATAGCCTTCTGTTCTCACTAATTGAGCACGGGGTCTACTGTCTGTCAATTTCTACCACGCTGGTCAAGTGTGAGTTGATAGATTTCGCATGTCCACAAAAGGTATTGTTTTTGGATCATATCGGATTCAATAAAATGGTTTTTATCACGTATGTCATGCTTAAGACCTTCATAAGTGTTGGGCTACCGCATGCCAACAGCATAAATTATTAGAAGTTGTATTTCATCTTCGAGAAATCTGGCCCCCCCAAACTACCATATTGTCTAATAAATTAATGATACAACACAGCCTCTCCGCAAAGATATTAAGTTTTGAACAAACACATTTAAACGTATTGAAGTGCGAATTGAACGTTTACTTGTTCAAACAGCCGGTTAACAATTACGTGGAACAATAATAATCGCTTAGACTCGTTAGTTTGAGATGAGAAAACCATTAAAGCAAATAATACCATGGAAGATTGATTTGACAAGTTTTAAATAACACTTAAGTTTATCTCATCGCTGTAATGTATTAACCGAAAAGGTTCACAATATCGTTCCTTGCTCAACTTTGATATATGATCGCTAAATATACTTTGGAAACGGATAAACACACACAAATTCTATAGTCAACAGGAATATGTAATATTTTAAGTCTGTAGTCGGTTAAAATTCTCACTGAAAAGTATCAATTGCAGAAATTATCTAAAACTCTTTAAAGTTTAGTTTTCACAACTTTAAAGAGTTTTAGATAATCTTAAGCTTAGTTTTTGTGAATATCAAAAGTAAAATAATTAAAAAGATAAATATTAAAAGAGTCGTAACAAAAAATAACTATTAACGCCGCCATAACTCCGCTGCTATATAAAGATCATTAATAATTCCGACACAACATTTGCATAATACCTGTATGTTTACCACAATTTGTTTCACGAAACGTTTAATTTTAAACACACGATTAAGTTCTTACTGTATGAGCATGCATGAGGATTTATTACTGTTTAACTGTTAAGAAACATAAAGGATCTAAACAGCGAAAACGTTCTTTTACCAGTTCTTTCATATCATTCACACTGTTTTGAGAACGATTAATGACTGTGATTAATGCCTCTGCTCATTTTGAAGAACCTACTTTCATTTCTATTACTATAGTCTGTCTCTTCTTGTCGTACCTCTTCATGTCTGAAGGTTGGGTGTTAATTCCGAAAATCGACGAATCTCTTCAGCAAGGTGAAATAGTTCAACAGCGGATGGAATGCTGGTTCAATATATACTCGTATAAATGTCCGTTTTATCTGTCGATAGGAGCTCTTCACCACATATTTCCAACACATCAATGTCTCTAAAAAACTACATTTTTAGGTGAACAGTATTTTTTCTATCTGCAATTGGCTCTACCATAATATGACATGATCAGTGTCAATGAGAATGATGATGGTGAAGCGCGCTTGCTAATAATACTCTGACACTTATATGTTGCTGCTAACCAGTCTGGTTCGTTAAACTACACCACCATCATCTGATTGATGACTGATCATGGATAAGTTTTCAAATGAAAGCTATATGCAAATAACTACTGAGCTATTGAAACTTAAGTTGTACCGCTGTCTAAAGAATTTCGTGTCTGCAGCTTTAATTTTTTATTATACTAAGCGACGATTTAAGTGAGAGGTTCACCTGATGGTAAGTGATACGCTTGCCCATAACAACGCGCCGCTAGTTAAGTTGGTATACACTGCACCACATTGCGCTTGTTGTAAGACATGTACCAGGTGGTAGGTCTGTTGCCGGAGACCGTCTGGGTGGGTACCACCGCAGCTCCTATTTCAACCGACAAATAGTAGTGTGCAAACATTACTGTGTTCCGGTTTGAAGGGCGCTGTAGCTAGTGTAATTACTGGGGTAACGAGACTTAACACCTTATGTCTCCAGGCGACGAGCGCAATGTGGTGCAGTGTGTACCATCTTAACTAGCGCAGCATTGTTATGGGCAAGCGTGTCACTTACCATCAGGTGAACGTCTTGCTCGTCGCGTCGCATAGTAGTATAAAAAAAAATTGTTAAACCGGAGTAAATATCAATATTTGTTACTGCTACCCAGTAAAGTGTTTCATTAACTTTTCCTCAATAAAAAAGACGTAGTATTCACGATAATGAATAACATTAAGCTTGTTATTATTTCTTTAGTAACATTTTTAACGGCATCGTAGTAAAGTTTTTTTTTTTGTTGAAACCACAGCACAGTTATTTTTTTTTGTGGCTCGGCGACGTTAAACCTACTTGTCTCTGGCTTCGTACGTCATTGTAATTAACCGATTTGATTTCTAAGAACTTGAGGCATCCAGTAAACATGGCGGACGTCGGAATGTTACAAACAAAATCAAGGACGGACAGCGATAAAAATGATTTATTGTGCTTAGAAAATCACTTGAGAAAACATTACAGTATAACTTGCGTAAATTACGGGTAATTCACGTCAGTAGCTTGTATATAAAGCATTTATTGCTGTATATTTCAATATTCTCTTTAATGTAGTAATCATCGTCATGATTCTTAGATAGGTTTCGGGTGGTCCATTGTGAAAGGCGTTGAAGCTAATGAAATTTTTAGTAATGATACTTAACATCTTATCAGAATATTAATGGAGATATGTGGAAAGCTCTTGTTTCTTCCATAAAGAGACAAGTTTAGAGCTACGGGGGGAAGTTGAATCTGTGTAAATCTGATATAACTTGTTCTTACCCTCGCGATAGCAAGTTTCAGCTTATCATACCTTTTTTATTACCTTAAAAGTACTAATGGTTTATCAACTGTGGTAATATACCAAAACGATACCTTCTGCTTTACAGTGGAACAGAAATTTAAGGCTTTACATCAATCTGGTGTATCATTCAAAAATAAAAACTTTGTGTGGGTTCCTACATATAATATGATGTCTTATCTGTAGTTCTATTTCGAAAATAACTAGACCCACTCATGACACATAGCTGTATGTATATATATACATAAATATATACATATATATACACATATAGATATGTACATTAATTCAAAAGAATATAGTCAGCCTTGCTTCATTCCAAAAAGTATAGTTTCACTTCCTAGATCTTTAAATGCGGCGTCATTGCGACGTCTGTATATTAGTTTCCGATTTTTTTAATGATAACTATAACATACACCTTTATAACTACGATATACTTACTAATTAAATAAATAAGTTCATTTGTCATCATAATTAGCTTTAGTCCACGTTTGATAATTAAATAAGTTCTCTTCTTAATTTTTAATAAGAACAACTTAAAAAAGTTGAAACGTTTTAGTTTAGTTACATTAAACGTTTCTCTGCACTCAAAATTGAAAACTCAACGCATGCAATCACTTAATACCGAGTGATACGTGAGCTCTTGAACCTTTACCTTCGGAAATGCTTAAGTTCACGAATGTAATGTGATACAGGTTCTACTTGATCTATTCGAACAATCTGATGGACGTCATAACGCAGAGGTGGCAAGTATTACGTTGTTACAACATACTAGCCGCAGACCTGGCTTCGGCTGATTTTTTACACTAATAAAACATCGTAAATTTAAAACACAACCAATGAGAAAAATACTAAAATAGTCGCTAGAATAGTTAATAACAGCTTAAATGATTCGATCTAGTTTTCTTTGATAGCCAGAATACGAGATTCTGTATTTCACTTAACCATCCAGTCTTATCACTTAACACCATAGATATTTGTGATTAAGTTGTACCTATAGTAGAATTTTTTTCTCCTTGTTTATTAACTTAAATTGGTAGCTACTAAAGTTTAAGTGATGAGTAGTTGTTTTAGTCTGATTTTATTTAATAAAATCATAAAGTCTGTTGAAATAGTTTTGATGGAAGTTGAGGAGTTTTAAAACTTCTATCAAATACGGAAAGAGAACAAACTTACAGTTTTACTAAACTAAATTATTTACATATTGATATTTATTCAAATTCTGTTAATTGATGGACACCTTGCGTAATATCTATTTGTAGCTTCCGCCGCATCGGACAAACGAGTTCGTGTATCGTATAATTTCGTTAATTTGATTGTAGTTTATATGTGACGTATGTATTATTTATTTGACTACACTTTGACTATTACTGGATGATGGCTCTATACCCTTTTAATATTCTGAACCCTTATGAAATGTAAGTGCTGTTAATAACAAATACATTTCAATAGCTTTTAACTTCCAGTGAAGATTGTATTATATCTTCGAGTCACATTACTGTAAAAGTCCAGTCAAAGTAGCTTTAAACGTTTCTAAGATGAATCAGAATAAGAATTTGTTATCATTGTTTAAATCATAAACAATAAAATCTTATTTATTTGTTTTTTTATTGTTATATGAACAATTGTGCTATTGCGTTTCAATTATACCCGTCGCGGGCGAGGTATAATAAACGTTTGTTACTAGTTACTACCATTAACTGACACGTGTAAACTGTAAGCATAAAAAGGAGTGCAGGGTGTATTTAATGTACGCGTAGACAGAAATACAGTGGAATTTATTAGTTAGTTGTCTAGTAATTAACCTTTCGACATTAAGACTGTTTCTAATAACACAGTAATTGAAACTTGACGTGTTTACGACGAACGCTTGAGCTTCTATATAACATAAACTTTATTTTACCAGTAGTGGGATTCGCGGTCTTCTTTAAAAGAGAGAGGCGAGGCGATAATCGACGATATGGATCAAATTGCTCGTTGCTGGAATACAGTAATGTTTGATGGCAGAAATAGGAGTTGCTATCTAGAAGGTCTACAGTAGACCAACATCATAATACTCCTATTAATGATGTTTTTTTTATACTACTTTGCGACGAGACGAGCAAGACGTTCACCTGATGGTAAGTGATACGCTTGCCCATGACAACGTGGTGCTAGTTAAGATGGTACACACTGCACCACATTGCGCTCATCACCTTGAGACATAAGGTTTAAGTCTCGTTACCTCAGTAATTACACTAGCTACAGCAAACAATGTTCACACTGACATAATGCTGTCGCCAGTCTCATCACCAGGTGATCGACCCGCTCTTTCGTCAGATTTGTTGTATAAAAAAGCCTTTCACAAAGCGCATGAATAAGTTCTAAAAAGTAATGATCAAACAACCTTCATTATATTGACTTTGGGTTTTTTCTTAATTTGTTTACCGTCCGCTTTTGAATGCTGTCGAAGTTACATTCACAATGTGGTAAGATATAAAATGTATAACAATACAGAAGAACGAAAGTATTATTTAAACAAAATCATATACACTTACTAACTGTGATAAAAATAGGGTGTCATAACTATACCATTGCACTTTATGTATACCTTTGAGTCTGGTTGGGATAGTGAATTGATCTAGTTTCATTTTACTCATACACAGTAAGATACGTAAATGTTTTGATAGATTTTAATAATACAGCCGAGGTTAAACCTAAAAAGCTTTTCCTTCCGGAAACCTACAGCAAAAGAAAATAATAACAATATGATAAAGTCTTAATACAAATAACGACACCTCCACAAACATAACGTTTATTTATTTGGTTATAAGTTTATTTACCAGTTAAAGTACAAAATCCGGTCCCGACATCCGGCCGCCGCGGCGCGTCATATTACTTAAGATAAGTTAAAGTTAGAAAAACAATTCCGTTGAACTTGCCTTTTTAAATATACAAAGTCGATGTCTCATGTGGAAATTTAATCTCTGACGTATACAATTCACAGATCTGGGGTTTTATTTACTACAGAATATCGCTTAAGATCTATTCTTGCTCATAGTAAGGAAAGAAGTAATCTAAAGTAGTAAGCGGACTGGTCTAGAAATTTCTTCATTAAAGAGGTACCCTGTCTTTTACGTAAAGACAAAATTAGTGATGGTAAAAGTTTCACCAGATACAGCCTTCTACAAGTTATAACGTTATTGACTACACTCAAGTTACATGTAACTTTTATCTAGAATGAGTTAACACTTTCTCACAGTATAATTGAGGTAGTAGATGGATTGATGGATTTACAGTATAAAGGTAACTTAACCAACTAACATAACATGTGACCCCTAATCGAACTGATTTGCATATCAAGGCGAGCGCTAAACCACTGCTTCAGTTATTTACACGATACCGCAGAAAGGACAGGAGTGTAAGGTTAAGTTTGAAAGGAACGCAAAAATTATTTCAAAGCTGCCTCGGTGATTCATCGCTGATAAATCATCCGAGGGTCCTTATTAACCAGAAGGCCGAAATAACGCTTTAACACAGAGCGTGGAAACTTTAGAGGTGTCGCCCGATGACAAATGTTGTGTTTGCGTTCGTTTTGTATGAAATCGACGTTTGCGTCATACGACTGCTCGTTTTTTTCTTGCTCGCAGAATAACGCTGCATTGCACTGCACACTACAGTGTTCATACTTCGATGATTTTATGAAAACTGTTCAAGTGTTATTAAAATTCATTATACACTCCCGGACACATCTATCGGCCCACCTAGTGTTTAAAAGTTTTAACGGTGCCTAGCTAAAAATAAATGTTAGGTGGAGCAATAAGTTTTAATGCAGTTTTAAAGCTGATTTTTTGGTCAACCTTTATATATGTTTTTTTTTTTAATTTTGAATTCAGGATTATGAAAAAAAGCGAAAATTCGAGTCTGTTCATTGTTTTCAACGACCCAGGAATGGAGAAAACTTTTTTATTTCGCACAAGTTGGATTTATTTTTTTGATGTGTCCGATTATTTGTTCCATAAAAAGGCAAATCTAAACTTAGAGCCAGTTTTGACCAAAAAATATGGATACTCTGCCTGAAATTGTCGCCCAAGCTGTAAAACTTCTGCCGGCCAAATCAATTCGAAATTACAAAAAAAAAATCAAAAAAACATTCATAGGGGTTGACCAATAAATCTGCTTCAAAACTGCATTAAAACTTATTGCTGCACCTAACATTTATTTTTAACTAGACACCGTCGAAATTTTAAATACTGGGTGGTGGGCCGATATATGTGTCCGGGAGTATATTTGTTAACTGATGGTAAATGAAACCGCAAAGTTTGGTAAATCTGCCGACGCAGCAGCGTCGCTGTGTTTCGTCTATCGACATATTAAAATTGGCAAGTTCTCGGCGAGTCCATTTTGTTATAATCATGCGAATTATATAGTATGTTTTTAAACAGTTAAGCATCATGTCTGTATGTTACGTTGGGGCACTAAGTTTCGCTAAGCACTAGGTCACAGTGTATACTTGGTCGCGTGTATATTTGTCTCATTGCGAATTCAATCACGTAAGGTCTCAGCAGTCGCGGCGCGAGATCTTACTGCTCCGTGCTGTACCCTTACTGTGCATTGCTTTTTATATTCATCACCATAACACCATTCATAAAGACATGAGTTGTGTTTGTATTATGAAAATCTAGATTTACGCTTCGTCTCGACACAGTCTAAGTCAGCTTTTAACTTATTCTTTATACAGATATCTGATCACTTACCTGAATCTGAGAGCATCGGTTTTAATTAGTTCAAGTCCGACACCACCTGTCCATATCCCGCGAGAACAGGTTATCACTGCTACAAAAATATTAGTGTTATCTGTTCAGTTATTAAGACTAATTTTAGACCTACCATACCGGTAACACAACAGGTATAACATTCAGACATTTTTTTTCTAATCTATTCGCAATGTTTGACAATATTAACTAAAAAATATTCATAATATTATAACGTATGACGCAATTGGACAGGGAAATAACCTGTCTGTTAAAACAGTTTATTGTTTAAATAATTTAACGCCAAACTTCATGTTTTGTTTAGAATTTAAAATGTCTACCGTTTCATTAATATTGTATACTTTATAATTTACCAGATATGCAAACGGAACACATGTTAGACATATAAAATTAATGGCGTTGCACAGCTTGCCGGATGTCGGGAAATATAGTTCAGTTGCAAGTTGGAGGAGTAGTAGAAAATATCGGTGTAGACGCAATGTGTTAGATGGCAGTTTCCGTTCCATTGTTCAGTTGAGCACAACGTGCGCATGCGCAGGGTCAATAGGGTCGAACTCGCCGACAGAGGTGTTCAACACCAGCTACATCTACCCAAATGCGTCACCATCCATCGCATTGTTCTCATCTCCGTGAATATTCAAAGGTGGCGATGTCGCATTAATAACCACTCCTTCATGAATTCCAATCACGATCACCGCTCACGTGTGCTTTTAGTTGTTAATTTTACTAGTGATGCTGTAGATTTTAATTACATCACGATCCCGCGTGACGGTAAATGTAATATACGATGGTGAAGGTGTTATTAAAAATGTGAATTGTTTTTGAGATCTTAGGGAGACGCTATGTCCAGCAATGGATGTCTATCTTTATATCAAATAAATACATCATTAACATTACTATTGCAAGTTATTTAAAATAATTCGAGAGTCGTTGTGTATGAATTACTTAATCTGTTCAGATATAAGTGTAACTTGATAGACTTACAGCGTGCATAGCAAGTTTGCTTAGACGAATCTCTCGCCCGCGGTGCTTAGAATATCAAATGATGATCAAAAAAAGCCATATTTCGATTTAGTGTTTCACGCTATTTGTTATTCTAGTATCAAATATTTTAATTTTTATCTTCATCATCATCATCAGCAAGATGACGCTTACTTCGGAGCACAGACTTTCCTCAAGGGCCTCGATCATTTTTTTTAAAATAAACAGTTTCCGTGTTCTTGCTGGGATTCGAGGCCTTCAATCACAAAAGGAGAACCTAAATATTCTTTGTTGACCAAGTGCAGATAAGACTGCGAAAGTTATTCTAGGGAAACGTCGGTTTCTTCGCGATGGTTTCCTTCACCGGAAGCTCGAGCTTAAAAGGGAATCGAACCCGCGCTTCCTTGCGACGATAGCGCTTAACACGACCAATTTTTACAGGACTTTTACAGGCATAGAATCGTGACTTTACTTATACGTGGATGTGCACATGGTATCCTTTCACGAAACCATGTATTTAATATGAAGAAGGTTCTTAAATTCATATTCGTATCAATCAATGATGATGTCGATGCAGCTCCACATGCCCTCGTCGTCTTGAACTTAACTTATTAAGTTTCTTTACCCCTGTAATTACATACATTACCCATGTTATCATGATTACTATAATTAATTCGACATTTTTAAAACTCCTTAAATAACGTTTTAAAACTTTCATCTTATATTTATTAGAAGGCAAAGCACGGGAGAAGACTATACGCAGTTAAAAGTACAAAATAAGAATTGGTATTTTAGTGGGGATTGTCACCAGTTTTCAGTTAGATACTTAGACACCCGACAGCGACTATTTAATTAAAAAAATACATTTGAATAAACTTACTTTTAAATACAAGTTTGTCATTATAAACCCCTGACACCGAGCTGTCTTGTGACTTATTGTTTCACGATTGCGGAAAATTTCTCACTGTTTTTTGTTGGTTATTAACGAGTTTGTGGGAGGCACCTCATGATGATGAATAACAAGTATATAGAAAGTATATTTCAGTATTCTAAGCGAGCACGCTTCATCATACCCCCTTGTAACTAAACACCATGAGAAATAGACGTTAGCCCATTGTAGTTTATAAAATTTGTAGCATTATTAGCTACAGCGTCGTTCATAACGAAATCTTGAAATTAGTGTACTTAGAATTAAAAATTAGCTTAGAATATAACTTTTATGCAAACCGTTTGATTCCCAACACGTTTGCATAACAAATGTTTACGCATCAACCACAAACGTCGCATCGATTTAAACAAGTTACATTTAAGTTATTTTATAACGTTTATATTGTCATAAATGTTATACTTTCATATTAACTTGTCATTGTAACTTAGGTACAATGAAATAATTAGCATCGACTTGATTATCGTATTAATCTTTACGATCACAGAATCCTGTTTGAACTTTTCTCGGTTTTCCTCATTGGAGTAAAGCGAATGTGTTTGTGAGGATCCCCACCACCATCCTACTCTCATCGTGTCCATTGTACTAAGAAGGGATGGTGATGATGAACTTTAAAATAATTGTAATGTTTAAAATAAAAATATAATCAATTAGATACGAATATAAACTAATATAATATAACTCTACCATTTACTGATATGTTATATTTATTAATTTAAACAGCAACTAATACTGGCAACACTGGCTACGAAATGGCGGTCAGAGTGGGGGTAATTGCAAGTAGTTTATATATCAGAAAAAGGTGGAAGGGGCATTCGCTGTTGACGCGCGAGCGAGAGCGGACGTGTGTTACGAGATATTGTTGATAGTAATATCAGAAGCCAGACTGGTAACTAGTAAATATTGTATATCGATGAAATTAAATTAAATACTATGTTATAAAGTGTTTTCTTATGTTTGCAAACGATTGTAGTTATACCACATCACAAATAGAAAAAAAAAATCAGATTTGTTACAAAAGTATTTAACCTAATCGTCTAATTGCTTTGCTAATGTATTTACTGTTTTTTACCAGGTGGTAGGTCTCTGTTGCCGGAGACCGTCTGGATGGTACCACCGCAGCTCCTATTGCAACCGACAAATAGTAGTGTGCGAACATTACTGTGTTCCGGTTTGAAGCGCGCTGTAGCTAGTGTAATTACTGAGGTAACGAGACTTAACACCTCATGTCTCAAGCGACGAGCGCAATGTGGTGCAGTGTGTACTATTTTAACTAGCACCACGTTGTCATGGGCAAGCGTATCACTTACCAACAGGTGAACGTCTTGCTCGTCTCGTCGCATAGTAGAATAAAAAAATAATATGAAAAGAAGTAAGAGGTTACACTTATAAAGTTAATTAATAAACAAAGCCTAATAAGATAAGATGTTTTCCGACCACAATACTGCAGTCTCCAGTTATATCATGTTTACTATTCAAATTAACTACGCACATTCTTCGCATTAGTTAACGGAAGTCGTATATTAATTGGTGTTTGGACATCTCATTATATGATGTTTCTATGCCGGAAAAGAAACTGTTATTCCACCCCACCACCACTCCTCTACCGTCACCAAATCGCTGTTTGTCTAACTTGTCTTTTTTTTCCTACTTAAGTTTTGTGTTTTTTTTTTTTATACTAATATGCGACGAGACGAGCAAGACGTTCACCTGATGGTAAGTGATACGCTTGCCCATGACAATGTGGTGCTAGTTAAGATGGTATACACTGCACCACATTGCGCTCGTCGCCTGAGACATAAGGTGTTAAGTCTCGTTACCCCAGTAATTACACTAGCTACAGCGCCTTTAAACCGGAACACAGTAATGTTTGCACACTACTATTTGTCGGTTGCAATAGGAGCTGCGGTGGTACCCACCCAGATGGTCTCCGGCAACAGAGACCTACCACCAGTAAATTATTTTTTTATTATTGTTTCTCAGCATACGTAATGTTAGACACTAGTCGTCCTGTAATTAGTTAATACTATGCTTAATATATGTTTAAATATGTAATGATTGTTTTTATCAAAATAAATAGAAAAAAGAATTTACAGCATTCTTAAGGAATCCTAACCTTAGCTACTCACGTCTAAGGTCACAAACATCATACGCTAAGATACATGACCACAAGGCCCCATCGCTTAAATTACTGAATTGTATAGAAAATACATTTTTCAGATAATTACATAATATCTTCCAAGTTGTTTTTTATCTTAATTTTATCAAAGAAGATCTGTGCGTTTCGAATATCGCTAAGTAAATGAATATTAGATTTGCTTCTAGGTTTTTAAGACATTCAAAGTCTTATTAAAACTTGAATTTATTTGTGACTAGATAAAGCTAGTCTTCTGTTGGACTTTTAACCGGTTTGATATGTATTTTAGAAATACTAAGTGAGATTGAATATTAATATCGTATTAGAATTCCTGAGCGTGTGACTTTTTTCTATCTATCACGTAAGAGAGAGTGACAGTGAGGACGTGGATGGTGAATTTGTCTACAATGCTCTTACTCTCACATTTATACTGGTTGGTAAGACTCTGGGGTCAAACGGTAGTCTGAAAACATTACTATGTTCCAGTTTGAGCTGTAGCTAGTAAAATTACTAAGATAACGAGAATGATGGTCTCTTTCTCGATATATCACTACGCGTTTAACTTCCAAAGTAGTTAATGGGTGGTTTCAGTTATGTCTGATTACTTGACGAACTCGTTCACGTGGTTCTCAAGTCAATTTCAAAATAAAAACAGTCAACTCCATGTTCCCACTGTTGGGATTACAGAACACTTATCTTCTTCATGTTTTCCATTACTATATAATACATCAAAATTTTGTGGTCTTTTTCGTTGGAATGAGATGGAGTTTAAATCTCAACAGTTGTACTAAAAAAGGTAAAAAGGTTAGTGAAATTCCAATTTTTATAGCCGCCTCCAAATATCATCCATTAATTTAATTTCAGAAAAGTAAACGGTTAATCAAATTGATTGCTTTGGATAACCTAATTGTTTAATAATGGTCACTTCTTCTTATACTAGTATCTGTTTTCATTTGCTAACGTTCAGGTAACGAGGATATTTCGGACTGGAGAAGTTTCAGGATATTAATGTGTGTGAACATCTCGGAAGAATATTTTTTATATATAACAAAGCGTCAAGTTCAGGTCGTTGACCAGTTCGTCACATAATGCTCTTATGCACCCTGAAGCTATGAAACTCCGTTTAATATCAATTCTACTTTTTATTCACAATAAATACTGCGATTTTAGTGATTTCACTAATTACCTTGTAAACTGAAAATCAGAAACCTTTTGAGTACTTAACAACTGTATGTAATTATTCTGCTGCTTATCAACTACTTTAGCATACTGCGAACTAGGCCTCAAAGTTAGGACTTTCTTTGTAAGTAACCTAACCTTAGATTGTTTATAAGATATATAATTAATCTTGGTAAATTAACAAATAGTATGTATAATAATAAATTATTAATTGATTTTTTTTTCTCTTTCTTTAACTGGGCTTTATCGCTTATGCGATTACGTCGCCCTTATTATACACACAAACATAATTTACAATAGATTATATACGACTTAAAGCTATTTTGTACAAATGTTTAGCTTCATTAGACAGTGGTACAGAAAGTATAATACACTCCCGGACACATCTATCGGCCCACCTAGTGTTTAAAAGCTTTAACGGTGCCTAGCTAAAAGTAAATGTTAGGTGGACCAATAAGTTTTAATGCAGTTTTAAAACTGATTTTTTGGTCAACTTTGTACTATAGGATGATGATGATGACGATTATAATAAGTCGATGCAATCCACGCTTAGTATAGTAGAAAGTAATACAGAAATAGTTAATGGGCCCCACGTTTTTATTATTTATTAATTGTTTTTTTTTTATTTATTTATATTGTAGTTTTCAGTGCACATAAAGAGAACCGTTTAACTTAAAAGTTTTTTTACCGGTTTTTATTTTTTCTCATAACTTTATATCATCCTAACCCCGAGTAGTTATGATCAGACGCAACATTAATATGTCTTCGTGTAAAAAAATTACAAGATGTACCGCCGAATTACGATCAATGGTTCCGGGGTTCAACGTCCTCGTTTTTGCCATCAATAAGACGTACGTATTGCCGTGTTGAAGTGACGTCAATGGCACCAAAGGGCGGCAGGTATCGAAGTGGTTGGTACCCTTTTCTCACGCGGCAGGTTCGGGTTTCGCGTTGTGCGTCAAAGGAGTTAGAAAAAAGGAGCGCGGCGGCGGCGCAGCTTATATATCGCATCGAACCCGCACCGGTGTAACTCAGTCGGAGTTGCGCGTGCGCACCCGCTACACACGACCACGCAAGCGCTGTACTGTATCTAACACCGGAGTGCACTGTGAACTTACTATAGTGAATAGTTTTTTTTCTAACGTGATACATTTTTATGGTAAGTGAAATTATAATTTTTAATTATTAATAATTATAATTCTATGTATAAATAATTTTTTTAATTAATGTCTAAATTACTAATGATTTCTTATATTTCCGCGAATGTTACACATTTATTAAAACTCGATTTTATCGCGTTTATTATTTGTTTGTTTATTCTCGACGTTTCGACCGCTTTCGGGAATAAACAAACAAATAATAAACGCGATGAAATCCGTAAAATCGAGTTTTAATAAATGTCTAAATTACTAACTAAAATTTTTTTATTTATTCATATGTTTCTGCCGATGTATATTTAGTTTTATTTTAAAAAAGCTCTAATCGAAATATCATAATTAAATTACGTCAAATGTTAATTCATGAAGGCAACATAATTTATTTATGTTATGAATTTGCCGATGTAGATTTATTCTTTCAAAAAAATAAACTTGCGCTCAAAAAGCACATTACCAAGCTTATGCTAGATAAGACTTAATAATAATAATAATAAACTGATTACAAATTTAGACATGATCAAGTAGCGGCTATTATTCACCAGAACCTTGCATACCAATACAAATTAATTATTAAAAAAATACCTTATTACACTTACGTACCTAACTCTGTCCTAGAAAATCAGTATTGGAGACTGTACTGGGACAGAATTATAATTACCGAAAAAACTGTACATTACAATAGGCCAGATATAGTAGTGTTAGATAAGAGTAGGAAATCTGTTTTCATTATGTCTGCAACACACACAACCTTTTGTCTACATTCAGCGAAATATTTTCTGAATATACAGACCTCTCCACGGAGATCAAAAGACAGTGGCACGTTGAAAATATTGAGACAGTTCCCGTTGTTGTGTCAACAACTGGAGTTATCCCAAACACAATCCACAGAAGCTTAAAAACTTTAGACATAACCCCGTCCATTTATTTACTACTGCAAAAATCTGAAATTTTAAACACTTGCCGTCTCACTCGTAAATTCCTTTCAGTTTAATAAATAAAATATTAAAAATTAAAATTTTAAAGATATATCCTCTTTACTTTTCAAGTTCTTATACCTTGGCTGTGGTCTACTATATGAATGTAATTAACCTCGAAATGGAGGTTTGACGAAAACAACAACATATATAATAATAATATTCTGGGTCTATATATATACGTAACTAAATACTAACTTATGAAACGTGAAAAAAAAAAAACTTCCACATTTTCGGCGTAGTATATTGTTGATTTTTATTGTTAATTTTAATATTTTATGTGTATAAAGTTTTATATTATACTTTATATCGTTATTGTTAATTTTGTTTTATAGGATCGGTACATAAATGTTGTGATTAGTTTTAGATAGATCTTCCAAATTTTCTTATAGTTATAATTAATTAATTAAAAATTTCTTTCTGCGCTTTCCAACGTGCTTAATTAATGTACATTGAAACCTCATTTAGCGTTACATATTGTAATCAATTAGAATATAATAGAAATTGTTAACGCTGTTGGTTTTAATAAATAAATGTTTTCATAATGTAAATATTTTTATTACAAAGGTAAACTCTTATTCATATTAACAGTAATTACCGATATGTATTGAAAAAGTCGATTAGATAAACGGTTTAGCCGTTGCCGCCGTTTCGTCAGTACAATCTCTTCACGCGTAGAAATCTTTTAACTCCCAACTTTAGGCTACTCTAAGCTTGCTATACCACACTGTAAATCTCAAAGTTATATTTAAAACATAAAAAAATCGAACCTTTAAAATCATTTCAAGAGCTCCAGCTTCCTAAATTTGCTTTAAGGCTACTGATATTTATGAAATTATCTAATTTTCCAAGTATACATTTACATTTAAACTGGACTAGATTTTTCTTACTTTATTATTAAAAGAGAAAACAGTTTAAATTTTCAGCAAAGAAAAAGGAAAAATTGAATTATCTCTTTGGTGTTAGTATCATTCACATTGTTACATTGGAATCACGAACACTAAACTATTTCTATAGATAATTTAACCGATTATAAATATAGGGTAAACAGATAACTTGAACTGTGCCTGTTATTTCTATTCCAATTTCGTTATCTATTGCCGAAATGTTTTTGTTTATAACATATACGTATAACATAAACGTTTGTTTATATCATAAAGCGGACATTTCACTACACAAAATTTATTTTAGCTATCATCGCACATTTATCTTCTTTCTGTCTTAATTATTGAGTCAAGAGATTTTATAATAGTATAGACTACCGCTCAATTATGACCAAATCTGGTCCTTGATGGTAAAATGCTTAGAAGAAGCCTCTCACTCTTAACTTAGAATTTAAATTTCATTTCATTTGTATTTTAAATTACTACCTTCTTTTCAACTTGATACTATGTGATATCGAATGTCTAAATTGAGTTCTTTTAGTTTCCGAATACAACAGACTTTCATCGTCCCTTTAACTTAAATAGCATAACTTAACTAGACGTCTGAAATTATGAAGTTTCTCGCGCATAACTACTGAATAAAAATCGGTAAAAAAAACTTTTAAGTTAAACGGTTTTCTTTATGTGCAATGCAAACTACAAAATAAATAAATAATAAAAACGTGGGGCCCATTAACAATTTCTGTATTACTTTCTTTTAAACAACACCGAAAACCGTTTAACTTAAAAGTTTTTTTACCGATTTTTATTTTCTTGTTATTAGTATTTAGTGAAATTGTCTTCCGAATATTCTGACATATATTATATATTCATAATGACAGTATTCTGCTAGTGTAGTCCTATTATTTGATACCCATATTGTGGTGGTTGTGGAAAAATATGTACCTAGTCCGCCATATTGGAACGGCGTCCATCTTGAATTTTAAATTTTGACATAATCATCGTGTTTTACTAGTGTAGCGCTTTCATTTGATGACCATATTGAGGGGGTTAAGGAAAAATATGTAATCCGCCATTTTGTATCGGCGGCCATCTTAGATTTATAATGTTATTGATTTTATTATATTGTATTGTCATCTAAATTAAATGTGTGTAACAAATTTCAGATCAATCTGACAAAGGGAAAGTGCTTAAATTTCAATTTCCAATTTTGACCCAAACAAACAAATTCCGTACGGGACGAGCTAAAGAAAACCGTTTAAAAACAACGATTGTTATAGATGTTGATGTGATTGATTGAGATGATGGATCTTGTTATGTAAAGATCTTACTATCGGATCTGACAATACTAAAATAAACTTGATTTAGCGAAACTAACTTCATTATATTACTAAATAAGAATTTGTCACTGTTGATATAGATTGAAATGTATTTTTCACAAATCCTAAATTACGTAATTCCGATATATTTGTACTATTATTCATAACCGTGTTAAATTCATTACTTAACACAGTTTCGCCCTCTTCAGAGAAGAACCGACAACAAACTCCGATACAATAATACATAAGAAATTCATTAATTTTTAAACGTTATAATTTTTAAAACAATTTTGTAAACATGTATACGTTATTTGCATATTTTGATTTGATGAATATGTTCGTCTATTTTCAATTATATCCTGTAGCTCCTGTGCGTTTGTGATAATCACCAACACATCGTATCAGTCGTCTCCTCGGACTTGGTGAGTTTTATGAAAAAACTCCTTCACCATATATGTGAAGCTAATGTAAAGTGTGTGCACAACGATTGACACGTTCGTTTGTTTGTCGTTATGTAACACGGAAGTGGAGCCTTCTCGGAAAAAAAAAATCTTAAAAAAAATACCGTTTGTTACATTCAAATGTTCACCAACCTCGGATCGCGTTGAAACTGAAAATTCACTCGTCAATACGTAGGATATTTACATTAATAAAAAAATCTTTCAAGGATTTAGTTTTGTTTGATGTAAATATTTTTAGTGATAAAGATTTTTTTTTTCAATCCATTACATATATGTTTGTTCAGACTTTTTAAAAAAACACGAATTTTCAATAAGCTTTATGAATTAGTTTGGTGAGATTTTAAAACAAATTAAAATATGTATGTAAAAGTATATCTTTTTCATAGTATTTCTATAGACGTTATAGTAAGTAGATTCGAACCCTGACACTTCAAAACATCTTACTGGCTTTACATAAATGTATGTATCAGCTAAATATTGATCAATAATATCAAATATATAACAATATATTCTATATTATTTGTTAATTCAGAAACAATCAATATAATATTTATAATTAAAGATATCATCAGTCTATAGACGCCCACTGCTGGACAAAGGCCTCCCCTAAACATACCCACAAAATATTAAATTAACTGATATTTTAAAGATGTACTTTTGTATCTTTTATTATAACCTTTTATATTTTATGTGTGTATGTTAGTGAAAATAAATGTAATTGCTGTTACGAATTGTGTTAATTGACGCCTCCGTGAATAACAGCGATAATGAATAATTAAACTATTTATTTATTTATTTATTCGACACATCAGCGATGACACAAAATAACAATAAACACAGTACAGATAAAGGTATTGGACAGTTTGTAGCCACCATTGTAGATGTGCATAGCATTTACTCTTGTTTTCGCAACGGTGCCTGTATTAGTAAAAATTAAAAGAAAAACATAAGAAAAATAGTATCGACTAAAAGAAAAAAAAATTACAATTCCTTTAACTATGTCTTTGAATTATGATAATTTCTAGAATGATCGCATGAAAGATATCCGGTTCAAAATGAATCCGGGCGAGCAGTTAACAGTGACCATACGCGTTACGTTATGGACGTCACCGTATAATTCCACTCCTAAATTAACCCGAACAAAACGATGTCTAGATGTTTATATTGTGAGAAAAAAAAAATCTTATCGCTTTATTATTACTGTGCCGGGTCCGTGTGATATTTAACACCTCCATAAAGAATGGTGTGTGTTAAATTCAATTATACATGTCGTCTAATTTCGTCGCCGAGTCGAGATAATGATAACCGTTCACGGAAAGGTGGGTGTTAATTAATACGTGTGAAGGTTGTCGTTATAAAACTTAAAACTAACTGAAAATAAAATGTATAATCTATATAGATTTAACTGTTAAGTTTTAACAGATATCGGTTAAGTTAAGATTGAACAGTTAAGAGATCGTTGCGATCGACAAGCGTTTAGCCTATCTAGTACTTAACCGTTTTCAACAAACTTAAAGATAGGTCATCGATTTGTAAACTCGCAAGTAACTTTTCACAGATTTGTATAGTTCAAGTAATTTTTTGAGGGAAAGTAAACACAGTACCATTTCTACCAGTTAACTTATCGCTGGTTATTTTTTTTTTCCTTACTCTGATACTTAAACTTAAGAATAGCTGAGAGTCACTGGATTCAAACCGCACAAGACCGTATTTTGTGGAACAAATTGCAAGAGACCAATGTCCAGCAGTGGACGTCCATCGGTTGGAATGATGATGATGATGATACTTAAACATGTTCATCAAAATATCAATATGTACAATAAACACAGTGACATACACGGCAGAAATATAAGAAATAAAAATAAGCTCGCGGTGCCTTACTTTCGTCTGCACAAAATTAATGGAAGCTTTGTGGGGCTCAGTATCCGAATGTATAATAAGGTTCCACAATCTGTTTTAGATTTGCCACTTCATAAATTAAAAAATAAAATTAAAAATGTTTTGATAAGTTAATCATATTATAGTGTTAACGATTATTTAAATAATAAAGATATGTGGAAATAAATGGCGCTGATTCTCAAGCAGTATGTGTCAGTACGTGTAAGACATTTAAAAATGAAGAAGCCAAAAAAGAAATGTATATATATATAACCCGCTGAGTTTCTTGCCCATTCTTCTCAGGTCCGTGGCATTTGTTTTGCGAATGGCTGGTAGATTTTAACGTTCAATAAGTGAACTATTGTTCCCATGTTGAATAAAAATTTTGACTTTGACATGTAATGACTTATTGCAATGTATCTTTATATGTTTTATTTCTTTAAGAAAGGCTGTAAATAATAAGAAGAATTAAAATCTTCCCTTCCCGTTTCCGTCGCTTAAACATCACTGTGTTCTAATTTAAATGGTGATGGATCTAGTGAAATTACTAAAGCGACGATACAGCATCTCGTGTCTAACAAAATAAGGTGATAGTGGTCATCTCGTCGCCGAATGAAATAAGGAGTTCGTAACATTGTAAACATCCTAGACTCTTTGAACCCTGTAGACCCTGAATTCGCCGCCATTATCTCAGCTCGTCTGCTATTTGTTTGAAAGTTGTTATGGTGAAATAAACCTTGAATGCGGCGACAGTCTAAAAGATATTTAAACTGCATGCACGTTACGGTTGAAATTGAACGTTTTTGTTCAGTTGCTCAAATTTTAGTAAGTTATAAAAGGTTAAATAGTTAAATTCTTTTATGGCTGTATCATTTATACGTTCAATTTTTAATTTACTTTGTATCATAAATATAAGTGTACCTCGCTGGTGCAGTCTACATTTGTAAAGAGCTCCCCGGTTTGATTCTGATACCAATAAAGATTTGATGTTTTAATTTCGCTTCTCAAGCTAGAGCCATATACACTCCCGGACACATCTATCGGCCCACCTAGTGTTTAAAAGTTTTAACGGTGCCTAGCTAAAAATAAATGTTAGGTGGAGCAATAAGTTTTAATGCAGTTTTAAAGCTGATTTTATGGTCAACCTTTATGTGTTTTTTTTTTAATTTTGAATTCAAGATTATGAAAAAAAAAAACGAAAATTCGAGTCTGTTCATTGTTTTCAACGACCCAGGAATGGAGAAAACTTTTTTTGATGTGTCCGATTATTGGTTCCATAAAAAGGCAAATCTAAACTTAGAGCCAGTTTTGACCAAAAAATATGGATACTCTGCCTGAAATTGTCGCCCAAGTTGTAAAACTTCTGCCGGCCAAATCAATTCGAAATTACAAAATAAATAAAAAAAAACGTATATAGGGGTTGACCAATAAATCTGCTTCAAAACTGCATTAAAACTTATTGCTCCACCTAACATTTATTTTTAACTAGACACCGTCGAAACTAAACACTGGGTGGTGGGCCGATAGATGTGTCCGCGAGTATATTTTTTATAATAGCATAGCTGTGTTTCGCCCGAGTATTCTAAGCGAGGTCACTTCACTATCTTTAACCTTATTGTAAATTATGACCATGTGAAAATGAGATCGATAAATGCCGCTACATAAAATTAACTGAGTTCAAATCTTTCAAAACTTCAGAGCTGAAGGTTTGAATATTTATAGACTGGTACTAATGATAGTGGATAATGAAATATGCAATGTATTTGAGACAAAAGTTATACGTTTTTTTTTGAAATTCATTGATAGTTATATCTCCATTCAAAACAATACAATATATCGTTTTATTATACTATTCAGTTTGGTTTTTTCACTGAATTGGTTTTTGTTTATATTGTTTTATTAGCCGGAAGTAATAACTTTATATATATAAATGACCTGTACTTATATATCGAATTTGTAATCATTTTTTTATAAGGGCATTTGGATAATTATGTTTCGATATTAAACAGACCATTTTCGTATCGATGTGAATATAATTAAAGGGTGGTCAGATGACACTTTTAAATTTAATGTTGCTTTATATGTTAATGGGAAACTCGTTACATCATATGCTCACTTAACTGTATCCGTTTTAAGTGCGTTAAGTTTTAGAATGAAGATATTAACATAACAGCGATTGATTAGGATAAACTTTGGCCTTGTTGTCTCTTGAAAAATCGAATTGTGACTAAAAAGTGGAAATGATAAACGTATAAACTTTAATCTAAATGTATCTGTACGTCAATAACTTAACTAAATAACTTGTATACTTTATATATAACGTTAATCCGTTTTCCGCCGGCATTAGCGGTTAGTTATAAACAAGGAAAGTTTATGTGTACGACGAATTCGGCATTGGCAACTATTTATATATATAAATTTGACCTTTTTGGTTAGTCACCACGTCTCTAGGTCCTACGATCTGGGTTTTTTTTTATTTGTCGATCGTAACCTCAAAGGCATTGAACACATGTCTTGGTAACGAGTTTTATTATATACAATTAGCTAATACCCGCCGGTGATAATGGAATGCTATTGCACTGGAATTATTCCTTCCAAAAGCTCCGCCTCCAATAAGAAGACTAAGAGGCGATAATAAATTAATAACCTGCATATTTTCTAAAATATAAGACAGGTTAATTAGAATTTTTGTTAATAATATGATCGTCGAAGCAATCATAAATGATAATCACGGATTTAAACTTGTTGAGATTCATTAATGCATTTTTTTTTATTAAAGAGTATATATATATATTTATATCTATTGATTAAGTTGTATTCATCTCCACTTGGTGTTTTTTTTATTTGTATGTTTATGTTTTTTCCCCGGACTATTGCCTATGATCCTATTAGCTTCTTATTTGTATATATTCATATAAATAAATCATTTATCTGTTGTTACTCTTGGTTACACTTGGTGGTTGAGTGTCGTTAAAGCGCGCTGGATGTAGCGACTCTTCTATATTAACAGTCGGAACACAGCAATGCTGTTGGTAGTTAGCCAAGAGGATAAGGAAAATTTTTACTATCAACATCACGTGTAACTATAGAATCGAACTGGGGACCTCCGTGTTATTAAACAAGTGGTTAGAACGCTCGCCTTGAGCATGTCGCGGAATATTTTCCCAAAGCCGACAGCCTACTTCCTTCCGATGTTATAATACATATAATTTCCAAGCTTACGTAACGATGCATGCGAATCGATACATTTGAATTCGATTAATGAATAGTAATCGATTCGAGACAAGCACCGCGACGGACAACACTAGCTGAATCCTAATTAAGCGAGGATAAGGCGGGAGTTTACATTTACAGTTAATATTAACAAGTTAATAAAGTTTAAATAGTAATAATAATTAATGTTACCTGCTACCCATCTCAAAGCAGTACGGGTTCGAATCCGAAATTCAAACATCAAAATAACAAATAGCTTCCAAAGTGTAATCAGCGTATAAATGACTTTGACTGTACCAGTCCCAGTAGTGGGTACGTTAAAACATCCGTTTGTTTGTAATTCGGATACGGAATAATTTATATCCTATTCAATTCAAAAGACATTGAAGCTTCAAATTTGACGTGTCATTATTTCTTTGATATAATATAAACGTTTCATTAGAATCTAGACAGACTAACAATTTACTAAACTAACATTATATTTTAACAGCGATTTAAATTTATATACGTACCGGAAATCAGTAAGTTGGAATTGAAATAATTTAATGCGGTGAGCTTAATTGAGTATTACATCGGCTGCACAGCAACGAGAGGAATACTTTTATGAACCGTCTGACCTCCGGCTTCAGGTGAAGCTGACGTTTAGACTAACAAACGTGAAAATTATTTAACATAAAACGAGAAATATAGTTTATTTACTGTCTAATTATAATTCGTTATTTAGCAGAATTGAAAAGCTCCACCAGTTCTCGTTCTTCGTAAATGGCGACAGCGATAAAAGTCTTGAGATGTTTAGTTAAAGTTATCTGATAAGTGAGATATTGTTGCCGTTACCAACTTCTTAATTAATTCCCAAGGATGGTCCAGAATCGTTAGATCTACGACCGAACTGTTAACAAAACGGAGAAAGGAGACAAGTGCACTTAAAATACAGTACATAAATAATTATTGAACTTATTTCTCAATAGGCTTTTAAGTTTGTATAAACAACGATTATAATTATACAATCTCAGTAACTACAAATTACACGTGCTTTTCATCCTCATGAATATAAAGGCCGGAGTTTTATTTTTAACTTAATGCAGTTTTAAATATACAAAGACATCGCCGCACAAAAAACGAAGCAAACTGTTGTTTTTTACGCGTCCGTTTCCGGTGCTATTCATTTTATAACACTCCTGTTATTAAATTGTTTTAAAGCGATTTAAGAAACAACTAAGAAATTAATTCGCGTTCACAACTTGCCGATAGTATAGCTATTGCACGCGGACTCGATCGCAACTCGAATGTAGCTAAATATATGAGGTTTATGGATCGTACAATCAATGATGGTGTGCAGCAAGAGTTTCTTATTTAATAAATAAATTTTGAGCGAGTTAATCTAAGTTTTACTATTTCTCTGGTAGTACGAAGCTTGAGCATCCAACTTAAGTTACAAATGATTCCTTGAACTGATTCCTTGTAATGTTACTTGTGATCGAGACAAAGCGTCACGTTGCGGTACACGAGCAACAGACCCCTGGGGCGTTGACCTCTGCAGCAATTTTTAGGGTCTTACATTCAGTTAGTAATTAATATTTTGAGTGTCAGTGAAGGTTAAGAGACCACTGAACGCAGTAGAGGAGATCCTTTTTTTGGAGATTTTTTCGAGACTTATGTCCAGCAGTGAGCGTGGGAGTGATGAAGATTAGCTCATAATTAACGTAGATGTTAACTATCTCTATATATAACGAAGCGTACTAGTCTAAATATATTGACTCTTCTGTTAAAGATTACGATACCAAATGCAAGCACTACAATTCGTAGCCCCCGGATTCGAACCAGGGACTTCCTAACCAAGGACTATAGGTTAAATTCAACTGATCAATAATTATCAGACCCTAAAATTATGTTACCACGAGCCGTCCCACTTCCGGTGTAATCTTCGGTAATTCAATTCATTATTATAATTGTCGTCTGATTATCACGATGTGTAATTTAAAGCGACGGCGGCGGGGCGGAGCTTTATGTAGTGATTAAGTTGAACGTTTACTTAAACCGGTAATTGACGGACAGTCTTCGAAATGTCGGAATGGAAGCTTTTCATTCAACTCACGGTATTCAAGTGTAGTAACCTATAAGAGATTAGGATTGTGATAATACAAATGTATTAATCAAATCACTAGATAAATGATATCATCGATAAACTCCTAAGTTTAATCAAGTACGTATGTAACGTAAGAGCTAATATAATATGACCAATCTTCCTTCTCGCTCAGTTTATGTATCTCTGATTTCAGTCACCAAACAATACAAAGAAAACATAGCGTCATCGTTTAATAATCGCCGATGGAGAATTAATAGAAATCATTGTGCGATTATCGCTTTTGCTAATCGCTCACAAGAAACGTAATAAGTCTGAAGAGTTTCATTAGTTTTATTTACCAGGTGGTAGGTCTCTGTTGCCGGAGACCGTCTGGGTGGGTACCACCGCAGCTCCTATTGCAACCGACAAATAGTAGTGTGCGAACATTATTGTGTTCCGGTTTGAAGGGCGCTGTAGCTAGTGTAATTACTGGGGTAACGAGACTTAATACCTTATGTCTCAGGCGACGAGCGCAATGTGGTGCAGTGTGTACCATCTTAACTAGCACCACGTTGTCATGGGCAAGCGTATCACTTACCATCAGGTGAACGTCTTGCTCGTCTCGTCGCATAGTAGTATAAAAAAAAAAATTATTTTCTAAATGAAAATAGAGAACATGTCGCGTTTTAATTTTTAAAAAAACTTACCTGAAACCCTTTGCTTCACATATAACGCACTTGAAATAACTTATTTAATTATAAATAAGCGGTAATGCTAATGATTTTTTAATCAATTAACGAAACAGATTATACAAAATAATGTAATAACATTTTTAATTCACGAAACGATTATTTTATGAAAATTTAATCATTTTTTTTTTCTCTTACAACTTTGGTAATTAATCCACGTAATTAATGCTTAGATGTTTATAAAGATTTCAGTATACATATATACTAATGAAAATGCGATGATCATACGCAGTGTATATATATTAACAGGCGATATACACTCCCACCTAGTGTTTAAAAGTTTTAACGGTGCCTAGCTAAAAATAAATGTTAGGTGCAGCAATAAGTTTTAATGCAGTTTTAAAGCTGATTTTTTTGTCAACCTTTATGTATGTTTTTTTTTTAATTTTGAATTCAGGATTATGAAAAAAAAACGAAAATTCGAGTCTGTTCATTGTTTTCAACGACCCAGGAATGGAGAAAACTTTTTTATTTCGCACAAGTTGGATTTTTTTTTGATGTGTCCGATTATTGGTTTCATAAAAAGGCAAATCTAAACTTAGAGCCAGTTTTGACCAAAAAATATGGATACTCTGCCTGAAATTGTCGCTCAAGTTGTAAAACTTCTGCCGGCCAAATCAATTCGAAATTACAAAAAAAATAAAAAAAAACATACATAGGGGTTGACCAATAAATCTGCTTCAAAACTGCATTAAAACTTATTGCTCCACCTAACATTTATTTTTAACTAGACACCGTCGAAACTTTAAACACTGGGTGGTGGGCCGATAGATGTGTCCGGATGTATATTTACATACAGGCGTCATATTTACTATCACGGAAAAGTCTAAGCACGTCCAAAAAAATAACATAGATCCTTTTTTTACTTTATTGTAGAAAGACACTACAAAACTAGGTTCATACTTATAACTTTTTAAAATGCAATATTAAAAGTGAACTCGTTTTACTGCCCACCAGTAGATATACAGTAATATCAACTCGGTTCTATTGAGATGTGTGAATGATAATTTGACTGAACATTTATCTCTTTCAAATATGTCAACAGTCTAATACTAATTTTTCATCTTATTCTAGTTTTATATTAAACTTTTATAACTAATGGTTTTTATCATTTTACTAATATTAAGCTAATATTTTTAATATGTTTCACAAGGATAGTTATTAATCACAATGATATATTGTTAAGTTGTTAGACTTGAATAATAAGTGAGTTAATGTTTTATCACCGATCTTTTTTCATTACTAACGCTTGATTAATGGCTACATTTATAGTTTTTACTAGAGTTTTTAGAATCCCATATATTCTATTCAAGGACTTTATGTTTTAAGTCTACTCTCCTTTTTTCCTTTCGTCCCTCAGCAGTAGCTCGATCTAGTTTCCTACTCTTCCACCAGTTTTGAGTTTTCTGGTCAGTCCTCCAACTTGAGCTCGATTTCGATTGATGGTAGACAGCTTATTCAGAATATTCCAGCTCTCATATTTTAGCAGCTGGAACACAGAGATTCTTTTACAATTTAGGGCTAGCGAGCCAAGTGGAAGAGTCTCATCTTCGTATAACATCGAGGTGCTAGTTCTCTCACAACACCGCAATTATCCTCATCCTTGGAGTCAGGAAATATTAAGTCCTAATAAAACGCAGCTTAAAGATGGCCTCCAGCAAAAAAACCATATGATTTATCGTGGTACATAACCATATATCCCCACTACCGGTCCGATAAAGACAGTTGATTGAATATGCCGATCGTTTGACTTTATTACTACGGATACACAGATTAATTATATTTTTTTAATAAAGTTATACAATTTGAATAACTTAACAAGTTGGGATTTATATATTATTTATTATTATCAAATAACGTCTGCTTCAATTTGCATTTAATGTTATTTAATCTTTATTTCTTTTATATGTATAATATAATATGAAGTCTAGTAAGTATGCTAATAGACGCAGTGTTTAAAGGCCTTCAACCAGGTTAATAGACGATCTGGTGAAGGTCGCGACAAGACGCTGGTTCAGATATCGCGAAGGAGATTTAAGGGGAGGCCTATGTCCAGCAGTGAACTGTCGGCTGATGATAATGATGTAGATCATGTTAATAGTAATTCTAACACTACAACGGAAGCTCTTAAAGATGAATATAGTCCACAACTTTTTCCCCACTACATCAGCTACGGTTGTGCTTTATATAGTGTGTCCTGTTCCAGATAAATGAAAGATGGTGGTGGGTGCCAAGATGACGATCCAACACGTGCCGAGCAAGGGGAGGATCTCCATCAGGAAGATCCAAAACTTCACGGTTCACAAGCGACGTGAGTGTCTCCCTTATTCACTATTTATGAGAAGTGCAAGAGGTGTATATCACTTCCGTCACTGTGTTAAGTTATTAAATAGATTTTTATGTGCTGCTGTAATATCGAAATACAATCAACGTATACGTACATATACGTAACAAACGTACATCTTTCATGAGGAGCATAAATCAATTGAATGTTTTTTTTCATCGATTACAAAGTTATGGTTATATCACATTACATTCGTGCACATTACAAAGTTATACTTAGTTGGATAAATATAAAATAGATAAATTAATGCGATTTGTAAGTTCTTATTATACAACAAATTATGAGATGAACGTTTAAAAAAACAAGCAATATCTTACCGTTCAAGCGGTGTGTTTTCCGTGGTGGTATTTACAAACATGCCCGGAACGTAGATATATTCAATATCAATAAAAATATTCAACAAACAATATATTTACCATTGTATATTATAAAACTTATTAGTATCATGATCTTTGTTAAACGTATAATGCATTATTTCGTTGTGTCACCGAGAGATGGCGCTGTATGTAGGCAAATGCGCGGTATAGTTTAGTTGCTTTCATTTGCTTGAAGGCCTAACCGTGCATTTGTCCCACATGAAGAACAAACAAGAACAAAACCGGATTTAACAAGAAGAATAAAGTGTTACTTAAACAGTGTAGTTTCAATGTAACAAGATGAAGTTCCCTCGGATCCTGAGTGTGAAGTCAAACAATCTTATTAGTATGTATGCGACGAATCGAGAACTCTCTTCTCGTTAGTTTATTACTAACCATGCTATTGAAATTTTGGCGGTTAGTAAATTTAGTCGACTAATATGTAGTAATGACAGTTCATCTAGTTTATGATTAGATTGGTAATAGAGCAGCATCATCAAAGTTTTAAGTAGAGTAACAAAATAAAAAAATCGTTATTAAAACATATATATAAAAAAATACCACTAATCCTAAATCTAGATTTATATCAAACTGTATCATCTAACTACTTCCTGTTGCAATCTAATCTAGTTTTACAAAGATCAAACAAATATATATATACACATTCAGAAATATACAAACTATTACTAATCTATTTCTTACTCATAAGAAGTAGTAAACATTCTGAATGTAATATTTAATAATTGATTTGATATCGTCTGTAGTCTGTTATCAATTTCAAAACAGGTATTTGATATGAATTTTACATTTGCATGTAAAAAAGGAAAAGTCGCATATTTTAAAGAACATATTGATATAATAAGTTAAAATCTTGCTGCGGGCGTTCACGACGATGATAATAATGATGATGATGATGAAATTTGAAACGGACGAAAGTTGTTAACCAAACATTTGATCCTTTTATACGCTTATCCGTCACTTTCATTCGGTCGCAAGGTTCATCACCCTTCACCAGGTGAACGATCTGTTCGTCATCGCTGTATGTTATAATGAAGTTACGTAAATTGCTGCCGGGTTCAAAGTGTGAACATCAGAGCGATAACCGCCCGGACACTGCATCGTCTCCATAAACATTACTCTTCAACATTATGTCATCCAAACGATAAAAATATGCGATGCATGTTGGATATATCTTTTTGTTTAATCACAAAAGGAAACATCGTCGCTTCCGGTTTCCTTGTGCATGACTTATATTTATATTTGATTTATATATGATGTTGTATTCAAATGTTTTTCAGGAAGTGAAACTGGATTTATTTTTATAATATATATAAAAACGATTTCGCGGTAAACGTATGAACGGATGACAAGGTCGCACCTTTTGTGCGCTTTGGAATAAATAAGTTTTTTAAAAAACGTCATATATTATATTTTTAAGCAAAGTTATTTCAAATTATGTATTATTTAGTATATTTGACTAAGTAATCTGTGATGTTTTTCAATTTTATTGTTTCCAGAGCCCTCCCATCCAAATTGAATAAAACCTTATGACATTGGAAGATTATTGTGTGAAACCTTCTTTTACTTTCATTACAGTAGACTTGTCTTTTTCAGAATCCGTGATAAAGGTGGTTTACGGCACGCTGCTGGCGATACTGGCGCTGATCTCCTTCCTGATCGACCCCGTACAGATCTTCACGAATTGGGTGAGCTTACAAAATTATACTGTAAAGCCTTTAGCCTTAAGGGCCAAATAATCACGAGGCGCTTATAAAACATTCAGTAAAGCAATGAAGATATGTAACATAAGTTACAAACATTATAAATTAACCTAACATTATTCATCTTTATTCCTTTGCCCTAACACTTGATGTGAATTTCACGTAGTTATAAGTAATAATGAGGCTATGCATACTTAAGCTCTCACTTGTTGTTCGCTGAAACACAGCGGTGCTGTTATAGTATAACTAACACACACTCAGATATAAAAACATTCATATAAAACCAGTAAACTATAATATCTGTTATTTTAATCTGTATTCATGAAGAAAAATATTTAACTACCCATACTTATACGTATATTTCTAAGTATGTAACTTGGGCGCCGTTAATTTCTGTCACAGTTGTGAACTGTGCTCTGTGTTTCATGCAATTGTCTGCTTGTTTTGTGTAGCGCAATTATATAAAACGTGACCGTAATTACTTTAAAGGTCAGAAACTTAATATTGTAAGAGATATCTAGATAGCAATGTAATTATGTGCTAATTTGTTATAAGGGTTACACATTGTATAACGCATTAGCGGCTCTGTCACATAAATGTATATATAACATATGCTCTTACACCATAAATAAATTTAAAGAAAGGAAAGAAAAACTGTCGCAGAGGATGTGGAGTTGTTTGTGCTAAAGTGCTTCTCAAACTACCTGACGATGTAAATAAGAACAGGGTTGCTGTGTTCCGACAGTCAACATGTCGGAGCCGAAGTATTCCGGACGAACACACTTCACCATCACTTAATATCATGTGAAATTTAATTGAAGTGTTAGCCCAACAAAAAGTTTATGAGTAAATTCAATATAGTATGACTTAACCTATTTTTTTTAGTCAGGTAGTATATTCCAAATTTCAGTGTACTTTATCTGAAACTTGAACGCGTTGATGTCTCTTATATGGGGATGCGGTTGTTTTCAAAAATTTCATAACTCTCTCATCGATGGACTTAAGGCTTGAGCATTTAAAATGCAAACGCTTCGCAAAACACAGAACAGGTTACATTTGAATAACTAACGAAAAATTTATAGTGTTACGCGCGTCATAGGTAGCATCAAGACATTTCGATGTCGTCCAATTAGCTTCTGTTATTATATTTATGATCCCAACTCGTTTATGAACCGAAAGCTTATTAATTCGGCACCATTTGCGTCATACGTCGCGCGATACGCTCTGTTACAGTTTTAATAAATTTAAATCAAATATTTAGCACACCACCAGAAGATTACAAGACACGCTTAGCTCATCTTAGGTCTTACTACAAATAATTAAAGAGCTGCAATGATGACTACTATTTGAGAACTTCTGTTAGCTCAGACTTGGCATCGCTTTTAAATTTACGACAAACATAATTATTAATAACGTTTAATTTTGCTAATGAGACATCGAGTAAACAACATCTTAGTAATTATAAATATACTATACGGTACTTAAAAAGAAATAAAATTACACTTTAGACTATTAGATTGTTACAGCAACATTACTACTAGTCTAACTAGTTACTTAATTCCTATATTTAAGGTAGATTATGAATAGCGTAGTTTATGGGTAATTAGAATATTTATTATCAATAATTTGAACAAATTAACTAAAAATTAAACAAATCAACTATTTAGTGAAGCAAGTACGTGTTAGTCAAATACTCAAGGATTTTTACATTAATTTTTCCTGTTCTTTTAAAATAATCATTATTATTTCTAAGTTTTATCACTATTGTTAATGTATTGCATATTATTAGTAAGAAACGGAATAAATTATAATTTTATCATTATCTTTGTATACAAGTAGTGATGTTTTATTGACGTCGTCGTTCGACTACATGAACGGGGTGGTGGCGTAAAAGCGGTACAGTTTAATCAGGCCCTCTTATAATTTATTTCCCGTCTTGTTCCTCATCAATAGTCGTTTTAATTTCCACTTAGTTCAATGGATCTTTCAAAAATTTTCATTCGAGATTCTTAAGACTGTATTCCAAGACTATAGATTGGCATGTCCTCCAGATCTAAGTTAAGACTAGTTGTCCTTAAAACATATCTCTCACGGATACGCTCCGGAGACATACACCCGTTTGACAACGCAGCGTGTCTATGCGAATATTTAACTGATACTTGTATCTACATTTGCTATAGATGACTAACTACTTCTTTCACCTTCTATTCTATTCTCTATTACATCTATATTTATAGTTTCTTTAATTTTTTGGATCCGGAAACTGCAACTTCGATGAAACTGTAAAGTCGTCAAAAAGACTAACAGCATAAGTACACCCGTTCAACAACTTTACAAATCATTTGCAGTTATTTATATGTGGAACTGAAAATATATGGAACAGAAGTTTATTGTATGTATTCGTGCTTCAAAATAACTAAACCAATCTTCCAAATCTTATACATAATAAAGATTCATATAGTTATGATAATGAAGCTGTTTAGTCGTTTAATAATGTTATTTTACTTGTTCAGGTATTTGTTTCTATCAAAGAAAATATTAACTTATTACTGTTTAAAGTTTTCTCAAGCTAAAGCTTGTAGTCCTTTGCCTGTTCTTGGTGTTTATTAATTATTTGCTCGAGAAGAGGACCTCCATGCCAGTACATGTACAGTGCGGTGGTAGTGTTTGTTTTGCCATTTAACTCACAAATCAGCGTCGGTGTTGTGTTAGCAAAGTAAACATAACGCTCGTTACTTTGAATAGTTTCAACGTCTAAAACAATCTTCATAAGTTGTTCTTTAATTGTTGTTAAACAACTGCGGGCCTTGGCAGATACAATGGCAATTTATAGTTTTCGGGGTCTGCAATAAATGAAAATGAACTAATGAGCTTTAATTGCAATAATGGTGTAACTTAGAATCGCTATATTCGTTACTTTGATTCGCTAGTTAGTGTTGTCTAATTTTGTCGAAATCGCGATGTTTATTATTGAAATACGCAGAAATTAAAAAAACCTTTGTCAATATGCGTAAGTATTATCATTGTGCTCTTCTCATATATATAAATTTGAACTCATAGTCCTCTCTGCACAAAAATATATCATTAAACTAAACGATGGACGTCTATTGGATATAAGTGTCTTGTGGTGTATTCCACAATGTACATACAATCAAATTAAAGCATTTCGCCACCTTATAAACAACTGCAATACATACAAGATGGGCCAAAAGAAGTCATCCGATGTTGTTTGGCTCTAATTTTTTTCTAAATGAAAAACTGTGATTCTGTTTTTTGATTATGTTTATTTGAACCTTTAAAACTTTATTGGTTAAGTCGTGAAGATGATATCGGCCAAATGGGGGTCGCCACAATTTGGTGATTCAATTTGGACTTCCAACACTAATAAGACTAACTACATGTGCTTCACTAATTACAACTGTACTCAACCTGAAAATGATTTTAAAATCCAAATCCATAGCTGTAACATTCCAAACAACTCGAGGTGTTTCTGTACCAGCATTGCCAAAGTACCAAATACTAAGTATTTGGGTATTATAATAGATCAACGCTTAACCTGGCATGCTCATTTAGATCTGGTGATGAACAGAATTAGAAAACTAATATGGATATTTAAAATACTAAGGCACATTGCAACCAAAGCTATTTTAAAAAATGTATACATTGCGTTAGCTCGGTCTATTCTAATATACTGTATACCTATTTGGGGAGGGGCTACTAAAATAAAATTTTTAGAATTAGAAAGAGCGCAAAGATCGTTGCTAAAAGTTATGCATTTTATGCCATACAGATCTCATACAGTAGAACTATATTCTATGGCCGATGTTCTCTCAATTAGACAATTATACGTTTTGCATGCAATTTTAAAGTTACATAAAAATTTAAAATATGACAGTACTATCTATTACAAAAGAAAAAAAGATGTAGTAGCCCCGGTGCCCTTTTTCAAAAGTACTTTTGCATTGAGACAATTCGCCGCAAGATCAGCTCACCTCTACAACAAAATTAACGCACACGTAGACATATATCCCATAAATACTATTTTATGCAAGGAAAAATTGAAAACGTGGTTGAGGGGTAAAAACTATGATGACATAGAAGCTTTGCTGGACTAGATCAACCATTTACACATGAACGGCACACACACAAAGATATACATACGCGCACGCTGGATTTACAAATGCGAAAAGTAAAATGTATTTTTTTATTGTTTTATTATTTTTGTTTGTTCATATTTTGATTTTTTTTTTCTTTAATGTCAAATGTCGGTGGAGGAGCGGGACATTCTAACACAAGCACTTTGTGTGCTCAAAAGAATGTCCCAGCAACTGTATACTATGTATGGCCTTGAAATGAATAAACTTTTTTAATTTTTTTTTTTTTAATATTGCGATTTCTTTTGGCCCACTCTGTATTAATAAAAACAGTTTAGTTTTTTTTTTTAAATATGTCGAGATCAATTTTTAACGAACAATCTCAGTACACGGTCTCAATGAAATGTGTCGATGTACGTGTAGGTGAACTGAATGACTCGCCTTGTAAGTTAACTGTGTACAGATCGAGAATCGGTTTACCGCGGAGCGTAGCACTCGGACTATTGATTAGATGTGCTGTTTGTCTTTATAAATACTTGATGTAGCCCTGACCCACTCCGGAGCGTGCACCGACCTCACCGCTCATTCAACTTGGATGCTTCGGTATACATAGCCAACTTTCACTCCTCACACTAAGCTGTGGTTCAATCGCAGCAGTCAATGTACATCGTAACTATATCATCTTCTGATATAGTAATGAGTTCATTAATAGACTTATCAATCTTGTGTTTTGACTTGATGAACGTTTTATTAGTTTAAGTTATTTTTACGGTTCATCATACGTTTATTTTTAGATAAGTTATCGATAGTAATTTATATGGCCTTTGAGTCGTTCATTGTCGCATTAATGTTATTGTTTTACGGACCTTGGTGTTGTGATAAGCATACTACTTAGTAATCTCTTTCCTGTGAATTAGTTTACCATTTACCACTTTGTTTTTGTTTGTTTTGTTTTGTTTGTGATTATAAAATAGGGTTCAGTTTTATAATAAAACGAGCTTTCCCGTACGATATGTTTCTTCAGGTTAAGTATTGATTTATATATTATTATAAATATACTATTTTTATATTAGAATGAACACCCTTGTTCGATATTACGAAACGTTAAAATTACTTTCGAGAAATGATGTACGATTTTTTCGTATCTCTTTTCAATGTATATGGAAGATGGTTTAGTGTACACTAAACCTTCATACACTTCCCTAACTCTCAAATAAAGCTGTTTGGATTGAAATAGTTTAATTTAAACTTAAGCAACTTTCCCTGTGACAAGTATCTAATTCCAATTTTTTGGTGCAGGATTAGGGAAATGATGTTTGACTACTTGAATTGATTGTCGATGCCTTTTCATACAAAGAAAAGGAAGTCAAGGGTAGAGATTTAAAAAAAATACATCTCAACAGTATAGTGTTGGCAACACTCGTATCATTATTATTTGTAATTTGCATTATAACCTCACACAAAAAAAAATTAAATTACAGTTTCACGTTCAGCGCGACACGCAGCGATACATTGCGTAAACTATAAATAATTGGACAGTTAAGTGTTACCTAATATAATAATAAATGGTGGAAAGAAAATATGTATAAATGGTATATTAGTAGTACATTAGATGTTGGATTTTTTTATTAAAGAAAATCTAACATCTCATTTACAATTCACGTGATTTTTAATAGACGGCATGAGTAGACTGAAAATAACGTACTCAAGTCTCGGTTAACGCAACGTTAAAATGAATACATTAACTAATATTTTTATGTAAACGTTGCTTGTTTCAGTATCTGGATATGCAGGAGGGCAAGTTCGTGTTCAGCATGTGGGAGAAGCCGACCTACAAGCTGTACTCCGACACCTACATATTCAACTACACAAACGTCGACGAGTACGTCAAGGGCATCGATAAGACCATAAAGCTGAAGGAAATTGGACCTTTTAGGTTCCAGTAAGTATTGTGTTATTCTTTATTAAACCACAGATCAGACCTCTGGCAACCGTTGTGCCTGTAGGCAAGGGTATGTGCTGAAAAGATATAGGTGTAGGATACGTTGAGCGAACAAAGTAAGGACAGGTTTCACTTTGTGTTAAGTTATATTCAAAGCTGGTGATATTTTTCTGCGATTAGCTGTCGCAGGTGACAACATTGATAGATGTCATTGCCCAAAATAGTAAAGTTAAAATTTAAATAATTGTCACCATAGCGGAATTTACACCAACATAAAAGTGATGAAACCTGTGAATATTGTTTTAGTTTAGCATAACAATAAATTTAGTATTTTTATTATCTACGCCTACTGTAGATATCTATATAAATAAAATTATATGTATTTACATATTAAGTTAAATATTTAGCAGGTTATTAACCGTCTTTTTATGTTTAAAATAAATTCAGATAAATGCATATTACTAAACATTAATATTTTTTAGTTATTTTATAACTTAAGCGTAAAGATCCAAACACATGAATCATTGATTACTTTGAAGCTTCATAAGTGGAGGAGTTACTTAAGCTAATGCTTATTAGATAGTTTAACTTCTTCGATTCGTAATGAGTTTTTTTTTTTTGTAACACAGATGTCTCCGGTTCGATCCCGGCACATACTTAACTAGCTACCATCGTCGCTTATTAATTTTAAGATATTTCACATTGGAATAAACTTACTATACTTAATTTGTAAATAACACATCATGTGAATGATTTGGCATTATTCAAACGTTTTGCGTTTGTTAAATATTCGGGTTTATTCCGTTAGTTAATATTACACTATTATACTAATTGCCGGCTCCGTCTGACCTCTGACAGATCGACATGGGTACGCTAGCAAATGACAATGTCATTGAGACAATGGCACTCGGTTTTTTTCTGCGTCAAAAATGTATGTCCTTTGACCCGAACAGACGTATGAATATTAGGATGTTTAGGAAAACATTATTTACTGTAACCAATAACACTACACGTCTACAATAATAAATGGCAACATAGCAAAGCTACAGCGGACTGCAAATTTTTGGAAGTCTCGATTCAGTTCATACTGTAAAGCAATACACATTCCAGTCGATAAAAGATGCTGCTTTGTGTTCATCATCATCACCTAGAGACAGTCCACTTCTAGACGTAGAGTCTCAACATGCTTTGGGTTAATTATTATGTATTCAGCAAAATGAATATGATCGTCAACAGTGCAATTATGACTTGAGATTCTTCCCACTATATCCTATTACTCAACTTTACTGTTTAGTGGAAAAAAACAGTAATTTCCTTAATCACTAGTAAAATATGAGGTGTGATCAAGTGGTGTGACTTAAAATTTTTCTCTTGAAGGGAGTTCCGCACGAACAACAATTTGACGGTGGACAAGGTGCGCGGGGTGATGACCATGAGGCCCAATATCGACCTCAAGTTCCTGCCCGAGGAGTCGGTGGCGCATTACAAGGACGTCCAGGTCACGATGCCCAACATCGCACTCATTGTAAGTACAACACTTATTTCTACATAATATGTGCTCTACAGTCGTAAACAGTAAGGTAATGTTGCTGTGTTCCAGTTTGAAATGCGGTGTAGTTACTGGATATAAAAACAGAATTTGCTGTATTCACGTAATAAGGGATGATTGGTTGATCACGTTATTAATTGGAAACTTAAACTACTTCGCGTTACCTTTTTATTTAATAGTTTGTATCGTGTTAAAAATAAGTTCATGTTATCGTTTAGAACTACTCGCGCACAGTTTTCTGATAAATGTTAAGAAATAACTAGAGATATAAACCAGCGCGTTATTCTCGACATTAATAGATAAACTTTATGTATTTTAAACTTGAATATCATGTTAATATTTGAACGAAAGAGCTTGTTGCTTTTAGGCACACTGCTCACTCAGCGCTGTGCGATTTAGCGTTCAATGTTTAAACATTGAATTTATACATTGTATAAACGTTATTGTATATATTGTTTATGGATAATACATAGCTAGTGAGGATGCTTACACAGCACCACAGTTCGCTTGAGACATAAGTTAAGTGTTCTAACTTACCTTCTGAATCGATTATACCAATATTGATCATTTACTGCTTAACGAAAGACGTAAGCGCTACGACGGAGTCATCCCTATACAAAATTTGTTACCATTAAAGAAGAATTACATATTTTTTTATATACTGTTAGAATATTTATCGGTTAAGGTACATAGAATATATATTTGTTATTATACATACCAAAGAAATAGTTTCCGATAAGAAATGTAACTGGATCGCCGCAGCAGCTGCCGGCACTGTTTCCTAACTAGATACTGCTTCGTTAATTGTCACACTGGAATATACGTTATCGAATGTTTACATTATGTATAAATTATTGTGCTCCGATTTTTATGTTTCTGTTGTACCGGCAGCGTATATATTATCTATATAGATATGTATATGTGAAACTAATATATCAATTGCTCCATTGAACTGTGTTTGTGCTTAAGTACACTGCTGTATTTCTGAAGACAACAATTGTGTCCAAACGATAGTATGTTCCGGTTTGAAAGACGCTGTAGCTAGTGCAATTAATGAACGATCAAGATACATTTAAAACAAACCTAAAGTTTAAGCTTTTATTCTAAGTAACGCCACATTCTTATAAGCAAGACGTATATATCGTATGAGGCGATTAGTCGTCGTGTCGCAAATGACGAATAATTTGCATTTGCTATGAAATTAATCTGCTGTCTCCACGCTTTATATTTAAAGGATAGACACATCAGATGCTAACCCTATCGTTACTAAAAATAAAATCCTTGATAATAAAGAGCAAACGTCGATGGCAGTTCATTATAGTGATGCGACGCGGGGTCACGACGCGCCGCCGCGGACTCAAACTAAGATAATTGTATACACAAACGTACAGAAGCAACATTTTAATGAAAGTCAATACCTGATATATAGTTCAAAGCAATATCATCACATTAGGATAGGTTATATACAATTTACATAGACTATAAATACAAAAATCTACAAATGATACTGAGATCACTTATTGCGAGAGATACCGCATCTCTTTTTTATTTGGTACAGCAGAAAATCTTCGTAAAACGTTATCTTTCACAATTAAAGTTATGTGGGATGTAAACACTAAACTCATGATGCTGGAGAATTAAAAAAAGATTGCAGGATATCTAATAATGCGTCACAGCAACTAAGTAGAGTCACGACTACTTTCACAGCGACGATAAGTACTATATTATATTTCAAGGTTGTATGTAAACATCCTAAGTTGTGAGAGAGTGTCGCGTGCACGGATCAAGAGGTAAAGGTCAAATTAACTTACATAAGTTGCTGTTAATTTGTAAAGAAATTCGTTACTTTGACATCCAAAATTACATCTACTGAGATCTGCTGATGTAGCTCTGATGTGTTAGTAAATATTTAACAACGACGTGGTCTATTTTAATTTTTACTTTGACCGAAATAATAAATAGATACTAAGTAACGTGTTTATCATCCTTTAACTTTAATACATTTATTTATTTAAGATATCAAACATCCAATGTACAAATAAGATAACAAAATATTATAATAGGGCTACATATAATAAATACATGTAGTAGCGAGTAGAAATGAAACAGAAATAATAAAATTATCAAAAAAACTGTTGTTAAGTAGTATACAATGAAAAAACGACGATATTATAAAAGAAAATGATAACATCGAATTATTACAAGTACAAGAAATAATTTTTTATGTAATTTGTCCGACAGAGAGGGACAGGAAATGTTTCCTTAATCAGTGTGTGAAGTAATGAGATCTTGAAAAATACTTGTTCTGAAAGTGGAGAAGAATCAATTTTGTAATTAATTATTTTATAGAAGACAATTATATCGATATAGATCCTCCTGTCCTTCAGTTACTGTATATGATGTCTCAATATTATAAAAATCGATTTTGTACTTTCTTGATCTTAGAAACACGCTTCTCGTATTATGATGAAAAGCGATTTATTACCACCAATATTAGTTTGTACATTTTATATATGTCTAAACGTATTTATAATGTAATAATTTATGAAAAGCCAACTTAGAATATGTTACTTAACCTTATATTTGATATCATACAATCCTTCAACTGTCGACATGTATTTAAAGATCTTTAAACTGAACGCCTGGTTCGCATCAACCTTGTCGAAAACGTAAGAGCCGTTCAAATCCGACCCTTCAACGATTCATATACTTATATATAATAAGTATATAATACAGGAAAAGTTTGAACTGCGCAGGTAACATTTTAGTAACAAGTATTATAAGTTTAGATGATACAGCTAAAGACTACATTTAGTAAATTCAAAATGACGAGATTTACATTGCATACGTTTTTGATGCTGTGCTCACGAAAGAATTGTGCTGGATTCTTACCTGCTGGAACCACACAGCAGTCGGAGCCACATTTCTCATGTTTATAATACGGCAGAAGATGGTAAAGCAAATCCAGAATTGTACAGATCTCGTATATTTACAGCGATTACATGATAGCGACGGATTTGCAACAGCGACAATCCAAAGTTAACGACTTCCACACGCTTACCTATCACAAGGCAATCACTTAATAACCGCGTTAAGAATTCATTTAAATCCAAAACAAGAAAACGTAAAATTTTAAGGTGTGAAACGATTCTAGATTGGAATGTCGTGCTCTGATCTATTTGTCATTCAATATGAAGCGTATTGCGAGATCGCGATTGCGACAGGCTTTCGCAATCAGCCGCGCACCAGAACCTTTCCAGTGTCTCCACCGGCCCGCCAAGGTCCCTAAAACTGTCATAGTTTCGTAAAAGAAATTACCATGAACATTATCAGTACTTGATTAAATTAGATTAGTACTTTACGCTCGCTTTAAATAGTCATTATTATCGATATTAAACAGTAAATGTTTAACAAGACGTTTAGTTTTAGACACAGTGTTCACTTAAACTTGGACGCCGGTCAGTGATTTAAAAAGTACTGGACCTCAAATTCGCATCCAAAATCCGTGAGTTACTAAAGATCTTCTTCTTCTTAGTCGTATTTCCTCATGACTGAGGGTCGTGGTCATCATGTGTGATGAAACACACGACGACTTACTCGGCAGTTATAATGGAGTGGTTTGCCATTGCCTTCTCCATTTCACATACTAGTCCGACCACAGATGGTCACGACATAGATATGCAGGTTTCCTCACGATGTTTTCCTTCACCGTCAAAGCGCGTGATATTAGTTAGTGTTTTATGCTAACTGCACATAAATTGAAAAATTCATTGGTGCGGGCCGGATTCGAACCCGGTACCTTCGCATTGGAAAGCCGGCGTTCAAACCACTAGGCTATCACGCTCTTACTAAAGATAACTACCGCTTTTCATTATATCAGTTTTTTTCAATTTCAATCGGTTTAGTCCTTCAAGATTCTTACCTGATCGTCAATCTTTACCAATCAAGCATCTTCAAGATCTTTGTGCTATTGAAAAATTCCTCTAATCTGTTTCATCCGCTTCCGACACCGCCGGTACATTTGCAAAGTAATCTGTTATTAATGCAAAATTATGTTACGCGATTCTTTTCAATGTCTGTTACATGTATTCATAATTAAGTTATACTTGTATCGTATACTGATTAAGTTGAACTTTGCTAAAGATCAGAATGATTTTTATCGAGCCTGTTCATATTGATGATGATTATTCGCATATTGAGTACATATTAACATAGATTTATTAATATATACGATACTACGTCTTCTAAATGTATGTATCTCGTAGTAATTTCTTTTTAACGGAAGGTAACTTAAGTAGGTATGTTTTTCTACCTTACACATCTTTTTATATACACACATTACTGTACCCTTTTGAATCCATTTAGTATATTTGTAAACACTTTAAATACTTCAACTTAATGTGTGTTTTTGTAAAACTTAAAATTGTTTTTATAAAAGCAAAAATTTCTTATAAATCTTCAATGTTTTTTTTTTCGTGAATTCTATTCCTGTTCGTCTTCTAGAGTGTTCACGTTTATGTTTTGTATCCAGGCGATCAGCACGCTGATAGCAGACAAGCTGGGTTACTTCGCGAACGCCGGCGCGTACTACTCCATAGCGGCGTTAGGTTCGAAGCTGTTCAGGAACATGACCGCCGAGGAGCTGATCTGGGGTTACTCTGACCCCATAGTTTCGATAGCCAGCAAGCTACTACCCGGCTGGATTGACTTCGAGAAGATCGGAATCCTCGACAGGGTTTGTTAATTTTTTAACCACTAATCAAAACTATGAGTGTTATTAGTTTAATGTCTGTCTTGTTTGTATCTCTTGATCGATATGGACGTATGTTAGCTAAGCTAATTCAATTCTAAAGCTTAATATAATAATGACAAGCTAATAAACTAACAGCTCGTTGGTTAGGATGATCACACTACACCGCGTAACCAGTCATTTCGCACAGGTCATTCACCCGATGGCATACGACCTTGTAATAACAATAAAGCGTTAGGATTTATACACCGCGGTCACGGGACGAATAAAATGATACGCTCGTTAAATGTTTAATAAGCACATTCAAGTTTAAGTTAGGCGTTGATCTTAGACGCATGTCAAGTTAATACGTGTCCGTACATATTTGATTACTAGCTGATAGTTAACAGACGTCCTGCCAGCGCTGTGTTTTATTTTTGTCTTAAGAAACATAACTTGATATATTGCAGCGCCATCTGGCGGCATGTTACAATAGATGAATATAATTAAAGACCAATTTGACCTCAGATTTAGTAAAGTGGAAATGATGTCATAGATTGAATAATATGCTCGTTGGCATCCGGAACACATCGATGCTTTAATGGATACGGATTTACTATATGAGAATGGTAACTATCTAAAAAATCCGGACATCAACCAAACTCCATAACACGTCGCCCCGGAATCGAACTGGGGACGTCTGTCACAATAATTTTACAATAACACATTTTCGTACATACTCAACTTTAAATCTCCTAAAGCCTTCAGAAAAGTTATAACTGTGACTTGAATAACGCAGTAACTGGTTTAGTAAAAGAGTTAGCAGTAATAATACCTATGTTAGTAGTATATTTTTTTTTCTTAACATCTCTCCCTCTTTAGTGTTCTCTATCACCTTTTCAAATGTATTTTACAGTTCTACGCGAAGAGACCGGAGAAGGTTGAAGTGGAGACCGGCGACGCGACCAAAAGATTCTCCATCAACACCTGGAACGACTCGCCCGGGCTTCCGGAGCAAGGTTACACTGATTTCAACACCAGGTTCCGATTTTTATAATTTTTTCAAGGAGTTTATAATTTCAATTAAATCGTCTATCAACTGGAGTCTCACTTAGTGCAAAGTAATAATGCGGTTGAAGATGATAAATGAAACAAACCTAGAAGCAGTCCATCAGTCCATGTCCATGGAACACTATTGGAGGAGAGTCAAGTTCTTAAGATAAGATTGAAGAAAATGGTAAAGATTGATTTGCGCCTTTTCTCAGCATTAATTTCTGTACTAATTATACTTTATTTGTGGAAATTTTATTAACAACAACATTTTAATTCAACAGCATCCCATGCAACCGCATCAAGGGCTCCTACGAGGGTTTGATGCTGCCTCCCATGATATCAAAGGACACAGTGTTCCCTATATTCAGAAAACAGGCCTGCAGGACCTACCCATTCTCATTCCGGGAGGAGGTGAAGGGGAAGTATGGATACAATTATTATAGGTGAGTTCATTAAACCACTAACAAACTCGCAATTCAAAGTCTCACATATATAATATGTATATGGTATAATGTTTACATTTTACAGGTTCCGGCTGCAGGATTCAGCTTTCAACAACACGTCGGAATACGCATGCAAATGCTCTAGCAATTGTCTCCCGGACGGATTCGTTGACGTCAGCAATTGTTACTACGGTAAGTCAAGTTTATCAGCAGTGTATCATCACGTTATCGCAATCACAGTTATGTATCGAAGTCGCTAAATAACGATTTATATTTCTCAGGTTTTCCGATAGCATTATCGAAGCCCCATTTCGTGGACGTGGATCCTGTTCATCAGAAATACTTCGAGGGCATGAAGCCCGAGGCGGAGAAGTATTACTCGCAGCTGGACGTTGAGCCGGTGAGTGTTACAATGATATGTATACAGTAGATGATCACTTTGTAATTTTTACAACAGGCTAACGTTTAACCTCAATTTCATATTTTGATAATGGCGTTAAGGTTAAAGGTTAAGCGTGCTTACCCAAAACACACTGGCTCTTATAATTCGGAACACAGCGAAGTTATTATGGCGACATATTACATAATTACTGTGGTGACTATCCAGATAGGTTAAAAATATTTTTCGCCACTATCCGCCTATACGTGGTCTAGAAATTGAACCAGAGACCAGTTTAATCAAGCAAGTGCTAAGTCACTACTTTAAAGACGTAATTGAACCGGATGTAAAAAAAATCTATAATTCTATAATTTTGTAGACCGTTGGAGTTCCACTTGCTCTTTCTATCAACGTCCAGGTAAACGTGGCAGTGAGGATGTCACCAGGGAACCCAATCACGAAGCCGGTCAAGGACAAAGTGCTTCCGATCTTGCGTTTGTCTTTGGTGAGTTGGAAAATTTATGTATCTTCTTTTATAAGGTTAAAATATAACTGCTATTACATTTTGTTCAAGAGGAAAACTTTTGTTCCTCGAACCGTCGTTTCCTCTTAAACAGTCGTACTGTGTGATGTATTTATTTACATATTAAATACATATGTATTTACCTTTGAACTTAATACGTAAAGTCCACACACACCTCTGTCGCGTTAAACTGATTCATCTATTACGCATATGAAATCATCTACAATACATATGGTTATAAACAAACAAGCAAGACTGTCAAGAAATGTCATAGTGATGTTAATAAGCAAATATAAGATTTAGATGCATTCTTAGAAATAGAAGCGGTTCCTCCGCGAAGGTCAGTGAAGAATGAAAGACAATCGCCATGACTTTTAAAATAAAAATTTGTCATAACAAAGCATTATGGTAATTATTATTAATAGATATTATTAATAATCGAATAGATTAATAAACAAAGCTTAGAACAACCTTTTGTTGTAGAGATTTAAGCGAGTGCGGTAATGATTTAAAGTTTACCGGAAATGAGTCGTTTGACAGCGCGATGAATTGCCACTTCCATCTCGATAAATATAAGTTGATATTATCTATTACGATAAGATAAAACTCAACATCCTCTATTCTGCGGAAATTAAAAATCCTTAACATATTAGCTTATTTTCTTTATTATCTGCAATGTTTATCTGAATAACTCGTCTTAAATTTCACTTGGTGTTAAGTGACAATTCGTCCTTTGATAGGAAAACGCATGGTATTCTGTCTCTGATATGATTGCCAGCGTCAAACTCCACTACATATGGCCAAGAAATCGAACTAACAGCTCCCGTGTTATAAAAGCAAGCGTCTAGTCGTAAATTTAGTTTAATATATAGTTTATTTGTTTCAGTATTGTAAAGAGGCACCGTCAGAGGTACTGCAGCTGCTCCGCCTCCGATTCGTCATCGCTCCACCGCTTGTGCTGACTGTGGAAGTAGTTTTCTTCATTGTCGGCACATTTTTCGCAGTCCAAGGAGCGTATCGTATGTGGAAGCCGAGGTACAAACTAATCGAGCAAAAAGAGAAACCATCGATTAGAAGGAAGAGCAGCGAAAGGAGGAGGAGCAGCATTATTCTCAACATGTCCGATAATTGCGCGTTCAAAGATGACGATGAGCTGGCTAAAGAAGCGGTTTCACTCCTGGCGATCACAGAAGAGGATGGCGATATGCCTGATTTACTAGTTGACTCTTGAAATGATAAGGATTTCGTGACACGGGACCGAGTGGAAGAACTTATTTGTGGATAGGATCTTCTGTAAAAGGAAACAACTAATTGCATAAAGACATTGACTGCCGTTGGAGTCGCTGGTGGCTGGTTCTTTAGCTGACTGCAATGATATGAAAAAGTATTAAACTTGCATTAATATAAACTAAATTGCATTGAAATATTTTAAACTGATGCCATGGACAAATCTTAAGATAATATGAGGTAGAGTGGGAATATATTGTAAAGTTAAATTGCAGAATGGTAAAACTTGTACACACGAGGACTTTTTTATACTTTTGTGATATATCAAAGTCCACACAAATGGATACTTAAAGGATCTTAAAAATTTTACGACTGAATTACCGAAATGTTAAAGCGCGGCAGTCGATGGTTTATTTACTAGAATAGTTATCACTTAAAAAATTCTGTTAAACAAATTAGACACGAGTTTGGCAATTTGATAATTATTAACTTTGCTAAATCGTTTTAGAACTTAGCAAATTCAGTTTTATGATTTGGTTAAATCACGTCAGTCCCAGGAGCTTCCCGTTGGCTCGTATTGTCTAACGGTTAACTATTTATTTAGATTTGGTTTATTGTTATTAATTTGCTCAATTTACTATTGTTAATAGGAAATGCGGGATGTGTAATGATTTAGTTATTGTATATACAGTATCGTTGTTAACTGTTTCTCGAGTCATAGCTTGCCTTTATACAAACACTGTTAAGTGCCAAAATTATCTATCGGTTGATTGCTGCTTCCGTTATTGCAGTGATAGCTTCTTCAAGCTTTAAGACAGATGCGAATGTAAAATTTTAAATGACATATGTACCATGTACAAACTTTAATTTGATTTCAATTGAATACCTTCCTTTTGTCAAAACAGTTATTACTTCAATAGATTGTAATTAAAAAGAAACACGATCAGTAACTCCTACACAAGTTTGTAACACTAACGATTTTAGTTTTAACGTATGTTTCTAGAAATTGTGATATTACTGTTAGATTAGTTGTTAAGTTATATTTTAGTTATATATTTGTAAATAGACTGACGGTGTGTGAAATAAACATTTTGATAGCGGTTTTCATTAAACTTTTTTTAATTACCTTTGTATGGTAATCTATCTACTGCCAAATAATAATTCTAATTATTCAGATCTATTTTGGCAAGTTACGGTGTCTTAGTTATTTCTAGCATGGGATCCTATAGGCTTCGATCTCCGAGTCCCAGTTTACGATGAGCTTTATCAGCCGGACTAATTGTCTAGTATTAAACATCATCAGATAAGAGCAGACTATCCCTTAGAGATAGATCTCGCTCTTTACACAGTTCTTTTAGTTTAGATACCAACGCTGCAGTTGCTTCTACCATCAACGATGTTCAATCTTATGTACGATTCGAAGTCAAGCTGTTACGTACCAAGGCAAAATAATCCTTTGTAATCATCTTTAAGGTAATTAGAAGTAATATAAACATTGTATGTTAGACGTATATACATTCTCGAGCTTTCACTTAGATTACAATTCGTATTGGTAAGGTTTTTTATACAACAAACGAATCTTCGCCTGTAAAAAATTATCTGTTGAGGTTATTGAAAAATGTTTTGTTACTATTCAGCTATGTTTAGATAAACTTACTACGATTCTGTTGTAGTTCTGCGATAATTGAGATAAAGAGAAACGATATTCATTACAATAATTTATTCACAAGCAGTAATATTATCCATATTGTACATTTAAGACTAGATGAAAAAGATCGGGTAACTGAACATAGCTTCAAATGTTTGTGTTCTTACAAAAACCTTGTAAGCTCAAATTAAGAGGAAGTAAGAAATTTATTATACCAGTAACATTGATACATGGGTAACAAGTGCAGGTTTTGACGTGATTTCAAATGTTAGTGACCCGTAAACTTACATGGATAACCTAGATACTTTACAAATCTAATAATAATTTATTATGGTACATAACTATAAATAAATAACATTATACGAGTAACTACAGATGTTGTGTATGTGGTATCAAACTCATAATCACTTTTACATCTTCCGGAAGTCAAATCCAGAAGATTCGTCAGATCAAATCTACGTCCTTCTGACATTAGATCAGTCTTCAGTTTGCAGTTTGAGATATGTAAACTAAAAACTGATGTAATACTATGCCATAAGGCGAATCTACTAATGTGTGATACCCCATAACAACAGGCGCTTGTTAAGATGTTTATATTGCACGACATAACTTTTGTTTCACGCACATTCCATTGATTATTTCTTTTTTTTTATACTACTATGCGTCGAGACGAGCAAGACGTTCACCTGATGGTAAGTGATACGCTTGCCCATGACAACGTGGTGCTAGTTAAGATGGTACACACTGCACCACATTGCGCTCGACGCCTTGAGACATGAGGTGCTAAGTCTCGTTACCCCAGTAATTACACTAGCTACAGCGCCCTTCAAACCGGAACACAGTAATGTTTGTCTACTATTTGGCAGTTGAAATAGGAGCTGCGATGGTACCCACCCAGACGGTCTCCGGCAACAGAGACCTACCACCATTAATTTTATAATTACAGCTTCCTTCAAACTGGAATTTGGACTATCATTTTGTAATCAATGTCACATTCATTAGAATAATCACAGCTTTCTTTAACACCAACCAATCACTACTCGGCCCCTGAAGCCTGCAACAACTGCGACAGTCACCGCTCAGTTTGGGAAACACTGAGTTGCTTGACGTGATTATAAAGGGTGTGTGTGTGTTCTAGCTCGCGTATATGTTCGCGTATATCCAGGTGACGTAGTGTGCCACGTTGGTGTAGACGTCGGGCACGCCGCGCCGCGCGCACCCCGACCCGAAGGAGGTGAGCCCGCGCAGCTCCCAGCGGCCCCCGCTGCGGCCGCCGCTACCAGACCCTCCCGACCGGCACTGAAGTGGACCGCCGCTGTCGCCCTGGAAAGTGTAATTAAACCATTACATAGCAAAGAAACGAGGAGACTAACAAGATAAAACCGGAACACGGTAACGTTAGATCTGTACTGTTTAGCAGCAGGAGTAAACGCCTCAAACTCACACAGTCGATCTACAACAACAGACATCTACCAGTAAACCACCTCTTTATTAATATTCAACAAAATTAAGACATAACAGAAGACAGACTTTTTATAAGAGCATTAAGTGTGATTAAAAATCATTTGAGTATTTACTTAGGATGGTACAGTAATCGAGTAGCAATGGATGCTGATTCATTATACTTTATCTGCGGGTACGATCGATCTCAAGTAAAACAAGAAGAGTTGAATGCAACAATTTAAATTGCTTAATCTTATCCGATCTCACTCGTCAATCTCTTTTTGTCCGGAGCCGTCGATCGCTCCCAGATAAGGCTTATAGAATTTGAAGCCACACCGTATCTGTCGGCTCTTATTCTCGTTCGTAATCGTTAGTAAAGTTTCGATTCCGAAAGAAGCCTTGTTAAATGAAGCTCGATGAAGGAGCGTCTGTTCAAGGACATTTATAATTTTTAAAAAATCTAGAACAGATTTGCTTTCATCGGGACAACTTTCACAAGCTCTGTTTAAAAATAATTGAAACTTTCATTATTTGGGTAACTATGGTGATGTAAGAGAACTTTAAACTTACCACACATGCGCCTGTGCTTCCATCGGTGCTGCCAGCACAGAGATGTCCATCGTTTAAAGGAAGCGACAGGGAGTACCTGTCCCTGCAAATGTTCAGCGGCAAAATTGGCACTTCCGCTTCCAGCAAGACATCTGTCAAAGATCCGTTAGTTTGATCTCTGCCCCAACCAGTTGTGTAACATTCATCCTTTGCATCAATTCCGTTATTGTCTTCTACAAACGGATCTATTTCTTCGCCAAACATCAATTTCTTGTCGTCTCTTTCGTTGCCTTCTTCTTCTTTTTCGTTGATATTGGTTTTTATTAATTCAACCACACTGTCTAATGTTATTTTATCATAAACAACATCTCTGTTCTTCTTCTCGACGTTCGGTTTCACTTCGTCGCTCCTTCTATTTGGTTGTCTATTTGAATTATTCGATACTCTGACATTATATCTAAGATTTTTATGTTTCTTGTTTGTATATTCAGGGAACATAGTTTTTGTTAAGTTATTCAGCTTCTCCAAATATTTATCTGCGGTATCTGGGTTAGGTTTGGGACGCTTGGCTGATTTCTTTTTCGTCGAATCAGCGTTTGATCTGACGTAAAACGATGTACCCTTCTCAGGATTGTAGTTGGCGAAGGGTGATTCGTACGATGGTAAGCAGATTGTTCGGATTCTACTTCCGGCGCTCACATCCGCAGCACGAGCCATTTTCATTAAAGCTGTAAACGGTAATATTTTTAACTAGATTCAATACACTAATTAAAAGTATGAATGAAAGTAGAAAATTTTGCACCCTTATTTTTAAAATACATTCCAGTGAATTTACGTTTAATATTCATAAATTCAGTAATTTTTTAAATGTTTTTTGCCACAACAATAATAATAAAAAAAATACTTTTAAAGAGAACTGTTAAGTATAATTTTACTTGCTACAATATACATAAGGAATGGTTTCTCTAACTGTTACCAGGATTGCTTCGCTCATTACAAAATAACAAAGCAGGAATTTGCAGCTTCAGCAAACGACTGAACTAATAACATTGACTTTAAATTTTTTACACAAGTATACTAACCAATGTCGTGTTGATAATTGTGAAACCGATGGTGTAATATGATCTTCTCGATGGGGACGTAGGAGCCCCTCTGCTCGGCGCGGTCCCACTCGCCGAGGATCGCGGTCCAGAGCGCGGCCACCGGCAGGTTGAACAGCTCACTGGAACAGGTACATCATTCATAAAACCAACAGAAAAAAACAGGAAGATTTTGAACAAATACATGGTATAGTTTTTTAAAAAAATATTCTAAGAGTCATTAAACTAATGACAAAAGCATTCCTATTATTCTGTAAAAACTCGTTACTTATTTTAACTATGTGTTTGAATATGTTAAAGATACCTGGTGGTAGTATTTAACTATTATACTAAATAACTTGCCTTGTAACACGGGGGACCCTAATTAGATTCTGCGGACATGGTATGATGTAAATACTAGTTTCATTTTCAATTTATCTTCATGAGAAAGAAGCTTAAATATATTAAAACAAAAAGAATGTGTTACAGATACGAATAAAATCTTTTAAAAACGAACTGAAAATGTAAAATTTGCGATGTCAATACTTATGTATTCAATAACTAAATAAGTAAAAGGTTACTTGTGTATGCAGTGGGCTGTGGTTAGGAGCCACAGGGGATGGATCAGCACACCTCCGCACCAGTGGCCGATGAGGCCGTAGTTAGGATGGAGCAGTTGCAAGGAAACCTGAAAATGTTTACATTATATCTATTATCAGTTCGCACTGATGACAGATCCCGCCTGATACTGTCTTGGTACATACTATCGGGACTTATATTCCGGAATGAGGAATATTCTATATTTGCAAATACACTCCCGGACACATCTATCGGCCCACTTTAAAGTTTAAAGTTCTAACGGTGCCTAGCTAAAAATAAATGTTAGGTGGAGCAATAAGTTTTAATGCAGTTCTAAAGCTGATTTTTTGGTCAATCTTTATGTACGTTTTTTTTATTTCGAATTCAGGGTTATGAAAAAAAAACGAAAATTCGAGTCTGTTCATTGTTTTCAACGACCCTGGAATGGAGAAAACTCTTTTTATTTCGCACAAGTTGGATTTTTTTTTGATGTTTCCAATTATTGGTTCCATAAAAAAGCAAATCTAAACTTAGAGCCGGTTTTGACCAAAAAATATGGATACTCTGCCTGAAATTGTCGCCCAAGCTGTAAAACTTCTGCCGGCCAAATCAATTCGAAATTACAAAAAAAAAACATACATAGGGGTTGACCAATAAATCTGTTTCAAAACTGCATTAAAACTTATTGCTGCACCTAACATTTATTTTTAGCTAGACACCGTCGAAACTTTAAACACTGGGTGGTGGGCCGATAGATGTGTCCGGGAGTGTATATTTGTGTATATACTCGTCTTAATTCTTTAAAAACATTATCAGTTGTAGCTGGTGTGCAAGGTGTGGTTACCTGCCACGGCCAGGCGCCGCGCTTGGACTCCCTGCCGCGTATGATCCGCAGCTGGCCCGCCGACCGCTCCCGCGGCTGCCGCGTGTGTCTGCGCAGCGAGACACCGCACTCTGGAACAAGTGTACATCACCACCTTAACCGACTCCGAAAGAACACTGTCACATGCTTACAATCTAGATTTAGATTAGACTATTATAACATTCATTAAGATAACGATAAAAGATACTTACAATGCGCGAGACAACTATATCAATTTATTTAAAATTGTATATGAACCATGAATATAAAATGATAACTTAATAATTTAGTGAAACAAACAATAAGCGGAATTGTTTAACATATACATGTGATATCTTTTATAAAAATAAAAATCCGTAAACGTCTCCATAAATGAATACAATCACAATGTACCAAGACTTACACAAAAGTCGCAACAAGAGGAACACGTTTGAATAGAACAACTCTGAATAATGTTTGGGATGTACACAATAACAACGCTATAAAAAATCATAAAAACTGTTATATGTGCGAAGGTTGGTCATGATAATGAAGAGCATGCTGGTAATGATATATTTGCTAATGTTGATAATGATGACAACGAAAATGACGACGGCATAAATAGCACCAGAAATATAATAAACAAGAACAAGATTACCTACTTCGATCTGCCATACTAAGACACCTAATGATCATCATCATCCGACAGATAGATCCTGACCTTCACTCATCCAGCTGCTTCCCACTGACCTGATGGTAAGTGATACGCTTGCCCATGACGACGTGCTGCTAGTTAAGATGGTACACACTGCACCACATTGCGCTCGTCGCCTTGAGACATAAGGTGTTGTCTCGTTACTCCAGTAATTACACTAGCTACAGCGCGCTTCAAACCGGAACACAGTAATGTTCGCACACTACTATTTGGCGGTTGAAATAGGAGCTGCGGTGGTACCCAGACGGTCTCCGGCAACAGAGACCTACCACCTGGTAAAATGAAGTTAGTAGGAAATCGTTTTTAAGTAACCGAGGATAGTATATTTATATCGCATGGTGGTCGTGTGTATACAGGAACCTGCTAATGGTCATGACGGTGACCACTGCTCCTACAGACCAACAGTGATGTAACGGTGTACTTATTTCACTTAACGTCTTCCTGATGTTCATCGACGGCGGCGCGCGTTTTTTTGCATACTAAGCGAAGCTTCGTAAGAATGCGCCGCGTTCGATTCCGGTGTTTACTTTCTATTGCGTTGATTTATCGCGTTTTAATATGCGAACGGCTCGCGGCGTTGATGTAAATTACACAACGGCACTCGCCGGTGATAAGATTGACGTTGTGTTTGTATTTCAACATCGGCGTTGACAGCATTAGTTGTGTATCAAAGCTGAGGTCGCGAGTTGGCATAATTTAGATGAGCAATAACAGATATGATGTTAAAGCGATATATACCGGTATTTTCTAATGACAATTCCCGGTGGAAGACAGAGTTAAGTTAGAGTAATAAATAGGGTAAGTTAATATCAATGTACATTGTTTTCTTTTTCTACTCATCCTTATGTTATTTAAAGGAAATCTTGTGGGTACCACATTTCAACTTCATCTATGTTGTGATTTTTGTCATGTGTTTTTATTTCATTAACATTGTTACGGAAGACCGAGATTTTTCTCATACGAACATACTGTTGCTTAAATAGAAAATCTCAACCATTTCTTTGTTATAAGGAAGTGAAAATAATATTTTAAGTAATATTTCTAAGTACTAATCTTCCACACTGCTCGGTGATCACATCAGTGCGTTGCGAGAGTCCTAGATCCTCCACCGTGCCTAATTAATACCAAGTGGTAGGTCTCTGTTGCCGGAGACCGTCTGGGTGGGTACCACCGCAGCTCCTATTTCAACCGCCAAATAGTAGTGTGCGAACATTACTGTGTTCCGGTTTGAAGCGCGCTGTAGCTAGTGTAATTACTGGGGTAACGAGACAACACCTTATGTCACAAGGCGACGAGCGCAATGTGGTGCAGTGTGTACCATCTTAACTAGCAGCACGTTGTCATGGGCAAGCGTATCACTTACCATCAGGTGAACGTCTTGCTCGTCTCGTCACATAGTAGTATAAAAAAAAATTACATCACCTACACACTTAGTCTAAGCTGCGACAGATATGAGAACTTATCTGCGGGCATCTTCAAACAAATGAAGAATCACAAATAAATAAATTTTTGGGTAGAGACATTCAATGAGGTATTACATAGAAGTTCCCTTACTTGTGTTAAAGTAATTACGCGTATTATGCGAGAACTTTCCATTGCGCAACTTTAAAGAGGCCTGCGGCGCGTCCTGCCGCGTCCGCAAACATATGTAACGTAACTTAGCGGAGCTGACCGGAACATTACCGGGCCTCCGCTGTTCGCTTTCTATGATATATTTACAATGCACATTCCGGCACCCACACTCCGGACTTTAAGTTGTCCGCCAGAAATTCGGTGTACGGCTTACGAAACTAAACTGTTATCGTTACTCGTAATGTTGAATGACGAGCCGTGATAGCCTAGTGGTTTGAACGCCGGCCTTCCAATGCGAAGTTACCGGGTTCGAATCCGGCCTGCACCAATAAATTTTTCAATTTATGTGCAGTTAGCATAAAAACACCAACTAATATCACGTGCTTTGACGGTGAAGGAAAACATCGTGAGGAAACCTGCATATCTATATCATGACCATCAGTGGTCAGACTAGTATTTGAAATGGAGAAGGCAATGGCAACACCACTCCATTATAACTGACAAGTAAGTCGTCGTGTGTTTCAATAAAAACATGATGACCACACCCTCAGTCATGAGGAAATACGACTTAGAAGAAGAATGTTGAATGGTGTTATTCAATTCAGAACATGACTGAGAAACTGTTTGACCATAGATAGATTTATACTTACATTTAACTTATATATCTATAATAGTAAAGTACATTAATTAAAAATGCTTACTATTGATCAAAAATTCACTAAAATGACAAGGCAAGTTATATATAATTACAATTTATATCGGCGCGTGATAACATAAATCAAGTTTTTTTTATCTAAGTTACACAATAAGTTTACACTTGACATCAATTTCGCGTGTTGGTTTGTTAAGTGATGTATTATTAAACATTTCAAATGCGGCGAAATGTTTAAAATCTACTTTGATAGTAATCTTCATAAAATAATCATCAGAATCATTCTCATAAATAAATAACAATTGTAATGTGCTTTGAACAATTTCTGATTCTTTTGGATAAACTTTATCAAACTGCTTATTGAATAGATCGTTGGACTTTATTTTAACAAGAAAAATATATTTTTAAGTCGCAACTTAAAGTGGTTACAGTTGTAACACTTGTTGTGTCGTAACATGAATTATTTACAAGTTCTCGGCCGGCTCGCAGCGACGTTTTGCGGCGGCGCGCATGTTCGCTTGTCTGCATCTACATATGAGAAATATGTCATGAAGGATCAACCTTATAAGTTTTTATACAAGAAATAAAACTCTGTTCCCGGTAGCGAGTTATTCCTTTCAGAATAAATTTTACAGGTCGCGCTTTTCAATGATTTCACTAACTCTATGTACACTACTATAAATCAAAAGTAGACGCTGCGATAGCAACAGACCCCTGCCGTTATAAAATGGAGAAAAAAAGTCTAGTGAATGTCTCATTGGTATTGAACGTAGTTTGATGACAAACGTCATACAAACGATTAAATTTTTTGAAAATTTGCAAAGAAGTTTTATCCAAAGTTGATACCAATGGGCGAAATTTCCAAAAAATTACAGACGGGCGAAGAAATGGTTTGACCGTATAAAGTGGATCGGATTTAAATACTATCAGGTGATAAGAGTAGCCGGAGACTGAAAGGATTTTCTTCAACTTTAATGAAGATGATGATTGGTGATACGTAACATTAAACGGACTTCTTGCCTTCGTCAGTTACAGCAACAAAATAACAGCTTAATTTGAATTCTTAATGCATTATAACGTATTAGTTTAGCTAACTTAACAAAAGCATGTATGAATACTAAGTTTTAAAAAAACATTGCGCTGCGTGACGATAGGTACGCATACCTTATGTTAATTAGGTATATAAATAGACAAATTATTTGATAAATGCGAAATTTAGTGAAGGCAGTTTTATAAATATTTATTTAGTTACTTAATATACTCTTCTTCTTCTTTTAAGTCGTATCTCCTTGTGACTGAAGGTCGCGGTCGTCATGTGTAATGAAACACACGACGACTTCCTTGGCAGTTATAATGGTGTGGTGTTGCCATTGCCTTCTCCATTTCACATGCTAGTGCGAGCACGGATGGTCATGACGTAGATATGCAGGTTTCCTCACGATGTTTTCCTTCACCGTCAAAGCACGTTATATTAGTTGGTGTTATACTAACTGCACATAAATTGAAAAATTCATTGGTGCAGGCCGGATTCGAACCCGGTACCTTCGGAGTGGACAGCCGTTCAAACCACTAGGCTATCAGCTCGATATACATTTAACACAAATTAAAAGTGCTTCTATCAATCGATCTGGTATATGAAATAAAGTTTGTGAACATAATAGTAATAAGTAATTAATCGCTATGAGAACTTCACTAGACGCTGCCGACGGCTGCAGATATCATCAGGCAGATTGCTGCTAACGACCGGCTAATTGTGTAGAGATCGGAGGCGCGATACCAAGCCGGCGGCGCGGCAGCACGACTTCTAGAAGTAACCACGCAGCATAAACACAAAAAAGTGAAGGCATTCTTTTAGCACTGAAATGAGATCGCTCATCTTATATCAAGTGAAACACATGCTCTTTACCAGGTGGTAGGTCTCTATTGCCGGAGACCGTCTGGATGAGTACCACCGCAGCTCCTATTGCAACCACCAAATAGTAGTGTGCGAACATTACTGTGTTCCGGTTTGAAGGGCGCTGTAGCTAGTGTAATTACTGGGGTAACGAGACAACACCTTATGTCTTACGACGAGCGCAATGTGGTGCAGTGTGTACAATCTTAACCAGCACCACGTTGTTATGGGCAAGTGTATTACTTACCATCAGGTGAACGTCTTGCTCGTCTCGTCGCAAAGTAGTATATAAAAAAAAAATGCTCATAAAAATGTAGCGTTAGGGTTAATACACAGCACCATCTTGAGTCAATAGAAGTACAACACCAGCAAAATCATCTTAAACTCTTAATTACTTTTATTCAATCAAAGCGGTCATTGACGTATTAATAAGACGAGCTTAAAAAGCACAATCATGATGACCATTCGATCTAGATTTAGCAATCTAACACTTAAAAACATATCCGCGAATTAGCTGTTGTATAATACCTAGATTGCTCCAATAGCTGATCGGATAAGATGGCGTAAGGCCCACCCGCACAATGATGGAGGTGAAAGTGCATCATTACGCTGATGGGCCCGCGATGACTTTCAGTCAAGTGAATAACCCGCCTTAATGACCCGCGCGCCATCCATCAACTTACAAAGAGTTAGCATCGTTTGAACAGCCCGCCACCGGCACTTAGGCATAACTTAATATCAACGGCTAATATATAAACTCGTTAGTGCTTAGGTTTTTTTTTCAGTTTCTCGGCTGTCCGGAGTCGAAATTCCGACATGATCACTAAGTGATCTAAACAGTGAAAAAGAGTTCTGGAAAGAGAACTTCAGTTTTAGTAATCACGAGTCCTTGTGTCTGATCATCACAAGAGTCGTTTTCTGTAAAACTACATTATATCATTAAATCACATACATTCTTAATAAACTTGAGCGGCCATAGAAAATAATCTAAATACTAATTCATTTGACGGTGTTACAATTTAAGTATGAATTAAGTTAGGCGACTACTGTTCGATGTTGGTATGAGAATTTAATTCTTTAAATTACCGCCTAACGAAATCCAGATTGTTTTATCGCTTACAAAGAATATAAGTCCACTTAATCTTACCCCTGCTGGGACTTAATAACTCCGCTGGCAATAAACTTGTTAGCATAAGTAAGGTGAAAAAGATAAAGCTTGTTGTTCTTGGAGCGAGTTGGTTTCCTCGTGATATATTCTTTTACTTGAAGCTCAGAACACAGTGGATTCGAACCCGCGCCTCGAACTGAGCTGCCATGGCCGCTATCGATAACAGAGTTATAAAAAAGCCATAAACAATACTGCGAGCCCACTTTCCCAGGCAATTTAGAAAACCATTTCGCATCTATCAATTGACGCAAAAACACGCCGAAATAAATTACATCTTATTCGCAGAAAACATTCCCAATTCTAACTGCGACGTCTTAACTAATAAAATAACCGTTAAATCAAACCAGTTAAGTGTTTTATTCGCAAACAACCGGAAGGTTAACAAGTGTATTGTCGTGTCAAATTAATGATCGATTCGTGTGAGACTTTCGCGATTGCTAAATTGTATGTCTATAGACGTTTGGCGTTTGATTCCGGTTAAACGGATATATCCGGCGATGATATTTATTTGAAAGAAGGAAAGAAAGAAAAGAAAGCTGATCTTTTATTTTAATGTTTAACGGATTGCCGGTGATTGTGTGATTCGCAATTAACCGAATGGTATGAGACTTGCAAATGTTAAGTCGCAAGTTTTCATCCGGCATTCTACTTCTCGCAAAAACTTTATGAGATACTAACATATAAAAAAGTTGTGTATTGCGATGTTATGATTATAATTGTTTCTATTATTCTCACATACATTACTGTACAAACGGAAAACATTACTGTTGTAATTTTTTAAAGCACAAAACGAAATACTCAGCAGTAAATATAATGTTAGTATCCCGGTGATATATTTCTAACGAGCAATTTTTTCTTTAAAGCGTGTCCGGCTTATTTTAGATTCCCACAGCTGGGACTCGGAAACTTTACATACGGAGAGAGACTCATCGAACTGGATTCTGGAACATTAGCGCAGTAGTTTCATCACTTTATATCGGCAGTTCTCAGTTCATCGGATTACAGAGAACATAACTACAAAATCATACTGTAACAAACTTTTACTTTTACTTCGACGTTTTTAACTTTTCATTTTTCCTTTTACCCACACTACACTTTGATACTCCGATTACGCTTCGTTCTGTAATGCTGATATAACTTCACCGCAAACCGCAACTACCCCCAGTTTTTTCCAGTCTGATTATTGCTTTTGATCTCCAGCGATCATTATTACATCATCATCATTATGAGTAGCTTTCTTGAAACTGAAGTTTGGCGGTCAGATTGAGTAAACTTTTGCGATCTTAGGCTACGACTAACCTGGCATCAGCAGAAGACAGAGCGTTGTAGAGATGATCACGAACGGGAAGAAGCTACGAGAATAGATAAATTATGAAATTCATATCTTCTTCTTGTACGACTTTAATTCTTCTTTCATTTTTCAAACCGTTCAGTTGCTACACAAACTAAATCTTTCCTTTACAGAAAACTTTATTTGTAATTTAGTTGTTATCGTATCACTACTAATTGTGTCTTCTTTTTTCTTTGACGCTTCATTCATACTGCTTATCACACTTATATTAATTTGAAAATATGAATTTCTATTACATCCTTTCTTATCGATGTCCAACATACAGTTTTGTTTACAACTACTGATCCTATAGTGGTAATCTTTTCATTAAAATTAAGAGACTCTCGTAAATCGCTTGTGATCTCTGATATTTCTGAGTCGCCTTATCTACCTGATTCATATATATAAAGAAACTATGAAAAGACTAATTTTTATTATTAATCAACAATCGAGTAAATTTAGTTGTATAAAGTTTACAACAGTCTTAGAAACCTTTCGGTGAAATTACTCGGCGCCGTATGGCTATGAAAGAAAAAAGAGGAATTTAGTTTTTTTTCCCAGCAGTGCCTGCCTGCTTTTTGTAAAAGGCAATTGTGCGGATTACGCGGCGTGGTGGCATAACATCCAGCGGTGACTTTCTTCGGTGATAAAAACGGTGTTACGTGATGCCCGGCGCCCGGCTCGCCACCGCCCGGATCCGGGTTCGATACTGTTGTAGGCTTTCTAGCTTTTAAACCGTAACGAATTGTCTCTAGATTTTTTTTTTGTGATTAAAACGCTGCTTCCGCAAAACTTGTCCGTCGCCAGTCGCCGCGTAAAGCAACCACCATACACATATTTTAGGTCAACTTCAAGATGTTTTTTCATTCGCTAAACCTGTAAGTTGTATTTGATGAAAAACAGCAAATTTTTAAAGTTTTAAAGATCGTTCTCAAATTATTTATACTATATACTTTTGTATTGTATTTTATATACATAAGTCGTTATAAATAGATCATGTAAAGTAACAGTACATTTAATGAGCCGTTGAAAAGCGCGTGCCGGCTGCACTTCCCGCTTCCGGCCGGGTGTCGAACCCGGCCCCTTTTACTTTCATCGACACTCGCCTGTTCTGCATCACCTCACAGCGTCGACGCAAAGTATAATATTTATTCGCGAGAACATTGAACCGGCATCGAAAAAAAGAGTTCTTTTCTTTTTTCCGATACTTTGCATTTTTTTATCTAAGTCGATCAAAGATGCGTGAACTTCAATAGTTCGTTATCGTACGCGGCGTAGTAATGTGTTGTTTCGTAATGCTTACCGCGATGTTAGATGTACAGGTGGCGACGGTGGTGAGGAGGGAGAGAGAGGGAGAGGGGAGAGGGAAGTGACGCAATACAATCAATTTAATGAGCCATAATGCACTCGCGCCGCAGACGCTCTCGACACAAATCCATCGGTAACAAAATCGTCTGTGGTACAACAGAAATTACAAATATCAGTAATGGTATACTGAGAAGACGATGATAGACCATTTCCAGCGAAGGTCGGATGTCTTTTGAAGCAGGAAGATTCTAGAGTGGAAACGACGTACGGACAAACGGAGTATGAGACTGTTACCAATTAGATTGACGACGACAACAAATATTAACTTTAACAACTTAAGTCTGGAATACACTTAATATATACCTCTTTATAAATATGCATTTAAAATGTTTAATGGAATTTGCGTAGTTTCTGCGAGTCTTCTTTTGATAGATCCTCATCCAATTTAATAATGCAGTATTTTACTCACTGAAAGTAAAATATGTCACTGGCTACTGTTAATACATGTAAGTACGACTACCGCGCTCTCTACTCCCGCTAAGCAGTAAGGTACAAAAGTAAACGTTACAAAATAATCGCAAGTATTCACTATACTAGTCAACAAGCTGATGCTAAACGAATGATGTGAACACAAATTAAAATATAATTACTGATACGTCTAAAAATTATGACGTATGTGAAAACATATAAAAAATCATATAACATACAAGTAAAGGCACAAGTCTTAAACTTGATATAAATCTACATTGAATAAAGAAACGCGTACGCTCATGAATTGAACCGCTCGCACGGTGAAAAGCATTCCTTAAGGTATTACGAAGTCGGAACAAACACTTTCCTAAGTTTACGTAAGCTGCCCTGCTGTTGCAGGTGGAGGAAGGTAATGATCGGGAGTTCACTGTGTCTTCATAATATTGAGCTTCAGTATCCTTTCTAAGTAGACAATAAAACTCAAAAGGGACTAAAATTATATCTAAATTAACAGATGTTAGGTCAGAAGGAAAAAGAAAAGGAAATCGAATCAATCTCTGTGATTGTATTGATGATGGTTACCAGGAATTCGTTATTATTACAACTGATTCCGTGTTATCAAATTAAGCATTTCGTAATCGAAAAATAGAAACTGATAATGAGCACTGCCGTACGCGACGAGACCACAGAAGCCGAATGATGACGAATGACTTAAATGATTATCGGACGTATGACAAATGACCGCCGAGCGTCCGGATGAAATAAGTTTAATTTGCCGCACGGATTGAATGCACACGGCGGCAGGCAACGAACCCGTGACCCACGGCAGTGAAAGCCGAGAAACCGCCATCTAGAATTACTCGGTGCCTAGATCGAGATGGAATTGTAATTATTGCGTTACGGGATTGCGTTGAAGTGATCGAAGGTACGAAACGCGAGAGGCGTCGGTTACAACCTGCGGCGGGGGCCCTGCCTACCCCTCACCACCACCGTCCACCACCAGGGGAAACAGCCAGGCTATACATCACTTCCGACTAAACACGGACGTGGTCAGCACTTTTTGCGACACAACGCATTATAACATATTGCGTCTTATAAGTGAACACTTTACAAGACGACGAGGACGATGGTGAAGCGTCACAATCCATACTTTGAACAATATAAACGATTATCGTAACACAGTAATAACACCATACAAACGGATTCGGAAATTTACTAATGTACCTGAGAACAGAACCTGGAACGTATATATTATAAATCAGCTACACTAACAGTTTAGAATGGCATATATTATAATATGTGGTTTAGTAACGGTGACAACTTATATTGGACGTCTCGTTAGTCTAGTATAAAAGTTATAGCTACAAAGCACTTCAGACTGAAACGGTGGAATCCAGTGTGTTTCTTAATTTACGTTTTCCATTTACAATACTCTGTATGACTTCTATTTTAGTATAATACCGACTAATATCACGTGCTTTGACGGTGAAGGAAAACATCGTGAGGAAACTTGCATATCAACGTCATTGACCATCCGTGCTCGCACTGGTATGTGAAATGGAGAAGGCAATGGCAACACCACTCCATTATAACTGCCAAGAGAGTCGTCGTGTGTTTCATTAAAAAACATGATGACCACGACCCTCAGTCATGAGGAAATACGACTCAGAAGAAGTATGACTTTCAGCACATCAGTCGTACGCTGACTACAAAATTACTTTTACTTTCTTGAAAACAATAGTTTCTTGTTTACTCACAAAGCGGTAAGACCAGCAGTAAGCTCACTGAAAGGTTCGTTAAGGCATTGCGTTCAATACATTCGGAAATATAACTCTGGTTATCGTGATTATTTTCATTACACATATGTATTGTGTGTTTATAACATATTATGTATGTTGGCGATAGAATTATAATAATAAATGTCAGAATGCAGTGAAATCATCAGCAAAAATACAGACGAAATATTGATGAAAGATTTAAAAATATATTAATGTTTAGGTGTAACGGGAAGTGGCGTTTAATTAAATGATCTAGACGGGTTATCGATCGCACGGATCATTCGTTCCGAATGCAAACACGTGAAAGTGAATCCAATGCGCGATCGACGCGGGCATAGAAATTCGGTTGTAAACGACTGAAAACCGATCGCGATCGCGGACCACCGGGACTAATTGCTTCTTACGTTCCAGTTTCGCGGCTCTACCTGCCGACTCGCGCCTAGCCTCCGTCACATTCACGGCATAACACTGCTTTAACTTATACATAAAATATAATGAAACTACTAACTATATATAACTACTTCTTCTTCTTCTTAAAGTGCCTCTCCGTTACTGGAGGTTGGCCGTCAGTTCTGCGAATTTCTGCCTATTTTGTGTCACCCGGAACAGTTGCTCCACGTTGGTGATACCAGTCCACTCCCTTATGTTCCGTAGCCAGGATTTTTTTCGGCGTCCATCACGTCTTTTCTTTTTCCTTCTACTTTGCCCATCATTATAAGTTACATAACTACTTTTTATTTATTTATTTATTTATAAGCCAACTTTATTTCCTAACTTACATATATTTTTTTTTTTTTAATTACATTTTTGTGTTTGTAGGAATCCCTTTTTGGGTGAAGGCCTCCTCCAGCTTATTCCATTTCTCCTTAGATTTTGCTTTTTCCATCCAATTAGTTCCAGCTATTTCTTGTACGTCGCATACCCATCTTTTTCTTGGGCGTCCTCTTCTTCTCTTTCCTTTTGGTCCTTCCCACAGTGTTGCAAGTTTTGTGCATCTATTATTCGTGCATCTTCCAAGGTGACCGGCCCATCGCCATTTTAGTTTCAGAGCGTATTTTGGAGCATCTATAATTTTTGTTTTTTCTCTTATATATTTGCTTCTGATTCTTTGTATTTTTCTAATTTTTAGTATACTTCTCTCCATGGATTTTTGGCACATAACTACTTACAAAATCATATTTTTCATTCAGCGCACTAAAAAGTTGAGGAGCTGTGTGGTTAAACAGTTTTATGAGTGACGCTCACGTTGCAGCTCCGTTTTATATTAAAAAAATTAGATGAACGGAAAAAAGAGGAGTTAAGTAGACCGAACCACTGCGAGAAATTCAGCAGCAGTGTAGCTGTGACGTCACCGCGCGATCTGTACGGTTCAATTCTGCTTTTTAGCTTTCTTTCAGCCAGGTCTCGGTTTCGCAACGTTTCGCAATTATTCTGTTAGTAGGAGTTAAATAGTCTGTCCGTTCCTACTTACACCCAATGATCCCATATGATCTTCCTCAACTCTTCAGTTTTATAAAATTAATAGAATATCTACTCTTAACATATATAACTTTTACCGGGGATTATGAAACATAAAACCTTATGAGTATTTTATTTACATACCACTTTTACTGTTACTTAAACAAAAGAGTTTTAGGTCTAAAATTAAAAGTTTCAATTAGACATCAAGCAGATATTACTATAGAAATTACTTGTTAACTGAACGTAGTAACTCACATGTTGATCTAATGAGAGTAATCTACTGCTGAATAATAATGATAGCTAACACAACGTTAAGTGTTATGATCATATACCCGAAAGCAATCATCACAATGGTAACGTCAATTTTTTTAAACTTAAGACGCCTTACGTGCCTCCAGATTTTCCATATACACTCCCGGACACATCTATCGGCCCACCTAGTGTTTAAAAGCTTTAACGGTGCCTAGCTAAAAATAAATGTTAGGTGGAGCAATAAGTTTTAATGCAGTTTTAAAGCTGATTTTTTGGTCAACCTTTATGTATGTTTTTTTTTCAATTTTGAATTCAGGATTATGAAAAAAAACGAAAATTCGAGTCTGTTCATTGTTTTCAACGACCCAGGAATGGAGATGGAGAAAACTTTTTTATTTCGCACAAGTTGGTGTTTTTTTTTTTATGTGTCCGATTATTGGTTCCTTAAAAAGGCAAATCTAAACTTAGAGACAGTTTTGACCAAAAAATATGGATACTCTGCTTGAAATTGTCGCCCAAGTTGTAAAACTTCTGCCGGCCAAATCAATTCGAAATTACAAAAAAAATAAAAAAAAAACTTACGTAAGGGTTGACCAATAAATCTGCTTCAAAACTGCATTAAAACTTATTGCTCCACCTAACATTTATTTTTAACTAGACACCGTCGAAACTTTAAACACTGGGTGATGGGCCGATAGATGTGTCCGGGAGTATATATACAGAGAAAAGATATATCGGCAAGTACCGTCTCTGTATCTGATACAACGCCCATCTAACTAAATATAAGTTCGCAGCAGAATTCCACGTCTGCTCATATCATCTGTTCGTAATCTTCTTTGCATTGTGCACTTGCGTTATAATTTTCGCATAAAGCCATTCATTAGTCTATCCGTGATCAGGGGAACAACCGGTCATTCGATTGACGTCCGATCCGTACCAAATTATTATTATCAAGGTACGGGATGAGTGAAAGTCGGCGTTATGTTCGCGGTACAGGGGGTAGTCAGCGAATGGAAGCAAATAGGAGAAACGTACAAGTGATAATGAGAAACGTCAGCACAGGACTTGAAAGTTGACTTCTTCGTTCTTCTCTGTTCTCCTTTCTTTGAAAACTAATTTGATAGTTTGAATATTTGTCGTCAAGAAGTTTTGATTGATTATCGTCAGTCTACTGTCAGTCTGTTGGTGATGACAATTACTCAAGTACATTTAAAAGGTTTGTACATACCGCACGGATTTGTTATCACGAAGCAGTAATAAAGTTTGAATTAAGATCTCACCTCTTTGACTGTAGGCCTCGCATACGTCCAATATATTCGCCAGAACCAAAAAACATACAGCACTAAATATGAAAACACTGTGGTTAAACGCCATGCTTGCAACACCGCGGCGGATCCTTATATCATCGTACTGCACTCTGTCCTTGTTTACTTGTGCACAGTAACCGATGTGAAGTAAAACTTAAACTTAACCAATTTGGTTTGTTTGAGAGGCGACGTGCGACGGTGACGGCGCCGAATTAGAAATGACAGGTAAAAAGACGCCGGCGAGTTTGTTATTGAGTCGAGCATGGGGAGATTTGACTGCGTTCCCCCGCGGCGCCGGCGCAGGCCGCCCCCCACTGGACTACACGGTACCGTTGCGGACGTAGAGGTCGGCAACGTTTTGTGTCGAACGCAATGTTATGTCAGCAAACGCCAATTACTTTATAACACGAGCTCGAATTTGCAATTAATGAGATTCTCTAACTTAAGTAATGTAAAGAATTTAAATTATCATCCAGAACTTGCTTTATAATGATTTTATTTATTTACTTAAGGACCTCCAACGACGCATACACGACATGTAACAAGTTAAATAATAACAAATAATAGTTTCACTTTGTGACGTGCTCCTCGATTATAGGAGAGCACAGCATGCAAATTTAAACAACAAAAAATAATGTTGAACATAGTTGTGTACCGTATAGTTCACAATTTATTGTTGATTAACATAAATTGTGATCAATACAAAAACCTTTACCAAGTCATACTTTCATAACAATATGCATTAAACAGCTCATCGCTATATCATTAAGTATTAAATTTTCCCGCTTTATGAATTTAATGTTTACAGCATTACCAGCATAGTTAAACACCTCTTCTCGAAATTGACACTGAAGAAGTAGCACCGAACCACTACTAAAAATAAGTTCTTCCTTCAGTGTATAAATTAGTTATTACGTTATATAGGCATGAAAAGTTGCGGAGTGTTGTATCTGTAGAAACTGAAAGTGTTTCTGCCAAGGAACCACTCTCAGTTTCTAACCGCGATGAAATGTTCACGACTTCTGTCCGTAGAGAGTGAAATGACGGCGGCGCGTGCGCAGCGCAGCCCGGCGCAGACGCGCGCCCGCCGCCCCACGCGCCGCGCCTCCTTTATATATATCAAAAATATCTGTTTCACAATTTCATATCATACAAAATTGTATAAGGGAACTACACATAAAAAGTATTTATTCAATTTATTTTTCTTTTAAATAACAGTTGAGACGATAATTGAAAAAGACTTGAAACATGGCGGACGAATTGACCACGCAGACAATTTTTAAAAAATTTGTATCATTTTATTTTATACTTACGTCTATATATAACATTAGCTCTCGCCATCAATTGCGAACATGAAAAGATGAGAACATGAACGATTGACCACGCAGACAATTTTAATGAATTTGTATTTGACATTGGCTCACGCACAAACCGTGCTCATGCCATCAATTGGGAAGAAGAAGAAGAAGAACAGTTGAGACACCATTCTGATTGTCATTAACGAAACTTTCAAGTTATAGTGCCAGCAGAGATTTTAAAACCCGTCTCCCATAATGGTATTAAAAAAAAAACGATTAAATACTACCAGTGGTTACTTGTGTAGTCCAATTCAACGTATTGTGTATGTCGGCGGATGACCAGAGCTTTCGCCAGGATTCATGTTGGAATAAAACCCGGAGCAGAGAGATAATTTTTTCTCCACAAAAAAAAAATCTTACAGACACAAAAGCAAAATACTAATGACGGCAAGGCTTTTCATACTTAACTGGATTAATCTTTAATTACATGACTATTTTTATTACTAATGCATATATAAAACTGTACAGAGATCTACCAAGCAGATATTACACCTGGTAGTCTGTAACAGTAATTCTGTAATCTGGAAGCTTGAGATGTTGAGGTGAACTTAGTTAGCGCTTGTAGTACATTTGATTTATTGGATTAATCTACGCCCAATATACACAAAAATCACAAAACAATATCCAATAACAAAGTCTACATTAAATTCTGTAGAAATTTTTAACCAATCACAAAGGCTACATTATTTTCGCCGCTCGCGAGATGCACAGATGAGGCGACAGATGGCGCTGTTCGTCACGCCGCCGTCGTATATAAACAAACCATTGTACACTTTATAACTACAAGAACAATATAAAATTACAAACAATTTGAACAGATATCTAAAACAGTCTTCAGTTAATTCAGTTTTTAATCGTACTGATGTTTAGTGGATTGAACGAATTGCGAACAAAACGGAATTGTTGGTAAAAAATGATGTAATGAATCAACGAATACAAATAAATTAAATAAAGTATATTATTACATTAATTTATCAAAATTAACTAGATTTTTTTTCATTATATTTCATCGCTTAATTCTTCAGGGATGAATACTCATCAGGTTGTCCACTTAACCTACAGGTGATTGCACACTTAATAAGACACTCAACTGATTAAACTGAAGTTGGCTACAAATCGACTTACTCCCACTATTGCCGATCCGTGGGCGGGGTGAGTCGCCGATTCATTCCTTTTTCGTTCACGGTGACGTTGACACGTTTCTGTTACAAGTTTACCCTCTATAAAGTTCTTATAATAACAAATTAAAAAGCAAAACGAAGTGCAAAAAAAAATTCCGTGCGGTATAAACGTAAAATTAGGAAATTACGTGAACGCGATATTGGACGACATATCCAATTTTCGATTATATCAACTCAATCCCGTAACGTAGGTAAGCATATTTATTTTCATATCACAACAATTCGCCACGATCGACAATTACATAATTCTTTCGTTTTCTTAGCACGTGAGATTCATTCGTGAAAATAACTCTCATAAGGACAAGCCGTGAGCAGTGTAGACTATGAGGACTACCTGGTGAATATTTATATCAGGAAGCGATTCATATCATATAGCGACCGAACTTACACTTAAGAAGTTCTTCGGCTCTTGTATTTTGTTGAATTACTTAAAATTTAGTTTAAAGTTTTTATAATAGATGACAGCACCAGTGAGCGCCTATGTAAGTCGACGTGATCACGTTGTAAAATCATTTGTGTAAAATTAGTTAAATTTAGAGATGACCCGTTTTTAGTACTCATGCGCGGGTATAAAAAAAAGGGGCGGTGTTACAAAAACAGTCGCGCTCCGACCGCCGGAGCGTACGGACGTGTAAAAAAGGCGATACGTTGTTGGACAAATGTGAGATTCTGCAAATCTACCTATTATTAAAATGGGCAATACCAAAAACGATGTTGGTATCGTCCAACGCTGTCACGTTTTTAAAAATACTTCACGAGCTAGTGTCCGACATTTATATATGAAAGTATGTATGTATATGTAAGTTTATGTATATAAATATATGTATTTATCTATATGTATGTATACACATTTCTTTCTTTTTGTTTCCATACCATATTTTTATGCTATATTGCCACCTACCACAACATCTCACCTCACCAAAGGTTGGCTGGTAGAGAATGCCTTCAGGCATTAAGCTCGCCTTTTGTATTCCTAATGTGATACAATAAAGAATAAATAAATAAATAAATATATATATACTACCTTTGGTAAAGTCATGTTAATGAAACAATATAAATGGAACTAGATTTCCGACGATGTAATACGAAAGGAATTATCCAGTATTTCTTGTGGGCGGGGCAACATTTGAAAATGAAATGCAAACATTGAAAAATCAGACTTTATAACATTTGGAATAACCAAAACCAAAACAAAATCACAAAGTAAAATTTAAAAAATCGGGAATCTTTCTGGGATCAGCAGCGGCGGCGGCGGCGGCGGCTACGGCGTCTACGGCGCCGGCAGCTACGTCGTCTACGGCGGCGGCTGCACGAGCGGCGCCGGCGGCGGCGGCTACGGCGTCTGCGGCGGCGGCAGCTACGTCGTTTGCGGCGGCGGCGGCACCCGCTGCGGCGGCGGCGGCGGCGTCGCTGCAACCAAAACGTCACCCGGCAACGTGCCCTACCAACAGCTTCGATGGACAAACAATTTATATTTGCTAAGAAGATCGAGAAAGCAAAAGTAGAGAGATTTCATAATATATATATTACTTAGGCCCTTTGTTTTTTAAATGTGCATATAATGACAAAGGTTTCAAAGAATCGAAAGTAGACCATACTGACGAGTAATCAATCTTCTTTCCATTGGTTGTTGATAGGTGAAAATTAAATAAAATTGAAAATTAAAGAACTGGCTGCAACTTCGCATGGCCTTTGCAATAATCTAGGTAGAAACGATTTTTCTTAATAACTGCACAAAAAAGATCAAACGTAAGGGCAATGAAAACAGAAGACAAGCTTTGGACTTTAAGTAACTTTGAAAATGGTTCGTCCCCAAAGTAGGCCTATTTTGTGCATATAACGTGTAGAATGATATATTGATCGCCAATTTTTAAAGAGAGCGTCTTCTTCAAGAATAAGTTAACTAGGCTTACTCGTCCACAGGAGCGCTTCCTCCGCTTCCGCCGGCAGCACGCGTCCGACGGCGCCCTGGACAGCGACCTGCTGCGAGTCCCTGGACCCTCGCCTAACGCGCGTCTACACATTGAGAAGCCTTTACTTTTACACCAAAAGATACAATATGAGCCGCATGTTCACCTGATGATGGTACGCTCGTCAACAGCAATGTCGCTAATTATTATGCTTTTGCAGAAGCAAAATTGAAATTACAGCCTTGGACAGTACGTCCTGATAGCTCACAAATAATAAAATATTATACAGGAGTTTAGAGAGGCAAGATTTCAAAATAGATGGTAATCACAATCAGAAACCACAAAGGCATTTTGGAGTCAGCAATACAACTAGCAGAGGCGTACTTGTTAAGTAATCTTAATATTGCTCAAGCACCTGTTGGCTCTAATCCTTGCGAGAGGCAAAGTCAAGTCCCAGTGAGGATGAGTAATTCTCGGGCTACCGAAGTTTAAAAGAAGCTAGTGTTGGGTGGCAAGCATTGTTATTTATCTGCCTCATTATCGGTTAAAGTTAATACTGCCAGCATAACTGCCAAACACGAGACTTTCTACTGTACGATATTCCAGAGCTGAAAATACCTTTTAGACTTTTGTTCTTCTCCGAGATGCTCCCTGGGAACAAAGTTTTGTATAAAAGTCAAATGTTACGTGAATATTGAAGTGGCGTTGAAATACATTGTTGTGGGTAGGCGTGTCACCATCAGGTGAACGGTGTGCTAGTCTGGTCCCTTCGTTGTATAAAATTACTCTACATGCGCAGGTCACTCACCCTGGCGCCGCCTTCTCCTTTTGTTCGGGTTCTTGTTTCCTTTTAAATTCCCGAGCGGCGGCCGCGCGGCGACGCCTGTTGGCAAAAAGTAGCAACTACGTTGAACTAAAATATTGCCTTAGTTCATAATGTTTACAGTTGATTCTGATATACATTGTTTCATAGGCCATCGATAAAGAAAACTGTTTTTTAGACATGTTCAATGATTTTTGTTATGCGAAACCGGTCGCGCAGGATATCGACTAGAGGCCGACAATGTGCTAAAACGGTGACGATAATAAATGAATAACTATGTACGTTACTTATTCTGTAGGTCCACATAGGTCTTCAGGCGGGCGGTGTACCGCGGCACGTCCACGCCGCTGCGTTTGCGCATGAAGGCCACCAGGTCATCATTGAGCTGCTTCTCATCCGCAGCCTCCGGGCTCCCGCTGGCGCTGCCCGTCATTGCCTGCATCATGAAAACATTAATTCTCGCAGTTCACACAAAGGCAAAAGTTTATAAAAATCACAAGAGAAACCAGAACTTTGTTTTTAAGATTCTTTCAACAGAAATTGTATAGTAGATATACGTCACATGTATTTATGTTCAAATAAATATTGAACTAATAATAAATACACTCCAATTTCGCTTCGGGGGAAAACACTTATGAGGAAACGCATGATTTGACCTGGCCTTAAATTTCCTGTTGAACACCAGAATAAACACCCTTCATTGCTGAAAGAATAAGTATCTAATCAAAGCAGGAAGAGATGGTAGCAACTGCATGTAACACTAACATAGTATAAGCTGAATTTGCCACCTGATAATCAATGACAGCTGATCCAAAAGAAACTAGACAAATCATTAATTGGTAATCTTTTTATATCTCAAAATGTACGGTCAGTTAATACAATGAGAACCGGTTAAACTTTGTTGACGTTATTTACTGTAACATATCTAATGACAAGTTATATTAAACAACTAAAACTTAGGGTATGAAATAAATAGGCGCCGGTTGTGGTGATCGGTCCGATGTATTCGGTGATCAACTTTTACAAACAAATTTTACTATTTTTTTATGTACATAGATTTTTACAATCAGATGACAAATTCTAATGGAAGAGTACTTAAAAAATCTTTGCTAATGTACTGAAGACTAAGAAAATTTATCAAACTACATCATACATATTGACGTTTGGATGACTACTGCTACACATGACGGAATGTAGATCATAATTTACGCTTACCAAATATTACGTCCTTTTCGTCGACATAAATTCAACGAATTTTGAAAGTTTGTGATAAAAAATAAAAAGTATATGAAAATTTTCTATAGTGACAATAGTCACCGCGAACGCCAAATGAAAACGCGACCCATCATTGACGTTGTTTTGTTTAAGCGGAACGCATTCCTTCTTTAAACATCGCTTCCAGTTTTCTGCACTCGTATCGGCCAGTTTCTAGATGTGAAACCTCTTTGCATGCATCTGGTATTACAGCATTTTCAGTTACTCTTCCAATCGTTAGATTATGACGTTAAAAATTCGGACTCCCTGCAATAAGATATTGAAGAGTATGGATAGTAGTTGATGGATAATTAAGAATTTCGTTAATGATCTGTATAACTTAGTTTTATTTCAACAGTGTTGGTACGGTGATGATAATACATCATCATTAATTTGTACATTTTAGACTGAGTAAAAAATTCTTCTTCGGAAGTTGTAAATTTACACAACGACCAATTAGCTTGTAATATACCGCATCAAATTTGTATTTCGCGTAAACGTGAAACACGACGACGTTACGGCGGCGAGCGGCAGTACATGACAGACTGAAAGTGTACATTTATTTGCATTTAAAAAAAAATTATGGGTTAATGGGAACTCGGTTCGGAAGCATTAAGAGAGTAGGTACTTATAATATGGAGCACGTAGTCTCGAGTGCTTTATTACTTGTAGTGTTGAAGATATTTTCGAGTGGCAGCAGTGTAAGGAAATTTGAAAGTTAAAAATATATGTTCGGAATTAGTCGGGCGGTTCCGCGGCGCGCCAGTCCGCGCCCGCCCGCCTCGCGCTGCGCGTGCGCACACTGGGCGGCACAGCGCACGCGTTCATGCAGTTACAGTGTCGCCGGGAACCGCAGTATCCATATCTACAGTGACGATAATCTACATCATCAGTGCCGTCATCGACGGGTTTTAATTAACATACGAAACGTCATCTCAAAAACTTACAAGAGTAATTCTAAACAGTGTAACATTGGTATTGACGTTATTTTCGTGCCATTCATATGTCTAGATATTAGTGTTTGTAAAGCGAAAGCTCAGCGCGAAATGAAACGGTGTGATATTCGTACCTGAACTCAGTTGCAATAGAATCCGACAGGAGGGTATGAATTGTACATAACATGCATTCCATGAGGTTACCTCCCATCGACGGACCGGTGGATAGTTCACGTGCGTTTATTTTCATTTATAAATAGCCCAGACATAATCCGGCAGTCGATGCTACAGCGATGACGTCACCGCGGGAAAGCAGTGACGTCGTTGACGTGAGGCAACCGGAAGAGGAGAAAGCGGTAAGATCGGAGCGCAGGGACTCCAAAGACGTGACCGATCTGCCGCCCAGCGGGACTTCTTTGCATAAGAGGCGGAGGGGCGAACCGCCGGCTTCATTGTCTGTGAAATCTTTGCAAATATCAGAAACGGAAGGATCGTCCCCTTGCACCGGCGCTCCGACGCTGGAAGATTATTGGAGGTTGAACGATGGTACACCAGATGCTGAAGCTCTGTGCGAGAGCATGTTACAAAGACTTAAAGACCGCGACGATCCCCTTTCCAGACGTGGGAAAGACCTCGCACTACGTACCAAAGATACATTAGAAGCCTTGGATCAACTTGAAAAGCTCCTAGAATTACTAGACCAGTTCGTCAGCCTGAAAGAACATAACGCACGCCTTCTTAAAAGACTGCGGGAGGTGAACCATCTGAAGAAGTTACACGAAGCCCATAAAAGAATAGACGAAGAATCCGAAAGGTTGAAAGAAGAAGGACGAGAATTGGAGCTAATAAATGAAGCTCTAGATGCGGAGTTGGAATGTGAATATGGGCAAGCTATATTTGATACAATGATGGCAGGCGGAAGGAGTATGAAGAGGACTGGTTCAAAGTGGAAGGGTCACGCGCGTTTTGGTAGTTCCTTGTTGAGGAAGCAGAGATCCCGGTCAGCGGGGGGCGAGGAGAGCGACGCGTCCCCCGTCACGCCCATAAGGCGGAAATCGGATTTGGTGTTTTCGAAAGAAGTTGAGAAGTCTAAAGTTTCCAAGTGGACGAGAGTGAAGGCTGCTTTTAGGTAAGTTAAACAATTCATTTAAATTTATTAGAATACCACCTAACGAACTCTTTCTAACCACATCATGCTTATGCAGTAAATATTCTTAAACTCGCACAGAGATATTATATCAATTGTTTAATAATTAAAACTCTTCTTTGCATTATTTAGATCATATAGTAAAATTTAATATAAAAAGCGAACTTCCCGCTGTTTTGTTGATGTATACAGAAAATGTGTCGACTGACGCGGATTCAGCAAACATAACTCGGTTACCTTTAATCACCTCGTTACCAGATACTGTAAATGTACACAACGCTTCAAATATTGATAAACTGTGTGACGTGCAGATGATGCTGCGCAGCACCGCCCCACTGAACTCTTTACCCCGATAAACAAAATGTTGGTGAATTTTTTCCGGAACCTGGTAACGGAATACGTCGACTAGATTTCCGATAACTCTTATACAGTTTATATAACTTAACCTTTACAGACTATTATATAGATAATGGACTAACTGCTAGATAAATTATACGACTATTTAAAATAATAAGATGGTAGTACCTTAGACTCCTTAAATTTGTAATAACAAAAGGTTCCACGCTCTTAAAATCTGTCTATGTAAGTCATCTCAACCTGCCGTGATATCTACCTTGACAGTATACGTTCCTGGTTGTCGTGGATCATCTGTAATTCTTATTTATTCAACCACCACTCTTTTACCAATTCGTTAAATAAAATTAATGATACCCCCATATTTTAAATGTTTTATATTATCTAGATTCTCTTTGATATCGTTAAATATTTTTTAACGTGACGTACAATATGAATTATATGTAGAGGATTTGATTTGTGACTTTCTATTATGTTGAAAAAACTGTTTATTCATTAAACTTTTGAAATAGTGTTGAATATTGGCGCCGCTGGCCTCTCGATATTTTTGTGGAATACATTTCGAAGAGTATGCTCTGGATTCTTCTATTACTTCTAAACCATCGAACGTATAGAGTCGCCACTGGTGACCATTTACTTGTTCGCAACGTGCGTTTCAGCACAACACTATTCAAAGTACAAATAATGTTAGGATCCCAATCTGAGCTTTACGACTTGAACTCTGAAAACATTGTCATCACATCACTATTCCGGCCTATCGATGTCATATGACCCGGAAATCCAACTAACGATCTCGGGGTAGTAAACTAATTAAGCCAGGAGACAACCAGAAAATCTGAATAAACCGGTTGTAGTAGGAAAGATCCATCACCTACACGTCCGACGATACAAACCATACTGGACATGAACATCCCGGATGCCCTGAAATGGGCCGAGGACAGAGCGGCCAGGAGACAGCCGGCTTACACGTCTTTAAATGCGTTTCAAGACAAACACGACCTTTAGTCATGAAGTACACGAAAAAGAAGTAGAAATGAAATGACTAGGAGCATATTATTTTTATAGATAAGTTCGCCGCTGCATTGTTATAACGTGAGTTAGACTTCTCTTATGCAATACTGTTGTAGCGACACGCTCGTGGTGACTCCGGTGAGGAACAGTTAGTTTATCAGACCGACTGCGAGCTTGTTTATCATCTCGGTGGTAGAAACTGGTATCACTTGCACGTGATTCCAAATAATAGTACCACATCACACCATCGAACCGCGAACAAACAAAATAAACCCCACTTTTCGTAATCGGGATAGCGCTCTCAATTCGCGCAGTTTAAAAATATCGAAACAGTTTTACGGCTTATTGCGTTATAAATTTTCGTCGAGGGACATAATTACAGTAACCGGTTATGAAATTATACTTTTTTTTTAAGCCACTGAAATAAAGTTTCAGTAATACAACGTCTTCAAGTTTCACGTGAAACAAACAACAGAAATAAGCTATTTATAAAATGAACCTTTTCGTTTTCATAATTCATCGATTTTTTATGACAAGTACTACTGTTTCTAACAACAAAGAATCATCAACTGCGCCAGAAGCAGAAGATATTTGTATATCTGTAGTATCTTGTACTGGTAACCGTCTAGGTAGTGACATAGTAACGCTTATTGATGATAAAGTAAGTGCTAGAATGCAAATATCTCTTATTTGATCCAAGTAGCCTATTCTCAGCTTTCTTCTTCCTATATTGCGTCCTCACAAACAAGTGCGTTAAATGTTAAGTTCCATTGCTCCTGTAGTATCACAAAACACAGTTGTTCGCGCACTCTTTCTTGGCGCCGCGAACAGGAGATAGGAACAGCGAAGGATTGGAATAGTCAGTCGTGGATTTTCGCGCCTGACTATTCACGCTTTACCATCAAAAATTACATCGCTTACCATCGGCTAGGATCGTATCCAAGCGTTCGTCTACACATAATTTAAAAAAAAAAACATATCTGCCTCGTGTATTATAAATATTTCTTATGACAACAATACAAAAATGCGAATGTGTTTTCCCATTAACAAAGTAAGGTAGGTGTATCGGAAACTATTCCGCGAATTTGTCAAATTGCCAGAGCGCGGCGCGGCGCGGCGCTCGGCGGGCTACCAACACATGTACAGAGAAATTTTACGAATTTTTCACATGTGAAGTTATCATCAGTCCAAGCTCAAAATATTTAGTACCTTAACCCTAGATAACTAAACTGTATTCATTGTTACGTAATAACTAAACATTCGTCGATCGGACTACGCATTAAGAAACGTGAATATCTTTTAAAGCTTTCATTATAAAAATAAAAATTGTTACATGGCGCATACGTTATGTTATATAAGAGCAATATAAGTATAGAAAACTAAAAAATCTCTATTCGACACACCTACTACACACGTCGACATTGTGAGGGCCACAAATTGCATTTCTGCATTTCATGCAACGGTGTTTCGTCATCCTGCGCAACTTTGATGGACACAGGCAGCAGATTTTGCAACTTTGTCTATTCCCAGGGCACTCGGTTTGTTAAACATAATAACGTCTTAAAGATGGGAGAAGGCGCAATGGGCACCGTCGACGTACGGCGGCGCGGCGGCCGTCGCGGCCGGCGCGATGGTGGGGGCGGTGGCACTGGCGGGATCGTCACCGTCGACCAGCATGCTGGCCAACCCGGAACCGAGGGACTCCGCCAGCCTAACCCCTGGCAGCGCTCTCTCATTAACGCCAAACTCTTCGTGCGAAGAACTAAGGATGGAACCAGGTCAGTACCTGCGCAACTTAAGAGACCTGTTACATCATACAATACCATCATAAATGTATATATGAGTAGGCTGTTTTTAAGCTAGTGCGCTTCAACATCACAGATCACTTTAACCATTTAGCAATCATGATCAACAGTTAACCTGTCTGTTACCTTTCATTGCTTATCCTGCTCAACAATGGATTTTGGTACAGAGTTCAAACACAGATAACACTATCATTGAAAGAATTAATTTTATACTGACAACAAGAATATCCCGAATTAATATCCGCTATTATAATTATAACTGTGAATCACCTGCAAAAATACTGTTAACGAAATAACAAAGGATTACTCCACAATACCTCGTATTTTGGGAAAGATATTAAAAGTCTAACCAAGCAACAGAACACCGTCTACTGCCAGATAATCGTTAATCGATTTCGGCGATAGTTTACGTTACAACTGGATCAAAGAGCTCGCTGGTAACGTGAGTGAGGACGTTACTAGTAACAAAGCAATCCAAGCATAAATTTGCATCAAATTGAAATACCTATTCTTTGTTCACTTTATTCAAATGCTTTATTTTATTGATATCAAGAAATGCTAGTCATACAATATTTTTTTTAAAAATTTAGGGCTCAGTGTGCTAGTAAGTTGCCGCTTTGTCCATGTAAATATCTTCTTTGTGATCTTTTACGACAAGCTAAGTGTGATTATGAAGATATTCTAACCTGCGACCCACCAATACTTTCCAATAACTCATTGGTCCAGTTAAGTGATATACTGAAGTACTAATACCAAGCGAAGCGAAGGTGCAGTGTATAAAAGCTTCATCTGCGAGTAAATTTTATAACCTGAACTTTAGTTTAAAGTGGTGTCGGTTATTAGCTTATCCTGAAAAAGATCTGCCCAGTTTAATAATAGTTTTGTTCCAGGCAACTCTCGCAAAAATGTCCTGCTGCGCTGCGATGAGCAGGACAGCGCATTTCTTCAAACTCCCATGCAGGTACGCGGCGGTTTTTTTTGAGGGTTAGTGAATGATAGGCAAAAACTTTCCGCATATATCTACATCTCTTTCAATTCAGTATTTCACTTACAAGTTATAATAAACATTCTAATGGGTGGATCCGCCGGCAGGATGACAGTTCAACCTCCCCGTCGCCGAACAAGCTGCACAAAAGCCCGTGGGGCAAAATGCGTGACATCATCCAGACCCACAGGGAGTCGGTGAAGAAAAAGTCGAGAGGGCCCAAGAGTTCACCCGACGTGGTCCCCTCGAGACGAAGGTCCCTCAGCGACGGCGGCGACAGTGACGCCCCGCCAGCCCTCACCATCACAATTCCTTCTTCGGAAGAACTTGGTGATTATCTCAACAGCCATCGGTACCCTACACATTGCCTGTAAATTAACAAATGATCTTTTTTTATGCGACATAGCTACCAGGCGTGCTGCACCACCATCTGATGGTAAGTTATACACACACTTGCTTCTAAAAATAATACGCTATTTAGGATGCTTATACAGCATCTACAATCTGGTAAACAGTAACTTTGGCATAGTAGTGTTCAGCGCTGCTACAGCATATTATCAACTTCAAGTGAAGATCTCTGTTCATTTGAGTTTGAAGATATGCTTGGCGTATCTAAACTGCTTACGCTTCTAACTTCTGTGTTCCCAACAGAATCAGAACCCTCCCATCCCGTCCTACGTAAGCAGCGGTCTCTCGAGCTAGGAGCCAGGCCGCCACAGCACCGGCCCGCCAGAGCCTCGAAGTGGACCAAGGTCAAGAGGGCATTCCTCACGTCCGCCTCAGCTTCGGTACCGTCCAGCCCCAACCGCCACTCTGCGTTCTTCACTGACGCAGGTAAGTAAGTCTGATTAAACTTGAACTACTTTAATTAGAATCCAGGTGGTAGGTCTCTGTTGCCGGAGACCGTCTGGGTGGGTACCACCGCAGCTCCTATTGCAACCGCCAAGTAGTAGACAAACATTACTGTGTTCCGGTTTGAAGGGCGCTGTAGCTAGTGTAATTACTGCGGTAACGAGACAACACCTTATGTCTGTAGCGACGAGCGCAATGTGGTGCAGTGTGTACCATCTTAACTAGCAGCACGTTGTCATGGGCAAGCGTATCACTTACCATCAGGTGAACGTCTTGCTCGACTCGTCGCAAATTCGTATAAAAAAAAAACTGCAGATTTTTCTAAACCTTATACTACATACTTATTAAAAAAATTGCTAAAGAAGAGATCAGTTTTTGCTTTAGCAATTGTACTCGCATTTTAAAAATATTATAAACAAAAGAAAATTATTTCCGAAACTCATCATATAAACTTAAATAAAACGCTCTTAAGCATAATTCATAAAGCAATTTTACTGGTTAAATAAATTATTAGTAAGTTGTTTAAAGTAAACTTTTAGAGAACTATAATCTAGTAATATACACTTATTTCGCAGTGACGTTTTATTCTAACCGCGAACTACTGGAATGTAGTAAAAAAGATAATTTAAATGCAAGTAAAGATAACTTATAGTAACATCATCAAAGACCTCACAATGTTATTTTAAAAAGAATATTTTTACTTTATATATACATTTTTAGAGTATAGTCTAGATATAAGAGGTCTTTAGCCTTTAGTCACTTACCGCGGTGAGATAAAGTTTAAGTTCACATTTACAGTAAGGTTTTGTTTGGCCGAAGACCAGTTCTGTGGATGATTACTATAACCAAGAGTATTCACAATAATTATGAATCAAATAAATATAGTATATAATGTCGGGTGATGGTCAAAGCTCAAACAGAACCTATTAAAAAAATCTAATTACTTTACAAAATCATTTCTATGAAAATCCATTTTTTTTTATTTGTTTATCATTTTAACAAAATAATCACCTATAACAAAACACACTAGTAAGCATTGAAAAAATCACAAATATTTGTCAACAATGCTATGATCTTTATCGATCACACGCAATTTTTTTTTTTTTATACTACTTTGCGACGAGACGAGCGCGACGTTCACCTGATGGTAAGTGATACGCATGCCCATGACAACGCGGTGCTAGTTAAGATGGTACACACTGCACCACATTGCGCTCGTCGCCTGAGACATGAGGTGTTAAGTCTCGTTACCCCAGTAATTACACTAGCTACAGCGCCCTTCAAACCGGAACACAGTAATGTTTGCACACTACTATTTGTCGGTTGCAATAGGAGCTGCGGTGGTACCCATCCAGACGGTCTCCGGCAACAGAGACCTACCACCTGGTAGTATATAACACAATACAGTTTTCTATAGAAACTGGAGCTAGGTAAGCGGAATAAAATATGTTCAAGAACGTTGATGATTATTAATATTGAACAAAATAACATTTCGATGGGTTAATATAACAATGTGTCGCAAAAATTATTTAGTTGTATCACGAAACAAATCCACCGGCTGCCGATATACTTGGTCAAGGTCCGCGATGACGCGGACGCAGCATACTATGCACGCCGGTGCCCACTTAACCGCTTATGAGTAACGATACTAAAATACAAACGGAAAAACAAACGGAATTAGCGGCTATTAGCGAATCGATGTCGCGAACTCGGCGAACATTACATCCGACCGGCACCATGCGGCACATTCCACTTCATATTCACCGGCTGCCACAACTGGCCTCCATAACGGTTTCCTTACCAAATATTTACATAATTTTCATTAATTCCATACAACTTTAATAATTCAGATAGTATCGATGACATCCAATTTTGTAAGGTACACCTTTATGCCGATGATACTCAGATATACACCCATGTGCCATTATCACCGGAAGGAATAACAAATGGAATAAACAATATTAATCAAGACCTTCAGGCAATAGTGGCATCGGCGAACCGACATAACTTAATTCATAACCCCAAAAAGAGCGTCTCAATTATCTGTGGAACTAAACACCAAACTAATTTTATAAAACAACACAACACGTGTATTCACATAATGATTTCTTATATTTCCGCGAATGCCAAAGAACACCGATTCCTGCCAAGGATGATTCGCGAGGCTATTGAAATTAAAAAACATCCTTATTTTAATAGAGAAGATGGTTGGGTAATACCACCTGCCTGGGATCCTATTATCAATAAAATTAAACCAAATCCCCAGGCGAACCACTAGAAGACTTCAAGATACAGTGAGCTCTTTCTGCGTAGATCGGATCATTATTAATAATTAAAAAGTTGTGGGTACCATGTGATAGCTGTGACATTTGGACGTCTGTCATCTCAGTCCTCCCGTGACCATGACTGCTGCAAAGCGGTCGAAACGTCGGGAATAAACAAACAAATAATAAACGCGATAAAATCCGTAAAACCGAGTTTTAATAAACGTGTATCCACGTTATTATTATTATTAATTGTAATAACACATATAATATAAACCGTACGAATATCTAGATCTTGAAACTGTGATGAAGAGTCGAATTATTTTATACACAACATTCCAATCTAGATTTCAAAGACATTCAGTTACAATCAGACCGGAGTTGATTAAGCGCACTCATTCAAAATACTCTGGCTCTCAATGCTGTCATCATCACAGCAGCCGAAGACAATATGGTAACATTGTGGGAATCTATAAATCTTATCACAATTCAAACTCCATATGGCCTCTGTTTATAAGGCAGTAATGATAACCTGTTACAGTTTATTTACAAATATGTCTGCTACATTCATAAGTTTTATAGTTGATTAAACAAAAACATGACACTGTTAAAGTCTACTGAATAAAGAGTTGCTAAATGATAAAATTATAGCACATAATATCTAGCAATAAATTACTTTAACCTTTTGAAAAGGTCTTTGTTGACACATTTATCCAACACATGAATGTAATCGACCAACTCTTCCTCACATGTTTCAGTTGTTTTTGAACGGGAGTTAACTCTATCATTGCATGCTTGGTAGTTCATCCAAAACTTCTGAATATCTGGCTTCTGGGAGCATTCGTCCCTTAGCTGCTGTTGAGGGTCCACTAACTCTTCCTCTCCTTCTTCAGCTTTTACAACTGGAATAATTTTTTCTGCCATTTTGCCTAACGATGATGCAACAACCTCCTTGGTCGCCTAATCTTTACATAATTGCCTGCTGTAACTTATTTCTGTACAGTTAGATTAAAGACAAATTATTATTGGGCGGTGGATCTGGTGAGTGAATCTCCATAACGACGGCAGCGGGGTCGTCGTACGTAAGCGCCGGTCAAATTTTCACAATGTTTACCTTCCAGTCTAAATCTAAATGAACGGCTGATATTCAGCGAACACGCTCACTATAGAACTTTACTGTATTCAATGTTTCTAAGAACCCGTGTTCAGAGTGTAAAATTAAATTACTACTTTTACACTCTTCACTTTTTTGTTACTCGTATAACCACTATAACAGCTTTAAATTTTTTCTCCCCGTTTTCTTTCTATTTACACAGAAAACAAACCTAATTCAGAGTATTTAAATAACTCTTCCAGTAACCTAATTCTCATTTACGTTAAGTCCTTACTTGCTTCGCTTTGATATTATTGTTTATATCCGTTGCTACCTTAACGTTAACGCTCGATGTTTATTCTGAATGAAAATGTACGCGGTCTTCGTTTCGATTTCGAATAAACTCACGTTTCAGCACATCCGGTGCACTGAGACCGGATGTGCAACAAGAAAATTCACGTTATAGTGAACCGTTAGCAAAACAATTTATAATAAAAAACAATACTAATGCAACTATGTAATGTTTATAAGTTTACTGCTGGTAGGTCTCTTTTGGCGGAGACCGTCTAGGTACCACCGCAGTGACTATTTCAACTGTCAAACAGTAGTACAAACGTTACTGTGTTCCAGTTTAAAATGTATTATAGCTAATGAAATTACTGGGGTAACGAGACTTAACATCTCGTATCTCAATACACAATGTGGTGTAGTGTATATCATCCTAGCTAGCGCCACATTGTTATAGGCGAGTATAGCTTACTTTTACGTGAACTGATCGTCGCGTTCTTCATCAAATAAAAAGATTACAACTGAAAGTAGTTCATCTTGGACTTTTCTAATTATTAATCATAAGTTAATAAACTTATAAAATTAGTAATATAAATTCACAACTACGTTATTAATATAATTAAATGAGATTTGTGGCCTAACCGAAGGACCGTACGGCACATTTAGGGAAACTGTAATATTGATATATAGCTACGCATTATACTCCCGTCCGGTACTATCGTACCAGAAGTATCGCCGGCACTGCGATTTGGTGCGCAGTTAGCGAAACAATTAATCACAGAGTAGATGATTTATTACTGTACGGTTTAGCAAACTCACCGCTGAAATTTGTTTAACTAATTAATGATAATAATACAAATTATCCTGAAATTTCAAATGCTACAGTCATACTCGCAGCAGGACTAAGCTGACGGATGTTCTCACCTCGTAGTCACAGAGTACCTGCAGCTCTTTATTGTTTTCAGTTCTATCTAGACAGAACTCATCTAGCTCAGCTCGTTATCTTCTAGCGGTATGCTTGTTTGTTTGAATTTTCAGCACACTCCACCATCTTAGACCTCATTGATATTTAAGATCGTACGAAATTGAAATCTAGTGTAGCTCATTGATAAAAAGAAATATTAGTATATATTTTACAATTGTGAAAACATTATAGAAATAGGCAAGAAACGTTCCTCCTCCTTCTAATCGATTCATAAGTTTTGTAACAGTTCGCAACTCTTCACTAGTTTAAAATAATCTTTAAAATGATGACGAATAAAGTTTGTTTTGATCTGATTTCACTTCGCGCCGTCCTCATCAGAAAATTCCTGCATTGACGTAACGATTGCGTTATTCCAGCGATCACGGAACCCACCACCAATAAAACACGCCTCTCATCACCGCTGACACCTGGTCATTCTGACTAAACGCCAATACGTTTTATTGAGTCGCAATCAAACTCTTCATCTGACCGAACATTCAATTTATAGTTTTTTTGTATCAGTCGCTGCTAATCATTTACAAATAAAGATGACATGAAGATGAAAAACAACATTTTTATATTGCACCAATCAACGATTTCACATGACTTGAATACTACTTAATCCGATATGGCATAAATGAACAAATGAATGCTTAGTTACCCAATGCAACGACGTTACCAAATTTCTCATAATACAGTACGCAGTAAGCCATCTACTCAAGTCAGCTACACACAGCACAGTTTAATCCAATTATATTTATACATCCAATACTAAGAAGGCGTGATGTAAACATCACAAGAAGTTACACCCTTTCTGACGTAAACACCCGGTGCAGTGTAACACGAGTGGAATCTAAATACCATCATAAATAATTTATTGGTGAATTGTAAATTACAGCTATCCCACTTCTTAGCGCTGAAGACGTGTACGTCTATTTGTGGAACGAGCACAACCATCGAGCTTGTACTTAAAAGTAGTTTCTGCAATCTGTTCCTATGTTAAAGAAAAAGGAGATATTTTGCTGCTGAGCTGACTGACTGGAGCCATAACTTTATATATTCTATTCATAGAGATGCTCTTAAAAATGATGCCCAAAAGACATTAACCAAACAGTTTTAAATAGATATAAAATAAACTGAAACTAGTCTAGACTTCTACTGATATTTTGTACAAGCAACTCGAAAAGCTTTACCAACTGATTCCGGCAACGTACTTAAAACAATTCTGGATTTTACTTGTACCTTTTAACGTCTCTTCAACAACCAATTACTAATTGGACAATTTACTTAATCAATTAAGTAAAGTCTGCTCTCTTTGACCCATGTACTTCGCACGGCTCAGGGTCTTTAAGGTCTTTGATCAATGCAATCTAGCCTTTGTAAGTAGTTTACAAAATACAGCTAGTTATATTTATTAGCACAAAGTTGTTCTCTTTCGCCTTGTATGACTTACAAATATTTCTATCTTGTTAAATCTGGTTTAAAAAGATACTTGGTCTATTTTAAAATTCTGAACGCTTTACAATAACCAGACGTGTGTATATCAAATTTTCGCTAAGAACCAAAATGTTTGAAAGCCGACAGGAAATAACTCGTCCGTTGCAAGGGGGATAAATTGTGTGTACACTCTGTAGCCAACTTTAACGTGAAAGTTTTTAACAAATAATTCATTATTTATGTATTGAAACACAAAAGATTATTTTCGTATTACATGTGTATTAAAAACATCCATTTCTAGAGATAAAAATAAGAGTCTCATTCGAAAAGTTACATTGATAATTTAAATTGTAGATTTCTTTACTGATTTTCTGAAGTAGAATTTCTTACAATAATCATAAGAATTGACTCGATAATTTAACAAATGCTGCGTCAGTAAAGCAACAATGAAAATAGAGCACAAGAAATGCGTAAATCATTTAGCGCATAAAAGAAATTTTACGAGACACTTCATCATGAACACTCGGAACTGTTTTCGCGCGCGCCGCAGACGGCTAGTAGAACGCCTAGACACTACACATTGCTTACATCATACTCACCATGGTATGAACCAAGGTGTCATGGAGAACTTAACATTCAAGTTACTGAAATAAAAGAGAAAGTCTTCTTTACTAAAGATCTTGATGAATTGAGATTTGAATTGCTTGTTTGAAAGCGCCAATGAACAATTTGTAATTGTAGAACAACGACCGTCTCTAGGGCTAAAGTTTAAAATAGCCCGTGGTCTAGGTCTCGCGTTCGACCCATTTTATCTATTTAAAATGTATGATATGTTCGAAGACACAATGTGTAGTTCTAAACGGGCGTTCATTAAAATAATAGTCGCGTAGGATTAGCAAATGACCGCTCGAAGAATAGAGTCCCGCATACCGGGCGTCAAATGCGAATTTACGTTCAATGGCCCGGACATCTTGCCAAATTCCTCGCGCTTGGCAATTCGGGTTTAACGTTAACCATTACTCCGCGAACTCCTCACGGCTGCAGCACTCCTGGAGCGAGAGCGCAGTGTAAACATGCCCTGCACCGGACCCGCCGCCCGCTTCGTAACGCCGACCTCTTTTTAATACGCGAAACATAAATAGTCCGCAGCGAATCCGATCGGGAGTGACCTCAACGTCGTAAATCATGTTTGACGTCCACATGCAAACTAACAACACTCCAAATGCCGTTGAAGGTCATTCAACGGTTATAAACACTTCATATCAATTTGATCTATCAGATACTCAAATCCTAAACGTTATAATCATATCAAACACATGTAATGCTCTCCCACTGCTTTTTAAGAAGTAGAAATAGATGTCAGGTTGCAAGATAACGGAGTAATTACAATAATTGCGCTCGAGCGTTTTTACTGATTTTAAATCTTTACTTAAACATATCACACATAAAACAAAAGCTGGAAACGAATCTAGATTTCATGCAACTATTACTTAAGGCTATTAATTAAATTCTCGCCGCTATATCGTTGGTGCCGTCTAACTTATCGTTCTGCATTTTTAGAATTTTTAGCTTAAGTTTGTCATCGATCTCTTTCTTTTTGTTTTCCAGCACCATTCTGCGTAGCAGTTCCTTCATCTCGTTCGTATCGCTCACATTCAGCTTTTCGTTCTGGACCACTGTTTTAGTTTTCTTCTCGATGTCGAGCACCGTTGCATTGTTCTCAGCTAAGTAATTGCTTACGTCATCAAAATAGCTGTAGTTGCCGTACGCACAATCTTTCAGGTTTGATATGACGTCAAATGCCTCGTCTTCGAGAGTCTTCACAACTTCTATGAGGCATGCTTCGTGCATGGCACCATGAGCCATTAGTTTCGTCAGTTCTACTACACCCTCTATAAGCTTTCCGGTTATTTCCATCATTGAGGTTTTTATAATTGGCGACTGTAAAAGTAAAGAGTACAACAATGTCAGTCGCATTAGAAGTGTTAATATTAAAATTTTGATACTTACAAGTATCACTCAAAATATAATATTATTGTAGCATAATATTATAGATGTGAGCATTCCAAGTTTTAACCTGATTTATTTTTACCTTTGAAATTACACATTTTATAACGTTTTTCAGCGAATCGTGCTCGTGACCGCACAGCTTCAGTAGTTGTTCGACTTCTTTCTTCCTGCCGTGAATCTAGAATTGTTGATTAAATTAATTATATTTATTTTAAATATTTTTACTATATTAAAAAGAAACACTTACCGGCTTGACGCCTTGCTTGATCATAGTTTTCAAGTCGACAACGCGCGCGATCGCCCGCGACGGATCCTGGCCAATCAGGGCATACCCGCACACCACCATCTGATGCAGAGCCCGCTCAGCCATCGCCGATGTATCGTTTTGTTTCCTCTTCAAACATTCATCCACCTGAACAGTCATTCATTTCTTTCCTGAACATCCACGTGCGATGTTGACTCATAACAACCTTTAATTTCTTTACAACAATTTATACTATAAAGTTAATGGTACCTGTCCGCCTGTGTGTTGCCTCATCATCTCCAGCATCCCCTGCAGCTCCACCAACCCGTCCTGTATATGCGTGGTGCCGTTTTGCAACAGCAGCTTTATCTTCACCAACACCATGTCCACTGATCTTTGAATTATGGAAATTATTAATAATGATATCAGTACATGGCAAAGCGATTTTTATAATAAATCGTAGACAAATTGTAACCTTTCGAGGTCCACCTGGAACTTCCTTTCAATGCTCTGCAGCAAGTCATCGCTCAGCTTTAGTGTTATGTCGTCTTCTATAACCTTGTCCACTTCATCCTTTGTGAGTTCTTTGGCTTTTGTAAGCTGTTTATAATTATTAAGTTTTTATGTTACATTTTTAAATATCAATTGTATAATGAAATAAGGAAAGTAATGATTCTGATATACCTTACATACCATGTCCAGGCAGACTAGCACAGCCCATAGCGATGCCAATGAACTCCTGCCTACCTCCACCATACTGCTCAACGCGACGAAAACAACTCTATCAAAATCTTTTCATAAAATTTCACAATAAACTGTAAAACATAAACAGTATAAAGTGTATGTTACGCATACGCTTTTTTATGTATGTAATTTCTTTGGCAATTTTATTGAAAGTAAATCGCTGGTATTATATCTTGGTTTAGCTGTAACAATTTATTCACGATGCAATATCTAAAATGTACATTACTTTCTCGTTGCTTATAAGCTACTCCATAACTATTTTCGCAATACGGCTGATAAAACTCAATTGTCTGATGTGTTGTAATGAATGCACATGGAAATACACTGTTTGTAACACTTAATAGTAAATTATATCCGTCCATAACAACGGTATATTTAATTGACGTAGTAATATCCTTTTATATATCTCCTGAGCTAACGCGACCTCAATTAAATGATGACAAGAAGAAAGGTGATGCGTGTTCGTCCAAAATATTCTAGCTATCATATGATGCAGTTTCGGAGGCAGATTTACAATGAACCCCGGACCTCTGTGCTACAAAGCGATCGGTTAATCACTGAGCTATTTAAAGGTATAAATTTCAAATGAAACAGCGCTCCTCATACTCAACACATTAATGATTATATTAAAACTTTATAAGATGAAAGCGGAAGTAGACCTCCAACAAGGGGGACTAAATAAATATTAAATAAGAAACAATTTAATAAGAACGTTTTTATTTCAAAATGAATGTTTACAGACTATAATAATTTTAAGCACAAACGTAAAAGACAGTTCTAAGACATTTTTATTATTTCACAAGAACCACAACGGTTGGACGACACGGATCGTTTCTACTGCGCTCTCTTGTTCTTCATCACGACAACATGTTTATCAACCTGATAAATATAATTTTATACTATAATCATATGTATATTTCAATAACTTGTTAATTGTGGATTTATTCGCAATAAATTTGACAACACGGGCATAAAAATCAAACGAAAGGAAGGCAAAAAATATATAAAGAAAAGAAGTCAGTTTTAGAGGTGTCTGAAAGTTTGTCTCTGTAGCCTCAGGGTATCGATGTATCACTGCTGTTCAGTCGTCAAGCAGTAGTGTATAAACATTACTACCTTCTCGTGCCATTAAAGTAAATACTTTTTATTTCAAATAAAAAATAGTACATTTTAGAACAAATTTCATTGTTTCAAAGCCTTACAAAAAGGAACATGCTAAACATCTGAACTGTCTCCGTTATAATATCTTAACCATCTTAATATTTAGTTTTAGATCACTAACCGACTTATTCCTGCACGCGTAGTGACATAAATCCACACCGTCGACCATGGCCAGCAGTTTATAAATCTAGAAAAATATTTATATCATAAACCCATAAAACTAGCCACAAACTAATGAAACCTGTAATAGATCATTATTTAGGTATAGAGCTAAAAATATTATCTTGCGTTTCAAACTTAAATATCAAAATATGTTGTCAAACCATGCAAATGATATCACTATCATCAACATCTAACAACACCTATCCAATTGCTTCCCTCGGCCTTCACCGATCGGTCTACATATTAATCATTTTACTCATGACCTTTACTACTACATACTACATACATACTTTCATACACTTTGTTAACCGCCAACACGAGAATCAATAATTTTCTACGACATCTTCAAATCCTCTCTCATTCATCCCTCCAGGACTTATATTTTTGTGAAACGCAGCTTCATGATTACATTACCTTAATTTTGATTTGGTAAAGTACTTCAAACGCCAGCTTCGTTAACTCCCGAAACATTTCAACCACAATTTGCGCGATGCTGAAAATAATTTTACATTAAACGTTATTTCTTAACGACGTGGTCCCCATACTTTCTTGACGTACCAGTTATATGCAAATGTAACTGAGTTGCTACTTGAAAGCAGCTGTAAGAGATTGGCTTAATCTTATCTTTTAAAATATCCCCTTTCATGTCTAAAGTTAGAGCTATGTTGATGTATCATCACTTATCACCAAGTAGACATTTAGTACGCCGCGAAAAAGTATGATAAAGTTAAAAACTTACTTTAAAGATAAATTGTATACTTCACAAACATAGTCCACTTTCCGTATGTGAAGAGATCGACGATTCAACTTTGTAAACGGTAAATGTTTGCACGGGTCTCCCAGGGGACATTGCTGGAATATTTGTTTTGGAAGTTATTATTGGTATAAAACATACAATAAACAATTGCGTGAAACGTTCGCAAATTCGCCGACTGTTACTAAATACTAACACAACTAAACTTACAATAATAAAAGCCAGCAGCAGAGTCGACATAATCAGTTTAGCATACGTCGAAGACTGGATGCTGCCTGGGGAAAAGGATCACCATTAGAAATTGATAAACACGAGAATCCTCAAATAGTTTAAGCAATAGCTACGATACTGATTCTGACTGTTCTTTAAATATCATTTGAGATGGGTTACCTTGTGGCGTAATTATAACTCCGTCTTCCATCGCAGTGTATTAGGTATTGTAGATATGAACAACTCATTTCACATTTCACTTATTGTATCAACCACTATAATTTAGTTTGACGTTATGAACTGTCATGTATTTAATGAAAACTGACGAGTTTTTTTTTATAAGTCATCAAATGTCTAATAACCAACGAGTTAACTGTCGAATGTAAGAAAAATCGCGACATGGGCTTTACTTATGTTTCATGAAATAATAATGTGATTCCACAAAATACATTAGTCGCTTTTAAGTTATTGTTTATCGGTAAACAAATATAGAAACATTTAAACGTTATGATGATAGTGATCATTATTTGGGTACTACTTTATTAGCCTCACTACAAAAATATAGCGCCCTTTGATAATGTATCTCATATCTTACAGGATATAATCTTCAACATCCCTTAATAGATAACGATATTCGCATATTAACTGGCTTTTCAGTCTGCATAGCGATACTACCAGCAACGTACACACTCATGAGTACACTACGCTGGAACTTTAAATCGAATGAAACACTTGTTGTAAACAAAGCTGGTTTAATCTTTCTTGGATCGCTCGGCCGGACATCTGCCGATGCAGGTCAGGCCCTTCTCGGCGCACGACGGGCAGTCAGTTCCCGGGAACTGGTCGTTCCTTTGATCATTCTGCATCGTCTTCTCGTCGTCGTTGGCCCTGCTCGTGCCCGGCTCAGCTCCTGCCGATTTGTCGTCGTCCTTCCGCCCCGAAAAATCCACTTTGGCCAGACACAACTTTTTGATTTTGACTTTATTGGACTCCCCTTGTCCTGAATTCTGAAAAATTAAAATACACATTACAATATAACAAAACAAAGAAAAAGAGGAAATGCTTAGTGTTCCGTGTTTAGATACTGATTCTCTTAAAGTTAATGACTTTATAAGGGCTCGAGGTACTCGACACTATCCAATTGATTCAATAAACACATCGAACCACAATACAAAAATGAAATGTGATATCAAGTTTTATTAATTATTCACCATTTAATAATTTCTTTGTAGAGTGCGGTTTTGTCCAGATTTAAAACAAAGGTCCATATTTCGTTGAAAAAAATATATGCTAAGGTGTGAATGTATTTATTTATTAATTTTTACACACTCAGAGTGTAAGGGTTGACTTAATGCCTTTGGCATTATCTGCCAGTCTACCTTGGGTTGTGCAGAGAACATATGAGGTAGGTGCTAAAAAAAAAGAAAAAAAAAAAACAGAAACGAAATAATAAATACAATACAAATATTATAAATACACATATAATATATTATAAATAATACACGTACACAATATTTTTAAATATACACACATATATATATATATATACATAAATACAAAGTTATTAAAATAAAAAAATATTTACCTGTGAGGATCCATTTTCGTGATTTTCTATGGCGAGCACTGCCCTGTCGTACAGGTCGATGCACTGTAAATGATTATAAATTAATTATAGATTTAACAAATTATTGAAATAGTATTAAGATAGTTTTGATGATAAACTTAATACTATCGTCATCGAACTGCAAAGTTATACACATCTGTCTTTGCGAAGTAAAAATATTGCACCAATCCACGAGGGTACCATTGCTTAATAACCTTGTGGTTGTGGACACCAAAATGTGAATTCGTGTTATGTAGCTCGTTGTCTACACACAAAGAATAATCAAAACTATATATACAAATGTCTACTTTTTTCGGTTCCCTTCTCGTGAGGATAACCAAGTCTTTGTTGCACTTTGAATTAGCATGAAAATGTTACTTACCACTTCTATGAAATCATAATATGCTTGAAATATAACGCCCATAATGAAAGCATAGGTTCTAGCAGCCGGGCTGCAGGTCCTGTATTAAAAACGAACTCGTTAATGAGATTAATTCAAAAAATGGTCATTAAACGATTGAGTTATCCGGGACCTGAGCAACGAATTTTAATTATATCCAATGGAAATTAGTCTGACTTTAGTGATAACACACATTTGTTAGTTAGATGTTTAATACATAAAGACGGTCAATAATTTCAATAGTAAATCCAAACTACACTTACTGTATGAAGTTCTCCACCAGGGCGCATGGGCAAGACTCGCAGATGCAATTAATGGAAGGCGGATGGTGGCTACTGCTCGCCACATTTTGGTCGCTCCCCGAATCCTCATAATTTTTATTATCCGAAGAGACTGTCTTTTTGGACTCGCGACATCGGAGGCGGCAGCTGCCGGACCAGATCTGCTGGATGGCTGAGGCGGTGGACAGGAACTGTCTATCGTCTCGTGACTAAAACGGAAACATAACTAAATTACTAATTAGTAAGCAATATGTTCCACAGAGTTTCATTGTCAATGAGAAAAAAATTAAAGAAGTCGGGAATTCAACAGTTTTTCTTAAAAAATACATGAGTTCTTCGCGTTCTTTCTATTCACACAATTATTTGTTCTCTCGAGGGATACACCAGTTATCCTTTATCTTTAAATTCGTCTACTTTCTAAGTTTTTGTTCTTGTGAAGCTATCCTTATTCGCGGTTATGCCCTTTATCCTTTGTAATATTTTATTTACTTTGTTATACCAAACGTGGACCTCAACGTTCGCATTCCACGCACTTGTAGTCAATTTTCATTGCACAGAATCTCTCTTAATCTGCCTCCTTGTTACCAAGTAATGTTTGATACCAATTACAATAATATTCCCTTCTTCAGTGACTACACTGGACTAAATTATGTATAAACAGAACAGATAAATATAATTTGTAAACTTACACAAAAGTAAATAATTGTAAAGATCAGAAAACCGATAAGAACGTATCCAAACATTGGTCTGTTTCCAAATGTTCCATCTAAAAGCAAAAAGAAATATTAATATTTGTAAAAGATTTAGATTTAACCAGTTATTTTTTTAACTTGAATCTACTCACAATAATATCCGTGTGCATCCGTGCTGTTTCCAAGTGGGGGGTCAAATTTACATGTTGTTGTTTGAAATTGTTACATTTTTATTAAACTCTGACATGTCTAAACGGACATTTCTAGTGATTGCCTTCTGCTTTACTATTCTCTATCGATTGAATGTGAATATCGTTATACGTTTAATCGATGTGATTTTGGTGAAGTTTTAGGCTATTTTTATGTTTACACTTTTATATTGGGCTTTATTTTATCTCAGTTTCTCATAATGTTAAGTGGTAACGAGGCAATGGATGGTGAAGCTTGCTTTGTTTGTAACCATCGATATAACAAAAGTTCCAATTTTTTTGATTTTTGTCTATATCACGACACATACTATTGTAGAGAATTCTATTTTGAGACTGTTTTTATTCTTAGAAACTGTACGTAAGGATGTGGCTTTGATGATATTAAAAAAAAACCAATCAAGTAATATGGGTGGGGACGTGATTAATTTAGTTCGAGGACTTGAATGGAAACGAATTGACCACGCAGACAATTTTTTAAGAATTTGTATCCTTTTATTTTATACGTCTATATATAACATTAGCTCTATTATATATATATTCTATTCTTATTTATTATATTTCCTAATAAAAACCCACACCAAATTTACTTCTTACTTTACATATTTTCCATCCAAAGGTTGTCTGGAAGAAATCGCGCTTAGTGATAAGACCGCCCATTGTGCATTTAACATTTAACAGCAATGTGATTGGTAATTTCTGTATCTTTTGGTGTGCAATAAAGAGTTTTCTATTCTATTCTATTCTATTCTAGCTCTCGCTATCAATTGCGAAGATTTAAAGATGAGAACATGAACAATTTAACATACTATTGTAGAGAATTCTATCTTGAGACTGTTTTTATTCTTAGAAACTGTACGTAGGGATGTGGCTTTGATGATATTAAAAAAAACAATCAAGTAATATTAATTTATTAACCACGCAGACAATTTTTAATGGATTTGTGTTCTTTTATTTTGTACGTGTACACATGACACTGGCTCACGCACAAACCGTGTTCATGCCATCAATTGAGAAGAAGAAGAATTTAGTTCGAATGTTGTAGGTTAGAGATTTTTCGTTCCATTACTATTTAACAAAGGTAGAATTGTTTTGTGAATAAAACATAATAAGGGAAGATGTCAGCGGAAGAGTTTGTATTTGCAGAGACGGAGGGAGTGAGCAGCGGGTGCGAGGCGAGCGTGGTGCGCGAGGAGATCGCGCGCGACTACGCGGCGCTGCAGTCGCGCCTGCGCAGGGAGTTCTCCGACCGGCGCGGCAAGCTGCACGCGGGTAACCAGCCCAGCACCGCCCACACCGGCACATTGTACACCGCACAGAAAGGAGAGTGCGACGAGTTTATCGCGCATCTCTCTATAACCCTCTAGTTCATATTACAACCAATATTTATTACAAAGTCGACCCAAACGTTCAAAATACCAGCCACGACTCCTGACAAAAAATATTTTTAAACAAAAGCTTAAACAAGCCCGTCGTTAAAATAAATTTAAAAATTGCAGTAAATCATTAACAAGCTACAGTGGTAATTTTGGAGTAATTACGACCACTCTTGAACTAACATTACCTTTTGTTGACGGGGATTAGAAATGGTAAAATTTTCACATTTAGGTATGAGATTGTAAGTAAATTTTGGACGCCGGTATAGTTTTTCAAATATACTAAGTAAATGACACCATCATATTATCAGTCTTTTACTCGTTTCATCACGCCATCACAGTCTTCAGAGGGTGAAGAAGCTTTACCATCACTTAACGTAGTCTAAGATCAAGCGGTGCCATTGTTGATAAAATATATTTTCCCACATTTAATTAAAGCATCGCGGCCGGTGACCACAAGGCCGGTGGCCACGGAGGAGCAGCTGTCGGCTGACTTTCGCAAGAAGCTGACGGAGTGGCAGCGGATGAAGGGAGTGAGGCAGCCGCCGCCGGTGCCCGCGCGGCAGGACCTCAGCGAAGACTTCCTTAAGAGATGGGGTACGCTGGCAAATCATCTACTCAACGAAATGTTTAGGTTATTAACAGTACACAACCTTCTTACCAGGTGGTAGGTCTCTGTTGCCGGAGACCGTCTGGGTGGGTACCACCGCAGCTCCTATTGCAACCGACAAATAGTAGTGTGCGAACATTACTGTGTTCCGGTTTGAAGGGCGCTGTAGCTAGTGTAATTACTGGGGTAACGAGACTTAACACCTTATGTCTCAAGGCGACGAGCGCAATGTGGTGTAGTGTGTACCATCTTAACCAGCACCACGTTGTCATGGGCAAACGTATTACTTACCTTCAGGTAAACATCTTGCTCGTCTCGTCGCAAAGTAGTATAAAAAAAACACAATACTGTTGACATCGCAACGATGCTGTCATAACTAGAATTAATCACTTCTGTAAGGCAATGATTTAAATAAGGTAATTTTTTTAAATGCGTCACGTCTATGTAACGAACTTGTTGGTTTGTAGACTATGACGTATGTTAATATGATATTTTTATATCTTTTTCTAAACACTTTGTGTTTTTTACCTACTTTGCTACATAGTTAGATACTTCCTTTAAAAAAATATCTTAATATTAAGTATTATTCGACTTTTTGCTTTTTCTTAAATTTAAACTTTCGTCCACATTTAGACGAATGGAAACGTATGAAGGAGACCAACTCTGTACCGGCTTGGGAAGAGGAAGCCAAACCGGATGAAGTGCTAGTTCAGACGTCGACAGGACTTTTTAAATTTCAAGGTAAGAATAAATGTAATACAATTTAATTACAGTTTTCGATAATAACCGATTTGGTCCTAGTAAGTTATAACTACACTCCCGGACACATCTATCGGCCCACCTAGTGTTTAAAAGTTTTAACGGAGCTTAGCTAAAAATAAATGTTAGGTGGAGCAATAAGTTTTAATGCAGTTTGAAAGCTGATTTTTTGGTCAATCTTTATGTATGTTTTTTTTTAATTTTGAATTCAGGATTATGAAAAAAAAACGAAAATTCGAGTCTGTTCATTGTTTTCAACGACCCAGGAATGGAGAAAACTTTTTTATTTCGAACAAGTTGGATTTTTTTTTTTGATATGTCCGATTATTGGTTCCATAAAAAGGCAAATCTAAACTTACAGCCAGTTTTGACCAAAAAAATATGGATACTCTGCCTGAAATTGTCGCCCAAGTTACAAAAAAAATAAAAAAAAAAACATACATAAAGGTTGACCAATAAATCTGCTTCCAAACTGCATTAAAACTTATTGCTTAACCTAACATTTATTTTTAACTAGACACCGTCGAAACTTTAAACACTGGGTGGTGGGCCGATAGATGCGTCCGGGAGTATATATTGAAACCCCTATTAAATCATGATGACAACTCTAATAATTTATGCATATCACACTCGTATAATACAAAAAGCTTACAGAACAACGAACGCTTATTTGTCTTCTTCTTCTTAAAGTGCCATCTTCCTTCGAAGGTCGGCGACCATTAAGGCAATCTGGACTTTCGATACCGCGGCTCTGAAAAGGGAACGGGTGCTCTTTCCATACCACTGGCGTAGATTTTTTAGCCAGAATAATCTCCTTCGGCCCACACTTCGCTTTCCTTGAATCTTCCCCTGCACGATGAGCTGCAGCAGTCCATACTTTTCGTTTCTCATTATATGTCCTAAGTATTCCAGCTTTCTTCTCTTAATTGTATATATCACTTCTGTTTTTTTATTAATGCGCTTTATTATTATTAAGCGCGCTTATTTGTACTTTATCACAAATGTCGTCCACAAATAGATTGCATACACGTCCCGCAGGCATTTCCCGCTCGTTCACCCGGAAGCTGCACGAGTGGGAGAAGTCCCGCGGCATCGCGCCCGAGGCGTCCACGTCGGCGCTGCTGCGCGCCGCCCGCGCGCGCGCCAAGCCGCCCGCCGCGCCCCTCACGCGCACGCAGTCCGACGGCAGCGTGGCGCCCCCCGCCGGCGCCGCGCGCCGCCACGCCTCCAGCCTCAGCGTCAACGACGTCGAGGACTTCGACTCCGAATACGACAGGGAGCATTCGGTATACATCGACTCTTTCTTCACACTCATCACATAAATCTCTGAAAAGTTAAACTAGATGTGTATCATATTATAGTGTTAACGATTATTTAAATGATAAAGATGTGTGGAAATAAATGGCGCTGATTCTCAATCAGTATGTGTCAGTACGTGTAAGACATTTAAAAATGAAGAAGACAAAAAAAAATATATATATATATAGCCCGCTGAGTTTCTTGCCCATTCTTCTCAGGTCCGTGGCATTTGTTTTGCGAATGTCTGGTAGATTTTGACGTTCAATAAGTGAACTATTGTTCCCATGTTGAATAAAAATTTTGACTTTGACTTGACTTTGTGAGGTGATAATCTCATATCGTATTACACCAGAGCTTAGCATTATCTTAACGCTGTGTCACGCTTAAAAAAAAACAAAATTACATTGTCCACCATCTGTAGAGCCGTGATGACGCAGACAAGACACAAACGATGTAACACAGCTTCGCGCTTCTTTTTATCAAAGATTAGAAACACAACCCAATAACAATAGAGATTTTAGAAAAAATGCATAATTTCATCGCAAATACTAAAACTTCTATCAGCCGGACGGGGTGGACGACGTCGATGGTGACGACACGCGCGGAGCGGTGCTGGTGGAGGTGGAGGCTGAGGAGGTCTGCACCGCCGCGCCCCTCGTGGCGGTCTCTCCGCGGCACACTCCTCAGAAGCCGGTGTACACATACGGCCCCGCGGAAGCGCGACTGCTCTGTGAGACCAGCTCCGCCGTCACCGGGACCGCGGTTCTGCAGCCTAATGGTTCTGGTGAGGATTATCTTCAATAGAAAGTGAAAAATGTATATTTGTTGCTATACATGCAGGCTACAATAACGACACCACCCCCAGCAACTTAACTAGCAACACGTTAACAAAACCAAGCTTACTGCTATTTATTATAAAAAATCCACAATGATAAACTACTGCGTTACGATCTACTTAAATTTTTTGACGAAATATTCTAAAGATTTTCTTGCAAATAGTAAGCAATACACTTTTAGTAGTTATTCTTTCAGATTGCCGCGGCTACAAATCAAAAGAACATCCGACGAAACCGAAGTCTTCCCGCGAACAGGTAACTCCTTCAATAATATTGTTCATTATTGTTTCACTGACGAAGTCTATTAAATTTCTTTTTCACACTTTCAGTTAAAAATAACGGAAAAAAACATCAGGAGAAGAATAAGTCAACAGCCAAGCATAGAAGAGGACGCTATGTTTATTCGGAAAACCATTGAAGAAATTGAACGAGGGAGTTCTACCAGATTTAAAGAAGTCTTAACAACTTCTGATACAGAGGTTAAAAATAACCCATCAACAAGTAAAGCACCAAATTTAAAATGTAAACAGGATGAGAGTTTTAAAGATTTTAAAAATGGCAAAGACAGCAACGACGAACCTAAAGATGATTGTAAACGTAGAGATGGTGACAGAAGTAACGGTAAGAAGAAAACTAAATCAAGGGCGAGATTAGAAAGAGAACAGTCGAAGCCGTCCGAGAGTGACAGTGAACAAGATGTCGACACTATAACTGTAGAGATACCCAGAAGAAGGAAGAGACCGAGACGGCCCTCGGAAAGACCTCGAAGTCCTCCGACATCGTTGCATTCGGATTCCGAAGGAGAGGTAATAATAAATTAAGTTTTATTAAGTATTTTCAACACCTATAGTGCACCACCTGGCCGATTAACTGTGAACACGAAAGTCCCTGCTTCGAATCCAGGCCTATTTTTGAACGATAGCAGAGTTGCTCACTCGCCTACCTAGTTACCAATAACAAGGTCCATTGGGTCCTCCAACAGCTTTGCTTTGTTCCGGTTATTAAGCTTAAGGGAATCAGTGGATTTTGAGTGAAAAATCCTGCACCATCTACAGCCTCCTCTTTAGTTAAAACTATGTAAAATTGAGATCAAGTGTAAATCATAATATGTTTACATAATATTTACTGTGATTATTGTTGCACTGTATATATTAATACATGCTTGAGTCTTAAAGGTTCTAGTCAATAAAAATACGGTCAAATATATATCACTAAAAGAGATAATTTACTGTAATTATAGTATAGATGGAGGTATAAAAAAATATTTATGATTTTTATTGAATTTTCTTTCTGGATTCTGTGAAATTATAAAATTAACTTAAGATTTCATTCATTTATGCAAATGTTTTGTGCCAAAAAAACTTAAAGATTACATTAATGATCAAAAATATATTAAATTAAAGGTATTCGTTCTCAAACTCAAAGCACCGGAACGCAGGGAGAACTCACCCGAGGTGATTGTTAAAACAACAAGAAAAATATTCTCACCGGTGGTACGAAGCGGCGAGTCCGTGCCCCGGGCCGTCATACCGGTGGACGTGGAGGACTTGGCCGGAGTAAGACCAGCGATTGAAAGAGTCAGCCACCGCTCACATGATATCAAAAAGAAATCTGAAACAGAAAAGCGTAAGAAACCGGAGCTTAACGTGAGATCCAAGAGCTCCGGTGACCTTCAAGAAGGTAATGATCAAAGACCGAGAACGCGACCGCCGCTTCCCTCATCACCGTCGTCGCAGAGGAAAGCGCTTGTCAAAGAAACAGCGCCGTCCATTAGAATCATGATTCAGAGATACAATAAGAAGATAAATGAAGAAGGTAATCCGTCAAATATATTATATACTCAATTTTCAAACTGCGCTGCGAACAACTTAAACCGTTTTTTTTTCTTGTCTTTTTGAAATTTCTGTTAATAGGACCCGCATCAGGCGGTAGCAGTGGTGCGTCTTCACCACCCTGGCGCTCACCCACTGCAGAGAGACGACGGCCTCCCGACATGCCGGTTGGGGTCAATATAAGGTAAATCCATACTAATATTATAAATGCGAAAGTAACTCTGTCTGTCTGTCTGTCTGTCTGTTCCTCTTTCACGCCTAAACGGCTGAACGGATTTTGATGAAATTTGGTATGGTGATAGATGATAACCTAGAAATGGTCATAGGCTATATATATGTATATAATAAAGCTTGTAGTAAATATAACTTATGTACTTTAGTTATAACTTTGGTCACTCTTCTGCAACCCACTAATATTTAAATATTAGTTATTAGATGAATATATGTATAGTGCTGAACCCCACACACCGCCCATAACCAGGGTGACGGTTCTGTTCAAGAGATTTTTTTGCCCCGGCTATAAAATAGGCAGGAACAAAGAACATTCCAATTTTTTTTGCCAGAACGAAGTCTGTCGGGTCAGCTAGTAATAAAATAAAACTGACAAAATGTGATCAAAGGTCATTATAAATAAATTTTTATGATTACGGCGATGAAGAAGATGAATACGAAATTTAAGTGTTTTTACATAAATGTTCTTTTCGTTAGCCTCGGGAAATAATACTTAAGACCAGATTAATTCGCAAATGATAGCTTATGTATTTCAAGGCCTAGGGCTCGTTAAGGATCTGTCGTAGGAATGTATGATGAATTGGTGGATTAGATACTTTCAATGTTGTAAACAAAAACATATTTTATTACAGAAAAAAACATATGTTTTTTTTAAAACATCCATTGTACGTTGTTTCAGAAACAACCCTTTCCTAGAAAGAGAAGTACAAAAGTCAGCGAGCGCTTGTCAACTTTCCAGACGGGACCAGACTTCAGCTGAAAAACGTCTCACGCCTACCGCGCAGAGTCTAGAGGGTGTACTGAAATCCCACAGCGCGAACGCGCTTCTAAGTGAACAGAAAAATGAATCACCAGCAGAAGAAAAGGTAGAGGGTAGCGAGGAGACCATTGGCACGGCCACAGCGAGCACCGACACCGTGGTGGCCGCCACCACCAGCGTACCAGAGAACACCCGAACAACACCCGAGACGCATCCTGTACTGAGACATTTATCAGAAACACTGGTGCCGAGTTTGTCCAGGTTTCTAGATAAAACTGGTTTCTACGAGAGGTCCTTTTCGACGGGGGAGCCCGTGTGTTACCCTGAAACGAGTGCAGCGGCCACGAGGCTATCAGAGCGGGCGGCGAGGATACGCGCCGCCAGGGAGAGGTTCTTGGCTTCTCCGCCGCCGATGAGGAGGGAGGGGACAAGCTCCGCTAATGACTTGAGACCTGGAGACAGGTTTGTAGCATTAAACTTTATTCTTGTATTACATCACAAAAGCTATTACATAGCAGCAACATATTCAGCAGCCTTTAAAGGAAGTAACCAGTGATGGCTCTCTCTCGTCGGAGACGGTCTCGGTATACAACGCAAGCGTCTCTGCCGCCAAGCAACAGACTGCAAATATTATTGTGTTTCGCTCCAAAGGGGCTGTGATCTAGTGTAATTACTTATTTGATTAGGAAGATGATTGTTACTCCATAAGTGCTATTTGGTACTGTGCAAATGTCTTAACTGGTTAAGAGTTAAGACGCTTACCAAAAACAATGTTACTCTGGGTTAACATTTTAACAGGAAGTGTTTTAGATTCAGCTAATCATCTTCCTTTTATCTTTCTTCTGCATTATATAAAATCTATTTTACTTTAGACATTACCTTTTTGACACTCTCATCGTTATATTATAATCACAATCCCAGGAGCAGCCGCATCAGTTGCGAGAGCGACGTGACGGAGTCCAATAGCCAGAACGGTCAGGAGCAGGCCCTCGGGCGGAGCGCCTCCACCGGGATGGTCAACGTGGACAGAGAAGCCTGGCAGAGGGTTGCTGAAGGTAAACTTATTTTTATAACCTAAAACGAAGGCAGTAGCAATGAGGATGCTGCCGACAAACTACTGCTTATACAGATATAGATGTTTTAGTAAGTTGAGTATCCAAGCATGCCGTCTAGACAATCTTTATACTCAAAATTTAGGCGATACGAAGTGTGTATATACACATTAGCTTGTATGTATGTCTGAACCAATCGGTGAAACATCATGTATCCAAATCCGCTGCACCGATTGCGTTGGTAGCTGTTTTCTAGTTTTACTCTTCAAAGATGTGTGTTCATGGGTACTAGTGTGTGTGGTGTGTGACAGTGTCGCGGCGGGAGCGGCCGCGCTCGCGGTTCAGCCTGGCGCGCCTCGCCGCCAAGCTGCGCCGCAAGGACGACGGCGCGGTCTCGCGGCTGTGCCGGCAAAGCCTGCTCGTTCAGTTGAGGAATAAGCATTAAATAAACTACGTCATTCATCTGCATTTTTCATTGCACACATACCGTGAGAATGTATGGCTACCAAGTTCTCTAAACGATTGTATGCCGGGAAGATAACTCGGCGAGTCATCGGCTGAGATGGTAAGCGATTAACGCTGTACATAGACGGCCGCAACAACTGTTGTCATGAGTCTCCCGTTGTTCAGATCCATCAACTGATTTATTTAGTACCGGAACTACTTTGTATATAAATAAAACTCATTCACTAAAAACAGATTATAAAAAGCTTTCGACTACACAAAGTTTAAACAGAAATTATTAACATGAAAATATTTGTAATTTTCTTAAACTGCTTTTTTATATTTTGTTCAGAGCTAAGCATCCTCATGTCTGCACAGGAAAAAAGAATGTGCTCGTGTTTTATAAATTTTCACATATTCATCATGATGTACGCCGTGTTGTGTCGTGTGGTGGTGAGCAGAGGGACAGGACAGAACGGGGAGGTAGTTGAATAAAAGTCGGTTAACGTTAAATTTCTTTCATATTTTCAAAATTTTATTTCGTTCACATCCGCCTCGCCGCCGCAACGCCGCCCGCATTCAATACGTTTGGTAACAATAATTACCGTATCAAAATGGGAAGTTGGAACTAATAATAACTTTATTATCAAAAACACTACAATTCAGTAATTTTATTAGTAATAATAATAATAAGACTCAAGAGAACACTTATAAACAACGTTAATGGGTAATTTGGTTGAGGTAGATTCAATTATAAATTATCAACTAATCTTAATGTATTGTGGGAACACGAGAGTCCAGACGGGGAACGCCGACAGACGGAACTTCCGGAACCGTACAAACGAGGAGACAAATAATATATGAAGGTGAGTTCAGAATTTGAAACAGTTCGCAGTATAACTTACTTGATATTTGGCTAATAACTTCCCTCTTTAAAAAAGTAAAGAACGGACATTCTGCATGTCCCCACAACCCGCTTTGTATAATCCTTATGTTAGTTATCGAACCGGAATATTTCGACTCATTTCTATATACGAAATAAAGTAAATAACGAAACGAAAACTAATCGTGAACGGTGCGCATGCGTCGAAACGAGTATTATCTGTGGATAACAAAAAAAAACTATAAAAAAATAACCTAACAAAATACTTGTCAACTTATTTGTGGGTTCGTGTATTTAACAGTTATAAAAACACATCGGATATAGACCAAATACTAATATTTGTAAACATAAATTAAACTAAGATATTATAATAAACGCAAAAAGGTAAATCTCATGTGTGCAAAACTTAACCATCAGACAAAAATAAATAAAAAAAAACACTAAAATACGAAGCGGCAGAAACAAAGCAGTACGAAAAGAATCGAAATATTCCCGTTGCGTTATATACACGAAACAAACATGGCGGCCGGACTCCTTCGCGCTGCCACGTTCGTGTATCAACCTTAACCGCCGCGAGCGGGACGCCTTGCGCTGCTTCCCACTCTGTAAACGCGACCGGTGGAGCTTTGCCCACTTATCTGTCGCTTTCCCGCTCACGAACGTACCTTACTCGTCTACAGCGAATTACTCGCGACAAAATCATTCAACTGCAGTGCAAAATTCTCAAGGCACCCGCCCCGACGACTTCTACTGATCGCTAGCAAACTGCAAATCAAATTTATAAGTGACGTGTCAACTATTTAAGATAACTTCGTCTAAACAGTCTCCGTACAAGTCACATAATCATAAAGTTTTGGACGCTTCGTATGCTAAGTACACGCTAGCCTTACCTCACACGATTTTGGCCTTTATTGTACAGGATAAGCAGGTGAAAGTAGCTCGATACCGCCACCGTGCATCCAGTTGCCGTAACGGCAAGATGGCTCTACTTGACTTACAAAATTACTAAAACAATAAACAAACAATTATTGCTTTGTAGTTTACATTGTCAATATTTTTGTTATCCGCTCGCCTATTCATAAACTATAATGTAATAAAATTTGAAATGTCTGACGGTGAAACAATGAGAATAAAACAATACGAGAGTAAAAAAAATCTGGTGGAGAAGAACTATCGCTGCAGCCAGCTGGAATGTACTGTTACGAAGTATTGCTTCCGATGTCGAGCGATAGAATGGCGTACCAGCTACGTGACGCAGGCTTTTGGTTAGATCGCGCTGTCGCTAATCAGGCAGTATTAAAAAAAACAATACATACTCAGAAATGAATACTTAAACTAACAGCTGACTCCCCATACTCCAGATCTAAAAATCTCAGAAATAATTGACATATTACATTAGAGCCTACAACTTTATATTTAGATCAGCATGTTCATAACTACTATGGCGTCATCGTTTATACAAAACTATAATTTCATGGGAATGAATTTGTGTCAGAAATATTTATCAACCTGTAAAGACTTTTCTATAACTCAGACTAATAAAAAATGGAAATCTTCTCCAACTTCACTGCCAACCAAATTAGAGGCATTTTGAGAGGAAGGCTTTATTGGCTATTAAATAATATTTCCTTGTAGTTGGATTTATAACTATTTTGAGGAAAATATAGTTTTGTAAAACCTACTTGTATGTAAGATACCGTCATTTCCGCATTACATTGTTTTTCAACTAATATAAGCAACAGTGCCCAAGAAGACATGTTGAACAGACCCCACATGAAATGGTAACTAATCATGTACCCAAATATACACAACGTTTAAAATTCTAATTGTCAATTTCCGCAGTTTTAAACTAATTCCTCCTTTAAACCGTTAATAACTGACGTTAATTTAACAACTATAAATTAAATATTTATAAATGAATTCACTGATCAAAGCTAATGGGGACTATTTAAATAGAAATAAGACACTGGGATCTGGTTCCTGCGAACAGCGCCATCTATAGCCGAAGCGCGACACCGGTACAGTTGTAGGTATAAATTTAAAGTTGCAAGTAATGGTTAACTATGCAGTTAATGGTAATATTGCGAAATGTGATTCAGAACTAATCATAGGCACGCTTATCAGGCTTTCGTTCGGAACCACATTTATCCACTCCCTCTCAACACAAGGACGGACAAGCCAACGTGATTGAGGCAGAAACCACACAATTATATATGTGCACAAATAATTATCATTAAGGAGACACTATTGTACGCTAACAGTATTACATATATATCTTTTTATTTATTTTGATTGGACATCGCCTATTATAGTAATTTTTTAAGGCTCAAGTAGTCGCGCAAATTGATGTATTGCTAAAGTTTTTTTTAATTTATAAGAGTTTTTAATGAACTGACGATAAATAATATATTAACCTAAAATATAAAATTGAGTTACTTCTTTATAGTTATTTTAAGTTTACTGATTTTCATGTAGTTTTAACTAATACAAAAATCGAAACCAAAACAGCGTGTGAAAAGTTAAGCATTAGCGTGCACGTAAAGACAAAAGAACTAAGCAAGGAATGACTATTAGAAAAAATAATGTAAAAAAAACAAGAATTAAAAAAAAACTATCGACAAAATAATAATAATATTTACCGACGAAGTTTTGTGGTATATTTAAAGATATGAAAAGTGAAACTTTGGACAGGTTAAAATTCTTACCATACGGTACGCAATAAGCAGTGATCAATGGAAGAATGGAGAGCACCTTTATGAGTGCTGGGACTAACTGTGCGCAGAGGTACATACCTCCATACCCGATACAACAAACACAATATTATGTGTAATAAAGTGCGCTGCACGAATCGGGAAACGAATTGCGACCCGTGCTCGTAGTCATTACTAAGCTTTTCACACTAACACTTATACATATTAGATTAGCGAGTTTTTTTAGTCACGGATCATTTTATATGAACATCAAATTTTATAAATTTTATAAAGTGTAACATAAAGGGTGACAGTGTTGTGTATTTACAAAATAATAACAATAAAAAGAATGAACAGGAAACGGGTTAAGAATAAGAAACTAAAGATTAAAACACTCGCTTTTTGAAAGCATTAATATCAGTGAATAACGGACTATGTTTAGTGGAGATGTCCAATCAAAGTAAACTTATGTTTTGTTTACATGACGACAAAAAAAAATTAAACAATATCATATACTACAGTGTTCTGTTACTTAGTCTATATCTATTTTGATTTTAGCACGACGATTATTATATGGATGTGGCAAATATTTAACTGTATTAATTATCAAAATGCTTTTTTTACATAAGTCAGAATGTGAAGAGATTCAACAACTTGAAACAGGTTTACTTAGAACATCACACACATCCATATTACCACCGACGAACCGTAAAATCCGATTTTAACCTTGTCCTAAACTCTATATATGCAGTAAAGTTAAAATATATGATTATCTTGTACATTTTCCAGGTGTTTGAAGTTAGTTTAAATTTACATTTCTGCTTACGAAAATTACAGATATTTATACATTAGACAAGAGCTTGCTCTAATATACTATATAAAGTGCGAGATAAATAAATACAACGGGACACAACCATCAGTGAACGTAAAGTTGTGTACATACACTAATTAAACGAAATGAAAATAACATCTCTGCCAACCACCTTCTCTCCTGACCCTGCCAGTACCCAGGATAACATTACCAATTGTACACAATGTGTAAAAATGTACTTGCATAATCGCTACTGAATGTCAATGTTGTCTTTCAATTAAACCAGGCTTACTATTGGTAAAGATTAACAAGGATGGCAGCCTTCCACCAGCACTTTTATATAATAAAATATTGTCAACGAAAAGAGCTTATAATATATGTACATTAATTTCCACAAAAGAAATATAAAAAATGTGCACGCTTAATGTATTTGTGAAAGGAATTAGTATACAATACTAGATGACAACACCGACATTTAGTTTTAACAATGACCCTTACATATATACAAGTAGACAATATTTGGCCAACAATTGGTCCAATTAATACTAATACGTCAATAGCGAAACTCGCTCGTAACAAATAACATTGCGTCGGAGGGACAACCGGGTAGGGGGGGTGTCGGTGTCAAGTGCGTGTTTGGGAGGGGAGGGTGTTTTTGTCGAAAGCCCGGCCCTTGACAGGACCGGACCCGCCGTGTCGACGTAGAAGCTTTAGACCCTGTGACAAAACCTAGCGACAATGATAAAATTCTAGATTTTAAGATCTAACTCTACGCCTAACTTAGTCTAATTGAATTTCTCAGGTACATGGTCGGCGATTAATATAACATCAATCTAAACTGAGTTATTTACAGCGCGGCCGCGCCCGCGACGGTCCGCTCAATTATTTCAACGAGATAAATAAACTTTATTGTAATGTATTATTTCATTTTAAAATATTTCATCTCTCCTTATTTTTGCGATATTAACTCTTTTCTTTAATTTATTCATATAAATGTCATCCGCGCTTTGACTCTCGAAGGCGCGGCCGCCATTATTACAAATACTTATAATTTACACGAATAAATTGTACCTAGGTGCTTCATTATAAATACTTATGATTGTACGCGCTCGCCGCACGCGAAACACTTTCCAACTCTGTTAGATAAACTTATCAATCGTCAATAGGAAGTAAGAGGTGAGGTGTATACAGATATAACTATGTCATAATTTTGAAAACTCGACAGGCGAACTTACGCTAAAACTTTAAACGTCAACGTGAAATAATATATATGTGTGTGTGTGTAAGAGAGGAACTGCTGGGTTTATTTCCGTTTCAGTACAATAGACCGAGGAGCGGTGTGCATGTGGGCAAAGTTTTAAACAACGAATAAAATAAAAACCAGTGAAAACAACTTAGTGCTAAAATAAATAATAAAGAAATACTAGGTGCTGCGCGAACGGGTTCCGCAGCGGGATACGGATGTCGATGGGTATCGAAAAAAAATTATCGATTCAACATCGATTCGTTTAACATCTAAAAAGAACCTTACAGCGAAGAAAATGAGGTAGATATAATTGTGATATGGAATAATGACCGACGCACTTCCGTCGCTCGCAAAAAAAAAAGACTCAACAACCAAGTCCCACCGGTGGGGGTGGGGCGCACAACGGATAACGTCTCATAACTTTAGTAACACTATCAATAAACTATTTCATATAATATCAGATAGTTCGTTGTAATCGTTTTATATTTATATACTTTATTTTTTTACAATTTCTTTCATCTATCTAACTGCTTTCTTAGGTATTCAAGTATCTATGGAAGGGGAAAACAACTCCGGACCGCTATGTAACTGCTAATTATAACAGGAATATAATATGAAGGAAAAAAATCTATGGGTAATATAAAAAAAATCCGGTATTTGTTATAACGACAACTTTACAAGAACTGGAATGTAACGTGAAAGGTAACTGAATTAGCTTCTCAGGCTTTGTCTATGTGTTGATTAAATAAAAAAATACACACAGCGGTGAAAATAAATAGTTCTCGTTCAACGTAGATAAAATAGTTTCGCGCTATATACAAGTGTTAAGGTATAAAACGGGTGTTTGGATTCCATTTTGGTCTAGATTTTGTACGCTTAAGTTGAACTAACGGTCGATTCTATTTTATAGATTTCTTTTTACTATACATGTATCTTTATACTGTGTACACATACAACCTATATAGTACAATGGTGCGTGGATACGGCGTCGGCCATCTTGGTATCCGACTCATGCTGCCACTTTATTGTCTCGTCGCGTATACCGCGCCGTGGCGCTGGTGGACTACTTGGTATTCATACGTGTGCCGACGGAACCACCAATGATAATAACGCATTAAACCCATGCTATTGTTAGCGAAAATCAGCCTTGTTGAGTCGAAATAAAGTCTAGATTAGGAACAAAACACGCCTAAGCTTTTCTCGCGCGGACGTCAACCGTCTAGCTAAGTGAAGGGGGGTATCTGTACAATCTCAATCTATCCAGTGCTGTTGTCGAACACGCTCCGACGTGGGGGGTCGCCCACCCCCGTGTAGTTCTGTAGTACCGCGGGGGGGGCGCACGGTTCAGCCGTTTGGCTGCAGCGTCGGCTGCTCCGCGCTCATGTTGAGCTCGGAGTTCATGTTGTCGTCGGGAAGCTTGGGTGGCGTGCCGCGGTGGTCAGCGCAGGGGTGCGGCGGGCGGGAAGTGTCGAATGCGTCGTGGAGCGCGCTCTCGGCGCAGTCCGGCTCGCTGCGAGACACGTCGAACGCCTCGTACACGCGACCCCTTTTCAGCTTTCCATTCGGCGTCTTCGGCTGTTAACACAAACACAATGATTCTTAAACAAAACTCCTTTTTTATAGGAAGTAGTGTGGGTAGTCAGCTTTTTATAGTATTCTTAACTATGATACAATTCTGTGTAACTCTTTTTTATGTAAAATTGGCTAATATTTAACATGAATTTCTCATGGTCTGTAGTGACAATAAAGCAAAAGATGGTGATGCGTACTCGCCGAGAAATTCAGGCTCTCATATGCTGACAGTTGAAACACAGCATTGTCGTATGATGGCAGATTTAGAAAGTGAAGGTGCTAGCCAGCCAGGCGAGTTCGAAAAAACCACAACATTAAATAAACCCCACAAAACGTTACCCCGGAATCTAACTAGATGTTATTGGGCCAGCGCTACTGAGCGACGGAGGCAGTTAACTCTACAATATGTTAGCGCCACTTCATGTGTACGTGAATTAATATGTGTGGCGTGTACTTACGTGCGTATGCGCATGCACATGCCCGTTGAGTAGCGGCTCGCCGCAAGCGCCACCGTTGGCCAGCCGCCCGCCAACTTCGCCGCCGGCGGGCCCCGTCTGAAGTTGAAGCATTATGTGTAATACGACTTTAACTGAGCTCTTAACCTTAACCATTGCACATCCACTATTAGCCAAGCCCATATATTTCAAACACCAAGGGAACAATAACGGTGGGTTATCAAAAAATTCTGTTGATTAAAACAGTTCTTTCTAACAGAGATCGCTCCTACCGCACAGGATATTGATTGGAGAGGCCCATGTTCAACAGAGAACGACTGTATGCTGAAAGTAAAGATTTTTTCCTGTCAAATGATAATTTTACCTTCATTTCCGTGCATCCTTCATCCATTCCATCGGTAGTTCCCCGATTTCTTCTGCGTGTCCTGAATAAAAAAACTATTTCAGTACCGTCGCCCTCATGGTCATATTTCAGACTCGTTGATATAAAGTAAAACTATACTGAAACTTTACGTCCTCTGAACTACACGCGGACGAACCTAGGTACTGGATAGATATTAAAACTAACCTGATGGGTGATCGGTTCGTTTTGTACCTCCTCCACAAGCAGGCGGCCGCGATTGACAGCGCACACAGCATGCCGACCCCTATGCCCAGCCCCAAACCTGCGAATTGTGGGAACACTAATTTAAAATGCAGCAAAGTAACCTTTATAATTAATACATAAAAGTAAAATAGCTTCCCCCAGCTCCTTGCGAGAAGACTCCCGAGTCCCAGAAGTGGAAACATTGAGAAGGCTTTTTATTTAATCAACTATTTAGAGACATCATTGACTATCAGATAATACATTTTGAATGGTCGTATATATTCTATTAACTGCCTCAGCGGCGCAGTGACAGGTTTAACATCGAAACCGTAGGTAGTGAAGCTTGGATGGTGGTCTCACCATGCATAACTTCATTTTCACTTAATATCACGTGACATTAAGATTAAGTGATACACCGTGATTTAAAAAAAAAACTCACTGAGGTGCAAGTGGTAGTTGTCAACCGGGCGCGGAGGAATGGTGAGCACCTGGTTGGGCCTGCCTGGCCCCGGCAGCGTCACCATCACGTACACCGGCAGCGACGGGTCCAAGTTATTCAGCTGTGGACAACGCTAAGCTGTTCAAATACATGTTTTATGGTTAAGGAATAAAGTTTTAATGTTTACTATTTTTTTAATAAATATTCACATAGCCAGCAACTTTACAAAAAACAATTCATGGTTCTGTCATTCAGGCTAAAAGCAAAATAGTTCTATAGGACATTTTGCAAGAAATACTAAGTCCAATCGGAGGCGACGTCTGTTGACAACCAGAACAAATCGACATCATCAGTATATACACAACACCTGCTTATTAGTCTCTCTCCAGAATATCCCATACCGACTCTTCATAGATCTTCACCAGTTCGATGATCACCTATGCGCGGAACCTATGGATATTACCTCTACCGGTAGACAATAGCTCTAGTATCTCACGGCGAGAACGGCCGGCAAAAATGTTTTATTCGACGAAGCAACAAGTCGTACGTTCACCTGATGGTAAGTAATACGCCCGTCCATTATTATGGTCTTAGAAAATTAGGGTGTTAAGTATCATTACTTTAGTAATTCCACTAGCTCGGACGCCATTCAAACTGGAGCGCAGTAATATTGGGATACTGTTATTTGACGCCAGAAATAGGGGTTGCGGCGGTAACTACCGAGACGGTCTCCGACAACACAGACCTACCAACAGGAGAGGTCTTTATTATATTTATAAGTAAAGAAATTGCGAAACGCACTTCCACATGTGACGTGCTGACGTTGATAGTGGGCCAGTGCTCCACGGGGCGTGTAATGTTCTGCGCGTAGCGAACACAGCGCCCGCTCACCGCGCCCTCGCCCGCCACCGCCCACCACACGCGTACCCCTGATGCAGTATAGACGTAGCTCAGGTCCTTAGCCTCTGCAAAACAACGGTTATTAATCAACGGATGACACAAAATGTTTTTAAGAAGCTAGTAGTCCGATCAACACACATTTAAAAATCAATACAACGTTTAGAAGCTTCTGTGCCAGAGACAGACGTATAGAAACATTATTTATTTATATTTCATAATTAGTTTTACTGCGAACCTCAAAACAAAAGTGTTGCTGCCTATACTATTTAAGATCTATATTTTTTATAAAAACAATAAAGTAATAAACTTAAATATTGGACGCCTATAAAAATTATGTATTATATTACTTACAATAACCAAATATCATTTCTATTTTTGTGCTTAATATTAGTGAACCTACGAGTGGCGGTGGCGGTTAACTGACAATGAAGCTAAAATAGGTTAGCGCGCCGCCCAGAGTAATTTAGCTCAAGGATAGTTGCTAGCCAAAGATCAAAAAAATTCGACTGCTTATTTATTACCTTACCACCACGGTCTAAACTATACCACGTGAATCCAACAAGGGATCTCCGTAGTAGAAGACAAGCAGTAGTGTACAAACATCATGTGTTCCGTCGGGAAGACACTGTAGATAACATGTCTCAAAGATGATGAGCACGATGTAGTGCTGTGTAAATATCTTAACCTCATTATAACGACCAGTTCCATTTGCCATCAGTTAAACGTCCAGCTCATCGTTAAGTTAAAGTTGCTCTTGTCTTACCTAACTCTTTGAGTTGTGGCGGTATTGTGAGGATTCGGCTGTGCCCGAAGGGTTCGTAACCCGTCACCATCACGTAAGTCTGGTCGGTCGGTTCAATGCCTGTTATCTGAAATGTCGAGCATTACCTTACAGTTTTACAGATTCATTTTAAGGAACAAAAACAAATAATGTTACATAAAAAGAAACTGAAAAGAATTACAAAAAAAAACTCCGAGCAAAAGGTGAAATACCAACAAAAAATATACAAAACTAAGAGAGAATTTATTTAATGATGTCAGTCATTAAAGACATTCTCAGCCACAGACTGCACTGCGCATCTTACAGACAATTGTGTGTGCGATAATGAATGCAATTACACGTGCGTCAAATGATTAAGAGGTAGATTGTTGTTTTGGTAAAACCGTTTTCATCAATGATGCAATCTATTCATAATTAGTGCTACATTGCTATAGGCTGACTATTAATTTATCATCACGTAAGAGCCCCGCTCGATCAAAGGAAAAAAAAAGCTTGCTATAGTTCAGTGATAGACATAAACCCGTCGATAATTTACATGATATTGAACATGGGGGGGAGGCCATCGAGCGGGCCCGGGAGGTCCGGATACTCGGCCTCACAGTTGACGATAGGCTCACGTTCAACACGCATGTGCGGAACGTGAGCAACAAGGTCGAAGGACTCTATCGTCAACAAAAAACCCGTCGATAATGTCGAGTGTGGTCTTCGGATACATATTGAGATGCTGTGTGTGTGAGTAGGCAGGACAGAGCGTTTTTTACCAGTGCGGAGGTGCCTTCAGCTGAGAACGCGGGCCACTGCTCGACGGGCAGGCGCAGGCGCGCGCTGTGGCGCACGGTGTACCGCGCCGCCGCACCGCTCCAGCGCACGCGCACCGCCGTCGCGTTCACGAATGTGTACGACAGGTCGCCCACACGCCACGGCCCTGATATTGTACAAACCATTATGAAATTAATATTATCGTGTCTAAAATATACAACGAAAACGAAATAATGATCAACTGATGAAATCAGAATTTTATACGTTTAAAATATTTTATGGGTTACGTTAACTTGCTTATTGAACTAAAATTAAAAATTAAAAAAATTAAAAACCGAATTCAAAACCCTTAAATTTCCACAAGCTAAATACATTATTACAGAGTGTCACTAACTCATCTCTTTTTGCTTCAGTTGGTAAGTGATACGGTGCCAATAGCGATTGAACAGACAATAAATTCACTTGCTGCAGGTGGTATCTGTGAGGAACCAAGTACAGTTTGAATACTACTGCGCGACAGTAGACGTAGACTCTACTACCAGCAAGACAGTCTCCGGCTTGGGAGCTACCAAAATTAGTCACTTTGTTAAAAATACTGTGTAGTTAATGGGTACAGGAGGGAATCAGTACGGGCTCACCTTCTGGTTGCGTGGTGACGCGCACGGGCTCGCTGAAGGCCCCGCCCCGCCCGCCCCGCGCCGCGCGCGCGCCCTGCGCCACCGCCTGCACGCGCACCTCGTACTCCACGCCCGGCTGCAGGCCCTCCACCGTCGCGCTACTCTTGTAGCTGATTGTCAAAAAATATTCACCATAAATAACATGACTGTAATAATTACAATGTATTTTTTTTTTTATACTACTATGCGACGAGACTAGCAAGACGTTCACCTGATGGTAAGTGATACGCTTGCCCATGACAACGTGGTGCTAGTTAAGAAGGTATACACTGCACCACATTGCGCTCGTCGCCTGAGACATAAGGTGTTAAGTCTCGTTACCCCAGTAATTACACTAGCTACAGCGCCCTTCAAACCGGAACACAGTAATGTTCGCACACTACTATTTGTCGGTTGAAATAGGAGCTGCGGTGGTACCCATCCAGACGGTCTCCGGCAACAGAGACCTACCACCTGGTACATTCAACTTACATGTTCAACTTTTATTTTATTTAAATGATCAACATAGAATGGTTGAAAAGTACATGGTTTAAATTTTGCCGCCATATAACAGCTCCAATACTGGTTACAGAACTTTTATTTTATTTAAATGATCAACATAGAATTGTTGTAAAGTACATGGTTTAAATTTTGCCGCCATATAACAGCTCCAATACTTGTTACAGAACTTTTATTTAACATCATTTTACATGTTAAGTGACTGACCTCTCTTGACACTCCTCCAGCCCTTCCGGCCTCTTGATGCACACCCTGAAGCTGTACCGTTCCGGTGAGTTGTCTGCCTCGTCGCATACCCATTTCACGATGAAGCCGTTCAGGCCGATATCCGTCACTTTGACTTCCTGCGGTACAGCCGTTATGTCGCTGCATCGGAATTATTATTAATATATAATACAGATCCCAAGGAAACTAGTAATGGACACTGCTTTAATCTGAGTAAAATACTAATTACTTCTCAATTATTATAAAATGTTATTAGTATTTTTTTTCCCCAATTATTAATAATAAGCAGGTGCTTTTAATAGCAGTACACAATCACCTGGGAAGATTCTGGTCAGCGGTGGCCGCTGCAGTCCAAGGCAGAAGGCTCAGGTCTTGCGGCAGCCAGGTCTCCGTCCGGCTGCCGAGTACGCGGACCCACGCAGCCTCCGGTCCGGCTGTTAAGATACGGACGCGTCACATTTATGATCTGTTTAAATTATACAAGTTAGAATATACAATTCATCGTCTAACCGGGCAGCGTGTAGCTGGTGACATCGCCGGGCAACGTGATGTTGTGCTCGCGCGTCGCGTTGTCCGCCTTGTGCTGCAGTACCCACTGCACCACGCCCGGCGTCTCCTCCGCGAACTGCCGCCATGACACCGCCACGCCACCCGCCGCCCGCGACAGCTTTACCGGCACTACACCCATCGCAAGGTAACATTAATGAACCGGTCATTGTCGCTCTCATCTACGTTACTCTTCAATTGCCTTTATTTTTTATCAATAACAGTCAGAGTATGGCAGGTAGCCAGGCCGGTTCAAAAAAATCCTATCAGCAACCAAACTACAACACATGGCCCCGAGATCGAATCAGAGACCTCCGTGTAACTGGTTAGCCGCTGCGCTATGGAGACAGTAAAAATTTATAATTAATTATTATAAATTTTTGGTTAAAAAGTGTTTGACAATTAGTTTAAAAATTAAAAAAAAACTAATAAAATCAAATAAGTAGGATTGAACACAAACACAACAAAACTTTACTGTCCAGATTATATCGTCGATTTGTATATTAAATAAATACAAATGTTTGTAATGTATATAAAAAAAGAGTACGTAAAGAGAGATATGTAAAATCATGTATATGTATATACAAATTGCATGTATTATATGTACAAGCGAGAGTTAAGTAAATAAGGGGACGTACCTCCTTGCCCCTGACACACGACGCTTTCGGACATATCGCTTGCCACATTCTTCTTGCTAGAGGTCGGAATGTACGCGCGCACCTGGAAACAACACTTATGGTCATCAACCCAAACAGTACAGTCATCAACCTAAACAATTTGAAATATAGATGCAACTTACAAAAATGAAATACAAAAGAACTCGCTCAATTATTTCTTATTAATAAAATAATATGTTGTTTATTATGTATATATATATATTATATATATATATATATATATATATATATATATATATATATATATATATATATATATATATATATATATATATATATATATATATATATATATATATATATATATATATATATATATATATATATATATATATATATATATATATATATATATATATATATATATATATATATATATATATATATATATATATATATATATATATATATATATATATATATATATATATATATATATATATATATATATATATATATATATATATATATATATATATATATATATATATATATATATATATATATATATATATATATATATATATATATATATATATATATATATATATATATATATATATATATATATATATATATATATATATATATATATATATATATATATATATATATATATATATATATATATATATATATATATATATATATATATATATATATATATATATATATATATATATATATATATATATATATATATATATATATATATATATATATATATATATATATATATATATATATATATATATATATATATATATATATATATATATATATATATATATATATATATATATATATATATATATATATATATATATATATATATATATATATATATATATATATATATATATATATATATATATATATATATATATATATATATATATATATATATATATATATATATATATATATATATATATATATATATATATATATATATATATATATATATATATATATATATATATATATATATATATATATATATATATATATATATATATATATATATATATATATATATATATATATATATATATATATATATATATATATATATATATATATATATATATATATATATATATATATATATATATATATATATATATATATATATATATATATATATATATATATATATATATATATATATATATATATATATATATATATATATATATATATATATATATATATATATATATATATATATATATATATATATATATATATATATATATATATATATATATATATATATATATATATATATATATATACATATATTATAATAATATGTTTTTTATTAATCTAATGCACCACTGTCTTCTCTTTTTTCTCTTACTATTTATCTCCGATTTTCCAGTGGGTTGTCTGGAAGAGATTGCTTTAAAGCAATAAGGCCGCCCATTGTACATTGTCATTTTATAAATTTGTATGTTTATTACTTAACTGTGTGTGCAATAAAGAGTATTTATCTTATCTTATCTTATCTTAATAATTAATCCTAAAATAGCATATGGGCATAACCTAGACCCCTACGGTACAGCAAATATGTATTAAATAAACTATTTTATGTACTCTTTTATTAATAATGAACTGTTAATGACCATCTAATTTATGAAAAAAGCTATGCAATAACTTGCACTGACATCCTTAGATATCGCTTGTAATAACTTTGAATTAGTTGCCTCATGGTCAACCAAATCAAAAACTTACAGCAAAACAAAATACATTACTGTAGTTAAATAAAACTATTATTGGATGGAACGTTCCATAATCATATGTAATAAATCGTGAAAACGTACTTGAAAAAAATACGGAGTAAGTGCTTCCTTCACAGTGACTACTTGTTCGGTATTCGTGTGCGGCTGACCGGTTATGGCGACGCCAGGCTTGTCTGTAATAAAACAACCTCATATTAATACAATTACAAAAGAGAATATTTAATAAATTAGAATACATTTTTAAAGCATCCCTTTTCGAGCAAATTAAAAGAAACAAACTCTAGCTGTTGAAAGGGAGGATTTTGGTTTTGTGTCTGAGGAGGAAATCTTCAAAACATATTTAGCTTGGGGGTAAGGCCTCAATGTTCACTTACAGTGCGGTGCGTGGAGCCCCAGAATCTTTAAGAAACACCTCACTCCACAGCACTCCCGCTGTACTACGAAAAACACGAGACCACTTGGTTTTTGTCTTTCACCTTCCAAGACCCCGAACAAGAAGAACTTTTCAGTCGAATTCTACTACAGGCGAGGGTTACCTCTTAGTGCAATTCTTAATATACAGATTTTACAGAGCAGCTATTGGGGCCTACAGAGCTGGTGCTGTCTGTTACCGAGCATAATATATGGGATAAAAAATATATAACGTACCTCTGGGTGTAGTGTCCACGGTATACGCAACAACCTTGGCGGCGGCGGGACGCCAGCGCAGCGCGACGCGCCTGCTGCCGGCGGGCAGGCAGCGCAGTGCGCCCGGCGCGGCCGCCCACGCGCCCGTCACGTTCAGCGCACCCCACGCGCTTGCCCACGTCCACCGGCTGGCCGCGCCACTGCGCGCGAAGCACTGGTACACACCTTTGGAAGAATTACACATAGGCATAGACATTTATTTTTCAGACAACACACACTCAACATATAAATAAAATCAAAAAAGGTAAAATATAAAGACTTAAAACTAAAACTAGAACTAGAAACTAGGAACAACTAAACTATAGAACACCGGAATATCTATACAACAAGATAAAATTCTCTGCGTCTTTAGGAAAATCAAATATAAGGAGTGTTCGTACGTATCTATCTTATTATAAACACAAATCCGTTGCGTTCACTGGCAGTTTCCGACATCAAGCCACGAAGTGTTGGAATGACCTACCTCCTCCGGTGCGCAATTGTAATTCAATTCATAGCTTTAAAAAACTTTTGAAATCCTTCTTGTTACAAAAACAATTTATTTCCTTCTAACACTTCGCCAAAATCAAAATTATTATAATTTCTTCTCTTTTTTTCTTTTTTGCGTTCTATTATTTTTATTTTTTTATTTAATTTTTCTTTGAATGCATATGTGGTTTTTTTTTGCGTGATTGCTGTGCGGATCGCACTGTGTACGCGACCGTACCGCGGGCGGTAGCTGAAAATCAGCTTTTCGCTTCCAGTAGGTGAAAAAAGGGTGAGCTATGGCCCATTGTACCATTGCAGCACACATACACCCGTGCCCGAATTGTGCACGGAATAAATTTTTGTTTGTCATTTTTTAAGTATCATGTGTTTTGTGTGTGTGTTCTGTTTTGGCCTTCAATAAACTTATTATCTATCTAAACTAGGTGAGTGATGTGATGCTAAATGGACGCCGACTCAGCATATGCTGTGCAAGGAGTGTTGCACAGCGCTGGTTTTCAGCGGAGCCCAGTTTGGCTAGTGCCCGCGACGTTCATGAACAAAATAATGAGTAGCACAATATTAAAAAAAAAAAAAAATTTAAATAAAATAAATAAAAAATAAAATACAAATTATGGATATATAAAAATAAATAAGATACAGTAACAATTTAAAACATAAAGAAAATATCATACGTTTATAACGGTTTCCATATTATACATTATACTTAGCAACTAACAATTTTTTTTTTTTTTTTAATTTATTAATTATTTTATTAAATACACACATCAAAACAAATATTTCGCCAAACTGGCAAGCAGTTTGTTGGCGATACGTTAATGCACTCACTTAAATAACTTATATTAACAAATACGTGAAGCTATAACCAAACACAACATAATAGATATAATAATAACAGTAGCTCATTAGATATAATACACATAGTACATACAGAAAAACACACATATCATATACATACATAGACTATTTAGACATACATAGATTATTTATAGTTCTTATCATTATATGCATCTATCAGCCACTCTTTCAGCTTCCTTTTGAACATTGCTTCACTGGTACACTTGTCCTCGCTGAATATCTCGTTAAAGATCCGCGGTATCAGATACCTCCGAGTACGTTCCCCGTAATAATTTGTGGCAGTGGGTTCCTCCAGCTGCTTACGAGCACTTACCCTGAGTGGCCTATGAAGCGTTCTATCGGTTTTAAATTCGGATTTTTTGTACTGTTCTGTGGCTAATAAATAACATACTTTTTCATGCACGGGTATAATATTACATTTTTTAAATAGTACTCCGTATTTTTTATTACATTTATCTTTGGTCTGTCTATCAACTAGCTGTTTTATAAACCTGATTTGCAAATTTAAAATTTTATTAAATACGTTCGAAATGTACGTCCATATGCACTTAATCCATACGAGAGGATTGAATCCACCAAAGCGTGATACATAGTTAGGAGTGTCGCTCTATTAACAACAGATCTAAGATGGCTAAACTTACACAAAACTATTCTCATTTTGCTACAAACAATATCTATTTGCGAGCCCCAATTAAGTTTACAATCTATAGTTAAACCTAAATATTTAAAACAATTAACTAATTGTATAGCTCGGCATGTGCACAGCGCTCGTTTATTGTGGAAGCAATCATATGTATGTCCTATAATGTTAACCGAACCAACAGGTTTCTTCATGTAAGGAGACTGAATTAGCATGCCTCTTGTCTTAGCAACGTTTAAGATCAGGCCGTTGTCATGTGACCACTTCACTACACTGTCGAAGTCCTCCTGCATGCGTCTGGTGATTGTTTCTATATCCCTATCCGCATACACCAAGCACGTATCGTCGGCATACATGTATGTCTCGCAATGTTTTATCACATTGACCATGCTATTGACATGCATGATGTACCCCACCGGACCGTATACCGATCCGGTGGGAACGCCATAGCTTATTGTTTCCTCACGACCGATTCTGTTTTCTATTTTGGTGCACAGAGTCCTTCCTTGTAAATAGGCTCTGAACCACTTATTTACCGGCCCACGCACCCCACACTCATACATGGCCTCCAGAAGCTGCTCGTGATTAAGAGTATCAAATGCTTTTTTAAAATCTATAAAGATACACATAACGTACCTTCTACTGTCTAAATTTTCGTTGATGCTATCCGTAAATTTATTTAAAACACTGGCTGTACTCCGCCCCCTTCTAAACCCGTGCTGTGCGTTTGTAAGTATGCGGTAATTCTCCAGAAAACTACTTATTTGTGATACTATAACCTTTTCCACTATCTTGTTCACAACAGATAAAATTGCTATGGGCCGGTAATTGGTATAATCCGTGTGACTACCTTGCTTGTATATAGGTCGTATAATGGACTTCTTTAAAAGATCAGGGTACACACCTCGTTTAATGCATAAATTAACGAACTTCGCCAGAACCGGACTAATGTGGTTCTTTAAATGCTTTACGTCTTGCACCCTAATGTTGTCGAGACCTGGTGATTTTTTACTATTTAAATTATCTATAATTTTTTCTATTTGACTTGCTGTAGTTTTCTGATAATAAAATGATACCAGTGACTGTGTTACGTAGCCACTGCGATCTAAGAAATTTGAATTACACCTGTGCTTAATTTTTATCACTTCGTTTGCAAAAGTTTTACTAAAATTCATACATATGTTGTCAATACTTTGTGTTTTACCCAGATATTGCATTACTACGCTATCCAAATTTTTAACCGTATTCCCCATCCATTCATTGATAGTTGCCCAGATTTTTCGAAGATCACCTTCACAGTTGTGTAACTGATTTTGCCGATATTTATTTTTAGCCTTAATCAATGCCTTATTAGTTATATTTCGATAACGTGTATAATCAAGTCTATAGTTCATATTACTAGGGTTGCCTTTCCACCTCCTAAATAATTTATCCCTATGTTTATCATCATCTTTATGTCATTGTTAATCCAGTTCTGAGTGTACCTTTTTTTCTTACATTGTATATTAATTTTAGACTTATTGTAGATATCGTTAAAGGTGGAGTGTAAGCTATCATATATAAGTAAAGGACAATTTATATTTAAAATTCCATTCCAGTCAATGTTACTAAAGTGATCTGCAAGTAATTTATTACATAAAACACTCACCGTTCCGTTCGTGCTGCGCGCCGGTGAGTTGTCGCACCGAACATTCATTAAGGTCACACCTACCAGGTAGTGGTCGGAGATCTTACAAGTAAGCATATGCGCGTTGACGGGGTCCTCGGTGCGTGCCCGAAGCCAGATGTGATCGATGCACGAGCTCACCAGTTGGCCGGCTACCACCTCCTCCCGCGTGCACTCATTTATTAAACACCGCAGCCCTAATTCACACAACATATTCTTGTACTTTTCTGTAGCTCTATCATTATCAAATAGGTTTATATTCACAACTCCTGCTAACAATACATCATCAGACTTTGGAATTTTTTAATCAAGGATTTTATTTCGTCCACAAAAATTAATTTGCTTGTGTTTGGCGGCCTGTATACTGCTAAAATATGAATTTTTTTATCGAGATATTTTAATGTACACTGAATTAACTCTCTTGTCTTTCCTTGTGTATTTATCGATTCCATCTGCAGGTGTTCCTTCGCGTATATAAGTAGCCCGCCCCCGCGACGCCTCTCGCGAGTGTGCGCATGCTGACTGTACTTATCTATGCGATATAGTGATAACTCCTCTAGCTTTATGTTTATTTCACTTAGTATGATAATATCAATGCTAAACTTGCATTGATTTAACAATACCAATAACTCATTGTAATTTTTTCTTAATGATCGAATGTTCAGGTGAATTATCTGTAAGTTATCGGCAGTTTTTTGCATAGACAAGCTCCATTTGTTGGCATCACAATATTTTTTAAAGACTATATTATTATCAATGGGTAAAAGTAAATCCTTGAATTTTAAGCTTTATTTGTATTCGCGTAATATGTACGCGCACTATCATCGGTGTTAATGGTTCATTTACTACTCGTTATCAACACAGAGAAGTTTGTTTATATCGGCATCAGTTTGGATACTATATATCTTTGCAAGCTCATTCTTTTTCACTAATATTCTCGAATTTTGTACCCATATAAATTTATATTTATCCTTTAACATAGTTTTGGTATTCCAGAAAATTTGCCTCATCCGCTTTGTAAGACTTTCGTTTATATAAATACGTTTCGCACTGTTGTTTGATAAAATATCATTATTAGTTACGAGTATTTTTTTCTGTTTTATCCACTCGTCGCGGGCAGCTTTGCTGTTTAATGAGACCACAATCGGCCGAGGTCGGCTGTCGCCTTGTTTTTCTCGACCTACCCTCTTGGCATCTTGTATATTTTTTGGTTCCAATTTTAATTTTTTGCTACAATTTTCACTAACTCTTTCGTGTTCTCTTCTTTCTGGTTTTCTAATCCAATAATCTCAACATTTTTCTCATTTCCTTTGAGTTCCAATTGTGTTAATCTTTCCTCTAATGCTTCATTTATTTTTTGCAGGTAGATTGATTTTTTTTCCAGAGCACTAATCTTTTTTTCAGCAGTTTCTTTAAACTCCATCATTTTATGGTGCTGTTCAGCATAGTAATCTACTGTCTCTGTCAAATCTTCAATAGTTTTCTGCATTTTGTATATTATTTCTAGTTTTTTGTTGACTTCAGCAAGAACTAATTCACCACTAGCACTTTGTAAATCCAAATTAATTTTTGACGCTTCTTTTGTAGACTTTCCCTCAATTTTAACACATGTTTCACAGAGGCCAGACTTTTGAAATTGTTTAAAATTTTGTAAACATTTCTTATGAAACGTATTTTCACACGGGCCATTGCACTTCACCACGTCGTCCTTTGTGGGCGAAACGAACTGTTTGCACTTCTTACACTGTACCATAGTTGTTTTAGCTGAATAATGCGCAAGAAATTATTAGTTGAACAATAAGTAACAATTATTTAAAAAATTTGTTCACGTAGCAACGATATTGCGTCCGCTCGCGGAGCGCGCACGCGCAGACTGATGAAATTCGCGAATTAAAACACTATCTTAAACAGGTAATCATAACAGTGGTCCAAAAGCAACGCTGCCGGTTCCAGGCAATTACTTATCGCGAGGAAGATAACGAAGAGATTTTTTAAAAAAAAATCATGGTAACAAAGAATAATATGATAATCACCTGCGTCATCTGACGTCACCCCGCTGATCACCAGCTCGATCCGGCTGAGGTCAGCGGACGTCCGCAAATTTATCTAACGATAATAAAATTATAATTTTAATACATCATCGCCATCATCAGGTATATTTTTCACGTACAACATTAAATCAATACTTTACTTAACAACGGTAAGAAGAAAACAGATAATCATTGAACGCCTGTCAAGATTATTTGTAATTTGAGCTACGAACATGTTCTTATAGATATTAATTACATAATCAAAAAAGTACAATATAGTAGCTACCGGCTTCAACTTACCCTTCCCGTGAGGGACAGGGGCTGTCCATCCTTGTACCAGGTGATCACCGGCTCGGGGCGACCGGTGGCTGTGCAATTGAAGCGCACGGTGCTCGCTCGCAGAACCTCTTTAGACGTGGGAGGCAGTGTGATGCTGACCGGCTCAGTCAGGATCACAGTAAAAGTCTGGGAAAATCAACAAATATATAAAGGAACTGCCTACGTGATACAAGACGGCCGCGTACGCAAGGCCTCGGCGTGTCATCTCCTAAACCGTGAAGAATTAGTTCGCTGAATGGTTATACGATACCCTAGATTATTTATCTTTTGTAAATAACGGAAGTCTTAAGTGAACTCTAGTACAGAATTAACGGCGTTATAATCAGGAATGATTAAATATTAATGTTGTAGGCGGCGGCTCACGCGCCTGTACCGGATCCTTTATTTATAACAAGCGGAAGCTTTCTGAAAATTAGACGCAGATGTCTCAAGACATAAGCGCCGTAATGAACTAGAAACTCAACATAAATATTTAGACTAACAAATTTTACCTATTCAACTATAAACGTAAAACATTTTTGTTCTCTGCTTACCGTTTTATTAAGACTGTAGATGTGGTTACAAGTTTACAAGATTTTTTACGTCACGCCACTAAATAATTTTAACCTATAGTAGATGAAACATACGTTTGTGGTGTCTTTTTGTTTGCTATGTAAAAAAACATATCGTTCGTTACTGAGGAGAAAACCTTTACAAACAAGCGGGCGTGAATTTAGCAAATATGGCACCGTTACGTTACTATCAATGCCTGAAAAGAAAGTTTTAAAGTTCAGTTGAAATTTATTACTTTTGTGAATCTTCTTCACAGGGCATGTACGTAAATAGAGCTGTTTTTCATATCCTTTTCATTTTTGTTTGAAGGACAATGTAGCTAATGCATGTATACCAAAACTTATCAGTTTTCATCACAAAACTACGATCGCGAATGTTATTCATAAACAACATTTTATTAACGTTCAAAATACTACAATTGGAGATGACTCAATTTCTATGTTTTTCAAATCAACCTGTCGATACGAACTCGTCAGTAATAAGAGCCGCTTAGAAGCATTGTAATTGTAATAAAGCTTTGTTCTAAGTTACTGTTAAGTTAATACACAGGTAAGTCATTATGAAATACGTTTGAGATCTCCGATTCATTTCACGACTCGGCGACTCGATTGTCAAACGAAGTTAATGAATACCAAATTTAATTCAAACACAGACGTTATTGTATATCCTGTAGATATTATCAACAACTAGCTCGTGCCCGGGGCTTCGGTTACATCTCGTTAACGTCTTCAATATTATTCGACAGTTATAAAGTGATATGTTGAGCTGAGGAGTACGGCGGTGGACGTGGTCTTCGTCGTTACGCTAAGGAATGTTTTATAGATTCGAGGACTGGTTATGACAGCAAAGCCATAGTCTGCGGTTATGTTCTGAACGATAAGATTCTGAGGACCATCACCGAATTGGTTTTTCTGGATAAAAATCTCCTCATAAACCTGAATTTCTCCCAGAAGGCAGAATAACCTTAAAATAACATAACATTGAATTTTACTTAATTTAATATTAATTATAAGGATAGCTAAAAGGATCTGTTGTACCTTCCGGCACTTAAACAAATGTATTCTAACGGAAGATGTAAAGCGAGGCTCCCGCGGAGCGTCTGAAGGTCTTCCGCTCCCGCCGGGCACCAATTATCTTAATATCTTACGAAATTACGTTATACTAATTCATTACTACACTTTTTCGTGACAATTTTCATAATTCACATTGTGGTGCTTAATTAACACCGCATTGTACTCGACGCGTTTAGTTAGGCGTTGTCTTGTTACCCCAGTAATTTCACTAGCTTACAGCGTGATTGAAACCGGAATATCACTATTTTTCCTCACTACTGTTTGTCGGCAGAAATAGGAGCTGCGGTGATACCTACTTAGTACTCAGTCTCCGAAAGCGAAGGCTCATAAAGTTCATGTGGCTTACCTTCGTGATGTGTGGTTGTCCCTCGACAGAACAGGTGTACAGCCCCTCTTGGTCCAGTTCCAGGCTGCGCAGCACGAGCACTTCATCGACGGACTCCAGCTCGCTGCTCCTCTCGCCGGGAGGAGTCAGCTGCCAGATCAACTGTGAAAAAACTATATATTAGAGGATATTGGTAATGATACCTTCCGTTAACACCCCCAAGTCAATCTGTACCATGTATTACTTCGGAAAGTAAGTTCTGTATCAAAGAGAAGTAATACAGCGGTACTTTTGATTAAATCAGTTTTCTCATTTTTAGGGCAGACTTATTTTATAATTAGCCCACTGAGTTCTGTAACTAATAATATTAAACTTTCCACTTACCCTCGGTCTGGGCCACCCAACGACGGCACACGGCAGCACGACGCGCGCGCCCCTCGGCGCTGCTATGCGTACTGCTTGGTACACCTCCAGCAGCCCAGGCTCGCTCTCCTCCGCACTGTCGAGGACCTGTAGCCTCCCGCTGTGACTCACGCGACTCCTGTTCGCCAGCTGGTTTGTAGCTATGCATCTGTTTGGAGGATATTCAAACTAACATCACAAATGCGGAATTGTGTTTATCTAATTCGTACTCACGCCTAACACAGCTAAACTAAATTTAACGAATTTAATACTTATATATAAATAGATAGGACCTTGAAGAAACGAATACGTTTATATACTACATACGTATAGTAAGATATAGAGTAATCAGGAAAGCGTTACTTACTTGTAGGTGCCGCCATCTTCTGGCGTCGCGTCGGTGATTAATAATTGACTTGCAAGAATGTGATATCTGAAATACAAAGAAATATATGTAAAGTACACCGCGGTATAAAACAATTTATAATTACTATCACAATACAATGAATTACGTTTTTTAAACCTCAAGTCAAGTCTCTTGTAACGAAACAACAACTTTTTACTTAATTCATATATAATTTGCTGGATACGACCAAAAAAATAAATTTTACTTTGAAGTGTTGCCTTCTGGAAAACGTTTTAGGATTCCTCTGGCACAAATTATATAAATAAAACACAGCCGGCCGGCCAGTACGACAACGTATGTCAGCCGGAAATTGAAATGCACCATCAATATAATAAAACACAATTGGGGATGTTGAAATGACACAAACCCACCTGGGATCCCGCGGTAGCGGCTCGTCGTTCCTCAGCCAGGAGACGGACGCCGGAGGTCCGGAGCTGATGTTGCACGAGAGCGCCACGGGTTGCCCCCGGTGCACCGTCACGTTCTCCGGGTGCTCAGAGAACTGTTTCTCCATGTCTGCAAGAAACGGAAAATAAGTTAACTGCCTCTTTTTGATACGACCTTGACCCCTGACTGTAACGATATTGAAAGACAAAAGTTTATCTTTTTACAGGCTCCACAGAAGAATGAATTATAAGATACAAAAGAAAAGTTTATTCGCTAAAAAACTATTTGCTGTAGTTTTAAAAGAATACTACGAATACATGTAACACTATATAATGATTCAACAGGGACAAATAATAAGCATGAATAAGTGTTGTTATGAAACATAACTTTACTTCTTTCCAAAGACGAAAATAACGAAGACACAGTAATACGTCCCCCGACGACTATGAAATAAAGAATATGAGATCAGCTATATATATAAAAACACATTGTATTACGTGTAATAAATATGTCGGCTAAATGTTACCGTATTATTGAACGTTGTTTTTATAAAATATCTCGCCGAGCAAATGGAAAAACTAAACTACAATATCAATGGAACTCATACGTTTTATATACATTAAATAAATAAATACATTAATACAATAAGTAATAGAGGATCGAATCTAAATTCGACGAGAGTAAAACCAACATCATAAGTTTCATACAGAAGATAATTTTAGAAGTTAACTGGAGTATTTGAGTTGGTTAAAAAAACATTCAACAAACGTTAAATTGGAAAATTACAGTCAATATCTACTCGTTAGTTTCAACTAACAAAATAAAGCATCACAGTGATAGTACAAAAACCGTCGCGTCATCAATCTAGCGGATGATAGATCACGCTCATGCAAGATTAGTGCTGATCTCGTTCACATCCAAACCGAAACATGGAGCACGGACAGACGAGCTGCTTATATATTCTACGACCGATAAATCATTACAGTTACTATTCATCTCGGATAGAAAGATTAAGATTCGTGGATCACTAATATTTCTAATGACTCTGAGTTTCATGTCTTATGTTTAGGTCATCATGTGTAATGAAACACACGACGACTTTCTTGGCAGTTATAATGGAGTAGCTTGCCATTGCCTTCTCCAGTATTACGATGTCATTTGATATCGATAAAAATTAAATCAAACAGAAACAAATGAGTCTTCTTCTTCTTCTTCTAAGTCGCATTTCCTCATGATTGAGGGTCGTAGTCATCATGTGTAATAAAACACACGACTTTCTTGGCAGTTATAATGGAGTAGCTTGCCATTGCCTTCTCCATTTCACATACTAGTGCGAGCACGGATGCTCATCACATTGATATGCAGGTTTCCTCACGATGTTTTCCTTCGCCGTCAAAGCGCGAGACATTAGTTGGTGTTATATTAACTGCTCATAAATTGAAAAATTCATTGGTGCAGGCCAGATTCGAACCCGGTGCCTTTGGTTTGGAAGGCCGGCGTCCAAATCACTAGGCTATCACGGCTCTTTTCATATGTAACAACCGATAAATCATTACGGGTAGCATTCAACTCGGGGAATAGGCAAATATAACATCTAGATGACAAATGTTTCCTATGACCTACTGAATTTCATGTGTATAAGTCGTAACTTAAGTTTACCAACGCAGTTTCCGCATGTTAAGTTACAATACTAAAACGCTGATGTCTTCGACACTGCAAAAAGCGCTAATGAATTCGTGCTTATTAAAAACATTATTTTCATTAAAAAATATTTTCAGAAGCTAAGTTTACTTTATAAAAGATGGTTGTATGAATCAATTTCAATTGTGTATTTAGTATATTTGGGTCTTTCGCTGAAAAGTTAGCCGACCTCTGGCCTAAACGTAATTTGAATTTTAAAACATGTTACGGGGATTCACAGGCCCGCGGAAACAAAATATTATTTTGTTATACAAAAACAAGTTTAATAATTTCGTGATGCGGTGTCTGAGCGCCTTGAACACGAAAGTCCCTAGTTCGATTCCAGGCCACAAGTGAAATTTGGTTCTCGCCTGACTAGGCTCATATTGAAATACGAAATAACAGCATCGCTTAACCGGAATATTCTGTGCGAGAACGCTTCACCATCACCAACTTGTCACTTAACTGCATGTAAAGTTGGTACCAAGTACTAGCCTATTCTAGATAAAAAAAAAGATCTACGCAAAACGCGCGCGCACCTTTCACGTTATCAGCGCCCGTAACTAGATAACATTAATATATACAAAGTTAAAATGTAAATGTTTACTTTTAAACGTACCGATGTTTATGTTAGACTTTTCGTGTTTTACAACTGCGCAGTATTAAATGACATGCGTATAGTGATTACTACTAAAGTTACCAATTTAGACTGTCGATGTCCAGTGCTGGAAATAGTGGCTCAGCATGATTCGGATTCGCTACAAAATCGTCACCGGATATTACGACGCGCGTTGAGAATATTTTTTACATATCACCTAAAGAAGAAAATAAGTAAATTTACATACTTCTGTTTACGTACAGAGAGCTGCATATGTTGTTCCTGTTCAAGCGATGTTGCTCTAAAAGCTCTGTATCTATAAAAACCATGTATCATCATTATAATCATGAGGTGTTTTCTTCAAACTGAAGATTGTCGGTCGGTTTGAGAAAATATTTCCGAGTCTTGTATACCGTTTTGAAAGCTACATGTTATCGCATAACCACATACAATCAAATATGTGATAAATTTATTAAAGTTCTTGTTGATTCGACGGAATGGCCGCTTAGCGAAATCACAATGTCGATTTCGTTATCCGAAGCTCAGACGAGTTGAGGTTAAGTTTAGAAATTGTTGAACCGTACTTATGCTCGGTTATAATTTGGTCATACCAACACAAAAAGAGGATTGTTATAAGTTTAACGTGTCCGTGTGTAAACCATGTCTTGGTATGGTAGATAACCTTTAAACAAGCGCAAGCAATTCTTATCTGATGTGTTAGATTTTTAAAAATAACGACTGCTTTCTATTTTCCACTTAAGATGTTAAAGTTTTGTTTTCCCTTCAGTCAGTGCAGATTCAGCGGTGACCGTCGTCGCCAGCAGTGTTAACTACCGAGAGGTAACTATTATAAAGATATAATCGCCCTTTGTATATATAGATTGATAAGAAATTCATTGTCGTTATCAGTTTATGAGGTCAGGGGTCAATGGCCGCACTCTCGTGTCCATACGCCCGTTACGATGCGTGTGATTTGATGATTTCGTAATCAACGTTAATGTGCTGATAACCTTAAGATGGTGATGTTAGAATAAAATGCGTGCTACATCATTACGCACTTTTCTTAGAAATTAATGTAAAATTTTCCTAGCGATTTAAGAGGATAGGTTGAACTGAAAATTATGTATCAATTCTTGAGAGAGGCCTGAGTCTGATAGTGAATTATTAAAAAAATGCTGAAATATTTAAAAAACCACGTCCTTGCACATTTTTTTATTACTTTTTAAGAAACTTTCTTATAAATAACAATTACAAAATTTATCATTTACATTTAAGTCAAACTTAAAAAAATTACTTTAGAATAGAAGAATATTATGTAATATAAGTATAGCTTCGGAATTTATACTTAACAAACAATAATTTCAGTTCTAGATATTATTGTCGTAATTCTGAAAATTTTTAATTTACACCTAAAACAAAATTTCGGCGCAATTTTTTCAGTGATCTCGTTGAATACTTCATCTTTTTACTAATATTCATCTATTTTTTATACTCGATAACCATGAACTTATAAGTAATCAAAATTTAAAAATAAGATTCACTCAACAATGACAACTTATATTTTACTAAGCCACCTTAAACTGATCCAACTGATAGCCTGTTATGGACAAATTTTATACGAAAATATGTAACGCAGTAAAGCGTTAACGCATTCATACCGGGGTTAACGTATTCAAAATCAATATTATTGGACCGCATTAAGTTCACAACTCTCCCTTCAGCAAACAAAGTCAGCGCCGGCTTCCCTGAATTAATTTACTACAATAAAAACAATATTTAGACAGGTGCCTAACCGGTACTCGAATCTTTACACAAATATTAGCTTTCACGGCCTTCAGTGGGTGGGATAACTTGATTTATTATTTTATTAAACTCTTGGGATCGGAAGAAGTACTTATAAAATGACCGGCGTATTTTTTGTTTATTTGCAAACCGTTTGAACTAGAACGGCATTGTGATTATTCTACATAGCTACGAGAAGATCTGAACACTTGCCTAATCATAGGTAATACACGGAAAGCATAATATCAACGAACCTCAACTTCGGGCGGTTCATCGAGTCCAAAGCGAAAATAGCCGCGAGGAAACTCGAAATCCTTGCCAAAGTGCGGGGGTACTTTACACCGGGACAGCTTCTGACTCTGTATAAAGCCCAGGTCCGATCGTGTGTGGAGTACTGCTGCCATATCTAGGCAGGTGCTGCCAATTACCAACTGGCAGTCCTGGACTCGGTGAAGAGGCGTGCTATGAGAATAGTCGGTGACCAAGAGCTTCTGGATGCAAAACTCGATAGCTTGGGTCACCGTCGTAGAGTAGCTAGTCTCTCGGTGTTCTATCGAATGCACTTTGGTGAGTGTGCTCAAGAACTGCATGATCGGACGTACAGACACACCGCAGGCATCCATCTCTTCGTTGTCGATCTCCCGCGCATTAGGACTAAGCGTTTCGCTTCGTCCTTCATAATGCGCACAGCGAGGGAGTGGAACAGTCTGCCGGCGTCGGTGTTTCCGTCCAGGTATGATGTGGGGGTCTTCAAGGAAAGAGTGAATAGGCTTCTTCTAGACTAGTGCGCTTTACCACCTAGATTACATTGGCGCTTACCATCAGGCGGGATCGTAGTCAAGCACTAGTCTATCCTAAATAAAAAAAAAAAATAACAAGAACTTCACGAGCGCGCTTCACCATTCAAGTTCTCATGATCACTTAAGATCGTTTCAACTTGAACTCAAAGGTAAGCCCATAGTAAATAAATACTAGTATGTTATATCCTTTCAGTTAAGTATACATTGCGTGAAGTAAAGCTCGTGCGGAATAAATGTACCAAGGATGTGTTTTACGTTGATAAAAAAAACTCCCGAGGTGTTTCTCGGAAAATGTTGTTGACTTTTTCTTCTAAAAAAGGACAAGTAGTGCCCGTTTAATGTCTGTTCATTTTTAATTCAGACTACGCACATGTATTGGGTTTTTTCCAAAACACTCTTATTTGTAATTTGAGTACAAGGTAATGGTTGATACTACGTAACGACCTTTTACAATTAATTGTACGGACGACACCTCGAAACTATCGTGAAAACTGTTTCGACAATTGTTAGCCTAAAAATTAATTATTTTCTATTCTCTTGCCATTAACATAGATTTTCTGTTTCGACAAATCCGTTTCGACCTATTGGTTTTAACGGCTCGTTATGTAAACGTGTGAATATATACAACTTATATATGCTGTAGCTAGTGTAATTACTGGGGTAACGAGACAACACCTTATGTCTCAAGGCGACGAGCGCCATGTGGTGCAGTGTGTACCATCTTAACTAGCACCGCGTTGTTATGGGCAAGCGTATCACTTACCATCAGGTGACCGTCTTGCTCGTCTCGTCGCAAAGTAGTATAAAAAAAAAATTGCCTGTTTTTTTTCTGTTATTCGTACACAAATAGTTAAGTGAATTAAAGAGGAAATCTATAGCGGTAGAGAAACAATTTTGTCAGCGTTATAAATGTACGCGCATATGTAGTCAGCTGAGAGCGTAAGAAAAACTGTGATAATAGGGGAGAAATATGAGCGCTACATGTGTCGCCCGATATTGCGGGGAATGGCCGGAGGGTTGGAGGAGTAGCAAAGATCGAGGAGGGGAGAGGAGCAGGGTAGCTATCTTACGATCACTGAACATAACCGTTCTCGGCCCTATAATATTCAGATTCAAGGACTGTCAACATCAACAAAAAATGTAGCAACAGCATAAACGGATTTAGATATATACAATAACAAATTAAAGTTACTTAGGTATACTAGACGAAGGTCTGGTGGTGGTGTGGTGGTACCGCTATGTGTACTTCCGTTGCCGGGTAGTGCTGAATATACACTCCCGGACACATCTATCGGCCCACCTAGTGTTTAAAAGTTTTAACGGTGCCTAACTAAAAATAAATGTTAGGTGGAGCAATAAGTTTTAATGCATTTTTAAAGCTGATTTTTTGGTCAACCTTTATGTATGTTTTTTTTTTAATTTAGAATTCAGGTTTATGAAAAAAAAACAAAAATTCGAGTCTGTTCATTGTTTTCAACGACCCAGGAATGGAGAAAACTTTTTTATTTCTCACAAGTTGGAGTTTTTTTTTGATGTTTCCGATTATTGGTTCCATAAAAAGGCAAATCTAAACTTTAGAGTCAGTTTTGACCAAAAAATATGGATACTTTGCCTGAAATTATCGCCCAAGCTGTAAAACTTCTGCCGGCCAAATCAATTCGAAATTACAAAAAAAAAACATACATAAGGGTTGACCAATAAATCTGCTTCAAAACTGCATTAAAACTTATTGCTTTACCTAACATTTATTTTTAACTAGACACCGTCGAAACTTTAAACACTGGCTGGTGGGCCGATAGATGTGTCTGGGAGTATATATTACTGTGTCGGAATTTGAAGTAGCACCACATCGCGTCACTTGCACAATTCAGGTAACCTCACTTATGTGATAAACTTTCATTTCCAATCCGTACAATTAGAGGATCGCAATAAACCCTCCGGCGGCTGTAAGCCCTCCCTCAAATAGTTTCCGCGACCTCTACTCAAAGCGTGACCACCTCATCAACAAATCTCACCCGAAAGTAATGTACGTTTCCTTTACCATACTGTTTGTATGTATGTAACGAGCAGGACGCCCACACGGTGATAAAGCCACACGACCTTCACCAATAGTTAAACCCTTCTCTTTTTTAATAATAAAGCGACGGTTCACGTGATGGTAAGTGACACGCCCGCCCATAACAACGCAACCCTGGTTAGGATGGTATACACGACACCATATTATGATCGTCGTATGAGAGATTAGATCATCATCAGCCTATAGACGCCCACTGCTGGACAAAGGCCTCCCCCAAAGATCTCCACTCCAATCGGCTTTGCGCTGTCCGCATCCAGCGGTTTCCCGCGACCTTCACCAGATCGTCAGTCCACCTTGTGGGGGGCCTTCCAGCATTGCGTATACCGGTACGCGGCCGCCACTCCATGACCTTACTGCCCTAGAGATTAGATCATAGATTCTCAACCTTTCATGGACCTCCGCTTTTTTACAAGAAAACAAAATACAACGCCTGCTTTTACATATAAGTTAACTAAACCAATTTTATATGTATGGCTATTATTTAATAATCACGAATTCAAATTAATTCTCTTTTTCTCTAACCGAGTAATAAAGCTCTTACGTCCACTAGTAACCTATGCATTACAGAACACCATATATATCGTTACCGCAGTAACTAGCTATATATACGCTATTGAAGTCGAAGAACACTTTAATGCGTTTTACTATATACACTACAAATTCTAACTTAATTCTTCTTCTAGGTCGTATTTCCTCATGACTGAGGGTCGTGGTCATCATGTTTTTAATGAAACACGCGACGACTCTCTTGGCAGTTATAATGGAGTGGTTTGCCATTGCCTTCTCCATTTCACATACTAGTCCGACCACAGACGGTCAATGACGTAGATATGCAGGTTTCCTAAGGTACGAATCCTCCAGGTACGAATTTAATAAAATATGATTGTTCTGCGGAGCTGGTCCTCTCCAAGTGACTAAGCCACGTGTCACCAGTGCACATCACAACACCCGGTCACCTTCTCCGTAACCGTGTACGTAGTGAATCGCTAGTAACCGGAGCACCACGCGGGTGGTCTGTTTATCTTGAACCTGAACTTGGCTTCGTGTGACGGACGTCGTGATATCTTTACATATGAAAACATTGCCGGTGTTTGTTTAGCGTGTAATAACTTCAAGTAAACAACGCCTGCGCTACACGCATACACTGAAACCGAAGCTCGTTTCCTTAAGTTCAAAGCTGACCGCGTTAATTAATATTACACAAACAATAACAATTATTCATTCAAACAGACAATTGTATGCTTTTTTTAATAATTTCACTTAAATGTAAATGAATGATGTCTGTAACGACTCGACCGTCGCGCAAGTTGGGACAAAAACTACAGCGGTGTGTAGCGGTTAATTAGCAACGGCTGCCGAGCTGTTTAATTAGAAGTTAGTAGTGCTTGACAATCATTTGCCACCGACGTTCAGCTCTGCGGCAGCCAGCTGCACAGTGACTTAGCTCACATTGTAATGCCTCCTTAGCGGCCGACCGTCCGCTTCACGACACAGAGGTACCTAGTGAGATTCCTGGGCCACGTGTGTGCCAAGTTCCACCGCCTACGGTTTCCTTTGTCACTTGACACTGTATAAATTCAAGGTCAAGTGTTATGGTTCTTTCTTTTGCTGGAAACTATCTAGGAAAGTATTTAGAGAGCGTATCTCCGGCACCAAGCGATACTGTGTAAACATTACAAAGTTTCAACCTACAGAAGGACGAGTCTAGTAAATATATATCGGACTAAAATCATCTGTTATCTTGCATCTGAAGGCGATGGTGAGAAAGAGTGACGCCACTGCAGCAGATTTAGTTTCTTCGATCTAACTTTTAAAAAATCAATCAGGCTATTCTTTATGTGCGTGTACGAAAGAGTAAACGGCTAGGATTCCAGATACATGCTCCAGTTACATAAATTGTTCCCTAATCACAATTCAGAGCGTGTTTACGTCATATTACGAAAATATAATAAATATGTAAAGGCTATATCTCGCGATGTGAGCGGGGGAACAAAGCACTAATACCGCATCCAGCGACGCTGACGCCGCGCGGAGGAGGTTTACTGGAGCAGCGGCGGGTAATGGAAAGTGTGCGCTGAATGGTAATGAAGCTGGACCGCTGGCGGAGCGGGAACAGGCTCTGATGGATGTGTCACCGGGAGGTACAACTTGTATTTGTACACGTTTGCATAATCAGTTACAACTGATATAAAGCATGTAAGTGCAGTGGCCACGTCCCGGTTCCGTATGTCATCAGTGGCAACACGCACGAATTAAAGACTTTTGTCTTTAGACACTGCGGTAGCTGGGACGAGAAGATGCTGCGTAACCTCCCGAACGCTGCCCAGCCGAGTTGGATTCGTCGGTTGACCTCTTTTTGAAAGTTGGACTTACCAAGTTGGACTATTTGTCCCAGGTAAACATACTCGTCAACAACTTCCAGTGTAGAACCTCCAACCGTAAGAGGCGTGGGTGCAGTATCGGCATTCGACATGATCTTCGTCTTCTCCATATTCATTTTAAGACCCACGCTTTCAGAGGCTTGGGGCAGCAAGGTCCTGGAGTGGCGGCCGCGCACCTGCAGACGCAAGCCTGGAAGGCCTCCCACAAGGTGGACTGACGATCTGGTGAAGGTCGCGGGAAGCCGCTGGATGCGGACAGCGCAGAGCCGTTTGGAGTGGAGAACGTTGGGAGAGGCCTTTGTCCAGCAGTGGGCGTCTATAGGCTGATGATGATGATGATGAAGTGCAGTGAAAAATTAACATTCGTGTACAAGTATACATTCAGCGGAGTTCACTCTAAAGAAAATGATAGATGCGTTCTTAAGAAATGATGACTTGGTATCATTGCCACTAATTGGAGTCCACGTTAAAAGAAAGATGTGCTGAATAAACTTGCGAAATACTACATTTCTGTTTGGTTATTTATTTACCCTCAATAATGCATGGGTGTCTGGGTTTGAGCTTCCGGTGAAGGAAGACTGCGCGAAAACATATAGAGCATTCCAAATGTTCTAAGTACAGCTATGCGTGACATGCGGTATCTGCCAATGAGCATCCAAGACTTGAAGCTCTCCATATAAGACAAAGCAGCAGTGAGAAAATGAATTGGATCTTTCTCTGACACAACGGGAATCACTTGCCGGATGCGACGAGAATCATTTTGTATTGTGTAAACATACTAATTTTAATGAAGTAGCTTAACGTCTAACATTAGAAAAAAGGTCTGTCCATCGCGTCGTTCTTTGTATAAACAGTACATCAGCGGTATAATTATGAAGTACTAAATATAAACCCTCACAAAATAAGCTCCCGTGAAAGGCGAACCGGTTTCAAAGTGAAAAATGTTCCGTTCGGCTTCGTCAAAGGCACTCGCGAATGAAAACTAAGTTCGAAAAGTTAAACTTGAAAGTACTCAAAAGGAACGAATTCGAGTGTAATTTAAACGTGTATTAAATAACTCAGTGTGAGTCGGTGTGTGCACAGTGGTATTTGAACGCGAGTAGGCTTCTGAATATAACTATTACATATGTAAGAAAGCAATAGCTCATGGCATAATCAACATCGTTTTTAGGATGGCCCATTAAAACGGTAAATTTGCAGAATCTTCCATTAATCCGACAGCGTAACGATTTCTTAAAATTAGTAATTTTTCGTTTAAGATTCATTAACTACGATTTGTTTTTGTGATTATTGTGCGGGTATAAAAAGAAACACGACAGCGTTATAAAAACATTCCCGCTCCGTCCGCACACTTCGGCGGTTAAATTACTAATTTTACGAATGTTATGATTTTATAATGTGATCGTGCCGATATAGTTTTTATCAGAAAAGTCACGGGAGAGGAAGATGGTCCGTCTCACGAACGAGAATAGCATGGAGCTAGGTTTAATGAAAAGTTCACAGCGACCAAGTGAAACAATGGGATGCGGCAATTATGCGCGGAGCAGGCTGAAGGCGCGCGCTTAATGAAACTTCCCCAGTTGGGTGAATGGCTGCGCTGGAACAAGCTATAATGAAGCTGGTTTTTGCTAGCCGAGTTTCATAATGTATGCAAATGATATATAGGTTTATACTTACTTTGTACAGAACCAAAGGGACTAACGTTACGTAACCACATCCTGGATATTAGCATAAGATAGCTTCATTAATTAAAGAAAATTGTTAGTTACTCCTAACATTTTTAATATTCCATTCGATTTAAATACAGACTTTCGTTTCAGCAAAAGAGATGGCTGGTTGGATGAAACTAGAAGTAAGCCTGTAGAACCAAACTAATAAATATTACGAACTGATTTCATTTTTATTCTCCGCCGTCGACTCCAACACTTGTACTAATTACAATTTTAATCCCCATTGGTTTAGTTATACCACCATTAGATGAAAGGGAGCAAGAAGTGGCGATCACATTAAATCAGACTTTCGTTTCAGCAAAAGAGATGGCTGGTTGGATGGAACTAGAAGTAAGCCTGTAGAACCAAACTAATAAATATTACGAACTGATTTCATTTTTATTCTCCGCCGTCGACTCCAACACTTGTACTAATTACAATTTTAATCCCCATTGGTTTAGTTATACCACCATTAGATGAAAGGGAGCAAGAAGTGGCGATCACATTAAATCAGACGTTCTGCTCGATCACTGCATGAAATTTTATTTGTTAGTGAAATACGCCGACGCAAAGTAGATATGAAGGCAATACTCACATGCGAATTTTAGATGTACGGGCTTCCCCAACACCACCCCCGCATGGTGGCGCACCCCGCACTGGTACACACCGTCTCCACCACCATCGCGCTTACGGGACACCTCCAGTGTGCCATTTAACAATACCCTGAAACAAACACATCAAAAGATCAGATACAGACGGCCAAAGGAATAAATTCAAAAGTTCAACTTCCCTCTGCGTTTTAGAGGTTTGTGAACATTTGGTATCCCCATGGACTACCATTTGACCTCATTTGTAGATGTTTGTTAATGAGGCCCTAAATCCCAGGTACATTCGTTTAGCGCTTCGCTGTTTATAAGAACGTCTATGAATGAAATGTTGAGTAAGCACACAAATCTGGAGCGCGTTGTTTGGGCCACATTATGCGGCGGCGCCGTCACTTCCACGCGACCCACCTCACCCCCACCTCACCCCCACCAGGCACAACCTTTCCAGCTGTTAGACAAATTAATTCGGACGATTAGATCTCGGCTCCGATACTATCGCCGGCGACGCGCGCCTCCATCCCGCATTTCTGATTTGGGTTACAGTCAGATGTCAACGTTAGAGATTTACGGGTCTTTACCAATTTTTTCTGAAGCAAACGCGTTTTTTTAATCAGATACCTGCGTTGATATCACCGTGACGTTACACTGAACTGATTAAACTTGAATTATTGCGCGGCGGGGTTCGCCTCCCCCGCCGGGGGTGATGTGGAAAGCGGCCAAGAGAAACATCTAAGAGCGAAGCTTTGTACAAATCAAGGGATTAACCTCAATCTGCTCCGAAGGGAATACTCGCTGAACTCAATGAAATGTATTGTGTTTAAAGGATTTTTAGATATCGCCTCTTGAGATTGGGTCTTTAATATTTAGTAATGAAGCATTAAAGACTTTTTTGTTAATGAATAAGTAAAAAAATGTTAGTACTATTAAAATTCTAAGCTCTTTTGATGTTAATGTTTTATGGCAAAAATCAACAAGTCGCAAATGACCTTCGGTATCAATAGCGACAGGTTTTGATGATCTGTAAACATCCCAAACGATCAATCACAGTCCAATATCCGATGATCTGTAGCAGTCGCTCAAACGTCTAACAGCATTAAAAGAGAATCTGACTTTGACCAGGTGGTAGGTCTCTGTTGCCGAAGACCGTCTGGATGGGTACCACCGCAGCTCCTATTGCAACCGCCAAATAGTAGTGTGCGAACATTACTGTGTTCCGGTTTGAAGGGCGCTGTAGCTAGTGTAATTACTGGGGTAACGAGACTTAACACCTTATGTCTCAAGGCGACGAGCGCAATGTGGTGCAGTGTGTACCATCTTAACTTGCGCCACGTTGTCATGGGCAAGCGTATCACTTACCATCAGGTGAACGTCTCGCTCGTCTCGCCGCAAAGCAGTATTAAAAAAAAAAAAAAAAGAATCATAAGGTGATAGTCGGGCGGAAGTCATCGCTCATAGGTGTCGGTGTGCTTACCTCTTGGAGGGCAGCGGCTCCCCGTCGCGCCGCCAGAAGAACGGCTTGGTGCGCGCGCGCGCGTCGTCGAGCGGCGGGGGCGGGCGGCGCGGCGCCGCGCCCGCGCTGCACGCCAGCCACGCGCGCGCCGGCGCCGCCCATCTCACTGCCGCATCTGCTGCACACATACATTGTATGTTATGCGACATACCATTACATACATAAACAACAATATTAGAAACATCTATATGACGGCGCGTCTATAAAAGCTGTCAACCGTTGACAGTTGGCGTAACACCGGGCGCTGGGGAGGCGGCCATTTGCTCGTAGGGGCGATCATCTTTGAGCGGTTGTGAAGTAAAGACGTTGCGCACGCGCCCCACGTGTTCCGGTGAAACGTCATTTATAGTGATTGTTAATTGTCAAATTAATAAAGAAGTGTCCTTTCTGCTCAAAACGTATTTCATCAATCTTATCTCCTCGCCCGTTTACCCATATAAAAGATGGAACAGTCCGGTGAAAATAACCACGTGCCTTTATATATGTAAACACAAATGCCTCCGCACTGAGCACACAAATTAGTGACGTAATCGTTTTATTAAGTAACAACAATCCGAAAGTATTTGAAAATTTGGCAGACATTTCAAACAAGTGAACAAACGGTTGAATTACACTTTACATTAAATATCCAGAATAAAAATAATTTTTTTTTTTTTGGTTGATGTTCTAGCTATTTTATATCTATTTATTTTCGTTACTTTTATTTACTATATATACTTTTATTTTATATACATATATATATATATATATTACTATATATATAATCATATGATATATTGATGGCGAACTCGCGCTACAAAGAACACCAACTGAATACCAGCGCTGTGGCACTGGGTACTAGTGCCGCAGCTTTATGCTGAGTTGCGCCCTATTAGGGGGTGCAGTACTTACCTTAAGCTCTAATTCTATTTTATTTATTTTTTGTTCTGTAAATTTCCTGTATGTATGTACTGGTTCCCTAATAAATGGTTTCTTTCTTTCTTTCTAGCTTTTGGTCACTTTTAAGACCGTCAACAAGGTTACATCGGACCCTGGGCTCGCAGCCATTTATATAACAATTAGAGAGGAGGGGGCACTTCGTGGCGCTGTGGTGTCAGCGCACCTGCGCCACCGCAGTGTTGCCAATAATATAAAATACAATATATTTTAGTATTCTCTGTAATAACGCTAACACTCTTTTATAAAAATTGTCAGCAGCAGCTCCACACAAGCGTGTAACGTATTTTACCCTTTCCGGAGTTTTTATACAAAAAAGGAGCAAACAATTAACGAATCTAACCGAACAGACTGCGCAACCGACGGATAAATTTCAATCCGGACTGCGGCATGTTTTCACCTCATCAGATACCAACAACTGAAGCAAAATCGAAACGCGAACTGCGCACTAAATGGCCCATAGACCCTTTTGAAACGGTAAATACCTTTTATACAAAATATTTTAGCAAGGGAGTTGTGAGTGTTTCACTTTGTCGAAGCAGTGTCATGAACATAACTATAAATAGTAAGTTTCCCACACATGTCAACCAAAAACAAGTAAACAAGAGAATTGAATGAGTTGTTGTAAATAATTTGGTGTGAACCTGTTATATAATGTAATGGATGTTATTTTGTACTGTCACCGTTCAAAGTTCATTCACATGTGGCCGGGGAATTATTTTGATACGCTTGTTACAAAACAAGCGATCAGCGCTGTGGCAGTAAATACTAAAGTTATCATATTAGCAGCTAAAACATGTTACAGTGTCAGCAATAAGTTGAGGTAGCGCGGCGCAACACCCGGCTGCGAGGGAGGAGGGAGGCAGAGAGGGACCGGGGACGTAATGTAATATGAAAGAGGATCGTTCAGCGTAAAAATATTTCTTCCGGTGAACAAATACCGATGAAATATTAAGAATCACTTTGACAACGGGGCCGCGGTGGGAAATAGAATGAGGGAAAAATTTTCCCCGAACATATAAATTTGGTGTAAGGCAAAGAAATCCGGGTAAGTGAACACCAAACTCGGGTCTTGGTATGATATCTTCTAATCTTATCGCAGGATACAACAAAAACAAAGAGCGGACACGGAACCTTTTGGGGAATCAATTTGCGGAAATATATGAGAGGGTGGGGTTTTAATATAAGCATCTTATCTGGGAATTCGGAGGCACACAACATCCATTACACGCAGATGAATATGCGAACAGGGACGGGAGTGAAGCTAGAGCGAAACAAATTATTCTAACATCTAATATTCTTATTTTATAACTCGGCATTTAGTTCCATAAATGTTCTATAACATTCTTACGTACAAGTTATAAAGGTACCACTTTAAAGATTTAATTTTTACATTTTAAATAATGAATCAATGAAAAGGAACTGCAAAACACAATTTCACCAAAATCACAACCACTTTGAAAATTTATCCGTAATCGTGATACATAAAAATTCTAATTCAATACCTCCTCCGTGTCGCCGGTTAACAACCTTGAGGGAGACTAACAATATGATCAAAACATAATAAAAATTTCAATACGACACATCAAAAATCATTTACATACCTTCGCTTTGGAGAAATGACGGGATTTACTGGCACCTCCGTGGTGAACCTCGCCTGGTTGGTGACGTCTTCGTATGGTGTTATAATAAATTTTACATACCTGTAGTGACGGATGCCAGGTTTACCAGGTGGTAGGTCTCTGTTGCCGGAGACCGTCTGGATAGGTACCACCGCAGCTCCTATTGCAACCGACAAATAGTAGTGTGCAAACATTACTGTGTTCCGGTTTGAAGCGCGCTGTAGCTAGTGTAATTACTGGGGTAACGAGACTTAACACCTTATGTCTCAAGGCGACGAGCGCAATGTGGTGCAGTGTGTACCATCTTAACTAGCACCGCGTTGTCATGGGCAAGCGTATCACTTACCATCAGGTGAACGTCTTGCTCGTCTCGTCGCAAAGTAGTATAAAAAAAAAATGCGGGTTTATATCAATACAAAGTGTATTACTTAGTATTGATATATTATGTAGTGATAGTATGATGAGACTTATCGTCTTATATAACAATGTAAAGAGCAGAGTGACGCTGTATGAATTGTCGAGAATAATATCAATGTTATAAATATGGAGCACGGCTAGCGACGAAGCGATCGCTCTGCTCCTCAAGTCACGTTACGTTATATAAGAAATGCGTGTTTTCTCTCAATACCCTGGATTTTATAGTACATTGTTATGGCGGCGGATTTACATCCTCGGGTCTAACCGCCACGGAACCAGATTGCTGTAGCGATGAAACAATTCAAATCAACCTTCACATCACTAGCATCGCACATCTAACAACACTATAATTCAGAGTGATTCGAACATGTCAGAGCTCAGAAACTAATATAACGAGACACCGGTACAAAGTTTGAATCGTAAGTCCGACATCAAAGCGAGCTCGCTGCCAGATGAGAAATTGAGAAGTGAAAATTTTCTAAGAGACAGTAAAATGTTTAGGGAAAGTCAATACCTTTATGAACACTAATGTACAAAATAAAATCATTTAATGTCGCCTCTCTAATGGAAATACGGGGCACTAAAGCAGCGCGTGTCCATGCCGAAAGTGTATAAACATTATCTTGGTCCCTTTTGAAAGACGTTAAAGGTAGTAAAATTGTTTTAAAGCTGTAATAACAGATTTTCTACATCGTGACTATTTAACAAAAGATATACAGAACACAACTTTAAAATATACTCCCGGACACATCTATCGGCCCACCACCCAGTGTTTAAATTTTCGACGGTGTCTAGTTAAAAATAAATGTTAGGTGCAGCAATAAGTTTTAATGCAGTTTTGAAGCAGATTTATTGGTCAAGCCCTATGTATGTTTTTTTTTTAATTTTTTTTGGAATTTCGAATTGATTTGGCCGGCGGAACTTTTACAGCTCGGGCGACAATTTCAGTCCGAGTATCCATATTTTTTGGTCAAAACTGGCTCTATGTTTAGATTTGCCTTTTTATGTAACCAATAATCGGAAACATCAAAAAAAAATCAAACTTGTGCGAAATAAAAAAAGTTTTCTCCATTCCTAGGTCGTTGAAAACAATGATCAGACTCGAATTTTCGTTTTTTTTTTCATAGTCTTGAATTCAAAATTAAAAAAAAAACATACGTAAAGGTTGTCTAAAAAATCAGCTTTAAAACTGCATTAAAACTTATTGCTCCACCTAACATTTATTTTTAGCTAGGCACCGTTAAATCTTTCAAACACTAGGTGGGCCGATAGATGTGTCCGGGAGTGTATATCTAAACGATAGTCGTTAAACGATGAAAAAAAATATATTACTTGATGAATATTTGTAAATATTCAAAGAAGAAATTACAATTAACATTGACAGATGAAGTTCTACAATGGACCGCACCGCTACATTGACAGATGAAGTTCTACAATGGACCGCACCGCTCTCATCCGGGTAACGAGCGCTACATGGGACTCGAACACGTTACCGGCAGGAGAAGCGGCTGCAGCTTGGATGTAGACAACTGGTGTCATTGTTGTCACTTCCGAGCGTGGTGCGGGGGCTGCCACTCCTGGGGCGGCGTGGGGCGGCTCCAATAGCATAATACTAGTTAACAGTAACTCTATCATTCTGGCAACGGTGACTCATTGAGTTTATATTGATTTAAAAAAGAGTATACGACAGCGATGAATTGAAATTTTTGAATGAGATTATTTATGATTTGATCACAACAAACTTAACGCTGCTTCTTCATCATATGTACATTATCGCAGAGAAATGTAAACAGCACTGCCCACCTCGCGTTGTAATACGTCTTATGACTCATTACATGTAATTCATCATCATCATCATTTCAACCGACGGACGTCCACTGCTGGACATGAAATTAGAAGCAGCTTAATAACAAATAGGTCTTTGGTCAAATCATCACTAGCACTAGCGCCCTGAGACTGGATCTGTACTGCTCGTTTGGTTGTATTTTGATACACTGCGATGTGTTAATGATACTTAAAAATCCCACCTAAAACATCTAATTTAATGACAATAAACCTTTTGTTTCGCTTTCACACAATCGTTGGGGGAGGTCCTATCGCAATCACCGCTTCTTATTGTCTCACCTGTGAGTGCGACAATGAGGAGCAGCTGTGAGTGCGAAACGAGATAAAAGGATAAGAGACAAGAGTAATAGTCCCGCCTTCATCTCCGAGGTGCACAACAAAGAGCTGCTGCGGCGAACTTTTCACAATTACCCACATTTCGGGCGGGCTGCTCGGCGAGCACACTTTGAACACGATTAAGGATTCATTAGTAAACATTATACATTAGCACAGGCGGAACTTCATCCACTTAAGCTCTTAGTATCCGGTGGAAATGAAATTTTCTTTAAAACGTAACCACACCAGTTCGCTAAATTCACGACCTTTTTACATGATGAAAATTTAAGGACGGAGGTGATGAAAGTGAAATTTAATCAAAAGCCATTACATCTTACAATTTGAAATCATTTTAATGACTAATCTTATATGCACTTCCAAATTTCAATGACTAATTTAGATATTCTCCTTATAGGATATGAGTTTTAGTGAAAATGGACAATCGCTTTTCCCAAGTTCAAACGGAAACGAAAACCTGATAAATATTTTTAATTCAAAAATTTCAGAAAGATCAACGTCAGTACTCCTCCGCATCTCTTTACGATACGAAAATTTCCTCGTCGTTTAAACAAAGCGAAAACGAGTCAAAGGGACTGTTACTTAGTCGTAGAATTTTAAACAATGCTCACAGAAAGTACAAAAGGTAGTATCATGTTTTATATTAAAGAGAAACAATTCTATCGCAGCTCGTAAAAGATTAACGGAAACCGGCGGTACCGGATAAAGATAAAGTTGGTTATTATTTCCACAGCTCCGTACACTTTGAATACACAAGCAGCTGCCGGCAGACTATGTCCTTACAGTCTGATGATATTACAGAGATATACCGTATTCGACAAAACGTTTCCTGGCAAACAAGTAATTTAGGAAACAAACTCTTCAGTGTCCATCAAACAGCATTTTGAAATCTGATCAAAAAGACGAGTTCATAAAATTTAATACGAATGTATTTCAGTCCGTGTGCGTCGCTCTCGTGCGGGGTTCGGGCTGCATGAAATACTTAAAAAGTAATATCATTACATCCGTTCTGATTAAATTAAAGCCTGTCATATAACGCGAAGCTTAGTTCACTCCATTTCCTTCTTTATGAGTTTTTTGATGTTTCATGCTTTCGATGTAAGACCATCCATCACCAATGAATAACAATCATTACGGAAGTTTCCGCTTTTCATTCTCAATTCGTAGCGAAACTTTTTGTTAGTTTTAACTGGTTTTGTAGAATATGAAAAATTTTAACCGTAAGCGTGACAAAGTCGTAACAGATGTAGAGAAGAACAGCACTGCGGAGGTCCTCTGCTTCATCCAGAAGACATAGTATGTCAAGTCAAGTAGGTAACAAATAAAAAGATTGATATTGGCTACTATTTTGTGAATTTCTGTTGATATTTTTTCATTAATTTGTTTCAGTTCCGTTACATTGACGATTCTATTTTCTAAGAAATGTTGTATTAAAAATATAATAATGAAATATGAGCGGTAAATATTCGTTCGGTTTGTTGTAAACGGGATCCGAGTGAAAATATTACAGTTCGTGAAATGTATATCAAGTCGCACAATATAAAGTAACGAACAACTAGACGATAAATTTTTTTTATCTCCGATATTATTTCGCTTTGTCCCGATATTTATTTCCATGAATTTTTCTTTTCGCGTTTAATTACACTTTGTCGCCGGAGCTGGGGAGATTACTAGGGTGCGAGATCTGTCTCAAGGTGTTGAGCGCTGTCTTCAGCCTTTTGCAGTTTCTGAAGAGATTTTTTTATTTATAACAAGTTCTGTTGTTTTACTGTGGCGAGTGTAGTATGGATTGCGTGCACTTTGCTTATTAACAGCAAGTTAGCTTCACATCCGCTCCAGTGCGAGACTGAACCATACGGATCGCATGCCGTGCGCTTTCGTGAAAGTTCATCACGAAACCACGACGTAATTCAGGGTTAGGCTAATGCTGATCACTTGCCAGATACATCACCATCTAACAATAATAAAACTCGATATTAAAATCTCATCAACGTATAGTTTCCATTAAACTGCTAATCCTTTTTAACGTTTCCGACATTATCGCGAACTCTCCACGCACCTGTGTATGACAGTAGACATTCAAACGATTGTAATTCATTCATTCATTCATTGTAGACAAGCGATTGTCTATATCTAATTTAAAAAAAAAACGCTACAATTGTAAACTCCCTAATAACATTATACACTTCTCAATAAACTATGAAAGTGTTATCATACGATAACAGATATGTAACATTTGTTATGTCAAATATGTAAACATTACGCTTTAACAATTGCGCTAAAATTTTCAGTACAGAATTGAATCAATCGGACAAATTCAGATTTGAGATCATTTTCTAATTAACAATTCCCTTACAGTACGTTTCGTTATATAAAAGTTGCATGTACATCAAATACTGCGCAGTATTTGCGAAATGGGAGTGAAATTAAGGTTAGGCTGCACAATCGAATTTGAATCTTGTGCGTTTGGGGGAGAGTGTACATTCGCATGTCGGCCGGGGTCGTGCGAGTGATTTCAAATCCGTGTGTGTTTGACATTTGCGAGGGACGCGCAGCACACGATTGACAATTAAGCCCTTCAGGGATTGCGGTGGCTCTTCATTAAAAAGCTCACATCTGCTTTTAACCAGCAACACAGAGGTAGTTCGCGAATAAACGCGTATATTTGTTTAGCTTACTACACGGTTATCATGAATGTAATGTCTCAGAGGTAGTTTATTTAATTAAAATTGTAATCATTCAATTCAGGGCACTCGGGAATATTTATGTTGAAACATTGGTTTTAGTATTAATTAATAATTGAACGATCAGTCGTGCTTTGTATTGTACTGAGCCCTAATTGTTTGCACACATACGAGGTTTGATTTGTACGCAAATTACATTCGTATTAAAGTTCGATGAAAAATTTGCGAAACTTTGCTCCCCCTCGCCGCCGAGACCCTCCTACTCGCGAGCTTTGTTTAGATCCAGTCCAATTTGTTAGCCTTTGTCCCTCCCCGAAATCGGTTTATGTCCCGGTAATGGGAAATTTGGAAGATGCTGAAACAGTGATAAACTAAATATAAGATTTGCGTATATTAGTACATGGATTACCTTGTCAAGATTTATTGTGTTTGTTAAAAGAAAGGATGTTTCATTTACAATGTAAACGAATCTCATCTTGCTTTCACCCATTCATTTCTTTTATAAACAAAGATAACATCATCCACACAAATTCATTTCAGATGGATTAATTTTCTTAGTTATTATGTACAAATATCAAGTTCATTTAATTTCGCTTAATAGTTCATTGTGTAACTAAATACTACAGAAGTAACATATTACATAAGAACTTTGAACACCGCTTAATCATATTTCTACCCGGTTAAAATTTCATAATCATTTATTTAAAGATACACTGAATTATGGTTTTAAATTACAGATAATAACCGTTGTTAATAACATTCGAGTGTTGAGTAAAATTTGGGAGCGGTAGTGCGCAAGTCAAAGGGCTACCCGGGGAGCACCGCCTGCACAGTGCCAGTGTGCCAGCACCCGGACAAACAGTACCCGGGTGTGCTCACCGCGTACTTACCCTCTATAATTATGTCATTTAGGTCATCTACATAGATCATACGGTAGGTAACCGCTTGTATAACACGGAGATCCCTAACTCTACGATGGCGGTAGAGTTGTTTCGAAAAGCATCGTCATATAACATTGTGAAAAAAACATGGAATTTACAAGTATACTATGTAAGTTTAATATGTATTCTCGGTCGCGTTCATACTCCGGGGCAATTCCGGGGTAGGCGGCAAGTTTATTATTTAAAGGCGCTTCTCCATCCAATTCGTAATATTCTGTACACACCTCTAAAGCCATTATTAAATACAAACAAGCTAAGCAATTAACGTCGAGTTAATTAACGAATAATTGTTAGCCGGGAGAGGCTTTTCCGAGAACAATTTACGTTAATGACACTTCCTGCTCAAGAATCGAGAAATAATAGAAAACAATTCAAAATCTTCAAAAGCTCAATGAAATTTTACACAACTGGCCATTTAACACCGTGCGTTACTACTTCCGGTTCTAACGTCGCTGTGGGAAACTGCTGGGGTAATAGGACTAGACCACATGTGATGATCTGTAAACACTAACCCAGCCAAACTTATATTACGTAGACAAAATTTACACACTTACATATCGTTGTATTATATATGCGAGAGTAAGAAATTCTACAGGCAACCCTTCGTGCTTTTGAGGATATTGTATAACTAAGATCCTTCGAGCTACCATAACATTGACTACTTTTTGCTAAGACTTGCCCGCCGGCTCGGAATTTGCTATAAATTAATTGTCGGACACATTAATAATTCAGCTCCGCCGGCATCAGGCTGGTTATCAATCAGACTATTCGATGAAATAGCACCAAGGAGACCACGCGCCGCCGAGCAATCACTAAATTGTTTTAGCCGAATGATTGAACACATTTTAGGTATCTCCTCCGCACCCTCGTGAGGGGGCGGCCTCGAGGGCCGAAAAAATTGAAGGGCACAGCCCTCGGGCCGCCGAGCACTGGGAGGGACCGGTCGCAGAGAGGGCCCAAGACGTATTTGATTTTAAAGATTGCAATTTGATGGAAACAGATTAATCTTGAAAATTTCTTTTTAAATTGCAAAATATCCGGTTCGATGAAATACTGCAAGTGGAAAATTATTTTAAGTACACTTCAGCGAGAAACCGTAACCATGTTAAGAACATTTCAATATCTCTTCAACCTCCTTGTTACGCGGAGGCTCGTTTAAGTCCTCGTGCGTTTTTTGGCTGGCTCTCCAAAACTTTCAGGGTCAGCTTTCATCTCTCATTTTCGCTTTAAAGCTAACATTTTATATAACAATGAAACGAGTAAATAGAACTTTGTCCGAGTGTTACGACGCGCGGTATACATATAATGATTCTCAAACCGGATCCGGCTAGGAACATTAAAATAATAGACAGACGATGATTTTTTTTTAAACTGCGCACAGACGTCTAGTAGTCCTAGGTCGTGAGTGGTATTTAAATACGACACACAAATGAACAATACAGAATTTCTTTTCCTTATACAGTTACTTATAAATAGCCAAATACATTAAATACATGATTTTTTTCCTTATATTATCTATTAGCTCTGTAAATTTTTGACAATTAAAATCACAGTTTTAATTCGATATTAAACCAAATACAATCAAAAGTACAAAATATGCAGTAACAGATTATCGCGATTAGATAATTTTTTGTCGAAATTCATACACTACAATCGTCATATGATAGATATAAAGTATTTGATGAATCCATCCCTCTCATCAACGCACATACTTATGTGTAGTAAAATTATCGTTGCGCAGTGAATGTATTAGTTGATCAGTTGGCATTAGGTAATACTGTGTGCAAACAAAATTTTAGGCGGCCTCTCATCGTGCTCGTGACGTGAGCGTGACGTGAGCGTGACGTGCTCGTGACGTGCTCGTGACGTGCTCGTGACGTGCTCGCCGCGGAGTGTGTTAACACGCTGATCGTGCGCAGTTCTCTCCGCACCGCTGACGGAAATATAAACGCGATCACGCTTTGCTATCCTCTAACGATCTTCTCTTCTCTCAAAAGTCGTATTTTTTTATGACTGAAGGTTGTGGTCATCATGTGTAATGAAACTCGCGACGACTTACTTGGCAGTTATAATGGAGTGTTTGCCATTGCCTTCTCCATTTCACATACCAGTGCGAGCACGGATGGTCATCACATAGATATGTAGATTTCTTCACGATGTTTTCCTTCGCCGTCAAAGCGCGTGATATTAGTAGGTGTTATACTAACTGCACATAAATTGAAAAATTCATTAGTGCAGGCCGGATTCGAACCAGGTACTTACAGAGGGGAAGGCCGGCGTTCAAACCACTAGGCTATCACAGCTAAAATCTGCTAGCGTTATCTAAACACAAATACCATCCGTGTTTCATCTCAAGGCGTCACCCAGCTCGCACTACACTTACTTGAAGTTGTATTTCCGCTGCAGTCTCCAAGTTCTCATCTATTCATCGGAGGTATCTGATACCGCGGATCTTTAACGAGATATTCAGCGAGGACAAGTGTACCAGTGAAGCAATGTTCAAAAGGAAGCTGAAGGGGTGGCTGATAGATGCATATAATAAATAAGAACTGTAAATATTCTATGTATGTATATGATATGTGTGTTTTTCTGTATGTACTATGTGTATTGTATCTAATGAGCTACTGTTATTATTATATCTATTATGTTGTGGTTGGTTATAGATTCACGTATTTGTTAATATATGTTATTTAAGTGAGTGCATTAACGTATCGCCAACAAACTGCTTGCCAGTTTGGCGAAATATTTGTATTGATGTATGTGTATTTAATAAAATAATTAATAAAAAAAAACATTTAAATACTGAAATTCATCAATGTGAATTCATCAGTTCAGTAACATCAGTGTGAGTTTCAGAACTGCGTTGAACATGAGGAGTGGTTTTAATAAGACATCCCGCGTGACGCAACTCGCTCCGCTCCACATACACACGCGCTACGACAGAATAAATAATGTATGAAGCATGTGGGGCTCCCTCCCGGAGGAACTTTCGGAGTGCCCGCGGTACTTTCGGACGGCAGCTGTGCAACCTTGGCGCCTAACTTGTACAGTGCCTAAACTGAACAAGTGCCGCCTTTACATTCAGGAGAGAACACTATCGGAATTGATATACGAGGTTTTAATAATCAAGGTCGGATCTATTTACTACGATATAGTTAGATTATCTGTTACTGTTCCTTACGTTATGACACATAGATTGTGCACATTTATAAATATGTGGTCCTTTAGTCGTAATACAGTAATGTTTGCACACTGTACTGGCTCAAAGACAATTTATGTTTTTTTTTTTTCTCTCTACTTTTCCCTGATATTATTATTCAGGGGTTTTTTATCCTATTTACGTAATTTGCTAGCAATAATATTTTATATATCATTACGAAAATCGTATTTACTTATCCTTATTCATATTGTTAACTATTGTACATATATTTATACAGAGTTTGAACAATTTATCTCTAACTAACTTATTTTTTACCAACTCGCATAAACCTACTTTATCTATTTTCAGCCCTTTCTCTTGCTCGAATTCATGCCGTGAGTTCATATGGATAGACAATTTATGTTATTAAGATGTTCTAAGCAAAAGTTAAAGGAAAAAGCTTAATTACGAGGACAAACATTACCGAATAGTAGTCACAAGTGAGGACTGTATCGATACACACACTTAACATCAAGTGAAACATCAATTGGCGACATCACGTGGTCGTTTGTTTGTTCCTTATTGTATTGTCCGTCAAAAATAGGTTAAAGGAACTCCGTATTCGCTCTACTCGTATTTTATCGACAACGGGCTGGCACTTGACCTCATACACTATGTTGTATGACATTGAAACTGAATACGGTGTGAAGTGTGCTCGCTGAAATACTCCAGCTATGAGTTACATGAGGCAAGAGTGGCCGGTTCGAATAAACGAAGTCCTAGATTCGAACCCAGTTTTTTTTTATATACTAATGAGGTGGCAAACAAGCTTACGGCCCGCTTGATGGTAAGCAGTTACCGTAGCCTATTGATGCCTGCAGTACCAGAAGTATCACTGGCGCGTTGCCGACCCCAAAGTGGCTAGTGGTCCGTTTTATATTACGCATCTGTCTCTGTCTATTAATAAACAATTTTCAATTCAATATATAAATGATAACTTGATTGTGTGTATAAATCAACTACGTACTAGTTGCACAACAGCACACGGACGGACACATGCGCGTGTTACTTTTTGTCTGGTTATAAAAGTCAACTAAAATAGCTACGATGGTAGTAAGCGCAGCGCAATATTAGCGTACTATCGCGGCAAGGTTCAATAAATGCCGTGGGAGGGAGCGGGCGTTGCACCGGGCGGGGCGGCGCGCGCGTGCGAGAGGGACGGCCGCGCTGACCTACATCAACGGACGCACGCAGCGCGCGGCGGAATGCCGCAGCGCCGGCAACCCTCCCGACACCGGAGCCCCGAGCGAGCCCACCAACCCGAACACTACGGAACTACACTAGTGTCTCTTACATCTAAGTAAACGTTCAAATTATTTAATATTCTTATATAAATTACATCAGTATCAATTTTAGATTTTATTGTACTGTTGTCTCTTGACAAAGTTTAAATTACATTAAAAAAAAATCACATCAACCATCAACTAAGACTATAAGATCCAAAGATTCTGTTGCGGATATTTTGAAATACAATTAAAAACATTTGATGTTAACAAAATGGATGAAAGGTTTATATTTAGTGATGACTGAGTCATGTGGCGGGATTTGGAGTCCTGACCGAAGGCTGCAGCGGAAGGTTAGAAGTGCCGTCCAGCGCGATAGTTGCCGGGTCGGTCCGGCGGCGCGCGCGCAGCTAATGGCCCCTACCGAAGCTAGGTATACACGCGGCTGGTTTGTGGCTCGTACTTATTCCACGAATTGTGGATAAAGTATCCTGCAGATATACCTGCGACAGATAGATTCTAAGCCGCACATCTATCTGCAGCCATGCACAAGTTGATAGAGAAATTGCTTAAGTACTCATAAAGTCAAAGTCAAAGTCAAAATTTTTATTCAACATGGGAACAATAGTTCACTTATTGAACGTCAAAATCTACCAGCCATTCGCAAAACAAATGCCACGGACCTGAGAAGAATGGGCAAGAAACTCAGCGGGCTGTATATATATACATTTTTTTTTGTCTTCTTCATTTTTAAATGTCTTACACGTACTGACACATACTGCTTGAGAATCAGCGCCATTTATTTCCACACATCTTTATCATTTAAATAATCGTTAACACTATAATATGATTTACTTATCAAAACATTTTTAATTTTATTTTTTAATTTATGAAGTGGCAAATCTAAAACAGATTGTGGAACCTTATTATACATTCGGATACCGAGCCCCACAAAGCTTCCATTAATTTTGTGCAGACGAAAGTAAGGCACCATAGCACTATGATCTATTTGGATATTTTATGAACTGTGTGTGGTTATAAAACGAAACTATCAACGCTTTTGGAAAGGCATGCAAATACCTCCTCGCTTCGTGTGTATGAAAAATGCAGATACACTTATAAATAAATAGGTACGAAAATATAACTTGATTATTAATGTTTTTAAAGGACAACAAAACTCTGATCATAAAGTTGTTAGCTGTTTTGTAACTTGATTATGCACGCACAAGCATAACATCGAATAACTTGAACATTCACATCGATCGTAACGTGTACCGAGTTTAAGTACGGTTGAAAGCGAATTCGGTCCGCGGGCCGTGAAGCGCTTTTACGAACTTTTTTTCAATGCGTAAGTAATTGAAAAAAAATACCTCCCCGCCCCCCACACGACCCTCGCGGACGGAAGGTTCAGGGGAGATATCGGTGTAATGAAGAGCTCGTCGATACCGACTTCAAGTGAGACTATAACTTACCCGGCTTATGTACCGGGATAGATTATAATAAAGTTGCTTTTGTAGCGGCGTTTGTGAAAAATGTTTTTTTTTCGTTCGGATGAAATTTCAAGTTTCAGTTTAACACAATGTATACAAAAATTGTATGGGCTGGTGAACTGTTGAAGGTTTTGACAGAAATATTGTGTTAGCAAAGTCAAACACGGACACGTTTCCAAAAATCTGTACTTGTGAACGATTCGTGAGTTCGTAGACGCCAGGTGGAGGAGCAGCATGATAAAATCAATTAATGAACTTTAGTCTAAAATATTAAAATACTTTCAAGTACTTGCTGAAAGCACTAATTTCTCTTTAACAAAATCCTGCCTTTAAAGTTAAGCTGCGAGGTCACCCTAGTTTAATGATCGCTACAAATCATCTCCGAATAAAACGAGTTGCGTTATTAAGCCATTACCGTTCCCCTAGCCTATTTATGCAGCATTCACCTTCAGCTCCGAGTCTAGCAGCTAACCTCACAATGTCACCGCGGAACAATCCCTATTAAGTTAAAATATATTTCCAGCAGACCGCTGGGGGTGAGCATAACCCGCTACAGGAATATGAAGGTTCATTTGTAACTAAAGCGTAAGCCTGTCTCACTCACAAGTGGTGATACTCCTGGTTGTGTATCTCCGTTCCTGGAGACTGTAAAGTACCACTGCAGTATTTATTTGAACGTCATAAAGTTAGCAGTGAAGTGTGATGGTAAACGGACGCGCTACCACCGAGTGATCATATCGTTGCTTCAGTTAATTGAACATGAAATACATGGTCTGGGCACAACACGGGCTGCTCATTAAATCTGGACCATTGCAACAATTAGCGGTGGTCGATGACCTGCGCGGCGTGACGTCACCGCCGCGAGCGGGTGCGCTCCGTGCATCACTTTACGACTAGCTCGCGATCCCGGCGCTGCCCGCCTTGAACAGTTATTTTTTTTTTATACTACTATACGAGACGAGCAAGACGTTCACCTGATGGTAAGTGATAGTGCCCATGACAACGTGGTGCTAGTTAAGATGGTACACACTGCACCACATTGCGCTCGTCGCGTACAGACATAAGGTGTTGTCTCGTTACCCCAGTAATTACACTAGCTACAGCAAAAGTTAATTATTAGTCAAACGTATGGCGTAAGTGATCACTTTTCACTCGTGGCCTTGAGACCTGAGATGTTTTTCCAGTAATTTTTGTGGCTACAGCGCTCTTAGAATCAGGACAGTTCGCACACTGGTCCGTAAGCAGAAACTGGAGATGCGGAGGTACCTACCCACCAGCGATGTACACTACAAGTAATAGCTACAACGTTTTACTGGCGAATGATCGAGGAAACCCGCACTAACTTATTGAGCAAACTACAAACTATATCAATTGCGATATACTATGGTCGTGGGTTCCTATCCGAAATTCGATTGTTATGATTAAAGACCTCTTAACTTAAGCGAGAATAATATCTAAAGAAAGCGAGTGCGTGAGGTGCAGTGTATATCATCCAAAACAGCACATTGTTACATCAGAAAAAGAAATAAATAGAATAGTTAAACATGATCATGCCTAGCTCGGGTCGCAGGTTCAATATGAATGTGCCTGCCGGTGAATGTGTTAGGACACGGAATGCTCGCGTTTATATACCGCCTGGTCTGTCTGTACGTATATAATCGTGATGCTAGCAAATGGATACCGCGACTCGTTAATTACCCACAGACAGACATATTTAGTTACAATTTAATGAACTTAAATAGATTTAATTGAAACTCGCTGGTTATATTTTTTCATATTTCTAATCTGGTGGTTCGCTGGTCGTTTGTGTCGGAAAATTAATACGATATTGAAGAAATATATATTTTAATATAGAAAACTGTTAATTTTAACGCTCAAGTAATGAAAAATCTAATGGTACATTAAATTTCTAATATAATTAGGTGTTCGGATGCGCCGGAAACACTAAATATATAAAATTCTAAATACACTCCCGGACACATCTATCGGCCCACCTAGTGTTTAAAAGTTTTAACGGTGCTTAGCTAAAAATAAATGTTAGGTGGAGCAATAAGTTTTAATGCAGTTTTAATGCTGATTTTTTGGTCAACCTTTATGTATGTTTTTTTTTTAATTTCGTGTTCAGGGTTATGAAAAAAAAACGAAAATGCGAGTCTGTTCATTGTTTTCAACGACCCAGGAATGGAGAAAACTTTTTTATTTCGCACAAGTTGGATGTTTTTTTTTGGTTGGTTTCAATTATTGGTTCCATAAAAAGGCAAATCTAAACTTACGAGTCAGTTTTGACCAAAAAATATGGATACTCTGCCTGAAATTGTCGCCCAAGCTGTAGCACTTCTGCCGGCCAAATCAATTTGAAATTACAAAAAAAAAAATAAAAAAAAACATTCATAAGGGTTGACCAATAAATCTGCTTCAAAACTGCATTAAAACTTATTGCTCCACCTAACATTTATTTTTAACTAGACACCGTCGAAACTTTAAACACTGGGCGGTGGGCCGATAGATGTGTCCGGGAGTGTATATCACGCAACAATTAGCATTGTTAAACGCAGGAGTAAACAGGAAGCAGCGCGCCCGCCGGCCGCTAGGGCATCTGCGTGATGCGTTTCCTGGGTCTGTCCTTGCAGCTGATGCGAGCTCATGTTAATTAGGCTTCAGCTTTAGCGTGTAAGGTAATTACCATCACGACATATATCACCATTTATTTTGTGTATAGACTATAAATGAAAACAAAACCCAGATAAAAGTAACAACTATAGATTGTTAAAAGTATCAATTGTGTTGTTTCTCATTTCGTTATTCTGTGATGTTATACATACTTATTAATGTTAAACAATAATCCCTTACAAATAAACTTACAAGAGAGCTCGCAGAATTAAAAACACATCAAAATCGATCCAGCAGTTCATTAGCTACGATGCAAAAGACGCGTGTTAAAATGATTCTACTTTCTTCTTTTGGTTAACAAATTGTGGGAATGTCCTCCGGGGCAAGAGGAAACATGTGCACATTAACATTGGCTCTGGATTCAGGAGGCGTGCAGCAGGCGCGTATAAATAACAATGTCCTGTGCAGGAAGGCGCAGAGGATGCGGAGTGGTACGTGCGTGACGTCACCGCATGGTAATCAGCTCGCGCGGAGCAGTACCGGCATCCGGCGGGAGGTGCGGCCCGCCGTTTGATTTGTGGCGCCGTCCACGAGGCTCCATTACCGTGCTCGTTTTGAACATCATAGAAGAGTGTCTACATTTTAACACAAGTGCTTTTGTCAACTTGTGCCTGTGTCTCCGAACTCCGCTGTTATTTCAAACAACACATAGAGCGGTATATACTTGTATGTATATATTTTAAAGTGTAAAGATAATAAATGAACAATACACCGTCTGTATTGTTAAGCACAAGCTTGTCCTCAACTTGCGACCAAAGGCAGCGTTGTGAGGTTAATTTTGATCTAATTCTTTTTGATGAAGTTGGAACCATTTTTTTTGTTTCTGAAAATATTTGGTCGTGCTCCCGAGTAATATATGTTATTTGACGAATAACGAATCACGGACATGTTACTTTTATTAACGTATCAAAATTTGTGTAAAGTTCGATGTCAAGTTCACTGTTATATAAGTGAGCCGCGGCGGGAGGCGTCCTCCGCGTCAGTGCATTCATATTCCGGCGTGATCGACCTGCGCCAAGGCTGTCACCGTGACTCAATAAACGGCAGGATCTATGAACAGGTCCCCCCTCCACCACCCGCCCCACCACTTCCACGACGTCGCCTGACCAACGTGTTTTCGAATGTCTGCTATGCAAAATATCGAAATTTTACATCGTTAAAAAATATAAGCTGTGATAGCCTAGTGGTTTGAACGCCGGTGAATGCGAAGATACCGGGTTCGAATCTACACCAATGAATTTTTCAATTTATGCGCAGTTAATATGGAAAAACATCGTGAGGAAACCTGCATATCTATGTGATGACCATCCGTGCTCGCACTAGTATGTGAAGAGGAGAAGGCAATGGTGAACCACTCCATTATAACTGCCAAGAAAGTTGTGTGTTTTATCACACATGATGACCACGACCCTCAGTCATGAGGAAAAACGACTTGTAAGATGATTCTAATATAGTTTAAATATGTTAATGATAGACTACAAACTGTCAGTGTAGCGTAATAAGAAATGTATGAAATATGTGGATCAAGGATTCACTTCGCGAATTATTTGGGAATTACAGTACTTATAAAAGCTCGATAGCCTTGAGATATGATGTGCGAAAAGATGAAACGGCTGATAGGATGTTTACACTGTACCACATTAAGCTTGACGCTTTGCGAGTTCAGTTTTTTCACCTTTATCTAACCGGACGACAGTAACGTTCGTACACTACTGCTAGACGGCAGAATAAAAACGTTGTGTTGGTAATTGGAACTGAATTGCGCTAAGTTATCGCTTGTGCTTGTCTTGTAAGGTATACTAAGTAACGTACTGTAAATAATAAAAACAACTATATTACAGTGCGTAATGCTAAAATTATGAATAAATGTTAAAAGATTTTTCGCAGATTAAACAAATAGTGTCAAGTGAGAAATATTTAAAAATTGTAATATCCCTTCTCTTCTCTCTCTCTTCACTCGTAATCGTTCAATCTTATTTGTATATCATCAGCTTATTAACAACAAAGATTCTACTGAAGTTTGAAGTAAGCAGCGCTTCGCAATAAAGTGTATTTTTCATGACTGTACATAATCGAGCAGCAGGAAGTGCACTGTAGTTCCAAGAACTAGACCAACTCGCGACGGCGCTCGCGCAGAATTCCTAAAAGCCTAGCCATCTAGGCATTCGTAGACGTAGGAACTGAGTTTCCGTTTCCTTTGCAGGAAACAGAAACATTACAATCGAATAATACTTAGTGTACACCGTTTGGTTTTTTTATAAGTTAGGTTTTTGGTTTGTACATACGACAAAACATATAATTCATTTAAGAAGTTGGACTTGTAAAATGTAATATGACGTATTAGTTAAAGAAGAAGAAATATTTGTATATTCAGATCATTGTCCAGGTGAACGTAATTTAAACACTGTTAATCGAATAATATTTAAAATAACCAACCGAAAAATAAGGAAAACTAAAATAATCATCAATAAATAACTGAATCAAACGACTCTAAATTCCCAAAGATTAACTTATCCTGAAAGATCGAACGATGTAGATGCCGCTAGAAGCTTCATCCGATACCAGGCTTCAAATCCGCGTGAAGTTCTTTTCATCCAGTAATTTAATTAGTTTATAGAGACAATAACAATCATCCGCAATTAAACATGATGTAAAAATCGCAAGGTAAATAAACTAAAATAATTAGTAATTTACAATACTCATCAAATAGAACCTTCATTCAGCCTTATAAGGTTGATGAATGAAGTCTTACTCTATTGTTATGAGGAACGAAGACAGAAGTCAACATGAACATGAAACTGCGCCCAGTGATAGAACTCCGTTGCCGAAACCCAAGCGGAAGAATAAATCTGATAACTATTAGTTATAATCTACCTTATCTTTAATTGAACTAAAGGAATACTTAATAACACTAATACTTTTTCACTTAAAGCGTATTGGATTAGTAGTGTTTACGTAACTTACAGTCCGGCGTGAATTTCACTCTAAAATGCTACAGCTTTTTATACTACGAAGTGACGAGACGAGGGAGACGATCACCCGATGGTAAGTGATATACTTACCCATAACATGGCGCTAGTTACGATGGTATACACTGCACCACATTGCGCCCATAACCTTGAGATATATATTTTTTTTTTCTCTTTATTTTGGCACAAACAGTCATTACAGATAATAACATCTAAAAAAAAAGTATTAACTAAATTAGAGGACAAGTAGTGCCCAACATTACTACAATAACACAAACCTGACAGACAAAAACACAACACTTGAGAAGGAAAAAATTAATAAAAGAAAATTAGATTAAATTATTAACTATTACAGCGGTTCAGGTTGAGATATTAAAAGTAAGATTTTGGTTTTGAAAGCATTCAAAGAGTTATTAAACAGATCAATTTGATTAAAAAATTTTATTGTATTTAGTAACACATCGAGTAAAGAAATTATTAAATGTGTAGCTCTTGTGAAAGATTGGTGGAGAGAATATGTTAATCATGCGAGAGCAACGGACGGGGAGTCGAACTTTAGAGAAAAAAGTTATTTTAGAGAGTAAAACTAGAGAATCGATTTTATTATTAAGTAATTTATATAAAGTAAAAGTCAAAGAATACGCGGCGATCTTCCAAAGAAAGTAAACGATATTTCGTAGGAGGCATGTGAATGGTGACAACGATAATTAATTATTCTTAAAAAGTACTTCTGTATTTTCTCAATGCGATTGATTTGAGATTGATAAGCAGGGCTCCATACGACGCAGGCGAAATATATGTCTCCTTACTCCAGTAAGTTCACTAGCTTACAGCGCCCCACAAACCGGAACACAGTAATATTTGCACACTACCTAGACGGTAATCGGCAACAGAGACCTACCAGCAGTAGAGTATATGATATATAATCTGTGTGGAGTGGGTTCACTTAAGTTGCATTCGAGTAACGTTCGTGTTCGTCTGGTGTTACAGGGCGGAAGGTCGCGTGGGCGCGTCTGTACTTTAACGTTTAGCAGTTAAGTTGGACGGCTCACGACAAATATAGAAACCCATCGCTAGATTCGCGTTTTAGGATACATTTTAAATCTACATCGCGATTAGCAATTCAATGATGTGACTAAAAACTAGTTGAAATGAGACTAATGGTCAAAATGATATCACCGGATAACATTCGATTATAACCGCTAGTCTCCGATGGCGATAACGAAAAGGAAGTAACAAATATTTTAAAAATCTATATCCTGCTTTGTGATGTCTATAACTGTATACATTCTTTATGAAAACCATTATAAGGCATCTGTCGTTGAGCAGGAATTTACACGTTTATTCTTACTGTACTATTCCGTAGCAATAATACAGCTCTAGAAGAGAACATAAGAAGACACGGGTTGATTGCATGATCTTTGTCAAGAAAGGGAGATGGAGGAAGCGATGCCTCGACGTCACTGCAGCCGATCGCAACTCGAGTTCCGTTTAATACCGGTATCCCGGTAACTCTTCCCCGGTCAAGTGGGCCTCACTTAAGCAGTTCAAAGCGGCATCCACCACGTAATATCCCCTTAACAGCAGATAGTAAGACCGCTTACCCTTCACCACCGGAAGTGCCCATCTCCATACCCCTTCATTCAGGTTCCGCCCTGAATATTTTATAAGTGCGCACTTGGAGTATTTTAAAGGGTTGACTGAAATATGAATTTTTTATGAAACTTCAGCGGCCGTTGGTGATGTTATGGTCATAATCTCTCGTTATTGTAAAAATCTTATATTTACGATTTGTATATACATATACAAGGTTATGTGGTCGTGTGCGCATATAAACTAAAATAGATGTATGTTATTGTTTTAAATAATTTTTCAAATAGTTAGTTCAAGCATAGGCTTCTGTTTCCGTACATCCAAAAAGTTGTGGTTTATCATTGTTTATGATGATGCGGGTTAATGTATAATAACTATTATACCTTTAAAACATCAGGTCTCAAAATGACTGCATGGTGTTATAGAAACAAAGGCCGAGTGGTGAAGAGTGCAGCACCACCAGATTTGATTCTAGCTGCACTTCGATCGCGCTGGATTTGTCGCGCTTAAATTTTGTTTAGGTTTAAATAATTTAATTACTAAATGTTTGTAAAATCTAAACTATGTATCCTGTGTGTTTGGCAGGAGCGCGGCGGTGTTCGCGAACTACCCCCGTGAGACATAATTTAATGCCTGGTTTTAATTATAAACACAAGTGGAACGTAAAGCACGCTGTCAGCTCGCGTTGTGCTGGAGTGAGCACTGTCGCACCGTTGCAGCCGGCGGTGGGGTACTGGGGAGGTCCGGGAGGGAGCAGCCCGGGCGTCGAACCCGCGCCGTTACCCCACCCACCCCACAGTAGAGCATCGGCACGCGAAGCGTTAAAGATACTTTTTAACGACATTTATAATGTCAATGAGTGTATATAATGAGCCCGGGACCTTCCCCGTGCAGTGCCACGGGAACAGTTCGACTGTGTAATTCCGCGCGGTCGTGTGCGCCGGATGGATGGGTGGGCGGGGCGGCGTCACTCGCGCTGAAAGACTTCGCTACATTTTTTACCACTATCCCCATGAAGACGAGTAAGAATGTTATAAGTTTATCACGTATATCTACAAGTCCGTAATAAGTTTGTCTGTTAGGAATGTGCAACGGAAATTAACGTCCGTGGCGCAGCGGTCAACGGATTCACTTGTAACAGGGGTACCTGTTTCAATTCCAACACCACACGTGGTACCATAGTATTGTAAATCTGCTGCCGTCACGTTATTGATGTGTACAAGTCTGTCTCTAATTAGTAATTTGTGGGTTTCACGGCCTGGCGTTACAAAATGTTATACAAAATTGAGACAAGTGTTAGACTATTGCAAATAAAAAAAATCAATACAATCTATTCACTATACAATTGGTATTCGTAAGCAATGGAAGTATATCGTCACCTGTACTTCCGGTTTAATAACAAAGCGCACACCGCACCGCCGGGCGCACCTCGCCATTGTAAACACGAAATAACGTGTAAACATATACAATAATAATATGAAATTAGCGTGGCGGTCTGTTAACCGCATTCTCGTGCACATACCGACGTGTCACCAACGATACTATAAAACAAACAGACAGACACATCGCCGAACAAATATTATCACAAGTGCAACACACGCGGCATGACCTTAAGCAAACATTTTTTTGACATACTTAACATAAGTATTATCTACCCTTATGTATATATATTTAACATAAAATACGTATGTTTAAATATTTAGCCACAAAAAAACTTAACATCTAAACATCGCGATGTACCATTTGTGATGTATATACCTTCACCGGTGACAGGATTAACGGTTAAGAAAAAGATTGTGAGGAAACCGAAATATTCCTTTTGAGGACTTTCAACACCCGTCACGTTTCAGCGTGCATAATAAATGTTCTCGACTATTTCTTCACGGGAAAAGGCTTCCAATCCCAGCAGCGGGCTTCGAGAAGCCTGTTAAAGTTTCTACATGAAATACACAATAAATACACATGAAAGGTACGAGCGCGAGGGGACCTGGCGCCGCGCCCGCTATGGTTAATGGGGAAGTCCGAATAGAGTCACCAACCCCAGCGAGGCCTTTTTGCTGGTTACAAGTTCACGGCTGGATACCTCCGCGGCACGCCGGGGCCGAGAACGCAATGAATAACCATTCAGCTGAAACATCACTTACATTACCAACAACCATATACAGCCAACGACCAACACGATTAAGTTTTTCGCGACGATACACTAACGTGTTATAAAGATAATAAGATTTTAAAATTATGTTTACCGTTCACGTGCGTGTGTGACTGTATGTACAAAGTTGTGATACGCACACACACGTGAAGTAATGTGTAATAGTTCGGCAGAGGTCCCTCGAGAGGTTTCCTCAAGCCTAACGCAGGCTAGATACTTAAGCGCGTTAGGAATTTTTCCGCTGCTAAAAGGTTGTAGCATTTACATCGCCTCTATGGTGCAGCGGTTAACCGTTATAATAACAGGAGGATTCTTAATTCTATTCCCATCAGCATAACATTTTTCTATTTTACTCGTCACGTTCATTTTGGAATGTGCCGCCATTACAGCATTATTGTTATCCGGTCGTCAAAATATTTCACTAACCCTCACCAGTTACGGCTTCATTATCACATAACGTCATGTGAAATTGTGTAAATAAAAAAAAGTAATGTCACGTACTCCGGTATACAATACCTAGTTATGATTTGGAATCTAATTGAAGGTCAAACGCGCCGTTGCCTTTGATGTAAACCCGTGAGAGGTCACTTTTTATTTGATTACTCACTCAGCCGCTCGCGAGTGTTCACCGTGCAAATGGAAACAGACAGACGCACTTTGTGTCCTGCGCCGTCGGGCTAAGGTTCCGAAAGCTGTATACAGCGCTAATCGGATTTACGTACTATAAATCGTTCACGGATTAATAAAAAAAAGCCTGTTCAATTATAAAATACCGCAGTAAGCCCGCAGTAAGCTCGCAGTAGCGGCTTAGTAATACTCCGACATACACCGTACTATTTAAATTAAAAACTATACAGTCGGTATTTTTTTTTTATACTTATAAAAAATACTACTGGAAACCAATGATTTTACTGCGAAATTTTTCACCACTGTGTAATAGAAAGATACGAGTAATAACGTCTAAGAATTACGAGGGGCAGTGCAGGCGGTGTCGTGTGGACAGAAAGTCTTCCAGTGTCGGCACGCGAACTGGGCCCCTGACCCACGCCACGGTTAATGGAGCCGATGAATCTTGAGCAGGTGGTCGTCAGCCGCCGATAACCTTTAATTAACCGGTTAATAACTAGCTCATTGTTCCGGTTCCCCGGTTATCGGCGGAGCACACCCGGCCGGCCTCTGGGAGAGGATTCACTTCCAGCGGTATCATTGTAAAATTTCTAATTAAAATTTTACATTTAACCGCTGCCGATAAAAGAGGAGTTATGAGTTTGTAACGTATATTTATCTGTATACTAGAACTAGATGTGTGTTCACTGTCGGATGTAAAACGCTTTCACGCTCAAGGTAACAAAGCTCTACAAAAAACATCTGCCTAAAGACCTTAAACACATTACCTAGGTTTTTAATAACTTTGTGCTATAGCATGTATGTCTTATGTATATGTTGTCGTCGTATACAAGCATTTGAGATGTGGGGACTCCTTCGTATGTTGAAGATCACGTGGTAGCAGTTTGTCTCTAATGCTCAAGTTCTTGAGAAAGCTAACTGCAAACGTAAGCTGATGACAGCCGTCATGCAGAGAAAGGTTGCATTTTTCGGACACTTGCAAAGAGGATCCCTTTATGAGTTCCCAAGGATGATCCTGGAAGGCAAAATTCCCGGAAAACGTGCTCCTGGTAGACCACGTAAGAAATGGTTCGACGATATAAAGGAATGGACTGGGCTTAAATACCACCAATTAAAAAGATTAGCCCAAGATCGGAAAAGTTTTCTCAGTCTGACCGCCAAACTTCAGTTTGAAGAAGGCACCTTATGATGATGATGTATGTCTTAAAAAATACAAAATTCTGCAAGTAGGTTCACGGATGCAGGTAAGTGCCCTTTGATCTATCTGCCCCTGCCGCCCCCCGTCACCGCCGGCGCCGTTCCACGTTAACGCTCTAGTTTAAGTTAGCGCTTAACTAATTTAACGGGCAACTTTATCACAAACAGAACCATCAAGTTATACTACCGCCGTGTTATTGCCGCCGCTCTGATGTCACGCGTCACGCTAAAAGTGACAACGGGACGGGTTATTGGCTCCTATAAAAATTACAGACCTGCCTGCATACGGGCGGTTTTTTTTTATTACTTTCTAAATTATAGTCTTTCTGGAGTCGGTTAAAAGATTTAATGTTTATAGAAGAGCCGATGAAATTTTTACAAATACGTGTTATTGGTTATGTTTCGACATTGATATTATTTTAAGTGAGAATCACAACTGAACCACATGGTATTGTTCACATACTGCTCGATAGTAATATTAGAAACATCTATTTAAATATATTTAGAACTAAATTTTACGGATTTTATCGCGTTTATTATTTAGTTTGTTTATTCCCGACGTTTCGACCGCTTTGCAGCAGTCATGGTCACGGGAGGACTGAGATGACAGACATCCAAACGACACAGCTATCACGTGGTACCTATAACTTTTTTAATTATTGTTAAATGTGTAACATTCGCGGAAATATAAGAAATCATTATATTTAAATATAAACTAAATCTGCCCTACCTCTCATATTCACCAGTCACAGAGCTCACCGGCACACTGCCCAACCGCGAATGTCGCGAGACTTACACTCATCTGTTGTTTATAGCGATGTTATGTCATACCCTCCCTTTTTTCGTTTTAGTCTTTTATAAAGTCGATACATTTATATTTTACTTATAAATAAATAAAAATAAAAAAGCCTTTATACACCGACCATAATAAAGATTAACTTAACTTAACACTAATAATGTAATTTTCTAAACTTAACACTATTTATTAACATCTAAAAAACAACATTAACAACCACTCTGTTGGTCAGGTTGTCCTTCGACATAGGCCTCCCCCAGTTCCTGCCACTTCTCTCTGCCTCGAGCGTACCTTCTCCATCCTTTTGGAAAGTCGTCCTCCCATCTTTTGATTTGACGTCCTCGTTGTCTTTTACCATTACTAGGAAACCATTCTATCACGTCCTTCGTCCATTTGCCTTTGTTAGTTCTAATTATATGTCCAGTCCAGTTCCATTTCAGTTCTCTTATAGCTTGTAAAACATCTCTTACCTTTCTTTCCCTTATTTTCGTACATCTCCACTAACAATATCTAACAGTAATAACACGCATTGCGATATTACGCAGTAAGCCTGCAGTAAAAGTAGATCGCGGGGCGGCGAGTTGCGCGCCGGCGTCCGGTGACAACTGCAAGTAGGTTAACTTCAGCGCTACTTGGCTCGAATTACAGGGATAAGCATAATTAACGCCTGTTGTGAGTAAATGCAAACTTTGTACAATAATATTGCTTAGCAAGACACATACTCTATGTATTTGTATGACGCGACAACGATTGAGTGACCACTAGTGAATATTTTCCATAATTATGACGTATAACATAAATTTCTTCTAGTAATCACAACATGAAATCACGAAATAGACAATTGTAAATGTAATAAAATACGATAAGTTTGGTTTACTCATGTTATAATAATTGTTAAATTTTATGTACTGCTTTAAATAGAACAACAACTTCTTTAGATTATAATTTTGTTGGTAGGTTGTATTTATTTATTCAATGAGAGGACCGGAAGGTGAAGGAAAATTATTCGAATGCTCTACGCGGTCTTTTAATAAAAAAATATCTGTGGTCATAGATCAGACAATAAGTACATTTTTGCTCAGTATGACTTATGAATATAGAATCGCCAAAAGATGATCTTTCATTTTGTAATATCAGGATAACTACTTGCAAAATATTTTGTTTTTTCATATATCGAGTGTTTCATATTTAAATAGTGCCTACAACATTTTTTACTATATTTACTTGTCCTGTAAAGTAATGAAATTATAAGGAATGCAAAACATTACTAACTAAATGGTTGGAAAGTCGGACTTATAATGAAATTGAACAATTTATGGATTATATTAATTAAGAACACATTTACAAGGAACCACACGTGAACAAAATCAGAACATTACTTTAGACATAAACAAGGACAACAAAATTTATTGTAGGATATGGAAGGGTGGTGTCTCCTGGCACAGGCTTTGTAATGCCTAAAAGGAAACACCAAAAACTGTTGTTAACAATGTGTATTGCCAAATAAACCATTTTTATTTTTTTTAAATGAAATTGCATTTATCATATGGTCTATGGCCACAGATGTAATACAATTGCTCGCCGAAGAGAGGACACTAGTAAAGCGTCGTCACAGATCTATACGAGGCTAACGGTTGTGGGGGGGGGGGTACGGGGGCACGAGCTAACATCTCCCGTTACCACAAATACCGAGGCAAGTGGAGACGAGCATTCCTGCGCTCGCCTCTCCCACGACCCGGCCGCGCCCGCCCCGCACCACCCGCGCCACCCGCGCCACGGGCTCCGGAAATGGCTGCGCGGGCGCATGCATGCAAACGCTGCGAGTGAACGCACTCCGCTCACGGCGCGGGAATTCCGCGCATACCCGCACCGCGATCACGAGCAGCGGGCACTTCTCATAGATATTTACATGTTAATAGTATACACACGAAGTGCAGGCGACCGACGCAAGTTTCTCACTTCACTTTGTGTAAACTGTGCAATAAAAATGCACATTAACTTCAAGACCGTTAAGTCTAATGAGAGTGAATGATTGATGAATTACAATAAAATTTAAGGAAATTAAAAAAAAAAATCAATTCAGCTGTTATGTAGCTTTGATGTTACAAACAGACCGCATTTTTTACTGGTGGTAGGTCTCTGTTGCCGGAGACCGTCGTGGTGGGTACCACCGCAGCTCCTATTGCAACCGCCAAATAGTAGTGTGCAAACATTACTGTGTTCCGGTTTGAAGGGAGCTGTAGCTAGTGTAATTACTGGGGTAACGAGACTTAACACCTTATGTCTTACGACGAGCGCAATGTGGTGCAGTGTGTACCATCATAACTAGCACCACGTTGTCATGGGCAAGCGTATCACTTACCATCAGGTGAACGTCTTCCTCGTCTCATCGCATATTAGTATAAAAGATACCAAAAAAAATTATAAATAAATAATACTTGCGTTAAACTTATAACACACCTCTTTCGCAGCGCGGCATAAAAACAGTTTCGTTTATCAGCACAGCGGCCGGCGTGCCCGCGGCCAATTGCATCGGAATCCGGAACCGATTGCATGCGTCGAGCTACATCCACTGATCCGTTCTTGTATATAATGATTCGATGCTCATTTAGATACAAATATTGAAATACGAGGTCGATACTTTCATAATAATAAACTTAATAATCATAAGAAATTACGGTTTGATCACATATAACAAGGAAAGATTTTGCGATCATTAACAAAATGGATTAATAGACAAGTATATAAATAATGGTTAATTCATCACGGTAATACTATGCTAGTTGAGATTTTAGAACTGTTAATTTCATTATAAAATCTAACTTATTTGTCTTCGTTATATTTAGGACGTATGTTAACAAAGTGAATAAAATAAATTAGTACTAAATCGGTTCTTTTATTCAGCGTAGCAACACTGTAAATGATAATTCTCACATATTCATATTACAGTTAACTTTAAACAATATGCCGCTGATATATAACATAGCCGGTGTCGGCATCGCCGTGAGATCACAATGTGATAACATACGCTTTACTCAGTAAGTACATAACACTCTTAAAACTTTACTAGACTTTACAGTAATGGATATTGAAGTTGAACTTCAGCATGTTCATGTCCACCGTTGACCACATCGATCCACTCACAGGGAAAGCTGCAGCCCTTTCCCTCAAATTATTCATTATTTAATCGCCTTCAACGACACGCTGTGGTCGTAATGACGGTAGGAATTCCCAAAAGGGGTTGATACATTATAAATCAATCGATACTTAAAAAAAAAACTGTTAGATTATATTAATCCAAGCGATTATATAGGACTGAGCAGCACATATATTTAAAAATAAATGAAAATGTTATGTATATAGGCAAAGTTGTCTTTTTACATGATTTGGGATAATTGTAAACGATCATTGAGTGGAAATGAAACTTCTGAAGCTAAGTAAGCTGGGCAGTTTTCAGGAATGTCTTCAGGAGTACAGACCAGCGGCTAACGAGACGGGAGCAGACTTTCACGGACTGCAACTTACCTATCCGTGACTCACTGTGCCCTGGTATCAAAAACTACCGCTAAACACATCAACAGTCCACTGTAAATACAGTTTATACACAATGGTTTTTGTTTACTGTTTACATGAACCAGTATCCATCTAGAATAAAGACACTAGCCAGATAACAAGTTCGCTTAAAGATATATTGCGGAAATAAGGATTTCGATAATGACAGGTTCAATTCGATTAACATCAACACTAATTCAATTCAGTATTTTGCTGAACACTGACTTACAAATGTAATGCGATGATATCGACCGAAATTCATTAAAGATAAATGTACACGAATCCCCACCCGGAGAAATAAGGTTACATAGAAGAGTAGTGATAGAGAAAATATTTTCATATTTCAGTAACTGAAACTGTAAGCTTCACCGTCGCCGGCTGAATTTACACAAATACATTCCTCATCTGAACATCACCGTGCTTTATGCACCGTTTACGGTTTAATGGTTTAACTCACTAATGTTCAGTTAGAGGTAAAAGATATTCGGTAAGTATATATAAAGGTACTCGCAGGCGCAGTGGAAAGTCAGCAGTTAGCTTAAGTTCATACATAACTCATTAAAACATTAAAATTAACCAGGATAGAGTTTTTGTTATAAACTATTAGTAATAGTGTGAAACTTTAATATTACTTCAATATACAAATAAATATTATATGTACATATACAGCATCACCGCTTTGAACGATCGCGTATGCTTGAAAGCGAACGTTAAGTAACTTAACATGTTGACTTATGGTTTAATGTCATAATAGTTTAACAATGCTGTTTAAATATTATCCCTGTAGCCGAGGGGTCGGGGTCGGGTTCAGGCTGTGTCTACGGGGCACGTAGAGGCCGTCGACCCCACGCTACGGTCATGTCTTACTCGTAATCAGTAAGCGTAATCTTGCGGACGTAGTTTCAATACAGCACACTGTATTTAGTGAATGAACCAAGTTTAGCTTTAACTGCTCTGTAGTTGCTGTGGGCGTTTGGTACAGATCCCACGATCCAACTTCTAGTGAAATCTGTTTCGTGGTGAATTTGTATCGGTGACCTGAGATTTATGTCCCTACGCGCAAACAGCTGAACATTACATGTTTCAATTCATCATTTTTAACCCTAAGTAAGTAATAGTTGTTAATATAAAATCACAATATTTAGACACTTCACTTCTCCCGCTTCCCTCTTCCTCTTTTAATTGTAATCTACGTATTAAGAAATCAAGATAAAGGAGTGAAAGCCGGCAGTGACATCACGCCGTCAACCTCCACAAGCCGAAGTGCAATTAACATCTCTAACGTTTCCGCGCCGCGTGCCAAAATCGCTTGGAGCCCCTTTTGCGGCCCGTGCCTAATGATTATGGTGGGGAGGGGGTTATGGAAGGGCTTTATGGGGATCGTTATTTGTTTTAGCGTTCGCAGTAAAATGTACATTTTTATTACAGTTCCGAGTCGTTCCTGTGATCTAAACATAGGTCGGAACCCCGAGGGGATTTTAATAGTTATTATCGACTCATTTACCGATCATTTTAATGCTTTAACCGTGCGGCAGTTTTGTGTTTGTTGTTTTAAAAATAAATGCTACTAGTGTGGTGAAACCAGAAAGCGGTTCCCGTGATGGTATGTGTTCACAGTAAGTCGTGAGCAGCAGCAACTCTTGGTAGCCGCAGCTTTGTTCGCCTTTCCGAGGTGAAGACTGTCTGTGGAACTCTCCGAGACATCGGAAACAATTTATTTCACCACATAGTAGCATATAGAGAAAAAAGGCTCTTAAAATGTATTGTGATAGATAGATTCTTCCGTCATACACGATCAAGGATGGATGGATAGTCAAATGAACATGGAATAAAATGCATCACATTTGTATGATACATTCGTACCGTGACATGTTATATAACAAAAGGTCCGAGAGTACGGGAGGACGGGGAAACTTTTACACAACGCAAACGCAAAGATAAAAGGTAACTGTTACTCCGCGTGTTTCCTTGCAAACGCGAGCTTTTGTTGAGAGGGCCGCCGCGAGGGAAATGTGTCCTCCGTCGGTTTCACTGTACACGAGCACAAATCATTTTACTACAATAATTTCTTAGAAGCCAAAGCTTTTAAAAAAGGATAAAGCGTAGCGAGGAACAAAACTTTAATTACCGGGAAAAAGATTGTATATGTACATTTATTTCGCATGTGTTCACAAACGCAACTTTATGAAATGTGAAAACTTATAATTAACTAAGCACAAGTTTTCTTATCTCGGTGTTTTTCTTATTCGGTTTCCATTTGTCCCGATATAATCACTTGCAAAATAGTAATATTTATAATCAACTTTAATGTAAGAGTATGAAATTTGTACGGTTATCGGAAGGAAGCTGCAAAATATAAAAACTTTGTTTACGAGGTTAAGCACCATGAACATGTTGGCTATCGGCTATGAAATAACATTTTACTATAAAACGAATACTAAAAGATAATACGTACTTACTTGAACACTGTGTCGGTCTGCTGTAATGTCTTTGTGAAGCTTTAGATAAAAAGTTCGCTCAACATTGATGTCGCTTAGCGGGAAACACAATAGAATAACATACAAAAAGCATAATTGCCTATAAATCTATTACACAACGCCTGTTGTTGGTGTCAGATTTAAATAACATTTCATTCTCAGTATTTCTTTCGTAGACACTTTTTTATTCAAAACGTGAAATCGCTCTGTTATCTTTTTTGAATGAGCTTAGTGTCAATAGTATCAGACCGCTGCCCTGCGCGAGGGCAGTATTAATAGAAGTAATCGAGTAACAAATTTAACGTCACTCCGATCCAATTAAACACAAAACGTTTCGATGGTAACTAGTTAAATAATTATAGAGTTTAATTAATTCTAAAGATAGCAGAATTGAATGTTGAATAATGAAGCAACCAAGCGAAACTAACGTGGTACGAAACTATGCCACGTTATTTTAACCTAAACCCGTTAAACAAACGGGATGGGGCCACACCCGGTTTCAATCTGAATAATTTTAATGACACTATTTCATACAAGGCCACGAGAGGAACATAGTTTTCACCTGCTGTTAAGTAAAAGAGGACATATGCTTATCACACATATAGTAAAAACAAAAACTGAATGTTTTTAGCAGATAACGACTCGCCACAAAGCTCTAGAAAAACGTTAACATAAATATGAAAAACGGCACCCCGGTCTATAGGGACCCGTTAATAAATAAACCAAATTGTATATACACCCCACACGCCGTGTTATTTTCAGGATTATAATGAAAATATGAAAAGAAAATATGCGAGTTTGTTGTTTCAGTACGGCAGAACTGCTTGCCGCTGTTTTTCATAGATCTCTTTCACTATTTATTTTGTGTTATTTATGAACATATGAAGCAAATCGAAAAGAAAAACTACGTGAAAGTATAATAAAACGTTACAGTAAATCTATGTATATAAATTTGAGCGACAGCGGGACTAGTATATTCTAAAAACTTCTGCCTCAAACGCCAGAAGCTGGCGGAGAAGATCACGTCTTGGAAGGATGAGGTCGAAGGACTGTCTCTGTAATGCTCCTGACATATTTTTCTTCTTACACCAGTATAAAAAAGATTAGCAACAACAAAGTTAGTTTTATTATTTAACTAGTAAAGCAACTTCCGGACCGCGAGTCCTGAGTCTGATGAAGCTGTTAAAATCCAGGCCAAAGTGGTGAATACCTGGTTAATAGTCCCCGTAGTAAGTACATCGAGAGGACTGTCTATTATATTTTATTATACATTAACTTAAACAGTCCTGAATAAAAAATCTAAATCTTCATAAACATTCTACATCTCACTTGTAAATAATATTGTCTCTGTTAAGGATATTGCTAATAAAATTATCTAATTTTTGTTTTCGAATTGATTTTATTTCATGAATAACACAAATTGTTATTTTCTTCGCGGAAAATCGAGGATAATCACTGAATTCTATGAACAGGATTTCTGAACGATATTAAAATTAGTTTACTATTGAACGAGAACGTTCCAGGAATTGGAAAGCAATTTGTAGCGACGAATTAATGTTATGCCAAAGAGATATCACGGCAGATTATATATGTTCTTGTCACTTACATTATTATTTTCTTGCGCGTGGCAGCACTGTTGCCGTGTAACGCGGGTTCTTAGTTCAGTTATACGTGGTAGAATTGTCGAATTAAATAGCAGTTGCGGTGGTAACTATACAGCATACAGTCCCAATAATACCACCAACGTTACCCGAATGCAAGTACTAAATTTAAAGAAAGTAGTGGAAGGTTTGTTCGCGTTGTCCGAGTCAAATGTGCATCCAAGATGGCCGCCGCGCGGGAAAACCGAGCGCGACGCGTTCTTCCCGCCATTTGTTCAGTATTACGAGCGTTTTTTTTTTAAGCCATACACCTTATAGGTTCAGGTCAGACTCCGATAGGTGTGGAGATCCTAGGCCGATTTCTATGCTTAACAACGGACGTCTGTCGTCTGATTAAGATAATGGTGAAAGAAAAAGTTCTAAATGCAGCATTTTTTTAAGTTTCATTGTAGTCCATATGAATTGAATGGTGTATTAAAGAACTCGAAGATTTTTCATTATAAAGTGTAAATAACTTCATATTTCATTCTGAAAATGGAAGACGCAAAACAATTGATTTTACGTCTGTAAAATTTGCATTTAAAATAATGAGCAGAGTGAAAATTTCTGAAGCTATTCTGCAAAATATATTAAGTGTCTGCAAGCCTATTTCACAACAGTCATTGTTCTACTCAGCCTGTAAAGTTACGTTACGGCTTTTCGAAATAATAAAGTATTTTTAATTTTTCACACATTCAGGCCTCGCCGTTGGTGACAAATGATAGCAATTAGCTTTCATTGAAACTGAACTCTACCCGTGGCAATAAATAATTAGTGACGTTCCGTTTGTTCGCGCCGGCCTAGATTTCAGTAACTCGTTTACATGAGATAAGAAAATACCGTCGCATTTTCACAAGACCGTCTTTATAACAAAAAGTAGTTTTCTTATAATATCTAATGTGTCAATACTTATAAGGGAAAGCTTGAGATGATCCCTATCCGCCACTCGGCGTTCCTTACTCCACTAATTATCGTGTCTCTCACTAATTACTCATTAAGGTAATGAGTTACATTCAGGTGCTGTACACCGATAGCCGAATGGGCACTAACAGACGGACAAACACGCATTACGCGGCATTAGCGCGTACGTAAAGCACGATAAGTGGCCGCTCGCAGCGCTCCCTGCAATTAGCGGGCCTGGACAACATCTAGATAATACATAACGCCTAACGATAGACTTTCATAACATTCCCGATCGTTGCGGCACATTGGTAGCTTTCTTATGATTAGAAAGCAATTATTCTCATCTACTTACAGACAATTGGTAAAACATACCAGGTGGTAGGTCTCTGTTGCCGGAGACCGTCTGGGTGGGTACCACCGCAGCTCCTATTGCAACCGCCAAATAGTAGTGTGCGAACATTACTGTGTTCCGGTTTGAAGGGCGCTGTAGCTAGTGTAATTACTGGGGTAACGAGACTTAACACCTTATGTCTCAAGGCGACGAGCGCAATGTGGTGCAGTGTGTACCATCTTAACTAGCACCGCGTTGTCATGGGCAAGCGTATCACTTACCATCAGGTGAACGTCTTGCTCGTCCCGTCGCTTAGTAGGTAGTACAAAAAAAAATTGAATTTGTTATGATTCATAAAATATTAGTATAACAGGTAGCTTTATTTGTTTAAGTTTACCTTTGCCTAAACTCCACCACATCCGTGACCCTGGAGTTAAATCTGTTGTAAATCAAGCGATCGGAAGCTGCTGGGTCTCACAGCAGATTGTAGATGTTCAAAATCATTATACCTTATAAGTAAAACGATGAAAAACGATGAGAAACTTAACCCGTAGAAGAAAAAAAAATGAGATATTATGGTTAAATTTACATCACACCTAAACGGAGGGATCACGTACGAAAGCGTGTTACAGTAATTGGACGTAACGACCCGATTACCGGTATAAGCCAATCTGCAAATGAGGAGCTACGCTTTCATCTCACGCGCCGAGGGTCCAGGCCCTGCTGGCCGAAAGTATCCCAATTATGCATTACCATTCTACTCGGAATCTATACCGACATAATCACATTTTATTACTTAACAAGTGATAAGCACACACAACTTGCAAATCCAAACCCCTTGAGATAAAAAGTGTTAAGTAGTTATAAGTCTCTAAACTGTGATAGTAGTATAAGGTTGTTTTGTTTAATTGTAATGTGTTTTAAAGTTTTTAAAAAATTGTGTTTCTATTCCAGCTTTAATGCTTTCAGGGTACGTGAATGTATGCCCAAAAAAGGATATGTATGACCTAAGATAGGATAAGTATCTAGAAATGTAAGACATGTTGTCACTCACAGCGAGAGGTATGAATGAGGAAGAATGCTAATGTATGAAAGTGAGAATAGAATGATTGATAGAACTGGAATGTATGTAAGGACCCTGACCCACAACACGCAGGGGGAATGAATGTATAAAAAAAAATAAAAAAAAAAAAAAAAAAAAGAAAAAAAAAGAAAAAAACCCTTGAGATAAGTCCTGGAATATTATAAAATGAGGTTACTAATAAGATCTTCGTTGCTGATGATCTACATAGGTAGACCGTACACCTCTAGGATACTATAGTAAGATATTACGAATGTATTTTCTTTTGAAAAATTTCGGCGATGAGCATCTACTATACTATATAACAATTGTCACCAATTTTTAAAAAAAAACACGATCAAATGCTATATGGGTCTGTGTTCGTTGCAAACTGGTTTATATAAACTAACAGAAATGATCTGTAAACTCCTCAATGCAAAGTTTATTTCATTTACTTGTAATAACAGAATAATTATAAGATACCAATAAGCAGCTCTTGCATACGATAATTTTTTTTAGCCATCGAAATTAAAAAGTGTTCGTGTTTTTTTTTTTTTTTTCTCATCCCCCTGCGTGGTTGGGTCAGGGCCTAGTTCTGGCATACTTATTTCTCGCTTTCATTCTTCATATCAATCATTCCGCTAATTTTCTTTTCTCCTTTCATTCGTCGCGCTCTGGAGTGAAGACTCCCGCCGTCATACATTGCAGCACCTTTGTCTAGAGAGACCTGTGGAGCATCCTTATACATTTTGCTGAAACAAATCATTCCACTTATTTTCTAATATTTCTCTTCTTAATTCTATTTTTCTGTTTCTTACAACTAATATCACATTTGGTCTCTCCTTAATCTCTAATATAAAATTTCTTAACTATAGCCTAATCCTAATATCACAGTGAATTTTCTTTCTAATTTCGAAGTGTTCGTGTTAAAGTAGATAGTATGGAAAACGTAGCGAGTAGCTCGGAGTCGCTTATTGCTATCATCTCCAACTTTCATTTACGCGAATTCCGGCGCCTGATTGTCCTGTACTCACATTTCAGCGAGCTCGCGACCCTCGATCGTAGGGACAAATAGCGCGCAATGCTATTTACATAATTATTCCACGCACCGTGATACCCTGTAAATGATACGCAGTTATTGCGAAAACTATTCCGGTTTTATTGCGGCGAGCGGTTCGCTTCGATTATTGGGATATCGCGGACCGGAGCTGACCACCAGCCGGGATAGCCTGACCCGGGTGCGGCTCATAACCAACACGAGCAGCCTTACATCGGCGATACAACTATATTTTCGTTCAGGAAATTCCATTCTAGATACCGCAAGAAAGTCTGATCTAATGCAACACCACAAGGAGGAGGAGTTTGAAAGATGATAAGTTCAGAAACTAACAGTTCCCAACTCACCCAATCAGCTACTACCCTCATGTTAATAACGTTTAACCATAATAGTATTTTTGTGTTCCCGCTATCTACATTTTTATTTTATTTTTGTATTCAAAAAACTTTATTGTATACCCCAAAACGTTACAATGGGCGGACTTAATGCCTAGGGGCATTCTCTACCAGTCAACCCCGGGAGAATGTTTGACAGTGGAATAGAGAGGAATGGCGGGTGCTAAATCTAGTTTAATTTAATACAACATGTATACTTACATACGCAACTTCTACATATATACGTACATAATACTTACATTATTATAATACGTACATTATTAGAGCCGGAGGATTCTAAGTTAACACGCTTTACCAATTCAGCCTTGTCCTCACTTAACATTATGTAGAATTTGCGCAGTGTGCTACATTGTAGTAGCTGCATAAGGTATTGAATTTGAAAGGGAAAAGAGAGTGTATATAATTAAAAACTCAAAGTTGGAAATATTAATTGAAATTACTAACTCAGTAGTATTCCTAGAAACGATCTAAGGGAAGAATGTGTGGGATATAGCTTATAGAGGTGTTATAATTGATATGCGTTCATATTTATTTAAGTTTTATCTAAGCTGGGATCGATTAAACCACATTTGTAGACGGAAGCAAAAATCAGCATATTCTAACAGCACATAAGCGCAAAGTTATGTTTACTAATCCCCTCGCATGAGATTACAAGCTAACAATTTGTTTTATATGCAGTATCATGATATTCATTCAAAAGATCGTTTAACAAGATTTATTGCTTATTTATTCAAGTGAGTCAACCCGACAGCCGGCCGGAGCACTCATTTACATGCAGAGGAAAAAATAGGCATTGCATCAGCGCGGAGAGAGCGGCACGCTGCGGCTTACCGCGAGGAGCTCCTGGCTTCGATTCCCTTGCGCGCTAGAATTACACAGCACACCTCTAGGCAAGTGTGCTTCACCACCGCGTTACTAACTTACATCCTTACATAAAACTTTCTTATATTAAATGAAAAGTTTAAGAAGTACGTTTCTATAATTAGTTACCAACGACATTACCACTTTGAAGTGAAGTTAGTTGATATACTGTTGACAACTTTGATCATTATACAAATCTTCAATGTAATAATGTTAACAATAAACACAAGCTATTCGTCATCTCATAAAAGGGCGATATTCAGTTTAAACTTAGTAAAGTTCCAATTGATTATTAATTAGTGTTAATTAGCGGCTTCACGTAGTTACACCACGAGGCCCGGTGGTGAAGACGGCGGGGTGTTGACAACGTTATAAATAGAGATCGGTTGCCTAACATTCGCGCGCTGCCAAAATAAGATGGCCGCCGGAGCGGTCCGCAACCCGCGCGGGTGCCCCTCCGCGGCGCGGCCGGGTGACGCACGCCTGCGCACGCGCACGCGCACACCTTACTACAGTGTCAATAACACTTCGCTACTACTCATTTACAGCCTCGCATATATCCATATTCAACAAACTTTTATATTATCTTACCATTTTTATAAATAGCTTTTACTTTATAATGTTCATTCGGCTGAAATTTATAATTTCATAAAAAGGTTAAAGATTAAAATCTGTGCGGGACATTTATGTAGTGGCGGTGACGCTGCTTGATTTGTCTGCACAGCACTACTGTGCGCTGGCCGCCTAATACAAGAGATACACCTAAGTCTAGCCTATAATATACGGCTATCCTTTACAGCTGTGATTCGAGGTAAAAATCGACGTTGCGGTGGTACCCATTTAAACGTCCTCCACCACTAACAGTTAACGAGCAGATATTGATGTATAATGTTCACATTTAATTGGTACAAATAATGTTGAGTTAATGAGCGCGCCGTGACAGCGCCGCGTTGGGCCACACTAATTGAATTGGTCTCATTAGCGCTGGAGGGAGGTCTTGTTAACATTGTTACCGTCAACTCGTTAAATAGAGGCCCCGTGTGCTCGAGGGCCGTTTGTAAAGAGCGCTCTTGACGTTCGGCAGCATTGGGACCAATATCCGCCGCAACCTCCCAAAGCGGCTGCCGTACGCACCGACAATAATATATTGCTAGAAACTAAAAATGAATCATCGGAAACTGTGTGTAATTTTTAAGTGAAGAGAAGTCTCATTTCTTGATGATCCTTATGATGGCCTGGAAAACGACAACTGAATACACAATTAAGGATCACCAATTATCAATGCTTTATTGAAAGAGAATATGCATTTTTTTTTTTGACTGAGTATGTCTTAAGCATGTTTAAGGTTTTTTTTAACAGTAAGTTGAATTTTAAAAAAAAACGATTTGAGATTGTTTGTGACGACAGCGATAAACAGTGCGAACAATGTTAACTTCAGAAATTATTAATTTCTACACTTTATACATTTGTAACAGAGAGTGAAGTGACGAGGGAGGGGCCTCTCTCTCCGTCTCTGCCGTCAGAGTTGAACGATCAACATCGTGAAGAATAATAGCAGCCGTCTCAAACTTAACGAGAGTAGTTTCGAAGTATATTTGACGCCCTATTACACTTAATACGCAAACTAAGACGGATCAAAGTTAATCCAATTTATACAGCGATTGTCAACTAGGTCACGGGGCCGGCGCGGACTTGTCGCCGGACCACCGGCGGCACGAGGGTCAGCTGATGGTAACAGATGCTGAAGTCTCATGCAAATGTGACGTGCCCAAATTTGGGACTGTGTCCACCAGTAGAGCGACCACGTCGCACTACCGATATGAATACACAGAATTTCATCAGTTTACAAGTTGCAACAAATTGTGTAAAGTTCTACATGTCTCCTGAACACTATCACGATAAAAGCGAATTTTTGTTGAATATCTGTGATTTGTAATTAAACATGTTACCTTTAAATAGGTTTTTTTTTTTTTTGGAAGTTTAAAGCCCCGCTATTTGATACAGGGCTATACTAAGATTTGTGAAGATGTAAGATTTACAATTTAAATGAGCTGATAGTTTTAAGCGGTATATATTAAGATAAAGATTTAGTGTCAATAGTATGGAGGGGGGTAAAAGAGTTTGTAGATAACGGTTGTTGAAATATATAGTATCTGTATGTGAATGTAGAAAATTGATGGTATAACATTAAGTGCCGTTGAATTGTTTCAGATTATTTACGATGTTCTCTATGTGTACTATAAAACTATTGGTGGAGCTTTCTTTCGTGAGTATTGAGTTTAGGTTGAAGGGTTGGATTTTAAGTGCCTGGCAGGTAATTTCGTGATCTGTTCTGGTGATGGCGAATCTGGGGCATATTTTGATAAGGTGCGGCACAGTTTGTGAAGTTGCGTCATCGCAGGGGCAGTGGTCGTTTTCAGTTATGTGGAACCGATGGAGATAAGCCTTGTGAAAGCCATGTCCAGTGAGAACCTGTGTGAGCTGGAAAGATGGTGTTGTCTTATTAAGGAGCTCCTTGATGTGGTTCATAGTTGGGCACCACTCCTTGAGAATGGGGCCCAGCTCGTTCTCCTGGTACATGGCCTCACTTTGGCTTATTCCATCGGTTCGCAGGATGTTACGGACCCTTTAAATAGGTTTCCAGTTCGGAGTAAGCCTGGGCACTGCATATACCGGTTTGAAACAGTTTTAAAGAACATGTGGGGCATAAGCACTATCAGGATTGCATGGTCACTTGGAACGATGCTACAAACTACGATATTGAATGTAGCTTACAATAAACACTTACTCGTACAGGTTAATTCTACTTAGCGACTTGTTCTGAAACACGAATTTCTTAGTTGCATTTTTTTTTATACGACGGCTAGTTAAGAAAGTATACATTGCCCTCGTCGCCTTGACTGTGTTACAGTAATGTTTGCGCACTACTGTCTGGAGATAGAAAGTCACTGCGGTGGTTTCTACCTAGACGGTCTGCGGCAACGGAGAACAACCAGCAGTAAAGTAAAACAACGCCTGTAATTAGTAATTGTACAGTCCCGTGTCCTAGTCGTCGTGTGGTCCGTCCGGGACTAGAGACGCGAACTTTGCGAACGAGCAGCAAGTATTATTTGGATCGTGAATAAATACATAATTTATGTGGAACTCTCCGAAGTGAACATAACATCACCGGACCGCCTCCGCCGCCGCCGCCGCAGTAACTTACAACAAACACGATACTTCGCAACTCGCTTTGTGCCCGCGATCCCGTTCATTAATGTTCCTAGTTTGTAAAACATCACTTTTCCGAAGTTTGATCCACTTCGACATTTATCCTTGTAATAATTCACATTTCGTTCACGAAAAATATATCCTTATTACAATACAAGAAACTTTTATTAGCTTAACAGAATTTGAGCGTATTTGTCAATGATGTATCGCAAAACAGTAATGAATGATTCTTCAATATTATTATGAACTTTAGCTGTGCTGATTCTTCCCCAATGCGCAATGCGCTGAAACAAGTTTTTACTCGTCATTAGTCCACGTTGAGACGAGCCTTTCGTAGTGATGCGGCGCTACCTGCACCCGGGACTCGAACCCGCGCCGCGCGCGCCGCGGGCCGCACCCGCCTAGACAACCTACAAAATATATTCCCGAGCGACGACAGTACATTGGATACGTCAAAGCATTTTACGTCTGAAATACATTTGAATAAGTGATTCCCCGTATGCTGAATTTAAAGTATTTGTGTACAAGTTCAAAAAAATAAATCGGCACAAGGTCGGCGGAGGTAGCGGCTATGTTTGTATATCTACGGAGCCGCCGTCCACATGTATAAGTAAGTTTGTTTTTATGTTTACCGATACGATGTAGTCGTTGGTTTGACTCCGTTTTTATGTAGCTTCTCATGATACGTCAATCTTTACTGATATTGTTGTCAGCTACAACTTTTTAACACTCTCCTCTGCTCTCTCTGTTTTTTCGTTGCAACATACACTAAAATCCCACGAGAAAAGAATGTATTGACTGTTAGCATTGGTACATTCTGAACTATTCATACAGCTATTCTCATTATTTTTAAGGATATAAATTTGTAAACGTTTAAATCACAAACAGGCATCATATTTTCAGTTTAATGAAAATATGTGCGGATGAGGAATACATTGTATAATGACTGAATTTGTATAGCTCTTAGTTATTTCGATGCAACTTTACAGTCATACTTAAAGACAGTCGTAATTCACTATGCCTACGCGGAGTGTGGGCAGGTAGGTGACGGATATCCTCGTAATGCTATTGTTCTCCGCACACGTTGATCTCCTTACGATATCTTCCCTCACCGAAAGCCTGAGCTCGGTGAAGATCCAACCCACGCTTCATGATATCTCACCGCTGTCCGCGCCGGAGCTTATTCTATTTAAATACTTTGATGCACGTCATTTTGTCGACAAAAAGGACTTAGTAAATTGTCGAATTTCAGAAATATGAAATAGTTGAATTGCATAGAGAATAACATAAATAGATTTAATTATGCTTAATTACAACGCCTCCGTGAATACATAGTGATTTATGCTCACGAGTTGCTAATTATTCAAACTGAGGCACGGACGTTTTGTTGTACACGGAACTGGTTCCGTTCATACTCACACCTAGTGTGTTTAGCGTTCTTGATAACTCAGCACCGTGTAGTGATGACAAGCAGTGAGCAGGGTTGTACAGGCGAAGGTTACTACCTAATACCAAAACAAACTTGTGTGCTACTCGAGGCTTAATTTTAAAAAAAAATTATCCCAGTATTTTGAGCTGCTTCAACAAACACCCTTCAATTTAGAAGTCGGTAATGTTTGCGCATTGTTGAGAATAATGAAATGTTCTCTTCATCGTTTTCGAATCGCTGCCATCGCAGTGTTTGTTAGTGGTCTTAAATATATAATAATAAATAGGGAGATGTAATACATGTACAAATGTAAATATAATCACAGTTTTTTAACGTATAAAACTGAATGTAATCGCCGGGGAGTGGAAAAAAGACATGACAATAAACCAAGTAACAGGTCCGACGGGTTATAACTAAGAACAACAATGAAACATTATTTTTATCGGTGTAACACACTCGAAGTGTCACCGGGTCCTGATATCTCACAATGAGGTAGGTTTGCTCGCGGCGTTATAGCTAAAAAAAACATCTAAAACGTTCTAAACAGACATTTTGATCTATACATATTGAAATAATGAAAAAAAAAACTAGAACAGATATGAAAATTAAACGTCAAATTTATTAATACGCAATTTAAATGCCGTGCTGCGGAGTTGATACCGCTGCCGCTGCCGAATGGGTTTACCGGCGATGATACCCGACGCGACGCGTTGTTGTTATTATATACTAGCTATTACCAGGTGGTAGGTCTCTGTTGCCGGAGACCGTCTGTGTGGGTACCACCGCAGCTCCTATTGCAACCGACAAATAGTAGTGTGCGAACATTACTGTGTTCCGGTTTGAAGGGCGCTGTAGCTAGTGTAATTACTGGGGTAACGAGACTAAACACCTTATGTCTCAGGCGACGAGCGCAATGTGGTGCAGTGTGTACCATCTTAATTAGCACCACATTGTCATGGGTAAGCGTATTACTTACCATCAGGTGAACGTCTTACTCGTCTCGTCGCATAGTTACATAAAAAAAAAAAAGCTATTACATGAGAGCGGCAGCTTATATCCTGGGCAAGAGGTGCTAGTGCTGGGAGTGGCTTAGCTGACTTAGTGGTCGCTTAGCTGCCTGTAAGGTCTAGATTCGCGTACGCGGCGCGGGCGGCGGGCGCGGCACGTCCGTGCGTAAGACACCGCGGAAAAAAAACTTCATTAACGATCACCGCCGTGACGAGCGCGCAGAGCGGCACAGAGCGGCGCGCGCAGACGCGGCGCCCGCGCACCGCCCCTGATTACAACGCTACATCACAGTAAATTAGGTGAATCTCATTACGAATTCAGACTGGAACGCGATACAAAAACTCGATTTACATTCTAGACGCGTCCCGCCTATTAATGTGTATTTTTTTTTTAATTTCCAAAGCTATGAACATGTTGCCGTTGCAAACGTCGCCCGCGAGACTAACAACCTGCGCTCTACACTTGTTTTGAATTTTTACGCTATAAAAAGAGATGTTTATCGCGGTGAGTACAACTCGGGAATTCGAGACGTTACTTAATTCTAATGAAGTTTTTGTCTCGCGCACCTATGTAACGCGAGCGAGACGCATTCCTCGCGGCCCGCTCGATGCCCACGGCGAGGCTGCTACTGTAACACTGAAGATTTAATTTCATATAGAATTTATGATTCCCATTCTCACACAAACCGTTGCGTTTTGCGTACACTTCTTTACTAGACAATGTCGATGTTATTCGATAACGCACGACAAATAACTCTTCGTTTATATCATTACATGCAATTCAGTACGTCTCGTCGGCGCAGTTGACTGGTTACCGCACCAACCAAGCCGGAAGTAACAGTAAACTTTATGTCTACTATTGATATTGAAATGCCAATAAATTTAAAACCGTTTCATTGTTCGGCACGGAGCGCGTAGACCGAGGAGATTATACTCAGCCGATTCCATTGATAGGATGGCCCCAAGGTCGGAGCAGCGCTCCGCTTGCGAACTGCTCGCGATCATCAGTCGCACCTCGTCCGCGCTAACTTATATTTATTAGGCGCCGCGCGAAACGACAACGGACCTACAAATTTATCGCTTAATAATTATATGTAAATGATATTTAAATAGCGCTCGCATAAATATAAATTCCGAATAGTTTAGCTATACGCTCCTTCAGGCGGATCGGAGGCAACTGATCAGAATTCACTGCACTGAAGAACCTTACAAAGTTGTGCTCTCATGTACTTTCTTTTATTTATAGAAATCATACAGAAAAAACATTTCATAACGCACTTTTCAGTAATAAAGAGGACATGGTTGTAGGTCTTCGACATGGAAAATGTAATCGGATTTTTGTAGTATGATATCTTTGTTTGCTAATTTTTAATAAAACGAATCATCTGTCCTTTTTGTGCAACAGTTGTTTGCTTCGTGATACGGAGGTCTCTGGTTAGAGTTTGGAAAGTGAAAGGATTTTTTCATGAACTAATTCAGCACGTTCATGTTGTAAATCTCCAGTAATAACAGCATCGCCGTCGTGTCAACATATAAAACAGTATTTCTGTGCAAGTATAATGTGGCGCTAATTAAGATGTTTACTTCCTTAAATCACGAGAGGTGAACTGTTAAATCTCGTTACACGAGTAACTTCAGCTACATTGCTCTTACACAGTAATATAATCGCGCTGTAACTGTAGTGTAGTAATTGTTTTCTCTTTGTTACTTTTATTACACTGTTGTAAGTTTTGAATTGAGTTACCGAGTGACCGGGGTAATGCTGCTGTCGAATTGTTTTGTTGATACAACGTGCGCAGTCCGTTGATCGCTTAGTCTGTGCCGCGGGGCTCCGGCGGGCGGCGGGCGCTCTATTGCGTCGTACGATTATATATATCTCGAATGTTGTTAATGTGTGTCGTAAGGGTTCACCGGCCGGGGCCGCCGGGCTGCGCGCCGGGGAGCGCCGCCTCCAGACGTCTCACGTTTTCGCACCGTTAGCGCCGGGCGGGCTTTCCCGGATACGCGGCCCGCCTGCGCCTGCGCTGCTGCAGGCTCGCAAATCGGCAGCACGCTGCGTTCTATTTACAGATAACGAGACCACACGAATAGCAAATGTATCCGCGATTTGTATACAGTAATACTTTAGATTAGAGAAGATAACCTGCTTGTAGTTTTCGGATACAGGCGACGACGGACTTATAACGCCGGAGATCGAATGTTAATCTAGAAGACATATAAAACAGCTGTGTGCCGACAACAACCGTACTATTTCCATGTTATCATTGTGTCTAGTTTGTTTATATGTACATAGTGGTAAAATAAACATGAAATTTATCTACTCTGGTCTAGGCTACGTATTAAAACAGCACCAATTAATTGTTAGTTTACCTTGAAGTCTCGTCATGGAAGACTTCCTTTGCCAAGTAGTGCAATTCATTAATACTATATTTTATATTTAGATTTAACCTTTAAGAATCAAAAATATATCATGTTAAGGATCAGTAGAAGTACATAGGCTGAACTAGAAACATCTAACGAGCAGGCGATGAAACCAGTGTCCAGCAGCATGTACATAATGCACGGCTTGTTAGGTAATAATCGAAATAGTGTTCTAGCTGAAAGCCTAAAGCCGGGAAATCTTTACGCCGTCTTAAATCAGAGACCAGGGGAAGTACTAGTATATAGGAAACGTAAACACAACTGCAGCACAACGAGACCTCAATAAATTCATAACACTGAACGGCTTGAACGGTGAAGGTTAAGTGTTAATAAATAGTCGTAAGTCACACGTTAAGGGGTCAGCACCCTCGGAAGGTGGGTGGACGGGGTTAACGATGACGGATGCACTTCTTCCGCGAGCTTAAAGGGTCTGACAATTTATTTCATTAAAATTTATATAACCTAGTTTTAATAAAATCACCAACGATAATGTTCTCCAACGTGTCGACCAAACCAGGATAGTATTGCAGACCATTAAAAAGCGAAAGGTTGATATATCTTGGCCACGTGTTTCGGCACGATAGACATCACCTGCTTCAACTTATAATGATGGGCAAAGTAGAAGGAAAAAGACGTGTTGGACGCCGAAAAAAATCCTGGCTACGGAACATAAGGGAGTGGACTGGTATCACCAACGTGGAGCAACTGTTCCGGGTGGCACAAAATAGGCAGAAATTCGCAGAACTGACGGCCAACCTCCAGTAACGGAGAGGCACTTTAAGAAGAAGAAGTTTTAATAAAGTGATCAATTTCGATCTAGATTTCTTTTCGATAGACAAAGGTGATTCGGTAGTGGGGACCATGGAAACTTTTGTAAACAGATATTATTACTCCGTGATTACTTTACGCGGGTGAGGTCAGAGCTGACGCAGCGGCAACTTGAAACGTCTCTCCCAAATGCGCATCCACTAATTGCTGATGGGGTGCCCCAGCCGGGGGATGGACCGCCCCCGCAATCAATTCGCGAATGTACTTAATACCCAGACGATGTTGCTCTTAATTCGTTTTGTATGCTACTCTACTTACCGTGTAGATACAACATGCGAAATTGTTAACTAACAATCTGTCAACTCGCAAACATGCTGGTCATTACTAACATCATCAGAGTTAGTGCTCCGTTACCTCTGAGGATCTCCACTCTTAGAGAAATCAGTATTCAAGAGATAATTAAGGAATCGTTATGCTTAGATCTACCTTTCGATTAATATATTCATGTATGCGATTCAGTTAGTTTTTTCCGTTTGGTAGATGACTTCATCTGTAGTGCACTTGGCTATGATACTTATAAAATTTATTTAACCTAATGAAAATCATCAGTTCGTTCTTAGTTTTAGTTGCCTGTTTTAGTTGTTTAACAGGTCAATTTTTTTTATAATTTTTTAACTTTAAATATTTTTTTTTAGGTGATGTACAAACGTGCGCGTGTATTTAGTTATATGTACATGAAGCGGGCGCGGCTCCCGGCGAGGGGAGTCGTTAGCGGCCCTTTCTTACTTTGTTGGTTGTCCACTCTACAGAATCACTATAGGCCCTGTCCGTCGGACCCTCTGCTTGCTCCTAAAGCTTTAGTTGCTGTGAAAGGTGAAGACGAATGTACTGCTTTTACTTAGCAACGAACACATGTACCTTCTCATAGAACGTTAATACAGAAAAGTTATCTAACTAACGTAAGTATAATTTCTAAGTAAAACTGAAATGAACACCTAACCACCTTTACATCTTAAAATCAATTAGCATATCACGATGTCACACAAACACATAAGTTAAATTTACGAAACTCTCCTTTTTATCATCATCAACATCTATATGCATTCAAAACGGAGCAATTGAAATATATTATCGAGTCATCAATCCAGTTGTCAACCAATCATACAATGACCCTCCTGCAGCGCCAGGTCGCGACGCGAGTTCCCACAGGACCTTCCTAACACACGCACTCATACAATCAAACCGACAGACAAACGCTCCTTATTCGAAATACTCGCCTAACCTGATCCCGCAGACAATTCCGGCCGCGGGACGTTGTATCGCGCGACCAGTCTGTAGAGCTGCGTTAGCCCAAAATTGTCGATGTATTCATAAATTAAATCAAAATTTACGAAAAGTTTCATAAAATATTTGACATAGCTTCTCTACGTTTATTTGGAAAGCCTTGTCAAAGTAAAACACTATCACGCACACTCATAAGCTAACAGCATTCTCGAAAAGGATAAAAAAAATCTATATTAATGTATCTTTTATCCTTCTGCTTTAATATTTCTAGGGTTATTGCCTTTGAGACTAGCATTTTCAAATACGTTTTAAAACCAGCAAATCACAATTCACTTAAAAAAAAACTTTATCGTTTGCCTTAAAATCCAGATTCGACGTAACTTTTCATACAACTGATTAATCTTTGAGTAGACCGCGTAAAATATATCAAAAATACCTCAGGAACGATCATAAAAGTGACTTTCTTTTTTATTCTACCTTATATCCATGAATTAATAGAGTTAAGTGATCTATTAATATAAAAAGAGCCGGCATAAGTTATTAGAGAATGCTAATCTATCCGATATCTTACACTGATCGTCGCAGATTGCAGCATTGGCATTTTCGTCCTATTAGTCCACGAGGTGGCGCTGCAGAATATCAAATTCTATACAGTTAAACAACGCCCCATTCAGATATGGAAGAAGATGGTACCTGTTTCTATTCATGAACAACATGTGATGCGGTCAGCTAGGGGCAAGATTATTTTAATTCTCTCATATGGTAAATTCGCTGCCGTATCAGCATTGCTGTTGTCCCGCTGTCAGCATACGAGAGCTTCAGGAGTACGTTATACGAGCTCTATACGAATATACGAAATATTGATAAGAATTTTGCAGATGAAAAGAAAACAGATAAAAAAGTCACACAAAACCCCGTCTTCTTTAAACACGGACAACTAACATTTTTGCCTTTTGTTATTGATTACATAGACGTCGAGCGGCGAAGCGTTTTTCATTTTGGAACCGAACGAGAACACCGTTAGAGCCATTACAAACATAACAAAGGACAAGTAACCGAGCTTCCCAGGCACCTTGCGCGTTGGACCGACGATTAAAACGAATCGAGAAAAAAAAAAAAGCTTTCGTAACAAATTATTCAATTATCCAACAACAAACAAAATGCTAATAGCTCCGAGGCGTGATCGGATATATATAGATACATTTAAATTCACATCGGAATATGTCTGGGCACGCTCAATTAGTGGAGAAAAAAACTAGATTGACTTGAAAACGCTCGATGAGCCATTAGTTATTATACACCTTAACAGAGCATGACGCTCTAACGAAAACGATGAAATAGTTGCGGAGCTGTGAGAAAATACTTGCGCGAACCGCCAACTAACTACTATTATTACTTATTCGCATTGCACCAGGCTACAAGTAAGAGAGGAGCTAGGCTCCACAATTGTCAACAAGACTACAGGACATCACAGTTGCATAGAGCACAACTTACGTATACTCCACGGAGTATTTTAGATATTTACTGTTGCACGACTAACTTATACTATGGATCAGTGACACAACAACCGTTTTCGATAAACATAACGCGTTACTTATTATTTAAAGGACGTTGTCATTCTATTCGTAGAAGAGCACTGGATTGGAATCTAATAATCAAATGTTTCAAAGTGAAGTAAAGCTTGCAACGATCATGATGCTGTGCAGAAAAGTCCTGTATAACAGCTCAAACAGGTCCTGTTCAACTTTTACTTTACCAGGTGGTAGGTCTCTGTTGCCGGAGACCGTCTGGATGGGTACCACCGCAGCTCCTATTGCAACCGCCAAATAGTAGACAAACATTACTGTGTTCCGGTTTGAATGGCGCTGTAGCTAGTGTAATAACTGGGGTAACGAGACTTAACACCTTGTGTCTCAGGCGACGAGCGCAATGTGGTGCAGTGTGTACCATCTTAACTAGTACCGCGTTGTTACCAAGCGTATCACTTACCATCAGGTGAACGTCTTGCTCGTCTCGTCGCAAAGTAGTATAATAAAAAAAAAAACTTCTAAAACAGTACTTAAGTTTATCCACTGAATAAAAATGCGATAAGTTGCTGTGACATCGACACAGCCGCTGCACGGCCCTGCCCTCCGCGCATTGTTGCGTTAGAAGCGATTTTGCACGAGAGCGAGCCGCCGCCGTGTCCTTGGACAAATCCCTATGCGTAAAAAAGTTATTTGCTTGACTAACGTGCTGCGAGCTCGCTTAGGAAAGCGAGGTACAAACCCGCGCAGCTGTTTGTCGGGACGCGGTCTATTGTACGTAATGTGCGATGCATCCGGACTAGATGTTCTTCTTAAACCGCCCAATGAAAATTAAGAGTGCTACAGTTTTAACAAGTGTAATTAGACGATCGGCTCAACCGAATTTTAACTAGCCTAAACAAACACTTGATCTACAATGTTTAGTGGTAGAACCAATTACTTAACAGGACGATTTTTCTTCAATCTTACTTTTTATTCATTAAACAAAACTGAATATGAAAGATTATGCTGTATTAGAAAGATATCTACACTATCTAAAATTTTCTTCCTGAATGTACTGCATAGTCATTAGAAATAAACACGGGGACAAGTGAAATGACCTCAGTTTAAATTTCAATAAAGACCTAATTGTCCCTTGATGTTGTAACAATGTGACCGCGGACGGTGAGCGTGCCCGGACCACTGCGACTCTCACGTGCTCCACAGCCGGAACACAGCGACGCAATTGTGACGACATATTTACTATATGAGAGTGGTGTCTTTACAATATTACTATTTTTGTTAACCGACTAAATATTTACAATATTATAAATATAAACCAATTTTGTACAAATGAGGTAACAGCGCATTTGTAACAATGCAGCGGCCCGGTTTGAAGGGCGCGCGCATTCGTGCAACTTTTTGTGTAATCATTTACATAATACATTGATCTCAAGTGATACAATTGGACAAAGCGGACCGGGGGCCCGGTTGTTACAGCGTGGTTTTCTAGACTCACGATCAGCTTGCAAAAAAGTTCACCCGTGTTTAATGCTGAACAAATAACGTCGAGATTAACAACGAACGTTTTTACTGAAACAGTTTGATAGCTTACACTACAAGTTGCTGAAATTTGACAGGACAGATCAGGTGTTTGTGACGAGTTCGTATTTATTATGTAATTATAAATATTTCATAACATTTTAAGTTATTTCATAACATGTTATGAACATACTTATAACGCTGCTATTTTCAGGTTAATTTCAATTGACCTATTTTACTAGTAATATATTTTTCTAGCATAAATTTTACCAGGTGGTAGGTCTCTGTTGCCGGAGACCGTCTGGGTGGGTACCACCGCAGCTCCTATTGCAACCGACAAATAGTAGTGTGCGAACATTACTGTGTTCCGGTAACGAGACTTAACACCTTATGTCTCAAGGCGACGAGCGCAATGTGGTGCAGTGTGTACCATCTTAACTAGCGCCGCGTTGTCATGGGCAAGCGTATCACTTACCATCAGGTGAACGTCTTGCTCGTCTCGTCGCAAAGTAGTATAAAAAAAAAAAAAACTTCTAAAACAGTACTTAAGTTTATCCACTGAATAAAAATGCGATAAGTTGCTGTGACATCGACACAGCCGCTGCACGGCCCTGCCCTCCGCGCATTGTTGCGTTAGAAGCGATTTTGCACGAGAGCGAGCCGCCGCCGTGTCCTTGGACAAATCCCTATGCGTAAAAAAGTTATTTGCTTGTCTAACTTGCTGCGAGCTCGCTTAGGAAAGCGAGATACAAACCCGCGCAGCTGTTTGTCGGGACGCGGTCTATTGTACGTAATGTGCGATGCATCCGGACTAGATGTTCTTCTTAAACCGCTCAACGAAAACGAAGAGTGTTACAGTTTTAACAAGTGTAACTAGACGATCGGCTCAACCGAATTTTAACTAGTCTAAACAAACACTTGATCTACAATGATAAGTGGTAGAACCAATTACTTAACAGGTCGACTTTTCTTCAATCTTACTTTTTATTCATTAAACAAAACTGAATATGTTGTATTAGAAAGACATCTAAAATTTTCTTCCTGAATGTACTGCATAGTCATTAGAAATAAACACGGGGACAAGTGAAATGACCTCAGTTTAAATTTCAATAAAGACCTAATTGTCCCTTGATGTTGTAACAATGTGACCGCGGACGGTGAGCGTGCCCGGACCACTGCGGCTCTCACATGCTCCACAGCCGGAACACAGCGACGCAATTGTGACGACATATTTACTATATGAGAGTGGTGTCTTTACAATATTACTATTTTTGTTAATCGACTAAATATTTACAATATTATAAACCAATTTTGTACAAATGAGGTAACAGCGCATTTGTAACAATGCAGCGGTCCGGTTTGAAGGGCGCGCGCATTCGTGCAACTTTTTGTGTAATCATTTACATAATACATTGATCTCAAGTGATACAATTGGACAAAGCGGACCGGGGGCCCGGTTATTACAGCGTGGTTTTCTAGACTCACGATCAGCTTGCAAAAAAAGTTCACCCGTGTTTAATGCTGAACAAATAACGTCGAGATTAACAACGAACGTTTTTACTGAAACAGTTTGATAGCTTACACTACAAGTTGCTGAAATTTGACAAGACAGATCAGGTGTTTGTGACGAGTTCGTATTTATTATGTAATTATAAATATTTCATAACATTTTAAGTTATTTCATAAAATGTTATGAACCTACTTATAACGCTGCTATTTACAGGTTAATTTCAATTGACCTATTTTACTAGTAATATATTTTTCTAGCATAAATTTTACCAGGTGGTAGGTCTCTGTTGCCGGAGACCGTCTGGGTGGGTACCACCGCAGCTCCTATTGCAACCGACAAATAGTAGTGTGCGAACATTACTGTGTTCCGGTTTGAAGGGCGCTGTAGCTAGTGTAATTACTGGGGTAACGAGACTAAACACCTTATGTCTGTAGGCGACGAGCGCAATGTGGTGCAGTGTGTACCATCTTAACTAGCGCCGCGTTGTCATGGGCAAGCGTATCACTTACCATCAGGTGAACGTCTTGCTCGTCTCGACGCATAGTAGATTAAAAAAAAAAGTGGTTTGGTTCTAAGAATCTATCTGATGACTAAGACATGCAAGATAAAAAAAAATTAATTCGCGTATTACATTTTCAAATGCAAACGCGGAGGGGAGCGAGGCCGCGGCGTTACCCCATTTCCGCCCCCCAGGGCCAGGGCCCGGCGACAACACAATAATACGTCTTGAGGGTGAAAGCACTTGGGGAAGGTCAGTCCCGGCCGTCCGGTCTCGGCTCTCGGTTTATGCCTTAAGCTTTAATTTAGGGCTTCACTGAGCGCACTCGTTACGAGTGTATTGAATCGCCGAAAAACATTTCGCTAACGTTCGCTCTAACTAATGAAACTGCACCGAAAATAATTCCTCGCCAAACTTGTTCACTTATAAAGCTAAAGAAATATCGATTGGAGATGTCATTATGTATTTGTTTCGAAAGTCCCTTTTCAGAGTCAATATATCGAAAGTCCAGATTGCCTTAATGGTCCCTGACCACTGAAGGTATTTAAATAAGAAGAAGTTCTGAGAATCATTTGTATATACTTTGTTGTTATTCTGTTACAAATCATCAATACGATGAGGATGGTCACATAATGCTAAAAGTACTTCCTAAGAATGCGACGACAGTTCACGTATTTACCCCAATTACACTGTAATGCGCTCAGTCATGTTACATTAATAATTTCCCTATGACTATCTTTAAATGGACTACTAACCATAAAAGCTTCACAATATTGACAAAACTACAAAAAGTTTAAGTGCTGCCTAGTTAAAATCAAGGAGAACTATTGTAATTCCTGATGCTGATGATCAAAAACCTTTTTTTGGAACTCCAACCGATTCGGCTTCTACGGACCCTCGTCGGCTGGGGCATGATTTTTAACTTTTTGTACAAAACGTTCAGCATATTAATGAGTCACTACAACCGGGAGAGGTTGTAGTGACTCATTAATATGAGAGAGGATCTAAAACGATTACACCCGGATATGGGTTGCATTGTAAAATACTCTCAGTTAAGTAATAACAACAAACGAACAACCAAAACGAACTAACATTCAATTCAACAATTTATGTGAGAAGGAACTATTCATTAGTGCGTTTATAAATAAAACCGATCACTTAATCTTTATGTAAGGAGTATACATTTATCATTCGAACGTTTCATGTAAAAATCTTGTAAAAACCCCAGATTTATTGCACGTCAGTTTTTTTGTTATAACGCCAAAAGTGAACCACAAGCGATTAGCTGTGACTGTATTGCTAAAATGGCTTCCCGGAAACAATTGGCTTGGATTCTGATTCTCGTCATTACTATTGATATTAACGACCTCAGTCAGGACGTATTTATTATCTGAGAGAGGAAACTTTTTTAACTGCTACAGAAATTACACATTCACATGCCTCCTACAAAGACCTTCTTACGAAATATCGTTTACTTTCTTTGGAAGATCGCCGCGTATTCTTTGACTTAATTACTTTATATAAATTACTTAATAATAAAATCGATTCTCCAGTTTTACTCTCTAAAATAACTTTTATCTCTAAAGTTCGACTCCCCGTCCGTTCCTCTAGCATGATTAGCATATTCTCTCCACCAATCTTTCACAAGAACAACACATTTAATAATTTCTTTACTCGATGTGTTACTAAATACAATAAAATTTTTAATCAAATTGATCTGTTTAATAACTCTTTGAATGCTTTCAAAACCAAAATCTTAGTCTTGATGTCTCAACCTGAACCGCTGTAATAGTTAATAATTAATTCAAATTTTCTTTTATTCATTTTCTCCATATCAAGTGTTGTGTTTTTTGTCTGTCAGGTTTTGTGTTATTGTAGTAATGTTGGGCACTACTTGTCCTCTAATTTAGTTAATACTTTTTTTTTAGATGTTATTATATGTAATGACTGTTTGTGCCAAAATAAAGAGAAAACAAAAAAAAATAATTTGTTAAGCGCCGTAAATCTATAGCTTCGTATATCGAGAAGTGCTGGAGCGATTTTAATTTTTTTATGAACCATAGTTAACTCTTAACCTTAAATTGGCCCGGTGTTAGATGACAATGATGCTGTGGATGGTGAAGCGTGCTCTACCGAATATTCAGACAATCATTTGCTGACAGTTGGAACACAGCAACGCTGTTATGAATGTCGAATGTGTTAATAGTGAATATACCTGGTACACTGCTGTAATAACTTGAGTTCGTATCCGTACCGAAGTTAATGTTTTTTATGCGAATCGTAGTGAACGGCTTCGGTGCATTATAATGAATGGGTCGGGATGTGTCGAGAACATGATAAATCACCGATGACCCTCTGACCCACTTCCAACATTAACGTATGCACTGATGATTGTTTATGTATCTGCGCAATTTAAACTGATCATGTAACACTGATTACTTATTTAGTTATCAAACTAATCAAGTTATAACAAATTGACAGCGGACACGTTTAAAAGTGACTAACACAAATTTCAAACAGAAACGTATCCGTACAATACAAAAAATAAATTAATCAACGATAGTCAGAAAGCTAGGAGTATACAATTTCAACTGAACATCCTTGTTTACAGATTTTATGGTCATATTTCTGATGTAGTTGAACTATTGCAAAATCTATCCCTCTTATTTCCCTCCTTCATCTACTTAATAAATAATTTATATAAGGCATGATAATTCCGAGTTCATCTATTTGAAGTAATACCAGATAAAAACTACTTGTATTTGAAAAGCGATACATTTTGAATCACCACTTTCTTTTAAGTATTTAGAAACATTGCATTTATAGATCAGCTTTAAGCGTCAACACGATTTCCCTCTTAGAGGAGGGGCTGCAGGCATTCCCTTAATGTACATATAAATAGTTATATACATTTATTCAAAACGGTCGACCTTTAAAGTATCAAGATGGCAGCCTCAAATAATCCTTTCCTAGCTCCCAAAGCGAGAGCGTTCGCGCAAGGTATTACTGACGTAAAACAGTGTTAAATCTCAAGTATGATTGTTGAAAAAAACCAGATTCGAATCCGACAACTAGTCGGTCACATCGACTGTTAGCGGACATGTTTGCAAACAAGCTAGACAACCGGCGCGGCTCGCGGGGCGAGGCGATGTTTTTTAGTCGGCTTTTCCCCCCGCCGCGGTGCCGGCAGACGCGGCGGAACCGAGCGCCTCTTTTTTTCCAAACCGGCACATCTCCACATCGCGTCCGTCTCATTTTTCATCGGCCCCATTAATTCATCTGTAAGTGTAATGGGCACGTTTGCAATTCGCACAATTCAATTACTCCGACACGCAGAACTAACGGAGCGCGGTCTCCGCCTCTAACCCGCAACATTTTCGGCGTGTTGTTCGCTTCGCTTATTCGCGTCTCGTCCGTCTATAATTAGCGTCGCGTTGGACACGAGGAGGCACCGGGGGTGTCTGTGATACTACGAGAACTAAAACTGTTGTTCAATAACAAAACGGCGTAAAGCAGAGCGTGAGTATCGGAATAGCTATAATGCGTATGAAGGAATGCTGAATGTGTGTCTTAAGGTCCGTCAATGTCGGTGACGTTATGAATGATGTGTTCGCGGTGGAGTCGCGAGGACACGTCGCGAGGATAAGTGGCGAGTGTTAATAATACGTAATTAAAGTGGTGGAGTGGTCAGTGGTGTGGCGAGTGACAGCGCGGCGGCGGACGGGCGGTTGCGCGAAGGATCGCCGCAAAATGCGCGCGCCTTGGGGCCCCTGACCTTGCGGCGCACGCGGTAGGCCCGCGCGCACCGCGCCGCCCCGCAGCCCGCGCCTCACCGCCCCGCAGCCCGCGCCGCCTCTCCGCCGCCGCGCCGTTGCCGAAAGGACTGCAGCCCTTCCGCGCCGCGCCGCTACATACGCACAAACGCCCAGGTTGATATCCGTTTCAAATTTATGACGCGATTATAGTTATATTGAAACCACTGGTGGGCAAACAAAAACCAAATAAAATTAACACCTTTTTCACCTTCAAAAACACCTAGGAGATCATCAAACATATTCCTTATTAATTTTATACTTTTTCGATTTGTTTTACGCGTTTAAAACCGGAAATAAAAATTTACCTTTATCCAAACTATATACCATTTTTTCTTTTTTTTTTTATGGGAAAAAAGTTAATGCTTAACCGCGATCCCACCTGATGTTAAGTGGTGATGCGATCTGTGGTGGTAAAGCGCATTAACTTTGTATCAGCCTATTCACTCTTCTTTTGAAGACACCCACGTCGTAATTGGACGGGAACAATGACGCCGGTAAATTGTTCCACTCTGTTGCTGTTCTTATTAAAAAAGAGGAGACCTTTTCAATGGTGAATAGATTGCGATTGGTAGTCCACTAGGTAGGATAAATACCTAGATGAACCAGTAACATAAACACAAAACAACGCACTATAACTATTAACCAAAAACGCCGCAGGTTTTACTTTGCCCGATTTGATATTTTATTATTCTGATAAATAGGTATAGAAGTTAATAAGCTACTGCACTACCTCGTGACTAGTAACAATAGATGTAATAGAAAAACTTTCACCGTGAAAAAGTTTCAGGCTGTTTTTATTGTGATCGGTGAGATGGTTACATCGATTCGCTCTCTCATACATAATTCATGACATCCATTATATACCTGCACTCAACTTTAAGTGTCGTAAACCAAATTAATCAGAGCACCGTCGGTAGGATTCAGACTGGAAAATTCTGTCTGATTATCTGTCTATAAGCTGAAAATGTGGACATTAGCGAGCGATAGCGCGGTCGTTAAAAGTCTAGAACCGGTTGGAGTCTATCGCGCAGCAATTTCGATCAGTCCTAACGCCTAATGGGGAGATTAGAGTTCAGACCACGCAGCGGGACCCATTAGCGGCGTTACTTGTTGAATGGTAAGTTAGAAGATTGAATGTGTCACTCGTTCTAAATGCAGCGCGTTGATACGCGAATGAGATGCATTAATACAACCTGAGTACAGTGTCCAGTAGCTATACAAATCAGTCAAAGCTTTAAACATAAGATAATAGTTTACTATTTTTTATGTATGAGTATCAAAATGCTAAAATAATTTAACTTCATTCTCATTCTGTAACTTCAGGTCTGTATTTGCGTACGGAGGATCGTACTATAGTGTAAATGCGGAAAAGAGAGTTCAACATCTAACTATATCAAGTTGTATACGACAGCGTTACTGTATTACGATAGTAATACGCGTGGGAACCTAAGTATTTTGAGAGGCTACAGTCAACATCATGACATGGGTCACGCCATACGTTGTACATCATTTATTAGGTTCTAAAGAATAGCTGGCGTCGAGGCACGAGACCGTACTTCTGAAAGTGACAGGTCTCAGTATGGCGTAGAAATCTTATCTCTTTTCCATGCAATGTTTAACACACTTCTTCTTCTTCTTCTAAGTCGTATTTCCTCATGACTGAGGGTCGTGGTCATCATGTTTTTATTGAAACACACGACGACTCTCTTGGCAGTTATAATGGAGTGGTGTTGCCATTGCCTTCTCCATTTCACATACTAGTCTGACCACTGATGGTCATGACATAGATATGCAGGTTTCCTCACGATGTTTTCCTTCACCGTCAAAGCACGTGATATTAGTTGGTGTTTTATGCTAACTGCACATAAATTGAAAAATTCATTGGTGCAGGCCGGATTCGAACGCGATACCTTCGCATTGGAAGGTCGGCGTTCAAACCACTAGGCTATTAACACTATATACATTAACAAATATATATTAACACACTACCCCTAGTAAAACTTACTGTAAGTGCTATCCAGAATATTAAACTTTAACCACGACAGAGTATAGTTACAATAATATCGTTCCCTTATTTGCATACAATCCGCACGACGCCTCGCTTCCTCCGGGGAGCTGGCCGCGCGCCCGACCCTGCACCAGAAACATCCTACGTTATTAATTACGTGCCCCGCGAATAACCCTACTCATGGTGGGTATCGTCGGAAACCATAGATAAGGCTCGGATCATCCGGAGGTCATCAATTATATTAATGTCGGACTAGATTTATTGTGCTGTACAGCCTTCCACATGTGATCTATAACCTATTGTTCTGCTATATTTTCTACCCTCAACGCGAAGGAGTGATGCGTGTGAGTGTAGCACATATTTCAGTGTCTTAGTTAAACTTGTCCCGTAAGTTATACAAAGTGAATATTTTGAAGTAGAAAATTGAATCTCGTGACGGGGAGCGGCGGCAGCGGAGAGCGTCCAGCGCAAACCGTGAGAAGCGCGACGTGGTCCCGGGGGCCGCAAGCGATGTGAGCTGCTAGGTTTTTTCCACAAACGTAGACATGGTTTATCTAGGCCGGGATCTAGGCGGGGACGATTTATGGCCCTGCGCGTGTAGGCACGCGGGCGGAATACCAGCCCGGCGCGGGACCGCTGCGAGTCAAAGACGCGATGGAAGAATAATGAGCCGGTGATGTGCTCGTCGCGACGCGCACGTCTCGTCTCGTTTCATTTTATCAGCTGGAAATGAGCTCGTGTGTGTTTACGAGAGCGCATGTTTTATTCAGGGATAACACAATCATCTTAAAAGTCTAGTGCGCGACGTATCAGTTAAACTCACAAATAATCTCGAGTAGAATTTATCTAAAATAACTTTCTGTACGGACTAGATCCGTAGCTTCCCGATCTTCTATATTGTAACTGCCTCTCTGTCTTTTATTTAATCGCTTGATCATAAAATGGAACTTTTTGATTTGATCACAGAATCTCATTTAGTAGAGTTCGGATGATCAAGGTTTTATCGAATAGTTATCCCTCGTTATTATAATCACGATCAATCGCCTAAACAGAGTTTATGTTTCGCGATATGTAAGATTATACAAAACTTATTAGTAAACAGCAAAATCGATAATAATAACTCGATAGTTCTCGCGAACGTGTAACTTGTATCATGTTACAGCGACATTCAATACGCGCCGAACAACAAACCCTCAACAAATTAAAACTCGCTCGCGAAGATTCCAGCTGCCAAACTTAATACCTATTCTGTACTTTCTAAAGCTATATCTGGAGCATCGGAAATCGAGTGAAAACTATTTTTAACAACAATTTACAATAGGTTTAAACTACAATATCAAATACACACAGTGCCGCTGAAAAGGTAAAGCGTGCTCGCGCAGTGTTCTCATGCTCATGTACACCGGAAAACAACAAACGCTACATACATCACGCGGTCGTGTGGTTTTGTATATCAGTTATATACTAAATAATTATAAAAGTATGAATAAGTTAAGGAAACGCTAAAACAGATTCCATTGTATATTAATTTTGGCAGCGGGTCCGCGACTACATTTACTTCCCAACGGAAATGTAAAAACATTATTATTTTACTGTTTATAGAGCTTTATAATTAGATTATTATTCACACCCATCGGCGGTGAAACTAGTGTTGAATTTATATTTATATGCGCAGTAGACCCCAGGGGTCATTAACTCTATGTAATGCTGTGCAAGCCTTAAGTAACATTACTATTACATTACACCCGGGGCACATCGTCACCATAAGTTTATATTTGTAATAAGCAGCGATACAAAATAAACTTTTTGATTACGACACTTCAGCACCCGGTCTTACGTCAGTAAACACAACCTGCGGCTGCCTGCAGTCTATACTGAACAGTTCTTCGCTGCGGTAGTAATATATTTATGGTTACTTGTTACAATGGTAAGTATGTCGTGTGTCGTGTGTCGTGGGCACGCGGCCGCCGGTCAAGGCCGAACGATTTAATATTGTTAATGAATTACCGAGCAAGCGGAAGCGAGGCCCGCGCCCGCGCGCCGCTCCCTCACCGTGTTTGTGTTAACATCCCACCACCAGCGCGTGTGGACTCTACTTCTACCGACACCGAATACCACAAAACGAGCTCGAAGTTTGCTGCAACTAAACAATTTACCGGAGCAACAAACATTGTTGTAGGAAGACGCGCCGCTCGCCGCCCGCCGCCGGTTGAACGTCTTGTGTGGCTAATCACATCATCAAAACACTGCCTCCGTATTGTCAGCAATCATACACCAGTGGCAGTGTAATCGTGTCTACAAAAAGATATACATTGCAGTTTATTGAATGTATATCGCAATCAACTCATTCCGAGTCATTTTATTAAACTGCCCAAAAGGAATATTGCAGGTGATCCTGACGGGTATATAATAGAGTTGCAAATTGAATGAGCTCGGTTTAGAGTGACCAAACAATGAATAGGTGTGCAAATTCCGGGAACCGAACCCGCGCGCTGCTCGTTACAGTGCTCGTGAACAGAACCCACTGTTCTTCATTAACAAACAACCATCATGTAAATCTTTTATACAATCATTGAGTAACTACAGATTGTAATAATAGCAATATATTATAGATTTTTAATACTAATTCAAGAAGACGAATTAAAAGGTAATCGCGACGATTTACCGAAAACAATGCAATGTCATACGAGTATAAATAATAGTTTCTTTTTAACGGGAAATTACTACCGGTAAAAATAAGGAAAATTATAATTGGAAAAAGTGCAATCGTTGAATTGTTTTAATTAGTGAAATTACTGGAGTAACGAGTGTTAGTCATCCTAACTAGCAGCAGGCGACCACCTTGCTCGCCTCGTCGCTTTGGCTAATTGATAAAGTTCTCTCATCGACATAAAAACAATAATGTAAACAGGAATTTGTTTAAAAATGATTCAAGATAGATAAGAAAAATACGATGTGTAAAAAACCTCCTCGGAGAAGTCGGTTAATTACGTTTAAATATGAATACTAAACCAAAAGTTGCCTTCAACACTGAACATACGAAGCGTAGGAGTTTGTGTGATTCTGTTAAAGGAGACAAATCTAATTTATTTCCTAAAAATAGAAGCGCGGTAAACAAAGTCTATATTTACCCGGCCCCGCGCGACACATACACGGGACGTTTACTTTAATTGTGTAATCTGTTTACACAATTTTCAGGTTTCATTAACGTTAGATTTACGCATAATGTAACTCCAGTACACTGCAGGGAAACGGCCTAATTTTTCCCTATTTTATTACTATAATCACGAAGACACGTTACTGTGACCGTGTCACAACACGATATTTACTCAAACTTACGTTCATACATAACATATTCATATTTGCGGGAGTGAAATATTAAACGAAAATTTACTCAGATGCTCAAAATTGCAATCTGTGTGTGATGTTCACATATCGCAACTGTATGTTTACAATATTTTTCTTTACGGCATTTATAATACACAATGCGTCGGAACTTGGAACATTTGGAACTTTCTTAACCACTCCCCACACCAAGCTGACTATTCCCACGCGTTGATTTATAAAAATATGCTTACCAAAAAAAAAACCGAAAGTTATCGTTTACCTTTACGATTCAATGTTTCTCTTTTTTATTATCAACACTTGACCTCATTATAACAAGGTTTTAAGTGACAATGAGGTCCCTATAAGTCGACAGCCGCGACACAACAATGTTGGCATGGCAGCAGCTTTACAATATAAAGGTGACAGCCAGCTCCAACCCCTCGAGTTAGACTCAAAAATTAACTAAAGACTTTTTTTCTGATAAACATCAATATCAAACTGGTTAAACAAAATAATATTAAAACCTTAATACAAGAGGCTGATTAAACTCTAAACCGACGTACAGGTGAAACGGAATCTCGCTGACGCGATGATCATAAACACAAAGCGAATGAACACCCAATATACTAAATCCTGAATAAACATGTAAGATTTACTTTTGTTATTAGTAACATTAACTTACACGGATATTATATGTCTTAAAGCCCTGATATTATCACCTTAAGGTCTGGCGGAGACCTGGAGGACCCTACACACGGTACACTGCTGGATGCGGGCAGTTGGATAAAGATTCGTGTGGAGGTTGTGGATGGAGGCCTCCACTTGTCGGTCGACCTTCTCCGAACAATGTGTTCAGAAAACACAGGGAGCGCGATGGAAATGTTTGTTCAGGTTTTCTAGTAGTTCATAATTGTGCAACACCGCGCTCACACAAAATATATTCACCGCGATGTTTGGATTTAATTAACACGACCCATATAAACAAGGTTATAGAGACTATGCTATACATAAATACGCGAACGTAAACTATTTGTTAGTCATTTGTTTTTTTGCAGTGATACCATTATACGAAACAAATGGAGACGGTATATAAAGAGAAGGCCTCCGTTTCCCGGCGGTGTGTAAAGTGTTCGTCGAGTTGCCGTTCGCGGCGCAGCGGCTCCGCGAGGTTTTCCTTTCGCAAAGTGAAAACGTAACCTACTTTTGTACCGAAACGAAAACTACGCGATTTAGATGTTTACGTAAAACTCGAAACTGGTGATAATGGATTGTATGGACGCGCACCGCCCCACACCCCCGCACACTCTGCTACAGTAGGTAAACAGTTTCTACTGTTAATATTAGTTGATAACAATTTTGTCACTTGGATTTCTATAGCCAAATACACTTCAACTAAACATAAATTCAAATCAGCAAAACTTTGTATTTTAATAAAAAACAAATTTAGAAATTTTTCACAGTATTTCTATTTGTTTCGAACCCTTACCAACGTATAGGTCGATGAATTGTTCGCTGACGATTAGAGAAGATAAAAAGGAGAGTTCCGAGAAATTACAAGTGATGTTACGAAAGTTAAGTTGTTTTAAGGCAAATGTTTGGATTTGTGACAGCTTTATGTCTGTCTCATAAATTAAATGGACATACATGTATTAAACACAGGGGCTGGACTGCAATTCCACCTGGTATTAAGTGGTGATGAGGTCTGCGGTGATAATCGCGCTGGCGTGAGTCAGAGTTCAACAGACAGGTTATGTTTTTGCTTTAAAGCGCCAAAGATCAAGTTTGTTCACTAAAAAATATTTTGTACTTAAAATAACATCTAAGCTGTGTTTCGGTTTCAGTCATCGATTTGATAACATCTATCACTTCGAATTGAATATAAATTTTCTATTAAGTGAAAATCTAAGTTCTTTTGTTTATATAAATGTGCAAGGCTTTACACAGTGACTTATCACCACTGTAGCGTATCACACCACGGACTTAACATAACATCAAGTGTCTTAAATGTAACGAGCAAGTCCATCTCTTGAGATTAAACTTGGTAACGGACAAGCTAAACTTTAAAGATAAAAATTTACATTTCGTCTCGTTTTTAAAACATATTCCATGTAATTTCTTTCAACTGAAAAGAGGTCTCTCCTGCGGGAGGACGTCGAGCCGGGCACCAGCAGCGCCTACTCCTGCCGCCAAATTACAGCGTGCCATGATGCTGTATCAACATCCTAAATAGTTTACACGCATCATACATCAATGGATACTTGTTTCATCGCTTTTTTTTAAATAAAATTAATGGTTACTTTAAAATATTTATATTTGATATAACATCGCTGTCGGTGTGATGAGTTATTGCAAGGCTATAACGGTAAATTTCACGTTATTTAACGTCTTATTATCATTCATAATATTAATATGCGGTATGTTTAATTAACAAAAAGTTGGTGTTGTGGGATATATTTGATATAAAAAAATTGTTTACATTATAGCAACGTAGCGCGCGCTGGACCAGGTGATAAGTATACACACGGACACTAGTTATTTTGACGCGGCTTGGCCTCCTCGGCTGCTTATAAACAAAGTAACGTATCCGCCAGGAACAGGTCCGCAGCACGGACATGCTGCGACCACCAGCGCCCGACCCGCAGCCCCGCAGTATTTACTACCGCGCCACACATAAACATGTGCGTAGTATTCCCATGAGCTACTATTCGTTACGAGCTTCAACAAAAACTTTCAAATGGTATATTTTGACTGAGCGGTGTGTGTATGATGCGAGTAAGATATCAAACGTAATATGTTATACTTATTCCGCAGGTGTTGTGATGATGGAGTCCGTGTCCGCGTCGTCGGCGGCGGTGGCGGGCTGCGGCGACCTGCAACCGACTTACTTGTGGGCCGCGAACGCGTACCGGAGCCCGCTCGGAGCGGCGTTTGACCTGCAGCCGGTAGCGCATGCGCCGGCCGCCGTAAACAGTGCCCGCCGCCGGGCCCCACCACGTGCTGCCCACTGCTGGAGGAAGGGCGAGGGGACGCACCGTCAGCAGCCGCCGCGGTCACACCCAGCACCAACACTTGTAGCAATATGAGCGCCATAAAAACAGAATCATTTGCACTGCACGCGGGATCCTCGACTAGCGGGCCGCGTGTACACGAGCGGCGCAGCCCGCTCCCTCCGGCGCACTGACGCGGGCCGCGCGCCGCACGCCGCACGCCGCGCGATCATTCGATGTCTCGGCGGCTACTCGCGAGCTCTGCCGGAGCCGCTCCGCTCCACTCACAAACTTACTTTACACATTTACTTTTATAAACATTACATTTTTATCTTTTCCTTAACTAAAACTACAAGTCTCTATGTATACATCATTCATGTGATCATGATAATTAGCGTTCTATTATAAACACCTAATGATTTAATCGAAATGATTCTACATTTATTACTTAATCGTAATTCAACCGAAATGTAACAAATAGGTTTAATGTATTTTTTAATAACTATAGTTACTTTTATTTATAGAAGTTTCATAAATTCTCTAAGATTTCATTTAATAGGAATTAATAAAGAAGTTTTTACGCGAATTTGTAAAGGGATTAATTTTATGTAAAACATCGATACGCGGCATCGAAAGGCCGCGCGCCGTTGCCGCCATGTTTTGCCGCGCTTCCTCCCCCCCGTCCCCCGCACGCGGTCCACGTCCATTCAACGCAACTTCTGTCAGAAGTAAATCGATAATCGCATTATACTTCCGCCTCAAGCACGCGCGCTGCAACCGAACTATGTCACGAGGTACATCGCTCGGTACTCGCAGATGTTTTATTGTTGGACAAATTGAGAGCAATCGCTGTATACATAAACTATAGCGTGCTAACAACATCCTAATTAAGCGACCATGAGAAGTTCGTACCACACATTGAAAACTTATAATACCACATCGATACTGTTGCTTGCGAGCCAAAAATATTTAGATGGCAACTGATAACAGAAGGATGTATGTAAAGTTATGAATTATGATGTTTACGGAATCGTTGCCATGATATATTGAAATGTTCGTAAGTGTTGTATATTTATTTTATTTATATATTTCGTTTCAATATTCGACAAAGAAGCACAGCTTGTTTTTCAGGACCCTGACTTGAGTTAACATTTAATTTAAAGTGTAATAGTTAGCAATAAATAAAAAAAATCTAAAAGTGTATACAACTCGTTAAGGTCGCGAATGCTATTTAGAGCCTAGGAAAGTGTGGGACGAACTCCCGGGCGCAGCCGGCGGGCGGCGTAACTCGAGCTAAGTGAGGGTAGGTCAGGAGGCGCCGCGCTGCACGCCGCGCCGCACGCCGCGCGCTGCACATCACTACCGGGGAAAAGATCTGTTCCCTTTTGGCGGGATACCAATTTTAACACAATTTTTCAATTACCTTACGTAATTACTTACAAACTACAAAACGTATTAATTACAAAACGTTTTAGTACTTCGATTTACACTAATTAACAGAATATTATTATCGCTATTTAAACAGTTAACAACTCCGCAATGTCGAAGCTCTTCCGTGTTTTTTTTTTTTTATTATGCGACGAGACGAGCAAGACGTTCACCTGATGGTAAGTGATACGCTAGCCCATGACAACGTGGTGCTAGTTAAGATGGTACACACTGCACCACATCGCGCTCGTCGCCTTGAGCAAGGTGTCAAGTCTCGTTACCCCAGTAATTACACTAGCTACAGCGCCCTTCAAACCGGAACACAGTAATGTTTGCACACTACTATTTGTCGGTTGCAATAGGAGCTGCGGTGGTACCCAACCAGACGGTCTCCGGCAACAGAGACCTACCACCCGGTGTACCCGCTTAACGCCAGCTACCGCGGTATTACATGGTACCAGCAGCACAATTAATAAAACCTTTGCAGTGCTCTTCCGACTTAATCAATACGACCTTTTATTTGTTTTAGACGAGGAAATGCGTTCCATTACCTGGTTTTTTGAGGCCAGAACAGGTTGCGTCAGACTCGCTGCTAGACAGTCAGCTGGCAAGTAGTAACCAGTAATACTTACGGTGTTACATCGCCTCTCACTGGAGCAATATCCCTCTTCCCCTGCTTTCATCATATCCTCACCAAGTTATCACTTCTTTCTGTGACGAAACCTTATGTTTAGATCTTTAGTATAAGGATCAGGAGATGAGTACTTCCATGTCTTGCTTGATAAGTGATGACCGCCTTAAACAAGTCTTGTTACTCCATCAATTTCATTAGCATCAGCGGATGTGCGAGAATTTTTAGGACGTTTACCTGATGATGCAGTTGGTCCTTTATGAATTCTAGTTCATTCTCTACAAAAAACGCTGCTGCTTTTCGAAGAGCGATCGAAGAGAGACTACCGTCACTTGCATTGGCGTCTTCAACCGCGGGTCTCGTGGCTGTTATAAGTTTTCAATAAATTAATGTATCTAACACACGGTTTGCACGTTAGGCTGCGGCTTCTAGGCGAGGCGACCTCAACCTTTGGACAACCGCTGCACGTACTCGTAGCCGGGTGCGTGTCGGTAACGATACGTTTCGCAAAGTATCGCGAAGGCCGCAACTCAATCGTTTACAGCCCAATTTGCATTTAAATACATTTATGGTATAACGTTAATTTTCATTTGCTGATTGCATTTTAATTCCATTTAATAGCGGCTCCGCGGGCCCCGGCAGCAGGCCGACCGCTGCAATGGGCAAATAAAATTTTATTAATATGCTCGACGAAATAATACGTCTTTTCAGCAGCTCCCATTTCTGCCGTCAGACTGTAGTGTGTAAACATTACTGCGTTTCAGCATGAAGTAGCTAGGGAAGTTATTGCGAATCACACTTGATATCTTGTGTCTGATACGACGCGATTAGTGTCGTGTCGTGTATATCACTCTAACTAGCAGCACGTTGTCACGAGCGGACGTCACTTACTATCAGGTGACTGCTCCGCTTCGCCTGATAAAAACTAACACGTTCAACATCGTCCGTCGCTTAATCTTTAAGAATAATCAAAACTTGAACATTTTTAATTCACCAGCTAATTTGAGATCCGACAGTTTGTAAAGCTGTCGTAAGCGCTATACGACGCGAAGAGGCGCGGGTCCGATCCCCACTAATCTTACAGTTCCAATGAAATGAAGCATCTCGAGGATACCGATGTTTTCCGGTGATGGTAGATTTTGACGTTCAATAAGTGAACTATTGTTCCCGTGTTGAATAAAAATTTTGACTTTGGCTTTGACTTTCCGAGAGCAGGAGTGTGACATGTGACATCCTCCAACCTGCACTTTACCAGCGGAGAAATGACGTCGGCTCCCTCAAATAATATATGTTATTTATAACCGTTATTGTTTTCATGTAATTTTTTTTATACTATTTTGCGACGAGACGAGCAAGACGTTTACCTGATGGTAAGTGATACGCTTGCCCATGACAACGCGGCGCTAGTTAAGATGGTACACACTGCACCACATTGCGCTCGTCGCCTTGAGACATAAGGTGTTAAGTCTTGTTACCCCAGTAATTACACTAGCTACAGCGCCCTTCAAACCGGAACACAGTAATGTTTGCGGACTACTATTTGTCGGTTGCAATAGGAGCTGCGGTGGTACCCATCCAGACGCTCTCCGGCAACAGAGACCTACCAACGGGTGAAATTATAAATAATTTTCCGACTTCTCGTGATGCTCGTGGACACACTGCGAGTACACTGCGCCGCCGCCGGTTGCAATGAGCCGCTGCGTACGCGCGCGGGTGACGTCAGGCGCTGCTCCGGTGCAATTGCGGAGTGCACGGGTCAATTAGAAAGCAGCAGCGCACACAACGCGACCACATATGCCTCGCACATACGCATGCAACCGACCCAGCCGTGGGAACACTGCACACATTCATTTTCATATCAAAATGAATACCTTTCGGGATCGTTTCTAATGCTACTGCTATCATTTTAGCTTCCCTAACTTGAACATGAAGTTGAAATTTGCTCAGTTACTTTGTATATTTTATTCCCATCATACTGGCAAGATCGTGGGGGGTATTTACGCCAAGTAGTCGTGTGGAACTACGGTTTAATAAAAGTAAAAACAATATCAGTAACGATAAAAATTAAGAAAATTCTAGTTATCATTCTTCTTTGAGCACGGCAGTCAAACCGATGGATGGGTAATCTACCTGCGACCGAAAATTCGGAAGTTGCACTCCGACCCTTGCGCTGTAGACGTAAAAAATTCTCTATTTCGATTAACAGGACGCGGACAGGTAAAAAAAATATTTTTTAGTCATAAAACGCATTATTATTTAAACAATTTATATCGTTGTCAATTTATGTCGTGTGAGATTTTATATCTTGGAAATATCAGGAAAACAGTACCACGAAGAACCCAGCGCCAGCACGTTAACGGTTCATTCGTAAGCAATGCCGATATTCGCGTTGCATCTAATAACTAATATTTAAATATTAGTGGGTTCCAGAAGAGTGGCCAAAGTTATAGTACATAAATTATATTTACTATTATTATTTTATTAGGAACAAATAACTGTCACATTCCAAATCTTTTTGACAGAATGTAGTCTATCAAGTCCGCCAGATGGTAACGCGGATTGTGCTCGACTGATGTAATGTCGTGAAAACGAATGCATTTTATGTCGCGCGCCGAAACTAAAACAAAAGAAATAATACCGCGAAGCCGACCTAATTGAAAATCAGTACTGTGTACTGGTTTACTGTGTACTGGTGTACTGGTGTACTGGTTACTGGTGTACTGGTTACTGGTGTACTGGTGTACTGGTGTACTGGTTTACTGTTTACTGGTGTATGGTTTACTGGTGTACTGGTTTACTGGTTTAACTGGTTTACTGGTCTACTGGTTTACTGGTCTACTGGTCTACTGGTTTACTGGTCTACTGGTCTACTGGTCTACTGGTTTACTGTTTACTGGTTTACTGGTCTACTGGTCTACTGGTCTACTGGTCTACTGGTCTACTGGTTTACTGTTTACTGGTTTACTGTGTACTGGTTTACTGGTCTACTGGTCTACTGGTCTACTGGTTTACTGGTTGTACTGGTTTACTGGTCTACTGGTTTACTGGTTTAACTGGTTTACTGGTTTACTGGTGTAATGGTTTACTGGTTTCTGGTTTTACTGGTGTATGGTTTACTGGTTTACTGGTCTACTGGTCTACTGGTTTACTGTGTACTGGTGTACTGGTTTACTGGTCTACTGGTTTACTGTGTACTGGTGTACTGGTTTACTGGTTTAATGGTTTACTGGTTTAATGGTTTACTGGTTTCTGGTTTTACTGGTTTAATGGTTTACTGGTTTAATGGTTTACTGGTTACTGGTTACTGGTTTACTGTGTACTGGTTTACTGGTTTAATGGTTTACTGGTTTATGGTGTACTGGTTTACTGGTCTACTGGTTTACTGGTTTACTGGTTTCTGGTTTTACTGGTTGTACTGGTGTACTGGTTACTGGTGTACTGGTTTACTGGTTTAATGGTTTACTGGTTTCTGGTTTTACTGGTGTACTGGTTTACTGGTTTAATGGTTTACTGGTTTACTGGTTTAATGGTTTACTGGTTTATGGTTTACTGGTTTACTGGTTTATGGTGTACTGGTTGTACTGGTGTACTGGTTTACTGGTTTACTGGTTTACTGGTTTCTGGTTTTACTGGTTACTGGTTACTGGTGTACTGGTTTACTGGTCTACTGGTCTACTGGTTTACTGGTTTATGGTTTACTGGTTTAATGGTTTACTGGTGTACTGGTTGTACTGGTTTACTGGTTTAACTGGTTTACTGGTTTAACTGGTTTACTGGTTTACTGGTTTAATGGTTTACTGGTTTAATGGTTTACTGGTTACTGGTTTATGGTTTACTGGTTTATGGTTTACTGGTTACTGGTTACTGGTTACTGGTTACTGGTTTACTGGTCTACTGGTTTACTGTTTACTGGTTTAACTGGTTTACTGGTCTACTGGTCTACTGGTCTACTGGTTTACTGGTTTAACTGGTTTACTGGTTGTACTGGTTTACTGGTGTAATGGTTTACTGGTGTAATGGTTTACTGGTTTAATGGTTTACTGGTTTATGGTTTACTGGTTGTACTGGTTTACTGGTTTAATGGTTTACTGGTTTAACTGGTTTACTGGTCTACTGGTCTACTGGTCTACTGGTTTACTGTGTACTGGTGTATGGTTTACTGGTTTACTGGTTTACTGTGTACTGGTTTATGGTTTACTGGTTTATGGTTTACTGGTTTACTGGTTTACTGGTTTCTGGTTTTACTGGTCTACTGGTCTACTGGTTTACTGGTTTACTGGTTTACTGGTTTACTGGTTTAATGGTTTACTGGTGTACTGGTTGTACTGGTGTACTGGTTTACTGTGTACTGGTGTACTGGTTTACTGGTTTACTGGTTTACTGGTCTACTGGTTTACTGGTTACTGGTTACTGGTTTACTGGTTTACTGGTTTACTGGTTTAATGGTTTACTGGTTTAACTGGTTTACTGGTTTCTGGTTTCTGGTTTTACTGGTTACTGGTTTACTGGTTACTGGTTACTGGTTACTGGTTACTGGTTTACTGGTTACTGGTTTAATGGTGTACTGGTTTACTGGTTTACTGGTTTACTGGTTTACTGGTGTACTGTGTACTGGTGTACTGGTTTACTGGTGTACTGGTTTACTGGTTTACTGGTGTACTGGTTTACTGGTGTACTGGTGTACTGGTTTACTGGTTTACTGGTTTACTGTTTACTGGTTTACTGGTTTACTGGTTTACTGTGTACTGGTTTACTGGTTACTGGTTTACTGGTGTACTGGTGTACTGTGTACTGGTTTACTGGTGTACTGGTTTACTGGTTACTGGTTACTGGTTTACTGGTTTACTGGTTTACTGGTGTACTGGTGTACTGGTTTACTGGTTTACTGGTTTACTGGTTTACTGGTTTACTGTTTACTGGTGTACTGGTTTACTGGTTTACTGGTTTACTGGTTTACTGGTTTACTGGTTTACTGGTTTACTGGTTTACTGGTCTACTGGTCTACTGGTCTACTGGTTTACTGGTTTACTGGTTTACTGGTTTACTGGTTTACTGGTTTACTGGTTTACTGGTGTACTGGTGTACTGGTGTACTGGTGTACTGGTGTACTGGTGTACTGGTTTACTGGTTTACTGGTGTACTGTGTACTGGTTTACTGGTTTACTGGTGTACTGGTTTACTGGTTTACTGGTGTACTGGTTGTACTGGTTACTGGTTACTGGTTTCTGGTGTACTGGTTTACTGGTTTAACTGGTTTACTGGTTTACTGGTGTACTGGTTACTGGTTTACTGGTCTACTGGTCTACTGGTTTACTGGTCTACTGGTTTACTGGTTTCTGGTTACTGGTTTACTGGTTGTACTGGTTTACTGTTTACTGGTTTACTGGTCTACTGGTTTACTGGTTTACTGGTTTACTGGTGTACTGGTTTACTGGTTTACTGGTTTACTGGTTTCTGGTTTTACTGGTTTACTGGTTTACTGGTTTACTGGTTTACTGGTTTACTGGTTTCTGGTTACTGGTTTCTGGTTACTGGTTTACTGGTTTCTGGTTACTGGTTTCTGGTTACTGGTTTCTGGTTACTGGTTTCTGGTTTCTAGATTTCAGATGTCAGATTTCAATTTTTTCATTTTCCATTTTCCATTTTCCATTTTCCATTTTCCATTTTCCATTTTCCATTTTCCATTTTCCATTTTCCATTTTCCATTTTCCATTTTCCATTTTCCATTTTCCATTTTCAATATTCAATATTCCAATATTCCAATATTCCAATATTCCAATATTCCAATATTCCAATATTCCAATATTCCAATATTCCAATAATCCATTTTCCTTTTTCCATTTTCCATTTTCCATTTTCCATTTTCAGTTTTCCATTTTCCATTTTCCATTTTCCAATAACTGCCTCATTCCAAATCTTTTTGACGGAGTGAAGTCTGTTAGGTCCGCCAGACGGTAACGCGGTTTGTGCTGGACTGATATGATGTCGTGAAAAAGAAACTAAAACAAAATAAATAATACCGCGAAGCCGACCTAATTGAAAATCAGCAGTAATGATCTTTAGCTCTTACATTTTGTGACTATTTATGTTATTATTTCATTCGTTTTCATTTCGGCACGCGGCGTTAGATCCTCCGACGCGCATACGCACACTTTTGAAAGATTGATCTAATTTGAACTTTGAGCAGCTGTAATAAAGTGCAAATTGACTCTTTAGCGTTACGAACGCACTTACATTGCTTAGACAGCAGTGAAAGCTTGTTATTTAATATGAACTTATTGAATAGAAATAAAGTTCAAATTGCCTCTACATTTTAGTTAGAGAACGTTTGTATAGGAAAAAGAAAAGCGCTGTTTTTAGGGGCTTCCCGGCGATTATTCGAATTTTTCTCAAATTGGCCAAATTGGTCCTGGCGTTGTAGAGTGATGCGCTTACCGACACATATTTGTATTATAGATTAATAACAAATTATATTCAATGACATTAGTTATTAATAAATAAATATTAAAGTTGCTTGAGAATATATTTATATGTAGAGGGAGTGACAAAAGGCATAATGTTTGAGAGATAAAGAATTCGTTGTCATCCCCACTCCGTGCTGTGTACTGGTGAGAGGTGACACCGGTACACACGTGGAGGGGATCACTTACAAGTGATAATATTTTTTTGGAGGAGTTTACAGCCACGCGGTTGATACGTGGCCATGTACAATTGATGATATCGAGCGAGACAAAAATATTAAATGTCTATTAAAAAGCAGGGGTTGGTGATAGAAAAGTGAAATTTAGGTTTGTATGTAGTTTTTGATGCCACACAATAATAAAATAAAATAGAAAAAAAAATCCCAAAAAATAAAAAAAATTTTTTTGGTGTGGGCAACCCTGATCACTTAGAGGTTTGAAAAATAGATAGTAACCGATTCTCAGACCTACTGAATATGCACAAAAAATTTCATAAGAATCGGTAAAGCCGTTTCGGAGGAGTATGGGAACGAACATTGTGACAGAGAATTTTATATATTAAATTTATAACCGTTATTGTTTTCATGTAATTTTTTTTTATACTATTTTGCGACGAGACGAGCAAGACGTTCACCTGATGGTAAGTGATACGCTTGCCCATGACAACGTGCTGCTAGTTAAGATGGTACACACTGCACCACATTGCGCTCGTCGCCTGAGACATAAGGTGTTAAGTCTCGTTACCCCAGTAATTACACTAGCTACAGCGCGCTTCAAACTGGAACACAGTAATGTTTGTCTACTATTTGGCGGTTGCAATAGGAGCTGCGGTGGTACCCACCCAGACGGTCTCCGGCAACAGAGACCTACCACCTGGTGAAATTATAAATAATTTTCCGACTTCTCGTGATGCTCGTGGATACACTGCGAGTACACTGCGCGCCGCCGCCGCCCGTTGCGTACGCGCGCGGGTGACGTCAGGCGCTGCTCCGGTGCAATTGCGGAGTGCACGGGTCAATTAGAAAGCAGCAGCGCACACAACGCGACCACATATTCTCGCACATGACGCAATGCAGCCGACCCACCCGTGGGAACACTGCACACATTCATTTTCATATCAAAATGAATACCTTTCGGGATCATTTCTAATGCTACTGCTATCATTTTAGCTTCCCTAACTTGAACATGAAGTTGAAAGTTGCTCAGTTGCTTTGTATATTTTGTTCCCATCATACTGGCAAGATCGTGGGGCATATTTACGCCAAGAAGTAGTCGTGTGGAACTACGGTTTAATAAAAGTAAAAACAATATCAGTAACGATAAAAATTAAGAAAATTCTAGTTATCATTCTTTATCTTAATTTTAGCACGGCAGTCAAACCGATGGATGGGTAATCTACCTGCGACCGAAAATTCGGAGGTTGCACTCCGACCCTCGCGCTGTAGACGTATAAAATTCTCTATTTCGATTAACAGGACGCGGGCAGGTAAAAAAATAAATTTTTACTCATAAAATGCATTATTATTTAAACAATTTAGATCGTTGCCGATTTATCGTAAATATTTTTCATATATTATATGTTTGTCATTAATAGGGAATAAACGTGTAAGATTTTATATCTTTGGAAATATCACGAAAAATAGTAACACGAAGAACCCAGCGCCAGCACGTTAACGGTTCATTCGTAAACAACGCCGATATGCGCGTTGCTTGTAATATCAAATCAATGTCAAATAAGTTGACAAACGTACGAAAGGACAATTAAAAAGGCCCGGAGTAGCGACGTAGCGCTTCCCGCTCATTACCGGCGAACGAGCGGCTTCCGCTGCGGCGCCGGCGCGGCGGCCGATCGATCCCTGATCAATTGGAAATTCGTCGTTGAAAAATGTCTAATTATTAATAATTGCGGCCGAATTAGTATCGTCTGGCCGCCGGCATCTTTATATCAGAGATCTTTAACATAATGGCGCAACTCGCATACCGTTTCGCTCACAAGGAATGTTTATAAAAAATAAATCAATTTCTACAATATAACCGTTAACCGCGCTCCACCCGCGAAGTACTGCACCTAAATAGCTCGTCTAGGCCGGGGACCATCTATATATGCACTCGATTAATCGGTCATCATCGGCCGGTAGACGCCCGAAGCAGGACATGGGCCACCCTCAAATAACTGCATCCAGCAGTTTCGTGGAGGGCCAGAGAGCATCAGTGCACATCCTAAGGAAATCATCAATGTTAAAATTCAGTTTCGCACGAAACGCAAATCAAAATGAGCAGAACTATGGTGTTATGAATCCTAGCGCCACACCGCTATGGGCGGACATTCCACTTAGCGAACAAGACCGACTTACTGCTGGAGATCATCTAGGTAGGTACCGCTGCAGTTTCTATTATTTCCGCCCCCAAATAGTAGTGCGTTTCAGAGACCAGAGAAAGTGAAATTACTGGTGGTAACAAAAGATTTTTTCTCAATGCGCCGAGCGCAATGTCGTGCTGTGTATATCATCCTAACTAGCGCCGCGTTTTTGTGGGCATGGGTGTCACTTACTGCCAAGAGAGCTCTGGCATATGCGGGGATTATAAGAAAAACTCCTCAAACATCTTTAAGTGATAGCCAAATGAAAACAACTACATTTTATTTCATTCATTGATGCGTATATTCATTTAAACAGACACATAGAGCGAAAACATTGCTACACCGATAACCAATAACTTGCATATTGCGAAACGGTTACAAAAAAATCGTATCAACACAAATATTTCATTAATGTAAATGGCAATCCATTTTTGTTGTTGTAGTCACTTAATTTCTGATCAATCTTACCGGTGGTCGTTTAACGTGCTGCTGATCCAAATAAGTGCACAACGCGTCAGGCTTGATGCGCCGCAGTGTAAACATCCTACCTACCGCCACGATAAGAGCAACTGTATCATTTATCTGGCGATTTTTCCAGCTCTATGATGACTTGGAGACACGTTCACTCATAAGTCTCGTATAGTGTGATCAGTAATTGGTATTTTGGTACAGCCACAAGACAGCTCACCACATAAACCGAACACTAACACAACTGCATGCAACACAAACACAACTAACTGCTACATTACTAAGGAGTTGTTGTATACTTTAAGGTCAAGTTGTTTAAGTTTAAAGTTAAATGCTATAACTGTTGTTGAGTGGTACCGTGTAACACACAACAGAAGAATTTTTATATTCCTTCGGTCAAAACTAAAATCTATGTATACTGACAAAAATTATTAAAATTTATATATATCTTTATACCTAGGTAGATTATGTTCCGTACTGGGACCTCCGCAAACGCTTAGGGCGAGCACTGAGTGGGTTTCGGTAAGTAAAAATCTCCTCATAACCCTGACATCCCAACAGAAGACGATATCTTTACGAATAAACCCCCCCAATCCCTCCTCCAAATAGATAAAAAGAGTTTAGTAAAGTTGGCGATAATATAACGAATTTGTTCCAGTCTTACACACAGCAGTGTTTGCGTAGTGCAGATATTTTAACACAAGGAAGGTACATAACGCCTGCAAACCAGCATTCGTCAATCGGTTCAGCCGCTTGGAGAACTTTCTATGATCTTTTGAGATTTAAAAGTTTTTAAAATAAATCATTACACACCGCCGCTTCTTTTTTTACAAACTACAGGTGAATATAAATGAGAGAAACGTAAATAAAATGTTCGCTGTCCTTATCCTTCGTAATACCCACGTCTAGGTACTAAATGTTAAATTTATATAGATCGCTTAGTGCGAGGAGGAGCGGCGACGGCGCGAGTGCTTGGGGCTGTGCCGCGACCTGGAGGCAAAGGTAAAAACATTAAATCAAAATAATATAAACGTCAATATTCTATTGAAGTGTGCGTAACACACAGCACTGCGATATCAAAGAGCGCGATGCAGCGGCAAACCGCTCGTGTTGTCACACGGACGACCCCGGTTTGATTCCAAGGCCACGTTGTGAAATTAGGTCGTTAGTAGGGTTTTTCAAATCTGCCGCCATAACAGTATTGATGTGTTCCCGCTGTCAACATATGAAAGCCGGAGTATACTAGTTGAGCTACACTGCATGTTATACCCAGATATTGTCACTTAACACTGTGAAATTTACGTCAAGTGTTAGTGCATAAAAAATGGAAGACCCAACAGGAAGTTAGGTGGTCAGTGGGGCCAGCGTCGCCTCGGCCGCACGCACCTGGGGCTGGTACTGCGCTTCCGGTCCGCGGAGCGTTTTCTACGCGAGCGCCGCTGGTCCTCCGAGCCGGACGACTCGCTCGACGATGCGCGCTTCTTCTTCAGCTCTACTACAATAATAAAATGATTTTTTTACCTAATTGTAGCTCCCTCTCTCTCTCTATCTGGACATTTACAATGAACGACTTAAGTCTTGACGACGACGAAATGGCGAGCTATAAGAGCAAGACGTTCACCTTATGGTAAACGAATCGACGGTAATACACTCTGCACCGCATAATGCTCATCGCATTGAGATGTAACTTTAAAGAGTTTTCTTTTTCTTAGCCACATAAAACGTGAAAAAAACGTAAATACCTTTTTTAAGTACACAGACACAAGTAATATGAGATGATTTAAAACACTCAACTATCAGCATGGCGCAATGGTTAAGTATTTGCTTTGTAATGGTTTCCCAGGTTCGATTCCTTGGCCACATTTGTTAGATTTTCGAACCCGCCTTAATAGTTACAAACTTTTGGTCAGTACGCTGTCTTTTATGGTAATAAGAGTGGAAGAGCGAGTGCGCGCCGTCATTTTCGATCACGCTATCACTTAACATCGTGGTAATTAAATTTGAATGCTTGCCGTTGAATATAAGCAAACAGTTATTAAATTGTAAATACTAGTTACCGGCCGCCTTGTTCTCGCGGTTGCGTTGCCGCGACTTGATCAGGCGCACGATCTCCATCAGTTCCTTGCGCGCCTCGTTGCGCTCCTCCTCCTGGCAATCGTATAGTAAACACTGGTCAATGGTTTGCTTACTGCAGGCCGATTCGATACGTACAACCACGACGCCAATGTTTAATGTCATACTTTATCGTGTATTTCTTAATTACATTCATACTACAACAAACAACTTAAAATCAGTGAGTGCAGTATGTTATCCGACAATAATAACTTACCACGCGAAAATTACGTCAGTAAAGTTGTTGAATAGTTGTCTTCATAAATATTCACGTCTGATGGATTTAAAGGTAGTAGCAGAACAAGGCATAAATGGATTGAACAGAAAGTTAAGTTTACCCGTGACGATCACGACTGCTCTGCTAAAACAGTATAATAATGAAGCAAACCGAGATGATGGATCACACACATGCCCTCATTACACGTGAGGAGATGTAAAAGTTTTTCGTAAATCTCATCTCATTGGGATCGGTAGATAATGTACCTTCTTTTTATCTTCATCCAGGGTGGCCGTTTGTGACTTCTCCTGCACCTTCTCCCGTGTCTCCGAATTGGAATCCTTGCGGTCGCGTTCTTTGGGCGACTTTGTCCTGTCAACACAAGAGCAAAGGACTTGTCAGACACGACGACACTAGTTGGGTAGATTTAAATTGTTTAAAGATTAATTATAGAGTAGAGCATTCCCAATGTCCTGTAAACTGACACCTAAAGAAGATTGCCACAACACGAGGACCCGCTCGCAAGATCATTTATCCACCACAAAGTTCTCTCGAGTCAGTTCTTCACATTTCGTTACTAAGAGATAAAAAATTATAAAAACTTTTCCACCACCATATTAGCTGTATTAAATTATTTAAAATTTTTAAATAAATAATCCTAAAAGCAAAGAAAAGTCCGGTTTTTTGGACATAAAGAGTTAATGAGAAAATGTAAGGGAAGTACCAGTATTAGAATTCGGACTTCACCTTTCTTTAGTTGAACTTTTTCTGTCACTCTCTCCTCTGGAACGGTCGCTCCGTTCCCTGTGCCGCTCTTTTTCCCGAGACTTATCACGTTTAGTAGACTCCTTCCGATCTTTCTCACCCTTTCTAGAATCTTTATCGACACGACTATTTCTGTCTTCTTTTTTGTGATCTTCCTCGTCTTTGCGAGAATCTTTGTCAACTTTTCTAGATTCTTTGTCATCACGAATCTCTCTATCGTCTTTCTCTAGATTTCTCTCGTCTTTTATCACTTCTCCTTCACCTTTTCCAGACTCCTTCTCCTCTTTTTGATCTTTTGTATCTCTCCTAATTTCCTTCTCATATTTTCTTCCCTCTTTATCTTCTTTTCGCTGCTCGAAGTGCTTGCGATCGTCTTTTTCACTTTTCTGTCTATCGTGTCTATCTTCTTTCTCCTTATATCTATCTCTTTCCTTCTCACGGCGGCTATCAAAGCGATCTTGACGGTCTTCTTTTCTGTATGAAAGTTGTTCAACATGTAGATTTAATAAATAAGCTTATTAAGAAAAAGGTTTTATTTATTAAAAAAGAAATTTACTAACCAAACCTTTTGAAAAACATATTTTATTGGTTTTTTAACTATATTTCTAAAACAACATCTATTAATTAACGTAACGATAAAAAAGAAGGTTTATCTATATTTATGAAAGAATAATATTAGACTTTTACTACTGTCATTGTGCACTGGGTACCACCGCATTGCCTATTTCTGCCACCAAACATTATTGCACAAATATTACTGTGCACACGTTTAACAGTAATTATCATATCAACAAACACAGGTGAACGTGAGAGTCACCTCATCGCTAGTCAAATAAGAAAAATATACTTGATGGGCTGTATGATCTTATCTTAAGTAATGTAAAAAAAAAATTGTGCAATAATTAAAAATTTATTCAAAACTATGTATTTCACGCTCCTCATACTGTAACGCTACAAGAACACACGTTTTAAATAAGGCAGCTCATGTGTGATTACTAATAGGAGTCATAAACAGTCATTTCTGAATTGATTCCACTCACCGTTGCTCCTTATACTTTTCCTTTTGCTGACTTGCGAACGTGCTCCGCAGCAGCCTGAAGGGGTCGTACCCCTGCGCGTGTCCCCCCTCGGGCATCGCGTCGCGTGCGCCGGCGTGCCCGGCGGCGGACTGCCCGGCGGACACGGGCTGCACGCACGACGCGAGCCCCTCGCGCCGGTGCGAGCGCCCGCGGTACTGCCTGTCTCGATACTCGCGCATGTCCCTGTAATTGCTTCACATGAATGTACAGCTTTATAAACACATTACGCTGTATATTTTACATACAACATTATACTTCAAATGTTATAATCTCATGTAGGATACTGTCACCTCAATTGGTCGTGCCTGGGGTTGACGCCGAGCGCGCGGGCGAGGGCCTCGGCGCGCTGCCTCGGGCTGGCGGCGCGTGTATCGCGCGACTCCCGCGTCCCCTCGCGCACCTCCCGCCGCACGAGCCTGCCGGGCCGCCGTGACGTTCCCTCTGTTTAACAGACCGCCTATTAACTCATCGTACTCTGTTTTATCTACAATGGGGCTAATATTTGAAACATATTGTGATAGAGTATAGCATGACATATTTATGGTACAGAACTCTCACCATCTTGTTCAACGTCCGCCTCAAAGTCTAGCGCGTTGTAGTCCACCTTCTCGTGGCGGGATTGATCTGAAAAACGATTGTTCTATACTATTGTAATGAACACAACATTTATAATTAAAGAAAAATAATTATACATTAAATGAATCATCATTCTGAACAAACAGTTGTAATTTGATACTTCCGCTTTTCCAGTGGTAATGTATACTACTTTGGCAAAAATTAAATAGATAAAAACAACATCCCGATGTGGTACTGTGTGTACATCTATACATAAAACCTCGTGGTTATGTATACATAGTAGGCACTGCCTTGAACTATGAAGCTCTAAATAGATCATAACATTTACCACCATCCGGACTACTTTTCTTCCTAATAACGCGATAGCTAAAAAATAGATGGACGTACCAACAATGGACGAGTCGCACTCCCCCTCCTCTTTCTCCTGGTCAGGAGTGCCGGGTTCATCACCTAATCGGAAAAAAACACAATCGATTAGTGGGATATCACATTTGTATCTATATTAATCTTGGGCAGACGGTATAAATGTTTGTTTGAACTCTTTTGAACACGCATACGATTGGAGACACAATGGACTCGTCCTCTATGACGATGTGACCTTGGTTAAGATTACACAGCACAATATTGCGCATTTCTATTTGTGACATAAAATGCTGAGTCTCGTTACCGCAGTATTTTCAATATGTACAGCTCTTCGAAAAATTTGCACATCGCTGCTTGGCGGAATAAATAGACGCCACCGGCTCAGACTATCTCCGGTGGTTACTACATTTTGAGTTTTCATTTACAATGTAAAAAACACATTACTTTTAATAGGCCTGTCAGCTGCTCTCTTCGGCGGTTCGCGCGCGTCCCTCTCCACGCGCTCCTGGTCAAAGCGCTGAGGACGGAAATTATAAATTGCTGTGACATTTACAATAGGAACACTAAACTAGTTGTTTGATTTGCGCTGTCTTATACGTCAATTAAATTTTAGCTAACATTTATACTATAGATAAGGAGAAACTAAGAAATATCAACAGTTAATAGATATAATAGTTGCAAAATAAAACATTATTCATGCATTTTATGCTTGATTATATACTAGTGAGCAAATCTCGAGAACTTGCTGGAGAAAATTAAGCCGTGCTGTGTTTGTTTTATGAAGAAGAATGACTGACCTCGTAGTCGGAGAGCTTGATGATCCTGCGCTGCGCCTGCCGCCAGTGCGGCGGTGTCACCGAGCGGGAGCGCGAGCGCGAGCGGGACGGCGTGCGGTAGCGCTACGCACACATACATAATTTTTTACTCCTCGTACAATCAGACAAGACGCTCATCTAATGATAAGTGATACACCCGCCCATAACAATTTACCAGGTGGTAGGTTTCTGTTCCCGGAGACCGTCTGGGTGGGTACCACCGCAGCTCCTATTGCAACCGCCAAATAGTAGTGTGCAAACATTACTGTGTTCCGGTTTGAAGGGCGCTGTAGCTAGTGTAATTACTGGGGTAACGAGACTTAACACCTTATGTCTCAGGCGACGAGCGCAATGTGGTGCAGTGTGTACCATCTTAACTAGCACCGCGTTGTCATGGGCAAGCGTATCACTCACCATCAGGTGAACATCTTGCTCGTCTCGTCGCATAGTAGTATAAAAAAAAAATAAATAAAAAACATGGTGGCGCTAGTCAGGATGATATACACTGCAATTCTAATGAATTATTTTGAAATATTCGTCGCATTAAAGGATAGGATGTTAAATCTTCTTACTACATTCACTTCACTAGCTGAAACACCCGTCAAATCGGAACACAACAACGTTTACACACTTTGTTTTAAGCCAGAAGTAGAAGCGGCGGTAGTATTCATCTAAATCGTTTTCGGCAACAGAGACCTAACACTAGTAAGACCTATTTAATATATATAATGTAAGGTAGTCAACCAATTCCTCCGACACGTCATTTCAGATTACAGGGATGTTGACTTCCGCAAAGGACCTCATTGGTTACCGTATGGTGCAAGTAGATTATAAGTTGGATGTCTATATGCTCTATATGCTGTAAAAGAATCTAGTTGTTCCAGCTTGTCTTAAAATCTACATTTCACAATTGTCAAATTAAAACACTCACAAACACACCGCGTCCCTTTATAATCCTGCCGCTTCTTGTGAACGTGTGACGATCTCGCTCGCGGTACCGCATCCTGTTCGAAAATTAATACATCCGATCTTATTTAAAAATACATTTTTTAAACATAATGCCGTCGACCACGGCCGCTGCATCCCATATAATAAGCTAACCAACAAGGCTTTTCCTATAAGCTATTGTACACTTTGTGCCCTGGGCCTGCTCGACATGCATCAGGCATCGCCTATTCAGGAACCTAAAGTATACCTAAAGAAACAAAATTGTTTGTGATCTTGTAGAGTTCTGTTACAGTCAATATAACCTTTTTTTTAAAGTAGCGCTAAAAAAGATTTTTCAGGAATAAGAAGAAATATTTATTGTGTTTGAGTGTTTCACCAAGTGGATAATAACTCCACATATATAAAGAATATTACGTCAAAGCGTATACGTAAGTCAGAAGATTTAGGAGAGAAGTATGTTAATTTAATACTAAATAACATTTGCTATTGTGATCTTTGACTTGTGAAAAAGTTTAATGTGTTTGGACGCTTTGAAAAATAATTTATATTCATAAAAACCCATAGATAAAAACTTCAGAATCGAGTTTTTCATTTTGTGAACCTAAATGTTAGGGCTTAGTGTGAAGCTTGGACCAAATCTCCGTGTGCACTAATGCACTGTTTTTTTGCTTGCTTTACTTACTTAACTGCCTTAATATTAATACAATTTAAAGTATAATCAAGAATATCATAAAAACAAACAATTTTAAAACTTACATTAAAAAATGGCTAAAGCTGTGAAAGAAAAGTTAATTATTCATGAGTCATATAATTGTTTCAACACGACAGCGTACCTCATGATTTATAACATAACTACTAACCTGCCTCTTGAAAGGAGTAAAGTTCATATAGAAAATTTTACACACTAAAAGTGTGGTTAAAGGAGGGTTTAATTAGCTATGTAATTACTTTGTTATTAATGTTACACATAAAACACAAAACAAGCGTGTTAGCGGTAGCTGTTCTTCCTCGATCCCGTTCTGCAGCATCCATTTAAAATATGACGGCTTCACTGAAGGCTATTGCCCTCACTTGTGAACATAACAATGTGTTATGCATTTTCCGTCACTTATGTACAATTGTAAAACGGAGAAACCAATCTCCGTCGAATTTGTTCATAATTTTGAACCGAGTACATTCATAAATAATGATTTAAAGAGATTAAACAAATTATATCAAGATACTTTAGTTTTGGTTTCGGCGGTGGTACGTTCACAAGTAGATTTTTTTAATGACTGTAATATTACCAAGTATTGGAAAGGGAAATCAAACAAAAAAATAAACAGCGAACCCATTCAAGCCGACTTGACTGGAACTAAATATCTTACCTTTCTCTATCCTTCCTCGGGTCTCGACCATCTCTCAAAAGGAACCTGTTGGTAGGCACCTCCGGTATCTCTCGTGGATCTATCTTTGAATTGGTCACGAGAGGATGGGAAGGAGCTTCGTCCTCCTCTTCTTCATCCGCTGATGGACCAGAGGCATGTCTGCAATGGGGATAAAATTTATCCAATAAGATTTCTTTACATTACTACATTAATTTAAATAGTAAACTATCTATGTACATTCATGGAGATTAAATGCGTCTTCGTAAGGAAGCGAATTATTAATGAATATACCTTTTCTTCTTCTTATCTTTTTTCTTTTTCTTTTCCTTCTTATGAGAGTAGTCAGACTCATCACTTTGTTCTTTTTCCTTCTCCTTACCTTGCTTGCGCTTTTTACCTGTAAATTATGATTTATTAAATATTACTGACAGATAACATTATATATATTTAGTATTTGGAATGACAATTTATTACTTTTTCTAAATGAGTTACATTATATACACAACATCAATTATTCAGTACACGTATGTTTTTTAAAGCAGTAAAGATTAATTACTGTTTGAGTAAGGCAAGCAGATGATTCGTTTTTAGTTTGTTTGATTGCACAAGATTTGCCTGCACAGCATCACATTTCCCTCATTACTTTGAATGATGAGATGGTAAGCCTCCAATAATTTCACAAGCTACAGCCCTACACAAATGTGTTAATTAACACAATATTGATTGCACAGTTCTGTTTGACTGCAGTCTGGGCGCTGCAGCGGTACCTACTTACACGGTCTCCGGCTACAAATTCCACCAGGTTACCGGTTACCAGGTGGTAGGTTTCTGTTGCTGGAGACCGTCTGGGTGGGTACCACCGCAGCTCCTATTTCAACCGCCAAATAGTAGTGTGCGAACATTACTGTGTTCCGGTTTGAAGGGCGCTGTAGCTAGTGTAACTACTGGGGTAACGAGACTTAACACCTTATGTCTCAAGGCGACGAGCGCAATGTGGTGCAGTGTGTACCATCTTAACTAGCACCACGTTGTCATGGGCAAGCGTATCACTTACCATCAGGTGAACGTCGTGCTCGTCTCGTCGCATACGTGTATAAAAAAAAACCCTACCCGCGAGCATATTGATTTAGTTCTCTTAGATTTAAAATAAATTAAAACTAAACAATCAAAACCGGTTTAGATGTTTGGTAACTAAAAGCACACAGGCATAACAATATTATTATTGCTCCCCTATTGTCGAGGAGTATAGACTTGTAACACAATATACGAACACCCACCGGACTTGAGCCGCACAAGCTGCCCGCACGCGGTCACGAGGACGTCTTGCAGCGGGCGCGAGTTGCGGTCGACGGGCAGCGCCTCCAGCTGCCGCACCAGCGCGCCGCCGCCAACCACCTGACCGAAAACTACGTGCACACTGCAACCAACAGACGAGACAGCGTAAACTTTACTGGTAACTGCATCTTTTGTTTTACTTTGTAACAACTATGTTTCATCAATTAAAAAAGATTAATTTTAACCCAAAAACTAATTCGACGCCGTTTGCCAATTCTTTGAATATTTATCAATGAACATTTTACATCATACATAAATCCCAGAAATATTTTCAACACAAACGATTCTCGTGTTAGAACCAAAGTCACAATACTCTTATCCTTTTCGATCATTGCACTTTACCTCCAAAGGCTACATTGCAGCTTACCGTCAGGCGGGATAGTGTTCAGGCATTAGTCTATGTATAAACATTATCTGCGGTAAGAGCTATACTGTTATCATTCTATGAATGTACTGCTATGTACACACTGTAAGCTACATAGAAATAATATGTGATAATATAGTATATATGAAAGTCGAACTTACTTGTCGAGATGCGGCGCCGGCTGTGTTGTTCTACAACACACAGAACAGAACAAGAACGATAGCGGGCAGCGCGCGCAGGTCGCCGCCAGCGCCCTCTACACACACAAGCGCACATCAAACGCGGCGCGATATTGCATCTAAACGCCAAATGCTAATCGCCAAGCAACGCGCCATCGCGCAGTAGTGCGCACCTTGCATCACATTTTATCTCACGAAAGCTTCACAAGTCATCATTCTTATGTCTTTATTCCATGAAGGAATGAGATAAAAAAGATGTTAACCTGCTGGTAGGCTATAAACATCACAATGTGACGCTAATTGCCCTCCTCGCTTTGAGATACAGATGTTAAGTCTTGTTACCCCAGGTATTTAACTATCTACAGCACCCTTGAAACCAGAACACTAATATTTGCACACTTGTTTGACCGCAGAAACTGGAGCTGCGTTGGTAAAGCAGTTAGTGTCTGAAAACAGAGTCCCACCACAAGCAATCTTCATGTGATAAATTCGAGACTGCGAGTGCTGACTGACCGATTCTAAATTTATATAATGAGGTCTGTTTTAGGGATAGTAAATTTATGTCAGTGGCAACAGCTTACTGCATGGCGAGCAGTGCTTTCTCACAGGTATAGAAAATGCTTACAGTATAATGTTTCTACGGACAGTCTAAATTAAAAATAGTAAAAATCTTTTAACTTTGGTGATTCAATAGCAGAATTATATTAAAAAGTGCTACGACTTATTCATTTACAAAACTTTAATCTTTCCAGACAAAGATTTTTTTTATATTTATAAATTATAATTGTTTGAACAACAACAGGACAACCAGGCAAAGATTCTAGGAATTTTAAAAGCAGCTCCAAATTTGTTAAAAGTATATTGAGTAAACCTGGATATGTTCAGCAGTGGAAAATTGATTTGAAATAAAATTTTAACTTTAGCACTTTAAAAAAATTACAATCTTACCCAAAACATCCATAAACTTACATAAAGAATTGAGAACCGTTGGTGTCTTTGCCCCTATTGGCCATTGAGAGTAGGTAAGGCCGGTCATGTTTTAACTCAAAAGTTTCATCTGCCAAATAAATTTAAAAATGTACTATCAATGCAAATCGAAGTTATCATTATATTACGGCTTTTTTAACCAAGTAATCTACACTAGCAAGGATCAAAGTATTAAACATTGGTTGCAGTATTTTCTCATCATCATTATTTCTTTATGAAAAACTATGCATAGATAATATGTTAATGTGCTGTCCAATATAATATTATAATTAATGGTAACAAATTGCTTAGAAAAAAACATATTTTTTATAGAATAAACCAAAAGTGACAGTATATAGACATAAGTTATATACAAATTTTCAAGGAGACATTTCCATAATTTAGTTATAATATTTAAATAGTTATCACTAACAATAAAATAATTTAAACTGAAAATACAGATAAGTCTACGCATGTTAACATTTTCGTTGACTATAGGTCAGTTAATAGAATTTATTAGTCTTATTGACATTTAACCATATAGTACATATCTAGCATCCTTTTACCTTCAAAAGTTCCACCATATATAGATTCTCCTCCTGTTCCATTTGCATTCGTGAAGTCTCCTCCTTGTATCATAAAATCTTTTACTACTCGGTGGAACACCATGCCCTGATAAAGTAATATTTTTAAAATCACCTGTATACTAAATGCAAGTTGTGTAAGTATATTACAGGTTTACTATAAAATTTCAATGTTGTCTACTATTATAATTACATATTGTCTACAAATTGTAGTTTTGTGTAAATATGTGTAATACTTATTGAACTTACAGATATAATGGTAACTATTACTGAACAATATTCATTTCAATAACTTTTGAAGTGTCATCAGTCATTCTCATCATGCATTTAAAACATGCAACTTATTTTTAAACAAGTTCTGGGTACATACAACTACCAATATTTCATGAAGCACATGCTATACCCTATTACAATAATCTGATGATCAGTTTTCACTACAATTAGTTAAATACTAAATATTTCCTACGCCTTTTTTTAACAAAATGATTCACATAGGTAGATGGAGCTGAATGCTGTACATGAATGGTATGAAGCAACTCTGTATTCATAATTAACCTTTAATTCATCATAACATAAGTTATGACACAGGGCAATAAAAATTGTTATATACCTTGTAAGTTAATGGTTTCCCGGTTACTTTACCAACTCCCATTTCACCTATGCATAATGCACGGAAATTTTCAGCCGTTTTAGGTGCAACATCAGAAAACAACTCAAAAATGATTCGACCGGAGGGCATGCCTCCAATTGAAACGTCCATGTAAACACGCTCCCGTTCAGTTTTTTCATCACCGTCTACAGTCATTTTGTCTTCTAAATTACACACTTCAAATATTATATAGAAAGTCTAATATTTAAATAATTAGTGACAATCTACTTTAAATTATACTTTTATAACACGACGTACATGTTACATTACGCCATAATAGCTTGACATACCGCTCACAGATATTTAAATTAATTCGGTTTGTGGTCTGTACGTAAACATCAAGTTATTGAGTAATACAATTTTTTCGACTTTTCGCAAATTGATGATAAATAATTTATTTGCTTATGTTGATTAAAAATTACGTTATTTTTGAAGTTTTTATTTTTTATTAACTAAACTTAATTTTCTGTTTTATCAAAAAGTTTTAAAAGTACTTCTTAAAACAGGCTTTCTATACAAAAACAATTTAATTAGTACTAATAAAGTAATTATTGCAAAAAAATATTGTTGCATGCATTGTTATTTTGTTGGAATAATAATGCCTTTAAAAATATTCTTTAGTAACTCATTTAACTTTTAAGGACAAAATTAAAAACCTTCCTGTATTATCACTTCTGCATTGATATTTTGTAGTTGTTTTAAATCTCTACATTTTAGGGTATTTTTTTATTTATTAATTCAATGATTATAATATAACAAAAACCTCTTAGTCGTCTATGTTCAAAATAAATTTAAATACTTTGAGATTATAAATACAGTACTCTGTAAAAAAAAATTGTAATGTTTTAGTGTTTTTTTATAATCTGTTTTGTGGTGAACAGAATTTTATGAGTTGAGTTACGTTTCTGAGATCGCGATAGATTTACTTTTTAGAAAATTACAATTGCGTCGATGGTCATATATTGTAGTTTATTTGTTAATTACATTTTAAGATAATCGCCAGTAAATAAATATACACAATTGATAAATTTTAAATATGTTAGGATCAGGAGATGGTTCTTTTATTGTTAAGCTCCGCGGACTACCATTTTCTACAACAGTTGAAGATGTTTTGGATTTTTTGAGAGGAGTTAACGTGGTTAATGAAAAAGAAGGTAAACTAACTTTTAGTCTGTAAGCATTTACTATTTGTCTATAACACGGTTATTTACGGGAATGGAAATGTTTCCACTATGGCGTCTTTACCGGTTTCTGGATAGATTTTTAGCACAACTTTTAGATACCGCTTAATGTTTAATTTCTCGTCTCTCACGCGATTTCGATTGTTTCGATACACCTGTCCAAATAATTTTTTTAACATTTTACAATTTAATGATCATAATTTTTAGAAATTTTATGCTAATGTGAGATATGCTTGTGGGATGTTTTTGCTGCCTGAGTATTCTTATACACATCATCAACAAGTGCCCGCGGCAGTCCGCTGCTAGACATAGGCCTCTCCCAATTAATTGAATTGGTTCTTTGATGTTATTTAAAGATGTATCTCTAAAAAAAATATCTTTTTCAATTTGAAGAATGCTGCTGCTAGTAAAATGTCTAAAACATGGGACCCTGTAATGTCCCATGGCTGCTAATGTAATTTAGTGCAATTTAAACTGAACAACAAGGTAAATGTCCCACAAGTCATCCCGCAGTGTTCAAATTAACATTTCATTACAAAAAATTTCAGGAGTGCATTTAACAGAGGTGAGACCTGGCAGACCATCTGGAGAATGCTATGTGGAAGTACAGAGTCAGGCAGATGTTGACGAAGCTTTGAAGAAGGATAAGGAGAATATGGGCAAAAGATATATTGAAGGCGAGTGGTTTAGCTTAACATAAATAAATTAACAAGATATTATATATGGTAGAATCAATCAACTTGCCATGCCAATGTTTATAATACTTTTTACACTATAAAAAACCATTTCTTTTGGCATACTAAAAATTCTGGTCACTATTGCACTTATTCAATAATATTCAATATAAAATAATTTATATCCAATAGCTAAATCATGCTGATTTAATATGCCTCGATGTAATAAATATTATTAAAAAGGTTTAGTTACTATGCACTAATTAAATAAACTTGTTAAATGATGTAATGTGGTTATGTTTTGTGATAAGTTATAATGGAGCAGATATTCAGAAATATTGAAGACAAAATTAATATGTTCAATTTTAAGTTGATGTTAGTCTCAAACCATTAGCGATTTTGTGTATTAATAATACTATTATGTTACAGTATTTTCTACCGATCGGCAAGACATGGACTGGGCTTTGAATGCAATGAATCAATCTGAAAATGGTTTTAGTGGGATTCCTAATCTGAATGACGATATGGGCATTGTTAAACTGCGTGGGCTGCCTTTTGGCTGCTCTAAAGAAGAAATTATCCAATTTTTTGACGGTAAGTAAAGTAATACATTAACTGTCATCATTTGTGTGTTTGTTACAATTTTACAAGAATGTACTGAGACTTCAAAGGTTCCATTTAGTTCTGTGGTGGGAGAAATGATGATATTTTATTTAATACAACTTGTATTTTTCTGAGGCTATTTTGTTATCTGAAATTACAAACTAAAACCATTTCTGATAATTATTATGTGCAAAACTATTAGCCTGTACATATAATTCTTCAATTGTGCATTGTAATTTATGTTTCGATAATTCTGTTTAAGAAATTCCCATCGTTTTAAAACTTTAAGAACATATTCATGATCCCACCACAGGGGGGTGTTCGTTGTTTGTATAATTGATCTTTATTTGCATCTGGGTGGGGCAGGGCTGACGGTGGCCCCCGAAGGGGTGCACTTGCTCTACGACTACACGGGAAGGGCCTCGGGCGAGGCGTTTGTACACTTCGTTGACAAGGGGAGCGCTCAGGAGGCACTCGAGAGGGACAGGGAGAAAATAGGACACAGGTGGGGGGCACGTTATTTAACTTGCGCCGAGATTGAGCCTGCTGCGCGGGTGTTAGGCAATGGAGAGGAATAGAGAATTATAAAATGGTGTAAATTTAATATTCCTCCATTGTTATGTGGTGTACTAGCTAAGGATATGGTAATATTTTCAGGAAATCAAAGAAATTGAATATATATTACCTTGGGAATTACACCGGATAAAATAAATATATGCTACCTTATGTAATACATATTTGTGATATTCTTTGTAAACTAAAAGGAAAAATAATAACTAATTGCATTAGCTTACAATTGTATATTTAAACAAAATGTTTACCTCAAAATATTAGTTTGATTTAGAAATAAGAATCAAACTATTAAATGTTGAACTGCTTCATTGCTTAATATCCCTGATCCAGCGGTGCCAAACTGCGGCTAAAGTAAAACTTTTTTGGTGTAGCGGGATAAGTCTGGGACTCCCTCGTCGTGGTGGCACTTTATGGTTTATAGCAGAACCTTTTGGTATATAGAACCGGGGCACTCGTGGAAAATTGTGACATCTAGTTAACACGTGCTATTCATTTCAATTCGTGGGAAGATAAACTGTAATCCATAATAGCCACACACAAAGCGGGGTAACTGGTTCACATTCGGATAAAGTTGAATTTTGTCAGGGTAAATTAGCTGATTTAATGAAACTTTGGATGCTGCCAGATTTTCTTTGGTAATAACATGACAAAATTCTGTATTCACTTTTATCGAGTTTATGATTGAACGGTCTGATGCGGGGATGGTTAACTTTTTACTTACTGATTTATAACCGTCCGTGGTACGTTTATTATCAACTTTCGGAAATTAAATATAAAAAGCGTCTTACAAATAGAAGATTTGCAGGATTGTTTCCATTTTTTTTACAATTTATATTTAATTAAATCTTATTTCTTCAATACATTGTTCAGGCAAGAGTTGTGTTTCTGTTCATAGTGTCACCACACCTATCGATGTGCTGTTACTATTTAAATTTGTTCGGAAGATTCTTTAAAAGTTATAATCTTAATAAATTAAAAAATAAAAAGGTTTACCATCCTTGTTACGAAGAACTGTTTTAGTTTATTTGAAAGACATTTACTTAATTTCGTTTTTAAAATGTTAAAGTCCATACCCACACTGGACCATTGTTTGTGTAAATATATATAAGGGTCTGCAATTTTAAACATTTCTAATTCTGGCAGCATTTATAACTTTTGTGATTGGATGATGAGTTATTAAGGTTTGGGAGTGCGAGGGGAAGAGGGACGGAGGGGAGCGGGGCGGTCGGCGAGAGGACGAAGAGGGAAGAGGAGGTTGCGCAGTAATCTGTATCGTCTGTGTTACTTTTAGTTGAAACGGTTTAACTTGCGATATTTCTACTTTCAGAAATTTAACTGCATACAAATGTTTTCAAAAATGTTTTTAATTTGTCATGTTTATAGCGGTGTTTAGTATCTTACAATGTTATAAAATGTCTAGACATCTTTTCCTGTATCTGAAGACAACAGAGAAATGCTAGAACCATTAAATTGGACAATGTTGTCTAGTCCATTTAAGCCACGGCGTACTCTCACAGCGCAGGATGTGTTGCAGTGCCTCTTGAATTGCGTGTATCAAGAGTTTGGAGAAGGTCCACTTTACGGAAACATCATTATGTCAGCTGTAGCCATTCCTGTGTATCGTTTAGTGATGTAAATTGGTGGTACTGGTGATATTTTATACATTATTAGTCTATGTTACTTAAGGTTCAGTACAGAGTTACAGTAGACATTCGTTACAAAAATTATGTTTTTTGTATGTTCATAGAATGTCAAGATATGCATTGACATTGGTCTTTACGGTTGTCTTAGTGACAATCTGTTAAAATACATTATATTTATTTAGATTTACTTTAAGAATGTTTTACTATAAAGTCGGAGAGGACTGGGAGAAAAATATCTTAGATCAAAGTAGTTACAAACAAAAATAATAGCATTTATTAATGAAGCCAAACATATATATCTTGGTGGGAGGTATATATATCAGAGCAGTCAAGTTCAACGCATATCTCTCGCAATGACACACACATATTTATCTGTACACATACTTCACTTGAATGCCGCCCTCCTTGTTTGTGTATAAATGCCCACTCTCTGTCATGTTTCGCTAACCGGTGTGGTTCCGGGCAGGTACATCGAGGTGTTCCCGAGCTCCGCGGAGGAGGTGAGGACGTACGGGTCGCGCGACAACAGCAGGAGCAGCTCGCGCACGCCGCGCCCCACGCCGTACGACCGCGGCGACCGCTACACGCAGCGGTTCTCGCGCGGCCGCGGATACGGCAGGGGTGCGTCGAACCACAATATCACTGCATTTAACCAATATCATATTCTTCTTCTTCTTATCGTGCCTCCCCGACTAGCGGAGGTTGGCAGTCAGTTCAGCACACTTCTCCCTGTCTGTTGCGAGGCGGAACAGTTGGGCGGCACTCGCAATTCCTGTCCACTCCCTTATGTTACGCAGCCATGATTGTTTCCTACGACCAACACTCCTTTTACCTGCGACTTTGCCCATCAAGATGAGTTGGAGCAGTTCGTACCTATCGTGCCTAAGCACATGACCGAGGTAAGATACTTTCCTCATCTTGACGGTTTGCAAAAGTTCGCGCTTTTGGTTCACACATCGTAGGACCTCCACGTTGGGACAATATCATATTAATACTAGGCAAAAGTGCTACAAATGTACATCATTTTATTATTTGACGAAGCGAAAAGACCATCACGTCCGACACTTGATAGTAAGTGCTGTACGCTCACACTTAACAACGTGACCTCAGTTAGATTCGGTGGTTTTTTTTTTTCTCGCTGGGGAATGCATTTACTCATATCCCGGGCAAAGGGCGATGTGGTTATGTGGGACTTGATATTGGTTACCCACTAAACCCCAGCGTTACCGGCCTCGTCGATGGATTGTTCGAGGGTTGCGGGATAACATCTCAATTCGTCCGCGACCCTCGATCGACGCCCATGTTAAATCGGGCCCGCCTTGCGGAGGGATGGATGTAAAGTCGTCCCTCCGCACAGATAGTCTCCGTCCTTGTGGGGCGACGCGTTGGGTTCAGACGCGCCGACATGTCCGTCCTCGGAACCCTTCCATTAAAGGGGGGGCGCCGGCCCACATCGGTAGCGACACCAGGTTCTCCTGCCTAAGGAGGCAATCGGCGATAGTTAGATTTGGTGGTTAGATTAGGTTACCGTTCGGATCCCAACCGCAACGTCTGTTATGCTATGCTGAAATTATCAATCCCAGGAGCTGCATAAAGCAGTCTCCGGAACCTCAGCGATTACTGCCACAATATCTGGAGACCACGTCCGGCTGTCGTCTCTTAGTTATGTTATTATTGTCTTCGGTTAACATAACAAGCAGTCTTGCTCATTTATTTCATATTACAAGAGTAAATTTAAATGGTGCATTTGATGTCTATCCAATATATACGTTTATTATTTTCTTCAAAAAGCTGCAAGACGATCAGGACCATCGCCTGAAGGTAAGTTGATTTCGAAACAGCATGTCCTTCCTCTCCCACGAACGGGACTCCACTCTGACTTTTTTTTAACGTTTAAGCTATTTGTCTTCTCTTTTTCTTTAATAAACAGTTCCGATTGCTTTTTTTAGTTTTCATTATTTTTGCCGACGCCAGTTTGTTACCTCTTGCCCACCTGTCTTTATGTTTGTGTGTAAAAGAAATGTAATCCTTGTGCATGATACTGGAATTAAATAAGTTTGCACACCTTTTGGCGGCAGAAGAAAAGTTTGCGGTGTTTAGACAAGGCCAAGATTTTCAAGAAGTATAAAGCTATTGGTAGCACCTGTCAAAAACAACATTTATTTTTACTTTAACATTGTTATGTTACAAAACATCTTGTTTCTTAGTAGTAAAAAAATGAAACGTTTCTACTATACTTCAATTTCAATTAAAAATATCTTTGCTCGCTTATAGTTTTACAATCACTTTCAATCTTTGATTATTTATATTTAAAGTCTAGCTGTAAAGCGTTTATTCTGTTTTCAAGTTTTGTGTGTTAACAGTCCGTAACGCGTCGTTGGTGTATGGATATTAATGGGTGTTGCGTTGCCGCGCAGGTAGCGGGTATAGCCGCGGCGGGTTCCGGCGCGGCAGTCACTGCGTGCACATGCGCGGGCTGCCCTTCAAGGCGACGCCGCAGGACATAGCCTACGTCAGTATACACTTCCTAACGAACAAACACAAATAAATGACAAAAACATTCATGTCAGTCAAATACTAACATATGTCATTGCAGTTCTTCAAGCCAGTGCGCCCGGTCAACATCAACATACTGTACGACAACAGCGGCCGGCCCTCTGGCGAGGCGGACGTCGAGTTCGAGTGCCACGAGGATGCAGTGAGGGTACGTCACCGCTATACTGTCCCATTGGATTTCTCAGCAGTGGCTGAGTACTTACCTCCTGAAACCGAGGTTTTAGCACCGAGTCTAGGGTAGGGATTTGCCGAGACCGCCGAAGTGGCCGCCATTCTCACATTGGTAAACTGCCGCAGTGGCACGGTGTCTGTTCCGGCTGTCAACACGCCAGAGCCCAAAAATGATGCGTTCAACGAATCCAAGTAATTCATATTACACTTTTACATGTAACATCGAACGATGATACCTTCCCTGCAGGCGATGAGACGAGACAAACACAACATGGACCACCGCTACATCGAGCTGTTCCTGAACTCGTCGTCCAGCGGCGGCGGCGGCGGCGGCAGCGGCGGCAGCAGCGGCGGCGGCACTTTCAAACCGAACCGGAACTTCCGCAACAACTACTGATACAGCCCGCGCGAGCGCCGCCGCGAGAAACCTACTTCAAAATGAACCTTACAAGCCGACCCCTCACAGTAACCCGGAACAACTGGTCGCCTCTCAACTCACCGAGTTACTTGGACTTGATTTTATTTTACTTACTCACATTGTGCAATTGACTGTATTTGATCTATTTTTTATTCGGCGAAGAGCTAGACATTCGCCTGCAGCAATGTCGCGCTAATTAGGATAATATACACTGCACCACATTGTGCTCGTCTTGAGACACGTGACATTAATATCGAACACCGCTTTTTGAGTGAAAGTAAGTTTTGATCCTATAAACAGTAGAGACAGATTCGCAGCTAACAGCAGGGGTACTGGTTACTAATGAAAACCTTTTAAGAAAATTTTATTGACTATGTTCATTAGAGGGTCTATGAACTCGCTTTAAAAATACTTAAACGCATCGTGTGTCGGTTGCATCCGCATACTTAATTATAATGAATTTGTTTATTAACATAATGTCTCATTAAGCACTGGTGTGTTTGTGTCAGGTATTACCTGATCACACACCAATTAGTGTGAATGGTACTGACACTCGCACGGAGTGATGATGATCATGCCGTAGCATAGATTATTATACACATTGTTATTAGAATGAACTCGCATAATGTCATGTTAAGTGTTTCTTATATAGTATAATACGCAGAGTAGAATAATTGAGTACAACTGTAATCGATACACGTGGAAACAGGTGTTGTGCGAACGTAATGGGTCCAAGCTTAACTGATTTTTGTATGTTCTTTTAACTGTAGCTTTGTTAACTGTAAACCGGCCGTTTTGAATTTAGTTTTGTATATTCAAATGAACATCTCGTCAGAAGCTGATCTCGTCTTATGTTAAATACGTTCTCTATCGTTAAATAAATGTATTTAACTACAATAAAAGCTAACTAATGTATTGTTACAGTGAGTGTAAACGATGAGTATGAATATATTCATACGAGTATATATGAAGTGTTCGCACTTCGAGAATCTTTACTTTTTCTTGTATATAATGTACTTATAAAATTGATAACCGAACTGTACACGTTAAGGTTGTCCACGTGATCTGTTTAATTTAACTTTGATAATTTACAACATTTAAAAATTACAGCTTTTATTTTTTTATGCATACGGTATTATTTGCTGTTCGAGTTGCGACGGGAGCGGCGGCTCGGGGGCTGATGCGGTTAAAATGGATTTTATATTGTCAAAAGTCAATTGATTACAACAGTTTGAAAAAAAAAACTGTGAAGTACCTATTGCCTTATTGATGCGAAGAGTGTGCGTGTATGCGAAAATTTTAAACATGATCTTTGTTAAATCGTGTTAACTCTTTTTTGTTGTTATGTAGTTTAGTTCATCTTGTCACTGCAAAACTATTTTACTTTTCGACACGTCACACCCGGAGCTTCACAGTTTGCAGAAGTAGTTTTAATAGTCCTAAGTAATTTTTACTTTAACTAATAAATAACAAAAATTAGCGCTTGTTTTATTACCGATAACCACAATATATCATTTACTAGAGCGCACTCCAAACTAAGACACTGGCTGCAGTGACACTATCTCTTAGTGCCCGTGAGAGATCACCGCTGATGTTAAGTAAGCGTTATCATATAAAAGTAAAATTATATTATTAATAGTCAATTAATACCAGCACAGAGTCGAAGCTTCAATCTGAAACATAAAAGTAACTTCGCTGCTTTAGTTGTGAAGAGTTTGACGCTTGGACTCTGCGCTAGTGTGAATTGACCATAACGTGCTGGGTACCAACCGTCGTTAGTACTCATTTTTGTAGTACCCTTTTATTCATTACATTTGATGACAAGTAACATCAAGAAATATATATAACTTCTAGCTGAACCAGCAAACTTCGTTTCGCCTCAAAATCAATAAATAAAAATGCTTATTGATAATTCCAGGCTGGTTCAACTTTAGTAAATAGTGTGGTGAAAACTTAACCAGAAAAAAATAATTCGTAATCACAAAAAATGCCCGTTATTAATTTGGTTTTTCTATTATATTTAAATGCACATGTTGATTGACCTAAGTCAGGACATCTTATCTTTGGCATTATAAATTGTAGATAATCAAAGTAGGGAAAGTTCTCGCGCACTCAGCGGTAAATAGTGTCACTATCACAAAAGATCAACAAAGTAAAGTTAAGACTTAACTACTATTTTGAACCAATCTGAACTTAGGAAAGTCGTGTTCCTGCTTGAATTCTACAATCGCTGCACACGAACACACTAATTTACTGCATGATACACTCACATTGAACATTCAACTGCATTATGCACTAAAAAAAATTCAACCGAGACAACGCGACCTTCTCGCCCAGATTCCCGCTAAAGTTCGTAAAATATTATAGTTGCATCAGAAGTTGTTGGTTGTCAATATCAAATGTCAAAATCAAAAATATTCTTTTAAATTGTATTTGTCTCTCAAATGATACACTTTGTATCCGTACTGCGTGCTAGCAAGATAATTAAACAAATAAATATTACAAATCTGTTTCTTACTATAGAAAAATAAAGTAAGTAATTTATTTAAATATTTCGTAAATGCATAAATTTTCTTAAACTTAGCTTAAAATACTCGTAGTCTCCATATTTTATATTGATGACAAAACGTGTATCACCCACCTTAACCTCGAAAGAAATTTTAGAAAGTAATATACGAATAAAATTTTGCAAATATTTCAAGTCAATCAAACTAATTTATCAAATTCTTGTAAAGATTTTTACAATATTTTACAAAATTACTACAATCTACTCAAACAAATTCACTTATATAAAAAAACATTTATAAACTGTACTTATGTTAAAACTAAAAAAAATTACGATATTATTATTCTTTCAGAGTTGTCCCGCTTTGCCTATCTAAAAATCTGGTCACCTCAATGAAAAAGAGAAATTGTTGTTTTTACCATATTCCAGGCACTTTTTCCATATTTTCTCCTTATTAACCTTCCCTGGACTTCCACGAACAATTCAAGACCACATTTAGCCAAATCGGTCCAGCCGTTCTCGAGTTTTAGCGAGACTAACGAACAGCAATTCATTTTTATTATATAGACTAGCTGACCCAGCAAACTTCGTTTTGCCTCAAAATCAATAAATAAAAAAGCTTATTGATAATTCTAGGCTGTTTCAACTTTAGTAAATAGTGTGGTGAAAACTTAACCAGGAAAAATAATTCGTAACCAAAAGAAATGCCCGTTATTAATTTGGTTTTTCACACGTTGATTGACTTCGACGACCTAAGTCAGGACGTCTTCTCCTTGGTATTATAAATTGTAGATAATCAAAGTAAGGAAAGTTCTCGCGCACTCAGCGGTAAATAGTGTCACTATCAGAAAAGATCAACAAAGTAAAGTTAAGACTTAACTACTATTTTGAACCAATCTGAACTTAGGAAAGTCGTGTTCCTGCTTGAATTCTACAATCGCTGCACACGAACACACTAATTTACTGCATGATACACTCACATTGAACATTCAACTGCATTATGCACTAAAAAAAATTACGATATTATTATTCCTTCAGAGTTGTCCCGCTTTGCCTATCTAAAAATCTGGTCACCTCAATGAAAAAGAGAAATTGTTGTTTTTACCATATTCCAGGCACTTTTTCCATATTTTCTCACCTTATTAACCTTCCCTGGACTTCCACGAATAATTCAAGACCACATTTAGCCAAATCGGTCCAGCCGTTCTCGAGTTTTAGCGAGACTAACGAACAGCAATTCATTTTTATTATATAGACTAGCTGACCCAGCAAACTTCGTTTTGCCTCAAAATCAAAAATATTCTTTTAAATTGTATTTGTCTCTCAAATGATACACTTTGTATCCGTACTGCGTGCTAGCAAGATAATTAAACAAATAAATATTACAAATCTGTTTCTTACTATAGAAAAATAAAGTAAGTAATTTATTTAAATATTTCGTAAATGCATAAATTTTCTTAAACTTAGCTTAAAATACTCGTAGTCTCCATATTTTATATTGATGACAAAACGTGTATCACCCACCTTAACCTCGAAAGAAATTTTAGAAAGTAATATACGAATAAAATTTTGCAAATATTTCAAGTCAATCAAACTAATTTATCAAATTCTTGTAAAGATTTTTACAATATTTTACAAAATTACTACAATCTACTCAAACAAATTCACTTATATAAAAAAACATTTATAAACTGTACTTATGTTAAAACTAAAAAAAATTACGATATTATTATTCCTTCAGAGTTGTCCCGCTTTGCCTATCTAAAAATCTGGTCACCTCAATGAAAAAGAGAAATTGTTGTTTTTACCATATTCCAGGCACTTTTTCCATATTTTCTCACCTTATTAACCTTCCCTGGACTTCCACGAATAATTCAAGACCACATTTAGCCAAATCGGTCCAGCCGTTCTCGAGTTTTAGCGAGACTAACGAACAGCAATTCATTTTTATTATATAGACTAGCTGACCCAGCAAACTTCGTTTTGCCTCAAAATCAATAAATAAAAAAGCTTATTGATAATTCTAGGCTGTTTCAACTTTAGTAAATAGTGTGGTGAAAACTTAACCAGGAAAAATAATTCGTAACCAAAAGAAATGCCCGTTATTAATTTGGTTTTTCACACGTTGATTGACTTCGACGACCTAAGTCAGGACGTCTTCTCCTTGGTATTATAAATTGTAGATAATCAAAGTAGGGAAAGTTCTCGCGCACTCAGCGGTAAATAGTGTCACTATCAGAAAAGATCAACAAAGTAAAGTTAAGACTTAACTACTATTTTGAACCAATCTGAACTTAGGAAAGTCGTGTTCCTGCTTGAATTCTACAATCGCTGCACACGAACACATTTATTTACTGCATGATACACTCACATTGAACATTCAACTGCATTATGCACTAAAAAAAATTCAACCGAGACAACGCGACCTTCTCGCCCAGATTCCCGCTAAAGTTCGTAAAATATTATAGTTGCATCAGAAGTTGTTGGTTGTCAATATCAAATGTCAAAATCAAAAATATTCTTTTAAATTGTATTTGGTGTCTAAATGACGGGACGAACTTCAAATTTTGACGTTTTATGTATCTAAAGTAAGGAGACCAGACATCTCGCTTTTAGCGGGACAGTCCTGATTTTTTTACTATTAATCCCGCGTCACGCGACGTTTTTCAAAAGTCCCGACTTTTAGAATTAAGTAAAATTTTAAATTTATGAAAATCATTGTTTTGCGTAACATATTGCTTTTGCTACCCAGTTACATTGTATTTGTCTCTCAAATGATACACTTTGTATCCGTACTGCGTGCTAGCAAGATAATTAAACAAATAAATATTACAAATCTGTTTCTTACTATAGAAAAATAAAGTAAGTAATTTATTTAAATATTTCGTAAATGCATAAATTTTCTTAAACTTAGCTTAAAATACTCGTAGTCTCCATATTTTATATTGATGACAAAACGTGTATCACCCACCTTAACCTCGAAAGAAATTTTAGAAAGTAATATACGAATAAAATTTTGCAAATATTTCAAGTCAATCAAACTAATTTATCAAATTCTTGTAAAGATTTTTACAATATTTTACAAAATTACTACAATCTACTCAAACAAATTCACTTATATAAAAAAACATTTATAAACTGTACTTATGTTAAAACTAAAAAAAAATTACGATATTATTATTCCTTCAGAGTTGTCCCGCTTTGCCTATCTAAAAATCTGGTCACCTCAATGAAAAAGAGAAATTGTTGTTTTTACCATATTCCAGGCACTTTTTCCATATTTTCTCACCTTATTAACCTTCCCTGGACTTCCACGAATAATTCAAGACCACATTTAGCCAAATCGGTCCAGCCGTTCTCGAGTTTTAGCGAGACTAACGAACAGCAATTCATTTTTATTATATAGACTAGCTGACCCAGCAAACTTCGTTTTGCCTCAAAATCAATAAATAAAAAAGCTTATTGATAATTCCAGGCTGTTTCAACTTTAGTAAATAATGTTGTGAAAACTTAACCAGAAAAAATAATTCGTAACCAAAAGAAATGCCCGTTATTAATTTGGTTTTTCACACGTTGATTGACTTCGTCGACCTAAGTCAGGACGTCTTCTCCTTGGTATTATAAATTGTAGATAATCAAAGTAAGGAAAGTTCTCGCGCACTCAGCGGTAAATAGTGTCACTATCAGAAAAGATCAACAAAGTAAAGTTAAGACTTAACTACTATTTTGAACCAATCTGAACTCAGGACAGCTGTGCCCGGTTGAATTTTATAATCGCTGCACACGAACACATTTATTTACTGCATGATACACTCACATCGTACATTCAACCGCATTATGCACAAAAAATAAAAATGAACCGAGACAACGCGACCTTCTCGCCCAGATTCCCGCTAAAGTTCGTAAAATATTCTTCTTCTTCCCAATTAATAGCATGAGCACGGTTTGTGCGTGAGCCAATGTCATGTGTACACGTATGAAATAAAAGAATAAAAATACTTAAAAAATTGTCTGCGTGGTCAATTCGTCCGCCATGTTCCACCCTTTTCTCTTAAAATATTATAGTTACATCAGAAATTGTTGGTTGTCAATGTCAATGTCTAAATCAAAAATATTCTTTTAAATTGTATTTGGTTTCTAAATGACGCGACGAACTTCAAATATTTGACGTTTTATGTATCTAAAGTGACCAGACGTTCCGCTTTTTCACAATTAATTCCGCGTCACGCGACGTTTTTCAAAAGTCCTGGCTTTTGGAATTAAGTAAATTTTTTTATTTATGAAAATCATTGTTTTGCGTGACATATTGCTTTTGCTACCCAGTTACATTGTATTGGTCTCTCAAATGATACACTTTGTGTTCTTACTGCGTGCTAGCAACCTAATTACACAAATAAATATTACAAATCTGCTTCTTACCATATAAAATTAACGTAAGTAATTTATTTGTATATTTCATAAATACATACATTTTCTTAAACTTAGCTTAAAGTACTCGTAGTCTTAATATTTTATATTAATGACAAAAAGTATCTCACCGACCTTATTATTAAATATTATCGACCTTATTATTAATTTAGATAGAAATATGTCAAGGAATAAAATATTATACATTTTTATATTTATAAATTGTATTTATGTTAAAACTAAAAAAAAATTACGATATTATTATTCCTTCAGAGTTGTCCCGCTTTGCCTATCTAAAAATCTGGTCATCTTAATGAAAAAGAGAAATTGTTGTTTTTACCATATTCCGGGCACTTTTTCCATATTTTCTCACCTTATTAACCTTCCCTGGACTTCCACGAATAATTCAAGACCACATTTAGCCAAATCGGTCCAGCCGTTCTCGAGTTTTAGCGAGACTAACGAACAGCAATTCATTTTTATTATATAGATTTCAACAATAGCGCGATCTTTGAATTATTTTCTCGATCTGACAGTCTTAGAAAATGGTCGTCTAACAAATAGCTTCATTTATTTTTTTATATAAAATTTAGAAATCAGCTATATACCACTGAAATTTGGCCAAAATCGGTTCAGATCATTTGGAAATTAGTTTAGTTTAAATTTTAAGTAAATCTGAGAAAGAAGATGCTGTTTTAATATAATAAACACTAATTCCATGTTGTGAAGATGTCATAAGTTTCTGAAAAACCTTTTATTACATAACTTATTTATTTGTACATAATAAAAAAATTGTAATCCTTTTAATATTTATATAAACATACAGCTTTTGATTAATTTAAAACAGCGACAGGATTATAGACATATAAGTATTTAGTAAATGCATACCTTCATCACAATGGTACTTTATTTAATATATATATGTAGCGTTGTATTCTGTACCCACCCACCATACGCGTTATGGTCAGTCCCGTTATTTTATAAAATCTGGCGTGGAGACGCTCACTGCAATGTCAAGTGACCTCACTGGGGTGCGGGGTCCCCTAATCTGAAATACAGGTACAATAAAGAATCAAATCGCTCCTTGCTAAGTATGGGCTATCGTTCACGTATAAACTTCCCCCAGTTTCATCATTGATTTGTTTATTTACCTCATGCCCGCACGGTGGAGATGAGGGACGTATGAACAAAAACTACACCTTCCCATCATCTGGCGCCGAAATCGGGCAGCAATGGAAATGAGCTTCCCAAATAAATCATACGCAATCATTAGGGAGGCCCCGCGCGGCGGCTCCGAGGGGTCCGCAGCTGTGCGATGTTTTGAAACACTGCCGTAAATATACCCGGCGATGAACGTGGGGGCGCTTGTGCTTTACTAAATTGACTACCGATTGCGAAACTAAACACAAATGAAAAAAAAAAAACATGAGTTGAAAACCTGTTAAAATCAAACTATTTAAAATACTAGATATTTCATAAGTATCATTGAAAATATTACACAAAAGAAACGTTGCAGTGATAATGTCAAAACTACATAAGATACTCTTTTTAGTTATGGCTAAAAATATTCGGGCTTTACGTACTAAACGAAAAATTAAACCGAATTGATTCAGCTTCACGGGAGCGGTTACGCGACGGAGAATTTGTACCGTATTATGCGCATATGTTTATCGTGTCAGTAATAACAGAAAATATTTATTTCAATTGTTAATTGCTTAAGTGACATTATCTACCCGACAACAACACGCTGAACAAAGTTACATTACATATTAATAAGGGGGTTTTTATGTGAATTATTTATCTATTACATATATGTAACAACAAATTAGTAAAACGGTTTTACTATATACAGAAATTTAAAGGAAACACAAAATAAATCTTTCCATACCGGGTCATTACCATTTAATCTTTGTTATCCATAAGTGATCCGGTCGATTTTCTTCGTCCGGTAATGAATTATTATATTCTGTTGTACTTTAATGTATTTAAGAAGGTGTTAAATTTATAAATTATGACGCTTAAGCATTTATTGTTTCTACTCCGGCGAGACAGGACTCCGCTGGCTTATAACTTGCGGCGACGGTGGCGGCGGCGGCGACGGTGGCGGCGGGCGCCGTCGCGCGCGGCGCCGGCGGGGCCGAGCCCCCGCACCGCCACCGTTATGTCACACCTCGGCTTGTCAACATCCCAGAGACACTGCAACTGACTCGGAGGCACGTGGGAGCACTAATGAAAGCGCACCCAATAATAGATTGAGTGATCGTCAGCCCTCGGCAGTCCACCGTTAGACATAGGTTTCTTCCGAGAAATATCCAGTCTTTCAATTTATCAAACTCGGGATAATCAAAATGTATCAATAGATTTGCCAGAAAGTAAACGTTTAAAAACTTTGCATGTAAGTGCACCTCGTGTGGTATCCTCAGAGGGCACGCTGTACTCGACACATACCCCCGTCTGGAGCACGTGTCGTGCGCGGCGCGGGCGGGGGCGGAGCGCCGCAGGATGCACCGCCGCCGCGGCGACACAGATATTAACAAATAAACACACTCCGGATACTTTTCTATTAGGGACACTTTAACGAGGGTATGTAAGAATTGTCTGCCCCTGCCACTCGCATAGAGTTAGTACCACAACTTTTTAATATGTAAACCATATTGCTTAGTATATGATGAATTGATTTCAAGAATAAATTTATTATTTTATTACTTTTTAGACTTCGTAAATGCAGCCTTTAAATAATGCTTATCAATAAAACATATACAAAGGTTCCTGCACTGGGGTCTTAAAGGTATTTTACCCATCGAAGCGTTCTCTGAAAAAAATATTCTTGACATGTAAGAATGGAACCTATTTTTATATAATTTTAATCCATTGATCTTTATTAGGGGTTAGAAAAATATAAAGAACTGTTAAATATCTGTATACAATGTAAAAATTGCTTTATGCGGAATAACTACTATCGTATTGTTTTGTTTGGAAAATCTATCGGTCTGAAAACTTGACCCGTAGGATATTCTTCTGAAAATAGTTTATATTAAGCATTAAATATTTAACACAAAAAAAAACAAAACAATATTAATACCATTAATTACATACTACTATTTATTAATTTTTAATACAAACCTCAATAATGGAAATATTATTTGAAGAAATTAAATACTTACAAAAACAATAAATTAATCAGATACCCGAAGAAGCAATCATTAAACGAGCCGAATTATTTCATTGTCGTTTGACAAGATGGCGTCGCGGGCAGACAGTCGTCTTGGCGCGCTCGCCCTGCTACGTAAACATGGCCGCGCTCACAATTCCTTTGTGCCCCCGCGGCTGATTGATAGATATGCTATTAACTACATCACCGGCAACATACATTTATTGAAACTAAATTTTATTGACCTTATCACGTTTATATAATTATTTATTATCCCTACGTTCCGATTCCTTTGCATCAGCCATGGTCACGCTAAGATTGAAGTGACAGATATCCTGATGCTGTAGTTATTACGGTGTACCTTCAGCTTTTGCTTATTGTTTGCAATCTGATATCAGTGTCTGGAAGTCTTTAGTGCTAAGTTTACACAGTTCTTTTATCACTAATAAAGTTACTTGTCAAGAACATTTAAGACAATTGTGTAAACTAATTCCGTGAATTGGAATCTTTTACTTTTCGCCTCCCAGAACGCCAGTAGTCGCTAATAGCCCATAGCTCGCGGATGTCGACAATACAAAACACTACTAAATGTAGAATATGATAGCGCACATGCAAAACTGTTTCGTCGTGTTTCAACATTTGCATATTAAAATCCTAAACCTAAATGTCATTCAAAACATCACCGCCGTTGAGAATCCATCCATTGCGTTGATGGATGCGGCGGGAAATGATTATAATATTCTGATTGATCTCCGGCGGCCGGCGCGCGATTGTTTCAGTAGCACATTCCCGCCATTAGCATTCCCGCCTGTAATAAGTTTACCGCAGGGTTGCCAGCGGCGGCCTGTTCCTAATATTTTTTAATTGTTTACAAATGATAAGACTCTGCCCCCGCAGCGTCTACACGCCGGACCGTTAAAAAGATTGCTAAATTTAATTGACAATAGTCCGGCTACATTGTAAATATAAATGCAGTGCAAGAAGGTCCACCCCAAGGTGGAAGAAGACAATCTTGTGCATATTAAAATGTCGGGGCAAAATTTTTGGATTGTTGTCTTTTAACCGAGCAAAAAATATACAAACTTTGATGGGAAGTTAGAATCATAATATTTGCATTTATTAACAGATTATAAAATATTCATAGGTTAAACGAATGTAAGCGCATTAGTTGGTCGTTGCTGAATCGGAGATCGCGGCGGCGGGCAATGATTATAATATTCTGATTGATCTCCGGCGGCCGGCGCGCGCGATTGTTTCAGTAGCACATTCCCGCCATTAGCATTCCCGCCTGTAATAAGTTTACCGCAGGGTTGCCAGCGGCGGCCTGTTCCTAATATTTTTAATATAAAGCTAAATAATGGAAATACTATATGAAGAAATTAAATACTTACAAAAACAATAAATTAATTAGTTACCCGCACAGAGTTTGTTTCAGAAGAAGCAATCATTAAACGAGCCGAATTATTTCATTGTCGTTTGACAAGATGGCGTCGCGGGCAGACAGTCGTCTTGGCGCGCTCGCCCTGCTACGTAAACATGGCCGCGCTCACAATTCCTTTGTGCCCCCGCGGCTGATTGATAGATATGCTATTAACTACATCACCGGCAACATACAATTATTGAAACTAAATTTTATTGACCTTATCACGCTTATATAATTATTTATTATCCCTACGTTCCGATTCATTTGCAGCAGCCATGGTCACGCTAAGACTGAGGTGATCCTGATGCTGTAGTTATTACCGTGTAGCTTTTGCTTATTGTTTGCAATCTGATCCCAGAGTGTCTGGAAGTCTTTAGTGCTAAATTTACACAGTTCTTTTATCACTAATAAAGTTACTTGTCAAGAACATTTAGGACAATTGTGTAAACTAATTCCGTGAATTGGAATCTTTTACTTTTCGCCTCCCAGAACGCCAGTAGTCGCTAATAGCCCATAGCTCGCAGATGTCGACGATACAAAACACTACTAAATGTAGAATATGATAGCACACATGCAAAACTGTTTCGTCGTGTTTCAACATTTGCATATAAAAATCCCAAACCTAAATGTCATTCAAAACATCACCGCCGTTGAGAATCCATCCATTGCGTTGATGGATGCGGCGGGAAATGATTATAATATTCTGATTGATCTCCGGCGGCCGGCGCGCGCGATTGTTTCAGTAGCACATTCCCGCCATTAGCATTCCCGCCTGTAATAAGTTTACCGCAGGGTTGCCAGCGGCGGCCTGTTCCTAATATTTTTTAAATGTTTACAAATGATAAGACACTGCTCCCGCAGCATCTACACGCCGGACCGTTAAAAAGATTGCTAAATTTAATTGACAATGGTCCGGCTACATTGTAAATATAAATGCAGTGCAGGAAGATCCACTCCAAGCTGGAAAAAGACAATTTTGTGCATATTAAAATGTTGGAGCAAAATTTTTGGATTGTTGTCTTTTAACCGAGCAAAAAATATACAAACTTTGATGGCAATTAGAATCATAATATTTGCATTTATTAACAGATTATAAAATATTGGTCGTTGCTGAATCGGAGATCGCGGCGGCGGGCAATCCATCGCCGTTCGAGAGGATTGATCGCCGCCGGGCCCCGGCCCCGCGCGGCCCCGTGCGGCCCCGGGAACACGTTAACGGACCTCGTAAATCATCGCCAACCGCGTTTAAATGTGATAAACTCGACCATATCGATGGCCATATTAATAAAGTATATTACTTATACTGTTACCTTATGTTTTACTGCCTTTAGCACCTAAGCGTTCGCCCTGTGTCGCGTAGATGCCTGATTCGATGTCGGGGCTACATGTTGTGAAGTTTGGATGGTGACAGGGTTTTCATGAAATCGTGTTAGTACTACAAAGTCTTGGGATCCATGTGAATCTACCACAACAGCGTCGCTATATCCCGGCTGTCGACATATGGGCGGCGGAGTATTCCGAACGAGCTCGGTTCACCGTCCACGAACTCATTGTCACTTAACACTATGTGCAATTGAGGTTAAGCGTTAACTTAATATAGATAAAAAATTATATGCATTAATAATCAGCAAATACGTTATACTGTAAAAATATCCATAAAATTTTATATTCCATATCTACTACTACCTTTGACAGTAATTAATAACATTTATTTTCCATTTTTTTTGGACTTGCACGTTTATTTTTTATATACATTAATTTAAAACAACCACATCTCTGGTCTGATGGCGAACTGTATTTTTCCAACAACTCGAGAAATACATCATGAAAAGATGAGGTAAGAGATGCATCAAATATTTAATTTAAAAGTAGTGATGTCTTGTACTGATGGCAGCTCCGGCGAGCGGTGGTGTAAAACGTCTAGATAATATATTTACACCGGCGCGTCTACTTCTCGTATAAAGCCAACAGTTCCCCAAACCGAAACTACTTTGTTTCTATTTTTAAGTGCTACTAAACTACTAGAAAGATGAGACAAACTAACTTATGTTTGAAGGAGTCGAGCGCAAACTCGAGCTCTTCATATTTGCAATATATTACAACATTGAAAGTATGACCACTACTACCATCAGATCATCCTCCTGCCCTGTCAATTTTTATTTTTTTGAAAAACAATAATGATGAAACAAGGAGTAATAAAGCTAAAGTAAATAGTATGTAAGGAATAAGGAAATTTAAACATCTCAACTAATAAAACAAAAACTGAGCTTAGTAAGATCAATTGTAACAAAATTATTTCCAAACATTGCTCACTATATCATTATATAATGAATACACTTAAAGTGTGAAAAAAAAATTGCATCTATATATAATAAAAATGAATTGCTGTTCGTTAGTCTCGCTAAAACTCGAGAACGGCTGGACCGATTTGGCTAAATGTGGTCTTGAATTATTCGTGGAAGTTCAGGGAAGGTTAATAAGGTGAGAAAATATGGAAAAAGTGCCTGGAATATGGTAAAAACAACAATTTCTCTTTTTCATTGAGGTGACCAGATTTTAGATAGGCAAAGCGGGACAACTCTGAAGGAATAATAATATCGTAATTTTTTTTTAGTTTTAACATAAGTACAGTTTATAAATGTTTTTTTATATAAGTGAGTTTGTTTGAGTAGATTGTAGTAATTTTGTAAAATATTGTAAAAATCTTTACAAGAATTTGATAAATTAGTTTGATTGACTTGAAATATTTGCAAAATTTTATTCGTATATTACTTTCTAAAATTTCTTTCGAGGTTAAGGTGGGTGATACACGTTTTGTCATCAATATAAAATATGGAGACTACGAGTATTTTAAGCTAAGTTGAAGAAAATTTATGCATTTACGAAATATTTAAATAAATTACTTACTTTATTTTTCTATAGTAAGAAACAGATTTGTAATATTTATTTGTTTAATTATCTTGCTAGCACGCAGTACGGATACAAAGTGTATCATTTGAGAGACAAATACAATGTAACTGGGTAGCAAAAGCAATATGTTACGCAAAACAATGATTTTCATAAATTTAAAATTTTACTTAATTCTAAAAGTCTGGACTTTTGAAAAACGTCGCGTGACGCGGGATTAATAGTAAAAAAATCAGGATTGTCCCGATAAAAGCGAGATGTCTGGTCTCCTTACTTTAGATACATAAAACGTCAAAAATTTGAAGTTCGTCCCGTCATTTAGACACCAAATACAATTTAAAAGAATATTTTTGATTTTGACATTTGATATTGACAACCAACAATTACTGATTGCAATTATAATATTTTACGAGAAAAGGAAGGAACATGGCGGATGAATTGACCACGCAGACAATATTTTAAGGATTTTTATTCTTTTATTTTATTCGTCTACACATGACACTGGCTACCATCAATTGGGAAGAAGAATATTATTTTCCGAACTTTAGCGGGAATCTGGACGTGAAGGTCGCGTTGTCTCGGTTCATTTTTATTTTTTTGTGCATAATGCAGTTGAATGTTCAATGTGAGTGTATCATGCAGTAAATAAGTGTGTTCGTGTGCAGCGATTGTAGAATTCAGGCAGGAACACCACTGTCCTAAGTTCAGATTGGTTCAAAATTGTAGTTAAGTCTTAACTTTACTTTGTTGATCTTTTGTGATAGTGACACTATTTACCTCTAAAAATTGAAAAATGAAAAATGAAAAATGAAAAATGAAAAATGAAAAATGAAAAATGAAAAATGAAAAATGAAAAATGAAAAATGAAAAATGAAAAATGAAAAATGGAAAATGAAAAATGAAAAATGAAAAATGAAAAATGAAAAATGAAAAATGAAAAATGAAAAATGAAAAATGAAAAATGAAAAATGAAAAATGAAAAATGGAAAATGAAAAAAGGAAAATGGATAATGGAAAATGGAAAATGGAAAATTGCAATCTGATATTTGAAATCTAGAAACCAGAAACCAGAAACCCGAAACTAGGAACCAGTAACCAGAAACCAGAAACCAGTAACCAGAAACCAGAAACCAGAAACCCGAAACCAGAAACCAGAAACCCGAAACTAGAAACCAGTAACTAGAAACTAGAAACTAGAAACCAGAAACCAGAAACAAACAAACAAAAGTTCATATTAAATAACAAGCTTTCACTGCTGTCTAAGCAATGTAGGTGAGTTCGTAACGCTAAAGAGTCAATTTGCACTTTATTACAGCTGCACAAAGTTCAAATTCAATTATTCTATCAAAATGGTGTGCGTATGCGCGTCGGAGGATCCAAAGCCGCGTGCCGAAATTAAAACGAATGAAATAATAACATAAATAGTCACAAAATGTAAGTGCTAAAGATCCACCATACTGATTTTCAATTTGATCGGCTTCGCGATATTATTTCTTTTGTTTTAGTTTCGGCGCGCGACAAAAAATGCATTCGTTTACACGTCAATACATCAGTCGAGCACAAACCGCGTTACCATCTGGCGGAGCTGACAGACTACATTCTGTCAAAAAGATTTGGAATGTGACAGTTATTTGTTCCTAAAAAATTATTATAGTAAATATAACTTATGTACTTTAATTATAACTTTGGCCACTCTTCTGAAACCTGTACCCCAATAGTTATTAGATGTATATATATAGTGCTGAACCCCACACACCGCCCATAACCAGGGTGACGGTTCTGTTCAGGAGATTTTTTTGCCGCGGCTATAAAATAGGCAGAAACAAAGAACATTCTAATTTATCTTGACAGAACGAAGTCTGTCGGGTCAGCTAGTTACTAAATAAATAAACGCTTAAAGACTCGGCGGAAGTTGATCCCGGCGAGGACGCAACCCGTTGATATCTAAACCGGGGGCGGCGCCGCACGGGCCGCGCACTACCATCTAAAACTTTCTAATTGTTAATTAACTTATTACATCGTTTTAAAATATATTAAATAAACTAATTATAGACTCTAAATAATTTATTAACAGATAATATCTCGAGTAAGTACTCAGCCGGAACACGCCCACTTCACACAAGCTTCTCCCAAAGATCTCCTGCTCACCTTCTGCAGCACTCCACGATCTTCACCAGAGGTAGTGTGGGCCACTACATTATGAAAACCTGTGACGTAATGTGACTCGTCACCGGTTTTCATAATGTAAAATATTTTTTCCTCTAAACAAGTGATTGTTATTCAGAATAAGTTGGCTACTTGTTTACAGAAACAAAGCACTCGGTTTGATCGATTATTTATAATACTGTACTTTACATAACGATGTTATTTATTACTAAGTATGATTAAATTGAATCGTATGTAAATTGTGCACTTACCTAAACTTATCATAAAGTTGTCTAGATATTTATTGTAAATGAGATTCATACAAATACAATTTCAGTGCAGTCTTTTTGTAGTACCAATGTCAAACGGCCTTTTGCTTCATATATATCAACGTGGTACTAGTTAAGATGTTTACACAGCGTTTGGTGTTGAAGTGATACTACTGCGGGCGCTCTTCCGGACGGAGAGATCTTCGTGCGAACGGAGTTTTTGAAGAAATCGCTGGTTAATGAATGTTTAAGTTCAAATTTGTGTGTGTGCACGTGGCCGCGCGCCTGTGCACCTTAAAAACGCATCCCATCACTCTAATCTAGCTACCACCCTGATATTGTGAGTCTGTTACGACAGCACTGCTGTGTTCCAGCTGTCAACATACGAGAGCAGGAGAATTACGAGAAAGTCACTTTATCATTCACGGCCTCATTGTCACAATATCACGTGACATATCAAGTGTTAGTTCTACCCTATTGCAAATAAAGAAAATAATAAGCATATTAGAGCGATAAAACATTCTTCAAGAAATATTGTAATTTGAAGCTCATGTAGGGACTACTGTTACGAAGACTTTTCTTATTATTTCCTATTCATCACCATCATTACAAGTTATTGATGTTCACTGCTAAACAGCATTCCCAAAATAGGACACACATAGGACTCCAGCAGAAATATTCTCTTTTTAGTTGTCTTAATTTTATTGTGTCGTTATGACACGGAACCCTACTCACAAATAGGTTGCAATATCCCCTAGTATATTACCAGTATTACTTTTCATATGCATTACAAATAATATTTAAGAGCAATATGTTTAACTAGATCAAAATTTGTTCATAGCTTGCAGTTGTCAACAGTGTGACAAACTTACACCATTATATCTATACGAATCTCGCAAATTTCTACATACAGTTAGGAAGCGATGTTATTCTTTACAATTTCATAGTATTTATACACGATGTAAATATTGTGCAGTCGTATGTATATTTAAATAATTAAACCACAGCACAGCACCCGAGTAATAAATGAAATTTATAAAATTTATTTTTATTATTATGTGTGGTTAAAAAGTTTATGCCTGGTTCAGGAAGGAGTGACTAAAAAAAATTATTTCTTGAAAAAAAGATACAAATGTAAAATCGATCGTGTGATACAGATGTGGCATTACAATTAGTCCATATTGTATAATCTGTACCAGCGTTTTTGATTTTGGGAAGGCAGCGGTGGCGCCGAAGTGCCGGGCGTCCGGGCGTCCGGGCGTCCGGACGGGTCCGGAGGCTCGGGCCGCGCGGTAGGTATCCGAGCGGCGGCGGCGGCGGGCGCGGCGGCGGCGGGGCGCTGTGCGGAGCGCCGCGCCGGCGACGCGCGCGGACGCCACGCCGGCCGGCGCCCGCCGCCGCGCTGCCACCGCTCCACTCGCCAGCCTTATTATAACTATAACAGCTCGTACGCCGCTTGCAATATTCCATCAAGTATCGATGCACGCTGACACTTTACATATACAAATATTTCCACTAAACAAACTAACTAGGTTAGCTAATTAAAAAATAGTTACAAAAATTAGAACCTTCCTACGAAAACCAAAACGTTAAGATTTCCAGAATTTTTTTTGTGTTTTTTTACACCTTGTGAATTTGTGACTAAACGATGTAGCATAAATATTTTTTTGGAAGTAACTGTAGAATTTGTATTTAGATTAAATGTACAAGTAATTTTTTTTTTATGTTGCGTAGAAGAGAAATGTCTTGCGGCTTTACGTTTGCCTTTTTTGATAAGTTTGTGCTGTATTTTTTTAGTCTGCAAAAAGTTTTTTTGTTTATTTATAAGTTTAAAAATGAATAAATTGAAAAATATAGCAATTTTAAATAATAAAATTAAAAAGAAAAGGTCACATTCTTTTTTATAAATACAATATTTAATGGAATTTTTAAAGCTATGAAAATGATGGATCCTATAATCTATGGAACAGTAATGAAAGGAATCGCACAGATTATAAAAGGGATCACAAGTATTTATTTAGTTGCAAAAGGGCTGTTACCAATCGGGCGGTCAGCGAGCAGGACGCGTCCAAACATAAACAAATGTAGCTCGTCAGAGTTTAGCAGACGGTGACATTGTTGGATTGGAGTGGGAGCAGCCCGCGCTCCGCCCGCTCTCGCGACATTTTGTTTTCGGTAACAATTCGTTGTGATTGTGCGGCGCCGTCGTCGGGGCGCGCGTGGCAGGGATGCCAGGCGCCATCGCACGGGCGCCAAACCCGTATAAATAACGTGTAATGATAATTATGACGAAATTGTTTCGTTTGTCTTGTTATACGTGTGTTTTGTATCAAGTAAGAATGAATTAATACAATTGATGTTTACTTGTATACATTTTGCTTCGACTTCTTTTATTACTTTGTTTATTTAATTACCAAACTTTTGTTAATTCAGTAAATACTAAACATTATAGCAGCGTATAGGTGCTATTATTATGACTAACGCTTTTATAAACTTTGATTATTGACAACTATATACTGAACCATTAGCTAAATTCTTTTTGTATTGTAGCTGTTATTTTTATAAACATGCGACTACAAGCAGGAGGTTCACGTGGTGTTTAGTGATACGCTCACCACTAGCAATGGAGTCAAGGAACACCCATTTACGTCTATAATGGAGTGATAAACCATTTTATTCTTTGTTTTGCTTCAGTTTCAAGAAACAAGACATCGATGAAACATAATCTACAATACTAACAAAATGATTATTTTATTAGTATTGTAGAAAGATTACAAAGTCTGTTTGTTCGGTTGTTCGGTTGCAATTGTTATATAGTTTCGTTAACCGATAAAAAAATCGAGAAAAAAAATTAAACATTCTCTTACAATGAATTAAAATTTTGTTCCATTAAATAGGAATCGTACTTATGAGTATAAAACAATGATCTTTAAAAAATCATGAGAACATAAATTTAATAGTATAATTTATAACTGTAGATATTTTTAAAAAAGTCTTTGTTTTTTTTTCTACATAATGGCGTAGCTGAGTTCGTAAGGCGTGTTAAAGGCGAATCGAGTTGTAAGATTACGTTTCCTTTGCCTCCATTCATAACTTCTCAAGAGTCCTACATAAATACGCTCGCTCGCCGCGTTTCGCGCCATTCCTGACACAATCGGCGGTAATGTCGGACGTCGCCATATTGAGAAATAGACGAATTTCGCGGACTATAAATTGGTACTATAGAAAAATATTTACAAAAGTTACAATATTTAAAGACATTCGTGATTAACTTTTTGTGTTGACGATAAGTTGGATGGGCGGAAAGTTTAAATGGGTATGTTTAAGTTGATTATGGCTTTGAGTGTTGATGTGTATAGTTGTTTATTTATTTATTGTAGAAATGTTAAAGACATCGTTAAAAATACAAAAACTTTTTTGCTTTAAATATTCAGCTAACAATTATATGTCCATAAAATCTGTTTCATTGGCATAATACATTACCGTATTGTTGTTGAAGTATCTAAAATAAAAACTATGTATTATATTAATGATTGGTTATATTTACTCGAATATATATATTTTTAATTATATACACATCGAAACAATAAATCAAAACGCGAGTAAATCCGAAAAATTTATTTATTTAATTACATAGTTTTTAAAATAGTAAATACTATCTTGTGCAATATATTTCTGTACCTTCGAGTACATATCAATTTTAAAATCTTTTCTTTTGAAAATAATATAGCTAGAAAGATGTAGTAAACTTTCCAGCGAGCGGTAAATAAAATTCTAAGAAAAGTTACTTTGTGGTTTTATATTATCGCTAAATGGAATGTTGACGCAGAGTTGCGAGACTCGGAATAAATTGTGAACTGTTTTCATATACGTTTACATTTGTTCATAAATCATGAAACCAGGAGCCTAGAGCCTGGCGCAGCTGCAGAAATTCTTTCCGCTTTCATCCTGCATCCGAGACCTCGACCTCATTGAAGATTTAAAAAAATCATATCAATCTATAAAAAACTTGTATTCACAAGTTTTGCAATCAGTAGAACGACTCCCTGGAGTGTTAATCGCATATTGTAAAAAATATTTCTATTTTTAATGTTAAGTCTTGTAATTCGATTTCTTAAGGTACATATTTATGTATGGAAACACAGAGTTTGGTCGAAAATTTTATAAGTGCTATAACAAATATAAAGTAAATATCCAATAAGCAAAGTATCATTAATCATTTTAAAGTTGAATCCGTAGAGAACTCGTAATCATTAAAATTTCGCAGACTTGATGTCTTAGTTGCGCGTACAACATGGATGACATTGCAAACATTACGTACCCAATTACTTAAAATGTCCACTTGTACAACTGTTACTCTTTTGATTGGCCAATCTGAATTATTATTTATACGAGATAAAGGGACAATATACGCAAAATTATTAATTCGGTCCAATTTTTTTAAAATCCCTAATCAAAAATTCCAATGCTTCAATTCGTAACGTTGAAGAATGATAATTTGTTTTTTCCGTGACTAGTTAACAATGCATGGTTATGGATTACGTTGACAATTAGCCGTAGAAGTTATTATTTTTACAAGTTTAATTAATGCAGAAAGGTGTGCTTGTCATAACAAACACATATATAACATTATATTACCCTTTTTAGAAAATAATACGGAACTATATCTGAAAACTTAATAAGACATCAAGTAATTGAATCCAGCGCCATCTATTGCTGAGCGTTAGAACTAGCGAAAACCGGCGCGGTGCTACAGCTTGACGTTTCTGTAGAGATGTAGCTGTTCAGCGGCTAATTTGATAATTAAATGAAAAATTAATGGAGTAGTTTTCCAAATTAAAATAAAATCGAAGACCATAAATAATTCGAGTAAAATTTATGTTTATTAGATTTTTTAATTACTACAAATCGTTCTTTATTTCACTGATTAAATTTAATTGAATCGGAACATAACGAATATTGCTATAATCAGATAAAATATAGTTTTTTTGGCATAGAAGTTTTTTATAAAAAGCATGTTAGTATAAAAGTCTGACTTTAAAATTTAAATTGTGTTCGGTTATGGGATATTTTCAAGGGTTTTTTGTTTTATTTTTTGATGTTTTTATGATTATAGTAAAGCTTTTTTGTCCTCCAGCGACAGACGGAAGTATGATACGCGTAATACCTTCTCATGCCGCGTGAGCGGGATGTAAACGCGACTGGCAACAATCATAATTAACAACTTTATAATAAAAATTAATGCGAAAATACTAACGGAAGTTGAAATAAGATTTGTTAAAGGCACATTTATATTCAACAGGTAGGTAATAGTAGTTGATAACGCCGTGTCAGTAATTAGGTAAGGGGGAGGGTACCTTCACAGGTTAGGTTAGATCAGCTTAATATCTGGGGAAGGAGTCTTCGGACACCCAGCTTGTGTGGGAAAGACAGGGTTATTTGTAATTTCTATCCACTAAAACGACTTTCGGTGAACTTCTCGGTCAATTCTCTACATTAAAAAACTTTTGAGACGAAGACAATATTAATTTTTTTTTTATAAGCATTTTTCCTGTTGTGGGATGAAAAGTTACTTTGGTTTATTTATTTTATTTAATATTTGTGTGCCTTTAAACAGTTTATGGATGATAAAATATTATTAAGAATAGGAAATATTGTAATATCTTTAAATCAAATTTAAACAATAATTTCCTAAGTTACGTATAACTGTTAGTTTGTACGCGCTGGTTACCGTCCGCGTTCGACTCCCGACCGTAAACGCCCCGGTGACCACAATTCGACTCCGAGTCGAACGTGACCATTAACGTACACGGTAACTGCACGGTTACTCTATATTGTAATATAAAAGGAACCGTCCTCGTGGGCCGCGCACCTGTATGACGTCATCTCAGTCTTATTGTACTTGTAATATACTCCCGGACACATCTATCGGCCCACCACACGTTAAAAATAAATGTTAGGTGCAGCAATAAGTTTTAATGCAGTATTGAAGCAGATTTATTGGTCAACCCTTATGTAGGTTTTTTTTTTGTAATTTCGAATTAATTTGGCCGGCAGAAGTTTTACAGCGTGGGCGACAATTTCAGGCAGAGTATCCATATTTTTTGATCAAAACTGGCTCTAAGTTTAGATTTGTCTTTTTATGGAACCAATAATCGGACACTTTAAAAAAAAAAGACCAACTTGTGCGAAATAAAAAAGTTTTCTCCATTCCTGGGTCGTTGAAAACAATGAACAGACTCGAATTTTCGTTTTTTTTTTCGTAATCCTGAATTCAAAATTAAAAAAAAAAACATACATAAAGGTTGACCAAAAAATCAGCTTTAAAACTGCATTAAAACTTATTGCTCCACCTAACATTTATTTTCAGCTAGGCACCGTTAAAACTTTTAAACACTGGGTGGGCCGATAGATGTGTCCGGGAGTGTAGTTTTGGTTGTGGGTACTGGTGTGTAGTGTGGTGGATCAGGGTTCTGTTCTGTTCTGTTCTGTTGGCTGGTTGGTTGTAGTGTGACAGGTCGCTGTGCCGCCGCCGCAGTAATTTATTGTCCTGACGCGACGTCGCCGCAGAGCAGCCGCCGGCGGCGCGCGCGCAGACCGCCGGCTGCGCCTTCCTGCCCAACACGCTGCCGGGACACTGCAGTGACAAACACCTTAATGCACCGAATTTATAATTCAACACGTCGCGCGATCTACACTCTTGCTCTCATCTCGTCAAATAATTTAACGCTTGGCAAAGTTACCTACTGCCATTAATTATATAAAATTATACGTAATCAAAATAAAAAGGAATGTAATAATAATGTGTTCCCTTCTGATAGTAACGTTAGTAAAATTGCTAGAGCGAGCAGTCTATTAGTTTCGGCAAGTGCACGCGGCGCCGGGTGAGCGGTTGTGTGTTGTTCACAAGTTTCCTGCGCAGTCTCTTCTCCAAGTTGGGTACATCGCAAAGTTCTATTATTTACGGTGTGTGTCGGTTGTAATCATTATTCCCGTGGATTGATTTAGTAATTAAATTGTCGTTTTAAGACAACAGCCTCCGCGAGGGGGCAGCGCCGTGTGCAGCGAGTGCGTGCGGCGGTGCGGCGGCGCGGCGGCGGCGCGGTGCGGTGGCGCCGCACGCACACACCCGCGCGCACCTGCCGCCGCCGGTGGCGCCAGCCGACCGCGCCGCCCGCCCGCGCCGCGCGCCGCACCCGCCGCGGTGTTGCCATTAGTAAAACTTTTGTAACGAACTCGGGTAGCTATTTAGACACATTTCGTTTTAGTATTCATTTCATATCATATTTTTTTATTTTAGACTTTAATTTCAATGCGAAGTTTCGATGTTTTCTATTATTTTCCCTAAAATTGGCAATTAGGTTTAAATCGCTTGTAGTTCCGCAATAGGAAGTTTGAAGTTTTAGCAAGATTATAATCATTCTATTCTATTATTATAAACAATTAATGAAATTATTAATTTTACACTGGATTTAATCTCCATATGTGTATTCATAACTCGGGAAAGAATTGATGAGTTATACGTTTTGTATAAGAAATATTTATCTAGGTAAAATTTTACGAATGTTTCCCCGCAATCAATATTCCGCGTGTGGCGACGGTGTGTGATTTTATTTTACATTTCATTTGTTTTTTGTCCGCGCGTGCAAATGTGAACGAAACACTGAATTAATTTCCATGTTTATGAATTCGAGACGCGTGTAGTCGGCAATCGAATTTATAAGTGACAGACAGAGGCCGTCGCCGCAACGTGTGCGTTATAACGTTTGTAGTGCACAAACATATATGAAACGGTTTGAGTGATGCCAGTCGCGGGCGCGGGGCGTCGCGTCCGCCGGGCCAGCGCGCGCCGCGCGGGAGCACCGCCAGCATTCACGTGTTTCGTGAACGTTGTGGCTCCGCGGCGCCGGCGCACTGCGCGCTTTACATAAATATTGCCAAAAAAAAAAAAAGTGTTGACGCGGCGCGGGGCGGGTGCGGCGGCGGCGCGGCGGCGGCGCGGCGGCGGCGCGGCGGCGGCGCGGCGGCGGCGCGGCGGCGGCGCGGCGGCGGCGCGGCGGCGGCGCGGCGGGTGCGGCGGGCGCGGCGGGCGAGTCAGTCGAGTGCCCGCACGCGGCGAGTGATGACGTGCTCGCGACGCGACCGTGGCGCGCGGCGGTGGCGACCGCGCTCGTGACGCCGTCGGCGGCATGTGATGTTCCGGAGGCGCGCGCTGCGGCGGCGGCTGGCGGCGGCCGGCGCGCCCCCGGTGCCGGAGGAGCAGCTGCGGGGGCTCGCGCGGGCGCTGGACGCGGGCCCCGGCGGCGCGCTCTGCGCCCCCGGCCCGGCGCTCCGCCTGCCGGCCACCCGCGCCTTCCGCTTCCCCGAGGTGCGCGAGCTGGCCGAGCTGCGCCGGCTCCCGCTCTGCTCGGAGCAGCAGTGCTGCAACCCGTACCACTTCAGCCGCCTCTGCAAGCCCGGTACGTGTCGGACGCTGCGGCGAACCCGCGCGCGTGCAACAAGTGTCAGCGTGCGGTGCGTGCGTGTGTTGATGTGATCGTGTGTCCCGGTGCACGCTCCTCCATTCGTATTCGTGCAATGGTTTAAGTTCCACCAGGACGCGGCCGCGCGGTGAGCTCTTATCACCTGTTCGTTTGTTCCGCGCCGCGCCTGGTGAAGCGTGCGCGTGCGCGTGCGCGGGCCGCATCGCGCGGTCTCCGTGCAAATCCTTATCACATCGATATGTTCATCGCCTCTGTTTGCTTCTGTATCTGTGGTTACGTTGCGCGTGACGTCACCGCGCTGCCCACTTTTACCTAAACCTGTAAAGGAGTCGCTCGCCGGGGCGCGCCGGAGCGGTGTGGGCGACTTGGATGTGCTGCATCCATCCATACATCCATCCATCCCCTCAGCGCGCGTACTGTAAACATTGGCGCCGGTCGATCTATTTATAGCGGCTGACATCAACGATCGTTTTAGTGCGCTGCCTAAATTTAAATTTCTGGTATCCAATGTTTGCCGCGCGGCGGGGAGGAAGGTATCTCTGGTATTCTTTTAACTGTCGCGAGGGGTGGATGGTGGTGGGGTGGATGGTGGTGGTGAGCGCGGGGCGGGCGCGGGCGCGGCGCGCGGCTAATCTGCGCGGCGAGGGTCACTCGGCGATAACTAGACAAGGTCACGGCGCTGGCGCCGGCGTGCCGCGCGCCCGCCGCCCGCCGCCCGGCGCCCGGCGCGCGCAGCCCGTTAACTTCAATACGGGCCGGTGCCGCGCCGCCTTTGTACGTATTTAAACTCGGCGCCGCTCCGCCGCTCCACCGCGCCGACGCCTGACCTTTGTCATGTTGTGCTGCGCCCGACACTCCCGTGTCAACGCAGCGACCTAGCTTCCTGTACGCTCACTATTCACGATCGTATTCGCACGCACCCGCCGCGCCTCCCTCTCCCCCGCCCCCCTCACCGACTTCCTCATCACATTTCCTGTTGACGTTAGCATTTTTGGATTGTTTCTGTTTCTGTAATGCTGTTTATTAACGTGGCACGCATTTCAATCGTTACTTAGTAGTTAAATCAACAATTGAACCGAAGCCGTACTGCAACTAGAGTAATATGGAAGGTTGTTTCTCTGATCGTTTGCTTAAAGTTTTAATTTGGGTCAAGGAATGTCTATGTTCGTTATACTTTTACAGTTTTAAAGTTTCTTGTTCGCTTATGAACTTGGTCAATAAGTTAGTGCAGTAGTTACTCTCGCAATGATCAGTTAACGAGAGTTCAAGAGGCAGCGCCCACGGGCCCGCGCGCTGCGCCGGCGGCGGCCGCGTGTAGGTGTCCACAATGCCTGTTAGCATATTAATTAAGAAGAAAGCCAGGGGAAACATCGAACCGAACGTTAGGCAACGTCTCGTTGTGGGATGCGTCAGGGCCGTGAATGGTCGCTGAACCCTTAGGGCATGTTTACCGTTCAATTTTCATTCCGTAATTTCTTACAAAACTGCATTTTTCGTCGAAGCTAACACAATTGTTTCGGCATGAAGAACTAGGTACATGTGAATATGTGTTATGCAATATTTAATTAAAAGAGTTTCTGTGCGTCCCTGGTCTCCGGACTCTCCCCTCCTCCCCCCCACCGTCGCGGCACCGTCCACCATTCCGGCGATGACGTCTGCGTAATTTGACATTCCTACTGTTTTTTGTCTCCCTTCTTCCCCGGCGAGAAAGGCGAAGGACCGGCTTCCATACGGCCAAATGTTCAATATCCACTTCCTTGTACTACTTCAGACGAGGTCTTGCGCGAATTAGTAAGTAAAAAAAAAAAGAAGTAATTTCTTTACGTGTTCTCGTATTATTTTATCGGTATTCTTTTTAAATTTCTAAAATTATCGTAGATTATATAGGATTATATTTTACCTATTTATTTTCGTTTAGAAATAAAATCGTTAATTTTCTGGTGTCGAACTGCTTGAAACGTGTTCGATTTTTTTTTTATTTTACATTTAAATATTACAAGCTTTACGGCCATAAAAAGACATCGTAAATTTAATGATCGATGTGTTTATTTTTGTCGACATGGTTCATTTATGTTATTATATATTTTTTTTCGGTTTCGTGAAATTTTCTATACTTGTAATTTGTCAAGTTGATTGAAATTTTATAAGAAACAACGTTATTTGTGTTTCGGATGAGTTTTTAACAGGAATACTTTTGTACATACAACCGATAGTAGTTTGATGGCAGTGTGAGAATCTATTCGTAGGTGAATTGTCGGTGTGCTATTAGTTATTTGCACGCGGGGAGGTGTTCAGTAGTGAGTGTACAACGGCTCGTGCAAATCCATCTCCGGAACGACGGAGTGCGAGCTGTTTGTGTACTTGCGAGTCGGCGCCGGCGCCCCGTCGCCGTGTTTGTGAATGTTTTCCCCCGGCGTTATTTTATCTTATCGAGCGCAGGCGACGGCGCGACGCCGACTACAGGATTAAAGATCGCCAGCATCCCGAGCGGCGGCACCCCGTCACCACTCACCACGCACCGGAACTTAATTACGCTTGCAAGCATGCAACCTTCCAAAAGTATCAGTTCCGCGCTCAACCACGTTATCGGTATCTCCAGTATTTAGTGACATATAGCAATGAACAATCGCTCGTGATTTCGGCCCGCGCCGCACAGCGCGCCGCCGCGCCCGATATTTATTTAGCCATAATTGCTCGGCGGCTGACTGGCGCCGGCGCCTGTCGCGACGCGGGGCGGAGGCCTGCCGGAGGGGCCGCCGCCCCGCCGCCGCGCCGCAGGTACGCGCGCGCCCGTTTCGATATTCGTGATCGTGTTTTTTTTCCTCTCGCTCTCTCGTTCGGTTGCGGCGGCGCGCGCGGCGCGGTGGGGGGCGCGGTGCTGCGCGCGCGCTTCGCTTTGTCGAAATTTGTGAATGGTTTACGTTATTGAATATAGTTTTTGAACGTTCGCTTTTATGGCGCCCGCTGTCGATTGAATTACGTCCTAGTTCGAATTGGAACGTTTCCTGTGCTTTTGCGAAGCGTTCCCCGCCTAGGTGCAAGTTGGATCAGCCCTGTAGTCACGGGCAATTAAGAATAGGACTAAGGTAAGCCCTGCCTGTCGTATAAGGCGACTAAAAGGGTTTTCGAGTTCGCGGGCTTTGATGGTGGGGGCCATCATTGTCTAGCAAGCGAGCTCAGGATGGACGACAATTATGAGGTGGTCTCGTTTTTGTCGTAGCTAACAGAGGGTATTGAGGAGGGTTGTTGCCCTCCTAGGGACGTGCTCAGGCGTAGTGCAGGGAGGCACCGGTGCGTTCCGTAGGAGATCCCGGGGTCTCCCGCAAAGCATTTTGAATGACCACCGAGGGGGTTTTAGTGGGTATAAATCCCACATAACCCTGCCTTCCCCCCAGAAGCAGGGTATCTTTTTGAAGATTTCCCCCCCGAAACCAAAAAAAAAAAAGGTGCAAGTTGGATGTCCATTCATTATCTTATGCCGCTGACTATTTCACTCCGACATCCGAATGTACTTGATTCTGCGGCGTCGATCCGCGCGACTAAATTATCGATGATCTCAGCGTGTTTACGGGCCGTCAGCGACAGCCGCCCATTGACTGCCACCTGGGCGAACCGGTCCAGCCACCAGCTCTTGCCGAACCGCAACGGGCTTTATTAGCCTTTATGGCCGCCGCTGCCGGCGCGGTTCTCTCTACGTCTTACACGCGGACACACACAGACAAGAGCTACCATTTAGGATCAAATGTTCAGCATTCGTGTAACCGCTGTTATGATTTTTAACCTTAAATTAATCTCTCGTTATATTTCTATGCGCTTTGGTATGAACGTTTCAAAAGTAGGTTTAGAACTTGTACAGATTTTGAAACTAGTTTTAATTAGTAACTTTTCTGAATATTCATAACGTGCTACAAAACATTCGCGTGTAGTGGATGGAATTTTGTTTTCTGCAAATTTCTATTAAGTATTTACGTTTACTTGAAATTTTGAAATACATTTTCGTAACAAATTTACAAATCATTTTGTTTTTTGTTGATTTAACTACCGCAGTTGAATTAACATTAAAATACAGAGTATTAGTATAAAAACGTTGCAATGATTGTTATTCTTGGTGATATACATTGATCTTTATGTATATATGTAAGGTTATGAATGTGACCGGAAGTCAGGTGAATTTCTCTTTTGCAACTCACCTGGAGTCGTTGCCACGGACGGTGTCAAGATAAGAGAACCGTTTGCGCGACTTTACTCGCTTTTAACTATACTCGAGTTAACTTCAACTTGTTACAACAAGTAATCATTAATGTACACCCTGAATGGTAACGGTTTATATCCAAGTAATACAGACACGAAAAAAGGTTTATTTTTTGAGTTAAAATATATACGAAGTTCTCATCCAAAGATCTAATCCAAATTTTTTTTAGAAACTAGTTATGTATGCGTTTCGAGCCGTGATAGCCTAGTGGTTTGAACGCCGGCCTTCCAATGCGAAGGTACCGGGTTCGAATCCGGCCCGCACCAATGAATTTTTCAATTTATGTGCAGTTAGCATAAAACACCAACTAATATCACGTGCTCTGACGGTGAAGGAAAACATCGTGAGGAAACCTGCATATCTATGTCATGACCATCAGTGGTCGGACTAGCATGTGAAATGGAGAAGGCAATGGCAACACCACTCCATTATAACTGCCGAGAGAGTCGTCGTGTGTTTCAATAAAAACATGATGACCACGACCCTCAGTCATGAGGAAATACGACTTAGAAGAAGATGTATGCGTTTCAAATAACTTTAGAGTTATTATAGTCAATTTAAGTATTTATAACATATTAGTGAATCCATAGTGACTGTGGCACGGAGCAGTTTCAATGTTCTCTTCTTTAACAGGAAGGGCAAATGACTTTCGTCCGTGCAGCCAAATCTTTAAAGTGGCGTTAGTTCATAACAGATCAAGTTGCTATTACTGAACTGCTATATAATAGTAATGTGAAATAGTTAGCGGCCGTGTGAGGTGGCTGACTGAAGAAACGTTATCAAAGGTTTAGAGTTCAAGGTTAAAAAATACGTTTGTTTTGCGAGATTAAAAAACATATTATTTAGCGACACGTTTTAACTTTTAACTGAAATGCGCTTTATGTATTATGTTTTAAGATTTTAAATTGGGAAAATTCATTGGGATCATGTTTTCATAATTCATTCGTATGTAATAAACTGGTACGAATGATTAACTAAAAGGAATGTGCTGCAGTGTAAATCATCTTAAGTAACGTAGTGTTGTGCGAGGACATTGTACGTAGCTTTTTAAAATAAAGTAATGTAAAAATTTTATTACTATGAGAACAGAAGTAGTCAATAGACATACATGAGAAGGATTTCATTATGCAATTTATTGTTGTAATTACATTTAACTAACTATTAAAAGATGAATTGTTTAGCTCACGTAACGCATTTTTTTGAACATTCTTATTGGTAATTACTTAATTTTTTTGAAACGAAAAATATTAAATGTCGCATGTGCCTCTATGACCATTATACCTTTGCCTCCCTACGTCAGGCAAAGAGAACTATATTTCTTTAATGACAACCGTTTGACGTTAACGTTTAACGGTGACACCAATTCGCCTAATTCATAATAATGTAAATGGTAAACAGTCGGAAGAATGTTATAAAATTAGTAGTGAATCGTGTTTAATCTTATCGAGATCTCCTATCTCAAGTTATTCTAATATTACTTATATATTGACAAAACGCCCGCGGACCATTTGACATTTGTATTATTTTGGTTCTTTATTAATTGTCGTATAGAAATAACTCTGAATCAGATATTAGAAAATATATATAAATTCCCAATTTATGACAATTTATGGATGTCATCATTGCAGAGGAGCATCCATCCTCGTGATGTAACTAACAAATCATTTAATATCCCCACTGCTGGGACTCGGTGTTTTCTCTACAAAGAAGAGAGAGAGTAGAGGTCACGTTAGCCAAGTACGCGTTGGCTAGCACCAACTATGAATACAATATAAATAATATCGCTGCATTAAACATTTGTGTGTATCTATACAAACTATTATAAACGTTAATAAGAATACACGCAGGTTTGTATAGTCGTACGGTACAGTCGGTACTGTTCTATTTATATAAATACACCAACGCAAAACGACACTACGGAAATAAGCGAAATCCGAGGTCATGTAAAAAAATTCGTGGCATGCGCAGGCGCCGAAATATTAGCATTATTCATTCGGTAATGCGTGGTAGTTAACTGTTCCGCGGCGCCGTGCTCGGGTTGGAGCAGTCTCCGAATTTAGTTCCGCCATACTATACGTTCTATACGCCAGTATATAACAATTTTATTATGTCAACAATTAAATTGAAAAATGAATTATCATAGATCACTACCGTAGCCATTTCCGACAATCTATCTCCGCTGCTGGTCACCGGCCTCCCCAACTATTGAGTATTCACATTAATGTTATCTACCGCACCGCAACATTTATTTGTACAGATAAATAATATTACGTGTCGGTGCGAGTCTCTGGACTTCTTTTACACCCAGGTGGTAGGTCTCTGTTGCCGGAGACCGTCTGGATGGGTACCACCGCAGCTCCTATTGCAACCGACAAATAGTGGTGTGCAAACATTACTGTGTTCCGGTTTGAAGGGCGCTGTAGCTAGTGTAATTACTGGGGTAACGAGACTTAACACCTTATGTCTCAGGCGACGAGCGCAATGTGGTGCAGTGTGTACCATCTTAACTAGCGCCACGTTGTCATGGGCAAGCGTATCACTTACCATCAGGTGAACGTCTTGCTCGTCTCGTCGCATAGTAGTATAAAAAAAAAACATAAAAGCGTGGTCCCCATGGTCTCTTTGTACGACCCACCTAGCGAAAGCAGTCGTTCCCGTGTTGTTGTCTTCTATCAATTCATTCTGTCTCATGACTCGATGTCTCACAAATTTGCTTTTTTTTTCACCTCTGTGTACAGTTGCTTGTCAGCTGCGAGACTTTTATCCCACTTGAGTGTGAAAATGAAAAAAATGTGTGCGTGTACTAGCGTACACTCGTAAGAAGTGAAACTACAAAAAACTTTATCAATTTACAAAAAATATATATATTTATATATATGACAAAGGTTAAGCTTAAATAACTTGAAAACTTGAAAAATAAATAACATGATCACGCCCACGTGTTGGTGTTTTGAAAAATGCAATCAAAAACTGAGGTTGACTTTGAATATTTTAGAAAAATAAATACCACAATAAACATTCAAGTATTAGAGAAAATTGATACCATAATTATACCCACGTGTTAGTGTATTGAAAAATACAATCAAAAACTGAGGTTAATTTTAAATAACGTGGAAAAATAAATACCATAATTACACCTAAGTATTAGAGAAAGAGATGTAATTACTTACTTTTTTTAGAAATTCACTGGAATTAGAATTAAAATAAACCCTTTGATTTTGCTGATCACTTCAATATAACATATATATATATTTATCACGTCACTATAGAGCGCTGGGAATAAATAAGCGTGCAATAGAAAAACGGCCAAGTATAGTGGCAGGAGTAAGTCCGTTAAAACGATATGCTATTGGTAAATGGCAATTGCACGACACCACCTAGTGGGCAAAGTCATCACTACTCAAAGCGGGTCATGGGCTCTTACGGAAGTCGATGCAATCGCCACCTGGATTTCAAAAATGTAACTACTCAAAACGGGCCGCAAAATACATTGGAGACATTTACCAATCCCTATTCCGCTGGAGAAAGTATACTTCGAATCACGTTACGTAACGTTAAAATGTGACGCGTAACGAAAAAGTGTTACACTAAATTTTTTTCCGACCCCGATAAAGAAGTTTCACTTCAAAAATTACGTTAATTAATGTACAGAGGGGCTGTGATTGTCTTTTGTGCAACATAACAAGGATTTTGCCATAATCACCACGCTTGGCGGGCGGGTTGGTGATCGCAGTGCTAGCTCTATCGCACCAATATCGCTGCTGCCCGATATCGATCTGTAGTATTTGAGTTAGCTAGTGATGAATGGTTATACCGCCATTAGTCGGTCGCCAGAGCCTCGTTGGTCGATCTGCAGGGTGCACCACGGATTATATATAAAAAGAATAGCTGGGAGTCACTGGACTCAAACTGCACAAGACCGTATTTTGTGGAACAAATTGCAAGAGACCTATGTCCAGCAGTGGACGTCGATCGGTTGAAATGATGATGATGGTGAATGTACAGAGGGAATGGTTTCGTAACGTGAGTAGAGATTTCCTGTCCCCGCGGGCTGTCTCCGAGACATATTGCTCGTTGCGGCGGTGGACATGCCGTATGCAGCACAGAGTTCTTGAGTACTTCTTTATATTTGTCATTTTGTCAAATGTCACGGAATCGAGACATATACTCGTATGTGTATTGGTTTGGGGCTAAGTGCGCAGTGCGCGGCGCCGCCCCGCCGGACGCGCGCACACACACACGATCCGCAATTATAATTAACATGTAACGTGCTGTTTATATGCTTACATGCTTGCAGCAGCTCCGTACCGCGCACCATTAATCAATAATATTTTCAATTATCAATAAAAACATTTCCTCGAACTTCATACGCGGTTTCAGTTACAGAAGTTAAATATTTAACAGGAGTTGTTTATTTCGATAGGTTTTTTAAAGTAATTCTCTTGTGCTTGCGTAATCTGAAAATATATATGTTTCCATTTAAATTCACCGTGAATTTTTGTGGTTATCACGTCAAGCGATGTGGAGTCGCAGGTTCACATTCGCCGTTCGGTTGTCGTTAAGCACTCGCACAAGTGCTTGGACAGTTGTTATATAAATTATTAATTACCTGTTAAATTATTGTTCAGTGCAGTTCTTGTAACATGCAACGCTCGCGGTCGCAGCACCGGGACCGTTCGGGGCGGGTGCGAGCGAGACGGCCGCCGCGCTCTGTGAATATTCAGTAGGTGCGCGAGGGAGGTGTGTCGATGGGCGATGGATACCCCGCCTACTTTGAACACGGCACGCGCACGCCGAGCACGCCGCCGTGCACCGGAGACTGGGAGTGCTATCAGTTTGCGCGCTGCATAACGTTAAGGGTGCGTCTGGCTGCAGCGGCACTCGGCGGTATTGCAGTGTACACATCCTAACAGTCGCATCACTCGCGGCGCAGGTGAAGGTGAAGTTTGTTATCGTCTATATCTTATGTTAAGCTTCTTTATAATTATTTAATTTTGAATCCTCATTTGACTTTAACACGGAACATCAGTTATGAGGTTGGTCGATTCGTAAAAGGATTTCCGTAAAAGAAAATCTTTATTTTCTTTTCTAGTTGTATGTGTCAAAAACTGAATGTCATACTGGCTTGTGTGCGCCGGAGTCGGTTCCCTCGTCTTCCCAGCGAGGACTGCTCCTCTCTTCACCACTACACTGTTCACACGGCGCGCTATTATTTTATTGTGAACGTGAAATCGCTTCGCTTCGCTCCCGCGACGCTGCCGCCGGAGCAGGCTGTCGGACGTGCGTGTCTACTTCCGGGTTCAGTCGCGGCGGCGTCATTACCGCGGGTCCAGTTCGATTACAACTCGGAATTCTTTCAATAGTTAAGAAAATGTTTGTGTTGTGTGCGTGTGCTGGTGCGCGTGCGCGTGGGCCGCGCGGCGCCGTCGCGGGCGCCACTCGCCGCGCTGTAATTCGGGCGCGCTATTTCCGTCGATTCACACGCGCACACCCCCCCCTAGATCCCTCCCTCACCAATCGCCCTTCCCCTCCTCGCCCTCGCCCCCCCAGCTGTAACTTTTTCACAAACCGGCGCCGGCGCCTGCACAGCTCGCATACCGCGCGCCCCCGGCGCCTCGCGCTCGCTGATGTTTCTTTCATCACGCAGCCAAAACACGTACATGAACATTTTGAACAAACACTAACTTGTGACAACGTCTCATGTATCGCTTTTAGTATCACTACAATTCGTGTAAAACTTTCTACGTCGTTGAAATGCGTTTAAACTTAATTCTGTTGAAATTGTAATGTAATGCGTGAAACAATTTGCATTTGTTCTACATGGTACAATGCGTTTTCATAAATAGTCATGAAAAATGCAGCTGTTTGCTTATATTGTTGTTACTAGACGCCAGTCAACAATACGTGGGATAATGAAATTATATTATTCACCATCTCGTAATGAAATTTACTTGTGTATTTGAATTATTATTGAGATTTAGTTTAAACTAATATCGTTGCTAAGTACAATTCCCGGCTGTGGATTTAGTATCACCAAGTAAGCCGGTGTCCCCAGTTGAAACCGTTCCCCACTCGCACCGGCAGTGGGTTAGTCCCACGTCGGATTTATGACCTATTAAACCGGATTTATTGTTTGTTTAATGTTTTTGTAAGTTATCGCGGGGCCGCTTCTATTCCCGGCCGGCGCTTGCGTTTCGCATTCCAGCTGGAGGTGATGCTGGACGCTGATCCTGCGGTATCCTTCCACCACCACGTAGCCTGCGTCCGTATAGCTTACATTAAGATGTAAATTAATTATAGTGAGGTTTTAGATCTTAAAATTGACTACTTCGAGACCGTCGCAGTTCTAAAGACCAACGCGAATGCTTCTGAGAGGAGTGCTATAGCTAATGAAATTGATACCTTTACCTTTCGTTACCAACGGGCTTGTTGCTTACCACCAGGTACATATCCTGTTCCTGTCGTCTGATCTCTTCGCCACACCTGTATTTTTTGTTTGAGCACTGCCTATTTACTTGCATTATGCATATTCGTAATATTTATATTATTGTTTATATAACTAATTTTGTTGGGGTTGAAAAAAATTACTTTAGCATGTTTCAGTAGCGTTAAAAAATTGTGTCGATTTTATGTAACTAATAAGTAAATCCAGCAGTTCATTGATTGAGACGATGATGACTTTTACATGTTTGTGATATAACCGTGATATTAAGTATAGTGTTACAGGTTCGTTGGTGCGTCCGATATACTTAGGCGAGTGACTAACTTTAGAAATATTAAGTTTTTACTTTAATTCGAGTGTAATCAGAGTGTGGCGTTACGTCGGTACGTCGCCGGGCGCAGCGGCTCCTGTACCAATTAGCGGATGGTGGTCGCATGTGAACCACCGCCATTTGCCGTAGTGATGGTGATACATACAATCGGTTCAAGCGAACAGGAACACTGCATCGCCTTAGCGAGGGTACTTGACACCTCGTTAATTAAATCGAGGTGCCCCGCGCAGGTGATCTTGGCGCCCCTCCAGCGCCGCGACTCGCATCCCACTTGGCGCCGCTCCAAACATCGCAAAGGTTTAAAAACCTTATAAGGTGAACTCGAGGAGCTGAATGAGAGACACTCTCCAGGTCCTCCGCCGGCCGCCACATTTATACCTCGGTCGTACCATTTCAGTGTTCGCTGTCAATTGATCGCCGGCTGCACGCTAACTTGCGCCGTCCGCTCGGAGCAGTACGGCTCGTTTCACCTTATCGCGATGCTCCAGTTCACATTGACTGCATTCATTTTTAATTAGCAACTTAAACTGCGCTTTATTTTGTTAGGGAGAGGGTTGCTTTTTTCGTCGGAGGCGCGCGTTTGATTTGTGACGTAGTTGTTTTAAAAGAAATTTCAGTCACGCCACGTTGTACGTGTAATATTTATGCAGCGCCGGCGGGGCGGCGGGGTTGCGGCGGTGCGGCGCGGGGCGGGGCACACGTGCGCGCGTGCGCGTGCGCGGCGTGCCGGCGGCGGGCGCTAGAGTCAACAACTGATATTATTTATATCTGGGGTAGATGGCACGCTATGCGTTTAGGGTCATTTACTTCACTCGCTCGGTAGGTCCTCAGCGGCGCTCGTCGTTGCGGAATGTCGTCACTGAATCATTGTTGCGGTGAACGTAGCCATTGACATTGCACCGCCATCCACACTCCAGCTGTGATGCAGCGTTGGGAATGAGTGCGCCCACACTTTGAATTCCTATTCGTTACAATAAAATTATAAAGAATACTAAGAAAACATATTTGTATTATCTAGGAGACCTTTAAGTATCACATAGATAAAACGATTCGGTCCTGATGATGTCCGGTAGGTAGGTAGTGTGTGCTTATGGTAATAACAACACAACCGCCAAATAGTAGCGTGCAAACATTACTGTGTCCGGTTTGAAGGGCGCCGTAGCTAGTGTAATTACTGGGGTAACGAGACTTAACATTATGTCACAAGGCGACGAGCGCAATGTGGTGCAGTGTGTACCATCTTAACTAGCAGCACGTTGTCATGGGCAAGCGTATCACTTACCATCAGGTGAACGCCTTGCTCGTCTCGTCGCATAGTAGTATAAAAAAAATAACATCTATGTATTTATACAACAGATTAACGCCCGGACTTTATAACAAAGCAAATCTATTTATATTTAATAACTGTTGGGATGTAATGAAATTGTCGCTAAATTAGTTTGTTTCAAAAGACTACAGCGTTTGGGTCGGCGGCACGGGTTGCGCAAGTGCCGTTAAGCGCTCGTGTGTCCGCGGCATATCGCGATACGTCATAAAACTTTATGGAATTCAGTGCGCGGCCGCGCAATTTGTATGCGCATGCCGTCTAGCAGTAAGAGGAACGACTTCACACGTCCGCCCCCGCCGGCGCCGCGCTCGCAAATGCACGTCGCATTCGGAATTCAAAAATAATGACGGCGTTCAAAATTCGAAATGACCAATAGCGCGTGCCGGCTCATTCGTAAATGGAATAGAGCGCGTTCCGGACTCGAACGGCAACGTTTCGGCCCGGAATGTGAATGTTGGACCGCCGCTCGGACCCATGCATCGGATGTACTGTCCGCATTCGGGATGCTGTTCCGAACTGTTGGTGTTTTTTTTTTTTAAAGGAAAAAAAGTTAATGCTTGACCGCAATCCCACCTGATGTTAAGTGGTGATGCGATCTGTGGTGGTAAAGCGCATTAAGTTTGTAGTAGCCTATTCACTCTTCTTTTGAAGACACCCACGTCGTCATTGGACGGAAACACTGACGCCGGCAAATTGTTCCACTCTGTTGCTGTTTTTATTAAAAAAGAGGAGCTAAACCTCGATCGTGTCGATAGCAATTCATTTAGTAATAATATTTCAATGTCCGTGCAAGAACATCTAATATGTACCTTGAATCGTTGCCATGCTTGGATATATTATATGTATTAAAATGATCAAATTAAAATCTGTGAAATAATTAGAGAAAGACGTGCTCACCGTGAAAAACAAACTTGTACCTCGTGTATCGAATAAGGCTTCGTTTCTTTTTAACACATAGATGTACTTATCGATGTGGAAATTCTTGTTTTGAAAGAGTTTGAAGCTTTGTAATGAGGGTAGTGACAGATTTCGGAAGATCTTTATTCGTGCTTAACGTGTAAAGGTTTATGTTGAACAAAACGAGGTAAATAAGTTTAGTCTTGAGGCGGATATGGATTATTATCCACCTCAATTTGAATCTGTAAAAAGATAAAATAAGTGTAAGTATAAGTTGGGCGGTGTTCGCTGACGCCGGTCAGGACTAATTGCTGTCTGCTCTACCTGCTCCGTTGGTCTGATGTTTGTTTTAGGCTCGCTCGGACTCTGTGTCCCGCGGGTCACGCGGCTGCTTGATAGCTTTTGCGGGAATTGAAAAACCGGTTTTTTTCTTTTTTTTTGTAGAGAACATAACGCGGTTCAACGTTAATCCAGCATTAGGTTTTAGTTGACTCATATTTTATCTTTGAGGTATTCAGCTTTAAAAGCTAGATCAACTAGGCATCGGATTAATCACAATTTTTTTATATTGTATTCTTGCTTTTATTATGTAACAAATCACGTGTTAATAACTTAAGTATATTTTTCTTCTTTTACAGAAACCCCCCCTCCACCTTACAGTCGGTTCGTGATGGACGACGTGAAGCCTAAAGGTAGGTCATTTATTTTAAACTTTTGTTAAAATACTGTTTTCATGACTTAGTAATATTATACCGATAAAAGTTTATTTAATTCGTTTATTTGACGGTTAACAAGTAACTATATGTTGATTAAGATTTTAATGTATTTAAAATCAATTATGTAAAATGTTGTTTATGACTATGCGAGTGCGGTGAGGTGGATTATATCAACTTGTATGACAACCCAAATATACTTTCAACGTTATTTTGTGTTACTTCGAGAGTGATGAGTATCTTCTAAGTCGTATTTCGTCATGACTGAGGGTCGTGGTCATCATGTTTTTATTGAAACACACGACGACTCTCTTGTCAGTTATAATGGAGTGGTTTGCCATTGCCTTCTCCATTTCACATACTAGTCTGACCACTCAAGGTCATGACATAGATATGCAGGTTTCCTCACGATGTTTTCCTTCGCCGTCAGAGCACGTGATATTAGTTGGTGTTTTTATGCTAACTGCACATAAATTGAAAAATTCATTGGTGCAGGCCGGATTCGAGCCCGGTAGCATTGGAAGGGCGCGTTCAAACCACTAGGCTATCACGGTATATATGATGAGTATAGGTTAATTAAAAGCAAAAATATTAGCTTTTATGTTAAATAATTGTTCGACCCAAGACGCAGATCTCACCTTTTCGAATTCACTCGTACATTTCCCGGCCGAGTTTTCGTGAGGGCTTCTGAATAAAAAGGTTGTGTATGTAGTAGGCGACAATGGCTCACTGCTTGTTTACCCGGTGCTGCCTACCGTCGCCGTGGCCCGGCCGTCACCGTACGAGGTCCGAGTGTCCGCCGCCGGCGGTCTCGTTGTCTCTAGAGCTTGAGGTCAAGCTTGCACGTTGCGGACAAACAAATCGCATAGAGGATTAAGCGGCGACCTCGGGAGCGCAGGCTGTTAGTTATATAATCAAACATGTCGACGCAATAACTAAAAGATATCACAGTAATGTGCTTTATTTCACATGATGTGGACCGCGGCCGCGGCGCCGAGGAATCCGGCCGAGAGCGGCGCCGCGCGGCACTCTTCCTGGAAATTAGGGTTCGCTAGTGTTGTGCTCACACTCGATACCTACTTTCTAATTACAACGCATTATTTATAAGTATTCGATAAAATTTTACACTGCATTCAACACGATGAAAAGCTTAATTAACTTCCTATAAATAATGGCGATGGACTGAAACATTTTTAAAAACTGTTAATGATTCGGTGTTATGAGCATGAGAAATGTTTCTCAATCTCAGTGTATTTTAAAGTTTTAATAATATATATATTAATAAGTGAGTAACGTGAATAAAACACGAAAGAAATTTATTTATTCAGGATTGCATCCTATTATAAACAGAGGAAATTAAAAATAACGGAATTCGCGCCCAAACCATTCACTAAATGTGCCTTTTTGGACTTTTGATTATTGATGGCACGTTTTGCATTCTATATAATGTTCAATTATCCGCCGCTTATAAATATGATACATTCATCTGTGGCCGTTTTTAATATAAATATATAATATATGAAAACAAACACGCATCTGTGTATAAATTATTCATAAAGTTAATAAATTGCAATTGTAAATGATATATTTCCTTGACACAAATCCTTTTCATTATTCATGCGACAACTCGCAAGTTATTCTCGCGTATCATTGCGCATATAATTTGATTAATATTTTCGCTCGATATAAATATTAATCGATCGGACGAATTGATCGATTCGCGCGCAACCCTAGCGGATCTGGTCTGTGCGCGCGCATTCCAGCGCCGGCCGCGGCGGCCATCTTTAAACTACATTATTAATGCTCCCGGCGCGGCGGACGCGCCGTCTTTTTTCCGTTCGCCGCGGCGATGTATTTGTTTTTAATAAAGTACCTCATCGCCCCCGCGACCCTCGCCGATCCAGTTCAGTGGAGGATTGATGGATTGGCCGAGGGACATGTAGCTTCTTCGCGGGGAGCCCGGTGCGACGAGTTTGGGTGGGTTTGTGGTTCCCTGAGGGGGACGGTCGGCAGCCGCCGTGGTGACACCCGCGAGGGGTCCAGCGACAGGCTGCAAAATAGTGTCAGAGGTTCGGTGGCTGCTTTACGCCGCGGAGCCAGTGACCAGAGAAGCTTTATCAGCATTAAAATTGATCAGAGAACAGAACCACGGTTCTGTTCTAAACTTCGCTACCATAATATGATCTCACTTCGGACCAAGTGAATAAAATTAAGCGTGAGTTATGGACGGACTACAGTGTAATCATTTGTTCCTTTGACTCAATAATAGAACTATTTTAATTTTCTATTCGGGATGTTAATTACTTATATAAACTGAATAACACTGCGTCCAGCAGTTCCAGCGCAGCGCGCCGGCCGCCTGAGCTTTCGTTCTTTTTAACGTTTTATTATAAAAATATCCAGCAGATGGCGCTCATACTTATTTAACTTCGTGTTTGTACTAAGTTATACCTATAAACTTAAACTACGCCCGCGTGTTGACACAGCGTAGGACAACGGCCGCGTTATCCCGTCTGCATGTCAACCGGGATCGAACCTTAACCGCGTCACAGGAAATCCCGGCGCAGTGAAGGCGCGCAGGGTGTACCCGCGCCGGGATTCCCTCCCGGGTTTCCCGCCGCGCCCGCCGCCGGCTCCGACGGTTTACTTCAAACGAGGCGGTTAGTTTAACTAATTACGCTTGTAATTGACCGCGCCGCTCGCAGCCTGATCGGGCCAGTCGTTGTTCTAACATTCAAAACATGAGCTCTGACGGTCACCGCCCGGCGCCATCGGACACAAATCTCTTAACGGCAACGAGAACCGCAAAAAAAGCTTAATTCAATTTAAAGTATTCCGCCGCGCAGCGTCTCGAGTCATTGACGGTCGCGGGGTCCGGGTGTATTTGACCGGGTGGCGGTACATTTTTGAGCGAGCCGCCGCGGTATCGGGTGAGTGGTGATAAGCGGCGTATCCATTAGTGTTATCGGTGCGCTATCAGGGCGCCGGCGCCGGCCCGCCGCCGGGACACTCGCCCGCCGCTTGCCCGCCGCCTGCCCACGACTTGCCCACGGCTCGGCCGCTCGCGCGCGCCCGGTTTGAACCTGGACCATTCGCCTCCGGGAGCCACGCCGCGTGCCCGCTGGATAACATTGCACAATATTAGTTTCCTTATTCAATTAATCACCAGCGATTTTTACTTTAGCAATATTTAGAGGGATGGTTTCAATTATGAAAATTTGTCGGGCGAAATTATTAGTTGCTTTATTTCTATATAGTAAATAAAAGCTTGAACCAAATATTCTACTGAGTTATAGCAAAAATAAATATTCATAATATCTCTTTAAAAACAACTTATACATAAACTTTGTGAACATAAAAATGTAAAGTTTTTATTTTCATATGCGATGCTGCAGCGGAGATTGTTAACGGTTAACATGTTAAAGAATTATCTCGACAAATGACAGTGCGGCTTTGATATTGCCTAAGTTATTTTATTATATTATCTAATATTACTATTTTAGTGGTCGTGTTAATACGTCTATAGAGTCCAGAGTCTGCGACAGAACGTTACAGTGTAGAAGTGTGGTCTTAGAGTAGAAGTCAGTGTCCCAGCCAACACGAAGCTATTCCGATGTCCTGTATTTACGTTGGCGATTGTAACATGTTGCTAAAGTGCGAACGAGTTCATACTTAACACGGTATACCATAACCAGTTAAATCATATCGATAATTATACAATAACTTCTAGTTAACGCATCAACTTGCCTTATATGTCATTAAGTCGGGTCTACTTTGAAAAGTTATAGCTAATAATCTAATGAATACAAAAACCAAACCAATGTAAGTGCTACAAATATGATCCTTATTAAAATCAAGCACGAATTGTAACCTTCATTGATGCTTAATTGAGAAGGCGGTTTCTTGGTACAGCTGGGTTTCTGTTGTGATGGGACCCGGTGGTGTCTCCAGCAGTAGTCTTTGTGAAATTGGAAAAGTTATGAAATATTGTTTTCAAAAGTTGTGTATTATATGTTGTTAGTTGTATAGTTGTGTAGTATATATATGTGTTTATAATATTTGTATTATATTTATTATTTTGTTTCTTTTATTAACTTTTTTTTAGCACCTACCTCATATGTTCTCTGCACAACCCAAGGTAGACTGGCAGATAATGCCAAAGGCATTAAGTCAACCTTTACACTCAGAGTATGTAAAAAAAGAAATAAAAAAAAAGTTTTGGTTGTGGTTTTAGTATCGCTAAATTATAGTAGCTGCGCTGCGCAGGTTGGGTGGAAGTAACTTTTTTCAAAAGTTAATCAGCGGCTGATAATTGGAGCTCTTTCTGAAGTTGCATAGTTGTACTGCTAGTGTATTCTAGTGTTATAAGTAAGGTTCAGATCGCGATGGAAACTTTGAGATGATAAGAATCTGTAACGCGTCCGGCGTGCGCAGCGTGCCCGGCGACCGCGCACAGTACTGGAAAGCTTTTAGTGTTATGTGATTACTAATCATTATCGCGTCCGGCCCCGTGTCTCATAGGAACACGATTTGACTACATTACAAGATCGACTTCGTTAACATACAACCAGTAATCAATTTCCTAACATTTTCAACAATTTTAAACTTTAATTTCATAAACTAGACATTTTGCATAGAAACAGTTAATTGTGTCGCTACTGCCAGGTCTATCACCGCCGCGTTTGTGAACACCTTGCACTTGGATGCGCCGAGCAGCCCGCGCCGGTTGCCACCGCTCTTCGCGTCGCGTAAGAAAACGCGTTTCGTTATCGTGGAACCTATAAAACCTTTTAAAGAGATGTCGGATGTCCCCCGCCCCGGCGCTGGGCAGCGCATAAATCACCAGCGCTGATAACTGGCTCCACTGGAGGGAGCCAGCCCCGCCCCGCGCCGCGCAGGTGTCCCGTCCGACCGGTGTAATCGCACGTCAGCCAGCACCAGCCGCAGTAGAACTGCTCGGGTGAAGTATTGTTGCAATCTTCCTCAGGGTTTTGTCTCTTTCGTACAAAAACAATAATCGAATTCTGATTACAGTAGTATGCGGCAGTCGGCTCAATCTGCCAAGATGTGCACTGAAATAATAGGTAAAAGCTGAACACTTTCAGTCGTGACTACTGCTTCCGGATATTGTCACCTCGGTGCTTCTGTGAACATTGAACCATCGGAATTAGCTCAAAATATATCACACTATATGGCTCAATACTGTGCTTTATATCTACATATTAACTGTAAAGTACAAATGCGCACGCGCACCGTCCGCAACAAGTTCAACTAATGCCGACTAATGTAGCTCGTACAGACTGCACCGGCGCTAGTGTTACGGCAAGATAGATATCTAAATAAATATAGGCACTAAGTTTTTCAACAGTTTAATCTAGAACAATGTTAAAAAACACAAACATATAAAATGTCGTCGGGTGTTTACGTCGGCAATAAAATGGCGGAATGTGCGCGAGAACAAAAAGCGGCCGCCGCGAGGATCTACGCGGATAAATCACTCCGCGGACATCTCGCGGAACATTTTATGACTTTATTTTAGCAACAGAACAGTGGAAATTTATTAGCGTTTACTGTTAGCTGGCGGAGCGGGAGATCGCTCCACTTAATTAACTTCAAGTTAATCACTAGCGCCGCGCTCCCGGCCGCCGCCGCCGCCGCCGGCTCTCATTCAACTCATCATTCCGTTACATATTGAACCAAACATTAACTTGATTTCGAAACGTTTTGTTTTATTTCAAAGACCATGTAAACTGTACTGCGCGGTAATAAATTAAGTTTCTAGTACATGCTCCATGCACTAATCGTCACTTATCCTACTGTAGATATTTACAAGTAATATTTTCATTTCCAAATGTACCACTCGAATAGATTTTTTAATATTTTTTACATATCAAATTACAAAATAACCTTTGAGGCTATTAAAGTGGTTAAGAAGTATCTTGAAAGTGGCGGTACTGAAGTATGATATCATGATGATAAGCTGAATTGCTGATTGTTCATTTTTATGACCTGGTTGTATCACTTAATCCCAGGTGAACGTCGCGCTCGTGTCGTCGCTTAAAAGAATAAAAAAGTTTTGTTGTGGTAAGAAATAGTTTCACAATAATGTTCCGATTGTTAGTTTCACTATCCACTTCAGTTAGTATCGACGACTGAATGTTTAAGTTTGATATTGTTCGTTGGTGACGGTGTTGTTTGTTATGTGACGAGTTGTCCGCCGGCTGTAGTGTGTGTTGTAGTGTAGTGTAGTGCGCTTGGTGTAGCGTGTAAACATTGGAGCGCGTCAGCGGCAGACCTTTACACCGCGCGCTAGGCTACCTAGACTCAGCGGCGTGCAAGCGTTACTGTGCTGTGTGTCCTGCCAAATGAATACACGTTCCTTTATGTGACCTGTGCGCTTACCGCACACACAGCGGTGGTCACCGCGCTGTTCCGCCTCGTGTGCTCTGTAAAGAGATGGGATGCCGCAGATATCACTCGACATCCGGCGGCGCCATCTCCTGCGGAAATCGATTAATACACATGTAAACTACAACTCGTGGACATCGTTCAATACAGCTTTGTAATGAGACCTGGTGACACCAGGTGGTAGGTCTCTGTTGCCGGAGACCGTCTGGGTGGGTACCACCGCAGTGACTATTTCAACCGCCAAATAGTACTGTGCAAACATTACTGTGTTGTAGTTTGAAGGGAGATGTAAGCTAGTGTAATTACTGGGGTAACGAGACTTAACACCTTATGTCTCAAGGCGACGAGCGCAATGTGGTGCAGTGTGTACCATCTTAACTAGCACCGCATTGTTACCAAGCGTATCACTTACCATCAGGTGAACGTCTTGCTCGTCTCGTCGCATAGTAGTATATAAAAAAAAAGAGACAATTTTCGATTCGCCGCGAATGTTTCGAGAAACGAAGAAAACTATATTTGTAGTTAACATATGTAATACAAAAGATAATTTTTTCACAAACAGAAAATACAAGTGATTTTCTATAAAAGACACATTTGCAATTGACTATATTATGAACTTCACGATTAATGAAAGTAAAGAAAAGCTAAGTATATTACTTTACAATGATGTTTAACTTACGATATATATGTGATTATAAAATCGGGTCGTCCCCGCGCCGGAGTCATTGAGCTTTCAACTATTTGGTTGGCCGCTCCCCCCACTCATCCCCACTCCCCCCCGGCATCCTCGCATGCGGAAGGCACGCGTGACGCACTTCCGATGTTTCAGTTTCTACTTTCACTGCAACAACACGCTCGTATAAATTTCCTATTAAACCTCCAATATCTCTTTCATATCCTATATATCATATACGTTGAAAGTGTTGACATATATTATGTTTCATTAAACTTATACCAAGTGAGTCGGGATCCCCAGGTGGTAGGTCTCTGTTGCCGGAGACCGTCTGGATGGGTACCACCGCAGCTCCTATTGCAACCGCCAAATAGTAGTGCGCGAACATTACTGTGTTCCGGTTTGAAGGGCGCTGTAGCTAGTGTAATTACTGGGGTAACGAGACTTAACACCTTATGTCTTACGACGAGCGCAATGTGGTGCAGTGTGTACCATCTTAACTACACGTTGTCATGAGCAAGCGTATCACTTACCATCAGCTGAACGTCTTGCTCGCCTCGTCGCAAAGTAATATAAAAAAAAAGATCCGCGGCCTGGTTATACCGGGATATCCATCAGTGAGAGCGGCCGCATCAGGTGTTCATACCGTTGCGAAACGGTTTCACGTCATTGTATACAACGAATGTCATATATGAAAATGTTTAATGGCTTGATGTATAAACGAGAGCCTCGAAAAAGCTGCTTACTACTTACACACAGTTGTAGAAATGTGATATTTAAGTCGCAGCATATCATCACCATCTTTTCGTCAAGTTAAGAGACTGCTATTCTTAAACTCAAAACAATATTAAACTGTTTGCAAATGAATACACAAATACGAATCAGGTGTCGATTTTAATACAAAATTTATGCGTTAGTAATTAGTTTTTTATCTGGTGGTAAGAATTCCGACTTCTATTAACAATGTGGTGTGGTATACCACCACAGGGCTCCTCCCCCCCTCACCGCATGTGCGCCGGGGCCGTCGATAAGGTTAGCGCTAACGTATAACATTAATAACAATTAACTGTACGTGTGTGGTGAGGTGTGGTGTGGCGTGGTGACCGTCGGTCGGTGGACGTACGTAAAGGTACGGTAACCTTGATCGGATCTCGCATATGCTAATACGGCTACATATGCGAACCACGCAGATTCAAATGCGTATGGAGCGACACGCCTTCGTCGCGTATATATATACGAGTATATACATGTTAATAAGCTCTGTGTAGTTGAGCGGTTCCATATTGTTCACTCTGGATACCTATCGAGTGTTCTAGGTTCGATTAAGACACAGCAAGAGTACCTGAATATATTTGTGGATATTCTACTGATAAGCAGTTCCATTAGTTCATCGGTACGTGGTGATAATCGTGGTAACAAAAAACCGTCTCATTCGTCCGTCAGTCCGTCGTTCGTCAGTCCGTCGGTCCGTCAGTCCGTCGGTCCGTCAGTCCGTCGGTCCGTCAGTCCGTCGGTCCGTCGTTCGTCAGTCCGTCGATTCGTCAGTCCGTCGGTCCGTCGTTCGTCAGTCCGTCGATTCGTCAGTCCGTCGGTCCGTCAGTCCGTCGGTCCGTCAGTCCGTCAGTCCGTCAGTCCGTCGGCCGCGGGCGTGCCGCAGGTGCGCTGCCGTGATGTCATGCCCCAACCAGATCGACTGGTCTCGTCTAAATCTATTGCCTATATATATGTATATACATATATAATGATTGTGTATGTTTTTCGTCTCTCTATCGTTAACAAATTATTATAATGTTTTGATGTTTCTATTCTTGTTTCGTAAGTAGATCGTTGCCTGCAACTTCGTTTCCTCTCATCCACAATAGATTACGCATTTAATGTAATGTTTGGATTATTCAAAAAACCGTTTTAAGTTATCTAATTGTAAATGAAAAACACACAAATCCAAATGTTGATTTTCAAATATTTTCCTTGCAATTGTATAGAAAACACCGCTTAGTATAAGTTATTTTCACTTGTTAGAGTTAAATCCCGTATTAATCGTTTTCGTTAGGTTAACAAACGTGTTGTATGAGGTCATACGATACGATTACATTTTAGTAACGCGTCATGTAGCGCTCAAAGCTCGCTAACAACTATTCCTAAAATTGAATTTGTTTAAACTTTCAGCAAGGTTTCACTTGTCTTCGTATATTAATGTCGTCTGTTCGAATATCCGCAGAGCACGGCGAGAGTACAGAGGACGCCAGGAGGACGGACCACGAGCGGCTTCCCACGGGCTCCCTGGCGACGGACGGCGAAGGTGAGAGCGCGCGCCGAGTGCTTCATAAGCGGTTCACACGCACAACGCACACGCACTTAGTATTCGAGTACTGAAGGAATTAAGAGCAGACGATGAAACAGTTGATCGGTGTTCGTGAGGAATGCGCTAATTCAATAGAAGGATTATTTAATGAGGTTTAAGATTCCGGCCGTGCCGGTGTTGTAGCGGCCGCGTCGCATTCCCCGCCGCGCGCCACGCTGTCCAGCGCGCCTGCAATCGATTGCAGCCGCGCACCGGGGGCGGTGCGGGGTTGAGGAGGGGGGGGGGGGGGGCGCACCTTCCATTCACCCGTCTCTCAACCACCGCTCCCAACGGCGGGTGCTGCATATTGTAACGCGTGTACCGGTGCGCGCTCCCAGCGACTGCACACTAACTTCACGTGAGCCGGCGGGGAAAGCAAAACGGCACGATTTCTTTTTTAAAATATCCAGCTACCGTTGTGGGTGGTTGTGTTCGCTTCTCTGATCTCCGCCGTCAGCTGGTGGCTGCGCCCTCGTCTCTCCTCTAATGTGCGCAATTCAGGCTGACGCCGCTCGTCACCCAATTACCCACAATCGGCGGGTCGTCGAACGCGCGCCTCCCTCATCCCCACTCCTCCGCCCTACCCACCACCACCTGCCACCTGCCACCTGCCGCCACCATTAGCAGCACGCCACCGCTCGTAGCGCAGGTTCGAAACCTCTGACGTCGAGAAGTGGTAAAACCTCTTAACCCCCACGCGAAAAACGGCGTGACAAGATTACCCAGTAGCCGGTCACACTCTAACTCCGGAACGGTTGAGCCGATCTTATGCTATTTGCTTTTTTAAGTTACTCAAGTATAACTATCGTCATATTATAGTTAAGTAAACATGTGCAAAACTCACTACCTTTCGGTTCACAAACGCGACCGTCACGAATGTCACTGCTGCAGCTCGCGGTTCTGATCCCTTCCTCGGTTTACCTCTGTACGGCGTATCTCTGCTGCTGCAGACCTGCCAGATACAGAACCCGTAAGCTCTCACTTTTACCGTGTCGGAGCATTCCAGTTATAATGGCACCGTACCTAGTTAGATTATAAGGTGCATGTTACAAATGGTTGCGGCGGTGCACACCCTGGACAGGTGTATCCGTTGCTGTGGGTAGCGGTACCACTCGTTTGGGTCTGGGGCGGCAGTTGATGTAGGTGCCCTGGCGGCTGGTGAGGCGCTGGTGGGACGGGCGCGCCGACGGCGACCTTGACGGATCGATAGGGCGCCCGCCGTCGCGGCGCCGCCACCACCTCGCCCACCATTTTTCATGGGATTATATGGGGCGGACGGTGTCGTCGTGGGCGACGTTTTTGGGCTCGGTCAGCCGCTCCGACGACTATTTGTAGCCAGCGGAGCGGACCAGCGGCGCTGCGACAGGCTCGTTACGGGCAGGGGGTCCGTTACGAGTGTTTGAATCAAGTAGGACGAAGTTATACGTGATGAAGAGAACTTGGTTGAAGCTTAACTTCTCTCTTTTATACTCTTTTTTTTTATACTAATATGCGACGAGACGAGCAAGACGTTCACCTGATGGTAAGTGATACGCTTGCCCATGACAACGTGCTGCTAGTTAAGATGGTACACACTGCACCACATTGCGCTCGTCGCCTTGAGACATAAGGTGTTAAGTCTCGTTACCCCAGTAATTACTCTAGCTACAGCGCGCTTCAAACCGGAACACAGTAATGTTCGCACACTACTATTTGTCGGTTGCAATAGGAGCTGCGGTGCCACCTGGTAAACTTCTCTGGGTTACCTTTGTTTAGGTGTATTTATTAGTACCCGAAACAATGTACTTAGTTGATGTTGCTCACACCTGCTGGATGGTGAGACCATTAAATATCTCATTGGGTCTTGAATCTGGGCTTCAGAAACAGCTGCTGCGTTCCCCTTGAATTTATTTTCTATCGACTCACGTCTAGTTTCGACTCGGTTGTCTGGTGCAGCATGTCAAGGTCTTCTAATGTGAATGTGATCGAAACGAGCTGTTTTATAAATTAGTAAAAAAGAGGTTTCCGTGAGGTCCAGCTGCATGTGGGAGTGCGATGTAACTCACACAGTAATAGATACAGTAACTTTTAAACACACCCTCTTTTTTATTCGTGCGAGTGTGTGAATAGTTTGTATATGGCGTGTGTGTGGTTGTTGCAGAGCGTCCGAGCTGGGAGGCGGAGTGGTGCCGGCTGGCGTACTGGGAGCTGACGCAGCGGGTGGGCAGGCAGTTCGGGGTGCGCGTGCGCGCGGTGGACGTGTTCGGCGGCGGCGGCGGCGCGTGCGGCTCCGGCAGGCACGGCCTGTGCCTCGACGCGCTGGACTGCAGGCCCGACGCGCCGCAGCCTGACCAGGTCACTATCCCTCCACTGTTCCCTTTTAAATGTTATATCGGGCGGTAGCACCTCACTGGACTAACGAGACTAGCCACCAGCGCGACGTGGTACTGCATAAACGTTTTCAGTGATTGCAGATTTATTTATGAGATAACCTATATTTTATATGTTTAAGTATAACGAAATAAAAGTAAAATATTAGGTAATAGATTTTAAAATCGTTCTCGCCGCTCGAAAAACTTTTTTTTTTTGGTGAAGGAAATATGTAGGTGAATGGGTTAATTTCCGATCCAGTGGTTATAGAAATCATTTCATCATATTGACTCGTTGTGGTGGTGGGTGATGGTGGTGTGCGTGTGTGCGCGCTGGTAAACTGATCGGCGGCGCTGCGATAACCCGCGATAACCTGCCCGGGCCCGGCACCGCGCTAATTATTCACTCATATGTAGTTATCATGACGCGAACGGGGACTGCGTCTGTTGGAGATCATTCCACTTTCTTAGAACGTATTATATACACACACACGCTTATACATGATGTATATATAAAAAAGCATTCGTTTTAAACAATCGAGCGATGAGTAAGTAGAACTCACACGTAACTATGAGGCTTTGAGATCCACCTGGAAGAAGCGCCGCTATCCAAATAATTCCATTAGCTACAGCTCCCTTCCAATGCAGTAGGACACCACTCCCGATGCTGGTATCATTCGGAATGCACCAGTAGATCTAACGTACACATTCAGCACCGAGCTGTTTCTCTGTTATATTTGAATAATAGTTTAATTTCATTTATTAGTATTTTATGTTAGTGTATAACAAGTAGGATGGGGTTGGTGTGCTCTTTGAGAATTAAAATCACAAGACAAAGCTTTGCCAAGTGACGCAGCCGGTGTGTGCCGTGCGGGCGGGGGCGGGGGCGGGGGCGGGGGCGCGTAGCGCGGCCTCTACGTGACGTAGGCGGGGCGCTACGCGGCGCGCGGCACGTACGCGTAGCCCCTGACGCGCTCCGACGTCTATTTTGGCGGCGCGCGCGCACCGCGGGTGCAAAGAGCATCCAGCGTGACGCGCGCGGCCGGCCGGTGTTGGCGATACCTTCCCCACACGTGGACGCGGGCCACGAAATTTATAACTCGATATCCATAATAACACAGTGCGGGATCGGATTATTTAAGATATTCAATTTCAAAGTTCACAAAAATAAAGGCGAGAAGACATCGTACAATACAGACAAACGAATAACGGTGCGGTGTAAATAGCGGTTTGACAGGCGTCGCGGCTGGGGGGGGAGATCTCTGATGTCGCCGTGAGATATATTACTGCAAATGTCAATGTAACGTTCGGAATATGATGGTGCGCTAATGCGCGAGACATTCGGCCCTCCGACGTTTTCTGTTGTACGTACGAAATTCTTTAAAGTAATAATATAACCTAATTTCAGGTGCGAAAAACGCGCGCGAAAATCGGTCTGGGCGTGACGCTGTCGCGCGAGGCGGACGGGGTGTGGCTGTACAACCGCAGCCAGGAGCCGGTGTTCGTGAGCTCGCCGGCGCTGGACGCGGCGGCGGCGCGCGCGCTGCTGGTGTGGCGCGTGGCGCCGGGGCACTGCCTGTGCGTGTTCGACCCCGGCGCGCCGCCGCCCGCCGCCGCGCCGCCGCACCTCGGCCCCGTGGACCCGCGCTCCGTGCGCATCTCCTTCGCGAAGGGCTGGGGGCCCAAGTACTCCCGGCGCGACGTCACGGCCTGCCCCTGCTGGCTCGAGGTCCTGCTCGCGCCGCCCAGCTGACCCAAAGACACTTAAAGTGATAGACGCGCGCGGGCTTCTTTTGTTTGTGGATCAAACGATGGTTATTGCATTTATCGTTTGCAAATCAATGAGAGCAATTAAATGATGTGATATCGTAACGCCGCGGAGGCAGGACGGTACTCTGTGCAGTGTGCAGTTGCGCGGCAGACTTGTTCGCTTCGCACCAAAATTCCCGTAAACATTTTAATACAATTTTTGTGAGCCCTTCGGGGTACGATGTTGGTATTTTTATATATTCGGTACATTTGTTTTGTATTTACTCAGCTAACAGTACTTCCCGCTCATTTGTTACGCGATCACAAGCTACTTAGAAACGCGTTTCCCTCTGGTTTCGTAACATCTCAATTTAACAGAACTACGAGTATTCAGATAACATTCTCTCGGTGGGCTTGCGACGCTCGCGCAGGTTGCGTGAACCAATCTAGCTGTCGGAGCATTATTAGACTGCCATTTATAAACTTCCACGTAGACACTACTACATCTATTTTAATATGGCAAATCAGAATCATTCAAACATTTTGTTATATGATTAAGAGAGAATTACAATTTGGTTACGAGCGGAGCGCCGCGCGAAGTGTAGCTGTATAGAAGTTTGCTTTAATACAACGCGAGACTGTGTACATAAATGTTGTTACATGTACTATAAATATTTGTAATTAACTATTTATAATTATGAAATACGCCTTAACGTAGGATCGTGTTAGGAATTACATTAGACGTACGTTATTTTTTGTACAAACAATCGAGACGCAATTTTGTAAATCGGGCGGGAATGTAAACGAGGAAGGCTGTGTGTAAAGCATTTTCTACAGACACCGGGAGGCGAGCCGGGCTGAATAATTAGTTTTGTTTTGTTTTAGTTCGTGAAAGATCTGCCAATGTTTACGAGAGTCGAATCGGAGGTGATAGTGCAATGTGTTGATATAACTAGTTAGGTAATAACGAATACAGATTAATGAAAATACTGTGCCTTGCGTTGTATTCTAACGGGGATACGACCCAAAAGTCTTTATAGGGTAAAACTTGTCAATTTCACTGGCCTGGACGAGAGTCATTGTATATAGGTATATATTATAATAAAAGAAAACTCGAATTTAAGGGTGAGTTTAGACAAAGTGTGTCGACTTGACAATAAGATTTGTTTTGTTCATTCTAGTCCACTCGCGAGCCGCCGACTCGCGCGACCCGTCTCTTGTACCGGAACCTGAACAGTACCTGCTATTTTATATGGTACCACCTGTTTAACCAACAACTCCGTCAGAATTATGTTAGCTCGACGCTTACAACTGTGTTTTATACATTTGATGATTGGAAAGCGTCGCTGTTTGATCAACATCCCTGGTTCGATGCCGGTGTCACGATTTGCGGAGTTTGGTTTTTTCTATCATCCTCATATTGTAAAGTATCGAGTATCAACACACGAGAGGCAGAGTATTCAATTTCTTCTCCATTCACGGCCTTGACACTTATTATTATATTTCCAAAAAGAATCAGCTAAACATAATTTTGACGGACTTGTAATAAATAAAAATAATGAAATTGTTTCGGTACCAGATTATAAATCTCCATTGTATTGCTAACACAAAATTGTAAAACATTTTATATATTATACTATGTACTTTTGTTACTTTGGTATAAAAGATATTGGGTTGATAGCGAACCTGATTATTTATATTTCTGTATATAATTATAATCTATTTGAGAATATCATATTTTTGAGTTATATATTTTCTTTTTCATAATATAACAATGAATTATTGAAAAGTCAACTGTAAACGAGATTTTCTACTTAATAATAATAAACGTCGTTAACAACATACATATATAGAGCACCGAGACATTTAACCAAATATTTGCAGATTAAGCGCATATTTAAACAGTGTAACAAATATTTTTGTTGAAAACGTTATTAAACAGAGTTAATTGTTAAACTCATCATATTTTTCATAATTTGGTAACAATACAACAATTGCAAAAATATCTAACCTCACAAATACCACTTCGCTTATCGAAGCAATTATTGATCGCGACAGTTCTCCGAGATGAGATGGTATATTGTTAAGTTGTGAGTTTGACTGAGATGGATGAGATTAGTATATGGTAAATTATAAATAAACAAGAGAATATTTTTAAAAAATCTTTGTCGTTTTTTTTGCATTCTATTGTTAACAATGTTCCTGGAGAATACATTAAATTATTTTTAAACATTTAGAAAAACGATATTTTAAAGTAAAGGCTTTTGTCTGCAGTATAAACGCAGCTTACTCTAGTTTCTTTAGAGTAGTATTAGGGACGAGGAAGCATCCAAAACCGCAGGCTGAAAATAAAAAACCAATTATTTGTTGATTGCATCATCTACTGAAAAAAATCCCTCGTGTAATTATCTACATGTTTATGAACTAATTCGTAAATATTTTAGGATATAGGAATAACAGAAATAGAATAACGTTACGATTACGGCGATCCTTGTAACAAGTTTAGTAAATATTTTAAAAAGCGCCATCTTTCGTGTTAAATTTAAATGTTGGTTGGGGTCGCTCTCTTGTGTTAGTTCTGTACTAAATAGCTAGATGGCAGCACAACAAAACGTTAAATTTGTCATTCACCTGCTAAAACAGCGGCTATAGTGATGAAAGGCGGCAAACAGCCGTAATCGATGAGTGCTGGAAATGCGACGGTACCGGTAATGGTGCCCAACCTGCCGCTCATAAGGAACGTAGCCATTGCCATTACTCTGTTAAAACAATTTTATTTCAAAAATTAAAGGCGAAGAACAGCAGATACATCAATTTAAGAAAATGACAAGTAGAGTATACCACCTTAACGAGGAGTCGATAAAGTTTTGGCACCAAAAAGCAACAACGGCTGGAGGTAATTTATAATATTAGTTTACAAAGCAGTTGTTTTGAATTACGTATGATAGTTTAAATTACTTTTTAGTTAAGTATGTTTTTAATCGAGGCAATGTTTCTCCAGCTCAATGTAGTAGTGGTAGATGTGTGCAAACTTTTATGTGTTCCGGTTTCACAAGTGACTAGTGAAATTACAGGGTAATTAGACCTGTTACATAGCTATAAATAAACGTCCTGCTCTTTAATTTACAAAATAACAGTTCAATTATCGTTCACCTCAGCGACGTGGGGAACAGGTCCACGTTTATGCTGGACAGCGAGGCCCCGCACAGCGCGGTGAAGGAGAGCGCCGCGGTGACCATCGCCACGACCGCCGTCGCGCCCGTCCCCAGGAACGGCATCAGCACTATGGTCACCGCGCTTACGATCGCGCAGAACCCTGCCACCAACTTCTTTCCGCACCTGTAACGTGTGCTCATCACTATCGTTTCATTTAAATTTGTAGTAAATACATTTATTTGTATATTATTTAACTATACAAACATACTTGTTAACCAGTGCTCCGCCAATACTGTAAGTAAGCACCGAACCAGCGCCCACTACAGCGCTCTGGAGGTACGTGAGCATGTCGGCCTGGATGGGTGTGCACAGGCTCTCCTCGACGGCGGCAGACGGCGCTATGGCGGAGCACAGCGTGCCGTTGAGGTCGGACCCGATCATGGCCGCCAGCTGAGGATACCAAAGGCGAAGGGTGTTTGCCCTGGTAGGAGACAAATGTGTTAAATTGGGAAGTGTACCGGTCTCATGGAGGGTTTCGGAGCTCCTGTTAATGCACCGTACTGCAGGCCCAGCGAATAGAATTGCGCTATGACAAAATCTTTGCATTTTTGTCTTTTACAAGATAAAAGGGTATTTTTCGAAGAACACTGATAAGGGCATCCTTACCCAAACATGCATCCGATGTGTATGGCACACATGAGCAGCAGCCAGGCCCCGTGCGGCGGTCTGAACAGCGGCGCCAGTTGACTGAAGCCGCCCCGCAGCGCGTCCACGCCGCGCCCCTGCTGCTTCGTTTTCTCCTCCACTAATCGCGTCACCTAGAAACCACATACCATTGAACACCTGCTGTACGGGTATCATTGATATATTCTCAGGAGTTATTAAATTTTGTTCTGCATCTAAAATTTAATTTTGTCGACACAAAACACTCACCGGGAACGATTCCTTCGTGTTGCCGGTGTTCATGCGGTAGATCTTGCGGAAGACCTCCAGGGCCTCGTCGTTGCGACCCCTAGACATGAGGAACTTGGGGCTCTCCGGCAGGCAGAGGAAGGCTAGCCCCGTGAGCAGGGGCACCAGCGCCGTGGCCAGCAGGAACAGGTTCCACGAGTGGATCACTGTTGAGTGGGACGGTTCTCGTTAGAGTGAGAGAACCTACGTTATGAAGAAGTTTCTTTTAGAAATTGTAAGACTCACACTTTTTTTTATTAGATTAAAGCTTAGGCTATAACTTATTAGAGAATGGTAGAAAATTAATATTGAGAACTGTGCTTTCATGTTTAACTAAAATGCAAATTAATAACATTTAAAAAGGCAATGGTGCTAAACTATCTGTTATCATTACTGTACCATTTCCGTACCGAGCGTATCTTATTATCCGATGATGTTTCCGAATCGGTGACACTTGAATTTATCTAATTTTCAATTTTTAAGATCATGTTCCGTTACATTAGATGAAGGAATAACCTTTATTAAAATTTGGCAATTTTGGTTTCAAAACCCTATCAAAAATTCTGCAAACTTTTAACATTTTGGCTTCTTTTCTTCCTTGGTATACTAACCGACTTTACCGCTGAAGAGGTAGAAGTCCCAATCGTTGGTGAGTATCGCCCAAGCGAGGAGTGGTAGCGTGGTGTTCGCGATGGTGTAGAAGAGGCTGGTCAGCAGGATGACCTTGGCGCGCAGCTCCGCGCGGTGCAGTTCTGCTATGTAGGAGATCAGGACCGCGAAAGGTCCATTGAACCTGCAATGATGGTGAGGTTGTTTTAAACACATTTGTATTCGAAAAATTTGAGTATCTTTCTCTGTATGTACGAATAGTATATGCGACATCAACCATCTGAAGGTTAGATTGTACCCAGTCTCACGCCGGCGACGACTTCACCAATTTGCCTCTGTAAAAGCATCACGCATATCCCGATAATGTCCTAAACCCGTTGTTATTTTGAAGGCGCTATAACTAAAGCTGTGTTCATGTCACCAGTGTGTTCCGTACCACTAAGAGAACGCAGTCCTCCCTCGCACTAGCAGTATTAATGATACTTACAAGAAACCGCTGGCAAAGCGAGTGACTAGCAGCATCGTGAAGGTCTGGCTCATCGCTGCCGCCATCTCCACCAGTCCGGAACAAAAAAAGCCCCAGGCTAGTATCTGCCGTCTGCCCAACGTGTCTGACAGGAAACCCCACACCATGGCCGATGAGATCATTCCTATAATAAATTACATTGCAGTGATCGTACATGATTTAGTTATATCTGATGCTGCTGCCCAGCAGATTCTCTTTTTTAATTTCATCCGTAAATTCGCTGCGTTGAGCGGTGTGCTTGATTTAAAAAAGGCACAGAAGTTCATACTAAGAGAGATGATTTAACATAACAATTTCTGTATATGTTTGTATTCGTGAACGGCTCCGGTTGTGCCCGTGCGGTGCCGGTGCGTCACAGCGGCACACAGTTCGTTATCGCTGGATGCGCGTCGCTCGCCGCCGCGTTCCTCGCAACTCCGGCCAGATAAACTCCGCGAGTATTGTGTCAATATTAACACGAGCAAAATGTTTGTGGACGCTTGTTCATACATTTCGAGTGTCCATTGAAGATTAACAAGTTGACTTTATGCCCAGCGCCACGTTATGGTGTTTTACTCACCACCAGGTGAACAGCGGCTGATTACGTCACCTTGTTTATGTACTGGCAGAAGCAAAAACCTTCAACGGATAAATCGATACGTTAAATAATTCAGTCTCTTTTCTGAGGAATTAGCCAAAACTATTCTGAGATGCGGTGACACACGCGGGCTTATGGATTGGCGCTGAACTTAGAGTATCTTTGTTACTGCGTTCAGGATTTAAAATCAAAGAGGTAATTAAAGAAAGAAATGGGAAAGCTGAACGCCTCGGCCTGCACCTCCGTATGTGATCGCGTTGATGGTGCCCATGTCCAGCAGGCTCAGCGCCATGTCGCACTGCGCGCGCGTGAAGATGTACGACACGGAGCTGGTGACCGACACCGCGCTCCAGAAAGCCGGCAGCGTGCACACCATCAGCACGACGTTGAAGTAGCCGTAGCCGGTCGATGAGATCGCAGTCTCGAAGTCCGCTTCCGGCTCTAAAATCATTAATGTACAATAGTCGTCGACATTTTTAATCGCCAACGCAAAAACATGAGTGTTCAAAAGTTTAACATTTTTGTCAATGCACATTGACTCTAAACACAACATATAATCGGTTTGGTAATGGATTATGTTCTACTGTATCGTTTTACTCAAACATCAGCAACAACCTTTACTTCCCTTGAGTTTTACTGTATATTGAAAAGTCAGTAAATATCTCTACCTTTTTTAATATACTAAAAAGACACTATGTTGGACACAGACGTTAGCTTGCCCGATGGCATTTAGATCGGTACCATTACGCTATGGGACCAAATGCCGTCCGATATACTTATTTAAAATAAATAGAATAAATAGAACTCAGAGTAAAAACAGAAAATATTCGGCTGCATTTCTATAAAGACTAACGTCGATTTGATTTAGATGGCGAGATAACTTTTCAATGCAACGATACAAATATACATAGTGCGCAGGCGCCTGCTAACAGATTAATTCAATTAATCGCCCAAAATAAATCTGCAGATAATATCAATATCTGCGCTGACGTAATAAGAGAAATTATGACGAAAGATTAACGATGTAAATCGAGATCATAGGAGCCAACGTAGACTTATCGGAGCACGTTATGACATAACAAGTGGCACGGTGTGCACTCGCCATCATCAGTGGATGACTGGCTACAGCATTGTATTCCTTAATCTTCCAGTCGTCGCGAGAAGGTCGCGCGTCCCGTTAGCTATAAATATCACAAGCCGCAAACGCTCAATAAATTATTTTAATGGAACTGCGTCGCTCCCGAGAGGCGCTGTTTCAGCCGGTAACCAAATAAATATTTATCTCGGATGTATCTCCGTAAATTCGCTTTATCGCTATTCATTCTTTATCAATATTTAAAATTCAAACTCCGTTTTGAAATTGATTGGATAAAAATTTTAAAAAGTGTAAATGAAATGCTTTAGTTTAAAATCTACGATGGAATGCCACAAGGGTGCATTCTGCGGCCTCTATTTTTCTCGTCCGTACAAAAAGTACGAACACCGAACGTTATGAAGGTCGCCAAAGGCAAGAGCAGGCCGAACGGCATCAGGTCGCGTCGCGTCGCGAGACCGTGGCTGTGAAAATTTGGCCATTTTCCAGCATATTCGGGTAAAACCAGACCACGCTGAGACGTATTTTGTTTTCAACTCGCTCTGTTATTGTTGGAATGTTTTCGTTTCGGTACGGGAATAAAGCGTCGAAAAATATTGCGCGTCTGATTGAGAAATAATTGTGATGGCCAATGTGAAACAATATTACGTCATGATCTATCCACGCAATGTCGCAGTCGTTAGATTGAAATCCGAAAATGAATTTTGAGGCATTCATTCAACAAGTATTAAGCTTTCAGAAAAAAAATAACGGTTTTTATACAAGTGGTAACTGATACAATTTTTAGTGTAGTTAAGTTCTGTTGCCGGAGACATGGATAAGTATCACCTCAACGCCAGTTTCTGCAGCCTGACATTGCCGTGGTCCGGTGACAAGGTCGCTGTGGTTAGAGATAAAACTTTACCGCGAATCAAATTAAATTGGGTATATCAATACTTTTAGTATTTTTAATAAAGATACTAATAAATATTTTGTGCTGGAGAGATACATTTCGACTTTTCATTGTTTCCGACTACAATTGTATAAGAAAAAATTAAAAGAAATTCACATTGATTTCAATGAAGTCAAATCTATAACTCCAATATTATAGTTTGACAGACGGATGGACTGTTATTTATAATATAATGTGGCGATAATGATAGAGTTGAAAATAAACAACAAGATGTGATACGGTTCTGCCGCTACAGCGTCTGATGAGACAGATCGATATTTTATGAAAGATTTAACTTTTTAACACTTCGTTTTTTGATCTTATACGCCTTCAACGAATTAGCAGTCTTTTAAAAAATTTTAAACCGGTCAAGAATTTGTGAAAATAATTTCAAAAATACTAAAATATTGAGTAAGTTCTCGTTGCGACATTAGTATCTTTCTCTCCCATCGTGAATCGGCAGGCAAGCAAAAGATTTCACGTCATATTAAACATTGTGTTCAACTTAACAAAAAATATTACGACAACTGTTGTCGCGCAGTTACTGCTGAGATCTAGGATGTCGTGGATTTTAGTATCAAATTACTTATATGAATAAGTGTGTACAAAATATTTACAATTTAAACAAACATTCTCAATGTATCCTGTTTCTGTAATAGATAATAGAACGACCGATGGCGATGAAGGAGAAAAATGCATCCCAATTTTCAGATTCAACGTTACAACAGTTATGATTAAGAAATTCGCATGCGTTTAGAACATACTTAAGACAATTAAAGAATAAAACCAATTAAAGATGAAGTATCATCTTTTTTGTCAGAGATACAAAAGAGAAACGATCTGCAGCCAAACTTGCTCCTTTTTTTTCCTCCTTTTTTCATGTTCTGCAGTTAATAGAAATATTATAATGAAGTAAGAAGGTCTGCTGTAAATATTTTACTCTTTATTAAACTAGAATTTAAGGCTGTTATTTAAATAGATCGCTACTTTGCGGGATATATCAGTAAGTCTATTCTGTTTCAGTTTATTTGCATGTTCACGTTGTTATCATATTATTTTTAAATGTTTTCATTTATACACGTACAAAAATAGACTATAGCTCTGAAAGTCATTTGTGTCGTAATAATTTTAATTGATCTACCTTGCGCCATCTTTTCCAAATTCGTAGAGGAGAGTCCGGTCACTTTAAAGAGATGGTCATGGGGTATCTCCTCCTTCGTCGCCGGCGCTTCGGCGTCGTTTCCTGTGGTCACCATATTTAGTAAATCTTCAACGAGTGAACCGGTGGATTCTGTGAACCTGTTCCAGCTTGCGAGCTGCTGTTCGGTGTACTCGCATTATTACCGAACGTTACCGATTATGCGGCAACGTTTGCAGTAGCCGGTTATATAGGCACGATATCTCCAAAGTTTGCGCAGGGATCACACGGTGTGCACGGCAAACAAAATTTCAGTATTCCTCCAAATCATGGGTAAATATCATTCAATTATACACCACTATAGGGAAATTTATAAATATACTGCAAACATTTGCACGTCGCCTGATGCTTGTTTGTTTGTTCGATTGTTGTTGCATCTGATATGGCATTATTATCTGTCTACCTACACGTTCCCGTTACGTACTTATTACTTAAATTGTCGTTTTGCATCAGACAGCAGCGGCGATTAGAAAGCATATACTACATCTGCACAGAATTAAAATTGTTTAAATTTAAATATTATACAGACTCTTGTTTAGTTTGCTTCTTGCTTGTTTCAATGATACGTTTGATATCGTTTTAAAACCCATTACTCTATTAAAAGTATCCATAGCATAACTATTGGAAAAAATTCTTTGTAATCTGATTATAACTGGCACATAATGTCGCAAATGGATCTTTCTTGAACCATGCACATAATGACTACGGCTTTTATTACCTAACTCTATGACGCTGTAAATTTTTACTTGCATTATAATACGGAGGTCCCTGCTACGATACTGCATCCACATTTAATAGAATTAGACTATCTGAGTGTCAGTTTGAATTCAGTAGTGGAGTAGGTTTCTTCGAACACGGTTTGCTAGTTAGCACAATTTAGTAAACCTGACACCGTTATAACGTTGCTGTAAATGCTTATGATCTCGTATTTGTCGTAGCAGGGCGAGGGCTGCAAGGCAACATACCTTCGCGGGACTTGTTTAACCGTCCGTGCAGCGCGTACTTCGTGTATGTGCAGCAATGGTATATCTTGGTAATGTAATGTAAGCGACGATTGCTTCCTCGTGCAAGTGTTACAGGGCGGCTAAACTATAGGGACAACCCTCCAACCTCCCATGGCCCCACCGACCCAAAGGTCATACGAGCCGAATCGCGGGAGAGCATACGCGGTCTAGCCTCAGTTCGGCTCCACGTACACCTTCTTGACTCCCTACAAGTTATTTATTCTCTCTCCTTCTTCTCTCTCTTATTCTTCTCCTTCCTCCTACAGGGCGGCTGTTCGTTGAGAAGTTGAGCTTCTTCCAGTCCCCGCTCAGCACGGTCGGCGCACTATTTCAGCTGCGCTGGCGGCTGATAGCCGGCCGTTGCACCGCGGCTGCTCAACTTCGTGACAGTGTGACCTCCGCGCGCGCATCGCACCCGAACTTGTGCGTGTCACCGATCACTGTAAATAACGTAATAAAATGTTTAACGCTTAGATAACGAGTTCAACTTTGTATAACTTGAGTAATGTCATCAATTACATATTCAACTATAAACGGTGTTAAAACCACGGTTATTATAATTGAGTATTTTTTTTGGAGTAAAACACTCCCGATGAAAGAATGCAATTCGGTAGTACCTCTTCTTATGGTAGGGAATATTGTACAGTTCTACTGCGGGGAGCTATATGTTCGAAGCATGTTCCTAAAAAGCATTAACAAGGTAATTATGTTTAGAAAATATCTTAAAAACTCGTTGAATCCGCCAGCGAGACGTACTGATTTTCATGAAGATATAACGAATGAGTTCCGACTGATCTGACTCCAGTCCCCCATGGCTTTAAGTGGTACTGAGAATGGTAGACCTTGCGCGCTCAGGATACCCCGGCACGCGCACCCTGACGGCGGCGGTGTTAAGTCGATGGAGTGACGTATGGGTTGTGACCGGTCAGGTGAGGTTGATGGAATACTGGCATCGAAATCCAACGTGTGTGACCTCGGGATGGAAAGGTACCACCGCATTACAAGATGAGCACGATGGGAGGGGGAGGGAGTTGGGAAAGTTCATTTAGTGTAGGGTTGCTCGTGCTGCGGAATTATTTACAAAGCAGAAAGGATCTGGACGGTGAAGGATAATTATCCGGCTCTTTGTATACGTTTAAATATATTGTAGTTATTGGAGTGTAGTGATAATATTCAAATTGTGTGCATTATCATGCGTCGCGAGAGGTCGTGGCCTGGTGCCGTGTAAACATATTAACTAGACACTGCTAGCGGGCGTTCCGTTCCTGTCTCATTGCTCCGTATCATGAATTAGCTGATGACGAACACAGAATATAATTTCAAAAACTGTTTAGTAGGTACTTCTTGCTCTCCAACCTTTAGACCTTACGCTACTAGTTGAAGCTTATGAAGTATTGTAGAAGGTACCTTGAAGTATCGGCGACCAGCCCTGAGGGATGCAAGTTCTGAATGGGGAAGCCTGAGGAATGCCCGTTGATTGGAGCATCACGCCGGCAGCGCGTGCCGGGAGGGACGAGCGTGTGTTTATGTTTTATACAAGCCGTTCACCACGCGGCGCTGGTTAGGATGTCCACACAATATAATATCTAATATATAATATATTCTTGTGATGAAGTAATGTTAGCATACTACCGCCGCGCGGCGGGTACAGAGGGGATATTTTTAAAGGGTTAGGTTTTCAGGTTGTCTCCCGTGCACGCGCCACTCGCCGGGCGGGGTCGCGCCGGTGCTGCCGCTGCAGTCTCTCAGCTCCTGTAAAGTTATGAGATCGCAACAAAAGTAGAGTAACTTTACTAACTAAATTAACATAACATAACTTAACATAACTTTTGCGCCATTAACAGTGAAAGTTTCAATGCCGCACACGTTGATCTAAAAAACCAGACAAATAAAGTTTATCCCTCGATAAATAGGTTAGGGGAGGTAAACACCGGATCCCCCCTCCACCACCTCCTCCTACCCTCCCCGAGAGGTAATGGCGTGTACACACGGGCTGTTTGCACGCGCGGTTGAGGCGACAGTGCGGCCTTGGCTTTATGATAGTACACACAGGCGGAGCGAGGAGTGTGTCTCCGGGTTACGAGCTACGCAGCGCAGCCACAGACCACAGAGGAGAGTAACAACGAAATTGGATTTTTTTCTGCTTAGTGCCGGATTAGTGACAGCCGGGGTTTGAGCGTGGTTTTGGAAGTTTCCCATATGTCTTTTTTGTGCCATTTTTGGTCGATGGGAATATAAGCATACCTTGCTTCTGCGGGGGAGTCAAGGTTATGTGGGATTTCCACCCACTAAAACCCCCTTGGTGGTCTCCCTCAGTGCGCCAGGCTAGGAGAGACTCCGTGATCTCCTCCAGAACGCACCGGTGCACCTCCGGCAAATCCAAGACCACCTCCCATTTGCCTTGTTCCTCCGGCTTCCTGACGAGATCCTTTCCTGATGAGGAACCCGAAAACCTTTTTAGTCGCCTTCTGCGACAGGCAGGGCTTTCCTCAGTCCTAATCTCACTGGCCCGAGACTACACGGCTGAGCCCTATTTGTATTTAATAACACCAAACCTACCTTCCTAGCGAAGTCAATACCACCGAGACGGTTCTTCGTCATTATGTCTCTAAATCAAGAGAAGAGTATTTATAGCTGTGACGCGTGTGTCTCCGTATTCAATTGTAGCGTTGTAGCTTTCCGCCGGCTCAACCGATTCACTTAATTTTTTATGTTCGGATATTTTGAGTTTCTTAGTTTAACATGACAGTTATCTCGGGGTGTCTTGTGACCTCCACGCCAGCAGCGCGTCCCGGCCGCGCCGCGCGAGGCTCCAGCGATAACCACGCCAAGGTGAACCCGCCGGCCCGGTGTCGCCGCGCGTCGGCATTGACACACATGCGATCATGACTTTTATCATTAAACCGAATTCATTAGAAATTAATTTGGCGCAAGTCACTCGCGCTGGGGCAATGTGAACGGAGCGAGTGTTTACTGCAGCGTGATGATGAGCATTGCTCCACTGGTGAGAGCTTCGCTCCCGACAGTCCCTCTGTCAGGGCAGTTGTGAGTAAACATTAGTGTACTGCCATTTGGCGAGGGGTTGCAGCTATTTTATTTATTAAGGTAACAAGTGTAATCTTTTCAGGCGATGGTCGCAGATGTTACGGACAAGCTCGTCGCTTACCATCACATGAAGTTTTAGTTTAAATCCGCGCACCAAAATGATTTACCCCAAATGTAAATTTATGAGAGTCCGTTGGAAACAAATACTTTCTTATTTCATATACACTTAATCATTTCTTTTTGCATTAAATGGAGGCATGATAAAAAGCAGAAGAATAATGTAATCTTCAGTTTGATCTTTACAAAGTTGTAGATTTCAAGTTGTGTTGTCAATTGTAAGTGTAGTGCGTATAGATCAGAGTTCCCCAAACTTTTTTGTGTCGTAGACCCCTTGCCATGTTTTTCCGTGTTGGGTAGACCCCCTACTTACAACTTACACAATTTTATAATCATACATAATATTTTTTTACTTCATAGGTACTTTTATAAATAATGTATATGTTTTGATATTATAAGATAGTATGATGTGAGTAAATAGGTACTATCAGTGTATGTGTTAAGATGCACTATCGTGGACCCCCATTTTCATTTCATGGACCCTCAAATTTTATTCGCTGACGTAGACCCTTTGCTGGTTGATATAGACCCCTAGAGGTCGATATAGACCACTTTGGGAATCACTGGTCTAGATGTAGTGCCCGCGCGCCGGGTTCAGCGCCCGCCTGCTGAACGCTAAATAACAGTTTCTTTTGTTTATTTAGATAAGTCCACAAGTATGGTGACTAATTAATAAGTAACTGGGTCTCACTTCACTTCAATGATAAAATATGATAACTGTTCGTTCTATGTGGCAATGTGAAGGATGTGTAAGTTTTAATTTAGGGTTCGAAAACCTTGGCTGTTAAACCGTAATCTATTCATGTTGTCGATTAAGTTATTTTTTTTAATGATTGCGTATTGTTATAAACATTTAATTTGGAAGTCTGTTACAGATTATAAAAATCATCATCACTATATGCGTGTGACGTGTCGGCGGTGCTGGTGGTGGTGGTGGTGGTGGTGGTGGTGGTGGAGGAGCCGCCCTGCCGCCGGCCGGCCGCCGCGCCAGTCCCAGCCCGCCCGCCGGAGCAGCAGTACGCCGCGACGCGCCGCGACCGCCACCAATGCCGCGATTCCGCACGCGCGTCAAACTCAAGTGATCACGGAATCAGTTACAGTTCCGCCAAAACAAATGGGATAAAGCCTCGCCCCCCGCACAAGACTGTTTCTATTGTAATTACATGTGATACGAATTTTTCCCGTTAATTATAAATTTGCTTCCGTGTGATATTAGTTCGTAAGTCGTTAGCTTTAATTCAATTAGGGTCTAGTGGTTTCTTATTTTCGGACAGTTGTGTGTCGTGGCCGCCGGCATGGAGGAGCAAGCTGGTTCGTATATATTTTACTCTTATAACTTTCTACTGAATCCTATTTTTAATTTATTGATAATTACTCCAAACCTGTAATAGTTACATTGAATATATTTGAACGATACTTTAAGAGGTTTTTTTTGTATGTATTCAAATGGCAGTCGGCGTATGGCGGTAGATAGAAATAAATTAAAAATGGCGTTCAACCTAAAAGTAGTATCGGCAAATCAAATTAGGCTATCTGTTTACGTTTTACATTACAATACGTGGTGATAGGTGACGAGCGCACCGCGTTCGGTGTCGCCTTGGTGATGTACACTAGTGATACGAATTAGAAGTTCATCGTTTTTTCGTATAGATATTTTAATGCTTACTTTATAGAAAAGTAAAAAACAAATTTCTTATTTAGTTATTTTTTTTTTTTGATTTATTGAGTAATAACTAAATGTTTGTAGTCGGAGGGTAGTCACCGGACGCGCCGCGATTTGAGTTAAATGTAAACAACTCGAAGCTTCGGTGAACAAAACAATTGTTTGGTTGTTCCCTTTTGGTTTACGGTCAATTTTAATTCATAATAAAGCTTTGCCGGAGATTGATTCATAATTTTGAGTACAAATAAGAATAATTAATGTATTTATGAAGAACATCTTTGTAACTATTGTCAGGTTGTTGATGTGTGAACAATTAATATAATAAATGCTAGAAGGGAGACCACGATTGTTATATACTTTGATATATGTATACAAATATATATTTACTGAGTCCACGTAGCAGTTGCTTAGCCACGCCCTGCTGAGGTCAAGTTATAGTATGTGTTGAACCTTTACACAGTAAGAACTGTTAGTCGGGGCAACGGATTTTTATCAGCATAAAAAAGTTAAGTTGTAGACAATGTTTTTTATACAAGCGTCTGTTTTACTGTTCCGATTTGAAGGACACTAGATATTACTGCGGTAACGAGACTGAACATGTTACATCAAAGCTGCGGGCGGCGGGTGATGCTGTTTAGAATGTTTACACAGCATCATATTACTTTCGTCGCAGTAGTGGTTTCACTAGTTCAACTGCAACACACGTCGTTACACTACTGCTTACACAAACTGAATGTCAACATTTCTTCATTGAATGTGTTTACTGCTGCACAGTTACAGTTAAATGCAATCCGAGCTCGTGTATAACACAGGTTGTGTGCGTGTGCTCGCGACGCTGTCGGTGATTTTTGACCGACGGTCAAAATCCGAGGTTCTCATTCCGTCGCGTGAATATATTTCTGTATTTATTTATTTTTGTGTTACAGAATGATCCGGCTTTGATGGTATTTTGTTCATTGGAATGTTGGTCTCAATTAATTGTGAATAGGAGATATTCATTGTAATAAAGTGGGTAGAACTTATACTGCACTTATTAACTGTGCTGAGTATTTAGTGTATTTTGTCTTCGCTTGTGAACGACGCGACGCGACGGTATTTCTAGAAATGGTATTGAGTTTCGTATATTAACAGTATTGTAGCTGAAACATTACGGCCGTACCGCGAAGCTCTCTACCGGGAACGTTCCCGGGACCGCGCGGACGTGTGATGACGTCATCGCGACTTCGTAGGTTTCGCGGCTACACCCGCGCGTGCGGCCGCAGCCCACCACTTGCCTAATTATCGTATTGGGGGTGGTGGTGGTGGGGAGGTGTGTGAGGAGGGACTTTATCTGTTGTTATTGATTATACGTACCCACTGATGGTCTAGCTCCACTGACCTGAGGGAATCCTGGACGCGGCGACGTCCTTTCGATTACAACTAGGTAAGATGTAATTAGTAAACGTAAGGAGTCGTTAAACTTGTCGGTTGATAAGCCGCTCGCGGGCGCCGCTGCACCTGAACAACTTGTCAATAACTTAACGGATACAATGTGAGCGGCGAAACAATTACAGGGTTACCTGCCGATCACTAATACGACTGCTCGTCGCAAAGATGAAAGGTCTCCAAGATATCCACCTCTCTGAATCGACGTCTGCATTTACCTTTCACTTGTCAGGTGACGAGGGCCCAAGATTCGCGAATACATAGACTTTTCAGTCCTTTATAAATTGCAGAGGTTATCATAGCTCTGTTTCTAACTTTTCTAGAATACAGTGTTACGGCTTCGATCCCAAACTACCACCGCTTTCCGCTTAAGCTGAGAATGTTCCCCGCGATAGCGTCCCGGTGTAAAGTTTCCTTGGGTAACAATTAGACCAACGGCGTGCTGTGCCCGGTCTTGTGCCCGTGAGCTCGTGCTCGTGTGCTCGTGTTTGTGTTTGCACTCTGTGCAGGTGCCGGCGCACAAACACATTTACGACGTGTTGACTGGACGGACGCGCGTATTCTTTTTACGAGCGCTCATTACAGATGTAAGAGCGCCGTAACGCGCCGCGGCGACCACGTGCGCGCGCGGCCGGGACATGTCCTAGTCCACAACTTACAGCATTTCACAAACATCAAAATTAAATGATAGGAATAGTATTTTTGCACGAGAACCTAACAATCTACAAGTCTTTTAAAAAATCGTTTCTGTTGTATCTTCGATAAGCCTGAACCAACAGACAGACAAAAGATCAAAGCTCTGATTCTCATATGCCATCGTATGTTGTATTGTTTGTTTCGGTATCCATTTTGGTATATCAATTGTCGAGGCCGATGTTCACCGGTTGACAGCACTAGTCTGAAATTATAATAATGATTTATTTTGAATTCTTCACAGTAATGAAAGAGAGTAAAGAATATTAATACAATAAAAACAAACAAAACACAAGTAAGCGACAACACTGCCCATCGCGTGTACACAGCGCTGCTATTAATATGAATATACAATAATTTTTAATTGCTATGAGTTTTTAGTTAATTGAGCTGGACAAGTTACTAATTCACGGTGCGACGAGCTTTCACATGCTGCTGAGTTACATCAAAAACAGTTTAGGTTAATATCGGATAGTAAAGATAAATTCATGCGCGTAGCAAGTGACGGGATAGAATGTCGTCACCGTCAGTCTGCTCTCAGCGTCTCGTAAATATTTTAGATAAAAGTCCGCTGGTTTTTAGCGTACTAATTCTAGCCTACATTTACATTTGTATAAGCGACAATAAAGACATAGAAGTCTTCAGGATTGTCCGTATCACCTCGTGGTCACCCAGCTCGTTCCGATTGTATCTCCAGCTGCCGCAGAACACTTGCTGTGAAATGCGTACACAAACAATCAACAGGTGACTTTGTGAAACCTATTGTTGAGGATACTTGCTCTTTCTTTTTCTCAATCATAACAGCCTCGATAGACAGGTCGTGGTGGTCGAGTTTCACCAGGCGACTCCACGCCTGTCTAACTGCTGGTGGACTCGTACATCCGTACAATGGGACCTGATCCGTCCACCTCGCTTGGTCTATATGTAAATTAAATATTAATTAGTGTTTATATATAAAAAGTATATAATTCAGCGAGCACAGGTCTTTAAAGAGACCGCCGGGTGCGGTATCACCTAAACGACTATTTCCGTCTGTTCCCTTTCGTTTAAAGAGTTAGATAATAAATCTAATCGAGGGTCTTTCTCATTTGAAGATAAAAGTCATAACGCAGGCCGGGATCCGGTTCGCGCCGGTGTGCCGTCTCGAGTGCTGCTGTTATTAGGGAGATAAGCCGCCGTTCGGATATAGATACCTGCGCCAGATAACGCCGCTACAGGAGCCATTTTTGTAGGAAAATACTGAGAGGACAGCGAACAACTCGCACACTTGTAATAGCATCAACAGTTTTGTAACAAAACTTAAAATACTTTATGTGGTAGAATCGGCACGTTTGAAAACGAATAAAAAATGGTGTAAGTTTTCTAATTTCAGTAAAACATCTACAGTTGAATTCTTTCATAATATTTTAGTGATGTAGTCAATGGTAATACATAGCTCAGTCGATGGTATCGTTCCACCAAACACTACTAGCTAGTGAAATTACTACAGTAATGTGATATAATATTTTACGCGTTAATGTTACGATCACAATGTGCAGTGTATATCGCCCAGGTCGCGCTCGTCTAATTGAATTACAAGAATTCATTTTAATTAACTTGAAGTTGTTATAAAAAGCGTTTACTCGCAAGGCCAAAGATAAATGTTTATTTACATACTTGTTAAATTTTCTGTTGTCGTTTACTTTTTGGAAGAATGTTTTTGTGGGCGCAATAAACGTTATTAAAGAGTAACTACTCACATGGGTGTCGCAGCTGCTTTCCGTAGACCTCGAAGCCCTGGCCTGCCACTGAGAATCCCTCGTAACCTACACACGAGCGCGCTCGTCAAAAACTTTTCTAAAACATTTCTGAATTTTTTTCCATTAATGTAATTTTGTAATGATCGGTAAAGGTGGAAACCCCAGGGTGCGAGGACTGTTGAATACGTTGGATGGTGTAAAACATCCCAACCGAGCTCCATCAATTTTCATCGTGTTGTCAAAGATACACGTCGCCAATCAGATTCGCTATTTCAGGACGCTTTTCTGGTTCTCGTGTGTTTGATTTTATTTAAATTAACATACCTGCTAATTGACGTTATGTTGTGCGCGAGTTATCGGTTTTTATTTTTAAAATTTAAATCTTGGTTAAGGTTTTAGCCCGAGCAAGCATTTTTGCCTTTTAAAACAGAAGAAGCATTGAATGCGTACAACACACTTTATGTCCCATTGTATTCTAAGGCGTATGAAACTGATAAAAAATAATGAATCGTACGGTTTTTTTTTTCCAAATATAGCTGAAGTTATATCTTTTAAAATATGTACACATATCCCGTTTTTAATATTTATCGCCTATCGCGCTGCCTACAGATAATCGGTAAGAACTTTCTGTACAACCTATTATTGTTTCTCCTGTGAAAATATCATCGATATGATTGTAATTTATTGTCAGAGTAGAGATTAGTGTAAGGTTGGGTGACGTCACCAGCTCCCCCCTCCTCCCCCCCCCCCCGCTCCGTCTACGTTGTAATGCGGCGGTGATAGCTTAATGGTGAAACATAAAATATATGACGTATTCGGATACGCCCCGGCGCGGGCCACGCGGGGCGCGCCGCCGGCGGGCGACTTCGCTATATGTCACATTAGACTGGACCTAGATTGATCGTAGCAAACGTCTAAGTGGATTTGTTATTGGAAGGAAGAAGGCTAATGATACTAATAAAGATAAAAAAACAGGATAAATGACACGATATTTTCAAACACTACGAAAAAATATATAGACGAGCTTAACTCTTATACAGTTTTCTTTCAGCAAACTTTTATAAAAAATGGTAAGTAAGTAAAGTGCATGTGTGTCTGTATAATGTTACATTACAATAATATTATCTAGTAACTTACAGTATAGAAAACTTAAATCTTTACCCTCATTCAAACAATATCGATGGATGAACTACAACATGAGAAAATGATTTATGTAATGGAGACTATACTGGTACGTTTGTTAGAATGAATCGGTGTTTCAAGGAGAAGAGACTTGGAGCTGATCAAAGAAACATAGGAGATATGTAAGCACTCGCATATGTAACGGTCAGTAGAAGACGATTAGTGAGACATAATGAAATACAAGCATATGTAAGTGACGTTACTAATAGTGTAATCGTTAAATTATTAAGACATTTGAAGTCGTTACTGAACGATATCAACGCAGTGAAAATAAGCTTAGTACACATATTGTCATAAACGGACATGTCATCAGCTAACATACAAGTTGGATGTGCAGATCCTTCGATAGACGAAAAGCTGCTACTTTACATGATACCAAAGCGCAAAGTCTGTAAGCAATTATTCTTCTGTTCATATAAAAGTCTATCCGTCGTGTATTTCCAAACTCCGCCTGTCCGAACTGAAGAGTTTATTCCAATAATTAACCTCATTTTTATCGGAGCACAAGACCGTTTTAACTAAGACGTCCTCGCAACTGTCACTTAACGAGTACACATTGCCTGGGAAGATCAGTAATGGCAGTTTCACAGAAACTTCCGAAGCTCCCGCTCATCACCGCATTTCACCGGTTCGACGCGGAGTTAACCGGTCACAACTAGATTTATCCGGATCCACCGAAGGACGCCCGGGTCGTGCTTAGCGCGGCCGGACGGATCGTTCGCAATTAACGTTGATTGGTGTTGATGTATCCCGTGGGATTACATCAAAGCGTCCAGCTGCCGTAATTGTCGGCCGCATTGATGATGCTCACTTTGAACTTGTTTGTGGTCATTTCAATAGTGTCATCGTAAACAATTCGAACCAAGAATGTGCGTTTAGTCGTGTGGCCACTCAATATTTTTGTCCAGTACTGATGGTTCCGTGTTAACGAGTGCAATGCGGTACCGTTGCATTTAAAGTAATTATTAAATGTAGCTCTACCGAACATTACTCACTCCAGTCAATCATCATTCGATTCCTCCTGTCCTCACGCCGCACAGTTAATTCACTTTTTTCGAAAAACGTCTAGTTTTCGAGAAAAAAAATATTAAAATATTTTTTGTATGGACAAATTCATATATTATTTTTTTTCTGCTCATGGTATCATTTAGTTAAGAAGTGATGTATATATCCTGTAAGTCCAAGTTGCCCTGTACATATAAAAAATTAAGTCAGCTGCCGTCACCTGCCGCCTTCGGATTTATGGGGTTGCGAATGTGAAGATATTGTTATTTGTATATACCGAAAGATAATGGCGTTTTCGGTCTGATTATTTTTATGGTGGTATAATATTAGATGCTTAACAAAATTTGTTAAGAAGCTAAAATATAATATCTTCTTCTTCTTCCCAATTGATGGCATGAGCACGGTTTGTGCGTGAGCCAGTGTTATGTGTAGACGTACAAAATAAATGAATACAAATCCATTAAAAATTGTCTGCGTGGTCAATCGTTCATGTTCTCATCTTTTCATCTTCGCAATTGATGGCGAGAGGTATATATAGACGTATAAAATAAAAGGATACAAATTCTTAAAAAATTGTCTGCGTGGTCAATTTGTCCGCCATGTTTCAAGTCTACTCCATTTATTCATAAAAAAATATAATATCTGTTGACAACTAAACTGAACTGAAGAATACCGAAAATGTCACGCTAAACGTCATTGGGGGATTACTTTATATATAATTTTTTTATATAAAAAAAAACCGTTTAAATACTTTTAAATATATAATTAAGATTTTGACTTCATTTTACTTTTGTCGTTTGAACCCAAAGGATTTATCAGCCATGTCTGGATTTGGTAGTAATCTCGATTTGTTTCTCAAACTCAAAAATTGTGATGGTGGTCTTAAGGACTGGAAAAATTTGTGCGAAACGATAATATCGGTTACCGGTGCAATATCTGATGAAGATCGTGGCAGAATCCAAGAATGTGGTCGTACATTTACGGTAAATGTGGCGAAGAGATGGCTAAAATCAAATCGTACTCTGAAAACTTTCCTGCAGCGCTATGAAAGTTTGTTAGAAAGCGATATCCTTTGGCCAACTTGCAGTTTTGTTGACTTAAATATCGTTACGGGTTACGCGCAAGAGTCCGAGTTGCTGTCACAGTTGAAGTCATCCGTTCTTACTAATTCCCACCCACAAGAACTTCCCGAGGTGTCTCCTACTTCGGATGCATCCACTAACACGTCACGAACAAGGAAACTATTCGAAAATTTGACCAACAGGCAAAAAAAGAGGGGTTTTAACTCTATTGTGGAGGACCATACAGAAGAAGAGCTACTGTTTTTTTATTTCTCTAAACTGAAGGACTTTAAAAAACCTGAACAAGCGAAGATTGTGGAGCACCTTGGCCAGAATCGACAAGCTGTGGAAGATGTGACAAACTTGTTATTTAGAAAAGGACAGCAATCTACAATTTTAGACGACAAAATTCTCGCGGTGAACACGGCTTTCGTCTTTGCCAATCGGCAAAAATTAATTATATGTGATTTTAATATGCTTTTGTTTTAAATTGCAAGCCCTTTTGATTCACACAGTGAGAAGGATATTGTTGAATTTAGGTCCGGTTACGAGTTTGAACCACCCGGGGCGTAAAATGTCGTGGAAGTGGAAGCTTGATGGCTCGTCATCACAAAGTGATTATAAACATAAGTCTTTAGTTTCCGAACTAAACGATTCTTCTGTAGTGGTGACAAGTATCGTCCCTCTACGACTCGTCGATGAAACAGGCATAGTTGTTTGGGAGAATCTTGCGTCTGGTTCAACTCGATACTATCGCCCAATCAGATTCACGTTTACGTCGGAAACGTTGGATTTCGTGAAGAGAGAGACACTGCAGATGGAGCAAGAAATCGCCGAATTGGGACCTACATCTTATGGAAACGCTGAAGTGGTTCATGATCTGCACATGACCATGATTGATGGGAAAGTTTTGAACATTATCGCCGATGTTCCCTCATCAGCAACATGTCTCATCTGCTTAGCGACCCCACGAGAAATGAACAATTTGTAATTACTGGTCACGAAACCAATACGTGACGATATTTACAAATTTGGGATTTCATCGCTTCATAAAAAATTAGGTGCCTTCTTCATATCTCGTACAGCATGAACTTTGAACGATGGAGAGTACAATCACAATATAAAGGTCAGCAGAAAGCAAAAAATATTTTACCCAGCAAGAGTTCTCGAACCAGACAGGATTGCTAATCGATGTTGTGGAACCACCTACGACGGATATACAGCAAGGCGATTTTTCTCTGATTACCAAACATCATCCAGAATCACTGAAATGGATGAAAGCCTGATTTTTCGATTCGCAGTAATACTTCAAGCTCTGTCATCCGGGTTGAAGATTAATATTGACAACTTTAGAAGGTACTGCAAAGAAACGTCGGAGATGTATGTTGCCCTATATCCCTGGTGGTCATCTACATGGTGCAGATATATGTCAACATTTTTCAAATCTACCGATTGGTAAGTAATATTTGTTTGAGATATGTGTTTAATGTTGTTGGTTTCAATTTTGATAATGTGTTTTATTTATTCCAGGGATCATGTCCGAAGACGCATCTGAGGCTCGAAATAAAGATTTTCGAAATGTGAGAATTTGGCATACTCGAAAAATGGGGCGTAAAGAATGCACTATCTTTTAGTTAGTTCTGATCCTTATATTTCACGGATCAGGCCTAAATATTTCAATTTAGCTTACAAAGAGTTATTGCCAGAGGCGACTGAATCACTGCACATAGACTTTGAAGACGAAGTGATGACAATGGAAGCTGAAAATGTGTGAAGATCCCTTGGAAATGGCGTATATTACATATTGATACGTACTTATACCACTTGTAATTTTAATTTAATTTTATAATTTTTTTTTTCAAAACCTAGCACCTTAATTAGTTCAGTTTCTTAACAAGATTTGTTAAGCTTCTAATATTATACCACCATAAAAATAATCAGACCGAAAACGCCATTATCTTTCGGTATACACAAATAACAATATCTTCACATTCGCAACCCCATAAATCCGAAGGCGGCAGGTGACAGCAGCAGACTTAATTTTTTATATGTACAGGGCAACTTGGACCTGCAGGATATATACACCACTCCTTAACCAAATGATACCATGAGCAGAATAAAAATAATATATGAATTTGTCCATACAAAAAATATTCTAATATTTTTTTTCTCGAAAACTAGACGTTTTTCGAAAAAAGTGAATTAGTAAAAGAAGTTTGTATTGACGTCAGCTATCTAGGAAAAAAAAAATCAGACCTCTATATCAACTTTGATCCCTATGACCACAAAATTTGGCTTTGCAACCACTGTGCGCCGTCTCTACAGTCCCTTTGTTCACTGTTGAATTCGAAGCTCTCGCTTATACTTCGTAAACCTCACTCAGAATCACTAGGCTGTTGGCAATTCGAACCAAAATAGCGTTTTCCTTATTACAGCAGACCATAAATAAGGAAAAGCTACACGAACTGAGTTATTGTATATAAAAAAAACCACAAACAAATCACGACATTACAAATGCAATGCGCACGGAAAAAAATATATATAATATTGAATTCGGTCAACGGACAAAAACAACAATAGTGGCGGCTGATAAGCAAAAAGATTGCGAAGGTCAAGCAAACACAACTGCACAACTCTTCAATTGTGAACTAGTCACAGCACGCGGGCCCGCGCACTCCGAACTAGGCATTTACCAACGGCTGCGGGAGAGGTGTTGCTTCTTACATTCACCGGTGGTTGGTCTTCTGCCGTAACATTACCGTGTTCCCTTTTGAATGGATTTGTAGCAAGTGAAGTTACTGTTGCAGCATCTTCAATTTCAAAGCGACCAGCACAACGTTGCAGTGTGAACATCTTGACTGCCACGTTAGCACATGGTAACGCTGCAATCAGGTGACCGTCCTGCTCACACGTCCTCTCACTTTGTTAAATAAAGAAAAAAGTTCGCTTGTAAGTTTAAGGCAGAGACAGAGAGACTTCTTACCAATTCTACTGATTCATAGTCAACGTATTTTTCGCCATATCTATATATATACAGACACATATATACATATACAGACCGCAAAGCACACGCACCAGTCATCCAAAATATTAGGAAAAAAAAAATCAGACCTCTATATCAACTTTGATCCCTATGTCCACAAAATTTGGCTTTGGAACCACTGTGCGCCGTCTCCACAGTCCCTTTGTTCACTGTTGAATTCGAAGCTCTCGCTTATACTTCGTAAACCTCACTCAAAATCACTAGGCTGTTGGCAATTCGAACCAAAACAGCGTTTTCCTTATTACAGCAGACCATAAATAAGGAAAAGCTACACGAACTGAGTTATTGTATATAAAAAAAACCACAAACAAATCACGACATTACAAATGCAATGCGCACGAAAAAAAATATATATAATATTGAATTCGGTCAACGGACAAAAACAACAATGGTGGCGGCTGATAAGCAAAAAGATTGCGAAGGTCAAGCAAACACAACTGCACAACTCTTCAATTGTGAACTAGTCACAGCACGCGGGCCCGCGCACTCCGAACTAGGCATTTACCAACGGCTGCGGGAGAGGTGTTGCTTCTTACATTCACCGGTGGTTGGTCTTCTGCCGTAAAATTACCGTGTTCCCTTTTGAATGGATTTGTAGCAAGTGAAGTTACTGTTGCAGCATCTTAAATTTCAAAGCGACCAGCACAACGTTGCAGTGTGAACATCTTGACTGCCACGTTGGCACATGGTAACGCTACAATCAGGTGACCGCCCTGCTCACACGTCCTCTCACTTTGTTAAATAAAGAAAAAAGTTCGCTTGTAAGTTTAAGGCAGAGACAGAGAGACTTCTTACCAATTCTACTGATTCATAGTCAACGTATTTTTCGCCATATCTATAAATATACAGACACATATATACATATACAGACCGCAAAGCACACGCACCAGTCATCTAAAATCTTAGGAAAAAAATACATAAAGAGGCAATTAGTTACTACTTCGGCGATATACACAAAAACACTCATTATTTTATTTAAGGACATGAATTTAATTAAATCTGATTGAATCGTGGTGATGCAGGATCACTGCTGTTTAGTTCATTCTTATGTTTTTTATTAAATATTTTACTTATTACATATACCGGCTTCTGGGTTCGAGTCCACCGTCTACAAAGAGCTAGCTAACACTTCACCTGAAAGTAATTTAAATTTACTGATAATACGAGAACGTTTCATCTCATAATGTATAAGTAAAACTTCTTTTAATAATTAATCACTACTTAATTATTATTATAACAATTGTTTTCTTATTATTGACATACAAAACATAAATACTTTGTTCTATAGCTTTGTGATAAGCTAAAGTTCCTACAACAGTATAACGATGGAATGTATTTTAAAATATCTACGTTAAAAACTAGAAAAAACTTGATAATAACTTATCGACTAATAGAAACTGGACATTCTGGATCTAATTGTCATAGAAAAACCAAAAAAATCTAGTTCTAAATCGATGGCACACAAACACGATCATAGACAGCTTTTAGAATCGTGGAACGAATAGGGGTTTATTAATACTAATATAATGTTCAGAGTTCGAAGAAAACACGGAGGGCCGAGGCGGTGTCAATGTCTACCTAATGGAGTGTCCAGATACAGATGGATAAAAGATCCGCGCGTGAACAATGGCGGGCAAGCGGAGCCCGGACAGAAATAACACGTCAACACGTCAACACGCCAACACGCAGACACGCAGACACAACATATCAACTCGTCCATTGATAGTTTGTTTTGAAACGCAGCGACCCGCGGCCCAACGGAATAATACCGATCCGTTTGTTGGTTAACTCGCGGCCTTGCTTTATTGCCATGTTTCACAATTAGCACCGCAGATTCAGAACCATTTTTGTGCATCAAATGCATGACATAGCTATTATAACTTGGACAGTATATTTCCATTGATTGGGACTGAATCAATGTAACAAATTTAATGTTTTTCTCTTTACTACCGCATCACATAAATAATAAGCGAAAGAACCAGCTCAAAATATACACAAGATATATAAGATATTTTGTATTATTACTGCTCCTGTATAGTACAGTAGACCCGCGGATTTCAAAGCCCCGTACTTACAAACTCCTCAATAATCTAATATCTCGATGTCGTCACCACTATTACCATTTTTTTTAATAACAACAAAAAACAACATTAAAATGTCCATGGATATATATTCGTTCAGTTAGATTCGCTTCGATTTTAGACAATTTAAATGTATCACAAATCAAACGCATCAAGTGTAAATTAATATTCAATGCGCTCCCAAGACGTCCTCTTTATTATTGTCGATTCCACAATTGATCGATACGAATTAGACAAAACCGGTTCATTCCGGATCGGTCGGGTGTAACCGGTTATTACTATACCCTCCTACGTCACGGGAATTGCTTTTCAGATTGACATCCATCTGAAATTATTTGGATGTAGCTGGACAGCAGCGGCCGGGCTAGCTACGGCTTTAATTGGTGTGGATCTGACGGCAGTTAGTTACATTAGAAAACTTTTTAACCGCCGACAAGGAAATAGTGTTTAATTAAAACTAACTTTTTCAAGGTGTTCTGTATCAATTTTTGTCCGAAAAATTTCTTATCTACAAACGCAAATACAGCTTCGACGTCTGTCCTAACAATTTGATTGGCGATGGTCACTGCTGTTCCACTCTCTCAACTTAACTCAGTTCTTACAGAATTTTCGCATACATATCTGGACAAAATAAGGAGACATTAACAAAAACTTTAAATATTGTCCTTATCATTAATTTTGACTATTCGCAAATGATAGTTAATTTTTTGAACATGGAAAATTAAATCGTTGTAATAAACGCAAATACAACCGGAAGCGTACGTAAAGGCGTTATAATTACTCCAGTAGCACCGGAAATGTTAGTTAAGTATTATGATTGCTCATTAGACGAGACCCGGGTTGAATCAATTTCACGGACGCGGAGGTCAAGCGGTCTCGGTCCAGCACTACATGTTACACATTGACGGAGACTTCGCAACGACATTTATTTCTTCATGAAGATGTCATGCGATGGATATCCTTCAGTCGCAGGGTCAATGATACGCTAAGCTCTTGCCGGACCTCATGATATCAATCTTATTGTCAAGTCGGAACTTTCTTCCCGTTAATCGCTTGTGCTTATTATCGTGATGTAGAATTTTGTACCCAGCAGTATAAGTTTTACGTAAATTATAACAATTAGCCTAATCAACCAGAAGTTGTAAGCGGTATATTTTTATAGAAGTCTTCGGAGTGTGATGCCCATGTACAACAGTGTGGACGTAGATGAAACGGCTCCGGTACTTATAAAGTCTCCGGTAGGTCTGGTCTTTGTAAAGTCGTTAGCTCGTGCTTTAGTGATTTCTATGTAACAGGAGTCCGGCTGAGCTTGTATTTCTGAAGTAGCTCGGGCTTAAGTGTCGCTTTTGGAATAGTCTCGACTTCCTCTTTAAGCTACGCACGGTAAATTTACTCTTATAAAATGATTAGTATATTAAAGTGATATGTCGGTAGAATATTAAGATTCGTGCGGCGGGTGGCGGCCGCGTCGCGCCGGCTCTTGGCACATTACTGATCTATTTATGTTTTGTTGGCAGAGATCAAGGAGCGGCTACAGCGGGCGCCCTTCGAGACCGCGCTGCATCACGCCGGTATGACCTCACCGTATTTTGTTTTCGTTTTTTTCTGCTTACACAAAGCTACACGTCTTCCCAGGAGTCCGACCAGGTGAGTGAACTTTCGCCTATTTCTGACGCCGAGCAGCGATCTGTTTAGATAATGAACGAATTTACTGGAGCATAGGGACGTACGTCAGCTGACATGAAACTCTGTGGGGACAGCCGTTTTTAGTGATTGCTTACATAATTATATTCTTCCAAATAAATCACTGAAGAATTATATAAATAGCAGTTTACTTCCTAACGTAAGTAACATCTGCATGTCATCGTGGTGCCCAGCAGTGGGCACGGCAGGTACGCCACTAATTTCTTTTCTAGAATTTTTATTTATTCTTTTGTTCGTGTAATAGGCTTAAAAATTTAAATTAAAAAAGCATCGCCATAATATTTATTTTTAGTGACTCTTTAGTACTCATTAAATAGATAGCTCAAATAGTGTATAAGAAAAACTAGATCACAATCAGTGCTAATAAATAAGCTATTCGCGAGGTGAGATGCTGCAGCAGACCGACAGACCGCTCCTCTCTTTGTTTCTAGGGTTTACGGATTGATTTGGCATTTTTGCTTGATTTGTGTGATTAGGACTTTGTTTCCGTACGGACGTTTGTCAAGTGCGAGCTAGAGGCAAGGTCGGGGCGCGGCCGGCTCGTGTAGCGCCCACAACCTCATCCCCCCGCCCCCGCACTGATATCCTCACCACCTCACCACCACACCAACCACCCTCACGCCCCCGAGCTAACTACCAATTAGACAATAATAAGATTAATCCTGAAAGAAAGTTTTTTACGCAACAAGTCAGGGGCCGACCTAAATGTCCACCAAGCTGTAGGTACATGTCGTGTCGCCGTGACGTAATCTTCAACCTGTAACTTTCAGTGAGGTGTAGTTAAACCAACCTGTAACCTAATTACTCAGTCAGCTTTATGTAAGTAGCTCGCACGTGAGACGCGGCGGGTTCGCGGCGCGTTTGGTACGGAGCGATGATTTTAAAAACGCGATTTCGCATGAAATGTCAGCGCACTGCTCGCGTGAATAATTTCTATTATGATCATTTCGCGGCTACACAGAGCACGAAAATAGCCCGCCTGTTTACCTAGACTCGGGCACAGGAATATAGCTTTCATAAATTCTATAGGCTTAGTAATGAGCTGATGCTATAACTAAAGTTAAGATAAGAATAAGACTTTTGGTAAACTGGTGATAGTTCTACATTGTCGGAAACGTTTTCTGCCGCCGTACATGCTCTGCTCCGGTTCCGTTCGGGTTTGATGTGTACTACAGTTAGTGGATTTAGTGGATCATTTAACATCATATTGTAATGTATTGGATTTGGTAATAAGACAAGTCGGAACAAAGTCATTTAATAACTGGCATGTTGATGCATCTACCTACAAACGTCTAGTGTTTATAGCTGACAGGAATGTCTCGTTGAGTGAAGACGATCTTTTGTTTCTTTCAAATCGACATGAAAGAGTTCTCGCTGAAGCTGCAAGTCGTCACTGCGGACGTAAAGTTCGCGCGCTTCGTCCGACCTCCGGGCACCGAACAAAGGGTGATGGGTCGCCAATTTGGAATACACCTATTTAAATTACACCAAACGTCTAGTGTTTATAGCTGACAGGAATGTCTCGTTGAGTGAAGACGATCTTTTGTTTCTTTCAAATCGACATGAAAGAGTTCTCGCTGAAGCTGCAAGTCGTCACTGCGGACGTAAAGTTCGCGCGCTTCGTCCGACCTCCGGGCACCGAACAAAGGGTGATGGGTCGCCAATTTGGAATACACCTATTTAAATTACACCAAACGTCTAGTGTTTATAGCTGACAGGAATGTCTCGTTGAGTGAAGACGATCTTTTGTTTCTTTCAAATCGACATGAAAGAGTTCTCGCTGAAGCTGCAAGTCGTCACTGCGGACGTAAAGTTCGCGCGCTTCGTCCGACCTCCGGGCACCGAACAAAGGGTGATGGGTCGCCAATTTGGAATACACCTATTTAAATTACACCAAACGTCTAGTGTTTATAGCTGACAGGAATGTCTCGTTGAGTGAAGACGATCTTTTGTTTCTTTCAAATCGACATGAAAGAGTTCTCGCTGAAGCTGCAAGTCGTCACTGCGGACGTAAAGTTCGCGCGCTTCGTCCGACCTCCGGGCACCGAACAAAGGGTGATGGGTCGCCAATTTGGAATACACCTATTTAAATTACACCAAACGTCTAGTGTTTATAGCTGACAGGAATGTCTCGTTGAGTGAAGACGATCTTTTGTTTCTTTCAAATCGACATGAAAGAGTTCTCGCTGAAGCTGCAAGTCGTCACTGCGGACGTAAAGTTCGCGCGCTTCGTCCGACCTTCGGGCACCGAACCGAACAAAGGGTGATGGGTCGCCAATTTGGAATACACCTATTTAAATTACACCAAACGTCTAGTGTTTATAGCTGACAGGAATGTCTCGTTGAGTGAAGACGATCTTTTGTTTCTTTCAAATCGACATGAAAGAGTTCTCGCTGAAGCTGCAAGTCGTCACTGCGGACGTAAAGTTCGCGCGCTTCGTCCGACCTCCGGGCACCGAACAAAGGGTGATGGGTCGCCAATTTGGAATACACCTATTTAAATTACACCAAACGTCTAGTGTTTATAGCTGACAGGAATGTCTCGTTGAGTGAAGACGATCTTTTGTTTCTTTCAAATCGACATGAAAGAGTTCTCGCTGAAGCTGCAAGTCGTCACTGCGGACGTAAAGTTCGCGCGCTTCGTCCGACCTTCGGGCACCGAACCGAACAAAGGGTGATGGGTCGCCAATTTGGAATACACCTATTTAAATTACACCAAACGTCTAGTGTTTATAGCTGACAGGAATGTCTCGTTGAGTGAAGACGATCTTTTGTTTCTTTCAAATCGACATGAAAGAGTTCTCGCTGAAGCTGCAAGTCGTCACTGCGGACGTAAAGTTCGCGCGCTTCGTCCGACCTCCGGGCACCGAACAAAGGGTGATGGGTCGCCAATTTGGAATACACCTGTTTAAATTACACCAAACGTCTAGTGTTTATAGCTGACAGGAATGTCTCGTTGAGTGAAGACGATAAAAATTCGCTTCATCATAAAAGACCTATAAAAGATGTAAAAGTTATGATGAAAGAAAATTGTTTTATACGTTGTAGATTGAACCCGGTTGACGGGATGGAGGGGTTTTTGTAATGATATACCTAGATGGCGTACGACTCTCCCGAAGTGATAACTTCAAGTTAATTTGGTAACCTTTGCGGTCAGTAATGAGTGCTTACAAGAACATGAAGTCACATAAAACTTGGTATGAACTTTCACACGAGCTTTCTTTGATAACGGTGTTCTGTTGGAGGCGGTCGAACGTTAGTGACTACGCGTCATTTACACATTAGTGCTTTAAGTAAGAAGTAAATTTGATACATTCAACAAACGATAGCATTAAATATTGTATAAGAGATTAAAAAGCTGTCTTCGTTGCAAACTATTTCCAGTTCCGTAGTTGGATCTGGAGGTTCTGCTTCTGCTCCGTGAACACCTCTTCACCCCCGGTAATAGTTTAAATTAATTAAAGTATTAACTGTTTATACATTGCAAAATGGTTTCTATAATTATCCCGAACAAAGTAGTCGGGTGTTATTGTTTTTACGCGTTACCGGTAACAGATGAAGTGATTAAGTTCTTGACGGTTTCGTTTATGGTGACTACTACTACTGGGTTTTTTTTTAAGTTTAGAGTCGTGCGATTTGATACGCGGCTATTATCACTGTAAGGGTTAGCTTATTTGGACAGAACTACTGTGCTTTCATGACCACCAATATTCATTACTGACAATTTATCCTCACTCGTAGCTTCAGGTTTAACTTATAATTTCAGATAACGATTGAATGTTAGAAATCAATGAATGAGATGACATCATGTTTGTTGGGCGGGGCGCGCGGGGCGGGCGGGCTCGAAGGTCAATCCGAATGTCATTACCGAGCAATTCCGCCGTAGGCTTTTAGCTAACGAAGGCAGGGGGCGGGCGGGCTCGAAGGTCAATCCGAATGTCATTACCGAGCAATTCCGCCGTAGGCTTTTAGCTAACGAAGGCAGGGGGCGGCGGATGGGGGCAGGTGGTGGTGCACGGACGGCGGGCCCCCCACCCGCTGCCGTCGGTGTAGACATTGCCAGGAGTCGCGGTGTGCGCGTCCGGCGCGGAGGATAGCCGGCATCAGCAGGTCGCGGCGTGCGGCCCGTCACTTGCAGACAGATGAAGCGCAGGTTGTGGTGATTCAATTATTATACGTTTACCATCAAGAAGGCGGCGGGCGGCAGCGTGCGAGCACGACCACACCCATCGGAGATCGCTTGTTAAGTGGTCGAGGTAATCCGCACCGAGGGAGCGGTGATGAGGATGTTTACACAAATAATAATTACCGTGACCCACTGGTCACATCCGTGGCTGAACGGGGTGTGGCCAGTGCGCAGCGAGGGTCATGAAGGTAGAGGAGCGTTAGCGAGGCGACTCGGCGTGCTCACCGCCCTCTGCGGCCAGAGGTGACACACCTCAGTAACGGCTAGGGCCAGGTCGCTGAGTCCAGCCGTGCAATGGTTGGATGTTAAGAATACGACTCCAGTAACCCCGTCTGTCGCAAGAGACGACTGAATGCTTCTGCGTCACTATACGAACAAGATAGACGCCAGATCTCTGAAGGCTTCACATAATACACTGAAGACGACCTTTCCCATCGTACTGATATCATATCAGTTTACTACAGGTTGCGAACCTCTCAACGAATGTAGTTTTCTGAGTGATTAGTTTGTAAAAAAATGCATTGGTCACTTATCCAGAAGGTGCACCAAAAAGCGCGTGCCGGCGGCGCCGGGGAATACCCCGGGATTACCAGGTCCGGAGCGCGCTCGATACCGCGGCAGCGGGCCGGCGCCGCGCGACGCCGCCAACTGCTGGTGATGTATTCAAAATGGCGGATCTATCACGATCCGCTGTCCCGGTATATACGTAGAAGTGTTTTATTGCGACGCTCATTTATATAATAAGACCAAACCGTGTAGTATGTCTGCCATGGTACATAAGATTGTTTTTTTAAGAAATAGGTTATTTGACTTCAATTTCACATGATGTAATGACAGTAACGCATACGTTGACTGCGAAACACAGCAACGCTTGTATATTAGTTTTACATGCGGGTGACAGCCAGCTGGGTAGGAGAAAACCTTACCACCAACCAAACTTATGGCCCCGCTATCAAAACACGAGGCAATAACGTTCATTAGTTATGGCTTTGACATGCCAAAATTTCTTTCTACAAACAGTCGAGTCTTCGAACTAGAGCCAGTGAAACTGGAGTAACACCCTGACTTGCTTATTGCGTCATAAGAATTCAAATATTTTTGCTGATGATGTAGTTAATCTGTTGCAGAGAAAAAAAAAAACTGATTTGCACAGCACGAGCACAGTCGTAAATAGTGTAGCTGTAATTCTTCCCTTTCGCTTTGTTGCCGCGTGCTCCTCCGCGTGGTGACCTCCAGCCGGTGGAGTGATAACAATACGGAGCGCGTCCGCCGACGCAAACGGCGCCGCGCGTGTAAACATGTATACTTTTATTGCCGGCTCTGCTCATTCTCAGCCGCCGCCGACGGACCATTGTTTAGAACATTTCCCAAGTTCCTCGCGTTACAATTTTCACTAAGAAATGAAGTTACCGTCTATATATAATAGTTACAACAATCCCGAATATTCTCAGTTTGTTATGTTAAAGAAATTTATCCAGCCCTTTTGTTGGTTATCACTCCTGTTCTAGTTCACCAGGTGGTAGGTCTCTGTTGCCGGAGACCGTCTGGGTGGGTACCACCGCAGCTTCTATTTCAACCGCCAAATAGTAGTGTGCAAACATTACTGTGTTCCGGTTTGAAGGGCGCTGTAGCTAGTGTAATTACTGGGGTAACGAGACAACACCTTATGTCTTAGGCGACGAGCGCAATGTGGTGCAGTGTGTACCATCTTAACTAGCAGCACGTTGTCATGGGCAAGCGTATCACTTACCATCAGGTGAACGTCTTGCTCGTCTCGTCGCATAATAGTATAAAAAAAAAAAAAGTTTATGTTGCAGCAATAGGGATATTAACAGCAGCACCACACCGTGCTTATCTGTTCAACAAATAAGATGGTACGTTCTATCAGAATAAGTAATCATTATGCTGAATGAGAGGGCGGTACTTACTTTACTTAAGTTCTACCACAAAATTTTCTATTCTGTAATTTTCCTGAACGTACTGCATCAACAAATAAACGTTTTTTATCTATCTATCATTAATTAAATGATTGCACTTGAAACAACAAAGAAAAATTTGTTCACTACAATTTTCCGGTAAAAATAAACGCCACGGCGTTCTATACAAATTGAAGAGGTTCTACATATTTATTTACTGTTTTTAATTGTAATTTTTTTATACCACGAAGGAGAGGAACAGGTACATCCTGCTGGTAAGCAGTTACCGCAGGCTATACGCGCCTGTATTGCCAGAGGCATCACCGGCAAAACCTTATCACGCCTTTTTTTGAAGGACCCCGTTCTGCGGTTCCTTGGGAAAACCTCGGCAGGAAATTTATGCGACTTTTCACTCGATTCTTTATACCGGTATAATTTCACCCGCTGTCCATAGATTCCGGATAAAAATAAACAACAATTTTTATTGGACGTTGACATGGATTTGAATCCAGTTCGCGTGCGACTTCTGCGAGGCTTTGTATTTATTTCCGTCGACGGCTGCGCAATGAATCTGTTCGAATACGACGACACCGCGGCACCTACATACATTCTGATAGTATTTATTGCGCTTAAAATTAGTATTTTATAGATTAATAAATAGTATCTGTAGATGTGTGTAGAATGCGTGCCCTGCTCCTCAACCTTCGCACGGTTAATATTAATCGAAGGTGTGAGCGCAGCGCGAGCAAACAGAAACAAAGTGTGTTCTCGTATTTATATACAACATTAACACACACGTACACAAACCAATAAAGCAACAGAGTTGGCAAGTGCTGGCATTGCTAATACCACGCGCCGACGAAATTTGTGTCAATTGTATTTTTCTAAATGAACCTCCCATACACAACGCGTTAACTCTATTAATAGGAGCCGTAAAAAAATGGGGTGTCGTTTTTTAGCACGAAACGAGGAGGCGTTGAGTGACCACCTAAGTTGAGCGCTTTGCTTAGATCTCTTAAACGAAGCTGTGACATTATTGCTTCGTTCAACATTCAGAGGTCTCCGGTGACGTCACCGGACCTCCGGCGGGATCGTAAACCGTCGGCAGTAAACCGCGGACGGTTAATGGCGCGAAGCGAATGAACACGTGATGTCCATCGCTTCACTCCGGACACGCGGCTCAGGAAATTTCCCATCAGACGCGGGAGTCGCGGCTCGGCCGGTACCAAGCCACCCCATCCAGATTGTAACGTGACACCCGAAATTCCTCTGAAAAACCTTTTGAAAGTTTACTCACCGATTTAAAATGAAGTACAATTATATCGCAGGAAATACTTTCTTACTGTTATATTATAGGATATTATCTATTACTAGGTATCCTCGTTTTTTAACCTGTGCGTAATTCTGGCAACATGTAGCAGTTCTAACACCCAAAACTTTAATTTTTAACAAAACTGTAGACACGAGGAATATTCATATTCCACAGGATAATAACTCGTTTCTTTAACAAAGTTTATTCTCTGACTAAATCCGCTACAAGTTTAATTTTCGCGATCAAAAGTGAGCAATATTCTGCTCTGAACTTCTATTTACCTTTAGCCTGAAACTCATCAAAATCGTTTCAGCGGCTTGGCCGCGAGCGTGTTACAAACACACAATGTTATTTATATCTGCGCAAGAAATTGTATGTGCGTTTTGGTTTAGTTTAAATAGCTTTTATAAAGAAATTTTTACAGTATTATTTATGAAGTAATAGCTAATTATATATTATATCTTATAGTTAGCAAGTTTTGTCTTACAAGCGCACCGTTGTGTTGCGCGTAGTGTGACGCGCTGCTTACGCGTGCGCGTTGGACTCGGTCTCAAAGTCCTTTAGAACTAAAATAAACACCGCGTGGACATCGAAAATAGTATCAACATCCATCACAGCACCGGCCGAAGTACGCGGCGGTGCTGGTGCTCCCGTGTACGTGTAGTGTACAGATAACTACGTAACGGCGCTTAATCATAATATCAAATTCCTGAATTAGTATACAAAATATTGGCAACGGAAACTAGACTGTGTGGCGTGTAGACATAATAGTCTTGTTACCCCAGTAAATTTATTAGTTACGACTTTCGAACTAATATGCAGTAATGTATTCACATTACTGTCTAGTTAAGTAGACGGAAAAGATATTTATACCATAAGTATAACGGTCTGATAGCTTATTTAAATACAGTAAGTTGAGGGTGGGATGCTAGTACGAATCTGTCCTCCTGAAGGTAAGATGTCGAGGAGGCTGCGCGTCGCGCCGCTGATTGCTCTCAAGTGTCCTCAATATCAATTCAATGCATACAATTTAAAAATAAACCGATAAATATGGCGGCGCGGTGCGGCGGCCGATACCATCGCGGCGATGCATAATGTTGAAGTATTCACCGCAGCAGGCAGCCGGGAGAGGGAAGGGGCACCGACGAATGTGAAGGAATGGCTTATTATAATTATGAGCAAAGAAAAATAGCGCTTGATCAATTTAAAAATTGACAAAAACTTAAAAATAATCAAGTAGTCAATTTTATTTTACATGTACTCTCAACCAATATCATCGACAGACCAATATTTAAATGATCAGCCTTTTAAAAGAAATAAATATCATACAAAAAGAAATCATAGTAAAAGATTTCTAGTTGTGCAGTGATAAATGTTTATGACCAATTTATTAACAATTTGTAATAACAATAACGGAAACTGCACATTGAAACTTACGCGTATAATCTCTGTCGTAGTTCCGGACAGCGCCATCTATTGGTTTGACGAAGCACTTTGCCGCCTCTTCACCGATACGCACTTCTATAAGCTTCTCGAAAGACTCTGTTCGCATAAACTGCGTAGTTCATTATGAAAACTTAATAATATTTCATTGCATAGCAAACACAAATGAAAACATTATTCACTTTAGTTTGTTGTTAGTGATTATCACTGAAACGACAATTAATCTTGAATTGAATAAAAGATTACACGAACACTTTTCATCGGATAAATGTTGTCGTCATGTCTCAGACTTGTCTTAAAACTATAGTAATTATATATTGATTATTTTACAAACTACAGCGCCTTTCAGTCTGGAACATATACTTGCATACTGCACGCTTCAGCGGTACGCAGCCAGATGTTTTTCAGCGAGTTTTTCGTGGTAAGAGACATCGAGACTCAGTGCGGGCAAGATACCTTTGTTTTTAAGATGTAATACTTTTATGTGCCACATGTACCCTCTAAGCGCATTAAGACGTCAACGGCGGTGCTGATTGTTCCAGGGTACGGCTGCTTCCAGTGGTTGCTGCTGATGTCCTGCGGCGCGGTGTACGCGGTGTGCGCGCTGAGCACCACCACGCTCAGCTTCGTGCTGCCCGCCGCCGAGTGCGACTTCCTGCTCACCTCCAGCGACAAGGGCCGGCTGACGGCGACGCCGCTCGTCGGTCAGTTCCTGTGAAACCGTTAACTACTTTCACTACCTACTAATGCTTCTGTTTTGAACTATAACCCAAAACAACTCACACATATTTCGGGGTGTCTTAAAACTGACTGAAGACGGAATAATTCTAGAAAAGACGCGGCGGCAGTTGGTGTCACCGTCACCAGCAGACACATTGACAGACTCTTCTTGGTTACTATTAAGATATTTTTATTTCTAATGGGAGTGTATTAGTTACGATTGATTTGTTATATTTCCATTATATAGTATTAAACATTGACAGTTTACTACGGAAAGGTGTTAGTGAGAAGAAGTTAAAAAATATGAAGAGTGCTGGAATATACCGTTCCTGAGATGTTTATTTGAACAAACGCAGAGAAAACTATATACATAGTGTACATGCATCGCTCCTGTATAAAGTGGAACCAAGACATATTAGTATTTAAACTGCAAACGCACTTAACGATCACATAGAGTGCGGCGAGCACTGCCGGCGTCTAGACTTTAGGGGGCCGGGGGGATTGCGTGAGGGATAAATAAAATATTATGGACATGACCCGTTCGTTATCACACTCTCATCGATATCCACACAGTACTAGATAACAGTAACATACAACATTTACTGTGTAACTGCTGGACTGAGAAACCTCTAACGTAAACAACCCTCGAGGGAGAGGGATAAAAGGCAATATATGACTTAGAGCAGGCTCTTGTAGTTTCATTCTATATGTAAGTTGAAGTCAACTTAATAATATTAAAGTTGACGGGTGTTCCAGGCATGTGCGTGGGCTCGTACTTCTGGGGCAACCTGGCGGATGCGCGCGGCCGCAAGAAGGCTATCATCGGAGCTCTGCTGCTGGATGCACTGGCCGCCTTCCTCTCCAGCCTGGTGCAGTCCTTCCCGGCGTTCCTAGCCTGCAGGTATTCCCCGATTCTCATCAACATGAACATATTATTTAGCCAAATATACTCGTATATAATAACATTGGAATGACGTTACAGATTCTTTTCCGGTTTCGGCATTATTGGCGCCACCGGACTGATCTTCCCCTATTTTGGAGACTTTTTATCTCTGAGGCACCGGGACGTGATGCTGTGCAGGCTCGAAGTGTTCTGGACTTTCGGAACGATCTTATTGCCGGGTAAAAGGACACTCATTATTTCCTGTTGAAATAATTACGGTGATCACTATAAACTTACAACCGTAGGTTATATGCTTTTCTTCCTCACAATTAAATAATTTCCTTAACTTTTGGTTGGTCCATCAAGAGTCTCAGTCAGATCAAACGGAGACACGCTTCAGTGTTTCACTGCAGTCCTGAATCCACTAACCTATTCATATAAATATATTTTGTGATGAGCCCTACACGAGGACCTGTAACGCGAGCCACGCTTCACAACCACCGGCAGGTATCGCGTGGCTGATCATACAGGACCCGCGCTTCAACCTGACGGCTCCGGACGCGGACTTCCAGTACAAGTCCTGGCGGGTGTTCGTAGCGGCGTGCGGCATCCCCAGCCTGCTGGTGGTGCTGCTGATCATGCCGTTCCCGGAGAGCCCGCGCTACTTGCTGCACGCCAACAAGCCCGAGCAGGCGCTGCAGGTGCTGCAGAGGATCTTCAGGGTCAACACTAAGCTGGAGGAGAAAGATTTTCCGGTAGGATATTTACGTTATGTACTTCTTAGTCATGTGTATACAAGAGTTGTACTTTTAAGTAAAAGTTCAAATAGAAATACTGAAATGATTTTTAACTTCAAATGGTTATCTAAATATTTCTTTTATTGGAACCGTCGGAAAAAATAAAGTATACTTTGTTAAATCAGACTTCCGGAAACAGAACAAAATTTCATTTACCGTTCAATATTCCATTTTACAGTGGAGGTTCTGCGGCTGCGCTCCGTTTACATTTGTTCCGAGCATTTTATCTGATTTAAGTGTAGTAATAGATGCATGCGCTATTTCCGTCTAGAGGTAACATGTCAAACTACGACGAGGTGGTAACGTTGCGCAGGTGGAGTCTATGATATGCGCGGGCGACGAGGGCGAGGAGGAGGAGGTGGTGTCGGCGGACACGAACGGCAACGAGACCAAGGCGCCGCTGAAGTGGAGCTCGCGCTGGCGCGCCTTCTGGCTGCGCAAGAAGCTCCTCGTGACGCCGCCCTACATCGGCCTGCTCGTGCTGTGCTGCTTCGTGGACTTCGGCCTCATGTTCAGGTCAGAACCGACAAAAGGAATCGATGAAGAGCAAGAACAATAAAGTTTTAGTGTTGTGCGATTGTGTATTTGGTTTTAAATTATTCTGAACGCGCGCGGTATTTTCAGTTATTACACATTGATGATGTGGTTCCCGGATCTGTTTGAGCGGTTCAGCCAGTTCTCGTCCCTTTACCAAGGGGTCTCGGCTGGCGTCTGCGAGGTCTCCGCCAACGTCTCCCGCAGCGAGCTGGATGTAAGTTGCTCGCTACGTCTATTCACTACGACATCCAAAACCCGACACTTTCCGCCGATTAGATCTTCACCATTATCAGTCAGGAGATGCCCTCCGCGGAACATTGGTCCACCGCTACGACGGAACAATAAAATTGATGGAACTCTTCCCTGAAAGTATTATCTCAATTCAGGTCAACTAACACAACAGAAGATGAAAAGACGAACCATCTTGTTTTGTTATCAGTCTGCTTCTTCACCGGTCCGAATCTCCGAATCTGTTCACAGGGTCACCCGGACTGCCCCCAGAACATCGACGACAAGGTGTACATCCACACGCTGGTGGTGGCGCTGAGTTGCGTGCCCACCGCGCTGTGGGTGGGGCTCACCATCAACATGGTCGGCAAGAAGCTTATGTTGGGTGAGTTGTGAAGAAGTGCTGTGATATGAGCAACAGTCCATTCGCAGGAAGATGGAGGCACGGTGTCGCGTAGTGCGCACTCATTCCGTTTAAAGAATGTGTTGTATCTCTTCGCAGTGATGATGCTCATCAGCTCGGGGCTGGCGGCGCTGGGGCTGAACCTGGTGCGCTCGTCGCTGGAGAACCTGCTGCTCTCGTGCGTGTTCGAGGCGATCGTCAGCTGCACAGAGGCTGTGCTCTTCTGCGTCATATGCGAGATATTCCCAACCAAAGTCGCGTGAGTGTCGCCACAGATACTCTCGCTTATAGAACGGACTGACTTGCAACTTGATCACAATATTTTTTATCCACTTGGTACCTCCTTAAGCATATCCTCAAATACTATACCCGTATACTTTAGTACATCTTTTTATTCGCAGTGCGACCGCTATGGCAGTTACGGTTACGAGTGGGCGCGTGGGCGCGATCGTGGGCAACGTGGTGTTTGGAGCACTTGTGGACCAGTACTGCATAGTGCCTATTTACATGTTCGGAACTCTGCTCATCTGTGAGTATGCGGACACTTGACAATACTCCAACAATTAAAAGAATCTCTGAATAATCGAGAGACATGTTTTTACTCGACTACCTCCGTGACGCAAGGTAACAACTTCGATTCGAAGGATACGTAACTATTTATTACATTGTAAGATTGTGGCCGGTAAGCATTAGTGTTTACTGTGGTAACGCCATATATCCCGTACGTATATGCTCGTGTCTGCGTGTAACTGTGCGCCGTCTCCCGTCTGTTGCAGCGAGCGGCTTGCTGTGCATGATCCTGCCGAAGAGCACGCGGCCCGCGCGGCCGCAGTAGTCATCTAAAATATATTTTTACATCAATATAAATTAATATTATTATGATAATATATAATATAGTCTTACAATGAAATTATGAATAATGCGTTTCATTTCGCCCCTGCTATATTATTACTGCTGTCCAGTAACTACTTTCCTTCATTTCAAAATAACTTCGTACTAGACTACTGGTTAGTGCTAGGCACTACAACATTAGTACTTTAGCCGCACGCAGAAAGATGATCGGTCTTATATTTCTGCAAAAAATGTTTAACAGTATCTTAGACTGCAGCGAGCTTGTAAGTTCTTTGAGTATTAATGCTTCATCCAGAATCCCGCGAAAAGGTGTATATAACCTTCTGTATTATCCCCCATTTAGAACCAACTTGGGTCACTTCGCTACTGTGCCAAGGCTCTGTAGGCAGTACAACTCTTTGGCAAAAACTCATGATCTAGACATCACGGACATTTCAAGGTATAGGAAACGGGTTCTGCAACTGTTAATCACCAATAAATTGTGAACTATACGGTACTCAACTATGTTCAACATTATTTTTTGTAATTTTGTTGTTTAAATTTGCATGCTGTGGTCTCCTATAATTGAGGAGCACGTCGCAAAGACAAACTATTATTTGTTATTATTAAACTTGTTACATGTCGTGTATGCCTCGTTGGAGGTCCTTAAGTAAATAAATAAATAAATAGACTACAGATAAGATATAGTTGAGACGTCGCCGTTTAGTGACGATGACGCCGATCAAATCAGGAACACGCTGATGATGCAATGTTCCACCACCACGGAGATAAGAACGGTTAAAACGTGTAGTTTAATTACACGGTGCGTGTGTAAGTGGCCTCGCGGGAGGGGGCGCTGCCGCCGCTGTCTGCCCTGCCGCCAACAGATAAACATTCATATCCTTTAATTTCCAATTTTTCTTGAAACCTTGACTTAGTTAGGTTTCTCTTAATATAATTATATTTTAAATGTATTCATAATACATTAATTGCTTTTTAATTACTTTCCATATCTTTTTATTATTAAACGGTTTTATTTAGCTCGACCCGTACGGAATTTGGGTCAAAATTAGAAATTGAAATTTAAGCACCTTCCCGTTGTCAGATTGATCTGAAATTTGGTACACATTTAATTTAGATGACAATACAATGTAATAAAATCAATAACATTATAAATCTAAGATGGCCGCCGATACAAAATGGCGGATTACATATTTTTCCTTAACCCCTTCAATATGGGTATCAAATGAAAGGGCTACACTAGTAAAACACGATGATTATGTCAAAATTCAAAATTCAAGATGGACGCCGTTCCAATATGGCGGACTAGGTACGTATTTTTCCACAACCACCACAATATGGGTATCAATAATAGGACTACACTAGCAGAATACTGTCATTATGAATATATAATATATGTCAGAATATTCGGTAGACAATTTCACTAAATACTAAAAACAAGAATATAAAAATCGGTAAAAAAACTTTTAAGTTAAACGGTTTTGTTTATGTGCACTGAAAACTACAAAAGAAATAAATAAAAAAACAATTAATAAATAATAAAAACGTGGGGCCCATTAATTATTTCTGTATTACTTTCTACTAATTTTCTAAATTAATTGTTATTTTTATTTTTTTATTTATTTATTTTGTAGTTTTCAGTGCACATAAAGAAAACCGTTTAACTTAAAAGTTTTTTTACCGATTTTTATTTTAATGTTAAATATATACACACATACACAGTCTACATAATGATCCCACTGCTGAAACCACGGGCCTTCTGTCAGAGAGAGAGCTAAGGCATTTCAACAACAAGTCACGACAAGAACTGATTGCTTTTGTAACGTGTACATTACCTCCAATTCTAATAAAGAGTATCACCATCGTCTCAACCGACGCAGGACCACTGCTGGACATAGGTCTCTTTTATGCATACCGACACAATTATGCCTTCAGTTTAATTTCAATATGGTCCATAATTGTTAATAGAAAATATTTTTTTCAGGTCTTCCTTTAAGGTAATATTTGTAAAAATAAAAAATTTTAACGTCATAAATTGAGAACTTTCTTCATTTGTCTCGTCAATTAATGATCCTAACAAACGAACAATATATTTGAACCCGCGACTCCGGTGCCCCTCCCCGAGCCATCGTCCCTTCGTTAGTTACAAAGTGAGCAATATCTAATTGTGGCCGCAGATTACAATGCAAAGCCAACAATAAAATAGAGAACAATGTTGTTTTAACACGAACAAAAAAAATAGATTTTCATGAATAATGATTGTACCGTAATGATCGCTGAGTGAAAACAATGAGAAGGTCTGTTGATAACAGCTGAGGATTTGTTGTTTACTTTCCGGTTCAGGCGGCGCGACTTATAAGGCGGACGACGGCGGCCCTCCTCCTCTCAGTACTCTCCTCGTCGCAGTGTTTATGAACTGTGTTTAAAGATTGCAAAAATTGGTAACACACAAACAGAAAGTGTCTGCAGGTAATAATAAAATAACAGCTTTTTACTTAACTCAAACGGTACTCGCATAAAATCTGTCTGTCTGTCGCCCGTTCCGGATAAACTATAGACAGTCTCTAAATGGGTTCCGTGCGAAGATATTGAAACGTAATGTTTGGAAGGATCACGATGGAGTTTTATTTATTTAACTGGTAAGTTTTTGAATGTTTGGGAAATAGTTAAAACCTCCTTTGGCTATATTATAGAAAGTTTTTACATAGACAATTATTTTTAATGAACTGTTGTGTTACGAAACATTATTTTATTAAAATATTGTAGACATTTTGTGAAAAGGTAAGAATTGTGTTTTTGATTAAAAACGAATTATCGATTTTAATGTTTTCTTAAACTTTGTTATAAATAATATAGATACGTATTCGATGCGACAAACTATTAAATAAATTGATATCAATTAAATAAAAACGATTAAAAGTCAATTGAATTTAACAATGTATCACGTGACCCCAACCGTGCAACGACTGGTCGCCATGTTAGTGACGTCACGATGTCAAAGAATTTTCACGGTGCAGTAGTGTAGTCGGCTACTGCGCGGGAATCGATTGAAAATGTTCACATTTAGTGGGAAAAAATTGTTTATTGATCATTTACATGCAGTGGTAAATGATTTATAAAGCATGATTCTGATAATATATTTCATATGGATATATTTATGATAACCTATTTTATTGTCTTACGATTACATAAAAATTATTTACATTATGAAGTTAAAAAATAACTATCGATGAACTTCACAACAAAAGCAATTGATATTGATTCGGGATTGGATTGTGGCACCGCATGAAAACATTATTATTTTTGTAGTATATGTGCATAATGGTACGGAGCAAGCACGACAACTTTTGAGGTTTGACGTATGGATGTACTGATGTACTAATACTAGTATTTGTAAATACATCATAAACTAATATAAACTAATTATAAAACTATTTATATATTAGTATTAATATAAAAATAGTTTTATAATTAAACTTAAATTTTGTTCTTCATTTTTACAAAATTTAAAAACGTAAATGTTGCAGCGCCATCTTGGTATACGCAGGTATACTACTTGCAGTAATTTCATAAAACATAAAATATAGTCCAGAATTTCTTTGAATGCCTAAAAATCGAAGACTAGTTGAATTTAATTTTTCATGAGACAACGCCAAAAATAGATGTAGCTGGTGTAGGATGCTGAACAACTTCTTGGATTTCTACACTATTTTTCTTCAGATTTTTTCTTCATAATGAAGCATATGTTTTCTTCTAAATTTCTTGCAACATGTCGACTGTTTACTACTTGATTGATGCTGACTAGTAAAAACAAAGCCCTCTCTTCTAAACCAGGAAACAATAATTCTAAGTATCTTTAAAATATGACAATTGATGTACTTCTACAGGTGTTATTAATTGAACTAAGTATTGATATCTTTAAATTCTTTAATAATGAATTAAAGGACTTACACCAGTTTGAATACAAGCTTTAGTTATTCCTTATTTAGCATATATCTAGTAATTAGATTGTGCCTTTTGTGTCCTTATATATAAATGAATTTGGTTTCTTATTTAATTTGAAGCCATTGTACTACAGTTAGTAATTATAACAAAGTTATTTGAATAATAACTAATGTCCCTTACTTAACAAAAGTGCACAAATGTAAATAAGTTTCTTAATATATATTTCAGATGAAAATTTCTAATAATTTTCCAGAGTAAAATTGATTTAAAAAATATTATAACTCAAAATTCACTTCACATAATGGTACATAGCATCATCGAATTATAAGTAGTTACTCAAATTATTATAAGTTCATCATCATCAGCCTATAGACGCCCACTGCTGGACAAAGGCCTCCCCCAAAGATCTCCACTCCAAAGATTATAAGTTCATAACGTTATAATTATTTCAAACAATTATAATTTCAATTCTACATTTAAATGGTCTTTTTTGTTTTTCAAGCCGTTGTAATAATAAAATTTTGAACATTTCTCGAGTTATAATGTTAATGAATTTTTTCAAACCCACGAGTCTTAAATAATATTTTTCGGGTTTCGGCACCATGCACGAAAACGCTTTCTACGATTCATATTTTTTTATTATTGTCTATGTTACATTATACAAACACGCTATTATTATTAATAAAGTTTGAACTTTTGAAGTAACGCACACAATAGTGCTTACCATGTGCACGCCGTTTTATTAACTTTGAGTAACAACTAAAACTAACACATATTTTTATAATAATTGTTTAGTTCAAACGTTAAAGGCGTTATAACCTGTGAAATTACCTGAATAATTCTTACATCATGTTTACACTCACTGGTGCATTGTGGTGCTGAGTACCTATACAACAATTAATGACGGTAAAGGAGAAGACAACTCCGATACGCGTTTTTATAGAGAAGCCATAACGAAATGTAATGAAAAGCGCTAAGGTGATCAAAAACAGGCGGACTGTATCGAAGAAAACGAAATGACGTTTCAAGTATTAAAAGAAATTTATAATTTACTTCATTTATTATAAGAGCGGCATAAGATTGGAATAGCTTCTTTTTAAGAAAAGAGTGAATGAGCTTAGCGAATAGGTCAACCCGCTTTACCACCACAGACCATATTACTACCCGGTGGCATCGTGGTCAATCACTAAACTTTCTAATTAAAAGAAAAATTATAAGCCAACCACAAATTTATAAGAAGAGTGATTACATAATTACTTCCCGATCAATATTGAAATTGCAAGAAACAAAGAGCTTTGTTAGTGCATTATATTGCATGAAAGTTATACTTAAACACGACACAAAATGCGCGATCGTCGCACGCGATGGATACAATGTTGGCTCCGATATAAAAATATGTCCAATCATACCGAAGAGACGCGTTAGTTTTATCTGTAGCGCACGTGAACTTGTTCCGATATCAACTGTTACACGAATTAACGTTTATAAGTTAGCTGCGGCCGGCGGATCGCCCCGCGGGGAATACGTCGATAATGATTCTTGTAACATATTTGATTATCTGTTCCAAGGTTTGCGATCGTTTGCAAAGTTCACATTGCCCCCACAAGAAGTGACGGGGTGGGTCAGAACGTGGCGTAAGCTAAAATGATGTACACAACGCCACATTGTCACTCACCAAACACCACATTGCCACATAAGTTTTGTTACTACAGTAATTTTACTAGGAGGTACCGGCCGCCGGCAACCAGTGAAGTTTATTTTGTATATAATAATTGTGAAGGCTTCCGTTCAAACAGCGTGACAATAATTCAGTAATGAGTTAAGTAAAGTTTTACCAAATCGGACTACAAAGCCACTTGGTATAACATTAAGTTTAAAATATCATTTCTGTTTAACAACGAGATGGTCACTATTGACGCGTGTATTTTTTGTTCTCACTTTTTGTTGATATAATTTTCCGCGGAGTGCTCCGATTTTGAAGTTTATTTTTGTTGGAAAAAGTACGACGCCGCGGTGAAACTGCGAAGATTTAAAATTCAATTACAAGTTGATAGCGAGAAAGAAAAAAAGGTACGGGTTTTCCTATTTCTAATCTCCGCTTAATTTTTAGTGTTTTTACAGTTTTTATTTTACCGCCGTTTAATCATTTTACAATAAATGTTCTCTTGTATTTGTAGGTTTCTCTCAAATGATTTGTTCCGGTTACGATGGTAAGGGTGAGGCGCACAGACGGACGGGTTGCGCACGCGCACCCGCTCCCGCTCGCCGCTCGTCGCGTCACATTACAATATCGTACAGTGTTAATTGCGAATTCATTAATTTAGTATCATTGCGCCACTTATACAATTCGTACGTAAAATTAGTGTAAATAGGAGCACAATCCGGCAGCAATAGTTTATGTCGTACAGTACTTGTATTCGAAGTGGAATCCATTAATGTAAGTAGACATTTTGTAAGATACGCGGCGTGTTGTACATACGGACTACATATCTTGACACGTTAACTTACCTATTTTTTATACTTGAAAACGACGCCTGGTGCAAAATTTTACCTGAATTTTTGTACCTAATATACCGACGGATCTTGGTTTTATGTATAACGGTTCGAGTTATTGAATATAGCTGTAGCATAGAATTCCTTTGCAGCATGTAACTGCACACCTGAGTATATCGGTTTTTTATTGTAAAAACTTAAAAAAATCTTTTAGAATTAAATTAATTATAGAAAATAAAGTCCAGAAATACGTAAACTTTTTCTTAGTTTATATCGAGCAGTTTAATTAAGGAGATTTAATTCTAAACAGTTTTTTGCACATCTTCTTTAAAAATTAACTAGATAAATTATATTTCTTAAGAAGAACGCAACTTTGCACTGGTGAACATTCTGTTTCTGAACTCTGTCTAGATCACAATTTATTTCTCGACAAAAGGAGGTCTGTATGAAGTGAATAGAAGAGAATAACACAAAAGGAAAATGGCCCCGACTGAAAACAGAAAGAGAGAAGTTGAGAACGGTGCGCTGGCACTAAGTAACGGCGAGATACTGGACGTCAGGAAGCTGACGCTGACGAAGCACTGCGAGAAGGTTTACACGTACGACGAGGCGCTGGAGTTAGCTGGTGAGTTGCCAATCTCCATGTTGTTCAAATCGCTGATATGCACACCGTGCGTACTATTATTGTACCAGTATTTATCTTCCTGTCTACTTTGTACATGTCTCTTGGTTCCCGCGTATCTTCTTTTGCCTGTAACTCTGCAGTAACTCGCGGACACCCTGACTCCCCCAGGTCACGGCAAGTACAACGTGGGTCTGCTGCTCATCCTGTGCGTGGGGATGCACGCGATGACGTGCGACGTGTTCGGGTTCTCGGTGGTGGTGAGCGGCGCCGTCTGCGACCTGCACCTCAGCCAAACGCAGAGGGGATTGCTGCTCACCATGCCACTTGTTGGTGAGTATAACATTTTGATGGGCAAACATGTTTGATTATAAAATATACATGCACAGTAACGTTCTAACGATATTCATGTAGATTTATTTAAAAATAAGTGCAAAATCATCACGTAAATGAAAATTCTTACAATTATAATGACTCCGCACTTTACAACAGTTGATTTCAAGAACACGTTTGCGTGGTGGTGAGCGAATGGAGTTTCTCACGGCTTGGCTATAAAATGCAAAATGCTGTTCACCAATTTGTGCTCACACTTCCAATGGTGGTTGAAACTTGTTAGCACCAATCTGCCAGCCGAATATATGCTGAAGTGCGCTGTAGAAGCAATTGGTGAATAAATTGACGAACCTGCTAGTACACGTAGTTTAGTGAAGTCACAGGGGCAATGGGTCGCACCAGCTACCGTATCAAAGCAATGAAAACAAGGTGGTGTTGAGTAAATATACTTTCGGACATCGGCTGGTCCACCTGGTGAATGTCCTGTTCGTTTTAGTACTATTATCAAAAGAAATAGCAGGTTAATGTGACGCACACACACTCTAAGGCAATGAACACTATCTAGAGATTATAACTTGTGCAGACGCAACGTTGCCGCTCATCTCTGAGATGACTTGTGCTTAAATAAACTTGACCTAAGAAAAAACTAATAAGAGGCGAATTTGTTTCATTATTAAAAATCAATGGCAAGGGTCGGCGAGGTATGACTCGCGGGTCACCGCGTGATAACTCCATGTGACCCTCTTTATATTTACGGAATTAAAATATGATAGTGAGATATTTTTAACCGGAGAATGATTACGCTCCAGGATCGATAGTTATGGCTTACCCGTGGGGCTACATCGCTGACACCAGGGGAAGGAAGAGGGCGCTGCTGCTCGCGATTGCGGGGAGCTTCATCAGCGCCGTGTTGGGTGCTTTCTCTGTCAATTGGATTGTTTTAGCAGTTTTTAAGTTTCTAGGTACAGCTTGGTGAGTTTATCAATATCTAACTAAAGTACTAGACAATCGTTTAACAGATAAATAGATTTCGTTGACTTATACTTGACACTGCCACTACTGGTAGGTCTCTGTGGCCGGGGATTTACTGGAGTAATGAGAATTAACACCTTGTGTCTCAAGGCGACGAGCGCAATGTGTTGCATCTTAACCATCGCTGTGTTGCTATGGGCGAGCGAATCAGTTATCATCGTCTCGCACGTCTCATACTCTCGTATAATAAAAAAAAACTGCAAAACAATGATGGAACCACGTTCTGCTACAGCTCCAGCGGTATCCAGTCCATGGCCTGCACGCTGCTGGGCGAGTCCTGTATGCCGCGATATAAGAACACTTACCTGCTCATCCTCAGTAGCTTTCTGATGTCCGGTTTCTGTATATACACAGGTAAGTTACAAGAACCTTCACTGTAAATGCAACTGTATGCGATAGCTGAACATCTCTGGCTAGCTGGTTTACCTTGGGAGACGCCTGTGTTCGATGACTGCCGCGCTCCTCACGTGATGATAATGTGGCTTTAATTTATATTTCTATTTTGATTTCTGAGTAAACGAGACTGATTAAAAGACAACGTTTTCTTGGAACGATGCTGTCTATGCGTCACAAATATTTCCACCATATTTTTCATACATTGATAACAAGATGAGCAAGACATCCATCTGGTGTATTGTGGGTGCCCATAAGGAAGAGCTACTGTTTAAGATGTACACAGTACACCACATTATGCGCACCTGGTCGCTACTGTTACAAATAAAAGATAAATGCAGACATGTGCCACAAAGAAGATGAAACTCTAGTAATTTTTACTAAAAGATGTTATGCGATCGGTTACAGTGTATATTGATCACTAACTCCACAAAAGGCAATGACATTAATCATTATTTTTTTACATTTCACAGTGGAAAGTTATCTCGTTTCAATGGCGACATTTTCGTTGGACCTGGGCCTGATTACGTTTACCCCTTGGAGACTTTTGGCACTAATACTCGCGTCGCCCCTCGGCGTGACGCTCGTCGGCCTGAGCTGGTCCTACGAGAGCCCCAAGTTCTTATTAAACGCAGGTCGGCATGACGAGGCCCTGGAAGTGCTGAGAAACATGCATTGTAAGAACGGCGCGTGCGGTGTCTACCCGGTTAGTGTGATATTAATGTAGATTTCATGAAACGCATCGCAATCACTTCCTCGTTGTAAGCGTCATTTCGTCAGCATAAATGACATCATCAATATTATTTTCCGACAAAAATTCCACCAACCTAACCGCATTTCACGGCCCCTCGACTGTACGTTGATACATTGACATTTTTAATTTCCAGTTGAAACAAATTTGTTATACAATTGTAATTCTAAGCGCAATAGATATGGCTTGTCCTTGGCACAGATAACCTAATTATCTTTTTAATGAGGTTTTCATTAAATAAGTAAGGTGGAGGATGACGACTTATGAATAAATTGATGAGTCGTAGCGATATAATAACAACAGCGACTACAATAATGTAAAAGGTTATAGTTAAGTAGTATTTTTAATTTAACCTGTGTTTTAGAAACTTACAACATCGGTTTTTGCTTCCCATTCCGTTTGAATTTCAAAGCTTGCTTCTGTAATTATTTTTAAGATTGATACTACTTAAACTTCTAAGTAAATATAAAAAATATAAAAACATGCACATGAATCGTTAGATATTTATTATTATGGAAGTAACACCGTCGTCAAAATACGTAATGGCGGATATTAAAAGTCAGATTCTTAAGCGATTAGCGAATAAACACATAATTTACACAACATAGCAAGAATTATTTTAAAGAGTCATTAAGCGTAAAGAAGATTCACATGTCTTTTTCGAGTCGTACGGTATAGATATCAGTTTTGTTCACCTCGTCAGTTTTTAGAAAGATTTCGTAACTTTGTAATTTTGTTGTATGAACAACTTTCATTTTGATAACTATTAGTTTCTGGAAGGAACAGTTGGATTCGCTGAATCCATGAATATTTTAATAATTTTTAACTGACCTTTTGGGTCTTACACAGCGTTCATTCTGCTATAATCTCTTTCATCAGTAACAGCTCACAGTATAGTTATACCACACACTTGGTCTACATTATATGGAGCCTTTGCTGCGTTAATAACAAGTTTGTACTAACAGAACCAAATTGCAGGAGTAACGGTTGAATTTATTTCGAAATTTAAGTAAAAGGAAAACTTTAAGAAAATTTGTTGACTAAAGAAGACAGTTACGACTTTTTCTTTATGTTAAGTACTAACCGTTTAGACTTGGTATGTACTAAACATGTCGTTTTTGTTAAAGCGTACACGCAATATCAATTTTCTTATACGGGATATTATTTAGAAGGTACTAGAGTTCAACAAACAGACTTGTATTTGCTTCGACGAATTTTCGGAGGCGTTTGACTTGGAAAAATCGCTTGAGCTTTAGAAAATTATTCTTGGCATGGATACCGAACCGATCTTTTTAAACATTGTTATGAACAATTACTTGCAGCTGTGCAGACGAACATAGTTGTATTAAGAAATAATTGTCCCAGCGCTAGAGTTCGCCAAGGCTGCACACTATGACCGCTTTTGTTCTCCGCTTACATTGAAGCAATAATTCGTATAACTCTTGAAGACTAATACGACGGCGTTTCTATTGGTTTAACCCTAGTTCAATTAAACTAAAGATCGGAATAACAATTACATTTTCGAAATTTTTAGGAATTTACAATAAACTATTATTTTTGTTTGAAAGTGTAGTCGATTAAACAACTATTTAGTAATTGATGGTTATTTGCTACTTTTTAACTTCCAGCGCGGGTGTTATATCTTACAATGAATTGTGTCAAAGTAGTTTTAAAATGTATGTACATTACCTAGGTATCTAGGTAATGTATCGTAGTAATGAAGCAACCCCACCAAAACGCAGGCATGTCTGTTCACTGCGAAGAGGAGCCCATTCACCTTGGCTCCCACTTTCCGAGGAGCAGTTTTGGAGTGCACCGACCGTCTTCAATTGTTAGGAATCGAAATATCAACGAACCTCAACTTCGGGCGGTTCATCGAGTCCAAAGCGAAAATAGCCGCGAGGAAACTCGGAATCCTTGCCAGAGTGCGGCGGTACTTTACACCGGGAAAGCTTCTGACTCTGTATAAAGCCCAGGTCCGATCGTGTGTGGAGTACTGCTGCCACATCTGGGCAGGTGCTGCCAATTACCAACTGGCAGTCCTGGACTCGGTGGAGAGGCGTGCTATGAGAATAGTCGGTGAGCAAGAGCTTCTGGATGCAAAACTCGATAGCTTGGGTCACCGTCGTAGAGTAGCTAGTCTCTCGGTGTTCTATCGAATGCACTTTGGAGAGTGTGCTCAAGAACTGCATGATCTAATACCGCCTTCGCCCTTTTATCATCGGACGTACAGACACACCGCAGGCATCCATCCCTTCGTTGTCGATCTCCCGCGCATTAGGACTAAGCGTTTCGCTTCGTCCTTCATAATGCGTACAGCGAGGGAGTGGAACAGTCTGCCGGCGTCAGTGTTTCCGTCCAGGTATGATGTGGGGGTCTCCAAAAAAAGAGTGAACAGGCTTCTTCTAGACTAGTGCGCTTTACCACCTAGATTACATCGCCGCGTACCATCAGGTGGGATCGTAGTCAAGCACTAGTCTATCCTAAATAAAAAAAAAAGAAAAAAAAAGCGAAAAACAATGTTTTAGGTGAAAAGAATGATGATGACCGAGACAGGTTTTCTGAGCAGCAAAGACTCGTCCCTGCTGCGCTCGCTGTGGGAGCAGACGGTGCCGCTGTTCAAGCCGCCGCTGCTCCGCCACACGCTGCTGCTCTACTACCTCACCATAGTCATTTATACCTCGTAAGTCATCGATGATTTTAACTGTATACCGCGAGGGATAGTAAAAATGGTTTAACCAATTTTATCTTACATGTTTTAATTTTTCCTGAAGTCTTTATAAATCAGATTATTATTTTTAGAAACATTCTATTTGTAGATAATGTGGAGTTTTCTTGTATTAGTTCAAGGTTTAATTTTTTTTTTAATTCTGTTACAACCCTCATTGATAATTCCTATAAATTGAGCGTTATATTTCTATTAATGCGAAGAATTGCTTTTTGACTTTTTTTTTCGTTTCTAGGAATAATGGATTTTTCGGCTGGTTGCCGTTTTTCGTTGAATCATTCTCCATGAGCATATCGACGACGCCGTATTTCAACCAGTCTCATGCTTTCTGCGTGATGATCAGTTCGTCGGAAAAATTCGAAGACGCTCCAGATGAGGTACACCATTTGCATTTTAGTGTCTTTATTATATAAAGTAGCGCCAGAATAATCTGATAGTAAGTGAAGACTTAGTTTCGGTACTAGTTAAGCACTAATTTTAAAGAAGCATGTACACACTTATCATGTAGAGAGCCACGTAATGTCTGGGCGGTAGTGGCCCTCGTTACACTGCGGAGGGAGGGAGCGCCGAGGAGTTCCGGAATCTGAAGAAATGCATTGCAGCAAAAAGAAAAACTCTTCATAGGATCTCTATTGAGCTTCAGCAATCTCGAAATAAATTTTGAGCTTGAGAACGTTATATTCCATCTAGTTAGTTAGTAATCTGTTTAGCATGAGAAATGTTCATAAAGAATAAAAACCATATATTTAATTGCCGAAGCTTTGTTCCAGTCGTGCACGGCTTCTGTATCGCTTATTACCGTCTGGGCCAGTATGATCCAAGGCTTGGTTTTCACCGGGACCAGCCTCGCCATCTCGGTGATCGCCGACCGGAAGAAGTGGTTACTGTTTTCTATCCTCCTTATATCCGGCTTAAGCGCTGCGATCTGCGTCAGCCTACCGGAGAGGATATCGAGTATGGTTTTCTTCTTCGGCGTGCTGTTCAGCTGCCTCAATATCGGCGTCCTCTTCTCTTACTTCGTCGATCTGTATCCAACTTCCTATCGGTAAGTGTTAATGTTAACATTTCATTGGAATACAGATGCCAGCAGGCAAGACAAGTCTAAGTCTAAGTCGTCTATCTAGAGAATTTACTTGTGATATTTTACAATAGTAGATCTACAATGCTGTCAGATTTATCGATTATGTTATTCGTGTGATTATACTTAAAAATCATAGACGGAATATATAAGTCTAAGGTATAACATTGATTATTATTAAGTATATGGATTAGAACTCGTCGGGATCAGGCGCGAGCGCATACAGGAAAATAAGTTATATAAACTGCAGCTCTCCAAACCTATATGAATAATAATCTCATAACTGCCTAAAAAGGTACGCAGCTAAGTTTTCATACAAACATAAACTAGTGCTTGACTACAAACTGTATTGAAATTGGTTAGTTTATTTTTAATTATCAATAAGTAAAAGGATTTTATGCGCGGTGCGCATGCCGTGCCCGAAGTCTCTGTGGGCTTAGCGTTGCACGAAATTGTGGTCGTGTATAATATTATAATACAACGTTGTTATACAATGTCAAGGAATTTTAAACGATCTTCGTAGTTGGTCAGTAATGTGGTAGTTGTGGTACTGTTTGTGTCCGCAGCGGGATGGCCTCGTGCCTGGGCATGATGGTGGCGCGCGCCAGTGCCGTGGTGAGCGTGCAGCTGATCGGCGCGTACGCGGTGCCCTACTGCGGCTCTTCTTCTACGCCTGGTGCGCCTTCACAATGAGTGAGTGCTACTTAGTCGTACGTAACAAGTTGCAAGCGTATGTTCTGATGAAGAACGAGAAGATTAACAAGAGTTTAACAAGTAAAAATGAGTCCCGTGCACATGCTCATTTTAATACATTAGACGTTCAGCGCAAACGTAAACTTGCTATTTTTTTATTTCAGCCGGCGTGATCGGAAGCCTCTTCCTGCCACCGGACACTCTCACGAAGAAAAGATGAAGAGCTGTTGTGAATAGTTTAAAATGAAGATTTATTTCTTTACAATCAGTCTCCACAAATATAAAAATAAAGGTTGTGTCCTGAAAATTACTTGAAATAACTAAGTTGTTTGTGGATAGTGCTTTTATTTTAAATTTATAAAAGCTTAGAACCTAATTTAGTGAACAGCATTGAAGAAAGCCTTCATCGAGCAGTAAATTTTTTAAATTCCGATGATGACCTTTAGAAAAATTCTGTTTATTAAAAATGTAACGCCGAACAATGTCGCTTTATCGTAAACAAGTTAGACAAGATTATACATAACAAGTTTGTTTATATTGTGTTTCCGGTCTAAATAAAAACATTTTTTTTAATTATTCTGAGTACAATTTGCTTCTTAAACATGTGATGGTAAGTGGGGAACAGCGCATTTAAAACTGAAATGTAGTCATGGGGAAATTTGCACGCTGCTGCTTGGCGGTCGTATTAAGCTTTCTTTTTACCACTTTAAACCCTTTATATGAGATTTGGACACTTTCTTTGGAGATATTGATTACAACTTAGAAAATGAATAATTTCTATCCTGAACACACCGCGCCGCTGCTGATTAACGTCTGTCATCATATATCTTTATTAGATTTTATCAGGCTTAAGATAGTTTCTTCTCTAACAGAGATTTTCGGCAGGCGGCCTAAATGTTTTACGGCTTAACGAGTTTAAGGCGAATTGCGAACACGCAGACAAACAAGTTGAACCGCGTGTCATCATACAATAACTGTTGCAAATTTACTTTGTATTAACTCAACTACATGTCTGTCATTAATGCGGTTTAATACTTGACAAAGACTAACGACCTTATCCTACTGATCTCATTGTAAAGTTTTTAATTTTAAATTAACTATACAAGATATGAATTACCGAAAACATAAGAAAGTCGTTATAGTTTTCTATGCACAGAGAAAACGATAAAAAATTCTCGCAATGAGGAATGTACACGATCTGAAATGTAGTTTAATATATTATAAAAGGAATAACAATTCTAAATTAGTACGATATATATGAACGTAACAATTTGTTATGTTGAATAGTTACTTTATAAACTGTTAACCAGTGCTGTCAACGGTGCCACTCGGCAACGAACGCCGCGTGAACAATGAACGGTTTGTTCCATTTAAGGCTTTTGTAATACATATTATGTATGTAAACTAACCTAACAACAGCCTCGACACATGGACAATTACGATGATGAAACACCACAATCAACCGTGAACGAAATTGGTGTAAAAATGTATACAATGGCTTTCTTCAACGCATTAACATTCAATGAGAGGCCACTGTTGGAGGCTCGGTGCACTATTGCCTTGTGAGGAGCGGATCACACTACACCAGGTGGCAGGTCTCTGTTGCCGGAGACCGTCTGGGTGGGTACCACCGCAGCTCCTATTGCAACCGACAAATAGTAGTGTGCGAACATTACTGTGTTCCGGTTTGAAGGGCGCTGTAGCTAGTGTAATTACTGGGGTAACGAGACTTAACACCTTATGTCTCAAGGCGACGAGCGCAATGTGGTGCAGTGTGTACCATCTTAACTAGCGCCACGTTGTCATGGGCAAGCGTATCACTTACCATCAGGTGAACGTCTTGCTCGTCTCGTCGCATAGTAGTATAAAAAAAAAAAAACCCCGGTGCGGCACGTGGGCCCTCACGTGTCCCACGCGTGAACCGCTGCGAAAATGTAGAGGTCGACGAGAACAACACAGTCGAACGCAAACATGTTATATGCTTAAAAGTGCGAAAAAATCAAGTATCTTAAAATAAAACCATAAATTAAACATTCATATATATCATTATTTACACTGAAGATTTTTTGTAATGGCCATATCGCAAATATCATTTCAAAACTGCTTTTGCATGTATAATGTATTTTTTTTGTTATTCAAATAAATATGTCTATTGTTGTCCAAACACTTAAATATTAACATAATTAAATGTTAGAAACACTAACAGGTTGTCGACCAGCTGGTTAGCTACCATCAAATGATAGTGTGCTATTATCAAACAATTTGTTTAAGTTAGAAGTTCAGTTAATCAACTAAAGACTGGTCAAGTACGTATAAACATTAAGAAACTAGTAGTAGTAATAAAGAAATTTTCTTTACAACATTTATTTATGGCACATAAAAGGTTATTTTAAGTATTAAGAAGAATACTTTTTATATTTACTAGTAAGACGATCTAAATTAATCTCTAAATTAGGCTGTAGTTGTATGGAATAACTTACAATGTTAATGTAATGACATGTGAAGTGAGTCAACGTTAATGAAGTCGTCGACACGAGGCTTACGCGCTCTTAATACAAAAGAATTTACTCGCGCGGCTTGCAAATGTTAAGTTATACAGCATTTGCTTTGTATTATTATAATGTATAAGATTATACGTATGGATAGTTACTCGTATATTAACGTCGTTTGAGGTCGGATGAAGAGACGCGGAGACGCGTCGGTGCGGTGCAGTTGGCTGCGATTACAATTTGCGAAAAAGGGAAAATAAAACGTGCGGCACCTGACTGCGGGGTCGCGAGTCGCTATCAGCTGATTACTGCGCGCAGTTCCACTGAGCAGCCCGCCGCGCCGCACGCCGCGCAGTGAGCTGGTGAGCTGGTCAGCAACCGCCTCGCCGTCGCACACGCTCACCGTCCGCCACACACTTACACATTGTAATCAAACTATATAAAATGACATAAGTGAGACTCAACAAGCGGACGGTCAAATTTTATTGAACGAAACAGTGTTGTGAAAGCAAATATGAGCATTGATAATAGAAGCTACGTGAAGTCGGAGGAGGACCTGGAGATGAATGGGAGTGCTCCAGTTAAAGTGGACAAAGCGGTCGGCTACGAGGAGGCATTGGATTTAACTGGTGAGTGACGTCCGCACCTCGGCCAGGCTCCGCGCGGCGGCGGCGTCCCCGACGCTGGCATCCTCTAGAGTGGAGTTAATAACCCACTTATAGGTGTGAGGGTATGAGCTAAATCTATATTGTCACTTAACAATAGGTGAGATTACGTCTTCAACTGCAATGATCCAAAAATATATCATAGAAGGAACGCAAAAATAATAAGGTACGAACATCTGTCGCCATTGTATACAAAAAATTACATACCTATGTAAAAGTAAAATTTGTAGTTAAATGTTTATAATATTCTCTAAGAAAACAGATTAATAAATAAAACAATTCATTTTATTTACGAAAAATTTTAATGCAGAAATTAGTTCTACAGAAAATCTAGAAACAGATGTAAAGAACACAAAAATATTATTTAATGAGTATGGCTAGGAGAAATCCTGGTGAAGCAACCCTTCGCTGTGAGTTCTTACAAATTCAAATACATTTAATATCAAATCACTGCGCTGGAAATGACCTGAAGGTCTCACCTTCAGAAAGATGATTTTTTGTTTCTACATTCATGTCTCCTCTCCACAATTTTTTGGTTTTCCTCTACCCATATCCATACACTTTCTTTTTTGTCTTTGTTTCCCTGCCTTCCATTCCATTTCTTTCACTTTATTTGATTTGTAGCTGTTCCTGTTCCACGGCTCTGTATCCTCTACTGTTGACATCACCAACCAGTTTCCTTTATGTAAACATTAGCATTCATTAGTGAATCGAATTCGTACACATACTTTCTAAAATGTTAATTTATTTGTAGATGAGCACTCAGATCGTTATTACGTAGCGTTGCGAATATTTCAACAATAGTTATTGAGCGATTGAGCTTGTTGAACAGGTTAATACATAACTACTAATTGCTCATTGTTTTTACGTACATGTTCAAGTAATTTTGTTGCCGTTTTTTGTTAATTTCAATACCCAGCCTGTCTATTGATACTCTGCAGACCAGCCCAAGCCAAAGGGGTCTATTGTCAATGTAAATAGACGATCAGTAAAGAAACTTGTGAAAATATTGTCAAAAGCATGTGCTTCGAACAGCTCTTCTGTTATTGCAGAAAGAGAATATTCTTGTTGGTATTTATGTTTATGCAGAAAGATGTATTCATATTGTTGTTGTTGTTGAGTTTGAAGGAAATGCTGCATCTTCCTTCTCCGGCACACGGACAGGCGCCGCGTTACGACAATTTCGGCGATCGACCTCGTTGACATCGTTAAGTTAAAATTATACTTGTGTGCGCGTCCCAGCACGAGGCCAGCGCAAGGAAACAAACATCTAATACCAAATGCGTGAAGGCAATTATTATACGACATAGAATTCACCTTCAACGACGTTTTTAGATCGAAACTCCACGGCTGGTTTGGGGGCCGAGAGGGTCTGCTGATGCCGTCAACTAACGAAAAAACGTAATGTTCTGTTGAACCTAATGCGCTGCACAAGTAATTTATAACACAAGTATCCGTCTTGATGAATGTAAATATATATTTTTGTAATCGCCATTGTAACACTTACACGAGGCTGCAGGAGCTTCGTTTCCGACTCGAGCGCGGCCTCAAGTTTTTATTGTTACATACAATCTTCTAATGACGTTATGTACTTAATACTACGTGAATGTTTATTGAAATATTTCAAGATGAATAAGAAGGGAAGCAGCTAGCAGTGCATTCCTGGTGGAAAATAACAGAAACCATGGACTGTTCATTACTATTAATAGCTAAGTAATGTAATCAAATTTCCTTTACTGCTTTAAACAGTAATGTTTGCATTTTACTGGTTGATAGTAAAGAGAAGCGCGGCGGAGACCCGACACCGGCGGTGTTGAATTGTTGTACATAATGTATGACTGTTATAAAATCGAGGTGATGATTATGAAACTGTGCAAATTTCGCAAGCTTCTGTGTACACGGTGCGACTAAACAGTAAATATCGAAGACTTAAAAATGCTATGCAGATATACCTAGATTCTCTGAAATGTTGAATAGACTTATCACAAGTTTAAACGTCAAATGAGTTATTCAGTAGTCGCTTCACTTAGATGTAAGTGATACCGAAAAGAAATGCCTATTAACTTCAAGAGCGTGTCCGCGATAAGCAGAGGCCTTGGCTCTGATCCGGCGGCACCGCGCGCCGCGGGATTAGTGAACTGTGTTAGAGTAAGTTTGTTAGTATAAATTACTTTACAATGATACTCCAGCGGCGGTCCCGGGTTCGGTCAGTAAATATATGTACATTAATGTATATGTGTATGTGTGGCTTGTGAAAACTGAATAAGATCACACCAAGGTGTGTTCCCGCGGGGTCCATGAGGTCACGGGATGACTTGAGTTCATATGAACAAAACATTTGTTTTACCTTCTTCTCAGGTCACGGGAGGTACAACTATGGGCTGCTGTTCGCCTGCTTCATGATCATCGTGGCGATGGGTATCGACATCTTCGGGCTGGGCATCATCGCGACCGCCGCCACCTGCGACCTCGGCATGAGCATCAAGGAGATCGGCGTCTTGTCTTCCATGCCTTTCGCTGGTAAAGATCCGTTTCTTTGTAACGCTGCACATAATGAACCACCTTCAAATTTTATATAACTTTATGTTTATTTGATTTTCTTCTCTGTTTCTGGTTTAGAAGTTTTAGTGCGTAATGCATTAGTTCATCAATGGTCTAAAGTGTACCACCGCGTATGATCAGCGTTGTTACCAATCATGACTATCTCACAAAAGGGCAGCTGATGCACCACTCTCTACTTGAGCGATATAAAATGCGTCAAAGAAACACGCAGCAGCATTAAAACAGAAAAACGTCACGCCGCTAATAACCCGCGCGAGACGACGAGTAACTTCTTGCTTCCTCGAGGTCAGACATAGCAGATGTACAGGCCACAGGTTATTTACTAACAAGTGACATTCAGAATCCGTATTTACTATTTTATACATCGGTAAACGGTCCAGTCGCTGCAGTGTCACTAACAATCGAATAGATGACAACGCGCGGCGCAATATATTTATTACAGCACTGTTTTTTCCGAAGGATTAACATTAATAAACCGACGCTTAGACGTGGAATTCGTTGTAAAATATAAAACAATGCGGTGAAGTCATCTCGGCGCGGAGCTGCCAAGGTCCTGCTGCTCATCAGGCGTGACGTTCACACACCTCGACAACTTGAATGGTTAAGTTGAGAGTTAAGACGCGGCGGCTGAGCTCCGCGCGCCTGCAGCTCGTACAATACTTTATAAACACTATATCCAAAGGCAGACCTCACCGGACTCCACGGGGTCTCTGGCCCGTGCGCTTGTTTATATAGTCATCTACCAGACTTCTTCACCGCTGTGTTATATTGCAAAAAAGTACTACCTGCTTGTCACGGTATACAAATAGAAATTGTGTGGTAAAACTCTAGTTCCAGTATTAACTTTCTGTCAGTTAGCACTTAACTATCTATCGAAGTAACGTCGAATCTTACTACTCAGCAATAATTATCCATTATTGTATTACGGTTTATAAGGCGTGTAGCTCATTAATTAGTACACTATTAAATGTATGGGTGACAAGACTTGACATGTTAGTTAGCAACGACTCCTTGTTATGGGCAGGAGTGTCGTCGCTTCGCCGCAAAAAATAAGAACGACTTTAGAGTACTTCATCTTGAACTACTTTCCATAACCAAATGTTTATCATGGACAGTGTTTTCCTTAAAAGATCTAGCACAAAGTACTCGAGTGTAATCACACAATCTCTTGACAATCTCGTCGTGTCAGGTAGCGCGGGCGCACGTCGCATGATCGCAGCGTTATCGCTCGTCAATCGTCGCAAGATCGCTTCGGAGACAGCCGTATGACAAATCAAAATATAACGAACAATTTACACAAAAAGCGGGATGATAATCTTGTGTAAAGTTTCTATAACATGTAGTAGTTTTGCTGAACCGACTGATTCGACTGCCGCAACAGGAGCACAAATTGTCTAAATACACTAATGACATTTCTTGATAGAATGGGCCTTTAAACCAGGAAAATGTTGGTATACCATCAGTTAGAAACATGAATGAACTGGACGATGGTAGCTACGCGACCCTCGACACAAACTATACGCAGCACTGCGATGTGTTCCCGTCGCTCAATACCCGCTACCTACCATCGGATGTGTTGAACGTTGTCAGGTATAATCGTGATGTCGTACCCGTGGGGCTACCTGTCGGACACGCGCGGCAGGAAGCTGGTGCTCATGTGGGCCATGTGCGGCAGCTTCGTCAGCGCCGCCCTGAGCAGCCTCGCGCCCACCTGGCAGGTCCTGGCCGCGCTGCGGTTCGTCAGCTCCGCAATGTAAGCACCGACACATCCTCGTCACGAGGCCTGTTATTACAATAGTAGTTAGCCTGTAAACATGAACACTGATCACATCAATCGCAAGTTTGCATGTTGTTCTTTTCTGCACCGTGCCTTAATTCTTCCTTTTAGATTATTTGTCATATTATGTTCATACGTATAGATTATTCTTAGAATAGCCTAAGATCGGAAAAGTTTTCTCAGTCTGTCCGCCAAAGTTCAATTCGAAAAGTCACCTCATGATGATAATGATGGATTATTGTGTTAACGCGTCGTTGCTCGGCGGCGAGCGCAGGCGGCTTGGTGCTCTTGGTACCCACGGGGCCGGGCGAGGGAGGCCTACTTGCGATAATTAATGGATACTTCCTCCTGTGAAGACGTCCGTGGTGAAGTAACGGTGGGCTGCAGGTCCAGCGCCGCGGAGTCCGCGACCTACGCGCTGCTCGGCGAGTGCTGCAACTCCAGGTCCCGCGCGCGCTACATGCTGCTGATGACCAGCGCCCTCATGCTTACCCCCACCATCTACTACAGTAAGCCAATTTTTTATGTCACTAAACATAGGCGATGCATTTTTTTATACGAGAAAGACTCGCCTCCTCTGATAAGTGACGTTATTAAGGAAACATTTATTTCCCCAAAAGTCGGACGAACCTTAAACTAAATGTCACTTCACTAATATTTATAATGAATTATATTTCAGTCTGGGGCTACTTTATCGCCAAGCTGGACTTCTCTATCCCACTGCTGGGGATAGTTTACCGTCCGTGGCGCCTGCTGACGCTAATCATGGCCCTGCCGCTGGGTCTCGGCGCTATCCTGCTATACTTCTTCAGCGAGAGTCCCAAGTTCCTCGCCAACGTGGGCAGGAACCGGGAGGCCGTGGAAGCGTTGAAGAGGATGTACGTGGGGAACGGCGGGAAACCTGCCGACTTCCCTGTAAGTGTACGGTAGTTACGTTCTTGTTGCTTATAACAATTTATGAAAATATTAACAAAATGTGCATTTTGAATTAACATTAATTTTCGCTCTTTACTTTTTACTTATAAATTTTACTAAAATCCGTGTTCAATAAAACCAAATAATTGATTTTAGGTGAAGGACATCTATTTAGACGAGGGCAGTAAGGAGGCTGTGGACAAGTTCTCCCTCCGCTCCCTGTGGGTCCAGATCGCTCCTCTGTTCAAGCCGCCCTTGCTGTGGAGGACGCTGCTCCTGTACTATCTAACCTTCGTTATTTACATCGCGTAAGTATAGTTACTATTATTAATTCTACTTAAGACCAGATCACTTAGAATTCTTAGATATTCCCCTCACCGTCGTGGTCTTTTTAATACAGATATAGTTGCAATAAATTTGTTACCACCGCACGCGAATTTAATAACTTTTGGGTTATTCTTTAGGATATTCTTTACACATCAATCTACAAATTAAAACCCATCATCACCATCAACATACTGCGGTTGCTAGTTAATGCTTTAAGTCAACCTATTTATTTCTAAGGCCTTCTTCAACTAAATTACTTTAAAATAGACTATAGATTAGCCCCGTTCTCCGTCTCCAGGAACAACAGCTTCGCCATCATCCTGCCGACCATCCTGAACGTATTCTTCACGTCGTACGCGAGCAGCACCGTGGGCATGGGATTCTGCGATCTGTTTAAGAAGATCAGCTACGATAACGCGACCGAAGTAGAGGAGCTGAGCAGGGTGCGTGTTGACTTATTCTCATCTGAATACCAGTAGCCATGCTGCTGGGGGCAGATTCTGATGGTTCGTTTGTTTGATATTTGAAAGAACATCATTCATATTTCCAGGAGGGCTCGGAGTGCCAGGGCACCATCATGGATAACACTATTTGGGCGGGCTGCGCGCACGGCCTCTCCTTCTTCATCCTCAACGCACTCATATCGCAGTGCGCGGGCAGGCGGAAGGTAAGCACGTGGAGATCATAACAAAACAGCTGGTGGTAGTTGTGAATTATTTGTGCATATAACACGCAGGGCATTGGTTTAAACTGGTTGAAAACGTTATTAATGGAAAGACGTGCCAGTTCATTCTTAACGACAAGCTCATGCAGTGCTACCAGCCACCATCTATTTGTTGAAAGAATGCATACCACTTACCACCAGGTGCACGTTCTGCTCGTTACTTCGCTTTATTAGATAAAGATAATAAGATCTATGTTCTTTTCGAAGGTGTTGTCCATAACCATCCTGCTGGTGGCGGCGGCGGCTGCGCTCGCGACCGACAACACCGGGGAGCCGCTGTCGGGGCTCATTTTCTTCTACATCTTCCTCACCACCGCAATGGTCTTCGGCGTCGTGTCCTCCTACTTCGTGGACCTCTATCCCACCTCTTACAGGTAACACGTCGGTGTTAGTATTAGGTAAGGTAAATAATTCACGTAATAGTTATTTGCAATCTGAGTCACACAACACGCACATTTTTTTTTAAACGAGAATTACGTTCACCTGGATTAATAAAGATGTGTCCATAACATCACAATGAGTTAAATTGTGGTGTACTTCATTAACCTCGTAACCACTTATAGGACAGTATATAAATTACTGGAGGCTGTTTGTGCTGGTGATACATCAGCAGTCAAACGTCTTCTTTTCTATGGACAAAACTTTGTCCAACTTGCGAAAAAGAAAACTAGTCTCCGGTCACAGCGGCTGCTCCCGCGAAATGAAAGGTTTTGATACAGAGTCCATACGTTCTGCAGTTTAGGAGTTAGAATGTAACAACACAGACGGTTCCGCGTTTGTGTTGTTAATGTGGATGTATTTACTTAGTGGACGGTCAAAATAACGTATAACCGTGCTCCAGGGGCATGGTCGCGTGCCTCGGCATGATGGTGGCCCGGCTGAGCGCGTTCGCCGGCACCAACATCGTGAGCAGCAACATGACGGAGCATTGCTCGGTCGCGCTGTACGGAGCCGCGGGCCTGGTCATCAGTGAGTACACTCCTAGAAAAATATTTATTTCAGACCATACTCATCGTATAAATCATTTTGTTTTACCAACAACTGTACCTGCCAAGTGATCGTTTAGTTGGTTCAACAGACGGCCGATACCGGTTCAGCCAGCGCCTCAAAAGAATAAAAACTTATTAAACCTTAAAAACACATAAATGTATTGAACTAGTTGAAAAGAAGTAATTATAAAAACTATGGTAACCCGTTTTGTTTTTCACAATAGCTACAAATTGTTGTTTACTGTTTCAATATCACAGAGAGCTGGTCCGCGGCCGCGACACCAGCGCCACCACCGCCGCCGCGGACAATTGTTTATTTTCATTACTTCGCATAATTCTTGTTAACCTTTTTATTGTTTACAATTAAACTTAATTTAATGGCGACATCCACCTGACCAACCGTTCTCTAACAATATATACTCTACGGAATTCATGTACACGATGGAGTTGTTAACGTACATGTTCAATTCCAGGTGGCGCCCTGGCCGCTGCCGTCCTGCCCGTCGCCGTCATCTGATGCTATTTACATAAGTGTTACTTTGTTACTTAATGTTGTTAACCATTAAACATTTTAACTTGAACCTGATTGTATTCCCGCGACACGGGGTGCTGTGTGCGCTGGTGGCCTTTTCACGCAAGCCGACAGCACCTATATTAATGTCTTCTTTAAGTATATCCTGCCTATCGAAAACTTGCGGACGTTGTCCCCGCTGATGCATATTCTATTGCGAGGGCAGCGGTTTCAGTCGGCAGGATACTTCTTTATAAAGGTTATGCGTATGCGTACCTGCGGCCCGCCGTGACACCACAGAGATATCTCGATTCTATTTCCTTTAAGTAAAGCTAAAAACAAGAAAAAACATTGTTTTTGCTTTGTGTATTAGCTGTTAGAATACACCGAGCATCACTTAACTATTTAATTAACATGTTGTATCGTAAGTAACCTGAACTCATGACCCGGGACCAAAGAGCCAAGAATTTGGGAAATTATTGTTCACTACTGGGCATGAGCTTTCCCCGATCACGTCCGCGTCGGTACACTGTACAGGTAGAAGGTTTAAATGTATGTTTTGGTGTTTGTCCGTCCGAACACCCTTAACGGCACCGTGTAATTTACCGGTTATAAACAAAACTTGAATCGTAAAAAATGTTACTGCGTAATAATAAAATTAAAGTTATACAGAGCTATTAAATTCTCAATGAGTTCGGCAAACTGAGTCGGCGACGAGCTGGTCGGGCTGGTGTGCCGGCGGAGCGGTCACCGGCGACGGAGATGATGGAAAGTGAAATTGAGAAACATCAGTATACTGGTGTGGTGGTTTTGTACCACGGCACAGGTATATGCGGCGGTGGCACCGCCAAAGCAAACGTAACCGGTTTCAATTAATAAATAATAGTTGTAGCTGTAGCTCGAGGTGACGTCACACGGGAGGGAGGGATTGGAGGGGAGGCGGACTTGTATTAGTTCCTACATCAATAAGAATAATTCTTTCTTTTATTTGTATTAAATAGTTAGACGATTATGTTATTTATAGTGGACATTTGTTTGGTACAACGTAGATCGAACTTGTCGTTTTTATGATAATTTTGCGTTTGATTTAAATAATTCGCGATTGAAGCGAACATCGCGGCAGCCGTCGGTTAAAATAATCCTCGTCTGTTATTTATAATGAGAAATATTGAATTTTTTAAGGTGACTTTATTAATTTTATTATAGAAACTTTTTACACAATAGCTCGACTCGCGGGAGGTGAAGGCTTTACTTACACAATAACTAAGTAATCAATTTTTGGTACGAGTAAATATAAGAAAAAAAATCTCCATAACGATGTAACGAAACAGGAAAATAAGAATTAATTCGGGTGTTTAAAATTAAAGAACAATAATAAGGTCGTTACGTTCATCTCGTTGCTGCTGAACCTGTACCGCATCTATATTTATCGCTTGATTTAAAAAATTTTCCTCATCCCCTACTTACTATGTAGAGAAGCTTCTAAATGTGTCTTCTTAAGATGTTGTGAAGAATTTTACCTAAAACATTTCGTCTTCTATTATCCAGGGCCGACATTTCACATGAACGAGGACGGGTGGGAGAGAGAGTGGGGGACACCTCGTCACACCTGTAACTTTACAACTACATCGCCACCCAAACCGATATCTAGTAGTAATTACATTATTTTACCCATAATTGTTATTTGATCAGTTATTAACAGAATACCTTTGTACCCGAGCAGGTAGCCGGTAGTAGGCAGCATGTTGCCGTTTAGAGTGGAGGCCCATGTCCAGCAGTGGGCGTCTACAGGCTGATCATTGAATATATATAAAGTCCTCGTGTCACAGTATTTGTAACCAAATTTCTCTGAAAAATTTCCACCGATTTTTATGACAATTATTATGTATGTTTGATAGGTCTGGAGGTGGTCCCCCGCAGGATTTCATTTATTATTATTTTTATATTATTTAATATTCAAAAATACATATAACTCTCAATCCTCACTCTTTTACCATCAGCCTCCATTTTCAACAGCGATATTAGTACTGTATTATAATCTTCAGCTTTCAGTTATCAATGGATCAGTTGTCGTTAACTTAGTTAGACAGTTAATGAAGTAAACTGAAGTTAAAAGGTTTAACGGTGAGTGTTTCGTTATTTGTACATGCCGTCATAGTCTCCGTTGCTCTTACAGTCATAGACCACATCCCCGCACACTTACAATAGTTAACTTAATTAGTTAGTTGCTTTTCATTTAACATGCAAAATATTCACTAGAAATGATTTATATGGTAAGTAATACAACGTTTTCCGGGTCGGCTAGTTATAATACATATATGTAATGTAATATATGTATGTACCTGTCCGAAATGTATGTATATTATAATTTCTTAGACAAATCGTGACGGTTTAAGGATTGTAGCGATGTAACATTCGCGCCGGCCTGTAGTAGTTGGTGTGCTCCTGTCGTTTGTTACATTTTTAATTGAACACGCCGCGTGCGCCGCCCGGCTGCGTGGCGGGCAGACGCTCGGCGCGGCCATCTTGTGCGGCCACTTGAGGGAGGACCGTCCGCGAGGAGACCGAGGAGTTACAGCAATAATAGCATCCGAAGGGACACAACATTCATCCGGAACGTGACTGTTGATGATAATAATAAATCACTCTTAATTCAAAGTAATTTATTATAAGTAAATTATAAACAAAACATTAATTGGAAAAAATAACACGCAATAGGCGAGGTCATTGCTCTGTAGCAATGAAAGGTCAGTTCTCTCTAATTAAAGTCTCAAAGGTAAATAAATATGTGATAATTGGCAATGATTTACAACCAATTAAAGTGATCCGCACTCGGAATATAAGTTCAACGGAAACTTGGCTTTATTTAGTCGAATTATAAACTCGCGGACCTAAAGTATAATGAAACCGTAAAATATGAGAAAGCAAACATCATAGGGGAGTATGATACCGAGACGGCGAGCGCGGCGAGTGCGACGTCTGAGGAATTTACTCAGTTTGGTTGAACGGATGGATAGACTGCAGGCTCGGGAGGAGACGTAGAGGTGGTCAGAACTGCCATCTGTAACCACACTGGAATACGTCAAGTTGATCGTTGACGTAGCAGGTGAGCTGTGTGTACGGATGCTGCGGCACTCTTTACATTTATAAGGCTGCTCACATATTTCTCCCTGACGACAACCTCTTCGTCCTGTCAGCTAACAGCCATCTGTTTAAACGGTCGCCACCAGAAAAAATCTTTTCTTCTGTTTTCGAGAAGGAAATCTTTGAAAGATTCTGTGCTCCGAAGGAAATCAAGATTATTTGTTATAGTCCACCCACTGACTCATCCCGCGTTGTCCCGGTGTCCAGCACCGTCGGACACGTCCCAGGGATTGGCGAAGGAACCCCATCAAGTGTATGTTAAGGTGATTGTGCAAACACAATTAACTAGCGAGCTGGTGCGGGGATTCGAACGCGCAGCCCCCGGCCGCCGCGCCGCGCACCGCCGCACTCGGCCGGCGCGCGGACCGAGAGGATTCATTAGTTTCCGTCGGTCTTGCAGTGAGTGCGTCGCGCGGGAGGACCCCCTTATTTGCAACAGAGGTATGTTGTTGTTTAAATAACAACTTAGCATTCATACTTAGCACAATTAAATCGAAAATATTTTATAAATTTTTTTTCTTCATCGAGTTTTCGTAAAGTTCTAATCATCGCAGTTGGTTTGCTGACTGGACTGCTGCAGGGAGCATTTAAAGGGGTAGCGAAGCGACCGCCGGCCCACCACACCGAACTGTCCTCTGATTACATCATTATCAAAAGTCCTTGAGGTACACCCGGACCAGCATGAAATTAATTATAACCTGCGACGTGCTTTTTTATCCGGGGGAGGGCGGCGTGTGCCTGTTCGCGTGTTTGTCTGTGTAAAGTCTGCTTTTTGTGAGAAGTGCTGTGGTTTTTTAAAAGTGTGTTAAAAGTTATTTGTAACGCTCCATTCTCGCCAACTACTAAAAATGACGATAAAATCTCTTTTTTTTCCTAATTCTGTTTCGTTCTCGGGCTGTGTTCAACATAATCAAATTGGAAGCTGTTGAACGATTCCGATGCGAGCGGGTGCGACAGAATCTGGACGGGATCAAAAGAAAACACATCCTTACCGCTGCAGTAACCGACCGAAATGCAGTAATTTATCACTGCATTGATTTCGTCGTTTGATTTAAGTAAAAAAAATACTACACACATGGCGCACAACTATGTGTAGCCATTCTTTTTGATGTTGTTTCAACACGAAGAGAATGACACACTCATTCAAATTTGCTAATGAAGTGGTGCGTTTGGAAAATCTTGTACATCATCGCATATATTCCAATGAAAGAAGTTGAAAGTAGTACTAGTTTGTTCTCCTCGCGATGGGCTGGGCCACCCGTTAGTTGCTGCCCAGCGAGCGATGGAGACAGCAACGCTGCTGTAAAATGTTAATGACTATCATCCTCCACATTGATAGTGCAGCATCCGTTCGGTAAGAAGATTATCATCTCTTTAAAATTGTACAACTCGGAGATCGCGTTACTTTATAAAATCGATTTGACTTTAAGTTTTGGCACGGGTACTTGTCGAGATAACCTTGACACGTGAATCGTGCACACTATTTGAAAGATGCACTCGTTGCTACTGCTGGTCCACGAGCAGTAAATAGTCTCTCTTGTCGTGTAGCTGTCCACCGTACCACCACAGTGTTTACTACTGCCGCAGATGGGGATAGAGGGAGCTAACGTGAAAGGTACTCTGGACACGTCGCTGGTACACCAAGCCTATCACACCACCTGATAATAAAAAAGCAGCGCTAGATACCAACCAAAACGTTTCATGGTACACAGTTTATTTGACAACATTCCTCACATTCTTCAAATATTATCGGTTTATAGTATACAAATAAGTTTGCCGCTTACGCTATCAACTAATTGTCACTTAACCTTGACTTTTTTATATATAATGCATACGAGTATATACTGTAAAATACTTGATTTTCGATATTTAGATGTTAATTTAATACTATTACTATTAAATATTATATTAATAATATTTCACAAGAACGAAACCCATCTAGACATTTACAAAATTAATTATCTTATTTCTTATCTCATTTTCCTCTTCACGTTAAACGTTAGCGATAAATAATGGATAGAGGTCACCAAACCGTGCAGCCAGTGCCTCCAGCTGTTCCAGGTAATCGATAAACGAGATTTACTCGTCTACTGTTAAAAGTGCGTCACACGTTTAAATCGAGGTTACAAATCTTTGACATTATTAAAACTAACTTGCGTAAGTATAACATTGAAGTTAGCCAAGTGAGCAGTAGTGAGGAGTGTCCCCGCCCTGCGCCGCCTTCCGCCACAAACTTGTTGTACTAATTGCACATCATTGAGGCTTTGCTGGGTGTTATGCTTCACCCAAAAGAAGTTCCTTCCGGCCGCCGCGATCTATGATTTACTCCACTATCTATCACCTGATAGCCTGCAGACCTCCGTCCGGTCTGTACTGCTAACTTTACAATATAATGTATATACCTGAACATTTAGTTGTTTAGGAGGCACTCATTACTTTTACAATTGAACGCGCAAGGTCAGCGCATACGGAAGGATTGCCAAACGGACGGAACCACCACCGCCTGATGCTTATATGCTTAATGGATTTTTTAATGCAACGAAATTTACTAGTAGTAGGATTCAGTTGCCAGAGTCAACTGCAAGGTTCCACTGCAACTTCTGTTTCTACTAACATGTAACAATTACTCATTGAATGAATCATTTGTAATATATTTTTACTAAATGTTAGTAACAATGCGCGCCTTGACACATCTGTTGTAATTACCCAACCGGGCCGTCTGATTAACAGCAAGATACATCTTATATCACACCTCGCTTTTTTTTAATTACTGAAAAGTTCTTGAACGTTACGCTGCTTTTGTAGAGATTTGATAAAAAATAATCAAATCGTTGCGACTCTACCAAAGAGAAGTTTTGCGTGTGTCGACAGTTTATCACAAATTGCATTCACGATACAGGTTTTAGTTTAAATTAAATATTAGCTTGTTATGGTAATATTTTAACCTTCAAAATTACCCAGTGTACAGTTTCAAAACACTCTCTCACCACGACTCACCTCGACCACGTAGCTAAGTAGTGTTCCTTTGTGAAACAAAAGTTACAGCAACGGTTAGGAGGCTGCGCGCTGGACTTGTGCCCGGCGCGGGGCAGACGATGGCGGTTTACGATTCGGCTGCAGGCTTTACCGGTTTTCAGTAATTAATGACTTAATGATACTGCATGTCCGCAACTCACAGCCGCGCGGATCAATCAAATATAACTTAATTTAAACAAACCGCTCCGCCGCGGCGAATACTACGTGCGATGTTCAGGGATGCTGCAGTTTTCGGTGCGCATCTCAAATGCGGAGACAGTAATATTTTGCAGTTTCTATTAAACATTTGTTACATTTTTTAAAAAGTGTATTTTTATTTATTATTTACAACGCATTAATCTGGTAACGCAGTGTCAGTGTCTGTGTTGTTTAATAATGGGGAGAACTTGGTTCAGGTGAGGGCCGGGCGGGGTCGGGCGGCTGCTGAACAAGGCTGCCCACTGCTCACTGACCCAAATACCTGCAATTAATGCTTTAATTATTTTAATAACGTTGTATTAATTTTATGCTGTCATAAAAATTATGAAGTGTGGTTCAGTGTGTCGCCGCACACTGGTTCCAAAGTCAATTTTTGTGGACATAGGGATCAAAGTTGATGCAGAGGTCTGATTTTTTTTTCCTAGGTAGCTGACGTCACCACAAACGGCTTTTACTGATTCACTTTTTTTCGAAAAACGTCTAGTTTAGGAAAAAATTAAAGTTTTAAAAAAATATGTATGGACGAATTCATATATTATTTTTATTCTGCTCATGGTATCATTTGGTTAAGGAGTGGTGTATATATCCTGTAAGTCCAAGTTGCCCTGTACATATAAAAAATTAAGTCAGCTGCCGTCACCTGCCGCCTTCGGATTTATGGGGTTGCGAATGTGAAGATATTGTTATTTGTATATACCGAAAGATAATGGCGTTTTCGGTCTGATTATTTTTGTGGTGGTATAATATTAGAAGCTTAACAAATTTTGATAAGAAAGTGACCTCATCAAGGTGCCAGGTTTTGGAAAAAAAAAAAATTAATAATTATAATAAATTAAAATTACAAGTGATGTAAGTACGTATCAATATTAATATATATCGCCCAAACACGAATGTGGCGAGACTTACACTCATCTGTCTTTTACAGCGAAACAATGTTATATCATGCCGTCCCTTTTTTCATTTTAATATTTTAAAAAGTCGTTACACCTACTATGTTACAAAATGTTGGTAATCACACCACCAAGGCCCACTAAAATATTGTCGTGGAGGACTAATGCCAAGGTGGGTACAGGTACGGGTGCAGTACTCTGAATATAGACTTTAAGGTTGAAAGAGTTCCACTGGTGAAATCCACGCTTTTTGAGTTCCAACTGGATTCCATCGCCTCCAGTTGGAACTCAAAAATCGATTCGACGCCCTGAACCCTACTTCGGACATTGATGAGGACTTCGACAGCGTAGTTAACATCTTACGGGAGGAAACGGGCTCTGTGGAAGGCGAACCGGAGGACGAAAGAAATGAATCTGATGAAAAAAGACGAGAGTAAACTACAGTTTCGCCATGAGAACAGGCAGCACTTACCAAACTTATAAAAAAAAGTGTGTGCCGGGATCTGCATTGCCCAAATGCATTAGAAATTCAAAAAGTCATAGAGCGAAACAAAGGTTCCAAAGTTTTCGCACAAAAACTTGGGAAAAGCCGCCTAACGCAGCTTCAAACTAATGATGGCAATACTCTCTCATCCAGGTTTAGGGTTTTCTTTGAGATCGAGGACTATTATGGCAAATTGTATGCCGCACAGAAGATTAAAATGAAAAAAGGGACGGCATGACATAACATTGTTTCGCTGTAAAAGACAGATGAGTGTAAGTCTCACCACATTCGTGTTTGGGCAGTGTGCGAGGTGTCAGCTCTGTTACTGGTGACTTGTGAATGTGAGAGGTATGGCAAATTTAATTTGTATTCGAATATTTGTGTCATACTATAAAGTTAATACATAACTATGACCTTTAAAATGACGTATATTACATATTGATACGTACTTACATCACTTGTAATTTTAATTGAACTTATAATTTTTTTTTTTTTTCAAAACCTGGCACCTTGATGAGGTCACTTTCTTATCAAAATTTGTTAGGCTTCTAATTTAATACCACCACAAAAATAATCATACCGAAAACGCCATTATCTTTCGGTATATACAAATAACAATATCTTCACATTCGCAACCCCATAAATCCGAAGGCGGCAAGTGACGACAGCTGACTTCATTTTTTATATGTACAGGGCAACTTGGACTTACAGGATATATACATATATATACACCACTCCTTAACCAAATGATACCATGAGCAGAAAAAAAAAATATGAATTCGTCCATACAAATGTTTTTTTAATATTTATTTTCTCGTAAACTGGACGTTTTTCGAAAAAAAGTGAATCAGTAAAAGACGTTTGTGGTGACGTCAGCTACCTAGGAAATAAAAATCAGACCTCTGCATCAACTTTGACACCTATGTCCTCAAAAATTGACTTTGGAACCACTGCGCGGCGCGGCGGTCGCACTCGTTAACGAGTCGAAGCGGGGCTAGTTCGATCCTCGCCGAATCTGGGCTCCCCGAGGAGGAAGAAACCAGAAAAGTACAGAGAAATTAAAACAATTTGATTTCTCTGTAAACTATGTTTTGAAAGTTCCTTTAATTTATTAAAGGAGACAACCTCGGGAGCCGCGTGCGCGAGAGCACCGACAACTGCTAGTGTGGATGATAACTTTACATGCTCCTTCATCCACAGAGTCGGGGCGCGGGGAAGCGAAGAGATGAAGCCCACTCAGAAGACAAACAAACTATCGTCAGCGAGCAGAAGTGAGTACACACACACACGCTACTACTGGCCTGTATAACAGTGCTAATCTAATACAATGTTCACGGCAGGGAAGCTGCTCATCCTGTCAGTGTCAGGCATCACCCTGGTGGTGTCGGCGCTGTGCTGCGCGCTCGTCGACCCCGTGCTCCTCATTGCTAGACACGTAAGTGACGTCATCAAATCGCATAATCACTTTAAACCATCACTTAACGATCTACTTCAAAGCTTAGTGATTGGAGTGGAGTTCACATATAAAGGTGGTGAAGGTTTTCATGTTGCGTTTCCATTTATTTTGGAAATTATTACGGAATGATATTTATGTAGTTAGTCATGTGAAGCACCTGAACAGCCCCGCATATAATATTAACCACCTCCTAGTTAAGCTTAACCACGCGCCGCCCTGCCCCGCAGCATGTCCGCGTCGCGCCCGGCTCCAGCATGTACAGCATGCTGAGCGACGAGATTGTCGGCGCCTACATATCAGCTTACTTCTTCAACGTCACCAACGCGCAGCAGTTCCTCAGCGGTCAGGAGCGCCGGCTTAAGGTCGAGGAAGTGGGGCCGTTCACATACCAGTGAGTCACCGTACACCGGCTGACTTCAACCGCGACTTGAGTATTGCAATTAGCGTTACTGTAGAAGTGCGTCCTCTGCCACCTGCCGAGGCGGATAAGACCGTTCGCAAACCACTTTTCGCTGCCAGAAATGATGGACGAGGTGCTGGTCACTGTAGCCAATTACCCTATAAAAGGCCGCTGTACGCGACAAATGAAATAAGATTTCATGCTCTTTTGCATGGTATAGTTTGCGCGTAATATCCAATTAAATAGACAATTGGGTTTATAGTTCAGCCGCAGCGGGCTGCAGCACGGCGGCGCCGCAATACAAACAAACTGATGGTCAGTGAAGAGAGACTGCTTCTCCTCTCACACGCAACACATATCCACCTCACCGTAATTATTTGTCACTTCACCGGTGTCCGTGCGCGCAGGGAGAGACGGCACAACACTCACCTCGAGGTGGACTACGCAGCCAAGGTCCTCAGATACCGGCCCTACCTGAACGCCACCTTCGTGCCAGAGCTCTCCATCGCCGATCCAGCCGACATCAACGTCACCGTTCCAAACATCGCTTTTCTGGTGAGAACCGCGTTTCAAATGTGAAAGTGTATGAGAATTCCGTGACACCACAAACTCCGTAACCAGACGGGTCAGGCCGCTGCGAAGTGCTGGTGGTGACTTTATCTCGACAACAAAGAGTATTAATGTAAACCCACGCTCGTCGGCAGGCTATAGCCACCGCCATGTCGTCCTATCCTTACTGGAGCCAGATGGGGATGAACTTGCTGACCAGACGGTTCAACTCCAAGGCCATCGTCACGAAGTCCGTGCACGACAACCTGTGGGGCTACGACGAGCCCCTGCTCGCGTTCGGACACTCCCTGATGCCGGGCTGGATCACGTTCAAACGGATGGGTCTGCTGGACAGGGTATGCTCCGTATATTATATTAATGCGCCAGTGTGTATATCTACACACATTATTCTTCAGTTTCATTCACCATATTTTCACGACAGATGTAGTTTACTCGATATCATTTTACTAAAATTTTCTAAGTAAAACCGTCTCGTAACCACGCGATGTAAATGTTGTTTTATTTGTAATGTAAGTATTTAGTGCACAACATACAAAAAAAACATTACGCCCTGCCCTACTTCTGTTTACAGCTGTATGATAATAGTGCGGATTACCGGCTGGAGCTGAGTTTAGAGGACAGCACTAGATTCCAGGTGCGGCGGGTCAACGGGCACGCGGGGCTACCCATCTGGGGCTACGAGGACCCGAGCAAACGGTATGCCAGTTTCTATTCATGAAAGTGCAAAAGACGGCTGAGCCGCCCGGCGGTGGACACAACTTGCCATAAAGTTATTTGTTTAATTTAAATTAAGTTTAAATTAACATGTTAAACAGTTAAGTGATGGCTCTTTAGTTATATAACCAGTAAGGTAGCGGTAACTTCGCTAAGCCACTCTAAGTGCTGCAGGCATTCATGTGTTATGTTTTATTCGTGTCCAGCTCGCGGTGCAACAGTTTCGAGGATACGTACGAGGGCTTCGGGTACCCGCTGGGGCTGACGCCCGACCGCCCGCTGCGCCTGTACCGGAATATGTTCTGCCGGATGCTGGAGCTGGATTACGTGGAGACGCAGAAAATGGACTACGGCCCGGAGGCTTACCTCTACAAATTGAGCAACCGCACATACAGCATGGGCCCCGACAAGCAGTGCCTGTGTGGGCGCGTCGGCTGCAGAGACGGCATGTCCGACTTGTCGCCCTGTCTCTTCGGTGAATGTTAACGTTGACTCATATATAAACTTAAGGCAAACGAAGACGGTGCGAGAAAACTGACGTGTTCCAGCAACTACCGCCACGCTGGACATGTACCAACCACCCACCAGCACTCGGCCAGCGTGAGACGACTTTGTGGCCGGACACCATTTACTTTCAGCTCCTGTTTCAGCCGCCAAACTGCGCTGTAGCGAGTGTAATTATAAAGGGTAACTAGACAAACGGGCAAGTTGCGTTTTGCAGGGCTGCCGGTGATGTTGTCCAACGCGCACTTCTACGGCGCGGAGCCGCGCGAGCACGAGCGCGTCGCAGGCCTGGCGCCCGACGAGCGGCGGCACGGCGGCGCCTTCCTGATAGAACCGGTGACGATCATTGAGCATACTCTGTTTCATTTATAACAGGTTTAATCACATTTTCTACGACTTAAATTTTAAAAGGAAATAATGGCCTCGGCGACCGGCGTTGATCAAGCCAAGTGCAGAGATATGCCTCAACGCGCGCTTCAATTTCTCAGAAGCTGGGCTCTGCGCTGGCGACCTCGATGACCTTCCAGCTGAACGTGCCCGTGGCAGATGTCAGCTTCAATGAAGAAGTGAGCCCCTTCTCCAACATAACTGTGCCCATCGCTTACTTTAAAGTGGTAAGATCGGTGCCTTACTTTGCTTTAATTCTCCACAAAATTACCTGCCTGCTGCAAGTCGTAAGCAGACGCGCCTGCGCGCCCGTCCGCAGCTTCGGAGTTGCAGCTCGACATATATTCGTTTAGTTTTAATTAAAAGTTTTATTGGTAATTTTAATTACTATATTTTGCCCAACCGGATCATTGGGCGCTGGTCGGGATGTTCACAGAGCACGACATCAACAGCGGCGGCCGAAGGACGTCTCGTTGTTCACCACCACTTGATTATTTCCAGACGCAGCCAGAGGTGGATGACCATGTGAAAACACTATTCTGGATGCTTTACGTGATGGGGCCATACGCGGTGTTCGCCGCGGTGGCAGTGATGTCCGTCGCGGGGCTGTGCCTGCTGGCGCAGGCCGCGCGCCACCTCGACTGGAGCTGGTTGACCGCCGGTGCCGCACTGCGCGTGCCGAGGACCCCCGGCGCGCTGCAGTGCGAGGCGCCGCTAATGAATGATAAAACAAGAGGCCGCATCTGAAGAAACAAATCTTCAATCCTTCAACTGGTGATGAGTGACGCGCCTGCCCATAATGTAATGTTAGTTAAAATGTTTACACAACATTTTATCGAGTTCGTCTTAAGACGGAGCATCTCGTTACATTAGTCACCGTAATATTTGCACACTACTGCACGGCAGAAACAGAGTTACCTTAGTGTACGTTACGGTTTCTGGCAACAGGTACCTACCACCAATACCAGAAACAGCTTTAGTACCAGCTTGATGTCCAGTTCTTATCGAACGTAAATGCTTTTAAAATACAAGTGCACAAAGGTACAGTCAACCCTCCTCACGCGGTACGCAGCCTTCACGGTTCCCGAATAACGCAGAGACGAAATTAAAATTTTATGTCTTGGTTTCTTGTTATGCGGTTTTATATAAAACAATACCATATTAGCGCGGCAGGGAGCGGAGTTTTCGACTGAACTTATCTATGGGCTGCAATAGTAATATAAACCGAAGAAATATTATTTTTAATTAATATAATGTAAAATAATATTAAATAACCAAATAATAATTAATAATTATAGTTTTACAAAATTTAAAAATATGGTCCTAGAATTTACACTGTAACAGATTCTTTTACAGATATTTTTTTCTTTTCTTTAAGTTTTCTGTTTCTCATATTGTACATGCCAGAATTAGTTAGCCATAAGATATTTTTTTTTCTATTACTATTGTACATTGTAAATACACGTAATAAATATTAACGAAGGCCGCTTCCGCAGGGTGAACAGGTTATTTAATTAATAAATAGTCACGTTCATTAGGGTTTAGTTAATTATTTTGCCCACATTCAGTGACCTTACACGATCGTGTGAATCTGTCGCTAACATGGGAATTATATGGGGCCGGAAGTGGCGAGTGTTGTTATATAATTACAATGTATATATGTATATATACTGTTTGTATGTATATATACATAGATAATGTTTTTAAATAACTTGTTGCAATCAAGTGATTTACGGGACGCACTAAAAAACGTAATGAATCTTTTTCCGTTTTTTTTTTAACGAAGTGGCGATACTAACAAGACTCCAGAAGTAAGCGATACGCGCACCCATATAAATGTGACGCTTGTTAGGATAATATACCTTGCACCACAGCTTACAGCGCCCTTCAATCCGTATCACATTATTGTTTTGCAGCCGAAATTGAATGCGGTGGTATCTAACTAGACAGTCTCGGACTGTAGAGATCTACCACTGATCCAAATACCATATGGAGTATATGTATTAGTATAATCATTTCATAACATGAGAAACTTTCTTTCGATCAACTTCATTTCACAGTTGCTGCGATATCAAGAAATAAGTTAAATTTAAATAACCGTCCTCTAATTCTGCTGAACAACTTGTAACCCATTCTATTGCCTTGAGGGTTCTGGTGTTGATATTATTTTACGCAGTGTTTACCTTTATTGGTGTCAACTAAATCGCGCATTTTGTTTCCAAATAAGTACCGGTTCTATCAGAATCAATCTAAAACAAATGACGCAAACAATAAAACAAACACAAATTGGTAATAACTTTATTAGTTAGTTAGTTTAGACATTCAGCGGGGACTCGGCAGTGGTTCTCGAACCTCGTGAACATACGTCGGCGCGTTCGCGTTGTAAAATTATTTGATTGTTAAAATTTCATTATTTATGATTTCAAGATCAATTTAGACTCATGTTTTTGTAGTTACTTGTGCGGGTATAAACAGGAACGCGGTGACGGTACAAAAACAGTCGCGCTCCGACCGCCGGATCCGGACTTTTTAATGTCGTTACGTTGTCGGATAAATGTGAGATTATGCAAATCTGCGTTTTATTGTACAATGGGCAATCCCAAAAAACGATGTTAGTAGTGCCATTAACGCCGACATCATGTTTTAAAAATACTTCAGGAATTGTTGTTCCTATGAAGATATTAAATTTAATTATAAAATCCGTGCCTCGCGCCGGAAGCTATATCGAATTGAATAGTTTTAACTTGCAAATTAAACTACGTCATTATAAAAGTGTATTTACATTCAGTAAATGTAGAACCCATTATTGCTTTAGGTAATCCCATGATAACACCACTAGTCTAGCTACAGCTCCCTTTAGCTGGGTGAGCAGTTCGCAGTTTTCTTTACCCCCACTCACCCACTTTCAAACCAGACCATACGACAACACTAGTAATGTGTGAACTTCCTAAGAATTCATTGTTATTTCTCAATATTTAAATTTAATTAATAACTAGTCTCATTATTAATGAACTATATAAACAAACCGAACGATTGTAGAACTCTGGACGAGTTCAACAATCGTTCGGTTGTAGCAGCGAAATAATAACTGAATTTAATTTATAATCGTCACGATACTTATATATAAAATAGATAAAGTGGTACAGGTACACAGGTGCGATGAAACTTCTGCACCTTCTCCCCCCTGCCCCTCACCCCTCGCTCTCGTCACCTCACGTTCACTGCCCTACAGCCGCTACTTGATACTAGTTTTCAAGAGTAACAGCTGCAAGCGCTACGTTTATGTCACTGCTACACAGTGAGGGTCGGCCCGCAGCGTCGCCCGAGCGATGTGTAGCCGGCTCCGTAAAGTCATAAAGTGTGCCGAACAAGTGTCGGTGCAGTGTATGTGTATATAAATGTAGTGGAGGCGGCTGCGGTCCGCGTCCTGAGCGGCCGGCCCCGCTAGCAGGAGGAGGCGGGCGGCGGGGGCGGCGGCGGCGCGAGGAACGCGGGGGGCGGCGGCGCGGCCCACGGCGGCCCGAACGCGCCGCGCCACGCCATGCCCAGCATGCCTGCACCACACACACGCGGAGAGAAGAATAAAAAAAATAGTACTAACAGTTCGCGAGTTCTGTTCTGTATCGCGTGTGTCTATGAGATATTTACTTTACTATCTTCTATAAATGATTATAAATATTTACTGACCCTTGCGGTTTTCATTGACGGGAGAAGAGGGTTTCAAAGTATGAAATGAAATATATATACATTTATCAAATTGCCATAAACGACCTTTAGTCTTCTTAGTTCCACAAGAGGCCCTTCTCCTGAAATTCCCGGTAACACAGAAAGTTTCCCCGCGACGGGGGGCAGAGTTGGATCGAATAAAGCAATTTAACAATCGCCAACTAGAAAAATACGCGTCGAGTGGTGTTGTTGCCTAGAGTGGTGCTATTCATACGACCATATAACCGTTGGCAGTTCTGAACGTTCAGCTGCCTTCACTCCTTATGGGATCAGTGGTGGTCAGTGATGCAGTGGATTGCTTGTAGGTTTATTGTCATATAAACTAATGCACACGGAACACTGACCGGGCGGCGGCGGCGGCGGCATGTGCGGCCCGCCCGGCATGCCCTGGCCCGCGCCCATCTGGTTATCCCCCTGAAACAACAATGCACACTACTTACTGTCGTAAACAAATCGTCGTCTTGCAGTACAAATTACGGAGTGAATGCGTTCTGTGTGTACTGCGGGCTAAGATACTGCAGTTTTTTAATAAAAATACTAGCAACTCTAAAGGGTTTTAAACCCATAAATTAAGAAAAATTCTATGTAAATGTTTTTTTTTAAGAATTAGTTAATTTTAATATCTCTGACTGTGTCTTCTCATTATTAATTTTATGTCGCTTTTACCGCTACGGGACGTGCGCTATTTGGTACAGTGTGTATCGTCTTAACTAGCGCCATGTTGTTATTACCAGGCGTATCACTGTTTACGCGCTTGTCAATAACAATGCTGCAAGTTAGGATGTTTATACAGCGACACATTATCCCCGTCGTTTGTTATACATTTACAATGAGCTAACACTTCACCTCAATTTCAATGATGTTAGGAGACAACGAGGCCGGGATGGTGAAGCGCGCTCGCCCAGAATAGTCCGACTACCATACGTCGACAGGCGGGACACGGCGATATTGATATGGTCAAGTAGGGTCAAAAAAATCGTATAACTATGAAACTTCAAAACAAGCATCGCGCGCGGTACCTGGAGGTGGCGCGGCGAGGGCGGCGGCGGCGGCGGGAAGGCGGCCGGCGGCAGCGGCGCGCTGCCCGGCGGCGGCGGCTGGTTGCTCGCCACGCCCGCTGCCGTACACAACACACAAGTTTACACAAGATACAAATCCATCTGTACTAATTTCACAAAGCTGAATAATTTCGTTTTTACTCCACAAAGTTTTCTCTTTTCAACTCTCATTGTATTTGAAAACACAGATCCTAACAAAGATTAACCTCATTTAATATTATCTAGATTAGTTAAACGTTTCATAGTTACGTATTTCTGAGTCATGAAGTTATTTGTACAATTATTATTAAATTTATAAGTTATTATGAAAATGTACAAAAGAAAACGTGCTTCGAAATTTAAATTCTGCAACCAAAGCCAAACTAAAACGGGTCAACTTCTTAATTTCGTATAACGGTAATACGATCTAAACCTCACGCACATTTTCAATTTCACAACACACGCACGCACACGCACAGTGCGGTAGCAATGTTGTGTGTTGCCAGAAAATTTTTATAGCATATAACTTACCGAGCCAGGGCGCGGGCTGTGCGGTCTGCGAGTGCGGCGGGGGTGGCGGGGGGAACGCGCCCGGCGGGGGCGGCAGCGCCGCCGGCAGGTTGCCTGCTCACAACGAACAATACTTAAATTTCTCCATTGTTTTAGGTCATCACTAACAGCCTGCGACGGTCCACTGCTGGACATAGACTACTCTCAAGGAACGTCACTAAGCTAACGTAATCAAATAGAAAGTTTAGTAATTATATTAAAATTTAACAATTACAAATCATCATCATTTCAACTGATACATACCTATACTGCTGGACAATTTGAAATACCTTTACAGAGAGAATCAGTCCGTAAATATGTATCGGCTGGCCAATTTTATTAAATAATACGAGATGGAGAACTTACAAACAATAATGAAACCTGGTCGTGATCGTTATAGTCATTGGAAAGCCTAACGCAACAGGCAGGTTTGCGACGGAAGGTCAATAATAGCACAAGGACTCACCCGGTGGCGCCATGATAGCGCGCGGCTGCTGCGCGGGCTGGAACAGAGTGGATCCAGGGCGGCGAGGCGCGGACATTCCCCCGGAGCCTCCGCCGCCCGCAGGTGGCGCCTCGCCCAGCTCCGCCATCAGCGACATATACTCTTCATCGATCTTGGCCTGAACATGGGAGGGCCAGTGACATACAACTCATATACTACGATCAACAATAGCTCCGGGCCGGCCGATGCACAAAATTTTAAGTTTAAAATTGAACGCACCTTGTTTGCGTGGTGCAGTATCTGCCCCTGACCAGGGCGCTTCGCCCTGCAATCGCGCGCAATGTGCCCCGCGCCGCCGCACGACGAACACACGATGCTGTTGGTCACATTGGGTTTGTCTGGACACTGTGAACAAAGCCACATGTTCAAACTCCAGCACCACACCGGTGGTGACCCATGAGGATGTTGAGGGAGATAATGCTCAAAATTCTAAGGTGACATAAAGACATCATTCCAACTGCACCACAAATAAAGACATTCAAATTTTAAGTCAAGAGTTAAATAATAACAATTATGTTTTATACAAAAAGACAGAAATATTGAGTATGAAAAGTAGAGTAGTTAATAAGATCTTCGCGATCAGCGAGGTCGGTGAATGAGGATGTGATGCATGCAAACGCTCACCATCCACGTCTTGTGGTCGGTGGCGGTGCAGTTGGCGCAGCGCGGACCGTCGTTCTCGCGCAGCGTGCCGTTGAGCTGCGCCAGCTCGCGCAGCTGCATGCGCCGCAAGTCGTTCTGCCCCTCCGGCACCTCCACGCCTTGACGGATCACCTCCTTGATCTGAAACGTACAGTTAACATATTATATATATATTACAGCTATGTAATGTTGATTCTTTCTTCCAAGAGCTATCTTAGAAGGAAGAATCTACTGCTGACATCTGATAATAGTGCGCACCTTTTCGACCGCCTTCTTCACGCAGTCCGCGTTGGTGGCGGTGATGTACGCGTGCAGCGGCTCATCCTCGCCGGGCAGCGGCTGTCCGTCTTTGCGGCCCACCTTGCCTTCCTTAACCGAACCCTTGCCGCGAATAATGATCTTCGCTCCGGTCTCCTTCTCCATTGCTGTAACGCAAGCCATGTGGCACCAATGAGTGTCATTGAACATTTTAGGAATTTCAAGTTATGAATGATGTAACAGACAACATAATATTGTAAGAAAATCTATTGAAGCCACTATTGTTATTTACCATTCTGCAACATTTAAGTAATTTGTTACTACACTTTTAACGAGGTCGTCCGCTACAAGGAATTTCGGCAGTTTGTTCATATTGCCTCACATTGTGGTCATCTCTCCTAGACGTATGATGGTTAAACATCAGTCAATAGACTATCTGTTTACCTTTAAGAGTGTTCCCGCGCGGGCCGATTAGCAACCCCACGAAATTAATGTCGGGATGCTCCTCTTGCGGGATCATCACCTTGTCGTGCACGCGTATGATGGGCGGCCTGGAAAGCGAAGTCACAACCAGACATTTTATTAACATAAAAAAATTACAAATTTTTAAGTTTATGTCATTGAAAACCATGCGTTGTAATTAAGTCTGCGGGACCATGGTATATTCATACTACATTGACTCAAAGGTAATGATTTTAAATGCAATCAAGCGCCCCACGTGCGAGCGACTGATTGAATTATGGAGATCGGTAGGATATTCATACAGCATTTCACTTGAAGAGATAAGGAGGTTCTTACTTTCCAGTACCCCAGTAACAGCAATGATTACAGCTCTTCAAATTGGAATCTATGTCGTTGGTACGAAACAGATAGGTGGTAGTAGTATCTAGTTGATCAGTGAATAGGTGCATTTATTGGTGTTAATGAGATTCAGCAATTACTTGTAATCGGGCGGCGGTTTAAACTCGGGGTTTATTTGCTGCATACGCTGCACGAGCCTGTGGCGCTCCTCCTCCAGCTTGCGACGCGTACGGTACTCGCGTGTGTTCAGCCGCTTGCCATCCGTAGAGTAGATCGGCTCCGGCGACGGAGACCTGCAACGCGTACACCGTCAAACACACAACTGCGCACGCGCACGCACGCTGCACGCACACGCGCGCGCTCTCTCGTACGTACGCACACGAGACTTCACTAAATGTTCACCCGGCACCCAACTCAACCTTGTCAATAGTTTTAATCAAGATTTTTTAAGCACCTAAATGTGTAATAACAGTGAGCAAACCGTCGAGATGTATAGATAATGACAAGAACTCTCCAAACATTTAAAAGTCAATAAAAATCTATTTTTAATAAAGAGAGGTTATCGTATAAAAAGACAATTTTCAAATCAAATTGAGTTGGACAGGGGTGATGATGGCTCTAGACTATTTGTGAACTATTTGAGAGTTTTAATAAAATAAAGCGGAAAAGTTCCTGACAAAATATCTATCAATCAACAATCCAAGCAACTAACACAAAATAACGTTGTAACAATTTTGATATTAAATAATTAAAAAATAGAGAAAACCTCCTAAGTTCATAAAAAAAAAACTAAAAAAAAATCACAGCAATGAGCTGAAAGACAAAGTAGTTAACAGACAGGAAGAGATACAATAAATTGAACACCGTATATAACTAATATTTCATAACGATTTTTGGTTTAAAAATAATTTATTAAGTCAATCAATAGATAATTTGCGGCCACTCTGTCAATAAAAAGATTGTAGTTTTTATCTATGAACAAAAACCTATGGACTGGAAAACACTCTGTGAAAGTAACGTTGCACTCCCAATGACTGTAGTTATTATGAGAGCATCGATTACTTCCAAAAGTGCTGGACTGTGTGTCGGAGTGTTGTCTGCGACATCGGCGTGAGCGCCGTCAGCAGTCATTGAAAGCACAAAATAGTGATAGAGTTTTAAACGATTTAGTGCACCGGTAAGCCTAGACTAATCCTAAGCACGACCTTAAAGCCCTGAGAAAAAAATATTAATTCCATTAAACAATTTTAACCTGAAATTTGAATTACGTTAGCGCTGAAAACAATTGATTAACCTTCATGGCTGAAAGAGGTTGCATTAATATTAATATTATTATTTATTGATTGGACCGATTCAGCAATTGTATTTAGTTATGGCGCTCAGTGCATTGCAAACCTGCAAAATGAAAACTGAACATTAGTAGTGCTTTCGAGTGACCGACACCGAGGGCTCGTGGCAAGTAATCGTGTAAGGACCAGCGTCAGCCGCCGGCCCTGTCCCGCCTGACCCTATTCAGTTCGGACCTGTTCAGTTCGTGCGCTACGTCGGGATAAAGTATAAGAGGCCGCGCGATATCGAATCGTGTCGCTAAAATGTAAAGAGTAATAATTAATAAATATATTATTATCGATACTCAGTGGTTGGCGGCGGTCGGTGGGTGAGGTGGTAATGTGAAGTGGGCCGAACCTCTCCTCGATGTTGGCGGGGATGCCCAGGTCCCCGGAGCGCAGCTTCCGGCTCACCTCCTCGATCTGCAGCTGCACTGCAAGGGAACGGGTTAGCCGCGCGGCCATACGGACCAATTAGAACATGACCGCATATCCCACAATACCTACCTACCTCACACATTCAGTACTTACATAAATAAGTTAACGACAATACTTTTACATATAGATACATATTTAATCCTGCTATTTACATGTACAATGAAGCTGAAATGAAATTATTTAAATCTGGAAACAACAGAATTAGAACATGTTGCCTCGCTTGGAGTAAGTCATCTCCCTGTAACTGTCCGCTGCACAACATCTAGACACAAATCAAATATTATTCTATGTATTGTTGTTTTGAACAGACAATTATTTCCTAACTCTGAATACATGAGCAATAACAAACAGAAATTTGTATATATTTGATAATTTAGTACTAATATTAACCTGAATTGATATTTATTAATCAGAGGTTAGTACTAATTAAACATTTTTATATTCGAAAAACGACAAGTTACAGTAATGGGGCAATTTATATAAATGCATTACACTGACAGTAAAGAGTATCAAGATTTATACTTAAACCGGTAAAACGTATACAAGAACAATTTAAATAAAGTTGAAGGTTTATCGACACAAGGGCAGGGCAACCGTGCGTGTAGTTTAACAAACATTAGGCAGATTTTGTGTAATAAACTCTGAAAGTAAACAAATTTCATGACGCTGTAGAAAGTTAAGAATATGTAGGGTCATACATTATCACCAGAAAGTTATTCTGCTTGCTTGTCATCTCGTCAGACAAACATATTACCTTAACGTGCCCTTAACTTTGCTGGGTTACACAATGTCACTCCTAATGGTTTATGTGTGAATACAATACCACGCACAGTACGACCTCAACCGAAGTAGTGTAGCGGGTGGGAGGACGGGGGTGGGGAGAGGTTTGCTATGTTATGTCAGGCAGTGTACTCACGTAGATATTGTTCCTCCTGCTCGCGGGTCAGCGTGGAGGGCAGCACGGTGGGTAGACCAGGGATGAAGGTCTTGTCGTGCTCGGAGCCCATCCAGCGCGTGCGCCGCCGCCGCGCGCGCCGCTCGGCCGCGGTCTCGCCGGGCGGGCCTTCAGCAACAATTTACATTGTATACGATTTTTTATCTACCGCTTTCCTACCTCACAGGCCTTCAAGTGCTAAACCTAATTCAAGTATAGCTAAAGAATCCATGGTTATTTAAGATTACGGCAGTTCAAGCTATGATGGTTTTAGATTTTTTTTATAAGTTTATTCCTGTTGCTCTCTCATACGAAATAGGAATAGCAAAGCAAATAAATGTTCACTTTAACAACATGCTGAAGTACTATTTTTCCTTGCATATATGTCCACATTCCTCCAGTGCAAGGAGTCCACTATACACAACACTGACACACTGTACATACTGACTACATTATGATTTGAGCAAATGAGTGTACATGGACTTCTTACTGAGTACTTGTCTTAGGAGTTCCTCTTATGCTTATTCAACTTACTCAAAATTTATTACAAACTGTGTTTATACAAATAATAAAGTTAAATTCTGACGAATACCCAGAATTGTTCTATCATCGATGTTGCTGCTAGTACATTACAGAGGTTACATTACATTTGATAGATAATGGGGTAATCATTATATATAACCTTGCCACATTTACCACCAAGTGAACGTTCTGCTCGTCTTATCGCTTTCTTGTACATAATCATCATCATGAGGGATCTTGTTGAAACTGAAGATAATGAACAGTTTACAATAGTCGCATAGCATTTACCCTGGCCATCGTCCTTGTCGTCGTCTGGGTGGTAGTCTTCGCGCTTGTCGCGGTAGCGGGACTCGGTGCGCGCCTGCATCTGCTCCAGCTTCTGCTGCACGGACGTGGGCGGCGGGATGGCGCTCGCCGCGGAGAGCGCCGCAGCGGCCGCCGCGGCGGGCTGCACGGGCGCCGCGATGCGCCGCTGCGCCACAAACGTCTGTTAACCCACCGCGCGCCCGCAACCAACGTCAGTAAGCATCAAAACACCCATTCCACTGCTGCTCCACGACAAGCTTGTTAAACGAGTTGCTCTCAAATTCATAACCATTGTGGATTGAGATTTTTTTGTATTTGTATTACTAGATGTTGCTGTGTATCCTGCAGTTCCTGCAAGCTACATTCATATCCATTGCAAAAGCTACACGTAAACTATTTACTCCACAGACAATAGACACCACTTCTAAATACTTATATATATACTTTAATAACATCAAACAAAATGTTTACACATCAGTACATGAACTTTTAACACTATTACTACACTTACAAGTGGCAAGCCGGCAGAACAGCATGCAGTATTGTAAGCAAAATATTAAAACATAATGACAAAAATGTAACATAATCTAAATAGTTTGTTCATCACAACATCAACTGAAAATAGCACAAAAGATCATTTTCAGGATTATTGTAAATGGAAAACTCCCTTGTGCAACAGCATCCCTGGCAGCCCATAGCTTCCCAACTATGATCAAGTTGTAGGAAGACAAGCAACAGTTATTGTGATTATAGTTTACTGTACAAATTATTCCACAAGACCACAGAAAATAATTTTTTATAGCAATATGTCTCTATCTAGTCATACAATCACTACAAATGAATGCTTTCATTACTTACCAAATATTATAGCTCACATTTTTTAATTGGTATGGATCCTTCATGTAACATTTGATGGTGACTCTCATTCTACTACCAAAAACTGGTGCCAAATATAAACATTGTAAGGGTATTAAATCATCTGTTACATTCTGTATTAAATAACAATGCAATTGGAATAATAATTCCATGGAATTTATGCATGAGTGTATGGCAATCAGTAATAATCGGATGAGAGTGGCCAAAGACACTACCTAGTAGTATACATGTGGCCTATGCCCAACAGCTGACTAATATGATCTCATGATAATTAAATTATACCCGGAGTAAGACCTATAGCTACATATTAATTAATTATGTTCAAAATTAATAAAACAGCATTTGCTATGAAGTTTCTGGAACAAGTGTTATTAGAATATAAAGCATGTTGGTTTATATTGCTTTCTCTCATTCCTTTTTGTTTATATCACAAGGGATTTGAAAACTTTTTAAACATATAAAATGAACAAATTTTGCTTTATGTATGTAATGTTAATGCAATACACTATTTATTACCTGCGCAACAGCAGCTGCGGCCAGGATAGCAGCTTGCGTAGCTGGGTTGATGGATCCATTTGTGGTCACATGCCGGGCAGTGGCTTTTGTGGTGGTTCCCACCATCTGGTCAAGTAGTGCTATAGTGCCATCCCTAAAAGCATAATACCAATTGTATGATCAAACCGCAAATGTTGAATAAAGAAAATATAAATCTAAGTTGTAATACCTAAGCATTACAGCTCTCAGGTAAAAATAATTACTTTACTGACTTTTATCCAAACTTTTTGGTTCAAAGTGTGACTAGTTTAGTTTCTCTAATATTAATAAGACAAACTCAGTTAGTTAAACATTAATGATCTATGAAGCTAATACATCACTGCATTTATTTATTCTTTATTGTACAACCATAAAAATAGGAATACAAAAGGCTGGCTTAATGCCTGAAGGCATTCTCTACCAGCCAACCTTTGGTGAGGTGAGATGTTGTGGTAGGTGGCAATCTGACATTAAAAGAGACAAGTATAGATATATGCATTGTTATTATTAACATTTGAAATATACCATGATTATAAAGAAACTAAATTTATTCACCTGTCTTTAGACTTCCTACCACGGCTATGACTTCTCGATCCAGAGCGACTCCTGCTACGGCGCTTTTCTTTATGTCTCTCACGATCTCTGCTTCGGCTGCGATCCTTTTCTTTCTCTCTGGTAATGCGATACAAAAGTACTAAGGTATTATTGACGTATTTGGACCTTGTGTGACGAAGCTAGGTCTTGCTTATCAATGTTGAAGTGATCAATGTAAATTAGTTATTAAAAAAAATCCAAAAAATTTAAATACCTTTTTGACCTGTGACGCTCTCGGTCTCTATCGCGGTCTCGGTCTCGGTCGCGATTTCGATCTCTATCGCGGTCGCGATCCTTTTCGCGGTCGCGATCTTTGTCGCGGTCGCGATCCTTCTCGCGGTCACGCTCCCGGTCACGATCGCGGTCCCTGTCTCGGTCTCTAGCTTTGTCCCGATCCTTGTGACGATCACGGTCCCGGGACCGACTTCGATCGCGATGTCTTGATCCCATTTTGCTACTAATCTTCAGCTTGTACTACAACAATACTGAGAAAACCTTTATATACTCTCTATCACTAGAATGTAAATATATTGATCGTTTTATTGAATTATCACTTTAACTAATGAATTTATGTCATTACTTAAAAAACACATCCGACTAAATATTAAATTTACGAAATGACACGCTACGGCATCAACAAAATGGCGAAATGTCGACAGACAAGACAATAATATTTAAGTGTGGCAACAGGATATAAATATTGTTTTTTAATTAAACAGTTTTACTGCTTATCATAATTCTTAAATTAAAAAATATAATATAAAAGTAAGTACTTGGAACGAAATGACATATCTAATATCTTTTAAATCATATTTTTATTGCACTACTAATAAATTTCGGGATTACACTCAATAATTTTTTCGTATTTCTCAAACTAATATATTTATGTTATACTCTTTTTATTTATAAATACTTTACATAATCAATGCAAACTACAAATAGAAAACGAATTATCAAAAATTTACTTACTCATTTCATTGATAGTATGTTTGTGATTGAAGGGCGCGGTAAAATATTAAGATATTTTACCAGAGGCCACATCCCCGAAACGGAGATGTGGTCCCTAGCAATAGGTCTCGTAAAAAATCTCATATTTTTTCAGCGAACTAAAAAGATCTGTAACTCTATGAGCGTAAGCATGCAACGAACGCCTGCCAGATGGACCGACGAAGTGGTGTAGATTGTAGGAAATCTTTGGGTGCAGGTGGCTTCAGACCTGTAGCGCCATTAATCAACTGGAGAGGGCTATGCTCAACAGTAGATGACAATTTGAAATGACGGTGATCCTTTGAATCGGAACAGTAATATTGAATCATTACCGCTATGTCTTAGTGATAAAAGTTGGTGTACAGCAGCATCTAATGGTCTACAGCCAATAATATTCATTACCACTGAAACAGAGTTGTGATTAGTTTGCCGAATTTATAGTAATATAGTTGCATTGTTTAAAAGATTTTTACTAAAAATTACATTTTAAGCATTTTCCATTATTAATTTTTATAGAATTACTTATGCATAATCTATGTTAATTTTAATGAAATTCTTCTACTTCATGAATCGAATTCTAGACTTCGCGGGATAGCGTAACTGACGTATACGATCATTTTGTAGACGCTGATCTCTAGATTCAAAAGTTTCTTGAGTCCTTACCGAGGAAGGAAGAGTTCTACGTAACTGTAAACGTTCGTTTCTCTCAGAACGATTCTCATTCGACCTACTCAAGGACATCCGTAATATACAATTTGTAATTCGACTTTCGCCACCCCGTTGAGATTCATTTTCACCTTTATCTATCTTTTGCTTTTCACGTGTTTTAAGAGAAATTTAGGCATAACTAACGGGAGTGCACTTTTCTATTAAAAAAACTAATAACACAACTCAAAAATATTAATTTTCGAAAAAGAACTTTCTACGTTACTAAAATAACTCATCATTTCAAACAAAAGAACCTTAAACATTAATTTAAGTCAAAAGTAAAAATGTAACAAATTAATATGAATTTAAAAGAACCGATCTGAGGAATTATAAAGATACCAGAAATCTTAAAAAAAGGCGTATATCCACAAGAACACATTTTTTAAGAAAATCGTCAAGACAAAACCTTTCTCAAAAAAAAAACTAAAAAGCCATTTAAAGTGTACATAATTAATAGATTTACTATTACTAAAAAGCTAATTAAAAAATTACTACCTGCGCACTCTACTAAAATAATAATCTATTATTTATCAATTTCATACTAAATCGAAAAACTAAGTAAAAAGTTTTTACTTCTAGAAAACAATGAACATACAATTTGAATTAAGTAGAATGGATCAGTAGAAAAACAAGAGACCTACTCAAACAAAATGATATCTGGAAATCAATTTTTTAACGAAGTCGAGACACCGTTAGAAGGCCCGGCTGCCCGCCCGCGCGCCGAGCCGTTGGCGGGGGAAACGGCAGGGCGGAGGGGGTTGCCCGACGCGAGCAGCGAGCGCGCCGGGACAATACTTGCACATATACATGGTTTATAGTCCCAAGGTTGATCCTGGAGGGCAAAATTCCCGGAAAACGTGCTCCTGGTAGACCACGTAAGAAATGGTTCGACGATATAAAGGAATGGACTGGACTTAAATACCACCAATTAAAAAGATTAGCCCAAGATCGGAAGTTTTCTCAATCTGACCGCCAAACTTCAGTTTGAAGAAGGCACCTTATGATGATGATAGTAGAAGAAATGTTTCAATAAATTAAATATAATGTACAACTTCCCTATTTGAATTGAATATTCTTAAATTTTTTATTAGTTTTAATATTTTTATGAGATACCGCTTTTTTTGTTTTTTTTTTTTTACAAAAAGGGGCTGTTACTCCTTGTTACCTCTGCTATCTTTCTGCCAGTGAAAACCACTACAAAACAGGTCCAGCCTTTTCAGAAATTAGCCAGAACAGACAAAAATTAAATTAAATGTGATTTTGGTATATGTAACATGTATACATCCAAATGCATTTAGTAAAAAGCGGTTATTTTAATGTTACATACACTCCATGTTTATTTATCTGTATAGATTAACAAAATATTTTGTCAGGATAATCAACAATACATACAAGTTAGTATTCATCAGGGAGTTGGGGAGCTGTTTATAATTCTATTAAAAATTGATGATTATTAATTATGGTTCTAAGGAAGATATCATAATACATATGGATCGCACACGCATCGGTAATAAAGGTACAGAACATGAAAGTAAACCTTTTTAAGCCGCTTTGGAATTCAGAATACATTGTATAAGGTGAGATGTAGATGTAAAATAAAACCCCGTCTATATGAATAAACAAATGTCAGTGCTCCTCCGATATATTTCAAAGATCAAAATACATTTCTTACAACTTTTAACAGTTCAATCAATCCTCTTATTACAAATTTTGAACAATATAATAATATGAATTAGTATTCATCCAAGCAAATCGTCAATAAAAAAATTAACAATATAAAGTGCTGCTAATTTGTTATGGAAATAGCTTTGAGCTAACAAATTGCTTATATAATTTTACCAAGAAAAAAAAAATGAATGTCACTACCACTTCCGATCCGAGGATCCCAGACTGCGATAGGATTTGAACACAATGTTTCAGTAAAATAAAAATACTTCATTCGATGAACCGAAAATTAATCTTAATTCTAATACATTCATATTTTTAAATCTCCTTAAGTCTAAAGTATTCCCTAGGTCTTATTAGCTATGTTTAGTCCTGACAGACAGTTTTATGATGTCACTCCACTTGTCCACATCACTACCTATATAGAAAACTATGTTTACTGATGGGCGATGAATTATACAATGATGAACTTTTCGGGGTCAAATGCAACATTCTTGTTCCAGGTGAAACCTGCAATCAAACAGAAAATTAGACATGTTGCACACAGCAGGATCTCATTCTGTATTTACAAACTAACAATGACAATTCATTTAACGCTTGTATTTATGAGAGATTTTTTATATATTAAAAAAATTTCCAGGAAATTCTGGATAATTATTCTTAATACATCAAAATCTATTGTAATTAAACAGTAAAAAAATATAATTTATTTTTAAATGATTTGAAAGCCTAATACCAACACTAGATAAATTTCATTTAGTTATTTTCAAGTACTGCAGATAAGATAATGATATATATTTAAAATAACAGTATTTCTATCTAACATGATCATTTTCCACTTGATTCTGACGTTTTCCAATATTTCATTTATAAAGCACCACTGAATTTTTTAAATTTTTTAACAAATCATTAAGAGACGCAATTGTTTTTATTAAATTTTTTGTTTATCTAATAATTTTGAATAAGTAATTGTTATAAACAATCATAGCACCTATAATAAAAAAATAATCCTTACCAGATTCAGTTAAACAGGTGCACCTGGGCCTCCTTTTTTGCCGATGAGTGATTTGTGTATGTGAGGTATGACACCACCTCCAGCAATGGTGGCTTTGATTAAGCTGTCCAACTCTTCGTCCCCTCTGATGGCTAGCTGCAAGTGCCGAGGTGTGATGCGCTTCACTTTGAGATCCTTTGATGCATTCCCCGCTAATTCCAGTACCTAAAATAAAGCAGTACATTTTCATGATTGTATTTTTTATGATGATTTTGTCTTCCATGAGAAAGACAACATGCATTATAGTACCACTTTTTGAAATAATTCATTGAACATACAAAATATTTATCTATTATTTTTAGTTTTCACTTTTATAATTACTATGTGCAAGAATAAAAAATAAGGTAAAAACAAATACCAAAATCTTTTATTAAACAATGCACATTGTCAATACTTATAAAAAATGTTCTTGGACCAACTAATATTAATAATGTAAATTGTATGTTGATAGCGCATATAGGTATAATAGACGCAACAACGGTAAATAAATACCACGTCAATTATTACAGCAATAATACTCCAATTACACAAAGTTCTTACTTTGTAACATTAATTAAACATGCAAAGTTTACTCTCCAATCATTTCCCGCCAAATCGTGTATATGGCAGTTTGTAAAAATAATTTACTATTTTGTTGGATATAGCAGTTAACTATGAAATTAACTTTTTAAAACATTATTTCAAATCATTGTAATGTTTATGATTCATTTCATAGAGTAAATGATGAATAATAATTTTCCCGCCAAAACCCACATACACTACTATTGACATAACCGATCGATAAAATCTGATGAAATATACAAATAAAATAATATTAAAAAAAGCTTCATAAGTAGATGTAATTGCCGCGCGAGTTTCTAGAAAAGCCTGGAGATTTTGTATTATAATTGTGGTACGCGGCGACGCCATGTTGACAAGGCGTCGCTCGCCCGCCCGCTTGCTTACCTCGGCGGTTAGGTATTCCAGAATAGCGGCGGAGTACACCGCCGCCGTAGCGCCGACACGGCCGTGACTTGTCGTCCTATTTTTGAGATGTCTATGTATTCTTCCAACAGGAAACTGAAAAATGGGCACTTTATTTTTATACATTCATTGATTATTTGCATTCATTAGGTTGGCCGCCGCCATACTCGAGAGGTCATGCGTATTATTCAATTTTATGGAATATCGTTACGAGCCAAATTGAAAGGATTATCCATTACGAAAATTCATAAAACAATTAAAGAAAACATATAATCATACCTGCAAACCTGCCCTAGCCGATCTGGATACCGCTTTTGCCTTAGCTTTGCCTGAATCTTTACCCGCTTTACCACCAGCCTAAAAATCGTGAAAAAACCTATTAATTTTTGTCGTACGAAGCTGAAACTTTGTCAGGATGTATATTACACAATAATCCACCGAAATACACAATAAAATCACGTTCACAATAACTAGATTTCACATAATCTTGCAAAACTCACCATTTTGAAACGTGTAACACACTATTACCACTACAGTGAGCAATCTACACAGGAAAGGCGCCAAGCCAAATCGACAAGACACATACAAAGATGGCAGCTCCGCGCCGCGCCGCGCCGCCGGCTCCGGCCGCAGGTTGGCCAATTGCGCGCCGGCGGAAGTGTCGTAAAAACAAACAACTGCTCGCGCTCTCACCAATCAGACGCGAGCGAAATGGCGGGCAAGCGCAGCACTGCCAAGCCGAACGGTGGTAGAATATGAAAACAATTCTTTAACGTTCCGTTTTAGAATATTATTTATGTCTTTGTAATATATTTATTATAATAACTAATTATTCTACTAATTTTAATGCAAAGATTTTGTAATTCTAATCTAGAATGGAATTAGTTTCTGGATGAATAAAAGTACTATTACATTAAAGTATTATTATATTAGAAGGCTTAACAAATTTTGTAGCATCGCCGATAATAAATTACAGCGATTTTTACCAATAATAAACTATACTAGTTAACTTGTAATTAAGACTTTCTGTTAAATTTGAATCTTTAAGCATTAACTTTTTCATAGCGATATCTTCCCTTAACACTTTAAAAAAATTCATAATTGGTCTGTATACACCAAAGCAGCGCGGCAAAAATAATGCCAAAAAATACTAAATTTAATTGAAAGTGTTTATGGATATTATTTGTTAATTAAAAATATGCATATTTTAGTTTTGTTTTTTGTTCGATGTACATTTGAAAATTATTTTCTTTATCACTTTTTCATGCCTCGTATTGAAATATTTTTCAAGGGTAAGTTTTGTGATGTACTGAATTGTATTAAATGATGCAATACTGTAGAACATTGCATAGTGTCCATGACACGTTGCTACTATAAAGCATGGGTTATATCTCAAAAAATTCTTAGCTTCTACCTCAAGATCTACATACCTATTCTTTTTTTTTTATACTACTATGCGACGAGACAAGCGCTACGTGCACCTGATGGTAAGTGATACGCTTGCCCATGACAACGTGGTGCTAGTTAAGATGGTACACACTGCAACACATTGCGCTCGTCGCCTTGTGACATAAGGTGTTAAGTCTCGTTACCCCAGTAGTTACACTAGCTACAACGCCTTTCAAACCAGAACACAGTAATGTCCACACACTACTATTTGGCGGTTGAAATAGGAGCTGCGGTGGTACTCATCCAGACGGCCTCCGGCAACAGAGACCTACCACCAGTATATACTTTTCCATATAGTCCGATCCTCTGCTTTTTCTGGCCTGGTTCTAACACGCAGTTGTTTTAAGATCGAGATGTTTGTTTTTCTGGCGGCCCATGGTTTAGGAAGCATCCTTCTACACAAACATACACCACTTTTTCTTCGACACATTTATTTTAAATAATAAACTGTAGTTGAGTCCAAGTACCAATTTCACAAATTTCGCATAATCTAAAGTGTAACTTTCTTATGAATTGATTTTATCGGTCACGATTCTGAATGATTGAACCTTAAAGTAAACCTAGCTTTATTGAATATTATTTTATGCTGCATGTTTAGGTTGTCAAAGTCTCCATAAATAGTTACAGCTGGAAAATACTCATCTTAGAGACACCTGATTTATTTAACATTTACGATATCTGAGTAAGACTATATGTAGAAATAGTAAATTTCTATTGTGAACGTACTACTAGTAGTTAAGATAACTAATAGCTAACTATTACTAGTAGTGAACCTCCGCGTCCTGGTTGACGGAGCGCAGCTCCAGTGCTGCAATAAACTCTGGTGTGTATAATATGAGTAATTGGTCATACAGAATTGAATGAAACAAGAATATTTATTAGAAAATGAACATTATATTTCAAAATTAATAAACTATAAAAATTTTTAACTATAAGATTTTTTTGGTTGTACGATCACAGTATTGCCATTTGCGACAAATGCCCGTTTAAGTAGTTATTAGTCACTAGTTATTTTTAATTATTTAATTACACGTTTTAGAGAAATGAATGTATAATAAAAGATATAAAAAATGGCAGTGCTGTTTTACAAAACTATTAACTTCAAATATTTTTTTTTCAACTTTTAGTTATCGGTACATTATGAAATACAATGTTAATGCGTTTTAGTATTTAATTGTTTACGGTCTTCCTTCGAGACTTAGTTAATATTAACTTAACAATATACCCTAAATCTAAAATCTCAGATTTTATTATGAATGTCAAAAGCTGTTATTTATAAACATTTTAAGGTATTACATTTTGTACAAAAAAATTAGGTTGCTTCATCCGTGAGCTCGTCGCAGCGATCCTCCAACTCGTACTAGAAAAGAAACGGTGAGCTTTAAAAAGTGTACTTTACATGTAATTATGTTATTTATGTATTATTTATCACTTGAACTTTTTACTCTGGTTGTATGGATTATATTAGTACTGTCTTATATAAAGGAAATTGAAAAGAAGACTTTTTGGGTCCATACCTCGTCGAGCTGCAGGCACTTGCCCCATTCGGCGAGTGTGATGCGGTGGTCGTTGTCCTCGTCGCAGAGATCCAGGAATGGCCCGATGCAGTGCTCGAGCGCCATCAGCGGCGCACGGATAGGGAACAGCTCGTGCCGGGACACGAACCTGCGCCGAGAGCATGTCGCTTAGGTTAAACGTTATTAAATTATTTACACTGTGTTTATACAAGAACACATCGATATTTGCACATTTGTCAATAGCACTAGGCGCTGTTGTACAAACTAAACTAACCACTAAATGATTTAGTGATTTTATCTAATTTTATGCGCAGGACCGTCCGCAAAAGCTAACTTAGCTTTAACTTAACTTTGTGTACTACTATCTCTCATAGGATTTTTTTTAGATCCAGGAGTTGGGGTGTACAAAATCCTTCAAGTATGATGTTGAACAAGCGACTGGGCAGTACGCACCGGTCGTTGTCATGCGCGTCCAGGTCGCACCACTTCCAGATGGCGGCGTTGGTCCAGCGGCGCGTGAGGTTGGACTCGGCCTCGCGCTCCATCTGCAGGTAGTGCGGCGTCAGCTCGCGCCGCTCGGCCATGTCGCGCATGATGTTGAACAGCCAGTCGCGCATGCGCCGCGGGAAGTCCGACATCTCGCTCTCGGTGCACACCTGCCCCACATACAGCCCTTTAACTATGTCTGTAACACCGCTAATGCTCTTTGTCAGGATTGAAAACTTCGTGAGAATATAACACGCTCTAAGGTCATTAAACATTTTTTTTGAAATTATAAATGATAAATGTATTATATACCGAAGCGGCTCGCATCCGACAGATCGCAGACTCGTTTTCTAGAGACACAATTTAAATGCATTCTATTTATTTGTTTAACCTTCCATTGTTGCTGTGTAAACCAGTATAAATTGAAGGAATTAAATGGTTTCTTTACATTTTAACCCATGATAAAATATAATTAGAAAGTTTTCAATGTATTTAAATTTCTTCCAATTTCATATATAATCCAATAATAACTTTATACAGAAGTATTAGAAACAATCAATTCAAATGTAAATTAAATCTGCCATACCTCTCACATTCATATGTCACCGAATGTTGCGAGACTTACAGTCATCTATCTTTTATAGTGAAAGGATGTTAAGTCATACCCTCCCTTTTTTCACTTTAGTAACAAAATGATAGTAAACACAATTATTTTTCTCAATATCTAACAGAAGTATTTAGTATTTGCGAATTTGTAAAAAAAGTATTAGTAAGAAATTATGGGCAAAATTTTAAATAAGGTACTCCTTAATACTAGCGTTGCGATGCTTGTACATTCTCAATTCATGGTAAAGTAACATGCGACGCACGGGCATCTCGCGGCAGGCGCCGTAGTAGTCAATCTGCACGTGGTGGTACTGCGGGCCGCGGCACAGCTCCGAGTTGTCGAGGCACAGGCAGCGCTGCCGGTACACCTCGCAGTCGGACGACCAGGTCTCGTTGTTGTGCGTGCACACCTGCGCACAGCGTGTGCAATGAACACTACATTTCGTAGAACAATATGATATTGTACAAATTAAGATTTGAGTCATACATAGTAGTTTGTGTTAAAATGAAAAATGTAGGTGAGGCGATGGGCACGTACCTTGCGGCGCGAGTCGGTCTCGTAGGGGCACTCCTTGATGCAGTTGCAGACCGCGTCGCCGTGCTCGTCGATCTCGCACACGCGGCCGGCGCTGCAGTGCACCTTGAGGCAGGGGTCTGCGCCGCAAGCATTTGTCATTACGTTCATACTAACCGTACCAACGGAAAACAAACCGGACCGTTCGCGTTTCCATACATAAAGAGATTTGCCTTTTAAAATTAATATTGTTTGTAATGAATACGTATTTTCTATTTTTATAAATAAAAACAAATGTCCATACGCGGACAACTTAGAGGTTACAAATGGTTGTTGAATGAAACGCTTTCGGTTCGTACTTCCACAGTATGTGTACCGGCGTGCAGTGTACAATATACTTGCCATCGATGAACACCTCGTTGTCGCCGTTGCCTTCGTTTGAATTCTCGTTCAGGATCTCATTAACGCGTGCTTTCTCGGATTCCTGTAATATAATTAAACATAATAATACATTAACAATAATCACAAGAGGTGTAACTTTTGCTAAGTGACTACCGAATAGCAATATTTACAGATCGGGAACGGCAACAGCATCAGCTTAAGAAAACTTAAAAACCTGGAAGCGTCGCTCGTCGAGGCGCTCCGCCATGCCGAGCTCCAAGTGCTCGGCCTCGGCCTCCTCGCGCGGCGGCAGCGGCCGGTGCGGCGCCTCCGTGGTGGTGGTGCGCAGGCGCCGGTGCCGGCGACGGTGCCTCTGAAAACAAATTTCATACATCAAAAAATAGGTCTAATGTTGCAGGAAATGGCAAACGTTTATTTTATTATGTCAGTGGGTATCAATAATAGCAGCCGACCTTATCAAAGAGTTTTATTTACCAATTTCTCGTATATCTCTTCGCTACGTTATATAAGATACATCAGCTCGTATACCGCAGAGTTAACGAATAGATCGCGTATAGCAATACAGAAGAGCACTCACCTCGGCGTCAGCGGTGCACACCACCGCCACCAGCAGCGCCAGGAGCAGCACGCGTCCTCTCATTTCACTTTAAGACTGCAACAGAAGATTAACAATGAACGACACTTTCTTAACAAAGAATTGTGACATCGACAAATATAAACAGAATAACACAGAGATAGAGAGAGCAGCAACGGAAACAGTTCAGTGAACAATCAATAATCAGACAAATATAATCCAGAGTTTCATTCGGAGTTTGTATTTCATGAACAAATTTAGGGTGCGGTCTTTCGAACGAAAAGTTATTGACAAAACCCAACCATTCCCAAATTAGTTATGGTCCTTGACGAAACTGTAAAGATTAAAGGCGTACAGTTGGGTAACTTTTCTATTTCCAATTAACAACTCGAAAAAACGCCAAACTACTCTCACTTGCCATTAATAAATATGTCGATTGTTTGTAAATGATCATCGCCACATTCTTTGGTGGTGGTGATGTTAAAACAATGTTATAATATGTTTTTGTATACAGTAAGGCATTAATAACAAACGCGCGCGACGCATGTACTCGCATACGTGTATAATAATTATAATACAATGCAAATACTACATCATTGCGTTCCCTCCTCCGCTCAATGTAACTAATGAAATTAAAAAGCTATATAAATAACCAACCGAAAGTCAAACAATACTTTCCATACATTGTAAACAAATAACGTCAGCAATTTATACTTCATTCCGGTGAAGAAATAATACATCGTGAAGAAACTGAAACATCTCTTTAAGCGTGAAGGTCCCGGGTCCCAACAGTGGTAACATTAAGCAGACTGATTATTATAATGAGTTGTATCCTAAAAAGTTCCAAAGCCCATATCTCGTAGTCTAGAGTGTTCGCTGTGGTGTAACGTCGAGTTATACTTCTTAATTTTTTAAATAAAATCTGACCACTTCAACTTGGTCATATAGTTCGCTGGTGTCATGAATAGTCAGGAGGAATCTGCTGCTATGTTTTATAACGCAGAGAAAATAGTTCGGAATGAAAAGAAAAAAAGGGAGACATATCAATACATTGCAAATAATAAAATGTCGATAGTTTCTTGTGGGTCATTAGCCTTGCGCCTGCGCAGCCCGTACCGACCTGGAGGCGTGGCTGCGCGTGCGCCGCAATTCGCAGTACGGACATAAACCTAACTCGTAAAGGAGCACCCGTCGCGCTATTTCGGGGAAGCGCTGCGGCGTGTCCTCGATACGCGGCGCTGGTGCTGGTGCTGCCGGCTGGTGGGAATATCTTGATATTTGTCCTGCAAGCTCGCCTGGTGATTAACGCTCTGCCTCTGACGTTTGTGGCTCGTTGAGGTGATGTGCAGGATCTCATTGTGTTCGTTTACGTTAACGCAAGATGAAAAAGTTATGCACACTCGTGGTTGGCGGCAGTAATGGGCGCTACCGGTGCGCCTGCTGCCACTGTCTCCTGCGAGGGATCTTGTTGTGAGAGTGCTGCAGCTGTGTTTACGCGGGCCGAGGATTGTTTCTAAAGTATATGTATAAACTGGGCGCCGGCGCGGGCTTTGCTTTGAGAGAATAGACAATATTATCATTTCTAGGAACGTGGAATTCATTTCATGATGCATAACATATCATCATACCGTTGTTTATTTAGTGGCGTTTCAGTCTTATGTATAAACTAAATACGTTGAAAGAATTTTATTGCCGTGAAGACAAATTTGAACCGACGGCGAGGACAGGGAGGAGTCCTCGTTGTCACTTGTAAAGGACGTCGGGAATAAACCAATTTTACAACGTATCGCCCCCGTCCCAGTGTTCTTACTGCTAAATAAATATTTGATACTGTAACACAGAGTTCTTTGTAAGTATATTATCCAGAAGCCACTCTGTTTTAGTCGACGTTAGGAAAATGGGTTCAGAAGCTCGGGTGCTCGTCGTCATGTCTAGAAATGCGTGCATCGCCCTCCGAGAGGGCGTTGCTCCCTCTCGGGTTACGAGTTCAGCTGACGCGGCGTATAGCGACTCCTCGCGGGTAGACTCGCATCACTTTTATTTAGGTGTCTACGGGATGACGTAGATATATGCAAAAATTCCAAAGTATACGTATAAGTTTAAGAATGTATTGCACAGCTGTGCTACTGCGACACGCGGCGCGCGCTGCCTGCGACTACTTACTGTAACTCTTCGTGTTGTGTCAACTAGTTACAGAACAAACTTAAAGCGCTTTTTATTATTAAAAATTTTAATAACAGAAGCCTGCAATGCAACAGCGGCTCGATATTGCTCCATATTCATCGGCGGCGGGTCGTTACAATCCGTTGCTGTTTATTTTGCACAGTATATGTATAGAGATCTTCACCACGACGTTATTTGTATCTTTACAAAGAAAAAAACGAGGCATGTTAATTTTATTTAGTTACAATGTATGTTTATAATGACAAAGAAATAGCTTTTTTATTAATGTCTTCATTGTAAATAAACAAAATGTCTAAGTCCGAAGCGGGTGCGCAGATTTTGACGTATTTAAACTAAAGAATAGAACTAGGTGCGCGCGCAACAAACGACATGCGGCATCGTTAAACTGTGAACTAATTCCGATCCAGTTCGCGCAAAGTAAGCAGTAGCAGAAACTGCAGTGTGCAGTAGTCGCGCGGTTATGTATTGACGCAGTCATTTGAATGTGTGAACAATGCGATGTGTGTGCTTAAGCGAATAGTATTTGTTGCGAAGTAAATATCGCTTCCGATTTCCTAAACACAGCGCCGCGTCAGCGCAGAGCGCGCCGGCGGGGCTTCGCGGTAATGTCGCTTGCTACACATTCCCTATACGGGTACGTGTTGTATGTCCAACTTATCCAACTTTATAAATTATTTACAAAATCTATACTTCACCCACATCGTTAATATTTACATTCAACCATTCCAGGAAGAGTTTCCGCTTGTATTATATCATAGTTCATAATAATAACTTGCCAGGCGCTGCACTGTAAGGTTATTAGCGATTTAGTAATTATGTAGTTAGAGAAGTACCCGCAGCGTAGTAGATATGTAATCGTCTCGTTACTAAAATTTTCTCTCGGTATAAATATTGATGAGGTTGTATTTTTTTGCCTCTGGAGTCGGTTGACTATTACATCAATCTCCTTCAGCCCTCGCGTCAAGTCCCCGGCCCTGCCGACGCGAGGAGCTTGTTGTTTCATATAACAATAAGTTGGCTCCGCATTGTAGTTAGGTGATGACAAGTAAATGATTACAATGGTTTTTATGTTCATTGCCAATTGGTCTGGCGGACACACACACACGCCGCGTGACTACAGCGACGCTTGCTGAGCTCATCGCGCGCGGGTTGTTTGCGTCCGCGGCATGTCCAGCGACACCCCGCTCACACGCGACTTGTTATACTATTCACCTCCTAAACTTCCTAGAATAATCCAGTTCTTTATGTGAATAAGTTGCAAGAAAATAGCATTGAAGATAAATAAAAAATTTGTGACTTCGGTATAAGCTAGTTGTCATTCCTAGGAGAAAACTATGCGACGCGGAACTCAGAGGATATTAACGCGTTGATTTAGTTTAAAAAAAGGTCGGAATAGAGTTAATACATTATATTCAATTAAAAAAAATTGTAAGGCAAGTTGTAAATACACGATACGTTTCTGAACTTCTTCGTATAAACTTTAACTGTGTCATCGTGAAAATATTACGAATAGCAACCGCACCCTCACTAAAGTCAGAGTCAGACTAGTGAGAGAGTCAGACCCTGGAATGCACTACCTCCTGCAATTCGTGAGATTAGGACAGTGGCACTTTTTAAAAAGCGCGTCAAAGACTATTATTTTGAGTTATTTTAATGTCCATAGAGCCGTGATAGCCTAGTGGTTTGAACGCCGGCCTTCCAATGCGAAAGTACCGGGTTCGAATCCGGCCTGCGCCAATGAATTTTTCAATTTATATGCAGTTAGCATAAAACACCAACTAATATCACGTGCTTTGACGGTGAAGGAAAACATCGTGAGGAAACCTGCATATCTATGCCATGACCATCAGTGGTCAGACTAGTATGTGAAATGGAGAAGGCAATGGCAAACCACTCCATTATAACTGACAAGTAAGTCGTCGTGTGTTTCATTACACATGATGACCACGACCCTCAGTCATGAGGAAATACGACTTAGAAGAAGAAGAATATCCATAAATGTGGAACAGTTTTTTTGTTTGTTTTCTCTTTGTATTTATAAGCAATGTTAGTTTATATTTGGTATATAAGTTTTGTATTAGTTGAGTGCACCGGACTTACAGTGACTGTTATAAAATTTTCCTACCACAGGCATACTGAACGAAATTCCATATTGGAATAAGTAGCGCCTTTGCACTTATATCTCTATATGTTTTATTTCCACTGTAATTTTGTGTGTGCATAAATAAATAAATAAAGGCAAACAAATTACTTTAAATCTAAACATCAATTGTATTTGTTCCAAGAGAAACACATGCGAACGTGTGGCACGTCACTTTAATTATATTTGCAGGCTTTGCTGATCGATGTAACAACTGGAGTCATCGCCGCAAATAGTGCGGCCGGGTTTGCGAACAAAATACTGGGACTAGCTTCCAGGTCTCCACACCGACAAACTATTTTTATACAACGCAGCGACGAAACATTTTAGAATGTGCACCTCATGTTAAGTGAGAAATATGCTTTAAAGTCACACGGTACTGCAGGATATGCGCAAACCATAAGACTCTTCGCACCGTCGACGAGGAGCACGAACACAGGTTTTTAGGTTCAACTGCTTTACTTCTACGTCAGAAAGACGATTGTCATTGATTTCATCACCAACATCACAACGGATGATCGTCTCCCGCCGGACAAAGGACACATCCTGTGTTTATTAAAAAAATGTCGAACTTGCAGCCGCCATTTCCAGTTAATGTATTCGCTCGGAATGCGCCGGTGTAACAAAACACTCACACAAAGAGACACGTTCCGCTTTCAGCAGCAGCAGCGTTATTGGAATTCTAGTGACCTTTACTGTAAAAGGAGTACGTCATCATTACGATGTACAGGAAGAGTTTTATCTGCAGCGTGCTATCAATTGATCTACATTACTATATTATAATTGCGGACAGGGGGCGGACATTGGCGAACGATACAGAGTCAGCCGTTACGTTCTATTGGCCCGGTGACCGGAGCACTTCGCTTCTTCACATTGCCCAATTGATCGGAGCGCGCATCTGATTTACAACGGCGCTGCGCAGTTCAATTGTTGCTCTACATTCGTCGTTTGACATTACACCTCCGGCAGACTATCACGGTTACCAATTCATAAGGTCCCGGCCGAGCTGATGATGGGTACCTTCAGGTTATTGTGTATTTTACAAGTGCAGAAAATTCGAGAAGCCCCGTACGAGAAGATAATTAAACATAGTTTAAAAAAAAATGTTTATAACTTGTAACATGTGCGAAATCATAAAAAACATCAAATTAAATTTTATGAAATGAGAACAGCAATAAGTTAATATCGATTATTGCAAGTGTTCACGGTATAATAATACAAACGATAAAACATAAAGAACTTCCCTAACTAGTGCTGTGACACGAGTATGTAGGTTACACAATATCATTTCAATTAACATCACCATCGCCCGCTCCAAATAAATAGATCGGGAGGACAAGATGGCGGGTGTCGCGCATATTTTTAAACATATCCATAAAACCGATAACCCCGCGCCTGACACACAAAGCACCATTTTTTTAACGACGTCAACGGTTAAGTAGTCCGCCATCTTGTGACTTTGTATCAAAATGGCGGAAATCAAATTTGTATGTTCAATATGTACAATTATGTAATGTATTTATTAACTACTGGTATTATTTCACGTTCATCGCGCATATTGTATGTTTATATATATTTTTTTTTGAACCGTTAAAGAAGTGTTGATTCGTTATTTTATGTATTTACATAGTTATAAAGAATTGTACAAATATGTATGTTTAAAATGTATGTGAAGCAGCAGCGGCGCGGTGGCCGAGTTGCAGGGAGCTGCGCCCACGCTCGGGACCCGCTTCCGACTGCCTTATCGGCGCTGATTCATTGCAAAAATATAATCATTACATTGTTTTAATATTCACTTTATAAACATTTAGTATATTTACAGCGAACGTGACACAAAATTAACAGATAATTTTTATATCTGCAATGGGCCAAAAGTTGACCTGAACGACTCATGATATTAAGTGATAATAAGGCCGTAGACGGCAAAACCCGCTGACCTCGACTGCTCTGATCTCATATATCTTACCTATCCTTTATCTTAAACATACAGGATAAAGTAAATTAAATTTTCCTGATGAAATAGTAATGCACCATAAAAATAAAGCGTCAGATAAAGAAACAACGTCTCCACACGATGCACGCGATGGGTGCTGTATAAACACCCTAAGTAGCGTTGCACATATACATACGCGCAGGCCGCGCCACCTATCGCCTGCTGTGTACCCTGCTCCTCGTGTTCATTCACACAGGACCGTCCGTACTAACCATACAACTACTTTACCAGGTGGTAGGTCTCTGTTGCCGGAGACCGTCTGGGTGGGTACCACCGCAGCTCCTATTGCAACCGACAAATAGTAGTGTGCGAACATTACTGTGTTCCGGTTTGAAGAGAGCTGTAGCTAGTGTAATTACTGGGGTAACGAGACTTAACACCTTATGTCTCAGGCGACGAGCGCAATGTGGTGCAGTGTGTACCATCTTAACTAGCACCGCGTTGTCATGGGCAAGCGTATCACTTACCATCAGGTGAACGTCTTGCTCGTCTCGTCGCATATTAGTATATAAAAAAAATACAAATATATTTTTTTATATAATGTTGTTGTGTTGGTCTGTGCGTTCGCGCATATTTCTACATTGTCGTTCTTTCGCACGCTGCTGTTTGCGTTCGTGGCGCGGGGCGGCGCTCCGGAAGCTGGCTTATCGGCGGGCGCAGATAGCGGCGCGACCTCACGCCACCGCTCACAAATACAGATAAACTTAAAAAAATAAAGCTTTTTGTGTCGCTCACTCCGATTGCGCTTGCAATAACAACCGTAGCATATATTCGCGAATACCTACTTGCGCCCGGCCCCGGACTCGCGACCAACTACATTTTAGAGAACAAACCAGTGAAACTTGTTCACCCTTGTGACTTACACGAACGTACACTATTTAACCGTCCGTGTGTCCTGTGGAAACTTATAGGCGCTCGAAACTACGTATTCCTATGTTAACGCGCGTGTGCGTTCAGAGAAGTGTTTAGCACGCTTCTATTTACATAAGTTAGCCCAGACCATGTACTAGACTTGAAAGCTTTATCGTGTTGCGCACGCAACGGTACAACAATTCTGTATCTTTTCAAGCGGAAAGCTCGCTAATCAAAAGAAATATCAAACACCACGAGGAGCTTGCTTCTAAAAACTTACATAGAATTGATTGTATAAATTTACATAAAACATAATATAACATTTTCAGATTCAATTTATATACAGAGGTAAAAGTTAACGTCGGCCTAGCTGTACCTCACAGACAGTAGTGTCCCCGGCTCTCTTTATTTGTGATTCGATTGCGATAAACATACACAGAATGATTCCTGATCTCACAAGCGGGTGCGTTGTGAACGAAAAAGTTTGCCATAAAAAATTTATAATGCAAACCCGATCACGGTTAGGCCGCGACGAGCAACGCGTGGTGTATATTTGTGCGCCTCCTGAAACAATCGACGGGTGCGCAGACGCAATTCATAAACAAAAAACAAAGACGTGCAGCGAGCCAGCCTGATAGGATGCGCGTGCGCACGGGTCGGACAAGCGCGCTAAGCAAACACACCGCACATCCGTCCGGCCACGCCGGTGCAGCGTATGCTATTAATAATATCAAATTAATACTCTTGTAGTAGCTAAAAAAAGGCAACGTATCTAAAAGTAAACTAAAAGGGATTTGTAATCCTTCAAATTGAATCACAACTGTATATTGTAGCTGCTTGAGAACCACCGCACAGACGCGCAGATACAGCTGACAAATTAAGAACAACACCCTTTTCTTAAAGGGGTTAACAAAGAGCACATTGCCATTTTAGTCTAAATTAACTAAGTCTAATCCATATTCATTTAAAGTATTCCACGGCGCGGGAGACAGCTTAAATATCCTGACAGCTATGTTAACCTTGTGGTGTTGTAGTAGGCGACTAAAAAGGGAGCAATGTTACAGCGCACAGTTAGCACGGATATATACCTAAAATAAACTTACATTACATGTACTGTAACCTCGGCGGGTAACTTTTATTTATCAAGTTGACCGAATAGATTCGAATCTGGGTCGCGGTTCATAAAGGTTAATATAACAGCGATATGATATTTTTTAATAAGCCGTTATCAATGTACACTCCGGGACACATCTATCGGCCCACCTAGTGTTTAAAAGTTTTAACGGTGCCTAGCTAAAAATAAATGTTAGGTGCAGCAATAAGTTTTAATGCAGTTTTAAAGCTGATTTTTTGGTCAACCTTTCTGTATGTTTTTTTTTAATTTTGAATACAAGTTTATGAAAAAAAAAACGAAAATTCGAGTCCGTTCATAGTTTTCAACGACCCAGGAATGGAGAAAACTTTTTTATTTCGCACAAGTTGGATTTTCTTTTTTTGTTGTTTCCGATTATTGGTTCCATAAAAAGGCAAATCTAAACTTAGAGCCAGTTTTGACCAAAAAATATGGATACTCTGCCTGAAATTGTCGCCCAAGCTGTAACATTTCTGCCGGCCAAATCAATTCGAAATTACCGAAAAAATTAAAAAAAAAACATACATAAGGGTTGACCAATAAATCTGCTTCAAAACTGCATTAAAACTTATTGCTCCACCTAACATTTATTTTTAGCTAGACACCGTCGAAACTTTAAACACTGGGTGGTGGGCGGATAGATGTGTCCGGGAGTATATTTATAATTTTTATTAAATAAAAAATACATACAAATACGGTTTAGTGCGCAAGTACAAGAACTTTTAAATTGTTACGTTCCGGTGCTTAAATATCCTAAAACATATACGTAACGTACATTTCGTTTGATTAAATAATACATACAATACTTCACTAGTCTGGAATGTCAACAGGATACAATTATCTTGCCTTTTTGTAATAACGGTGTATGGTTTGTTTTCTTTATAAATTGTGTAATAAAAGTGAATTGTTACAATATAAAATAATAATTATCATTTTTATGAGGTTATAATTAATCGTGTTTTATTTTCAACTCATAGTTTATATAGATAAATAAACAGTCTTTATTAACCGGACAACACAAATCAGGGATAGGTTCTTATTTCTACCGCCACACAGTAGTGTGCTAACATTACTGTGTTCCGTTTAAAGCGCGCTGTAAGCTAGTGAAAGTAACTTAAGTTAACTTAGTAACTTAGTAAAATTAAATCTCGTTACCACAGGTTAACAAGAATTAACACCTTATGTCTCAAGGTGACGAGCCTAATGTGGTGCAGTGTATACTATCTTAACTAGCGGCACGTTATGGGCAAGCGTGACCTTTAGGTGCTTACCACCAGGTGAACGTCTCTCTCGTCTCGGCGCCTTGTAGAATAAAAAAAAATTCTAAATTGTGTAACAATTTGTAAAAAAAAGCCTGCGGATCCCGGGCAGGATGCCGGAAACCTGTTCCAGCCCACCCTTTCTTTAACCGCTTCCATTTCTTTAAAACGGTGAACTTTGTTTTGATCTTTAAAGCGAAACGCTGAGTATAATATTTAGTAATTTTAACCGAAGTAAAATATATAAAACTTTTTTTAATAAAATAAAATATATAAATTGCGAATGAGACAGAATCATGAAATATTTTAAAAGATTTGCCCAAAAACATAATACAAAATAATTGATATTAAGTTACAAAATTCAGTTCCTGAGTATTTTTATAAAAATGTTATGAATATTTTTTTTATATTAATTTTCAAATGACAAGTTCATAAAAAAAACATATTTTGTTTTATGGTGCAAAGACTTGGGTCCATAATTTAAAAATGAAAAATCCAAGTTGTGAGTAATGTAAACGTACTCACCTATGCAACGGGTCCCGCCAAAAAGTGGTGGCTGCCTCCGCGAGTGCGCGCCGCCGACTGCCGCCGCCGCCGCCGCGCGGCCGGCGCGCGCGCATTCAGCGATATCATTCGGATTCCATACATGGAAATGTGTGTTAAATCATAATCTCTTCCAAGTACCGTATTAAAAAGCATTTTTTTTTACAATAATAAATCATCATCATCATTTCAACCGATGGACGTCCACTGCTGGACATAGGTCTCTTGCAATTCGTTCCACAAAATACGGTCTTGTGCGGTTTGAGTCCAGTGACTCCCAGCTATTCTTTTTATATCGTCTGTCCACCTAGTGGGAGGTCTGCCAACGCTGCGCTTTCCTGTGCGGGGTCGCCATTCCAGCTCCCCAATGTCCATCGGTTCTACGAGCTTTGTGCCCTGCCCATTGCCACTTCAGCTTCGCGACTCGATATAATAATAAATACACCAATATTACTCTTCGAGTTCGACCAGGGCCACGATAAAATGCATTAACATCGTGACAGCCTCTTCTCCGAGCGGGATCTATCCTCTTCTGTTTCCGCTCAGCAGCCTCCTTTTCTACTTCTCCCTATTTCAACTCGGCATCGTGTCCCATTCAGTCATAAAACTATACTAGAATCTGCACATCCGCTCAGGAGCTTTGCAGCGAGAATCACACACATGCACGCGTTGATATCATATAACACACGTGTTTTAGACATAGACTATGCAACGCGCACCCCGCTGCCGACAAGAGTACACTACTGAGAGGTGGGCGACGTGGCCGTCGTCAAGGTATTTCGACTAGTTGTTTTGGGCCCTGTTCCTTAGTGAAATAAAAAAAATATGTAATTTCTGGATTATAACAAGAAAAGTGCGGTTGCAATGGCAGACAACAATTGTAATATTGGAGATTGATTAATTGTAATCGTGGAGTGTCACTTACCACCAGGTTCTTCTTTCATCGCTTTATAACTTTGAAACAGTGATGTCATTTTAAGTTTTCTTCTAATCAATTATTTTTATTTATTATTTAATCAGATGTAATTTGAAACAGAAGATGAAGCAAAACTGAAAAAGCTTGCAATCTTAAAACCTCCGCTGCTGCAGACATCAACTCGTGCGTTGTACCGCTCCGATATCTGTGTGATGCGATACCGGCTTGTTCTGGAGACGATTCTCATTCTCATCTCACCGGATGTACGTCTTTGGGCTTATCTTAAAATTTGTTTATTCACAGCGTTCATTATTGACTAACTATCAGGTAAGACTGCAGTTAAGCAGGCCATTGATGTGAATAATTATAAGTAAAAACCTTGAACCCGTGCGCCAAACGTGGTACGGTCTGCGTTCAACAGTGGACATCGATCGGAAGTTTAAAAATAAAAAAGTGGAGAGGAATGTCGAAATGAAACACACATTTACAAAAAGTACATCTCTATTATAGAGGGCAGCACGCGTGCGCCGCCGCGGCGCCCCTGCGACCCGCCGCTCGGCGGGGATGGGTGGCGAGCGCGGCGGCGGCTCCGCCCGCTGCTTGACGAACATTTATCGAGAAACAAAATCGTCCCAGACAAACTTTAGACCCCGTGATAACAGACCATATCCGACACGCACAAAAATTATACATCTCGTCGCTAAATGAATCGGGAACACCGGCCGGAGGCGGACGGGGTCTGAACTTTGTTTACAGATGGATACCTGGTGCGGAAGAGGTGCTGCCGGCGGACGGGCATCGGTTGGCATTCAGACTAATCGAACTCAACGAACACAACAGTGACAAGTTAGATACATTTATAAAAGGGATTGATACAATTATAACAAGTGTTAGTTTACAGTTCATAATGTAATAGACTAATACAAAAACACACGTTTTAATTTTATCTGAAGCAACTCAAAATTGATGGATGGAGTGGTCGAGGGGCTTGATATTCTCGAGATACTGTTACACGAACAGAGAGAGAGCTTTGTGTTGTTCGACGTTTACAAACAAACGCGGAAGTGGCGTTAAGTTCGATCTGTCGTGTTCAAATGCGGCGGTGAAAGAGTTCTCATTGTAATTTAAAATGAAGATTTAGTGTCTGGAGAACCATCAGAATAACGGGCGCGGTGCATCGTTCATTAAAAATGTTTAATACGACTATTGTGTTAAGTTTTAATGTAATACACATTTTCACTAATGCTATAGAACTAAAAAATTACAGATGGTTCCCCTGGGGTGCAGCCAACCAACGGCCGCCGCCGTGTCTCCGGGTGTATTTACAATAAGTACAAGTAATTTAACGGCAACGAGAGCTGCGCAGCGCCTGCGCTCGTTGCTTATTATGCCGGCGCAGTGTAGACTAGATCAATAGCCGGAAAAACTTAAACTTGGAGCCATTATTAGTGTATTTCGCTACTCATTGCGCGATTAGATGGATCAACGTTCAGTTAGTGAGTTAACTTTACGATGAGCTACATAGCGCCTCCGCTCCAATTCAGTTACAATTAAACCTTTGAAAACAGTTGTTTGCGGATACTGTTTTAAAATTAATTCTTTAAAATAAACGGGACCGATTTGTATGAAGTGGATTTACGTTCAAAATACGCAGCATTGTTACCAGTACATCCCTGAGCACTAACCGAATTAGACTGAACCCTTAATAAGTCGCAAGAGTCGCAGTAAACGTAAAAGTAGTTACATTACAATTACAATCAACCGTTCGCCGCCGACGCGCCCCGGTCTCGCTGGCACACGTTGCCAAATCGCTCGGAAACTAATGCGGTCTAGTGCCAATAAGTGATATATCACTTAATATTTTAAGGTTGCTGTGTTTCATATATCTGGTAGTTTACTGTAAATATGTGTTGAAGGATAATATAATAAAAATGTTGTAAGCTTATGCATATGGATTAATCACGCTAGGCACAAAGGGATCTGACCGAGGCGGCGCCGAGCGCGAGCACCGCAAACACAACCTTTTGTCTGAATTTCGATGTTACCACTATTTAGTTATGATTAGAGTACCACCCGAGAACGAAGCACGTTTTACGAGTGAACAACAACTTAATCGACATTCCGACCTGCAGCCTCGCAGCTGATAGCTCAACATTTTTTAAATATTAAAAAAATCTGGTTATGACATAAATAACAGGTTTTCATCTGATACTGCACCCGACTAAGTACGGCAGCTAGGCCGGCGCGCTCGCCGCAGCCAGCCAACATAGACACCGGCCGTGATGAACGAGTTCAAGCGGAGAGTTCTGTATCGAACCGTTGGCAGGACGTGCAAATATACGGGCTACACAATATTGAGTCGATCATTGCGATTTGTTGAGATGTAATTTTGCGAGGGGTCGGCGCGCGCGCAGCCTGCAGCGGGCGGATAGATTTTATTGTATTGGCCACCGAGTATTATACAATGTGTTATTATAATTAATTATACATAGAGTGTAATTGTTTTTACTCTACATACAGTTTAATTTGTTTAGCTAATTTTAAACTTAATTTATTTTAAAACAAAACTAATATAAAGATAACCAAGTTTCAGTGTTGTTAATAAGGCATGCTTTTTTTTCAACTCTGTAATGAATTTTGATGATTGAATTAATTTCCGGTTTTTTAAGCGTTACAATTATTTTATTGATCGATAGCAATTGTGCGCATTTTTAAACAGTTAAGCTTAAAAAAAATCAATTTAATTGGAGAATGATTTATTCTTATACTTGATGAGCTGGCAACATAATATATTTTTGTGGCTCAAGTTTACGAAAATACAATTGATGGGAACAGGACCCCGCGGTGGCGACGCACCAAATGGAAATATTATGAGTCACCAAATATTGTGACAAGGTTTGTTAGTGTGATCTCAAAGCAAAATGATTACCTCGAATTAAGACCAGGAGCCATTTTCAGTCCAACATTCGACAATCAATAGGAAGTAATTTATATCTATATCCTTTAGCAGGGAGTCTGGTCGCTAAGATCGCGGCTGTGTCCACGGCTCATCGTACGCGCGCCGAAATTGTTATCGATATTTAAACCGTAACGAGACGAGCTCAGGCAGACGCTGACCGATAGGATCCAATATAAAAAAAAACTTTTTACAGTTAGTAGTTTATTTAAACAAAAACGTTAAATTATAAGTCTTTACAATATTACAGAACAAATGTGTAGGCCTTTGCAGAGACCAGTTCGCGACGGCGATGAACAGTTCCCGCGGTTATTATTACAATCAAAAACGTCCGGAAGTAGCGGGTGGTCGCGCGGCGAGCGCACGCGCGCGCGGTCGGGAGTCACGTCGAGCGCACCGGACCGAAAGGAAACATGAATTTACGATCTAACAACAATGTGAACCGATGAGAAGCGAGTTGCGAAGCGTTGGAGCGCGCGTGACGTCACCGCTGCGGCCGAGCCCGCGCGGCGCCGAAGGCCCGCACTAGTGACGTGTATGCAATAGCAGTACAGTAATATTAAATAAACCAAAAGGAATACAATTAGTCAAAGTATCGTACGCGAGTAACCTAAAAAAATATAAACTATAAAATTACGCAAAGTAACTTAAAAATAATTACAAATTAACATCGAAATTGAACCTGGGACGTGAGCTGTGAGAGTGTGGGGGGTGTGGTCCGCGTGGTGCGGAGCGGGCGGGTATTCCCGCTAGCGGCGGTACGGCTGCCGCTGGAAAGCGGCGCGATGCGAGGAGAGCGGCCGGCGGCGCGGCGGCTCGCGTCCGCGAGCCTTCTTCTCCTCCACGTTCAGCTTCACGCCTTCCGGACCCTCCGTCGGGAAGTACAGCGGCTGCGGGTAAACGTAGGCATCGCCATTGTTCACACTTAATTTTTTAACAACACCACTATGAGAATACATGATATTCGCTTGATATTAAGTAAAACGTCCACACATAACAATGCGTTAATACTAAAGACATTTCACAAATATGCAATGCACCGGTACGCTTTGAGATAAAATTTTACAAAAGGGGTTACGTTACCCTTCGAACCAAAACACTATTAAGTTAGTACTGCCACAGTATAGCCCAAAGGTGCCATGGGGCGCGACTCACCGCCGCGTTGAGGCAGTCGTGCGCAGCCTGCGCGCTCTCGTACGTGATGAATCCGTAGTTAGGGTGGCGAGGCGCACCGGGCGCGGCTGGCTTGCTGTGCACGCGCAGCTCGGCAACTGGCCCATATCGCGCGAACAACGCGCGTAGTTCCTCCTCCGTCGCCGAGTGTGGCAGGTTGCCCAGGAATAACTGCTGCGAGTCCGAGTAGCGTCGCCCGCCTTCCGCTGCAACGTAAAACCAACTTACTAATGATTCTGTGTAGCAACACGCGTACGCGGTGTACAAACTATGCCGCTGTGCGTTGCTTTTGTAACAATCAAATGGAGTAACATCCACGTTACAGAATAAAATATGCACGCGAGTTTAAGTTTTATATCAGTTTTTAATGAGAAAAATCAACAACACGTTTTAGATGTTTTTACAGTATAGTGGGACTGTTTAAGTATTAAAAAATATGCAATAAAAACTAAATTAAAACAGAATTGCAGTTATTTTTAACTAAGAGACATAAGTCACATTTTGGGAAATTTCATAATAATTAAATTATACATAAAATGCTCGCACGATGTGCGTCTGAAACAAGGCGCGTCGTGCGTCTAGTGAACTGTTAATTAGAAGTTTTATCCATATATTAATCAAAAAGTTATTATAAGATAAACGGTTGTAGATACTTAATACATCACGTCCTAATCTTGTGGCCCAATAAACATACCAGGTGTCTGCTGCACGCGCGGCGGCCGCGGGCGCTGCTCGTGCAGAGCGGGTGCGGCGACGGCGGTGGGGGGACCCAGGGCGGGCGCAGCGGTAAGCACGGGGGGGGCGGCGGCGGCGGGCAACGGTGCGGGCGCGGGAGCAGGCGCGGGGGGCGAGCTACGGATCATTGCACCACCCGAGCCAGATTTGAGCAGGTTGGCATAAGTCTTAGGCTCCGGTGCCGCTGCTGCAAGACAATAACAGTCAATTATACAATGTCTTTAGAAATACTTAAAATAATCTTTCATCACTTGTCTTTGTGGCATTCTAATACAAACGTTGTAAAAACTAAATAAATTTAAACTTTTATCTGATCATCACAAAGTAGTAAAAACGTGTAAACGGTTTACTGTTGCTTAAACTAAGCGATTATACCTAGAAAACTTTGAGGACACGAAAAAAATTTAAAAAGGATTTTATAAGCACTAGAGAAGCTTTGGTTAAGTTGATAAGTATTTGGGGTTGGTACCAGGCTGCGGCGGCGGCGTGGCCTCGCGCTCCGGCTCGGGCTCCATCGGCGGCTGCGATGCGATAGCCGCTGCAGGCTCTGGTTCCGGTTCAGGCTCGCGGTCTGCCGGCGCCGCCAACGAGGTCGCTGGAAACATCGGTCTCGTCATCAAATATAGATATATATATATATACATGCATATACACATGCAGGCATACATACACACATATACGTAACGTAAATAATTGCTTGACAATAAATAAAAGGAAATTCAAATTAAAATGGCAATTGCGTGATGCGCGAGACCATCTCTGACCACATATATATGATGGTCGATTTAGGTCAAATGTTAGCTCATTGACATGAAACACAATAAATTATTAAGTGCGTAAAAATGTGCGTCGCGGGATCCTAGCAACACGTTTTAAATAAATTAGCATTAATGTTATACAAAATGATACCTTGCAAGGCCGCCACGAGATGGCGCGCTTCTTCCATTTGAGTCGGATGCCCGTTGACGTGCGGGGCGGGGGCGGGCGCGGGCGCGGGCGCCGGGGCCTGCGCCGGGGCGGGCGGCGACATCATTTGCGGCAGCGGGGCAGGCGGCGCGGGGAACTCTGGAGGGAACGCCGGCGGGGGGAAATACCCGCCTGCCACCGTGCCCGCCTCCTCCTCCTCGCCCTCCGACCGCCCGGAGCCCTCGCCTTCCTCGTCCGAGAACACTATGTCCTGTGTAAACGGTTGTTTTCTTTATGTTTTAAAACTTCTCGTTAATACTGCAAGTGCAACTGCTACAGAATTAGTAGGGAGAATATTAATATAAAAGTGTGAGCTGAACAGCGGGCGCGACGACACTCCGCGACCAATCAACAATATTTGTAAGCAGGCTAGCGCTGAAGTCTACAACATCAATGTTGCTCTAACCCTTGGAGCTGCTCCAGTTCCCTTTTCAACACTAAACAATCAGACGCACGGCCTAATCGTTGGGTGGTATATCGTTTTGTAGTAAACATCACCAATATGGCGCACAAAGTGGTTTAGCTGCACGATTTTGTTAAGAATAACAAAGTCCATATGCGACTCGGTTTTCTTCAACAGATGGGCTATTTTTTTTACCATTACCACCGCAGACTACATTACCATAATGCACCAGGAAGGACCCTGATCAAGCGCAAATCAATTCGATTAGGGAACATAAGCTGCGCTACTACAGCGCAGCGCCCACGGATAGGCCGCCGCAATTCATTTTCATCTTTTCGTAGGAGAAACACTGTGCGGCGATTCAATGTAGTACCAATAAAACTCAATCACCTCAACACTAACTTATTTATGTACCATTATAATGAAATAATAATATATATATGAGAAGAGACATTCGTTAGCAGCAGCGCACGCATACCTGGTAGCGGAAGATGTCGTTATGCACGTAATACTTCTTGGGGGACTGCGCGGCCAGCACGAAGGTCTGGGTGAAGCGGCGCATCGGCGCGCCGCCGTTGGACAGCTCGCCGGTCACTTGCACCACCACCCCGTTGCCGAGGGTGGCCTGCGAGTCCACCTGCAGCACAAACAGCGAGTAGTACACGTCTTTCCGACCGCTTGCACACATTTACTAAGGAGCCGGAGTAGCCCTAGTTTACTGTCGAAGTAAAAAAATTTAAATGGCAATGTAAGTTGTATAAAAAAAGAAAAACCAACAACGAACCAAAAAATACTTCACAATAATGTTTACACTTGCTGCAGCAACTTCACCATCGTAAAAGGACACTGCATCAGGTTTTATGACAGTTGTTCCCGGCGCAGGCCCTTACAGATTGACCATAATGCCATTGATTAAAAATCACGCTCGTTTAATTTGTTAATTGAAAAAAATAACCAATCGAATGTATCGCGTTAAACTGAATTCAACGTGCGTTTCCAAGGTGTATAGTGTTGTCGGGGGTGGCGTGCCGTGTTCTCACCTGGCTGATCTTGGCATGGCAGTCGCGGAAGTTGAGCTGCTGTATGCGGTTGTGTATCTGCTTCTGGCCGACCACCGGCAGCGTCTCGCGGTTCGGCGCGTCCAGCCCGCCGTGCACGAACGACGAGTAGTTGTTGTAGAACCTGCGCACGCACACGCAGACTAAAGAAACCAATAGACCAGCACCGCTTAACAACTCATCAGGTTGTTAAATAATTTCAGATTTAATTAACAACATTATGTAATATCTACAAAATGGTCTAAAAAAATATAAATTGTTAAATATGTATGAATGATGATACATTACCTTTATCTGAATACAGGAGATATGGTGTGAGGTAGTGCGTCGAGTGGTCGACATATCAGACGGTTTTATTATAGATTTTAAATATTTGATATATGATGTGTCACGTCATCAGCTCATCGCGAAGTGGATGCGACTAAAGCGGGAGACCCGGGACTAGGTGCCGCGCAGTGCAACGGTGCTTATTTATGTTTGTTATATTTGAGACTCGGCCCACTACAATGAACAGTAATAGGTATTGTGCTTATACTGGAGCTCAGAGTTCCGAAAAATAAAGACATTATTATGCGCTAATACCGTAGCAACAGTAATCAAATAGAAGAAAATAAACAAAACAGTTCGTGGAATTTTCAAGTGCAAAATCATTTTACATCATATAATAAGATACTTTTTATTTAATCTTTCCAACAATGCAAGAATTTTCGAATTTGTATTAATATCACATATTATGCGTATACGTATCTTATTATTTTGTTTATGATCATATCGCGAACTGAGAACAAATCGCGAACTTCGCCTGGACGCAGGGCTCGCAGCTCACATCGTACCACCCGAAACTAACCAGTTACCAACACACCGGCGGCATAACACCTTTGCAGTTTGAACATGTATTGTGCGTTAATGAATCGTTGAGCAGTAGATAGTTGCAAGTGAGTATAAAGAAGTAACCTGTGCAGGTAGGCCGGCGCTTTGTTGAGCAGCGTGTAGTACTGGCGGACGAACTCGCGGCCAACGCTCTGCGGGGACGGGGACGCCTCCATTACCATCGCTCTCCCTCTTGTTGGCGGTGCGCAGTGTGCAGCAGTGTACAGCAGTGTACAGCCCTCCGCTATACGCTACCCTGCGGACGAACACGACCCAATCGTTACTCACACACACACACACACACGGCTCCGCACCGCCGGACGGTACTCTGAACAGTACCACCGTACCACTAGGAAGCCTGAAAGTCAATATAAAAACAATAGACTGGTCGCCTAGTAAAGATAAACAAAATATATAAAACTAAATGTTTAAAATTTAAATGTTTTTTACATTTTTCAAGCTTGCCAACAAGTCTTCAAACCGAGTAGAGAATCAGTAGTTACTATTATTATTCAAAGCTCATCATCTTGTGAATATCTCTTGAAAATCAGACCAGCTCTTTCAAATATTACTTTTTTGGAACATGTATTTTGTGAACATCCATATCGATAAAGTTAAAAGCAGTTGTATTGATATCACAAACAGACATATTATTAATTGACTAAACTAAAACCACACAACACTAAATCAATAACAAATTTCCCTTTGTTGTATAAAAATGTGTAACATTCGTACACAAAACAATACTTATTAAACACAATTAGCAAAGCTCCTTTCATTCACATCAGTCCTAGCCTCTCCCTTAAACATGTGTCGCTAGCATCAGTATAACCAACACCAACTACAATATTACATTAATATCTTTGTTCTCAAACTACTATCCAGCAGCACACCTATGCATCTATACAACAAACCTATAAAATAGATGCACCGGCCATGAGCACTGACCTATTCATAATAATGGAGTGCAGCTCTGGATAAAACAAATGTTTATGTGGCAAGTATTTGTTAAAGCAACATTAATCCAGGAATGTACGACCCACACTCGCATAAATATATGCATCAAACGGAAGGTTAGTTTGTTTGTTTCTTTGTCTATTTTTTCTTGAATATAATGAAAATAAGGATTGTAAATATAAGCAAGTTTTAGATATTTACCATTTTCAATTAATTCATTTGAGAGAATATTTAAAAAGTGAAATCCTTGTACTTAATACACCGAACGTACTAAAGTTGTAGTAATTGGTTTCTTAACTTAAACCATGTGAATACTTATATCATTATTTACTAAAATATGTACTAAGCAATACTTTATATCAAAGTCCAGAAAAAAATCTAAAACCTATGTTACATTTAAGGATAGCACAGATGTTTTAGTAAATTAAAAAAAAAGTGAATCATTGTCCAGTAGTTTGTGTTAAACTGGTGTATACCCCCACATTGAAAAGTGAATTTATTACATATTCCAGATATTTGCAAAACTCATTTTTGATATCTCTAAATATAATACACAAAACTGTACTACTCCAAATTATTAATAATAGGTTATACAACAAATGTTACACATTCTAACAAACAAGCAATATTCTGAAAACTAGCTTTGTTAATAAATAATATTCACAATCCAACTGAAGTAATCATTGAAAAAAAAAAAACTTGTAAAGAAGTTGTATATGCAATACTTTCCGAACAATCATGGCTTCAAATATATTAACAAACTGTTAACAGTTTAATATTTAATTGAAAGTTATTTAACCTACACATATATACTACACCAGGTTTATAACAGCCTCAGCCTTTCCTATTAAAACACTAATATTTTAAAAATAATATATGTAATATTTGTAATGTATTAAGGGAGGAAATGAGTTGTTTATAAGTATAAACACAAGGCAAGCATTAAGTCAACAGCTTGTCCATATACTAATTGAATATGGAAATTATGTAAACAAACCTCAATAAAGTTGACTACTTTCATTTTTAAAGCTTTAAATAAGGACTGATTCTGCATACACTTTGTTTTTAAATGTCTTTTTTTACTTACATATTTTGCTGTTTTATAATAGTAGTTACCTTTATAGCATGAATTAATGTTTAACACATCAATGAAAAACTTTTTTTAAGTTCTTTAAACATAGTACGGTGTTTGTTGTCCCCATAACAATCTTTAAGAATTTCAGGAAATTTGTTAATTTTAAAATGACCTATTATTAATTTTATTTGAAAAAATAAATTAAGGCCACTATTTTTTGATGCATTAAGTATTGGCGGTGTATTTATATAAGAAGTTAATAATATTGACATATGCATTATTTAAACACTGTTATTTAAAGACAAGTGAAGATGGGATATAAAAACATATTTCTCTTAATTACTTATAAATTGCAATTTAATTTTTATATAACTAAATCAATTGAAACAAAATTATAATTTCCGAAGCGAAACAAAAGGTGCGTGGTGTTATTTTGTACTGAACGATGTTAAAAGACAAATCTGCATGCTTATATAAAAGTAAACAAATGGCGATCGTCCACCGTCCCTTCGGTCGGCACCAGCTCGCACTCCAACACAAACGCTAACTCGCGATATGCATTGCGAAAACAACGAGCATCGCGACGTCTGTTTCAAACACGCATGGCGTATCCAACACGGATCTCTCAAGCTCCCGTTGCCTATTCATTCAGAAAAATACTACATTATCTTTTTTGTACGAAAAACGCGAAGAAAAAACATCATTAAAGCGTTATATACTCGTTGAAGCTTATGCATTGGTATAACAACGACACAGAGGGGTTTTAACCTCTAGGAATAAATCCAGCCGACAATCAAAATAATATGATAATCAACTAATGCGAATAATAAATACATAAAAACTCACCTCAATAAATTTTAGGCATCAAAATGGTGTATTAAGCAACAAATCGTCACGAAATTCGCGTAATTTTCACAATAAATAAGGACTGAAAACAGAAAAAGAGCCTACCTCACCGTTCAGTGTCAATTTGGTGGTTAGTGTTGCCCGACTCGTTTCCTCAAATATTAGGAATAAACAATTATAAACCTTTTATTTATTTACTTCCGTACAACACACTAACAGAACTATTGAAATTTCGTTTAAAGCATAAAAATGCCACTTTGCATTAATTATATTATTATTAAATAAATAATATTGAAATAGTAGTTGATACTCTAGAGTTATTGTCCCCGCAATATGTATATAATTCATCTTTTATTATCCGTAAATGTACGTTTGGTACACATCCGAAGCCATAGAAATAATTTGAACACTATTCAAGTTTATATGCAAAACACTATATGGTGACAAGTTAAATAACAAAAATAGTAATATATTACAAAAAAATTAACTAATTCACGACGAGAAATTAGAGTACGTACTAATCATCGGTTTATCTATTTCAAAGCTTAGCGATCTCAAACTTACATTACTTATATCTCTTAACCTCAGCTTATATGCCAGTGAAAGTTCCAAGAAAATTGGTTCTGCCATAGATAGACAAAAAAAATTAAGAAATATGGTTTTCATCTAAGTATTAAATAAATAAACTTTTTACACATGACTATAAGTTCACATATTTGTAAAAATAAAAATATGAGTCTAAGTGTACATCGATGCCTGCTTTTTAAAATAACTATTCAAGTATGTAATAATGATAAAAATAATAATAAATTTATCCACAGTTTCAACATATATAATTTCTTTTCCGCGGATTATAAAAAATCTCAACAGCTACTCGATGCAATAAACTGGGAAATTGAATTTAAGAAATGTGCCACCACTAACAACATGGTTTCCAAATTTTACGATATTTTGCATGAAACAATTAAAAAAACAGTTCCATTAAAACACGCGCGTAGTAAAAAATATCCCTCTTGGTACACTCAAGATCTTATACGTTTATACAAGGAAAAATATAAATATCATCTCAAAATCAAAATATAATAAACAACAGGTAATAAAAAATAGTTCATGTACTAAAAAAATTATTAAAACAAAAATTATTTGAACAGTAATGCTCTTCGTTCATACGCATTTCTCTGCAAATACTTACAAAAATTAAATATTCTAAATGGAGGAATACAACGAATTTTTTTGGCACTGCTACTTGTACAGTATATCTCTTCAACTCTCATTCACATTTATTTCGTTATTTTTTTTTGTATTATGAGCAAGATCCAACAGCGGATATCATCAGGCTTTAGATGACATTAATAATTATGATAATGACAGTGTTTTAAATATTTTAGGTACAATTATGCATTGCTAATTTACTAACTATGTAAAATACTTGATAAACATAATGCAGTATCTTTAATTAAATATAATAATTGAATAAAACGAGTGATGTTATGATAAAATAATTTCATGAATATAATTATTCATTGTATAATTATTATAGTCGATTGCCGAGCATAACACGATTTTGTTAGAATAGTATTTTCAGAAATACTGTGATCAAATTAACTTGAGAAAATTTATTATGATCGCAGTTTAAGCATCAGTAAAATGGTGGCGGCAAACATTTGTTGCTACGTTGGCATCGGTATTGATTTAATTCTTATTTGTGACATCTCTTTCGCACTTACCAAAAAGACAAATTCTATCCTTGTTGAAAAAAAGAATGCCATTGACCTCTGCACGCCGCTCGCCGCTGATTGGTTGTTGTTGTAGAAGGGATGCAGACGCTTGCTAAAAGAAGCGCGTCCATTTGCATGTAGCCAACATTATAAATTGTTTCGCGCCGACTCATCGTAGGCTTCCGTTCTTTCTTCTGCGTTTAGCGTTCAGTGTCGAAGGTCGTGTGCGGACCTTAGTTATTAGTTTATTATTAATTAAGGCTACATCTAAGTCAGTCATGGCCAATAACGACAATTTCGCGCAAGATGTTACAGAAAGTCAAGTGAATGGAAACGTGGAAAACGGAGGAGGCGATAATCAAGAAAATAGCGCCGAAGCATCAGGACGCGATGACGACAGGTAAAGTTAGCTTCTATACACACATCAGGGAGTTTTATTTTCAAAGTTTTTACTTTACGGTAACTTGTTATTAGCTTAATGTGAGTTCTTAGCTTGTTAAATGTGCTTTTACAGTACCATCCTTAATCACCCGCAATGGCGTCGGCGGTCCGGCATTATTACTATCGGCATCCAAATCTGTTTTAATCCCAGAGGTCTTTTCAAAATTTAATGTTTTCACCTTTGCAGTGGGTTCTTCGCGGTTAAATTTGATTCTTTGATGTCGTAGTTTTCATTTCAGACGTAATCTTCGACTTTTATTTTCTGAAATTAGTTTGTAGCCGCATGAAGTTAAAATGGCGTCTATCGCGCGTCTCTGTTTGCACCCGGCATCGGCGCACACCGGCGCGCGTCCCCGGTATCGATTTTCGCATTGGTACAGTTATGTTAGTAGATTCGTTTGGAACGTTGCGAGCGTTGGACGGGCGAGGGCCGTTTGCGGCTTTAGTAAATGCAAGATTTTAAATCGGTGGTAGTGCGTATGATTGTGGCTCGGGGTGCCGCGCGATGTGGAGCGCTACTAACCGGCTGTCTCTCTGCAGGTGTGAGCCTGCGCCGCCGCCGCAGCTGCCGCCGGAGGACGTCATGGTATATATCAGCTGGGCTCACACTAAAGTAAAGCTACCACCAAATGACCACTCATTGGTTCGGCCACTTAATTTTGGGCCCCCATTCACACTTGCCAATTTCAAATCTTGCGATATGACTGTAACGTTGTTTGTTCACATCTCGTTGTCTCTCAATATAATGTTTAAAGTCTCTCCAGTTTTCCTTTTTGTAACTTACAGGTTGTGATTTTGTTTTGCTGCAGTGCTTGGAGTTTGTTTTTGAACAAAAATGTAGCTGTAAAGTACTGTAAACAAGTACTGCATAGTTGTTTAATCTTAAATTGTAATATTAAGTCTAAACATTCTCTAAATCGAGACAGTCTATTTCATAGTAAATTTACCAGTTTTAATTTTTTTTACATGAACTTACAGAAAACTATTTGTGGGAGGACTCAGCTGGGAAACAACAGACAGTAAGTCATTAATTTATCACTGCTTCATTAATTAAAATCATTCATTAAAGTTTCATGTCCATCACTCTTTGTTTGCGGGACATTAACACGTGTTATTTTTTGTCTCACAATTTATATGATGAATATTTCAGTTCTGCTTCTGAAGTTTATTTGAAGAAAGCTTTAACCCACAATACTGAGCATGCATCTTATAATATATTGCATGTAGATGTAAAACAACAAAAACTAAACATAGTATACTTTTGCAGAGGAGTTACGTGACCACTTCAGTGCATACGGTGAAATAGAGAGCATCAATGTCAAAACAGATCCGAACACAGGGCGGTCGCGGGGATTCGCCTTTATCGTTTTCAAAGCGCCAGACTCGATTGATAAAGTCATGGCTGCAGGTGATCATACAATTAACAACAAAAAAGTTGATCCAAAGAAGGCAAAAGCGAGGCATGGGAAGATATTTGTTGGAGGCTTAAGCAGTGAAATCTCAGATGATGAAATCAAAAACTTTTTCGGCAATTTTGGGACAGTAAGTGTTACTTATTGATAACATTTTGTTAATGATTCTTTATTACTAATATAAAACAAGAGTGTGTGATGACAACTCCGGTTTTGGTGAGATAATTAATGTCTTGAGTTTTATTGAAGAGGAATCCGGGCCACTGATTTTAAATGTCCATTTAACTTGTAAGCATGAAGGGAATGGCAGTGTTTATATACATCTTTTTGTTTTCAGATCATTGAAGTTGAAATGCCATTTGACAAGACAAAGAACCAAAGAAAAGGTTTCTGTTTCATCACATTTGAGTCTGAGCAAGTCGTCAACGAACTCCTCAAGACTCCTAAACAGACAATAGCTGGCAAGGAGGTAAGATTACAATCTTTGGTGTGGTACAGTAGTGTTAAAGGCACAGCGCCTATATATGGTTGACATTAGTTTAAAAGAAAGCTCCTAAAATTTGTTGCAAAATTTCATAAATTTATAATGATTGTGGTCCGTCCACAGGTCGATGTTAAGCGAGCGACGCCGAAACCCGACGGCCCCGGAGGCATGGGCGTGCGCGGCGGCCGGGGAGGGCGCGGCGCGCGCGGCGGTCGCGGCGGCCGCGGGGGCTACGGCGGGCAAGGCACTTGGGGCAACCAGGGATACGGCGGCTACGGCTACGGCCAGGGTGGATACGGCGGCGGCTACGATGGTTATGGATACGGCGGCTACGGATACGACGGCTACGGCGGATACGGCGGTTACGATTACTCCGGCTACCCCAATTACGGTAAACGCGGCAAGCAGAACTACTAGTGGCAGGGTTCGCTAAGCACCGCTCACCGACACATTACCTCGACTGATGTTACCTGATTATTAGGATGTAAACGTAGAGTAAGGGTAGGTTAGCGAGATGCTGTGGCCCGGATGCCGCCGACGCCCCGCCCCGCCCCGTCCATCGCAAGAGCTGCTGCAGCTGGGCCGTATTGCGCGCCTGGATAAAGAATGTACACGCGTGTATGTGTATATGTATATACATATATTTTGAATTTGTTATTACAACAAAGTTTATCCAGATTTATATCCACAATCAAACTATAGAGAGATGTCGTCACTCGTTACGATTTAACATGCAAAATGTAGAAGTAACTGGAAGAAGCGAGGAGCCCTGCGCTGCAGCGGACGTCGGGTCGGGTCGGGTCGGGGCGGGGCGGGGCGGCGCGGCGCCCGGGCGCGGCCGTAGCGTGTACAGAGCAGCGGCGACGGGCGAGCCTCCGTCCTTGAGATGCCTATTTACCTTGTGTGTCGCTCCGCTCGGGCGGCGCGGGCGTTAGGTGTACGACTTAGCGTAGAAAATATTTATTTTTCTATTATAACTACGTATTTACATGGATATTCTATCGAGATAATGTGTAGTGAATGTTGTCGGAGACAGTATGTGTATCAGTATAACCACCAACCGCTCTATCTATCTAATCATCATTTGAAGTAATTAGAATTAATTAATTAATCATTTTGCGCGACTCGTTCTCGAGGGCTCCGAGTTTGTTTGCGCGCCGCCGTTTGGTTTGTTCGGTCCCGTGCGCGTGCGCGCCGCGCTGTGTAGCAAGTGCCCAGTCGGCTCTCGATCTCTCTTTATCATTGTTTCACCGGGTACTGTATTCTGTACATATATGTTATCTGCCTTACGTTTTATAAGTGTTTATTTGTAATACCACTTTTGACATATGTAGCAATGTCGCCCGAGTTTTTGTTTCTTTGGTACTTTTGTTTTACCTATTTAACACTCTCGCCACATGCTACATTTGGGAAATTGGGGTAATATATGGAGAGACATTGTGAAAGTGATAAAGATATGATGAAGCTTTTGAATAAAGCACTGTTACAAAAATCTCAATGTGTTTCCATATATTTGATCCCAGCCCACCTCCCCTGCCCACTTCGCCGCAGCTTGCGCCCGCACGCGCCCGCCTGCCGCCTCCTCCTCCCCCACCCTCCACCTCCCCACCTCTACCACCACACTTCCTCCCATTGCCTATTCATCCACCTGTTCACTAACCTCGCATGCTCCGGGTGAAACAGATACACTGGGTAGGCGGACGAGAACACTCGTCGCCTTGTAGTACACGAATGTCCAACATTAACATGATTCTGTAGTAAATAATTTTATTTTGCATATTATATTAACAGTTACTTTTTAAAAAATATCAATCGCCAGTCTGGTTGGTACAGAGACCTGGCGGCCGCTATCGCGACGAACATAGCTTGGAAGTAACACTGGGAGTAGGTAGTACACGAGGTGTCGGCAGCGTGCACTCGCTACACGTGGTGAAAAGAAACCACAGTCGGCACTAAAATGACTTTTGGCGCAAATATAAGCAAAGTAACCGCCTGTTGCATGCTGTTTTACACGATGTTGGCAAGGGTTCTGCTGGCTGGGGGCATGTACCGCTCACTGCAAGTGCAGTACCATAACAGTGAGGTTATTGCACATGGCAATAAGCACTTTCTGTATCTAATTTGTAAATGGGTATATAGTTTATTGAGACTATCACGTGTTGGTGTGTACACGAGGTGGTACACGTTTGGAGTCGCATAATGCCAATTGTGGCCGTGCAGAGGAGAGCAGCGGGAGGCAGGGAGGGCCCGTGACCGCGGGTAGCGCGTGTTAAGATTCAATTGCTAGCAGTCCCTGAAAGCTTTTTATTCTCTGCATAATTTTGATGGTTTCGGGGTAGCTCTGAGAGACGGTTGCGAGGTGTCCAAAGTGAGGTAGCGTGCCGAAGCGCTCGGCCCTGGACTAATGGTTTGTGTTGCGGGCAGACTACGGCGGGTACGGAGGGTACGAGGGCGGCTACGGCGCGCGCGCGGCTCCACGCGGGAAAGGTACTGCCGTCCTCTCCACCCCACCCCCACCTCTCCACGTTCACACGTCACTCACCACGACCCCCGGCCCGCCCCGCCGCCGCCACCACTCGACCACACAAACAATGACACAAACATATTCTAATTTATTAATTCAAACACAAAAATATTCTAATGGCAGATATTTTCGAGGTCGTTTAAATTTTTTCGATTGAAGCACAATGTTAGTTAGTCGCCGCTGCAGAAGGCAGGCCGCGGGGGTGCGGTGCGGGGCGGGGTCGCATAGTTGCTGTTATGTGTGTGTATGCATTGTTTGCGAGCTTGCGTAGATCCGCCTGTTGTCGGGCACGCCGGGCAGCCGCCGTGTGCCGCACACTTTCATTTATAACTAAGTGTTCGTTAGGCAAATGGAGCGGGCGCGCGGTGCACGCGCTGCTTAGTTACAAATGTAATGGTGTGGGACGTAAACTGTGCGGTAGTTGCATGAGGAGGTCGCGAGGCGTCGCCCGGGGGCGCGGCGGCGGCCCCGCGCGACGTCGGCCGCGGCGTGCTTCACACTCACTCGGACTGTTCTGTTAGTTTTAGTTAGGATTTAGCGACATTTAGGCAGTGTGTGGAATGATTTGCAGCGGGCTACCAGGGCGGCAAGCAGCGCGGGGGAGGCGGCGGCCGCGCCAACCAGAGGCATCAGCCCTACTAACCACTGTCTGTCTGTACCTGCCCATAGTCGTCTCAGTCCAATAGTAAGGTAAGCGCTCAATGTTTTAACGCGGCGCGGGGCCGGGGCCGGCGCTCCGGACTCCCCCCGCCCCCACCACCGAATCGAGGCAGTCGTCGCCCAGAAATACCTTATTAGTTAGCTTGTGAAATGAATTAGGCAGACTGCCGCCGCCTTGCACTACTCGCAGCATGTTCGCGCCGGCCCTGCGGCCGATGTAGCTCGGTTCGATCACTCGCGCTGGGGGAGGGGGAGCGGCGCTTCACCGCTGAACGGAAATTGAAAAGGCTAAGGGACTGTGAGGAAGAATGGTCTTTTTTCGATTATTTGATGCTTTTTCCAATCGTTGTTGCTTGAGTCCCCCCCCCCCCCCGCACTCACCATGCACCCCGTCCGGCCCGGCCTTTGCCCGTGTACGTTTGCTTTGCGTAGACCCCCCCCCCCCCCCCCCCGGCGGCTGTCAATCTCGCGTGTGTACGTACCGAGTGTGTACGTACACACTGCAGCGGCGCGCGCTGTGCGGTACATAATCGCTAATTAGCATTTAGTTTATAAGAGCCATTCATATTGCGGAATGCAAGTGGGCGGAGGGGGGGGGGAGAGAGGGATGTCATTGAAACTGGCTTCCCTAGCAGCGTGCGAGGCGAGCGCGCGCGGCACATTGCACTTACGTGCACCGCTTCGAGGCGGGCAGTTTGAATTGTTTAAGTTGCAGTGCAGTTTTACGGGCGTCTAGTTCAGGTTAATGTCTTTTGTGAACCGCGCGGCGCACGCGGTGCACGCGGAGCACGTTGAGTTGAGCGCGCGTTGTTTTGTTGCAGGTTAAGCGGGCGGCGAGGGGCGCTCGCCGCGCGGGGCTCCGCCTCGTTCCATTCCACACGTTAATTTAAGAAACAATCTTTTTAAGAGTTTACAAGGATGGGGCGCCGGCGCGCTCCGCCCCCTTGCGGAAATTTATTATAATATAGATTGGATTTATAGATTCACTTGAGTATTATTGCCGATTATAATTAGATGTATTGTCGCCGGGTGGTGCCGCCGCCGCGCCGCCGAGCTGCCGAGGCTTTCGACGCAGCTCTCATTGTTCATTGGCGTGTAGCCGGCGGGGGACCGCGCCCGGCCCCGCGCGGCCCCGCACGGCCCCACCCGGCCCCACCCGGCCCCACCCGGTCCCGCTCCGAGGTTATCTGTTCTGGATCTCATGCAGAAATGTTGTAGATTTGTATTTTTATTTGGTAATTATTAAACAAGGAATCAGAATCATGTATTTTGTACGACCATGATGTTTCTTCCGTTGCGCAGGAATGAAATTAGCATAAGTGATCGGACATGAACAAACTTCTGGGATATACAAGTGTATGTCTGTCTAAATAAACTAATTGTAAATAAACGTGTGTGTTATTTGTGCGCGCGCGGCGTCTCGTGTTCGTGTAAGTTTAGTCCGTAGCTGAATAAATATGTAATCGCCGTGGTGATGTGTGGCGAGAGGGCGCGCGCGCTGCCGCCCCGCACCGCACCGCCGCCGCCCCGCCCCGCACCGCCCCGCCGCCGCTTCTCCCTCCGGTCTTTGTGACCTCAACATGAGAGTACACCGTCATGAAATGAATACGTTTATTTGATCTGACTGATTGTCTAAACCAGAGTTCCCCAAACTTTTTTCTGTCGTAGACCCCTTGCCATGTTTTTCCGTGTTGGGTGGACCCCTACTTACCTGATATTGATTTCCTGAAATTTTCTAACTGTAGTGAAGTTTAGTATTAAAGGTTTTTACAAGTTCAAAATGTATTGCGACCACAAAGCGAATACCAACATCCTACAACTTACACAATTTTATAAATATATATAATAAAGTTTTTACTTCATAAGTACTTTTATAAATAATGTATATGTTTTGATATTATAAGATAGTATGATGTAAGTAAATGGGTACTATCAGTGTATGTGTTGAGATCCACTATCGTGGACCCCCATATTCATTTCATGGTCCCTCAGTCGTCGGTGTGGGCGGGCTGGAATATTTATGTACACAAAAATTACAGATAGGATATTAAATGTATACGAGATGTTAAGTGCAAAGGCACTGCTTATTCCAATGGTAAATTTCTTCCAGTAGGCCTTTTGTTGGAAATTTTTGTATTAGTGAAAGTAAATTCGGTGCATATTACTGAACTACATACTAAATAGAACTAGGACATATATATACTAAAACTAGCTGACCCGACAGACTTCGTCCTGTCAAAAAAATTGGAATGTGGCAGTTTTTGTTACCTATTTTATAGTTAGCGCAAAAAAATCTGAACTGAACAGGTCACCCTGGTTATGGGCGGTGTGTGGGGTTCAGCACTATATATATTCATCTAATAACTAATATTTAGATATTAGTGGGTTCCAGAAGAGTGGCCAAAGTTATAATTATAGTACATAAATTATATTTACTATTATTATTTTTTTAAGAACAAATAACTGTCACATTCCAAATCTTTTTGACAGAATGTAGTCTGTCAGGTCCGCCAGATGGTAACGCGATTTGTGCTCGACTGATGTATTGACGTGTAAACGAATGCATTTTATGTCGCGCGCCGAAACTAAAACAAAAGAAATAATATCGCGAAGCCGACCAAATTGAAAATCAGTATGGTGGATCTTTAGCTCTTACATTTTGTGAGTATTTATGTTATTATTTCATTCGCTTTAATTTCGGCACGCGGCGTTAGATCCTCCGACGCGCACACGCACACTGTTTTGATAGATATCATTGAATTTGAACTTTGTGCAGCTGTAATAAAGTGCAAATTGACTCTTTAGCGTTAGGAACAACGCGCCTACATTGCTTAGACAGCAGTGAAAGCTTGTAATTTAATATGAACTTTATTGAACAGAAATAAACTTCAAATTGACTCTACATTTTAGTTAGAGAACGTTTGTTTAGGAAAAAGAAAAGCGCTGTTTTTAGGGGCTTCCCGGCGATCATTCGAATTTTTCTCGCCGCAAAAACCATGCTTCGACTTCAACGAACATTTAAAAAAAGAATTGGCCAAATTGGTCCAGACGCTGTTGAGAGATGCGCTTACCGACACATATTTATATTATTGATTAATAATAAATTATATTCAATGATATTAGTTATTAATAAATAAATAATAAAGTTGCTTGAGAATATATTTATATGTAGAGGGAGTGACAGAAGGCATAATATAATGTTTGAGAGAAATAGAATTCGTTGTCATCCCCACTCCGTGCTGTGTACTGGTGAGAAGTGACACCGGTACACACGTGGAGGGGATAACTTCATCATCATCATCAGCCCATAGACGCCCACTGCTGGACAAAGGCCTCCCCAAAGATCTCCACTCCAATCGGCTTTGCGCTATTCGCATCCAGCGGTTTCCCGCGACCTTCACCAGATTTATATATTAGATAAAACTTACTGACAAAAAGATTGCTGCTGTTTTTATAGAAAAAAATATGTAGGGTGTTGCTTTTCTTGTGACTTCGGCAACACGATTAATCAAACATAAGTTTCTCTGAGAAAAGACATTTAAAGTTGTTAATTACAATGTTGATTCCATAATCACTCTGTTAAAATTTAATAAAATTACAAAATTTTAATTATTATCAATTACTTGTGACAGCCAGTGCATTTCTTACGTCAGTATTTATAGATCTTTGTCTATGTTGGTCGCCGACTGTCACGATGACGTCTGGTGCGCGGGAAATTTTAATTGAAGAAAACTATTTTTTTTTTATTTATATGTAATCCTTTTCATATACAAAATGCAAGCTATTACTTGTTATTATAATTAAAATAAGTAGCTCGTGAACACGACCACTTGTAGAGGTATATACTCTGCCCCATATTTCGTGTGTCGCTTTGAGACACGGGATGTTAAGTCTTGTTACCGCAGTAAGTTTACTAGCTACAGAGTCTCAAACTGGAACACAGCAATGTTTGCACACTACTGCTTAGCGGCAAAAATAGAAGATGCGGTGGTACCTACCTAGACGGTCTCCGGCAACAGATACCTACCGGTAAAATAACTGTTTGATCCGGTGCTTATTAATTTGTATCCCTCGAATCGGCGCGTCGAGCTGGACGTTCACTTGATTGTGAGTGTAACGCCGGCCGATAACGTGACGCTGCTTAGGATGAACAACACCGTACAGATTGTGCTCGCCGCTTTGAAACACGAGGGGCTAGGTGTTGGTCCCGATGATCGCACGCCACTGCTCGCCGGCGGAACAAGAATCTGATGGTATTCACCTACGGTCTCGTCGACGTTTAGCAGTCTACCCGCAGAACACATAAACTGACAACAGCGTGCGCGGGGCCCACTGACATGATTGGTCGCGTGCTGCGCCGCAGATTGCTTTGTAGAAGGTGACACGTGCACCGCATTCACCGGCCTCACATGTCGAAAATATATCTAAAGGTCAATCGTTGGCATGCGGACGCCGCGAGCGACATGCTTCTATAAAACATTGCCAATTCTGGTTGTGTGGGTCGCGGCGCCGCGCCCGCCGCCGCGCCGGCGTCGCTTTGAAGACGGCGGCGACAACGAAAAGTAATTTCGCGCGCCGTGTACACCGGGCAAAGCCGCGCCGCGATTATCAGGATCTCGAAAGGAGCAACGATTTCAACAGGCTTTCGAGGATAATCTGCAGTCAACACTTAACCAATAAGATTAGCGGGGATTTGTATAGATAATCACCGCTTTATATAGCGGGCTACGGGCCGATTGCCAATTAATCCTACGAACGGAATACTCGACGACATGGAGAACCGCAAGCTGTTCCTCTTCTTTGTGCTGCTCGGCGCGTGCGCGTGCGCGTGCGCGGCGGACGACGTACAGGAGTCCGAGTAAGTTTAGTTAACATTAACTAAATGTTCACATGTCGGCGAGTTGGAAACCCTCTCAACTAACTTCAGTTGTGCAGCGGCCATCGCACGGGGACTCGGGCAGTGCTTCGAAACCTTTACGTATTAAATACTTCTTTAATATACAATTTTTCATAATTTACCGCGATAACTTCCAGTGCTCGTAAGTCACAGTTATTTTAATAAGTAGTCTTCTTTTCCATTCGGGATCGCTCTGTTACTTTTGTATTCCTTAACTAACTCCATTTTTGCGCTGCAACCTTTCTTCTTTACCTCTGTAATGTGGACTTGTGGACCCCGAGGTACACAATCCAACCTCTTAATTACTCTATTGTGTTCAATTTGCTTTCATTTTTTTTTGAATTTAAACATTTTATATCAAGCGTTAAATAATGACGCGGCTTCAGTAGACGGAGCGCACATACCTGAAGACGGTGCTTCCTCCTGAACGTTCCATCAACACCAGCATGTATATTTTGTGTTGCGCAGCGCGGTGTCGGAGGTCCGGCAGAACATCCCGCAGCGCTGCCTCCAGATGTCGGTGACGGAGGTGTCGTGCGACGAGACGGGCGCCGACGCGCTGCTGCCGCACCCGGACGACTGCCGGCTGTTCTACCAGTGCGTGGGCGGCCTGCCCGTGTGCCGGCAGTGCCCCGCCGCCCTGCACTTCAACCCCTCGAAGCACGTCTGCGACTTCCCGGTGCGCGCCGGCTGCAGGAAGCCCGCCGCCTGACGCGCCCGCGCCCCGCCACACGCTACACCCGAACTGCATCATGATTATAATTATAATTTCGCTTAAAACATTCCTACTTTTTATCATGGACCTCCTAACCCCACCCACCCGTAATTTATTTAAATTTAAATTTTGAACACTCGCTTGATAAAACCGGCGTCAGAAACACACGAGCGAGAAGCTGTATCCTGCGGAAATAGTCCACATGTATAGTGAGGAGTTAAGTTATACAAAGCATCGGGCAGGGACCTCTGCTGCGAGGTCTCTGCAGCACACGACTCGCCTGCCGGAGAGTTGACCGCGAGCGCGCGTCACCTCTGCGGCCTGCTCGTCACCTGATACCGTTTGAGATTCAGCTCGAGTTTTGGCACGACGTGGATAACAAAAGGTGTTGGACGTATTTGTTAACTAGAAAGAGGTAAGAACAATCGACCCTGAGAGAACAGTAGATCATAAAGAATGGTCTCCAGTTTCAGTTGGTTAGTCGCATCAGGTGATTACATGTGAGAAAACTTTTTTAGTACGAATTGGAAGGCCACCTAACTGATCTATCAAAGTGAGCTCGTCGCTACGTACTACGTGCCTAACTGGCGGCAGCGGTCCCCGCTCGCCGGCCGCTCGGCACCAGATAGATTTTGATCTGCTGTTGTAACAGCAGGCAACACTGAGAAATCAGAACGTTGTCAATAACACACAATAATCACAGTCCGCTGTGTTCGCGCAACGCGGCGCCGTCGAGGAATGAAACACAGGTGATGTGTGGACAGTTTTATTGATACGCGTGGAAGTAGATAGCACCTCAGCAGGGCTGCGCGCTCGACGTGGCGTGCACCAGGTCCAAGGCTTTGCACAGCGCGCGGTAGTCCACCTGGGGGCGAGGGACGGAATGAGCCTATGGTTTTGTTAAGCTGTACGCGTTGCGACTCGCTGCGGCGCGGACCCGCGGCGAGGGTGCAGTGCGGTGTGCCACCACCACAACCGACCTCGTCCGCGCAGCCGCGCCGGTACCCGAAGCATTTGCAGAGCAGCTGGAGCTCGCGCGCGGACAGCAGCGGCAGCAGCCCGCGCTGGCAGAGCGCGCGCTGCACGCGCAGCGGCGACACGCTGCCGCACCGCTCGCGGTCCGCGTCCTGCGCACGCGCAACACACGTCACTCTTACATATCAGTAACAATAGAAAATTATAAGTTAAAAAACACCAAACACAAAAGTTACATCGATGATGTGCAACAGGATAATAAAACAACTTAATAAGTAAACAGTAGCTTACTTTTGTCCGGACTTGACGCATGTGCGACATGTTCGTTGTTTACAGATTTAAAAAAGAAAATCTTTACTGTTGCACCATGCTCTGGCTTGACGAGCTCGTGTATCGTACGGTAGTACGGTGTATAGGTGAGTGCCGAGACAAGCGACGAGCACAACAGGTCCGGCAGCACAGTGCCGCGACCCACAAACAGTTCAGCAAGTCGGCCGCGTGCCCGGTCACCAGGCGGAACAGCACAGACACAAAGGTAAAGGGATGCGATCTCCAACCGACCTGGAACACTTCTAGAATGTTGGACACTTGGTCGTGGTGCTTGGAGAGCTTGTCGAGCGCCATGGCCACGATGTTGCGCTCCTCGAAGTTGAGGAAGTTGTTGGTGGTGGGCGGCGGCGCGTGCGGCACCGGCTGCAGCAGCGGCGCGCGCTCCAGCCCGCCCTGCGTCAGCGCCTCGCCCACCGTGCTGCAGAACCGCTCGTAGTCCACGCAGCGGCGGCGCGTGGGCGCGCAGAACCTGCGCCCGCCCGACGCAGACACACTTGCACCTTCTCTATGCAACAATACTGAGCGGAACATCGAGTTATTGAACAGGCGAAATGTTAATGATTTTTATACTTCATGTAGCCGTGCCGTGCGCAGGCGCCGCGGCGATGAGGCGCAACTCCTCATGTTGACACAGCATCACATAGCACTCGACGTCTTGAGGCAGGAGATGTTAAGTTTGCTGCCGGATATAGCTCAGGTTTGGGTGCTACTTTCAATACTAACACTTCCATGAGCGTGTCCATTTCTACAGGAGTGAGGACGAAACCAGCAGAACTCAAGCCTCGGTAGAAGTCGGCGCGCGGGATGATCAGCTCGTTCTGTTTGTCGAATTGTTGAAGGAAGTCTCTCGGACGAACACCTTCGCGCACAATCTGTCGATGTTAGTCGTATTACTATTAACATAATTTATTAAAATATTTCAATTAAAACCTTCCCATTTCACGAGGATCGGTACCACACCATCTTCCGTGGGTTTTTGAAACACGGAGAAAAGTGTTACTTGGTGTTGGTGTTGCTGTTGCTGCTGCCAGTGTTTCATTATAAGTAGAACAAAAGAGTGGCGCAGACACAGACACTGCCTGAAATCACAGGACCCAACTCTTTGGACAGAGCCACAGCACCTTTCCCTTAATCTTGGCGAGTATCTGCACGATGTCGGTCTGCGCGGGGTCGCCGGCGGCGCGCGGGCGGCCGGCGGGCGGCGCGCTCGGCGCCACCGCCGCGCTCTCCACCGGCTGCTCCTCCAGCTGATCAACACACACACACACAGTCACCACTTAACAATTATACCGAATTTAAGTACTAAACTCTAAACAATCTACAAAATGTTAAAGTCACAACAAGTGTGCAGACGGCGTGGAATACTTAGACTTTAGACAATGTGGGAGCGGTAACTGGTACAGCGGCTCCAAAACATTCTACTAGTCCTTTAATGTAACCATCCCCCCCCCCCCCCCCCAACCCCCTTATGTTTTATGTGGAGAAAGAAAATAATCAATGTTCACATCGTTGAGCAGCGCTACGAAGTTGAAGCCGCAGTCGTCGAGGTAGCGCTGCTCGAGCGCGCGCAGCTGCGCCGGCGCCGGCAGCACGCCCGCCCGCGACAGCGCGCTGCGCACGAGGCTGCGCGACACGTGCCCGCAGCGCAGCCTGCCGGCGGCGCGTATTGTAAGAGCGATATTTAAAGTATCAATGTGTGTCTAGCCGGGCGGATTGAACCACTCTCAGGCAGCAACCGAAACACGCAACGTGTGGCCTCCGGGAGCGAACCCGGGATCTCCGTGTTACGAGACAAGCGTTCAGCGACTGCGCCTCGAAGGCTCAGTTCATTTTCTTGTTTTGCTTCAGTGTAATTTGGCTGATTACCAGTACCAGGCATCGGATCAGATCAGGGATTGTCCTCACTCGTCATGATCTCCAAATATCGGGCGCAGGTCGATCGCTCTCTCCTTGCACGCCGTTCTTATACGCAGCAACGCCGCCTCCGCCATGTCCAGGTCCTGGTCGCCGAGGGCCTCCGCCGCGGAGCCGGGTCCGGGCTCAGCCACATTGTTGTTGGTCCAGCGACAGCTTCCCGGACGTTGCTGTGACATTCCGGCGCTACGTTCCGCCGCTGGCTGTTTTCTTACAATTAAAAATAATAAATATCTAGAAGCTGTAGGTGAAGGCTTTCCAATCGTTACTCGAGTTAACTTAATGTTGTAGCATCGCGTCTCCGAACAAACGAACGGGGAAGTAATCAATTTGTGTATTTTGTAGTTGTTTTTTGGGCAGATTGAACACGACATCAATAAACTCTTCGTATGCAAATTATTAAATGCAAACGTTGGGTGAAGAGTCCGGCATCGTACCCTGGTCGCAGTCGTCCTCGAAGGTCCGCCAGCACACGCGCTCCTTGTCGTTGGGGTCGATGTAGTGCCGCAGGACGCAGAGCACCTCGGTCTCCGACAGCACGCCGCCGAAGCCCATCAGGTCCAGCGCGCGTCGGAACTGCTGCGGCGTGATGCGGCCGCTGTTCAGCGGGTCGTAATCCTGTAAAGGGATATATATTTAAAAAGCGACTCCTCCGGGAATGCGCGCAGCAGTACAACGCACGATTTGCATCTTGTTTTTGTGTTCATTATAACGTTATTGATTAGACACGCGGCGAAATAACGAGCTCGTGCAATTTAAAATTTTGCTCACCCGGAAGAATTCAGAAACTCTGATCCGTCTCTGCAGCACAAACTCCTGGACCCTCAGCATTGTCTCCAGAAGTGCACGCGTGGGTCTAGCCGGCTGCAGGGCCGGGTGGAACACCTCGGTGCCGAGCAGCGAGCTGGGCACGCCCGCGTCTATCTCCGGTCGGGACAGTTTCGGCAGGGTGGTGTCTACCACGGCGCCCGGGTGCTGGTACGCCTGGTTTTTAATTATTTTAATTACTCATAATGTTTCAGCATGTCCGATCGGTTCGCTGCAGATGCTTCAGCTCTTCAAAGTGGAGTGTATATTTATTTAAGTGAAATTAACCAGCATTAGTGACAAAGTTACCGTGCCCCCGCAGTAAACTTAACTCACTTAGCCCTAAAATTGAAACGCCTGCCGCGTCCGCATCGGGCGGTGGAACCCGTCGAGGGGGAGTTTTATGTTCCACGAAAAGTTCTGTTTTATAAATTTAAATTCAACTTAAAGTAACAAATACATCTAACTTACTGCTCCCAACCCTTGTATACCTTCCTTCTTCACCGCCTCCACAGCTTTAAGGAACTCGACGTAGTCCAGCGTGTAAGAGTCTTTGATGAACCGTCGCACCAGCAGATTGAAGTCCTCAGAAGACAATATGATGCCCACAAAGTTGAGGATCCGCGCGAAGTGGGCGAAGGTAATGCGCCCGTCGTTTTTGGCGACCTGGTGTGTACCAGAAAAGTTTTTATTTGAGTTTAACTTAATCAAAAATATGTATTCACGTGGTAACTATTTCATAATATGTACATGTACATGCACATAATACAACATATGTACATGTTCATAACTATATTACGACGTGGGTGTCTTCGAAACAAAACTAAATAGACTGTTACAAAGTTAATGCGCTTTACCACCACAGGTCACTTTATCACTTAACATCAGGTAGGATCGCGGTCAAGCATTAACCATTTTTCTTTAAAAAATAAATAAAAAAATCTAAACAAAACTTGGATAGTATGTAATAGTGTGGTGTGTGTGATTACTAGCTCATAGTCCTGGAAGTACGGTCGCAGCGGCAAGTCCCGCTGTGCGATGGTCGCCAGCAGGCAGCACAGCCGCCTCATCTGCCACTGGTCGAGGGTGTGGCAGCGCGGCTCCGGGGGAGGTGGACAGGCCTCCAAAAGGCAGTCCGCCGATGTACGGCTACGGTCACCGGGATCTAGACATCAAATAGATAATACTCACCTGTGTACTTTATTATACGAGTATAAACTAGTCTGGTATTCAGGGTATTCAAGAAAGACAAAATTCTTAAACGTTGGGAAACCAGTTAAATCTCTACAAACTTTGTTCTTTCAGTTTCTTATGTTCAATTCTTGTGAACATTTATTCTATAGTTGAAGAAAAAGTCACATTCCAGATTAACATTTTAATAGGAGTGAAAGCGAAATGAATGTAAAGCAAGCGGTGTACTGTCGATGAAGTCGCGGTTTCCTCATCTGCTTCGGTTGCTACTGAATGAATATCAGGGGTTGGCCAGCTCACCCTCGCCGTGAATGATCTGACAGAGCTGGTGGTAGTGTATGCGGCCATCCTGCGCGCGGAAGTAGTCAGCCAGCTGGGAGATCTCCGCGTCAGATAAGCCGATCACTGAGCGCAGGGGTCCGGCGAGGATCGACACAAACTTGGATTCTGTCGGGGAGAATTGGGTCACCGGTTAAATCTTAGCATCGATAAATTTAAAAGTATCTACGGCGAAGGCGTGGAGGTATTAGTAGCAGCTTTTAATGTCACCGATGGCAATGTGTTTCCAATACTACTTCATTAGCACCAAGTAGACATTACAGACCAGCAAACACGTGTACGGGTGGAGTGTGATGATGTACGTCTGGCTCATGCGGGAAACGTGTCCTCTATAGCCGGGAAGTTACGCAGAATCTTGGTTTATGAATCCTATATTATATTGCACTGGTCATCTTTAAATTGTTAGTTTTGTCAAAAAAAAAAATATATTGTATTTATACCGGTATTACTAACCAATGACACCGTGTTTAAGCGGATGCTCGAACCCGCGCGCGGCGGCGGCCGGTAGTCGCAGTTATATATTTATATTTAGTTGCGCGCGTCCTACCTACAAAACAACAGGACCCGGCCGCACAGTGTTGTATTCTTATAATAAAAATAGTCAAAAACAAGACTTTGGGTTTCATAGAAATATTGAAGCCACATCAATGTCCGCGAAGACATACTTGAACTATCCAAAATGATTAAATTAATGATATTTCGTTAATTTTGAAATGGCAACTTTTTCAAATATGGCAACACTGGACAGACGGAATGTATTTCGGTTGGTCTGTCTCGATTTATTCGGGTATTAGAGATGATATGTAAAGAATTGTATAATATTTTACTTTATATCGATTATAAATTGTGAGTATAAACTGCAAGATCTATTATTATTGATTTAACTGGAGAGAACTGCAACAGTACTTATAACAAGCTGTGCGTTTAATCGTAACGCCCGTCGCTTGTCCAACTGGAGGACTAATGTTCTGTTTGACTTAAAGGTGTTCGTTTCAGCGATCGATGTTTCTGAAAACGTTGTACCGGATAAGAGGCAGTTGCCGTCGGGGTCCAGCGGCTGGTACCACTCCCACAGGTTGAGGCCCACGCGGAAGCCGGCCGCGCGGATCTTGTTGCACGTCTTCCACACATCCGCGAGCCGGAGGAGCTGCCGGTAGACCAGCAATCCACAGAGGTCACAACAACTTAAATAATAACGACATTCGACAAAAGAAGGTAACAACCCCTAATTATATTTTAAATAATTTAATAAAATCGCATAAGCTTCAAAATAAATTTTATTTCAGTGAATATCAAATATTTTTGAAATCGTAAAGGACTAAAAGCGAGCTGATTATTCTTCGTACACATTTACCGAACCAATATAAACGATGTAAATAGCAGTCGAATAAAAGTAGTAGGCGAATATACAAACATTTAGTTTCTCACCTTGTCGTGCATTTTCAATTGACTCTTTCTATTTAACCTCTAATATTATAAATAACTTTCAGGCACGTCTGAACATGTTCTAAATTAAATGCAGTAAATGATTTTACTTAAATTTTGATAAAACGTCTAAACCTTCGAATGCGCTGACACCGCTCGCTGGGCGCCGGCTGACAGCGCGGACAAGATGGCCGCCGTGCGCCGCGCCCGCACGTTTGAAAATGGAACGTTTGTTGGACGCGAGTAAAGGTAACTGTTAGTTGCCGATAGTTCACAGCCGCAACCATATGATTACTGATGGCTGATGAAATTACAGGTTTTGGATCAATACCTTAAAATATGCAGTACATCATCCCGTCAAGCATACGGCTTGGCGGGCGCTTTCAAGCATCTAGGCGGTGATAAAAAATGACGAGTTATCCTTTTTGGTTTTACGAGAAAAGGTTTAAGCTTGAAAGATTGTTGGGGATTAATTAAAAATACATTCATTATCATGTAATGAAATATTTACGGAAATGCCAATCTGATATAAATCATACGAAGATTGATGAATATAAAATAAATATTTAAGCACATTTTGAGCTACATTGGTCTAGGTCTCTTGTGTAAAAATAAAGTTACTTAATATCTGACAGAGGCGACGCTGAAAGTGCACTTTGCTTATCAAAAGCTCTGAAAATAAAACAAGGCCGCGGCACCCCTGTGTTGTTACTACACCATCATTATTTCAGAGTGTTAATGCCCACCGCTGAACACGCGCGCCCAACAAAGAGGGAAAATCATATTAGCCAGCGCTTGACTCGCGGCCCTGTGAGCGCGGTGTCCAGGTGGAGGCGGTAAGTTCTGGAGTGAGCGCGGTTGCTGCGACATGGACTTTGAAGGAGACTTCGTTTTCGTCCATGCTGACCTTGCGACCCACTTGTTTCACTTGTGATGCAAGGTATACCATCCTAACCAGCGGTGCGTTGCTATGAGCAAGCGTATCACTCACCATCAGGTGAACGTCTCGCTCGTTGCGTCATCACGTAGAATTAAAAAAAATAGAAAAACGTGGCCATATCTTCATAAGTTGAAATGAACAGTTACTTTCTCTCAAAGTGTAAGTGTTTCGCCGGACGCGCGTCCGCTGTTAATGTTTGTTTTTCATCCGTTTGTTAACTTAATTCGTAAAGTATTTACCGGTTATCGATCGTCCTCGTAAGTTGTGTGTCCTTGTGACTTCGTTAATGCTGACGAGTCAACATTCAGTAGTACCTAAATAAATGTTGTTTAACGACAATTGAAACTAAAAAGTATAAAATTAAATTATATAAAAGGTTATATTAGGACGTGGGCTGTGAAGGAAAACACTTGTTTATTTAAAATGAAAATAAGCGAGGAATTAATGGAGGATATGATGATATAAGATGGTTCAAAAGAGTCTTTTGTGTCTACCGCGGACTACTAACAGCTGACCTCTATTTCACGTGATGTTTAGTGATAATGACGCTCATGGTGGAGCGTGCTCGGCCAAAATACTCTGGTCTTAATATCTCGGGAGTCGTCATACAGCAAACTTGTTACGCCGGGTGATTGGCAGTATCCGTGTGGTAACAGCCCGACGGGCACGAGGAGTTCTGTTTGGACCCGGAATTAAACTTGGGACCTCCGTGTTACCACGCAGGCGGTGCGCCACTGCGCGAAGCAGGCAGCGGAAGTCAAGGCTTTGTTACCAAAAAATATTTAATATAAGTATTACTTAAACGATATGGTAGTGAATGTATGGTATTTGTAAGAATTTTTATTACCTTAAGTAGAGCTTTTGGATAATTCCGGAAATTAAGCAGTTGCAATTGGTAGTTTCGGTAAATGTCAGAGGTCAGCTCCCGTGACCTTTGCATTATGTATGCACACGCCGAACAAATAAATTGATGATGGTATCTAAATAACGATCATAATCATTATCATCATTCACATTCGAAGCTTCAACCCTTGAAACCCTGAGACTATTTTTACCGGGAGGATCGAAGCGGCCATCACTGAGCCGCCATCAATCAATTTGTCAATGAGAGAAGGGGCCGGTGCGCGGCGGGGCGGGCGCGGGGCGGGCGCGGCGCGGGCGTGCGCAGTGCGCGCGGGGCGGGGCGGCGCGCGGTGACGTCAGGGGATCGATCCGCGCGGCCGCCCCGCCCGGCCCCCCGCCCGGCCCCCCGCTCGGCCGCCCCGCTCGGCTCGCTGTCAGCGGCCGCACGTGCGCCGCGGTGCGGCTTATGTAACGCGCGCTGGAGACGCAGGCGGCTGGCACCTCATGTGCGGGCTAAGCTTCAGGACCAGGAACAGCCCTTCGCAAAAGACGTCACTCCGATGGGGCGACAGCTGCTCGTCTAGTGGCGCCGGGACGCTGCTGCCGAGCGCGTAAGGTGCGCCGAGTGCGGGCAGTGCGTGCAGTGCGGGGCGGACGGGAGCAGCAGGAGCGCGCGTGCTCCGGAACGCTTTTTGACAGAAGGTGAGTAGAGTAACTTGATGAGGAGTAGGTGATCTCTTAATGTCCGAAGAATACTTAGCCTTGACATCACAAATGTAACTATCGACGGCGTCGCGGTGTGCAGCAGCAGGGTGCTTACAGTAATCAAAGCGGTCACGCGAGAACAGACGCGTCCGCAGCACGGCCGTCTAACAGTAGCTGTCTTATTTCTTAATAAAGAAAATTAGAAAAATGCCCGGTTACTAAGTTAAGTTCTTTGATAATTGGAAACATGTGAGCCTGTTTTTTCTAAGTTACCGTTGTGCTGATGAACCTTTTGGAGGAGGGAGACGCGCGCACTGCTTGAATGTTCTCGTTTCAGAGACGAGTGTCGCATGTAGATGTAAATATCGATGTTTCAAGCAATGTGTGTGATTAAATATATCAGGAGCTCTTTGATCCGTAGGAGGGGAACAAAAAATTCAAGATGATCAACGTAGCCGGAGTGATATCGATCATTCTGTTCTACGTGCTGATCCTGGCTGTGGGCATCTGGGCCGGCCGCAAGAAGCCGCCGGGCAACGACTCGGAGGAGGAGGTGATGCTGGCGGGCAGATCCATCGGACTCTTCGTCGGGATATTCACTATGACAGGTGAACACCCGGCAAACAGAAAATAACGATGATGAGAATTCTCTTGATCACTACGTACCAAAAGTTCTTCACAGAGCTGTGCCTGTCAAAAGGAAGTTCAGTTTAGCAGAGATTCATAAATAGTTTTAAGTAGGCGTCGGTGTAGTTACTGGTATATAAGAAACAAATACCTCCTCGTAAGATACCTGCGTACACTTTATAGCTGGTACGCCGACTGTGGCCTCTTACTCCCTTCGTTGTTGCCCCATCCGACCGGCGATTTGACGAGGTGCTTCCGTTGCAGCGACGTGGGTGGGCGGCGGCTACATCAACGGCACGGCCGAGGCGATCTACACTTCCGGCCTGGTGTGGTGCCAGGCGCCGTTCGGCTACGCGCTCTCGCTGGTGTTCGGTGAGGGCCCGCCTACACCTACACTCGTACACTCCTCGAACAACTACCAACTACCAATGAGAAGCGAATGGAGAATGGAAGTAGTACCATTACACGTTTACCCGTTGCTCCTTTACGAGGGAAAGTTTGGTTGGTGATAGCTGATACGGAATCTGCGGAGGTGCGCCCGCAACGAGCCAACGCTCGGTGAGGCGACTGTTGGACCCAGAGGGTGGACCGCGCCTCGTGACGCATCACTCCTGTGGCCGGCGAGGTCGCGCGGGTGCCTTACAGAGCGACAGAGCGTATTGTGCGCACTTCATTACCGAAGTAGCCTGCTCTTCTGTTCTTAATAACGTTCAGCTTTGCCGGCAGGCGGTATCTTCTTCGCAAACCCCATGCGGCGGCAGGGGTACGTGACGATGCTGGACCCGCTGCAGGACTCGTTCGGGAGCCGCATGGGCGGGCTGCTGTTCCTGCCCGCCCTCTGCGGCGAGGTGTTCTGGGCGGCCGGCATCCTCGCCGCGCTCGGTGAGGACTCGCGTTTAAACTTTGTTCCTGATGTGGATCCTGTTGGCCGGCGACCCCGCGGCGGCTGCCTCGCGCACAGCAGCAGGAACCGCTAGCCATGTGCGTGGAGCAGCCGCGGTGACACCTCACGCGGGGTCTCCGCTGCTGCTCTGCGCCAGTTGTTACTTCAGTTAATCAACTATCGGATGCGAGTTGTTCATTTTTTCCCGTCGCGAACGACTCGCGTCTTCGACGTTGCGGAACGCGTCGCCATTTAACGTGTTCAGTAAATTCTAAGTTTAATAAGTATACTTAATATCGTGTATGAGGTGCTGGTGTATACTCTTGGCATTGGCTAGTTTGAGCGCTGAACGGTAACCACGACACGATTGAATTCTGTTATTGCTGCTTACTGTGAGGTCTCTTTTGACTCTGCTTGATTTATTTTATTAGCTCGAAGTACAAATGAGATTTATTTTAAAAGTAACACGACGGCTCCGCGCGGATCTATGATGTGAATCCAAAATGAATATAAATTTTCTCAAGTAGCTTGCGAGTCGGGTGCAAAGTTTCCATTATGCGACGGTTTGGGGTTCGATTCGTTGGTGTAGGTTGGTTGCGAAGGGGTGCCGGGGGGAGGGGAGAGGGGTGGTTACCACTCGTAGACGAGCTGCTGTAATATTCAACCAGCGGGGAACGGATCTGTGTTACTTTAGAATATATATAAATATCTATAAACACAAATTACATGTGCTCGCCGCATCTTACGAAGTTGCGTATATTCAGTGTGTAGCAGCACTCTCTTTACAGTAATAAAGGGTTTATTTTTCAGCAAATTGCTATCAAATGCATTATTTTGTAAATGTGATTATAAGTTTTAGCGATCCATACGCTTTAAATGTAAGCACTTCGGCTTAAGCAAATTAATCAATCTATTATTTTTTATATTTCTATGCATTATTTTATATTGCACGCAAACTTACTATTGGTTAGTTGTTATTCATTTAACAGGCAAAATATTCAATAGAAATAACGTATATGGTAATACACCGTCCGCCGGGCCGGCTGGGATTCTATAAAGCAACATTTAATGACCGCCCCGCTCGTGTGTACTTCATCATAGCCAATAACTTGACCAACTTGAATGGAAAATTCCAACTCTGCAAAACTTGAAGCGGACACGAGCCGCCGCTTGGCACACCGCTTGGCACGCCGCCAGCCGCCGTCGTTGTGCTTGCCAAGTGCAGTTGCACGGCGGTTGCGCGACCTCGCCGCGCTCTGTGACACCTCGCCGGAGCCTCCTCGAATGTGACCCTTCGAGAGGTGCTCTTGAGCTCGTAACCCATCGTGACGTAACAACAGTTGCAAGGAATAATTAATGGCTGAGAAGTGCTTTAACAAATAAAGCGTACAGCTTGCTCGGACGTTACTAACGGCAACGAACGCGAACACTTCTGCAACTGCATTACAGACATCGCTTTTTTACTGGTGGTAGGTTTCTGTTGCGGAGGAGCAGGTTCACCTGTTTTAACGTATTTCACGTGTTAGGCTTCAGGCTCAAGACGTCATTAAGTGATTATTAAGTTTAGAAGGGTAACCCCACGGACCCGGGAAATTAATTTAATCAAGTTACAGCTCCCGCCGCGCCGCTCTGCACAGTTCAAGCAATGAATTGTGTTCCCGCAGGAGTTAGCGTCCTAATGAATATTACAGCGGCCCAACGAGTAGTGAAAGCGTCGGCTGCCGGTGCTCGCCCGCCGTGGCCCCGCGCGTGCCCGCCTCGTCCCCGGCTCGTCCCCGCTCACCGCCCACTGCTCCGCTGTCCGCAGGCGCCACGCTCGCCGTCATCATCGACATGGACCACCGCACCTCCGTGATCTTCAGCGCGTGCGTCGCGGTCTTCTACACGCTGTTCGGCGGACTGTACTCGGTCGCGTACACCGACGTCATCCAGCTGTTCTGCATCTTCCTCGGCCTCTGGATGTGCATACCCTTCGCCTGGGCGAACGAGCACGTCAAACCGCTCAGCTCCATGGAGGTGGACTGGATCGGGAGCATAGACCCTGACTACTACTGGTTCTACGCCGATTACGGGTTGCTGCTCATATTCGGGGGAATTCCGTGGCAGGTGAGAGCTCGGCCGCCACGCTTACTGTTCCTGTCGCTGCGTATCATCCTACATTAATATATAATCCAATACATTCAAAGTGAACATGTTCCACATTGAAACTCGTTTCCTAAGGTGTACTTCCAAAGAGTGCTGAGCAGCAAGACGGCGGGCCGCGCCCAGATCCTCTCGTACGTGGCGGCGATCGGCTGCATCTTCATGGCCATCCCGCCGGTCCTCATCGGAGCTATAGCCAAGGCGACAGGTTCGAGCTTTACACTTTTTGTTCGCTCTCTCGTTTTTTTTCCTCAGTGCCAAAACTTGACTCCACTCAACTCACGTCAAAATGTAAAGATTCTGTGGATACAGTGGGATCGCTATGGATGTGTTGTATAGTTCGGCGATCCCCGACAACTCACATTTATTTTAATTTTCTTGTTACAAAGGTATACGCCGGCTGGTAGCAGGAACGCAGCGTTCGGTGCCGCCGAGCCTGGCGCAGGCTCGTGCTCTTCACTCGTGATGTGAAAATTAATTGTACGCCGTTCTTGCAGCGTGGAACGAGACCAACTTCCGCGGCGACCTGACCCCGGACGGGGAGCTGACCTCCGACCAGACCTCCATGATCCTGCCGTTGGTGCTGCAGCACCTTACGCCCGACTTCGTCTCGTTCTTCGGCCTGGGCGCCGTCTCCGCTGCCGTCATGTCTTCGGCCGACTCCAGCGTCCTCAGCGCCTCTTCTATGTTCGCCCGGTATGCTGCATTGTGATGTCTGACGTGTTCTGATACCGATCCACACGCCGCCGCACTCTGTGCGTGTGCAGGTGTCTTAACATGACTGTAACTAATCTGAAGAACTTTGGTCCCGGGGGCCGCGCCGGAACATGATTGTGTTTGGAGTATCCCCGGATGTGATGTTGTTGTGTATGTTGATGGTATTGGTGGTGTCGCGGCCGTGTCGCGGGGCCTCCCCGCGGACGGCGTGAGCGCGGCGCTTGCTCTGTACTGTTTTTGAAAGACCAATTTGGACTTGCTTAGTGCGCCTCACGCTTATTTACTGATCGTGTAACGTATGTTTGTTTATTCACTTGCTTGATATCATATTAGATGCATATAGTTTCCACGGCAATGAACGGGTCTTCCTCTAATATAGGAACGTGTACAAGCTGATCTTCAGACAGAACGCCTCGGAGATGGAGATCATCTGGGTGATGCGTGTCTCCATTCTGGTGGTGGGGGTGTTATCCACGGTCATGGCTCTCACCATCCCCTCCATCTACGGGCTCTGGTGAGTGTTGTTACATTTTTTTTGCGTTTCTTCACAGTACATCATCAGCGTCGTCCGCTGCTCATGAAGCCACTCCTGTGCCCGCGGTGCTCCAGGTCAAATACATGACAAGCTTAATTCTTCACCGAAAGTATAAATATTACTTGGTTGTACAACTACTGGTTATCACTTGTTAACCTTTATTTTCTTTGGGTGTTTATGACGTCATCAGTTAATGAATTATGGAGATTTAGATTTTACAAATGGAAGCGGTACATGTTACTTCCAAGAGAAGTTTTTGAATAATCTGTTTGTTGCAAGGCCGCCTTAATTTTTTATATGTACAGGGCAGCTTGGACTTACAGGATATATACACCACTCCTTAACCAAATGATGCCATGAGCAGAAAAAAAATAATATATGAATTCGTCCATACAATTTTTTTTTTAATATTTATTTTCTCGTCAACTAGACGTTTTTCGAGAAAAAGTGAACCAGTAAAAGACGTTTGTGGTGATGTCAGCTACCTAGGAAAAATCAGACCTCTGCATCAACTTTGATCCCTATGTCCACAAAAATTGACTTTGGAACCACTGTGCGCCGCAGTGTATCAATTATTATATCATTCAAAGAAATCTGTACCGGTAGGGTTAAACACTAAACAATCTAGACACAACCTATTGGTCAAGGTACCGTAATACATATGTACCCGAGCTGGCTCCCGCGTCGCATTTGGATGCGTTCCTAGCAGTTGTCTAGACAATTTGAGCAGCATTTAGTTGAAATGACTCGCAATGTAATGTAATGTAATGTTACGCCGAGTGTATTGCGCGCACTCGAATGTTAAACATTTAGTTATTTGTTGAATAGTACTTATACAAAAGGCGGACGTGACGTCAGAGGCGTGAAACAAAATTTACAGGAAATATTTAATTTGCTCCTTCTATTGCTAATGTCGGCTGCTAGTGTAGAGAAGTTGCTTTGACGCCGTCTGTTCGACTCAGCCCGGGTACCCTTGTGGAAGTCCTTTGAATGTAACACCAGTAGCCGGCGGTTGCGGCAGCTGGGTGCGATACTGGTACATCGTCAAGTTCGCACTGCGAGTGTAAGTGGTGGCCGCCGCCGCGGACTGCGACTGCACTAACGAGATGAAGTTTTTCAATTTTGTTGAATGATTTACTATCAGCTGCTTCTGAAAATAATCATACTACAAACACCGCACGCCGCGCGGACACCGCCCACCCTCGCCCCGCTCGGACCGCTTTCAATCAGTTTGGTTTTGTTCAACTAGCGACACAGGGGGCGCGGGGGAGCGGGGCCGGGTACTGCTTAACCGGAGAATTGATTAACGCCTTTGTCGGCAGGTCGATGTGCTCCGACCTGGTGTACGTGATCCTGTTCCCGCAGCTGCTGATGGTGGTGCACTTCAAGCGGCACTGCAACACGTACGGCTCGCTGGCCGCCTACGTGGTGGCGCTGCTGGTGCGGCTCTCCGGCGGCGAGAAGCTGCTCGGGCTGCCCGCGCTCATGCACTACCCCGGATGGGACGCCGCCAACGAGGTGCAGCTGTTCCCCTTCCGCACGATGGCGATGGTGCTCTCGCTGTTCACCTTGGCCTTCATCTCCTGGCTGTCGGTGTGAGTACATCACGTTACGCAACTTGACTTTACTAGTGTTGCGAGAGTTACACTTCAAGGTGCAGGTCGCACTAGGCGGGGCCGCGAGCGCACGGCGCCGGCTCCGACGTCCCGTTGGGTCCAGGTGACCAGCAACATGTGAAATGTTAAACGAGATTTAACTCTAACTCAATTTTTATTTCGCAGCGGTGACAGTTGTAGAGAGCAATCAATTATTTAATGAGTCTCTGCGCCCCCCCGGCCGCGGCGCACGGCTCGCCCGGGGCTGGTGTCCTTTAATTTTTAATAAAATTTTCTCTGTCAATTTGCGCGATTGTGCTTGAGATTGCATTTACACAACGCGCTGATGTTTCGTTTCAGCGGTTCATTGCATTTGTGCAGCCGCTCGCCCCCTCCCCGCCGCCCGGTGAACGCGCCCCTTAACTAATGACTATGACATTGGCTACTTGAACCGGTGTCGGCGTGCCCCGGCGTGCCCCGGCGCGCCCGGAGCCCGCGCCCGGTGCAGGCGGGCGGCGGCGGGCGGCGGGGGGCGGCTGACCCACTTCTCGTATCGATCCCGCGCCGCGCGACCTCAATTTTGTGCTTCCCCAACGCGACGCGGTTGCAACTTTTAGATGTCTGATCTTATAGTAGCCCCTCCTCTACACGAGCTTCACAGCTTTTGTCTCGCGCCGGCTCGAGTCTAATGGATATTTGTTATATTTATATGAAGGCTGCGACGGCGCATGAATACTTTATTTACAAATAAGCACTGCCGCCGAGTGCGGGCGGGGGCATCATCCGTTACTTTTAAGTTAAGTCCGAATTGTAGCAATGATCCATGTCTAATATGTTGGATCAAAGTGATGCTGACTCAGATTAAAGATAATTACAAAGTTTTACAGCTCGTAGACATCAGGAGCTGAGGCCGGCGCCAGTCCCCGGCCCCGGGCGCATCGACGGATACAAGTAGTTTCCTATTGATGTGCGTCGACTCCGCAGGTTCCTCTTCAACTCGGGTTACTTGAGCCCCGAGTCCGACTACTTCAACTGCGTGGTCAACATCCCCGAAGACATCCGGCGCGTCGACGAGCCCTCGGAGGCGGGCGAGCAGATGTCGGTGCTGGGCGGGGTGCCCGGCAGGCTGTACGGCGCCGCCTCCACCCTCGTGGGCCCCGACGAGAAATCCGGCCGCATCAACCCGGCCCTCGAGCCCGACGACGACCTGGACGACCCCAACGACGGGCCCACGCCGCTGTTCGGCGACAGCAGCGCCCCCCCGCCGGTGCAGCCGCTCGGCAAGCAGACCGCCTTCTGAGACGACCCCTACCTCTACTAAGTCCGCGCCCCTCCCTGCGGTTTCGCGGGACACGTAGATAAATGTATCTGAAACATTCCCCGATGTACTTCCTGCGGGGTGCTGGACGTTGCCTGCACATCCGACATATCTTCCAAAACACGGACAGACACGAAGACACGCCGCACGATATACGATTTAAGCAATAGGTGTGGATGTGGTGGATGTGTTTGAGAGAATATTATTTGCAGGAGAGCGCGGCGTGCGGTGTGAGTACTGTGACAAGTGCTAACGGAGCGCAGCTCGTGCACGTCAACACGCGGACCTGTGTCGCTGTAGTAGCCGAGATGTTTGTAAAGTTGTTCATATCGAGCAGATTATTTAAGTCAATTAATGCAGGACCCCCGCGCGCCGCCGCCTCGCCGCCGCCTCGCCGCCGCCTCGCCCGTCGCTGTCGGGCGGGGAGCGCCAGGTTACATTTATTTTGATATCCATATATAGGGGGAGCCTCAGCGCACGAGCCTCTGCACAGGCTCCACTTACCAGTTTTCAACGGCGGCGGTGTTGTTATCGATTTAGCTTACGTATTCATGTCTATAGATGTCTCTTATCTGTCTATGAGCCGCGTCCTCGTAGCTGTGTGTGTCGGTGTTCAATGTCTATGTGTGTGTGTGTGTGCGTGTGTGTGCGCGTGCGCGTGTGTGCGAGCCGGCGCCGCTGCGCGCGCGCCTCCGCCGCCGGACGTTGGTCCGCTTCTGAAGTAAAGAGTATTTATAAAGTGTTTATCGGATGATATAATCAAGCTTTTGAATTATTTTTATGAGAGATTTATAACGCTATTACCATATAGGAACATATATATATATCTATGTATTACGTACTTATATACTATATAGTTGTACTTACCCCGTGCCCTGCGGATGTGCCGCGGGTGCCCGCGACGCCGGGGCACATATCATGTGAATGTGATTTACAAACATATCAATTGTCTAAAGCATATCATAGTTGTTTAGCGTGGAACGAATACATATCATATGTTGTGAGGGTAGAGTTAGTTGTCGTTGTTGTTCTTAGACGTCGCCTCCCAGCCCGCCGACCTGCGGATGCGATCAGACATATCAATTACTTAAGAATAAAGTTAGCTTTAGTAAACTAGTGGAGATGTACTAAAAAGATTTGAACTATTTACGTATGTGATTACCAAAAGCTATATTTTCATTTAACTTGTCCATTTCCGTGGCACGTGGAGTCGCCGCCGACGCGGCCGCCGCGCCGTCGCGTGGTTGGGAAGCGAACTCTTTACTGTTAGCTATTAGTTATACTTATACTATTAACTTATTCCTAGTTCTTGTTGAATATTTGGCAATGTGGAAACTGTGTAATGTTGTGTACTCTGCGGTCCCATCAGCGACCTAAATAAATCTTATAGTATGTTGAATGCATTCATTTTGTGTCCTGTAATGTCCCGAGCTGTGCACTACATGCGAGGTAACGTCGGGTACGACCCTGGAGATTTAATTTGTGTACGGGATATATTCCATAACACGATAAACGTTGCCGCGGGAATTACGAGTGTAATCAGTACGGATCTAGATTATTACAAAAAGAGCCAGCTCAGAATGTAAACATTGCTCATGTCACAAATAAGTGAGATCAATACGTTAATCATGGTAACAGTACAAAACCATGACTTCTGCGCAGTGCGCATGCTGAGACATTTTGCAGCTTTACTGAACGTTAACTAACACATTGAGGCATCATCATCATTTCCGCCTGTCGTTGTCCACTGCTGAACAAAGGCCTCCGCACTGTATATAAAAAATATGAACATTTTGTTTTTAAGACCATTTGAATGAATTAACAAATAAGTTGTTGTGAAGTGTCCAACGCAGCCTGCGGCCGTCAATGCTGACCGTCTCCGTGCGACGTTCAAGTCGCGTTCAATTAAAGCCCGTATATTTACAATTCATTTATTTAAACAAAATTCTCATACTTACACTAGGTTTGTACATTGGGTCTGTTACATACTAAAATAGAATTAATACTTTTTACTAATGTTCGCTAGCGCGCGGCGCCGCGCTCTGCACGTAGAGAGACTGGCGCCTGCTGCAGCTGCTCCTCGCGGGAACGGTGCAGGGTACTGACTTCCGGTCTACATAGGTTCCGTTGCTCTCCTTCAGGCGGTACGATATCACACTCGTGTAACCGCATTATGTTATAGACTACCGCGTTCACGTGACGACCTATAATAGACTAATGTAATCTAAACAACTAATAAAGAATATATTTAATAAACGTAACCGCCGCTGGAGTCATAGCCTTGGTTGATGGTAGCCGGGACTCCACCAGAGAATCCGCCGCCTGAACCACCAGAGGAGTAGCTACCAGAACCGCCAGAAGAGTAGCCGCCCGATCCGCCGGACGAATAGCCTCCTGATCCACCCGAAGAGTAGCCACCGGAGCCGCTAGAAGCGTATCCTCCTGATCCGCCAGAAGAGTAGCCACCAGAACCGCCAGAAGAGTAGCCGCCTGATCCGGCAGATGAATAGCCTCCTGATCCGCCAGATGAATAGCCTCCTGATCCGCCAGATGAATAGCCTCCTGATCCGCCAGAAGAGTAGCCACCGGAGCCGCTAGAAGCGTATCCTCCTGATCCGCCAGATGAATAGCCTCCTGATCCGCCAGATGAATAGCCTCCTGATCCGCCAGATGAATAGCCTCCTGATCCGCCAGATGAATAGCCTCCTGATCCGCCAGATGAATAGCCTCCTGATCCGCCAGATGAATAGCCTCCTGATCCGCCGGATGAATAGCCACCGGAGCCGCTAGAAGCATATCCACCTGACCCTCCTGAAGAGTAACCTCCCGAGCCTCCTGATGAATAACCACCTGAACCTCCGGATGCATAACCGCCTGAGCCCGCTGACGCGTAACCACCAGATCCTCCGGATGAATAGTCACCTGATCCGCTAGAAGAGAAGCCGCCGGAACCTCCGTTTCCTGGACTAGGTGCACCGTAGCTGCTGGATGGAGCACCATAAGAAGAGGAAGGTGCTCCGTAACTTGAAGACGGGGCGCCATAGCTAGATGATGGTCCACTGCTTCCAAATCCGCCTCCACCAAAACTGCCGCTTCCGAAACCACTACCTCCACTTCCAGAGGATGGAGCGCCGTAAGTAGTTGAAGGACCAGTCGGTACACCATAACTTGTTGCTGGGGGTCTCACAGATCCAGATCCGCCATGAGAACCGGATGATGGAGCGCCGTAACTTGAGGAAGGTACGCCATAAGAGCTTGATGGGCCAGATCCGCCTTGAGATCCGGATGATGGAGCTCCATAGCTTGAAGAAGGAACGCCATAAGAGCTTGATGGGCCAGATCCGCCATGAGATCCGGATGATGGAGCTCCATAGCTTGAAGAAGGAACGCCATAAGAGCTTGATGGGCCAGATCCGCCATGAGAACCGGATGATGGAGCTCCGTAACTTGAAGAAGGTACGCCATAAGAGCTTGATGGGCCAGATCCGCCATGAGAACCGGATGATGGAGCTCCGTAACTTGAAGAAGGTACGCCATAAGAGCTTGATGGGCCAGATCCGCCGTGAGATCCGGATGATGGAGCTCCGTAACTTGAAGAAGGTACGCCATAAGAGCTTGATGGGCCAGATCCGCCGTGAGATCCGGATGATGGTGCTCCATAGCTTGAAGAAGGTACGCCATAAGAGCTCGAGGGTGCAAATCCGCCTTGAGAACCAGATGATGGAGCTCCATAACTCGAGGAAGGTACACCGTACGAGCTCGATGGACCAGATCCGCCGTGAGATCCTGAAGATGGAGCACCGTAGCTTGATGATGGCCTCGGTGCACCATAGCTACTCGAAGGTCTAGGAGCTCCATAGGACGACGACGGCCCGCCGCCTCCCCGCGACGGTGGCAAATACGATGAGCTTAGAGGAGCTGCGAACAAAGGTATTGCTGCTTCATTTTTTGTATTACTGCATGCTCAACAATCATCACGACGACAGTTCAAAGTGAGTAGTGTCATGTGCCAACCTGTTAAAAACAGGTCATATTGATAGTTACAAGAGTATTTGAATGTTACAGAAGTGATGAGTCGAGGGTTGGAAGAGTGAGGGCGGGTGAGGGAGTATACTTACCATCACGTTTATGGTTCTTCCGGGGGAGACCCGCGGCTACCACGGCTGCAAGGAGGCCGGTTATTATCTGAAAAGAAGGAAAACATTGCCTTATCGATTCGTTTTAAAACAAACAGAAGGAGACTCCGCCCGCACGATTTCGGGCGATCTCTGCCTGCGTCCGGTGACGCGGACGTGCCACATTTCACATCTAACCGCGTCCTCAGCGCTGCGAGCGGGCTGGAACCGTTTCCACGCACCGGCGTGTTTTTGCGCAAACGCCTCGCGACATTTTCGCACGCGGCGGCACCCGCCGGCACCCCGCCGGCACCCACCCGCACCCGCCGGCACCCCGCCGGCACCCACCCGCACCCGCCGGCACCCACCCGCACCCCGCCGGCACCCACCCGCACCCCGCCGGCACCCACCCGCACCCGCCGGCACCCCGCCGGCACCCACCCGCACCCGCCGGCACCCACCCGCACCCGCCGGCACCCACCCGCACCCGCCGGCACCCCGCCGGCACCCCGCCGCACCGGGCCAGTAGCGACCCTGTCACTACATAGAGTGGAACGTACCAGCGCACAGTAATTAGTTTGAATTCATTAATAGAGGGGGCCCGATGTATCTAGACAATGTAGCGCGGCCGGCAGACGGCCCGGCGAATTAATTGTTAAGGAATGTGTCAAGTTGTGCGACAACAGCATCATAAGCACACGCGCGGAGGTTACATAATCCGAAAGAAACAGCGCCGCAGACGAGTGCACTAGATCTCGAGTGTGTCATTGTTTCGCCGAGTGAACACCAGACAATGGGCGGACCTGATGTTATTTTTTTCTGCCGGGCTGCTCTTTGCTATAAGTGGAACAACAGGAGAGAAAAAAAGAATTTCCTAAAAAAGCTTGATAATAGATTCAGTTCGCGAGCGGTGGCTTAAGGACATGAGACGTGTTGTTACTTTTGGACATAAAAAGCTGCGATCTCTCGCCACGTCGCGGCGCGCGGCGTCACGGCGGTCGTAGGTGCGTGTGAGTGGGGTCGGAGCGGGGCGGTGCGCGGGGGGGCGCGGGCGGGCCCCGCTGCGGACACTGCGGACCTCGTGGGGTCCGCAGCGCGACCTCGGCGCCGCACGCGACGCAACCGGAGGCCAGGGTTCGCGGCGGTCAATAGATCGTATCGTAACATTAAATATTTCATTCTTTGTCCATTTTATATAATATGTCTGTGATGTTGATGTGCGCCTATGATGTTTACCGCGGCAAGTTGTGTTGCGAAGAGTGAAGCACAACTGTGCGTGCCGCCTCGTAACGCTCGGCCCGCCAACTAGATACAGCGAGATTACAAAATTTATTATCATCAGCTGGTTCACCTTCCTCGCTGTTTGGGTATAGTTCGTCTATTGCACATTAGGAATGCGGCACAGTTCTTAGAATTTCAGTTTCTAGTTCATATGTGTATTTCATCGCAGCAAAATTTGTCTACGCTGTTTAAAAAAAAACTATGTACTTTATGCCCTCTCAACGAAAACTGTTGTTCGCATAGCTAGTGCCTCCCCCGGCACCGCGCGCTGCTAGAAACTTAATTTGAATTTTGTGGAGATGCGGCGCGCGCTCCGGCAGGTAGACGGCTGCTCGGGAGCGCACGTGAGCGGCGCCGCTCGCCACTTTCTATTCTACAATAGTACTTACATAGCATACGAGTATGCGTTGCGTTCTCCGAAGACGTCACTAATGTACAAAACTCTATTACTGAAACTTAACGTGACTAAATTAATGATCTTCTTTATTTCGATTCCACCGTCACCATTATTTCAGCGCACGGCCGTCCCCCGCTGAACATACTCCTAATAGATTCCAGCTCCGGCCTTCCGCACGTAACACTGCTTCCCAATTATTTAGATTTAGTAATGATTTACCACATTTCTTTTCAATTTTCTCCTAATTTCTAACCAGACGATTGGAGTATCAATTTAACATCGGTTACCCGAAGGAAGCGAAGGCAGGGTCAAGGAGCGCTCCTCGCGGGAGGCCGGTGTCCGACAACGGGATGGTGCCAGTCGATCACGAAGATTAAGTGTGGAATATTTTAATACGTTGCAATGAACATTTTAGATTGTTGCTCAAACGTAATTATATTGAAGTGACATTTGACTTTTCCTCATTTCACTGTAAAAGGAATCTAAAGTTCACGTGAGAACTAAGTCTGAGCAGTCCCGATACCCCCCCGGTGGCGTCACCCGCGCGGCGGCGGCGCGGCGGGGCGCGGCGGGGCGCGGCGGGGCGCGGCGGGGCGCGGCGGGGCGCGGCGGGGCGCGGCGGGGCGCGGCGGGGCGCGGCGGGGCGCGGCGGGGCGCGGCGGGGCGCGGCGGGGCGCGGCGGGGCGCGGCGGGGCGCGGCGGGGCGCGGCGGGGCGCGGCGGGGCGCGGCGGGGCGCGGCGGGGCGCGGCGGGGCGCGGCGGGGCGCGGCGGGGCGCGGCGGGGCGCGGCGGGGCGCGGCGGGGCGCGGCGGGGCGCGGCGGGGCGCGGCGGGGCGCGGCGGGGCGCGGCGGGGCGCGGCGGGGCGCGGCGGGGCGCGGCGGGGCGCGGCGGGGCGCGGCGGGGCGCGGCGGGGCGCGGCGGGGCGCGGCGGGGCGCGGCGGGGCGCGGCGGGGCGCGGCGGGGCGCGGCGGGGCGCGGCGGGGCGCGGCGGGGCGCGGCGGGGCGCGGCGGGGCGCGGCGGGGCGCGGCGGGGCGCGGCGGGGCGCGGCGGGGCGCGGCGGGGCGCGGCGGGGCGCGGCGGGGCGCGGCGGGGCGCGGCGGGGCGCGGCGGGGCGCGGCGGGGCGCGGCGGGGCGCGGCGGGGCGCGGCGGGGCGCGGCGGGGCGCGGCGGGGCGCGGCGGGGCGCGGCGGGGCGCGGCGGGGCGCGGCGGGGCGCGGCGGGGCGCGGCGGGGCGCGGCGGGGCGCGGCGGGGCGCGGCGGGGCGCGGCGGGGCGCGGCGGGGCGCGGCGGGGCGCGGCGGGGCGCGGCGGCGGCGCGCGGAGACCGCAAGTGCCGGCGCCTCCTCGTAATATCCCTTCAGGAAATGTATTCGCCGAGCCTGTACGACTACCGACACGATTGTGGCCCTCAACGTAGTGCGATAAAGTTCAAGTTAGTTTGCAGCGTGCGGGGCGCGGCGGGGCGCGGCGCGGCGCTGCGGGACCCTCAATGGCTCGTAAATTAGATCCGTCTAATGAAGCCGTACCCCGCGCGGACCCCGCCGTGGCCGCCGCGGGTCGTTGCGGAACTATCTCTGTTATCCGCCGCCGCCGCGTTTCATTCGCTGCGTGTAAAAAAACTTAATATCACCCACTTTAGTTCCGACCTTCTCACGGCCGCGTCGATGTACTCAGCGGCAATTATGTGAAGTTCTCTTATGTCAGGAAACATGTTCCGCGGCGGAGCGCATCCGCCACCTCCACAGTGCCGTCTCGACACTTTCCAACGCGAGGTAGAAGCTGATCTTCATTCGTTTCTCCCGTTCGTTGCGCAATCGCGTCATTACAAAGTTCGCTTTGTTCGCAAAAAACTTGCGCCGACAAAGTGACGCGCGTCACTACGAGCCGGCCCCGACGCGTCGCAACTGAGCTGCGCCGGCGCGGACCGCTGACGGTGGATACAAATATATACACGTACACGTACACGTACACGTACAGACAAACTGTACTCGCGAGCGGAGACCTCGCGCCTGTCAACTCTATCAAATCAAAATTCGATTGCATCAATTACGTCACGCGGTGAAGCGGCGGCGCGGACTGCTACATCTTCACGACGGAATCGTTACACAACAAGATCTCCACGATGAGGAGCATATGTGTGTATACACCGCCGCCGCGGCTAAGTGAATGCAAATGTATCTAATGTATATTAAACAGGCATGATTTTATTAATACATTAAAGTTATTTAACCGCATTGTTAAATGTAAATGTTTAGGAAAGATTTCTCCGCGAATTCGGCCACGCGACGCGACGGCGCTGCGGCGGCGGACTCTTGATTATTGGAATATAACAGAGGCTTGCGGGCTGTCTCTGCCCCTCATTAAATACTTAAGAATTATGGAAATTAATGCGAACGAAAATGTAGCACAAAAGCTAGATTCGAATTAAACTTTCCAGCATACTCTAATGCATTAAGTTATAAGTCAAATTATTTAAAAAAAAGCTCAACGAATTCAACGCGGACGAGCTTCCGAAAGAGTTATTCTATCGATGTCAAGTTTTTCGTTATAATTACTTTGAAATAAGACAACGCGGGATGTGGGTCACGCGACACGTCCGTGACCGCGGCGCCCCACCCCCACCCCCACCCCCACCCCCACACAAAACAATGGAGCGCTGTGGATGACTGCTAGGACAGTGTGACAGCAGTACGGCCCCCGGTTCGGTTCCCGCAATAAGCGATTGCATTGTATTATTGCCAATAGATTTGCATTCGGGACTCCACGTCGTCTTTCTACTTCGAACTGCACACAGTGAGAGAAATAGCGTTTAAACTGTTCTGAAGGTTGCGGCGCATTTACTGCGGCTCGGAACTCAACACCAGAACATGCTGTTGCTGTTGGTTGAACACCAACCGTCTGCCGCTGCGCTCCGTGAGCGTGCTGCGCGGCCGTTGCGTCACACACGGAACCAGTCTGCAGACCTTCACCTTCTCACCACTTTCTAACGCGGAGACGCGCCGGAAGTCAGTAAAGCACGCCGTCGCTAATTATAATGAACACTACTAACCGTTTTCTTAACGGATTACATAACACGCAAAGGTCGCGCCGAGCCGAGCGCGCGGGCGCCGGCGGACGTATTGTAGTGCTCTACTCGCACAACACCACGTGCGTAAGTCACCGCCCGCTGCTGGGCACCGCGCCCACCTCCGCGCTGTGGGCTGCTCCTCTTGCACGTCACTCAACTTTTACCACTTTTATCCAGCCGAGCAGCCAGGCCCGATGCGGTCCCACCGATATTGTTCCGACCGCGTCGCCGCCGGAACGTTATCAACTGTTTTGCTTTACAAAGATTTCGTTACTCCGAAGCGGTACACATTTCTCGATCACCGAGTGATAGTGTCCGCGATGCGCGCGGGGGTGCGCGCGGGGGTGCGGGGGGTGCGCGGGGCAGTGCGAGGTAGTTACGCGATGCGCTCCGGGTTCCGTTCCGTTTGACTTTATTGTCTCCATTAGCATTACATTTGCATTTGGTCTAGTCAGGCCGCTGCCCGCCCGCTGCCCGCCCGCTGCCGGCTGCAGCGTGCGCGCGCGGGGTGAACTTAGCGGGTACTTGATTACTTTGCGGTTGTTATGTACTGTTTCAAGTAATGATAATTTAGTCGAGATCTTCATTGCTGCTGCTCCTACTCTTGTTTTAAAGCAATTTTACAATAAAACATTGTTAAATTGTATTTAGTTAAGGTCAGCGCTGACCCGTGGCCTCGTTTGAGTGTCGGGGTCCAGGCGGCTGGCGGCGGCTCCCGGAACAATATCGCTGAATAACAACAAAATCACTCACCAGAGTTTTCATGAAAGCCATCGCGGACACTCGGCGGCGCTGCTCTGCTCTGCTCTACTCTGCAACACACACACAGAGTGTCCATTAACACACAGCCGTTTATTTGTGCAGGCAAAGTGCACACAACAATTGTATCCTGCACATCCTCTCAGCGAGCTGAACGCGGTACCTCGCGGCGTGCAGGCCGGGCCGGCGCGGGCCCCGGCGGATGAACTCACCGGGGAACTGAACGGCTCCGTGTGCGCAGATCCGCACGGACTGGTGACTTAGCGCGGGGTGCGTGTGCGTGCGTGCGTGTGTGCGGGCTGCGCGTGCGCACTGATATCATGCAGTCGGCGTGTCGCCCCTATATACCGGCGCCCCCCCCAGCGGCGCGCGCACCGCCGCCCGGCATGCGCGAGCGGGGCGCGGCCGCCGACGGTGGAGTGACGGTGGACGAGGGATACGTGTCAGATGGAACTGTTGGGTCAGGTCCTCAGGGAGGAGGGAGCAGTAGATCTCAGTGTTCAGGTCGTGTGTACGCAGCAGCGAGTCCCCGCGCGCCGCGCCGCGGTGCAGACCCGTCCAACAGACGCGCGCTTGCACCGGGGCTGCGGGGCCGGCGCAGTGCCCGCCCGCCGCCCGCCTCCACAACTATTCATATGAATAGTGTTTCAAACATTTGAATCATCGTCGCCGGCTGCCCGCAGTCCACCGCTGGGCGTGGGCCTCTCCTGAGCAATGCCCACTTATTAAATATCGTTTGTGTTTGCGTGACATTTGACACGCGCCGCGTGTGTGCGTGTGCGCGAGTGCGCGTGTGTGCATTAGAAAGCTTCTCGTTGCGTTCATTACTTGTTAATGACAACAGCATTATAAATATTACGCCTACTGCGTGAGCGGGGCCGCACGCGGTGTGCTTCCAGGGTACGGGTACCAGCTGCTCCCCCGCGCTGCGCCCGCCGAGTCAGTGCTGTAATGTATGCAAAGTTTTATGCATCCACCGCCCTCTGTGCAGTTAGTGGCACGCGGCGCACGCGCTGCGTACATGTATAAAACTATTCAGTTTCAATATACGCCTAACTGTGATCACATCTTTTATTCCGCTAACCCGTTAATCTAAGACATACTAAGTGCGTGCAACGAAATGTTTCATTTGTACTTCACAAACATTGCTCAAGAAGTTTGTTTCAATTGCACTTTGCCCTCTACAAGCACGCGGGGCGCGCCGCGGCGTTCTCCTCTAGCGAGACAGAGAGGGGTGTATTTGTTTATGAATAAAATATATAATATTTTATGGAAAGATGTTTCATGTGAGTTTGGGGTGATCATTTGTTTTAAGTAAAAAGCTGAAAGCTCCCGCGCGTGCGGGGCGCGGGCGGGGCGCGGGCGGGGCGGCGCGTGCGCGTGCGCGTGCGCGGTGCGTTCTGCAATGTAACGTAAATGTAAATAATTCGTAATCGGTTGCGCAACCCGCAGGTGCTAAAGAGCGGGCGCGCGCCGCTAACTCGCGGGCAAACAGCAGCCGGGCGCGGCCGACGCGCGCACAATTTTTAAATGTTTTTCCCTGTGCGCTCGCGGTGGCTGTGCGGTTGTTCTGCGGCGGCTCGCTGCTGCTGCGGAACGACTGCATGCAGACGTTCGCACCCGCAGCGCGCTGCGCCTGCTGAAATTGCAGAAAAAAGAGCTGCACCACCGCCGGCGGCTCCCCGGCGCCGCAGAGCGCGCAGGTGCGGCGCGGTGACGGTTGCACCCGCCAAACAGCAGTGTGCAAACATGCATGCACAACGCTGTAGCTAGTGAAGTCACTGGGGCAACGAGACTGAACACCTTGCCTCTCAGGCGAGGAGCGCAATGTGGTGCAGTGTGTACCATTTAACTACAGACACGCCGCGCAGTCTGTCTGTACCACTGAATAAAATTAGAGTGTCTGTTTACACGATACAGACACCGAAACCACTTTTTTTTTTTAAATTCGTCTGTTTGCTGCGGCTAATTAAAATTTTCTTAATTTTATTTTAGGACAAAAAAGATCTTTCGAACAACAACTAAAGCTTATGAAAATTTAATTCACATTGGATTCAAGCAGGAAGCTCGCGGGTAACAGCTGGTGTTAAACAGACCAGCACGCGCCGAAAAACTTGACGACTCGCGTCTTCTCTCATCAGAGTTGTGCACCAGGTTGTGTACGTGTGTTCAGTCTGTTTCGTTGCGCGTGTGAAGTAGTGGAGTAGTTGTGGAGGAGCAGCGCGCGCGGGGTTCGGGAATCCCCGGATGTGAGTCATGAGGGGGGTGGCACAAGTAGCGGGGGCGCGCGCCGGCGGGTGCGGGGCAGCTCGGCGGCGCCGCGGGGGCCCGGTAACGGGTTCATGTAAATAAGAAAGAATAATGATTTATTCATATTGCCTAATTGCACGCACAAAATAACATTTTAAAACATCGAAATGCCGTTTACTTAGTTTTAAAGAACCTTCCATGTAACTGCTGTATACAAATAACTTAATAATAAAACAGATTCACCAATTCCGTTGTCTCAAATAAACTTTATCCGCGGAAGTGGACTCCGCGGCCGTCCCGCTCGCACCGTCCGCCCGCTCGCACCGCCGACATTTCACCACAACTATACATGTAATAACTTCAATATTCTTATATAATACAAGGTAACTTCTTCACTCGATGTGTTAATAAATACAATAAACATTGTTATGAAATTGATCTGTTCAATGACTATTTGAATGCTTTCAAAACAGAAATCTCCATTACAATATATCGAACGGTACCGCTGCGGTAAATGTTAATCGATACTAATTTTCTAATATTTATTTTTTCCTGTTATTTTTATTTATTACTAGCGGACCCGGCAGACTTCGTTCTGTCAATAAGATTTGGAGTGTGGCAGTTTTGAAAAATTATCATGAACGGAACCGTCACCCTGGTGATTATGCGGTGTGTAGGGTTCAGCTCGGGTCACCAATGTATCTTCGCTTGCACGAACTTTGGCCACTCTTCTGGGAAAACTGAAACTGCCTTCTTCTTATCGTGCCTCTCCAACTAATGTAGATTGGACACCACTTCTGCGTACATGTTGTTGTTGATGTTTGCCAGAGAGCTTCAAACTAAAGGCTTCAAAAAAAGGCGTTGTAAATTGAACATAATGTAAGTAAGGAAAGTTCTAGCGCACTTAGTGGTAAATAGTGTCACTATCACAAAAGATCAACAAAGTAAAGTTGTCGAACTTAACTCCAATTTTGGAGCAATCTGTACTTAGGACAGTGGTGTTCCCGCTGGAATTCTACAATAGCTGCACATGAACACACTAATTTATTGCATGGTACATTATCACATCATACATTAAACCGCATTATGCACAAAAAAACAGAATTCAACCGAGACAATGCGACCTTCACGTCCAGACTCCCGCTAAAGTTCGCAAAATATTATAGTTGGGATCAGAAATTGTTGGCAATGTCAAATGTCAAAAACAAAAACATTGTTTTAAATTGTATTTGGTTTCTAAATGACGCAACGAATTTCAAATGTTTGACATTCACAACCAAAGAAATAGTACCCAAGGTAAGGTGACCATACGCCCCGCTTTTTCACAATTTGTCCCGCCTCCCGCGACGTTTTGCAAAAGTTCCGTCTTTTATAATCCAGTTAAGTTAAACGAGTGAAACCGATGCCCTGGTGAGCGGGCGCGGGCGGCGCGCGGCCGGACCGCGGCGCGACCTTCCCTTATGTTAATAAAATAGCTTTTATTTGAAGTGAGCTCCAATTTTTGAAGAAGTAATGTACGGTGGGGGGTATGGACAACACCGGACCGGCGCGGCGCAGCGCGTCACCGCGCAGAGGAGACGGAGCGCCGCGGGCCCGCGCGACGCACGGCTTCATTTCATTTCCTTCTAACATACTTTCTCTCAAAGGACTGCTCTTCTTGGTCAAATTACACTCTCCTGTCCGCCTTACTTACCTTACCTTACTCTCCGCCCGTCCGCCTGTATCTAGTCAAGTTCCTAAGCCATATTATGAAGATAAACAGAAGAGTGACCGGTGCCCGCCTGAGGTCCGCGTGCTCATCGTCAGAAAATCTCTGGCCTGCCTACCATCGACCCCATGCTCGCCCTAAACACAATCGCCGAAGAATGCGCGTTATGGGGCGAGCCCTGCATGTCGCTTTCTCGAACATGGCTAAGGCGTTCGATCGAGTTGGGAGCACCACGAGGGATGACCAGGGAGAGAGAGTCTGGAGCGACCCGTGTACGCCTCAAGTTGTAATCGATTCGAACCCGCGACACAGAATCGCAGAGCAGTCGGCAAAGCCATCATGAGCGTCGGCCGGTCGGCGGCGCTGACTGCACCACAGTAACATTACTTTCATATAAAATAAATGTCGTTAGGTAATCGGCAGATTAAACATTTAAGTAATAACTAGCGAGTGCTTAGAGTGAGGCAACGCGGCGCGCGCGCGGGGTGCGGGGGAGCGGCGGAGCGGGGGAGCGGGGAGGGCTAACTAACACAAAGTAGTGATAAGGAAAAATGTAGTAAGTAGCGATATATACAAATAGATGAATAAGTATAAGAAATTGTGAAATGAGAAAAATAGAGAAAGAAAAAAGAGTAACGTGGAGAGCAGAATAGACAGGTATGAGGATGATTTTATTTTTACAGGATTACGAACAAGTGTGACTACAGGTCTGTCCGGATGCAATATTTTTAAAAAAGACGACGAGGTCTTCACTCAATGAGCGCGACGTATGGAAGAAAGATGAAAACTAGCGGAATGATAGTTAGTAGAGAAGAATGAAAACAAGAACTGGAATGCGAGAACTAGGCCCTGCCCCGGCCACGCAGGGGATTATACTAATAAAAAAATCTAACACAAAGTGTTACTTAGTTCAGCGGGCACCGCGACGCCCGACGTCGTTGGTAAATTCAGTAAGCAGTAAGCAGGTAGCCGACGTGTCGGCGGCGGGCGCCGGTGCTGGTGCCGGTGCTGGTGCCGGTGCCGGTGCCGGTGCGGGAGCAGCGCGCTGCACGCGGCGCTCCGCTAACAATTTAATTCAATTAACCGCTCCAAATCCAAACCTGTGCCTCTCCAGCGAGCGCGCGGCGGTGCGGGGCGGGGGGGGGGTGGGTGGGGGTGTAGGGTGGCGAGTGGGCGTGGCCGCGCTCGATAATGTGCTGAACACGAAGTGTTTGAAGAAATCGGCAAAAATGCTCTGCCATTGGGTGCGGGGGGGCGCGGGGGGGCGGGGGTGGCGGCGCACTTCAGTAGTTGTTAATTAATTAATTAATATTACCGAGGTTTCTTACCAGCCCGTCTGATCGACGACATGTTACTGCTGCTCAGTAAGCTCACCGCAGAACCGCCGCAGCTCCTCGTCTCCGCGAACCTGTACCGCCGGCCGGCGCAGCACGGCGCACGTGCAGACACGTGCAGACACGTGCGGGCACGCGCACTTCCATGCACGACGACTGCTGATCATTATAATTGTTGTTACCGTTTGTATGTGCTGTATACGTATACTTAGCGTTTGCACAAGATACCGGTACCTAAGTTAATTTTAATTAATACGCGGTATTACTTGATTGATGCAACTTTATTAAATAAATAAATAACTGTAAGAAGCGTCGCGCACTTACAGTGATACACTCCGCACCACTCCGCATCACTCCGCACCACTCCGCATCACTCCGCACCACTCCGCACACTCCGCATCACTCCGCACCACACCACACCACTCCGCACACTCCGCATCACTCCGCACCACTCCGCATCACTCCGCACCACACCACACCACTCCGCACCACTCCGCACCACTTGGAGCCGCCTCTTGTACTATTATTTGTAATGAACTTAACAAAGAAACATCTGCACAAACTTACTGACAGAAACTTGTTGTAAAAACACTTCTTTAATGTAAATCGACGAACAGCTGTTCTTTGAAACGCAACAAACTTTTCAGCTTTGATGAAATATTTACATTACGTGATATACTCGTAGTTATATCACTCTACTTACCGGTAGATGGCGTACTGAGTTTTTAATATCACGAAGACGTTTTGTTCGAAGCCGTCGCTTAGTCGATTTGGGTGGTCAGAGCTCCGGTGTAGCAGCGGAACTGGAAACTGGAAACGGAAGGAGCTGCTGCACTTGGCTCCGCTCTGACGGCGGCCGGTGCGGTGCACCACGTGCGTACTTACATTGTACTTGTATTTACTACAGAATGGAGTTACGTGTATTTTAATTACTTCTACACTCCACAATTAGTTTTGTTTTCTTTTCCCCACCTTCTTTCTCAGCAAGCCCCGAGCGCCCGGCGGCAGGCACACGCCGCCAGAGGCATCAAGTCCGCCTTTGCACTGCGTGTGTAAGTAAATGAATAACCGAGAGCCCCCTGCGGCGGGGCGCCGGCGCTGCGCTCAAAATCAATAAATAGAAAAAGTGCCGCCAAAACCTAACCGGAACAAAAATAATTTGTAGTCAAAAAATCTTCGATGTGAACTTGGTTTTATTATTATTTTTACTGCGACATCGCGCCCTTTTCGCTCAGATTCCCACTATCCCGCTAAAGTTTATAATATAACTGCGATCAGAAATTGCTTTGGTTGTCAACTATAAATCTAAAAAAAATAAGAAAAACAAAAGTGCTCTTTTTAATTTAATTTCTGTACGACGGGATAAACATCAAACATTTGATCTCCAAAATCAAAAAAATTTAAAAAAGGCTACATTTAAATTTAATTTGATTTCTGAACGACTTTATATTTGTTAGATTTCTAAACGACGGGACGAAGATCAAATACTTGACGTTCAAAGGAATACTTTCCAAGGGAATACTTAATGTTTGTTTTTACCATACTTCAAGCATTTTTTTTTCAAACTTTCTTACCTTTTAAACCATCCCTGGACTTCACAAATAATTCAAAACCACAATTAGCCAAATCAGTCCATTCGTTCTCGAGTTTAAGAGAGACTTTCGAACAACTTATTTTTATGTATATGGAAGATTAATAATAAATTATATTTAAAAATAGATTTTTTTTTTATTTAGGATAGACTAGTGCTTGACTACGATCCCACCTGATGGTACGCGGCGATGTAATCTAGGTGGTAAAGCGCACTAGTCTAGAAGAAGCCTGTTCACTCTTTTTTTGAAGACCCCCACATCATACCTGGACGGAAACACTGACGCCGGCAGACTGTTCCACTCCCTCGCTGTACGCATTATGAAGGACGAAGCGAAACGCTTAGTCCTAATGCGCGGGAGATCGACAACGAAGGGATGGATGCCTGCGGTGTGTCTGTACGTCCGATGATAAAAGGGCGAAGGCGGTATTAGATCATGCAGTTCTTGAGCACACTCTCCAAAGTGCATTCGATAGAACACCGAGAGACTAGCTACTCTACGACGGTGAGCCAAGCTATCGAGTTTTGCATCCAGAAGCTCTTGGTCACCGACTATTCTCATAGCACGCCTCTCCACCGAGTCCAGGACTGCCAGTTGGTAATTGGCAGCACCTGCCCAGATATGGCAGCAGTACTCCACACACGATCGGACCTGGGCTTTATACAGTTATTAGGACTTGTTACTTGAGAACATATTTGATATGAGAGTTACACGGAGATAGTAAAAATGTTTGACTACTACGCTTGACGCATAAGCACTAATAATAGTCGAAAACTTTAGAGCGAGTGAGAGGAGGCTTATTGTTTGAGAGAAATAGAATTGGTTGTCATCCCCGCTCCGTGCCGTGTGCTGGTGAGAGGTGACGCCGGTACACACGTGGAGGGGGTCACTTACCAACTGATAATAATCCATAAAATGGCTATTAAAAAGCAGGGGTTGATGATAGAACAGTGAAAATTTAGGGTTGTATTTATTTTTTGGTGCCACATAATAAAATAAATATCCAAAAAATTAAAAATAAACAATTAGTGTGTGCACCCCATATCACCTAATGGTTTGGAAAATAGATAATAACCGATTCTCAGAGCTACTGAATGTGCATAAAAAATGAATAAGAATCAATGAAGCCGTTTCGGAGGAGTACGGGAACGAACATTGTGATAAGAGAATTTTGTATATCAGATTAAAAATTAAAAAAAAATAAACAATTAGTGTGTGCACCCCATATCACCTAATGGTTTGGAAAATAGATAATAACCGATTCTCAGAGCTACTGAATGTGCATAAAAAATGAATAAGAATCGGTGAAGCCGTTTCGGAGGAGTACGGGAACGAACATTGTGACAAGAGAATTTTGTATATCAGATTAAAAATTAAAAAAAAATAAAAAAATATTTATTTATATCCAATAGTCTGATAACAAAAGATGGTTGAGATTTTCTATTAAGCAAGAGTATGCTTCTATCAGAAAAATCTCGCTCTTCTATAACAATGTTACTGAAATAAATACATATCACAAAAAAAAAAAACCAGCATAAATGGAGTAGAAAAGTGGTTGACACAAGATTTCTTATAAATAACTTAGAATGAGAAAAAGAAAACAAAACAGAAAATACAATGTACATTAATTTTAAATTATATAACGACTTTTGATATGAAGGCGGTAGGTCTAGCTGACTATTAACAATGCTTCGGTGTCGTCATATCCAAGTGTTAGTAGCCATTCTGAAAGTGTTGTTTTCAAAGTGTAGGAGTTCATGGGGTAAATGTTAATTATTTTGTTTATTTTATTATATAAGTGGACTGATTGATATATGTATCAACTGGTTCCGGTGCGCGCCGCGCCGCGTGCTGCACGTGCACGCGTGCGTGTGTATTGCGCACCCAATGATTATATCTTAAATGATCGGAGGGATGTCGCGTGGCGGCTGCCGAGCATATATATTGCTAAGTATGAATTAGTTCTAATAATAAAATAAATAGTTTAAGAAGACGTTATGCGTGTTCTAGAAGTGCACTGCATCATCTAGAAGGAGCGCCCGCCCCGCTGCCGCGCCGGCTCGGGGGATCTAATATTAGACGCTGCAGCGCCGCGCCGAGCGCACGCGCGCGGGCATCGACCGCCCGCCGCCCCGCGCGCGCCGCCCCGCCGCCCCGCCGCGCCGCCGCGCCGCCGCCCCGCCGCCCCGCCGCGGCGTGGTTCCAAAGTCAATTTTTGTGGACATAGGGATCAAAGTTGATGCAGAGGTCTGATTTTTATTTCCTAGGTAGCTGACGTCAACACAAACGGCTTTTACTGATTCACTTTTTTTCGAAAAACGTCTAGTTTTCTAGAAAAAAATTAATTAAAAATTAAATTAAAATTACAAGTGATGTAAGTACGTATCAATATGTAACATACGTCATTTTAAAGCTTATAGTTATGTATTAATTTTATAGTATGACACAAATATTAGAAACGTCTATTCGAATACAAATTAATACATAACTATGAGTTTTAAAATGACGTATGTTACATATTGATACGTACTTACATCACTTGTCATTTTAATTATATTTTTAATTATTTTTTTTAAAACCTGGCACCTTGATGAGGTCACTTTTTTATCAAAATTTGTTAAGCTTCTAATATTACACCACCATAAAAATAATCAGACCGAAAACGCCATTATCTTTCGGTATATACAAATAACAATATCTTCACATTCGCAACCCCATAAATCCGAAGGCGGCAGGTGACGGCAGCTGACTTCATTTTTTATATGTACAGGGCAACTTGGTCTTGTAGGATATATACACCACTTCTTAACCAAACGATGCCATGAGCAGAAAAAAAATAATATATGAATTCGTCCATACAATTTTTTTTTAATATTTATTTTCTCGTAAACTAGACGTTTTTCGAAAAAAGTGAATTAGTAAAAGAAGTTTGTGGTGACGTCAGCTACCTAGGAAAAAAAAATCAGACCTGTGCATCAACTTTGATCCCTATGTCCACAAAAATTGACTTTGGAACCAGTGCGCGGCGTCCCTCCTTCTTCTAAGTCGTATTTCCTCATGACTGAGGGCCGTGGTCATCATGTGTGATGAAACACACGACGACTTTCTTTGGCAGTTATAATGGAGTGGTGTTGCCATTGCCTTCTCGATTTCACATACTAGTGCGAGCACGGATAGTCATAACATAGATATGCAGGTTTCCTCACGATGTTTTCCTTCACCGTCAAAGCACGTGATATTAGTTGGTGTTTTATGCTAACTGCACATAAATTGAAAAATTCATTCGTGCGGGCCGGATTCGAACCCGGTACCTTCTCATTGGAATCTACTTTTCTTATAAAAAAGACCTGTCTCACAGATCCCAAGTGTACACCCGTAGCCGCCCCCTCTGCTCGACACTACAACACCACCGCCCCCCGCCCCGCGCCGCGCTCCGTCTCGTTCGACACGTCTTTACCGAAGTCGCTCCCCCGGATCGGCTCAACTGATTCAAATTCACCCCGCGCCTGTCGTATCGGTTTAGCTAAATGCCAAAGTTTGTCCGCGCTCCCCTCCACCTCCCACTACCCCGCGTCTCCGGCCAATTTCACCCGGTGTCTATTTGCAATTGTAATTTCATCACGCCGCCGCCGCCGCCGCCGCCGCGATCACCGGCTGCGGGCAATTTGCAAATTTAACAGGCCCGCAAGCACTTGAACACACGCGAGCTCCTTGTGACGCTCAGCGTGACGTGCAGCGTGACGTGCAGTGTGACGTGCAGCGTGCAAACGCGTTGCGGCGCGCGCCTGGGCAATGTCCGCTGCGTCGCCACGCCCGGCCGGCCTGCGCGGTGTTTTCCTCTTAACCAGTGCTTCCCAAAGCGGGGCCCGCGCCCCCCCCCCCCCCCCCCCACCCCCCCCCCCCCCCCCGCCCCGCACTCCGTCTCATTCGACACGTCTTTACCGAAGTCGCTCCCCCGGATCGGCTCAACTGATTCAAATTCACCCCGCGCCCGTCGTATCGGTTTAGCTAAATGCCAAAGTTTGTCCGCGCCCCCCCCCCCCCCACCCCCCCCCCCCCCCACCCCCCCCCCCCCACCCCCCCCCCCCCCCCCCCCCACCCCCCCCCCCCCCCCCCCACCCCCCCCCCCCCCACCCCCCCCCCCCCCCCCCCCCCACCCCCCCCCCCCCACCCCCCCCCCCCCCCACCCCCCCCCCCCCCCCCACCCCCCCCCCCCCCCCCCACCCCCCCCCCCCCCCCGCCGCAACAGCCCGCGCGTCCGTCCGATACGAAGAGGTATTTGCCGGTACCCCGCTGGTGCGAGGAGAAAAATTAAAAATATTGTGGGTCCTACCCACATCCGTACAATGTACCTGTTCCGAACAGGGGGAAGTTCGAAAATGTTCTCGACGCGAGTTAAACCTTTGGCTCCGCGCCATTTGATTGCCATGCCAGAATTCGGTGCCAAATTTAACGAAAAAAGCAAATTTTTAAATAATTACGGTGAACAGCTAACAGACAAAACGTACAGAACACACCAGCTGGCTGCTCCCCCCCCCCCCCCCCCCCCCCCCCCCCCCCCCCCCCCCCCCCCCCCCCCCCCCCCCCCCCCCCCCCCCCCCCCCCCCCCCCCCCCCCCCCCCCCCCCCCCCCCCCCCCCCCCCCCCCCCCCCCCCCCCCCCCCCCCCCCCCCCCCCCCCCCCCCCCCCCGCCGCAACAGCCCGCGCGTCCGTCCGATACGAAGAGGTATTTGCCGGTACCCCGCTGGTGCGAGGAGAAAAATTAAAAATATTGTGGGTCCTACCCACATCCGTACAATGTACCTGTTCCGAACAGGGGGAAGTTCGAAAATGTTCTCGACGCGAGTTAAACCTTTGGCTCCGCGCCATTTGATTGCCATGCCAGAATTCGGTGCCAAATTTAACGAAAAAAGCAAATTTTTAAATAATTACGGTGAACAGCTAACAGACAAAACGTACAGAACACACCAGCTGGCCGCTCCACCCACTCCACCCCGCGCCGCACTACCCGCGCGGCGCACACGCCGTCTGTCGCTGTCTAAGTAACAGGTCTTTGCCTAAGAAATTGCCGTTCTGCAGTACTGGCCGTTTCAAATCAAAATAATTTTTGTTTGGCTAAAAATTCTAATTTAAAATTAAAAACATGGAATTCTTTTTCCAAAAGTAATCATTTGTTTATTGATTAGTGTTTCATTTTCATCGCATTTCATCTTTTTCGTCAGCATGCATACGTAATATGGAATATGAGCACCTCATGTTATTGGTTTGCTCGCTTCCGTTCTAGAAATTTCGACCTGAAAAATGAACCTAGCGGTCGTCCGAAGGTTATGGTCGACAATGACGAATTAAAGACGATTGTGGAAGCTGATGATACACAAACTACGGCTGAATTAGCAGCAGCTTTCGACGTTAGCGTAAAACAATATTGGCAAACCGTTTGCGTCAAATTGGCAAGGTAAAAAAGCTGACAAATGGGTTCCCCGCGAACTCAATGATCACACAAACAGGCACACAAGTGAAGGAATTTTGAACCGCATTGTTACCTGCGATGAAAAATGGATTCTGTTTGACAACCGCAGGCGCTCAGCGAGTTGGTTGGATGCTGGTTCAGCACCTAAACAATGCCCTAGAAAAGTGATGGTCACTGTTTGGTGGTCTAGCGCCGGTGTAATTTACCACAGTTCTTACCAAACGGGGTGAGCTAATGGTAATCTGCAGATGTGTAGTGTGAAGAACTGAACACAATGATGGAGAAGCTGGCACATCTCCAACCAGCATCGGTCAACTGTTCGTCTCCGCTGCTCGTGCACGACAACGCGCGACCTCGTGCTGCACAGCAGACGGTCTCCAAGTTGCATGAAATGGGGTCCTACTCACCAGACCTTGCGCCTACAGACTACTACATTTCCAGAATTTGGATAACTTCTTGGCGGGAAAAAAAATTCATTAGCCGAGAAGCAGTACAAAATGCCTTTGAAGGATTTGTTGCCTCCCGTGCAGCTGATTTTAAGAAGGGCATCAATAAACTGCCACTGCGTTGGCAAAGATGCATTGATTGCATGGCAGATTACTCCGATTCATACAAAAAAAACATGAAAAAATTCTGGGTTATATGTGCAGGGCACTTATGTATTTTAACGTGACAACGTCTATTAATTATATCACAAAAAATTTTGATAATAAATTTTATTATTCTTGTTTGACATGTTTATCGGGTTACAAATCAAGTTATACTAACTCTCAATTATATTTGTTAGGGATTTTATTTCTAATTATTATTGAGCAATAGAATACATCTTTTACTTTCAACCAATTCGGGCAAACGCATACCGACTTAGCGGTCGGCGTAAGCCACGCCCACTTATGTGCGGGACATTTCTCAGCACGCGCGTCCTATCTTATACCAATTTAATAGACGTTGTCACGTCAAAAAATCGTTTAAATTTTTTCATACAAAACTGAAATTTTATTGGTACAAACCTAATAGTTTGTTGTTATGTAAAAAAATCTTGTTCGCCTGCGTGTGTGTGTTTACGTGGTAACGTTAAACGTTTATATCTGTATAAGTTTTGTTTAGCTTTCGCCCAGCAGATGGCGTTGCTCGTTGTTGCAACGTGCGATGGTTTGGTATTGTAAACTTGCGTATTAAACGAGTGTTTACTTTTAAAAATAGAACATCGGTTTAACGGCACTGGTTGTTTTATTTCGACACCAGAGGGCGCCGGTTAGCCCATAGTTCAACGTTAAATCCGAACAATATCTAAGTTCGGATAACAATTTCTTAGCGATTTCGTCCTAAAACCCATAATTTAAACTTAGTAAAGAATTGTTTTTTTTAATTTAATATTACGTGAGAGGGGGGGGGGGGGGCAAGGAATTTAACTCGCGAAAAGATAAACCCCTTCGCGACCAATTCGGAACAGCCCCTGTGGTCAGACAGGAGTCCGAGCCGCCGGCGCGCGGCACAGTAATGTTTGTAAACAACTTATTTTCTGACTGAAGTGACAGTTTGTGCAGTGACGATCCCTCTGCGGCCCGGCCTGATGCTGCGGCTGTCAGCTCGCCGCTTCCGGGATATGATTTTGTTTATCAGCGCAGAGTCCTCGTCTGTTGGGCTGCACCCCGGCCCGGCGACCCCGCTGATCCCGTGCGACCCCGGCAGACGGCCGCGTGGCTTTTCGTAAGCAGTGCTGACCTCTGAACTGACTGGCAATCGTTAAGATTGCCACGAAAACTGCGCTCCGACTCGTGGCCGAGGAACGCGGGAAACCGGGAAGGCTTGGAGTGAGATGAAAGGTAAGCGGCGCGGTGTGGGCGCGGTGCGGGCGCGGTGCGGGCGCGCGCGTGAACAGATGAGGATTGTCTTCAGTAAACGTTCACAACATGCAGGCCCGCGGGTGAAGCAAACGGTTCTGTTCGCATTCGCGCTGCGCCCCGCCCGCCCCGCCGCGCCCCGCAGGCACGCGGGTACCTGCTGCTGTTCAGAATGCAACGCGATAAGTTAATCGATTACAACGCTCTTGCGCACGCGCACGCGCACGTGCACGCGCCGTGCTAATTCCCTTTACGCGATTTGTCACGCTTCACGCGCCGCGCCGCGCCGCCGCACGCAGCCACCGGTGCAGCCGGAGCAGCCGCTGCAGCGCGACGCGTCCACACCGTTGCGGTACCGAGCTGCTGCTGCTGCAGGAGCCGCGTGCTGCATCTAACCTGCAGGTAATCCCTGTTTATTCTGCACAGGGTACCGGCGCGGGCCTCAGTGCACCGCAGCTCGGCTGGTGGTGGTGCCTCCCTCCACGTTTGTCCTGTCCCTGTAAGACTGCTTTCCCCCCCTCTTTCCACCCAGCCCCCCGCACGCCGTTCGTTACGTTTTGACTTTTGAATTTAATGACTCCTTTCGTCTGTGCGCCGCCGGAGTGCAACCTTCACACACTTCGCGTGTCATACGTTGCAGCACCGTGTGCTGGAGGCGGTGGTGGTGGGGTGGTGGTGCGGCGCGGTGGCGCGGCGCGGTGGTGCGGTGGCGCGGCGGTGCGGCGGCGGGCCGCTATCGACCCCGGCGCGGTGCGCCCGCCGCCCATACCTACCGGAGGCTCCGCTAGCTCGGGCGCGGTTGGCGGGCGCGCGGTGACGTCACGCGCCGCCGCCGCCAATGGCCGGCCGCTGCGCGCGCCTGCCGCGGAGCCTCCCGGGCGCTCGCCGCGCCGAGGCCAGTCCGGCCCCGCCGACGCCAGGTGTGCTCACCTCCCGCCTGCCTAACCACAGGTCAATATTTTCATATTCCTATGTCGGCCATTTTAATAACGTCTACAACGTATGTTTAACGTGATCTCGTCGCGAGCCGCGCCGCACGCCCGCCGCCCGCCGCCCGCCGCCCGCCGCCCGCCGCCCGCCGCGGTTACGCAACCCGCGCCGCGTTACGTAACGGCCGCACCGCCCTGCTGCGCCCGTGCTGCGCCCGTGCTGCGCGCGTGCTGCGAGCGTGCTGCGCCCGTGCTGCGCCCGTGCTGCGTCCGTGCTTCGCCCGTGCTGCGAGCGTGCTGCGAGCGTGCTGCGCGGCGGGCGGCGGGCGCGGTTGCTCTGCACGCCGATCCTTCGAATCTCTTTCTTTCTTTGTATTATTTTCTAAAAAGGTGGAAAGAGGTGAATAGAGGTGGGAGAGTCCCGCCGACCGTGCGGCCGCGCGGCGCCGCTTCCGCCGGAGACTCACTTGGAGTTATCATGATAATGTACTAATGTGGATAGGCTTTGTCCGGCGATGGAGAGAGTGAGTGCGTAGTCCAGGCGGGCGGAGGTGCGGAGGGGGAGGGGGGCGAGGGGAGGGGGCGAGGGGAGGGGGGGGGGGTTTGGAGCGCTTTGTATTTCGCTGGTACACGATTGTGTTAATTGTTAACAAAGTCCTCCCAGGTCCAAGTGTTTCTACTTCAATCTCTCGAAACCCAACCCCCTCCCCCTTCCGCCCACGAGTTATTCCCAAAGAGCGACCGGATGTGTGGGCCAGGAGAGCGGCGCTAGAGCCTTCCGGCCGCCATCTTGCGACCGGAAACGCGCACTCAGCCGCTTCCGCCGCTTCGCCAACGCAAATGTGGCTAAGAAAATTAAGTCGCGGGATCAAAGCGCAGTCCGGCGAGCGCGGCGCACTTCACTTCCGCTTTGCCAACATATCATTAATGTTGTTCCATGTCTCCAACCTGTACTAACCGGAGCGTCCCGTTGCAGGTCCGCGCGGAGCAGCGCACACCGCGCACCGCGCACCGCGCACCGCGCACCGCACACACCGATACATATCAAGCAACGCACTGAACTTAGTTACGTAAGAAGATTGAGGAGAACTTGTATATACACGGATATACACACTCTTGTATATATATATATCTATATCTATATACATATATACGCACAAAGCGTACTAGAAGCATAGCAGAGGCATACCGGGCGCTGCGGCGGGGCAGGTTCGCGAGGAGCGGAGTGCTGGGGCGCGGCCCCGGAGCCCTACGGTGGAGGGCGGCGGGGGAGCGGCGGGCGCGCTGCTCGGGCGGCTGCAGGGCGCGCTGCGGGCCCGCGCCGCCGCCGCGCGCGGCCACCTCGCGCTGCGCCTGCGGGACGCGGGTGAGTGCGCACGCACACACGCACACGCACACACACACACACACGCACATAGCGCCACACGCAGTGAGCACACATAGCATCCTTGATCTTTAACCGACTGCTTACATTATGCAATCAGCGGGTTGTCACACCCGACGTGGTGGCGCGGTCGCACACTGCACACTGCACACCGCACACTGCACACTGCAGACCGCTCGGAGCGCTGACGTGTCGAGTCGGCCGCCGGCTCCTGCGCGCGGCTCTCCGCAGGGGAGAGCACGTGCACGAGCCCACGCGTATACTCCTCGTCTCGTAAAGATATATTACACTAATCTCCTGCGGCGGTTGGAAACCGGTTAACAAAGGAGCTGAGGAAAGGCTACACAGTCATTTGCACCTTTTTTTTTTGGTTTCGGGGGGGAAATCTTCAAAAAGATACCCTAAGTTCTGGGGGGAAGGCAGGGTTATGTGGGATTTATACCCACTAAAACCCCCTCGGTGGTCATTCGAAATGCTTTGCGGGAGACCCCGGGATATCCTACGGAACGCACTGGTGCCTCACTGCACTGCGCCTGAGCACGTCTCTAGGAGGGCAACAACCCTCCTCAATACCCTCTGTTTGCTACGACAAAAACGAGATCACCTCATAATTGTCGTCCATCCTGGGCTCGCTTGCTAGACAATGATGGCCCCCACCATCAAAGCCCGCGAACTCGAAAACCCTTTTTTGTCGCCTTCTACGACAAGCAAGGCTTACCTTAGTCCTATTCTTAATTGCCCGTGACTACAGACACTCATTACTAGTCATTTGCACCTACCGCCGTGATAAATTGAACATCCTCTCCCGCGTGGTGACGTCCGCGTCCCCGCGCCCCCCGCCCCGTACACTACTCCAAGCTTGCGTTGAGTGTCAGCGGTGCCGTTGTCTGCGATCAAATCTTGCAGTAAAATTTGCTCCACCTCCCGCTTTCCGATTGAGCTGAAATGTTGCACGCACGAATATAAATCGGATGACAATGCAATATTATAACGACATAGAGCTGATCTGATGATGGTGCCGGAAGGTGGCCATAGGAACTCCGTAATTAAACGACACAGTCCCACCGAGTTTGGGCTCCTATGATTCGTCCCGACGAGTACTTTGATGTTGTAGGGTAACCAGGGTCTGATGATACAACATTATTTTTAAGTGTTCAGTCGCGAACCTGCGAACATGTAACGCAGTCGCAGTACCTGGCGGGCGCGCGCGGGGGTGGGGCGGGGTGGGGGGCGCGTGCCCGCACTCCGGCGCGAAATATTCAAACACTCAAGTGTGTGTGCAGGGGGCGCGGCGTGCGGGGGCGCGTGCCGCGTAACGAGAGCTGTTATTTATTATTTACGCAGGTAAATTGGATGAGGGGCGCCCCGGGTGCGCGGCGCTCGCGGGGGGTATCGACCCGCGCGGGCGGCGGGCGGTGCGGGGAGCGCACCCCGCGCCGCCCCGCGCGCCGCTCGTGTAACAATATTTAATGAGAGCAAAAGTATCTCGTGTACTGTTACCGATAAAGTAATCAACTTAATCGCTCCGACGGGCCGTTAAGTAAATTAAATAAACGTTTGGCCGTTGAACGATTCATCGTGCGCCGGTCGATGTATTTAAAACTTATGTTAGATATTGAGGAAAAATAATTGCGGTTATAAATATTTAGTTAGTAAAATAGTACATGTAACGACTTTTTAAACGACTAAAATGAAAAAGGGAGGGGATGACATAACATTGTTTCGCTGGAAAAGACAGATGAGTGCACGTCTCACGACATTCGCATACTTTTACAATACAACGCCTGTATTCATTAATTTGCTTCGAGCCTTCGTTGCGATCAGCCGCAACGGATTTAATGAGGCAGCAGCGACCGGCCGCGTCCCCGTCCGGTGCATCATGCTGCGAGCACGCGCGCTCCGCACCGCCCCGCGCCGGTGACGTCGCCGGGGATGTTTCCTTCACCGCCCACCCCGCACAGCGCGCACGTGTCCGCGCGCACGTGTCCGCGCAGCGTACAGCAGATGAAGCCAATACCGCTCCCGTTCCTCACGGTCTCTGTTCAGCTTCCTTTTCTCATAAAATCATCTTAAATGTGCGTGCGCGCACCCAGCACACGCCGCGACTCCACTGACACGGGCTGCGCACAGTCGCCGCCCGCTGGCTAATTAGCCGCCCGCCGCAGAGGCTGACGTACAGAGATCGCTGATAGCGCGCCCCCACGCGAGCCCCGCGCGACCCCCGCGCGACCCCCGCGCGACCCCCGCGCGCGCCCACTCCGCCCCACAAAGGCCCGCCGCGCCGGACCCTCGCCCTCTAAACTTTATGTCAATATCAAGAAGTTCATAAACATTGCAAAGTGCAACGCAACCGTCCGCGGCGCCGCCCGGGCGGTGGTATGGCGGAGTGGTGGTGGTGGCGGTGGTAAGGTAATCTCATTTCTGTTCATATCAATAGATGATGGGTAAATATTAAACGTTTATTGAAACAATACAGAGCTCGCCCACACAAAATATAGGACAATACAAATAAATGTCGATATAATATAATATTAAGGTGCGGTACGCAGTGCGCGGTGCGCACGGGGCGGCGCGGGGCGGCGCGGGGGGCGGCGCGGGCCCGCCGGCAGGTGCGCCCCGCGGGCCCGGCTCCACGTACACCACGTCACGCTAACCCAAAAACTCGGAAGGAGATCTCCGCGCGCTCCCCGCCCGCCCGCCCGCGCGCCCCGGGGGACTCGGGCGGTGTAATCCAGTTTTATCCATTCTCCCCATCCGAATGGAAACTGGGAAAAACCAATTTATATTTTTCCTTTTCGTTTTGTATCCAAGCTCTTACGAACGTAAGAATAAGGGTCCACGGCGGCTGTGTCCCGTCCCCCCGCCCGCCGCCCGCCGCGCCCCGCGGACGCAACACATCCCGTGTTTTCTTTTTCATTTAGAACAGGGATTGAGTTAAATGTCGAGAGCTTTCGTTAGTTCAGATCTCGTTTGAAAGAATCGATCGTTTGAGCAGATGCAGCGCCAGCCCCGCGCACGCGCGGTGCCGGCGGCGGGCGGGCCGCTGTTCCGCAGAACATGTGGTCATGTAAATAGCTCTCATACTCCTCGCGGCGACTCCGTACGCAGCGCTCGGGGTGCGGGTGTGCGCGGCGCGGGGCGGGCGCGGGGCGGCGCGGGGGCGGGGGCGCGCCGTGCCGTATCGCCGCCGGCCGCCACTCCAGCGCGGCGCCACTCGGCGCTTGTTGGCACAAAAACCCCCGGAGCCGCCAATACTTCAAAATTGTTAAGAAATTTCCTTCTCTCCGGATTTCCGTTTCCGTTTGCTAACAACGCAAGCGACCCGTTTCGTCTGCAACGTTCACACTCTTCTGTGGTGTGTCCAAAAAAGCGACTAACGACGATGTCTCCCCGCGCCCGCCCCCCCGCCGCGATTGGATCCGTTGCTAGTGCAAGTCTCGACGCTAATGGCGTGTGTAAGTAATTACTTGTGTGATTACTGCCCGATGGTCATTGCATACAATTCATACGCCACGTTGCGCTAACGCGTGGAATCTTTTTAAATCAGACTTACAAGCTGTCAGTGCACGCGTGCACGGGGGCGCGCGCCGGGGTCGATACGTGCGGGGCGGCGCGGGGCGGCGCGGGGTGCGGGGCGCGGTGCGGTGTCGCGGCGCGCTGCCGGTGACGGCCTGAGAGGTCTCTTTGAACGCGTTCCATACAAAGGTAACGTTTGTTTTATTGCTAAGCCGCCCCGCGCCGCGCGACGGGGCGCTACGGCGCGCTACGGGGCGCTACGGCGCGCTACGGGGCGCTACGGCGTACTACGGCGCGCTACGGCCGGGCGTCGTTTTACTTGTATTTCATATTTTGTGTTCGTTACGAGTGTACGGCACCCGACACGAGCGCGCCTGGATATGGTCGGGTGTCCGGCATGGGCGACAGTAATGCAGAGTTTTGTTACATCGCATATTAAGTACAACACACCCCTCCGCCACCGACTGCTCCGTGAGCCGCCGCCCAGCCAACCCCCACCCCACCCCCCCCCGCCGCCCCGAGCACGTCATTACGCGCGCTGGGAATGTAATCAGTCGTGTAAAAGTTTTGTAAAAAAGTTTATAAAATATTCAGAATGAACTCTCCCCAGCGCGGAGTGTGCGGGGGTTGCAGCAGACATTATGAATTTGGAGCGCGGCTCGCAACGCTTTTACGCCCTGCTGCAACTCCGGCGACGTTTTGATAGCGATTACCGGATAACAGGCGGCCGGCGGCAGCTGCCCGGCGCCGAGTGCGCGCTCGTCGCACACTGTCCGGTGGACACGCCATGTTGTTAGGAACATTTTCTGCCCGGGTACCTGTATTAGAGCTCATCAAAACATATTGCGCCGGTAACTTTAGTTTGGTAATGATTGTTTAAAATAACAACTAAGCCGTTTCTTGTGAAAAGTATAACGAGGTTGAAGTGAATGGTGAGCGGCCGGCGGGGCGGCGGCGGACGGCACACGACAACCTCGCTAACGACTTGTTTGACCGAAATCCAATTTGCGCGGCGGCCCGGGAGCGGGCCCGCCCCGCCGCCTCCCCCCGCCGCCGCCCGCTCTTTACTCCGCATCAAAATGGCTCGTCATCTAATCAACGGTTCATTGCTGAATTCTTACAAGTGAATTGAAAAGATTTGGGCGAAGGGAATCATGAAAAGATTCTTTCGTTTTCATAACGTTCCATTATGTTGCGCCGCGCGACTCCTTCTGCGAAAAAGCAGCGCGTGTTCGTGTATTTCTGTAAATCATTTAAAATTCAAAATCAAGTGCAATCAGTTGAAACTTGTCACTGCAACTCGAGTGTGCGCAGAGAACGTTCACTTTGTTATCGGTGCCAAACAATACTGCGCAGTAGTAAGCGCCGTCGCGGTGGTCACCTGCACCACCGCGCCGTGTTCAAAAGGACTCTGACTCGTCTTTGGGTTTCGCGAGGAGTCCGCGAGCGTCCGGCCGGAGGGACGGAGGAACCGCACAACTGACAGAAGCAAAGATCGACTCAAACTCCTTTTGAAACGACGAGCACCGCCCCCCGGCGGGCCCCCTCCGTGTTGCACGAGGAAATGATAATTAAATGATCATTTCTGTTTGTTGTCAGGTTCCGAAGTCCCAAACGAGGGTCGCGGCGAGGGGTGCCGTGCCGGTGCTCACTGAGCCACACGTTACGAGAAGGGTGCCGTAAAGCTGTATCCACTAATATGCCCGTAAGCTGTTCCGGGGAGTAGCACCTAGCGAAGAGAACTAGCGGAGACTCGCAAACATGGCGGAGGGCCCGCAGACGGTTTGGCAGAAGATCGACAACTCCACCATCCCCGTCATAAACCTCGAGGTGCGGGAGGTGCGTGAAATATTATGGGAGAAGATCAAGGAACCCACGTCGCAGAGGAAGATAATCTTGGTGATCGTATCCATAGCCCTGCTGCTGGACAACATGTTGTACATGGTGATCGTGCCGATCATACCGGACTACCTGCGGTACATCGGCGCGTGGGGAGAGGCCGGCATGGACCACGTCGTCACTCTGCCTCCGATCAAAGAGGGAAACAGAACCATAATACCGACGAAGATCATACCGGCGTCCCACGAAGGCCAGGACTCGGCGACCGGTATACTGTTCGCGTCCAAAGCAATAGTCCAGCTCATGATTAATCCGTTCTCTGGCGCCTTGATCGACCGCATCGGGTACGACATCCCCATGATGATCGGACTGATCATAATGTTTCTCTCCACCTCGATCTTCGCCTGCGGAAGGAGCTACGGCATGTTGTTCTTTGCCAGAAGCCTGCAGGGCGTCGGATCCGCATTCGCGGACACCTCTGGCCTCGCCATGATCGCTGACAGATTCACGGAGGAGGCCGAACGATCGAAAGCTCTCGGAATCGCGCTCGCCTTCATCAGCTTCGGATGCCTGGTGGCACCTCCCTTCGGAGGGGCTCTGTATCAGTTTGCAGGAAAAGAAGTACCATTTTTAATCTTGGCTCTAATTTCCTTAATGGACGGGTTCATGTTGTTACTCGTAATGAAGCCACTGAAGACTCAAATGAAGGAAGCAAACGAGCCCAAGCCCGCCGGCACCCCCATTTGGAAACTTCTTATGGATCCTTACATAGCCGTGTGCGCCGGAGCCCTCATGATGTCCAATGTGGCACTTGCATTTCTGGAGCCCACGATATCGCTGTGGATGGAGGACAACCTTACGAAAGAAAATTGGAAAATTGGTATGATATGGCTCCCGGCGTTCTTCCCGCACGTCCTCGGCGTGGTGATCACGGTGAAAATGGCGCGGAAGTACCCGCAGCAGCAGTGGCTGATGGCCGCCGGAGGTCTCGCGCTGGAGGGACTGTGCTGCTTCATCATACCGTTCGCGAACTCGTACAAAATGTTGATGATACCAATCTGCGGCATCTGTTTCGGCATCGCGTTGATCGACACGGCGCTGTTGCCCACCCTGGGCTACCTGGTGGACGTGCGGTACGTCTCCGTGTACGGCAGCATCTACGCCATCGCCGACATATCCTACTCCTTCGCGTACGCCGTGGGCCCGATAATTGCCGGAGAAGTGGTGGAGATGATCGGCTTCACGGCTCTGAACCTCTTCATCGCATTCAGCAACTTGCTGTACGCGCCGGTGCTGATGTACCTCAGGCACATTTACGACTTCAAGCCGTTCGAGAACGAGGCCAACATCCTGATGTCCGACCCGCCAGATAAAGAATACCAGACCTACAGCATGCAGGACCAGAAGCCAGTCAACGGCGACTTCAAGAACCACTTGGAGTATTCATCCGGTCAGGCGGGCTCCGTTCAGGAGTCGAACATCGATACAGGCGCGGGAGGCGACCAATATCAGGGCTACCAGAATTACAGCCAGGGCTACGAGCAGCATCAAGCTTTCCAGCAGCAGGAGGGCTACACCCCGGCGAGGCAGCTGCCTGCACAGCCGCAGCCGACCCCGAGCAACCCCTTCCGAGCCGGAGCGGCGCCGCCCGCCCCCGCCCCCGCCGCCGGGGCAGTCAGGAACCCCTTCCGGCAGGGCTTCTAGAGTATTGGAGTTTAATGTTGTTGTCTATATTTTTGAAAATACTTGTTGTGTAATTATAAAATGTGTCGTAGTTGATATCGACCGCCGGCGCGGAGCCCGCGCTTGTAGTCAGGCCACATCGCGCGCGTGTGTGTGTACGTACTCGTGCGTGCGGCGGCGCGCCGCCCAGCGGGACGAACTAAAACATGTAAGCAGCCGGTCCTCTCTTCCTTGTTAATAATTTACTAAAGAAAAGTAATTGTATTGTACTGTTGACTATGCCTTCTGATAGCTAGATGTATTGTTCAATTTAAGAGGAGGCAGGCGAAGGAGGCGCCGCTCGGCGGAGCTGCCTAGGCACACTGCATAGATTTATATAAAACAGAACCGCCGCGCACCGCACGCCGCGCACGCGGACACTTTCAATTTTATCAAATAATCGTTCCGTGTATCTGTATAAACGTATCAGTGGATTGTATTCGTAATCTATTTATATATAGATATTTATTATATATTGTATAATGTACTTTTGTATAAACATTGAGGAATATTCTATCTCACATTTGATGTATTGTATTGCAATAGCTATGACTAGGATAGTCGCGAGACGCGTCGCCGGCGGGCGGCGCGCGTCCGCTCTCACTCGACGTAATCAATTATTATATCAATTAGTATACTTAAGTTAGGTAATCAACTTGTGATAAAGTTGCAACCAAGGTAACGAGACATATCAGAATCTTTTGATTCACGTAGCGTAAGTTATAGAGTTATTGTAGCTTAAAGTATATATTGTATGCGGTGGGCGCGGTGGGCGCGGTGGGCCCGCCGCAGAACGCACTTGTGTAGATTAGTCAGCGACGACACCGCCCCCCCGCGGGGCACGCGCTCCTGCAAGAATAAACCGAGTAGAACGAGAGCCAAGGATCAATCCGAGTAGACGCTCGATCAAAGGATACGTTCACACGCCCGTGCAAACTGAGCTATCGGTTGAAGATTAAATGTTGGATCGCTTCATTCAATTCAATTTAACTGACTTTTTGAAATTATTCCATGTTTTTAACAATAAGGTTAATTAACAATATTCCTTTCAAACAAAATGCCGTCCTGATGAGATGTGGGGCTTACTGTTTGCTATTTAAGTTTTGGCAAGGGTTGCGATGGGTGACTCCGGACGAGCTGTCGCGACGTGCGTTCACCGGTGCGTTACTGGTAACTGCGTAACGCGGAACTATTTGATGTTGTTGAAAACAACGTGTGAAAGCGAGATCGTGTAATGTAAGTACCGCGCGCACTTCACTTGCCTGACCAGCCGCGAGTCAATTCAACGAGCGCGTGCAGCCGCGGGGGCGGCGGAGTGCGTGTGAGTGCGTGTGAGTGCGTGTGAGTGCGTGTGAGTGCGTGTGAGTGCGTGTGAGTGCGTGTGAGTGCGTGTGAGTGCGTGTGAGTGCGTGTGAGTGCGTGTGAGTGCGTGTGAGTGCGTGTGAGTGCGTGTGAGTGCGTGTGAGTGCGTGTGAGTGCGTGTGAGTGCGTGTGAGTGCGTGTGAGTGCGTGTGAGTGCGTGTGAGTGCGTGTGAGTGCGTGTGAGTGCGTGTGAGTGCGTGTGAGTGCGTGTGAGTGCGTGTGAGTGCGTGTGAGTGCGTGTGAGTGCGTGTGAGTGCGTGTGAGTGCGTGTGAGTGCGTGTGAGTGCGTGTGAGTGCGTGTGAGTGCGTGTGAGTGCGTGTGAGTGCGTGTGAGTGCGTGTGAGTGCGTGTGAGTGCGTGTGAGTGCGTGTGAGTGCGTGTGAGTGCGTGTGAGTGCGTGTGAGTGCGTGTGAGTGCGTGTGAGTGCGTGTGAGTGCGTGTGAGTGCGTGTGAGTGCGTGTGAGTGCGTGTGAGTGCGTGTGAGTGCGTGTGAGTGCGTGTGAGTGCGTGTGAGTGCGTGTGAGTGCGTGTGAGTGCGTGTGAGTGCGTGTGAGTGCGTGTGAGTGCGTGTGAGTGCGTGTGAGTGCGTGTGAGTGCGTGTGAGTGCGTGTGAGTGCGTGTGAGTGCGTGTGAGTGCGTGTGAGTGCGTGTGAGTGCGTGTGAGTGCGTGTGAGTGCGTGTGAGTGCGTGTGAGTGCGTGTGAGTGCGTGTGAGTGCGTGTGAGTGCGTGTGAGTGCGTGTGAGTGCGTGTGAGTGCGTGTGAGTGCGTGTGAGTGCGTGTGAGTGCGTGTGAGTGCGTGTGAGTGCGTGTGAGTGCGTGTGAGTGCGTGTGAGTGCGTGTGAGTGCGTGTGAGTGCGTGTGAGTGCGTGTGAGTGCGTGTGAGTGCGTGTGAGTGCGTGTGAGTGCGTGTGAGTGCGTGTGAGTGCGTGTGAGTGCGTGTGAGTGCGTGTGAGTGCGTGTGAGTGCGTGTGAGTGCGTGTGAGTGCGTGTGAGTGCGTGTGAGTGCGTGTGAGTGCGTGTGAGTGCGTGTGAGTGCGTGTGAGTGCGTGTGAGTGCGTGTGAGTGCGTGTGAGTGCGTGTGAGTGCGTGTGAGTGCGTGTGAGTGCGTGTGAGTGCGTGTGAGTGCGTGTGAGTGCGTGTGAGTGCGTGTGAGTGCGTGTGAGTGCGTGTGAGTGCGTGTGAGTGCGTGTGAGTGCGTGTGAGTGCGTGTGAGTGCGTGTGAGTGCGTGTGAGTGCGTGTGAGTGCGTGTGAGTGCGTGTGAGTGCGTGTGAGTGCGTGTGAGTGCGTGTGAGTGCGTGTGAGTGCGTGTGAGTGCGTGTGAGTGCGTGTGAGTGCGTGTGAGTGCGTGTGAGTGCGTGTGAGTGCGTGTGAGTGCGTGTGAGTGCGTGTGAGTGCGTGTGAGTGCGTGTGAGTGCGTGTGAGTGCGTGTGAGTGCGTGTGAGTGCGTGTGAGTGCGTGTGAGTGCGTGTGAGTGCGTGTGAGTGCGTGTGAGTGCGTGTGAGTGCGTGTGAGTGCGTGTGAGTGCGTGTGAGTGCGTGTGAGTGCGTGTGAGTGCGTGTGAGTGCGTGTGAGTGCGTGTGAGTGCGTGTGAGTGCGTGTGAGTGCGTGTGAGTGCGTGTGAGTGCGTGTGAGTGCGTGTGAGTGCGTGTGAGTGCGTGTGAGTGCGTGTGAGTGCGTGTGAGTGCGTGTGAGTGCGTGTGAGTGCGTGTGAGTGCGTGTGAGTGCGTGTGAGTGCGTGTGAGTGCGTGTGAGTGCGTGTGAGTGCGTGTGAGTGCGTGTGAGTGCGTGTGAGTGCGTGTGAGTGCGTGTGAGTGCGTGTGAGTGCGTGTGAGTGCGTGTGAGTGCGTGTGAGTGCGTGTGAGTGCGTGTGAGTGCGTGTGAGTGCGTGTGAGTGCGTGTGAGTGCGTGTGTGTGCGTGAGTGTGCGTGTGTGTGCGTGCGTGTGAGTGCGTGTGAGTGCGTGTGAGTGTGTGCGTGTGTGCGCGTGTAAAGCCGCCCGTGTGCGCCGCGCGCGCAGCCCTCGTGCCGCCATTTTATTGTCATACTTTGTGCTGTATAAAACATAAAACGAGTGGAAATGCGCAACATAAAGGTAGGAGTTTCACGCAGAGAAGGGTGGGTGGATGCAGTGGCGGCCCGTCGGGACTCGCGGTGCGCACAAGTCCTACTAAGTGAAACAACCACACAGTAACACGTGCAGAGTGCACTCTGTATGCATAATAGAACCAAGCGCCGTCCCAACATGTCCCCACACGTTCCAACGTGTCCCCACACGTTCCAGCAAGTTTCAGCATGGTCCGGCGTGTTTACTCCGCCCTGTAAACTTATTAATTTAGCTTCAGTTAGAGTTGCGCGCCGCTCGCGGAGCCACGTCATCACACCGTGTTCACGTGATGACCCGGGCGCTGCAACTCGCGAGTGCGAGTGAGAGCGCGAGTGCGAGTGAGAGCGCGAGTGCGAGTGAGAGCGCGAGTGCGAGTGAGAGCGCGAGTGCGAGTGAGAGCGCGAGTGCGAGTGAGAGCGCGAGTGCGAGTGAGAGCGCGAGTGCGAGTGAGAGCGCGAGTGCGAGTGAGAGCGCGAGTGCGAGTGAGAGCGCGAGTGCGAGTGAGAGCGCGAGTGCGAGTGAGAGCGCGAGTGCGAGTGAGAGCGCGAGTGCGAGTGAGAGCGCGAGTGCGAGTGAGAGCGCGAGTGCGAGTGAGAGCGCGAGTGCGAGTGAGAGCGCGAGTGCGAGTGAGAGCGCGAGTGCGAGTGAGAGCGCGAGTGCGAGTGAGAGCGCGAGTGCGAGTGAGAGCGCGAGTGCGAGTGAGAGCGCGAGTGCGAGTGAGAGCGCGAGTGCGAGTGAGAGCGCGAGTGCGAGTGAGAGCGCGAGTGCGAGTGAGAGCGCGAGTGCGAGTGAGAGCGCGAGTGCGAGTGAGAGCGCGAGTGCGAGTGAGAGCGCGAGTGCGAGTGAGAGCGCGAGTGCGAGTGAGAGCGCGAGTGCGAGTGAGAGCGCGAGTGCGAGTGAGAGCGCGAGTGCGAGTGAGAGCGCGAGTGCGAGTGAGAGCGCGAGTGCGAGTGAGAGCGCGAGTGCGAGTGAGAGCGCGAGTGCGAGTGAGAGCGCGAGTGCGAGTGAGAGCGCGAGTGCGAGTGAGAGCGCGAGTGCGAGTGAGAGCGCGAGTGCGAGTGAGAGCGCGAGTGCGAGTGAGAGCGCGAGTGCGAGTGAGAGCGCGAGTGCGAGTGAGAGCGCGAGTGCGAGTGAGAGCGCGAGTGCGAGTGAGAGCGCGAGTGCGAGTGAGAGCGCGAGTGCGAGTGAGAGCGCGAGTGCGAGTGAGAGCGCGAGTGCGAGTGAGAGCGCGAGTGCGAGTGAGAGCGCGAGTGCGAGTGAGAGCGCGAGTGCGAGTGAGAGCGCGAGTGCGAGTGAGAGCGCGAGTGCGAGTGAGAGCGCGAGTGCGAGTGAGAGCGCGAGTGCGAGTGAGAGCGCGAGTGCGAGTGAGAGCGCGAGTGCGAGTGAGAGCGCGAGTGCGAGTGAGAGCGCGAGTGCGAGTGAGAGCGCGAGTGCGAGTGAGAGCGCGAGTGCGAGTGAGAGCGCGAGTGCGAGTGAGAGCGCGAGTGCGAGTGAGAGCGCGAGTGCGAGTGAGAGCGCGAGTGCGAGTGAGAGCGCGAGTGCGAGTGAGAGCGCGAGTGCGAGTGAGAGCGCGAGTGCGAGTGAGAGCGCGAGTGCGAGTGAGAGCGCGAGTGCGAGTGAGAGCGCGAGTGCGAGTGAGAGCGCGAGTGCGAGTGAGAGCGCGAGTGCGAGTGAGAGCGCGAGTGCGAGTGAGAGCGCGAGTGCGAGTGAGAGCGCGAGTGCGAGTGAGAGCGCGAGTGCGAGTGAGAGCGCGAGTGCGAGTGAGAGCGCGAGTGCGAGTGAGAGCGCGAGTGCGAGTGAGAGCGCGAGTGCGAGTGAGAGCGCGAGTGCGAGTGAGAGCGCGAGTGCGAGTGAGAGCGCGAGTGCGAGTGAGAGCGCGAGTGCGAGTGAGAGCGCGAGTGCGAGTGAGAGCGCGAGTGCGAGTGAGAGCGCGAGTGCGAGTGAGAGCGCGAGTGCGAGTGCGAGCTAGCTCTCCGTGTGTTTGTTGTCTTCTACTTCTTCAATTGCATCGCACGAAGAGGAATGTTAACTGCACATTTAAAGTTGAATGTAGATCGCACGCGCGGCGCGGCTGCGCCTTGTTCGTGTTTGCCTATTAAAGAGAGTACCTCATTTAAATTTTAACTCGTAGGTGTGTCAGCGTGCGAGCGTGTGTGTGAGTGCGTGCGTGTGTGCGCGTGTAAAGCCGCCCGTGTGCGCCGCGCGCGCAGCCCTCGTGCCGCCATTTTATTGTCATAACATTTGTGCGTGGAATAAAACAGTACGCGGTGGGGTGCGCGGTGGGGGGGTGCGGGGTGGTCACCGTCGGGACTCGCGGTGCGCACAAGTTCTACTAAGTGAAACAACCACACAGTAACACGTGCAGAGTGCACTCTGTATGCATAATAGAACCAAGCGCCGTCCCAACATGTCCCAGCACGTTCCAACATGTCCCCACACGTTCCAGCAAGTTTCAGCATATTCGGGCGTGTTTACTCCGACTTCTAAACTTATTAATTTAACTTCAATTAGAGTTGCGGGCCGCTTGCGAAGCCACGTCATCACACCGTGTTCACGTGATGACCGGGCGCTGCAACTCGCGCGACAGCTGCGCACGCGCCGCTGAGCATCTTTATTAATAAAAATCTTTGCGTTACAAATAACGTTAAGCAATATTATGAATACATATTAAATATACGCGTAATCGTAAAGGTATCAAGTAATGTGCGAGTGCGAGTGAGAGCGCGAGTGCGAGTGAGAGCGCGAGTGCGAGTGCGAGCAAGCTCTCCGTGTGTTTGTTGTCTTCTACTTCTTCAATTGCATCGCACGAAGAGGAATGTTAACTGCACATTTAAAGTTGAATGTAGATCGCACGCGCGGCGCGGCTGCGCCTTGTTCGTGTTTGCCTATTAAAGAGAGTACCTCATTTAAATTTTAACTCGTAGGTGTGTCAGCGTGCGAGCGTGTGTGTGTGTGCGTGCGTGTGTGTGCGTTCACTGTCCGCTCCGTTACGGCACCCGCCACCTGCACGCGTGCGGTCGCGCAAACGAATCCCAGCTGTTACAAGTAAATTAGTGTAATTACCCGTGATCGCGGCGATAGGTGTAAGCAATACTATAGTCAGATATATTTCAAGTTGATATCACTTAAGTACTCGTTTACTGTCACCGACACCACGTCGCGCGCGCCGCCGCGCCGCGGAGCCGCAGCGCGCGCCGTAGAGCCCGCTACGCGGCGACGCGCGCGTGCGTGTACTTAGCGACGGTCTCGTAGCGCCGTTAATTAGACGCAACGTTTGAACCGCGTTGATGCCGGTCGCACGCGCGGACGACATCGCTCGCCGCAGACGCGCGCACGCAGTGGCCGGTGACCGCGATGTCGTCCGCGCGTGGTGCCGGCGCCGCGGCGCATCGCCACCCCTGTATATGTATGTTGTGCTGTGCCGTGCTGGGCGCGTGCCCGGCCGGCTCTCTGTACTCAATGGTCGAATAAACTTGTTACTACATCACCCCGCAGTTTCACTACAACCGCACTCCGCGTGCGAGTCATCCTCTTCCCCCCCCCCCCACCCACCATTACCACCACCTCGCTCCCCGCCCCTGCCCGGCCCCGCGTGACGTCACCGCGGGTCCAATCCAATTGTTAAACTTTATCAGTGTCGGGGAACCGGGGCCGCGGCGACAGCAATTACTCCAGTTAATACGGGAGTTGACGTCGGCGGGGCGGACGGGCGGGCGGCGGGGAGGGTCGAGAGGGGTCAAGAGGTGAGGGGGCGATGATTAAAATAACCGCAGTGGTCGCGGTCGCGGCCGGTGCACGCTCTAACTCGGCACAAGCGGCCGCGTGCAGGGCAGCTGCCCGCGCAGGGTGCCAACGCAGCGCCGTGTTGTGTAAATATCTTAACTATTACCCTTGTTACTTTTTTATTTTTTATTTAACACACGCAGTGTCTCCTCGCCGCTCTCATAAACAAAACGTGCAAACGGACGGACGCACGGCGGAGAGTTTTCAGAGTTTCATATGAAATTACCTGCGTCGCGCGTACACTGAATGCTTTACTGTCTTAAATTTTATGGCAACTTTTTCATAAAATTCTGCAAAATGTCAAAAACAAATGGAAGGAATCCGGCGCGCTCCGCCCGGCGCGGCCCCCGCGGGGGTTACAAGGAAATCCTTTCACCGCGCGGCGGGGCGCCGCCCGCAGCGCCGTGACAATTTAACGAGCTCCGCCGCCCCTCGCCGGGTCGCGCACTTGCGGACGGACGGAGGTGCAAAAAAGAACAACAAAACTTTTGAACACAGCCCCCCCCCCCTCGTCCCCCGCCGCGTCCCCTTGGCACGCGGTGCGGCGGCGTGCCCGTCCGCTGCGGGTGGGGTCATCAAGGAGAGAGTGTAATACGCCTCTTCTAGACTGACGCGCATCACCGCCTAAATTACACCTCCGCTTACCATCAGGTGAGGTCGTAGTCAAGCGCCAGTCAGTATGAAATAAAAGTGAGGTAATGTTACTGTAACGCGTGCACCCGGCGCACCCGGCGCACCCGGCGCGTGCTGCTTTGTGGAGCGTGTCCGGGGTTTTATTGTCTTCAATTTAATACACCGCGCTGCATCACGTCGCGCTGCATCGCATCCTGCCGCACGCCTGCTCCGTGTACACCTGGCGCGTTACCGCGGCAACAGGCACCGGCGGCAGGACGTCGCAACAACAGCGCACGCCGCCGCGCTGGGTGGGTACTGGCGGACAGCTCAGCACCACCGGCGCCGCGCCGTGCGGGCAGCGGGCGAAGCGCGGGCGTAGCGCGGGCGTAGCGCGGGCGTAGCGCGGGCGTAGCGCGGGGTTGCAACAATTCTTTGTGAACAAACTACTTCTGGTCGTGAGCGGGTGCGCGCGCGCGGCGCGGGGCTTGTGTACGGGGAGGAGTGCGCGCGGAGGACACAAACTGTAAAATTAATTAAATCAATGCAAAAAAAATCACAAAGCTCAGTATTAATAATTGTTTATTATTTTTGTTGTCGCTGGCCGGTGGCGGGCGAGGTCTCTCCGCCACCAGCCAGCAGCCAGCCACCAGCCGCGCCGGCGCCGCGTTTGTTGCCTGTATGCTGATGTTAGGTGTCAAGTGTAACGCTGGCCGGTCGATAGCGCGCACCTGCGCCGCGCGCCCCCGCCCGCCGCCGCCCGCCCCGCACACCTTGCGCACGCTGCGGGCGCGCGCGGACGCTGAAGCGGGCGGTGACCGTGACAGACATATTCTGCACAAAGTGTCCACAATATAATATTCTGAAACGAGGTTTCGCGTGTTGTCCCGAGGTGTCGCGAGGTGCCCCGAGGTGTCGCGGGGTGCGCAGGCGGCCGGCTGCGCGTGCACAGTGGAGTGCGCGCGGTGCGGCGCGGGGGGCAGCTACCCCGCACCGCACCTCTTCCCAATAAGCCCTTGGCCTCGTAACGACGCGGCGCGCCCGGCTGTTGCCCACTCCCCCGACGCAATAGCTCCGTCTCTTTCGCGCTGCCGCGTCGTCTCCGTTCACTAACGAACTTCTCAATCATTTTTATCCTCTGCTTTTGTAATGTGCACGTCGGCGCCGCGCAGCTCGTCCCGGGTTCCGCTTCATATCCGGCTTCCGGTTGACGACCTGCTCCCCGACCTGCAGCACACACACACATTACATATTGCGTGGTCACCACTCTCGCGACGCGATGTGAACGATGAAGATAATTGGTTTTTTTTTCTTTACTATATATTAATTTTCATTTGGTTTAAGTGACTAAGAGCCGCGCGTGAGAAAGCTCTCGAGAGCAGGTGGTACCCCGCGCCGCGCCCCCCGCCGCGCCCCGCTCGCCACAGGTATTCACAAAATGTAATTAATTGGCTGACTATGTTCCAGCATGGGGCGAGTCGCTGCTGGCCCTGCCGAGGCGCTGGCTGGGCGGCCGCGCGCCTGCCTCGGAGGAGGAGGAGTTCCAGGTAATCGGTTCGCGGCGCGCGGGGCGGCGCGCGGCGGCGCGGGGCGGCCGCCTGCTCACCACGCGCTGCAAACATAAACAACTTTCAACTATTTTAGTTGTATAATTCTTTGTAACTGATTTACTGTTGTTTTGTTCCTTTTAATGCCAGTTTATTTTACATTTGGTTCAGTTCCCCGCGCCCCGCAGCCCCCTGGTGTGATGGTTTATAATCTACATCAAAACTCGTAAAGGATTCCATGTTTTTTGTTTTAAACTTTGAAACTAACGTATCCGGCAGCCGCGGAGCACGCTCCGCATCGAAAGTTAAAAACAACTTGGTGCACTTCCGGCAGAGCCTGCAGCTGCCGAAGCTGCCGGTGCCGGAGCTGCAGACGACGATGGACTCGTACTTGGAGTTCGCGTCGGTGATCGTGAGCGCGGAGCAGCTGGAGCGCACGAGGCTGCTCGTCGAGGAGTTCACACGGGGCCTGGGCCCCGAGCTGCAGGCCGCGCTGCTCGAACGTCACAAGGAGACCGATAATTGGGTAAGCGGGCGCGGGTCGCGGCGGGGTGCCGGGGAGCGCGGCGGGGCGCGCAAAGAATCACTTATAACAGCGTGTCTACGCGAGACACTGTGGCTTTATTTATTTATAATAATAAAACCCGTGACTTCTTGCTTCTTGCTTTAATTACACTTCACAATGGTTTATGGCGATAATATCTACAATGTGTCGAACACATTTTTTAGAAAAGAACGCTCCTCCATTATTGAAGTATTTTTCAAAGATGCTAAATCATTTTAACAGAGTTGCCAGTATCTAAATTACAATTGGTTAGTGATACAAAATGTCGGACACTTTCTTATTATTCTACATTTTCTAAATTACATTTAAAATAAAGTAGTTCTTATTTTAAACTAGGGGTGAGGCGTATTTCTAATAACAGATGTAAATCACAAGTATTCGCGAATAACAGATAACAGTTGTTCTTGCGATATCATTTTATCTGTTACTCAATCACTATCGATATTTTCACTGTTCTATAACAGTCGGTCACTAACGTAGCTTGAAATAACAGAACAGTCAATAACAGAACAGTTAATAACATGGAACAACTGTTCTTGTCTTTGTCTTTTATACAATGTTGTCATAAGCTAAAACGAGACACACTTAGTATTTATTTGAAATAAACCAAAATTATAGAAAGTCGTTTCATAAGAAGAAATCCTCTTTGACAAGCGAATTCTTAATTGGATCGTGTTATCTGTTATTTGGTCGATTATTCTATCTCGCTCACACCCCTTTGATAGACGGTTGCTAAAACGAGAAGCACCTAGTATTATGACCCGAAAAATACAAATGGTAACCTAACAAGAAGATAATTATCCTTGAAATGTCACTCCTAAATTAGTTCGTATTAACTGTTATTTCGTTGATAAATTTATCTCGCTCACACCCCTTTGATAGACGGTTGCTAAAACGAGATGCACCTAGTATCATAACCCAATTTATGTTCGGATACACTGCAGGACTGATGGTAGCATAATTATTTTATTGTGTTATTTCGAATTTCAAGTGTTGCTTCCTTAAATAGGTACATAATATAAATTATTCAAAAAATTGCATATTTTATACAAGTTAAGCCTGGCGACGCTTTACTGTGATTTTCTCTGATTTTAATTTGTATTAACGTTTATTCGCATTATTGACGTTCCAAGGAAAAAGGTTTGGAGCACAATGGTTGAATGGTTTCAAAGTCTATTTCAAACATGCGTTGAAACATAGTACTATATATACATACATATATATTATAAAATCTCAATAATAGTGAAGTAGTTATTGCTTCCAAGAAAAATTACAATAGAATTTACTTCTAATGTAAGTTTTAAAATAATAGTGAGTATCCGAACATCTTTATCAACGTTTACTGCATCTGTTACAAAATATTTAATATAACTTCGACTTCACCGTGTAGAATTAAAGGTGATATTCATTTGAAACAGAATTGGAAAGTTTCGTCTGTTCGTCGTTTTTTTTCAAACAATTTTGAATTTTTTTTTCGATTGAGAAGTTACGGCGAAAACAAATTTATTTTCTACTTTTTCTTTATAAGTGTCATTAAAAATATTTAAGTGTTAATTTTGTTTGTGTACATAATAAACTAGGCAGTTCTGATAGTATACATGTTTTTTTTTTGTTTAAGTAATTTCGGTTTATTTGTATTTTGTATAAGAGTTTTTATAATATTAGTCCAGTAGAATGGCAAATGTAAATAAGAGAGAGAGTGTTGTGTGGGACCATTTTGTAGACGTAGGTGGACACTTTGCGACCTGCAATATATGTAAAGTTAAATTATATTTTAAAGTTATAGTTTTTATTAAACCACATACAATTAATGTAAAATTATAATTTTCATTTTTAATAATAACATTATGTTGTTTATAATTTAATGACAAACTGGTAATATCAAATTTTTTGTGATATTCTTAATTGACTGTGGTTGAAAAAAATAACAGTTGTTATTTAATAACAGAAATCGGTACCTGTTATTATTGTGTAACAGTAACAGTAATAACAGGTATTGTGTTTGTCCTGTTATAACCCATGTCTATTTTAAACCAATAATATTTTTCGAAGAAGAAGGATCTCGTCGCCGTAACGTTTTTTGTGATGCGCCTTAGAAATATTGTTGAATGGTGTCAGCGCGGTGCCGGTGATAGTGAATGTTCAGTAATGGCGTTTTGGCCGGCTTGCTATGCTAACCGCGGCAGGCGCCGCTACTCAGCGCGATTTTGCTTATTAGTGGCGCCATCTATTGCATGTTGCTTTAAACAAACTAACGCGATGAGTTATACAATAATGTTTGCACACTACCTACCTACCTGGCCGGTCCCTGGCAACAGAGACCTCCGGCGGGTACGTTTTCATAATAATTATTAAGTCTCCTCGCCCTTCGCCCCTCGCCCCGCGCCTCTGCAGGCCCGGGGGAAGCGGTGCTGTGCTTGCGACAACGACAACGACAACGACTTAGTTATAAAAAAATATTGATTCACTTCAATTCCATTTCGAAATGTTGAATGCAAACGACGCGGCATTCGCGAATGTGATTCCCAGGTTTTTTAATAAACTACAATGTCATCAAATTATCCAAAAATACATTTAGCTGTGCAGTTACTCCCGCAAACGCAATGATCCGGCGTCTCTTATCAGTATAGCTCGTTATCAAGTTCCATTGTGTGGAAGCGCGCAACCACAACAATAACACCGCGCCGGAGGTTGTTTTCGTTGGCGCGGCCTCGGCGACGTGGCGGGCGGACCCGGCGACAGCATGCCGCCGGCGAAAATAAACCTTCCTCTGCTCGGAAATGAGCCACAAAATCAAAACGTTATGTACCTTACTGCTGATATTTTTACAAAGTGTTCACAATTATTCAACCGACAACATACACAGAGCGGAGGACACCGACCACGTGCAAGAGAGCGCCGCGATCGCGGAGGTGCTCGCGCGCGTCGACGCGGCCGCGGACGAGGAGGCGGCGCTGCTGCTGAAACAGTTCTGTGTCTGCATGCGCAACGCCTTGGATAAGAAGGAGTTCAATAATGTCATTGGAAACGAACACTTGCCTCCAGACAAGAACTACCGCGGTCGGGGAGATTTAGAACTGTACCGGAAGATATATGATAGAACATGCAATAAACTGCAACAGGAACTGTCCGATCTAATTCAGTATAAGTGTGCATATAAGAAAAATTGTACAAATTGCGGCGGAAACCACGCGGAGGCCGTTACAGAAAATGAAGAAAGAATCCGTTTTGAAAAGTTAATGTTTGACATTTTCATAAAAAACGAAAAACGTCATAAGTTTACAATTAAAAAATATAACGTATACCAAATGCCGCAAAAATTTGATAAAGACGTAATGAGACCTGTTATAATCATTATAACATTTAATTCTCCTAAAAATAAATCTATAAAATTTTCGGAATCGACACAAATAAGTTTGAATGAGTTGAATGACATTGTTGAGAGTGAAGGGATTGTGGACGTGGACTTCATCGATTCCACATACGCGTCCAAACATGCAATCATAGCAAGTGCGAAAAATGTGTCGTCTTGTAATTTAAAATCCGTGTATGCTATTTTAGTTCAAAGTGTATATACAAACCTTACAAAAATATTTAAATTGCTAAGAGAAAAAGATGCAATAAAAATTTATACAAGTCTTCTGACAAATTACACACACGACGAATACATTGACATTTGTTGTAAAAAGAATTCTAATAAATTTTGTCAAATACCATCAAATAACAATTATCATAACTTGTCCCGTTTTGAGGAAGAATTTGGTAAAACAAACGAAACCAAAATTTTATTTAAATATAGAGATACATTGAAGAAATTAAAAAATCTAATTCAATTATATAACAAGAAGTTACAGTTTAAAAAAGAGAGGCTACAGACTACAACAACTAACAAGACCAGCTACAACAATAAAAGTAATAATATTGATGGAATGTTTAAAAAATCATTAACCGAGATGTTATATGAAACAAATGAGATCTCCGGAAATGAAATTTACCCAAAGTTTAAGAAAAATCTAATTTATATGTCTACTGATTCACAAGATCATACAAATAATCAAATAAAAATGATCTCGCTGCAGACAAGCAGCAACCTTCTGACCGAACAAAAACACAGTCTAGGCATTAAATATAAATCACCCTTTAATGAAAATAAATCGAATGACGAGACTAAAAACATTGTAATAACAAAAAATGCTTATCGAAATATAGAAAATCTTGAAAGTTTCAAAGTAACTAAAGGTAATAAAAGTGTGACGACAGAGACTGTAACAAGAAACACGGTAACCAAAGGTTTACTTCTGAAGTTAACACCACTACGTGTGTCAAGTAACACAAAAGATGTCATTGACAATACAAACATAACAAAAGTTACGAATTCCGTACATTCTAAAGCGAACAACTGGCCGCATAGCCAAAATGGAACATCACCTATTACAAAAATAAATATGATTAATGGCACTACAAAAGCTTCAAAAAATAAATTTATAAAAAAAAAACTGTTCGTTAATAAAACCACAGACAATTTAGAGAATATAAATTACAAGGAATACACAGTAAGTTTAAATAACAATTACCGGATGATTCATTCCTTTAACGATAAAACTGAATTTCACCGAAACTTTGCGCCTCGTGCTGATTATGAGTTTGGGAAATCTCGTGTTATTGCAAATACTAGAAACAACATAACACGTGAAACAAAAAGCAATAACTCTGATGTATTTTTTTTTAACTTGGCACAGAAAGATCCCGTCAAAGAATCAAGAAATGAAGTTCTTAATATTCAGTTAAAGAAATATGCCACGAAAAGTGGAAATAAAAAATATTTAGCTAAGTTGCATGTCACTGATCCAACAATAGGAAAGGCAACTAAATTATATGACGTTAAGGAAAATTTCTCGCTTCCTAATACTATTGTAATAAGATCACCGTTACCTACTTTCCTTCAGAGAACTAAAAGTACTCAGCATGTTTTCCCATTAACGTCGTATACTCCGAAAGTTAAAAAAATTGTCGAAGCCAAAAAAGGTGTATCCACTACACTTGAAAAGAAATTAGGTATTTACATAGAAAATGGTACAAAATTCCGTAATGGTTTGGAAAACGAGTCATTACTTAGTAATAATATTTTACTAAAGAATGTTATGCCTTTTGCGAGTAGAAACCAAATAAATAATACTCAAAGAGCAACAGAGAAGAGACATGAAATGTTAGTAAAAACTAATAATACTGATGGAATTTTAACTAACCGCGTTCACACAACGAAATTTTCATCACTATCTCATAATAATAAGGAAACTTATTTATATGAAAATCAGAGTGGAATAAAAACCCTGAATTTAACTACTTCGAAAAACCATAACAGTTTTTACAATAAATTTAAAAATAACATAGGTAGAGAAAGCGACGCTAATATAATTATGCCCGAAACGTTTGAACCGTTCACATACAACATTTTCCATGGAGATTCCAAAGAAATGTCAAATGAGTTACACGTAACGATACCCGTAATAGAAAAGACACCAGAACGAGGAAATAGCTACAAACCAGTTACAGCGTTCGTACGTGAAAATGTTCTGCAAATTGCAAAAGATTCAACTGTAACAGAAACGGCGCTGCAGAGAAACCCAACACCAACAGATATAGGTGATAAACACGTTATAAATATTATAACGCCAGCGTATAAAAGTAAAGTTATGCAGAAGTTTTCATCATTTATTAAATATGACGTCTCAAATAGCATTCAAACAGATAAAACTTCTAACATGTGGAATAATCGGAATATAATAAAAACATATCTTCCTCTAGGTGTTTCAAAACCGATTAATTTAAACAATGTCTACTGGACGAGTAATCCATTAACAGCAAACATAACAACGCACTTTAAATCTGTGTTTCTGGGTAAAAACCAAGAAGTTCAAGAGGCAAAAAGAATATCACCCGAAAATGCCGATATTCGTAAATTTATTCAATACCATATAACTGCAACTAAATTAAATAGTGAAAAAAATATACTTTCGTCACAATTAAATTCAACACAAAGCTTGGGCGAAACCAGCGATGACATGCACTCATCTTGGACTGATTTCCTGCACACGACACAGAAAATGAGACAATCCGATACATTACATAAATCAGGAACATCAGATAGAACGTCGAAGAGAACAAACATAGAGTTCAGTGCTCAAGTGCCAAATAATCTGAAATTGAAAGCTGACTCAAACACCACTACTGAAAACTGTAAAATAACTGAAAGTAAAAATAAATCAGAAGAATTCTTGAAACGATATTTTTTTGATAATTCAACCCGACCGCACCGAGCCCAAAGTAAGTCGAAAGAAATATCTAAATTGTCCCAAACAACAAATAAAACATTAATTATACAAACTTCAACTAATAAATTAGTCAACCCGAACCTCATTTTAACATACCACAAAAACATAGATAAATTAAATAAATCAAGGAAATCTTTAAAAGTCTTAATGGGCACACCTCTTCTAATAACCAACACAGAAATATCAACGAGGAAACTAGATAACGACGTTTATTCCGGTAAAAAACGTATAGATGAACTCAGTTCCGAACGAAACAACCACGTTATAAAGTTTCCGATAACTAAGATTCATTCAAAACAATTCGACACGCCGTACAAAACTCCCGATTATAAAAGTTTACGCATAGAATTAACAACAGACAAAATATTAACACAAATATTAAAGCCTACAATAAATCAAAACAAGATTAGCACCATGTTGCTCAGCAGGCTTTTAGATAATAATGTTTTAGAAATTACTACGACATTACATAAAAACATGTCATTTAACTACATGCACGAATTACAGAAAAAAGTTTGGACGAAGTCGTACAATAACAACGACACAGTTTTTGTAACACATGAAACAGAAACAAAATATAGGAAAGATGGCAACCACTCCATTACCCTAAATAACAATGAATTAAATAAAAATCGATCAATTCTCCAAGATTACACGACTTTTCGTCAAAACCACTACAAATTATACCCCAAAAAAGTACAAAACCAATCCACAGATCTTCCTCCTGAGAATATTGAATTAACATTATATTCAGAAAGTGTATCTCTATCCCCAACAACACATGAAATGATTAATCATTCAAGAACCAAATCATTGGAAATATTGACCCCATTTGCTCTACTTGGATCGAGTGAACTTTTGTTACCAACCAGTTCAATCTCTACGACCCATCTAATTAAAGATGAAAACAAACTCAAATTTGAGAAAATAGATAATGTTAAAGAATACGGATATGATATACTTCCAAAAATGGAGCCAGTACAAACTGTAATGAAAGCGCACGTACAAAATTCAACGAACTTTATAAAACACAATCAAACTTACAACACCATAAATAGAATTAATTCTGACACTACTAAAATTAAATATAGAAAAACAGTACAAAATGCATCGCTCGCGGTAATCTTGCAAAACACGGCCTCGAGTGCAAGTGCAGATTTATCATTTCAAAAGATATATAAGTCCACACGGTCACAACCTGTCGGGAATAATGAATTAAATCGTTTAAAACCTAAAAATACATCACCTGCTGTTGGATCAGTGTTTCAGGTATTGATAAAAAACACAAAAAAGGAGGCAAACGCCGATGTAACACCATTTATAACTAACAGGTCGACAATGAAACCATATGAAACACTATACAATTTCACTGCAGACGGCAAAACTCAATCAGATGACAATACGCGACCGAAATTTACAGACAAGAAAGAATTAGATAAAAATAATTCAATTAAATTTCAAGAAAAAGTTATATTTGTTAGTAAATATCCAATAAAAGTAGAAAAGAGTAATAATTTTTTATCAATAACAACTACACGTTCAAATGGTCAAAGACAAATAAATTCAGAAGCACACCATAATGTCTCTGAACTGCAAACTTTACAAACAAACGAGCTAAGTGAGAAAAATATAGCGGAAGCAGCAACAAGTACATCGAAGGAATACTACGCCGTGTCGAGTGAATGGCTAAATGTTACGGACACTGTACACGAAAGCACACAAAAAAATTACTTGTCTGAATCTGCTCTAACAATTGATAATTTTTTTAACAACGACGAATTATTCAATACAGTGAAGAACACAACGAAGTCCCGAAGCATTATTGTCCACGACACTAAAAACCTGAATACTCTAGAATTTTCTTTAGAAAATGGGAATAACGAAAATTCAATGGTGAGTACAAATGAACCCGAGAGCACACGCGCCAACGAAACATCTGCGGAAAGCACGAACACAAACATGGCCGCTACTTCTGAATTAATTTCCGATTATTGTATTACAAGAGAACTTGAAAATCAGAAGAAATATCAAAAGGCTTTACAAATTCTGCGCATCATTCCAACCACACAGTGTTTAGATAAAATAACAAATTCAGTTAACAGTGTTAATGTTATCGGTGACGGTGATAATTCAAAAAAGAGAAATTCGAAACCACTTTGCTTTAGGCGCCTGTTGGTAACCGCCGGTTCAATATTTCTCTTCAGCCGCGAACCATGTGGGAGTCAAAATATGACAAAAAGCATTAGCGACACTAGATTACCTATTGTGATATTAACAAGTACAAATAACACAACAGCCGAAATTGAATTTCTCAACCAAAATATAAGTGCAGCATCAGTAAAACCTGATTCTTTAAGAATTTTTATATTTTCTTTAGAAGACACAGAAAAAGCTATAAACGAAGGTGGTCGACATTTCCGCGGGAACACTGTTACGAAAAATAAAAATGTCACATTATACCAGATTGCAGGAACCTTCAAGAAACCGCCGTCAAGAAATAAAGGTGAAGAGTTGCTGACTCTTACTGCTGCCGATGGCCAATACGTTTATGAAGTTAACAAAAACAAAACATGGACGACACCGAAAAACGTAAACCGCATACCTTTAACAGAAATTTCGAAAAAAATATTTAAAGTAACAAATGCATTTTCCCAAAATTCTTATCATTTCTTAGGTTTTCCTTCAAATAACGCTCACCGCTCTAAATTATTGGGAAACCTTAGCAGTCAGCAACCAACCAGTGAGCAAGTAATTAACCCTCAAAAAATTGATATAAATCTAGAAGAAAAATATAACCTACGAACCTCTAAAAAACATTCAGGACGTAAATATACTAAACTCCCTAAGAGTGAACTAAAAACCGCAGCTCCGCGTGAACTATTCAATAATCGTTACTTATTGATAGATAAAATGAGCCCAAATCTTTCTCAAAACGAAACGAAATCAATTCAGCGTGATAATGAAGACAACACAAACAAATTTATGAATGCGTCACATCATCACAACTATTATTTATTATCGCCCAGGTCTGAGCCGACCCCTGCGGCGGGTCCAACCAGGAAAAACAAAATTATTAAGTACAATGTATACCAGCCGGCCCCGGAGGAACCCGATGTCTCGGTGGATCCCCAACTGCAACTTGTCTTTAAATTAAACGCAAAACACGATGAGGTGGCGACTAATGCAAATATAAATACAAACAAGAGTTGTGGTCACACATCTCCGTATTTTTACAGGATTTTTAAAATGGATGAAAAACATGTGGCGGAAATTACAAGAACGGATTTTCTGAACTCACCGGATGCAACGCAACCAGAGCAGACGACGACGCAAATGAAAACCTTACAGAGCTCATCCGCAACTACCGGACGAGCCGTCGCACGAATCTATGAAAAAGAACACCTTCCCAACAAACAATCGAAACTCTTTCATCGTGACATGGTTTTAAACCCAGCGAATATCATGAAAAGAGAGAAGAACGTTTTAACCGTGAATACGGACGATTTCTATTCACAGAGACGATTCTATTCGAAGAAAATGTTAAGAGATGTGCCCAAGTCGCGCCACGTTCCCTTTGTGCTGCGCGAGTCGGCCGCCGCCAAGCCGAAGCGCGTCATCCTGAGGCCGATATTCCGGAGCCACGCGCGCGGCGGCCCGCAGCAGCGGCGGGGCGTGCCGGGGCCGTCCTCGTGGCGAGACAAAATTGTCTCGTTGCAAAACATGTTAATGTTGGGGCAGCTGAATCCGGACGTAGTCGAGAAGCCCTCGCTCCCGACGACTGAATACAGCGCCTTTAGAGATGCGAACGATCCAGCGCGCGGCGAAGTGCAGGGGGCGGCGAAAATCAAAAAATATTATTTAAAATATCGCAGCAAAACTCGCAGCGATCTCGTGATCGCCAAACCGCTACAGGTCTACAAACGGAAACTACAAAGCAATTCCACTTTGATTGAGACGTCGTCGAGAAGATCGCGAAGGACTATCTTCTTCCTGAGTCCCACTGTACCTTACAATCGATATTTCTAGTTACGCTTTCATAAAGTATAAATTTTGTAATATTGACTTTTATTTTTTAACACAACTACAACTTGAGTCAAGAAATCAGCGGAAGTGTGATAATTCCCGGCGTCCCCTCCCCACTAGGGGAAGGCAGCGCCCGACCTGCGACCTCTGAACTACAAGGTCAATGTTAATTTTATTCAGCTCTTTCACAGCTTGACTACGTGATTCTGTTACTGGCTACATTTTAAAGAATCGGTTTAGCCATTTATATATTATTAGTTTCTTGCTGGTCACCGTCGCCGCTGTTTGGCAACGTTGTTAGTTGTTTTGTATCAGGTGACGGAGTGGTGGCTGGACGATATGTACCTGAAGGTGCGCCTGCCGCTGCCCATCAACTCCAACCCGGGCATGGTGTTCCCACGCCGGCACTTCGCTAAGATGGAGGAGGTGGCCGACCTCGGCGCGATCTTCATCGACGACCTGCTCGATTACAAGGAAATGCTGGACAGGTAATGATTAAACCGCGATTTGAACACACATTTTGACAGTAGTGTGAACATTTACTGAACTGTGGTTTGTGCGCCTGTGCTCCGGGTGTCGAGCGCGAGGTGGCGCTATGTGAACCCAATAGAAGTGTTCACGTTCCAACCGCAGCGCAGTGGTCGCAGTGGTCGCAGTGCGAGCGAGCGGCGCGCAACCTCCGTGGCTGGAAGCATTATCATTACTCTTTGAAAATTGTGACCACGGACCGTGGATGTGTGCAGAGGTGAGCTGCCACTCGAGAGGGCCACGAGCCGGGAGAAAGGCCAACCGCTGTGCATGGAGCAGTTCTATCGGTTGCTGGGCGTGTGCCGCATTCCCGAGGTCGGCAAAGACCGCCTCGTGCTCCCGAGCCCGCCGCAGGACCCGGAGGACGACGAGGACCTGGTGATCGTGGCGTGCAGGAATTATGTGAGCTATAATTACATTATTTGTGTTAGCGTCCGCGCTCCCAGTTACGTCAAGTTTGTGCAGAACCTGTTTCGCGTTCCAGGTTACGAACTACACGTTGGAGCGGATGCTCCTCGGCCGTTTTTATTTTTATTTGACAGTTCAAATCCGGATATTTATTTGTGATAAATACACAAAATACCGAACGTAAATCTGTGCCAGTTCTACCCGATCCCGGTGAGGACGGCGGCGGGCGGGCGGCTGTCCCCCGGCGAGATCCAGGCGCAGCTGCTGCAGGTGATGGTGGACGCGGCGGGCAGCCCGGCGGCGCCGCGCGTCGGCCTGCTCACGAGCATGCCGCGCGACGCCTGGGCGCGCGCCAGGATGGAACTCATGAGAGGTTCGCCAGGCCCAACGTAATATAACCACCAGGTTCGAACATAAGAAATTATTGCCGCGTCTCATCATGTCCCCGGCGTGGAGCGACGGGACGAGCTGGACTTCGGTCGCTGAGGAGGATGCACAGATATTTGGCTTATCGCTTTTTAACATTCGGTGGAACAGGTTCTCGTCCCAATGCTTTCAATAAACACAGCACCGGTGCTCCGGAGAAGACAGAGCCGCGTTTGTGTGCCACCATCTTACATTAAAGAAGGAAATCTTGAATACTTTACGAGTATATACATGTGATGGAGCCGGAGCTCCTGAGTATTCGACACGAGGCCCCAGGGTTGCAGCGGGGGAGGGAGTCCTTTACTCCTCCGGTTTGTGGCTTTGTGGTTGTTCAGAGACGGGCCAACTATTGTCTTCAACTCTCCAGCAGCAACTGCCGGGTGCGGACCCTACTGACGTAGTACCAATGTTGGAGTGCGGTGGTTCAGCTCGCTGCCGCCGCGACCGCACATCCTGCCGGTCGTTATTAATTTCTGTTTTCAACTGCACGACACCCCGCGCTGTGTCCAGCGGGGCGCGTTAATGTTAAAGTGATCTACGCCTCACAGAGAGTAACCACCGCTCGAACTTTGAGCTGATCGAGCGCTCGCTGTGCGTGCTGTGCCTGGACGAGGCCGGCGGTGCCGGCGGCGACGCGGACACCGCGGCGATGCTGCGCGCGATGCACGGCGCCGGCACCGCGTACCACTCCGCCAACCGCTGGTTCGACAAGACCGTACAGGTGCGACGCCCACCCGGGCGCGGCTCGCCCCTAAACTGTCTTGCCCGTTTACGGCGCAGAGTTATCCGTTGGTGTGGTATGACCACGCAGAACTGCGGTTTGAAGGCGGGCATGTGGTTTCGCAGCTGATCATCTCGTCGGACGGCACGGTGGGCATGTGCTACGAGCACAGCCCGGCGGAGGGCGTGGCGGTGGTGCGGCTGGCCGAGCGCGCGCTGGCCCGCGCCGCGGTGGCCGCGCGCCCGCGCCCGCCCGCCGCGCCGCCCGCGCCCGCCGCGCGCCTGCGCTGGGTGCTCACGCCGGAGCTCTGCGTCGCCGTGGAGCGCGCCGCCGCCGACCTCGACCGGTAACGCTGCGCCCGTGGCGGCTCCTCCAGCTCCCGGCGCCCGCACTTCCCATACGTTGCAGCTGTGAACGTGTTTGCAGGCAAATAGCGGACCTGGACTTCAAGGTGTACACTTACGCGGGCTACGGGCGCGACTTCATGAAGTCCTGCCGTACCAGCCCCGACGTCTACATCCAGCTCGCGCTGCAGTACACCTACTATAAGTGGGTCTTTCTAATTTTGTAATAAAAAATCTCTTATTTGCTCAATTGGCATCCAAGCAAATAGTCCGGTGCACTGAGCACCGGCGCCGTCGAGCCCGTAGGAGCTACGGCCCCGAAGCGCCGCCGTTAAGGTTTCTGACCAAACGCGATGTGAAGACTCCGGCATTTGCCAGTCCATGTACCTTGTTCTGCTTTAGGTGAATTGGCTATGCAGTCAAATCAGATGATAACGTCCGCAGCGTGAACATCCCACTTTATACCCACACCGCGGGTCCGCAGCGCGCGGGCCGGCGCGGGGTGTGCGTCGTGTCCCCGCCGGCCGCTGCTCTGGCTACGTGCGATTTCCTCGCGGTGTTGTGTACTTGTTGCCATGACGAGGTAGTGAGAGTGTACCGGCGCGCAGGATGTACGGGCGCCTGGTGTCCACGTACGAGTCCGCGTCGCTGCGCCGCTTCCGCAGCGGGCGCGTGGACAACATCCGCGCCGCGCACGCCGCCGCGCGCGCCTGGGCGCACGCCATGTGCCTCGCCCGGCCCCAGGACCGCGCCAGGAAGGTTTCCTTCAATCTCTACGGGGTGAGAACGGCGTCTTCTCAATCAAGCGTTTCCTGTTTTTTATTAATCTTAAGCCAATCAAATACAGCGCAATGATGTTGCGCGTGCGCTCGCGCGCGCTGATCACGATGGAGAAAACATTTATCTCCTCAAACAAATTACAATTAAGCCCAACCCGCCAAAGCGTGAGTGTGAGAGGGAGTGACAGGGGGGGGAGGCGCGGGCGGGCTGTAACTTCGATCCTCATCGAGGAATCGTAGCCGCAGCTGCGCAGTAGTAGCTGGCGGACTCCATCAAACGATGTATAATGTGCACGTACAGACTGTAGATACATTCGAAAGGCAAACGACGTTGTGAGTTCAGGATCAAAAGAAGCTGGAGCTGTTCGAGGAGGCGGCGCGCAAGCAGACCGCGGTGATGGAGGCCAACATCCTGGGGCGCGGCATGGACAACCACCTGCTGGCGCTGCGCGAGGCGGCGCGCGCGCGGCTCGCCCGCCTGCCGCCGCTCTTCGCGGACCCCACCTACGCGCAGATGGTGGAGTTCAAGCTCAGCACCAGCCAGGTAGCGGAGACGAACACGCTCACTCCGATCGCAATCTACTGCCGGTGTCGACCGATGGGCGGGACGCTCCCCGCTCGAGTACTCAACGAGGCATTTGTTTGAGGTGGCGACCACCACGGACGGCACCTTCATGGGGTACGGCGCGGTGGTGCCGGACGGCTACGGCTGCAGCTACAACCCGAAGAAGGACTCCGTCATTTTCTGCATCGCCTCCTTCCACTCCTCCGACGTCACCAGTACCGAGGCTTTTCGCCAGAACCTCGAGGAGGCGCTGGACACCATGAAGCTCATGTTCCAGAACAAACAGCAAGAGAACTGAACCAAAGTAAACAATCCCAAAACTAATAAGTTGGCCGGCGCCGCGCGCGCCCTCTCGCGCACATATCACTAGGGTTACTGGAGCATTTATAACTATTACGTAGTATATAGAGTCTAATATTTACACACTTTATACACGCACTACACGCGCATTGCACTCGCCGTTAGCGGGCTGTGGGGGAGCGGGGGAGAGCGGGGAGTGCGAGCTCGTGCAATACACTTCACCATACATTTCCAAAGTTCAGTGTACGGGGCTGTTCATTGTCGCCGCCCCCAACCTGTTCGCTTACTTGTTATAACAAAATATCACTATAGTTGCGTATAGTGAGCGCCGCGAGGTAGCGGGCGCCGCGGGTTTATTTGTGTATACATGTATTCCACATCGCGTACTTATTACTATAAATATACTTCGCTTTTAAAGCAGCACGCAATGCACGCGGACGAGTTCTATTTACTAAATATCTCGATGAAAATAATAAAACCAATAGAGAGTCGAACAAAGAGAACAGAAAGTAAAAGTCCGGAGAGTGGCGTTCTCGTTCTGATTGGCTCGTTCTGCTCTTTGTAGCATTTAGAGGTTTAATTGCCAACGATACATGGGGAGTGGGAGTACTACCTGCCACCCCGACGTCCAGCCCGGTACGACGCAGCCCGCGCCGCGCCGCCGCGACCCGCAGACAACACTTTACACGATTGTATACAATTTTTATCCTTTCTATACATTTGTTGATATATTAATCATATTTATTAACGTCGGTTATAAATCGATTAGACGATTTTTTTATCTACATTACGCGAAGACGTGAACGTCAACCATTTTAAAATCTTTATAAACTAGTACATTTAAGAATTAATAGTTTGTACTTCAATTCTCTTTGATACATATCTGTGTGCCTATTATAAATGTAATAAATTTTATTTTACGTTATAAATTACTTGTTATACAAATGTAACATTTATTTACAAACATTGTAAACATCTTTATTTATAAGAGTAGAAAAATTTAAATCCTGTTAACACAATCAAGATGTACGAGTAAAGCAGCGCGCCGGCCCGCGCGTGCCGCACTCATAATGTATTCAATATTTATTGGACAGAAGTAACGAAGCTCCGGCCGCAAGTGCACTAATGTTTCTGTGTCGTCGTATCCGTAGTCGTGTCGTAGCCGTAGGCAGCTTGTTGAGGCGACGCGGACATGTCCGACGACGCGGCCAAGAATATCGAACACATATCAAAGTTGAAGTTAAGTAGTGTAGTCCTAAGTGTTAAGTGGGCCCCCGGCGGAGGCGTCGGAGGGGGACAAACATATCGTCGTGTAGCGCTTAAGAGTTGTTACTTTCATATTTCCTATATTATAATAGAGATTCTATTGAAAGTTGTCTATTGAATACCTAGTTTTATTATTCATATTACAAGTTTATGTTTTGGTGACAATCCCGCTCGCCGGGAGCACTCTCACTCAATTGTAATGTTTACGGAGTTCGCTATCAATTAAAGAACACGAATTATTTTTGCTGGGAAAGTATTCATAAGTTTATGAAAAGATTTCATTTCTATAGCTACATGTGTTGTCATATGTATGTTCGTTTTGAATATGTACGTGTAGAATAGCGATGACTTATTGTGATGTTGTATTGAACGTTTTCTGAATCTTGTACTGTTTATAAAAGTATTCTTAGAAAAATTAATGTGTTATATCACTCGGATGTATTATCGTGATGTTTAGGAAATTTGCATCTGCGTGCGCGCAGACGTAGCGCAGAAGAGGAGAGAGGATCTTCTCTCTCCAAAATCTAAAAAAGTTTAAGCTAATAGCTGTGCGTGTAACTTTCGGTGCCGTAACTAAACATATCATTAGTTGTAAGTACGCCACTTCTACGTCCGCGTCAATTCGATGTTGCTCTCAATAAATAATAAAATCGAAATGGTGTTTTATTCCCTTACACTTGTGTTCGCACCGGGCGCCGCAGGCGCGCCTCCTACAATTTCGGACATTTCTAAAACGCATGCGCATATTCAGTTCAAAATGACAGTGCTGACGTAATGTAATGTTATTTACACATGTCCTGGGTGGCGTGCGTGTGAAGTAAATTTTTATATTTGAAAAAAGTCATTATGTAGTGCCGGCGCTTCACCTGGCGTCCACTGCCACAGTTTGACAAACTTTTAATACATCAGTATTAGACGACGACGTCCACACAAAAACTTTAATACTATTTGTATTATGAACCTAAAGCAGAATGAATGTATCGCAAACATCTAACAGTTTGATTTTTGTACAGGCTGATGTAGCGTTCTGTGTACATTATGAACATTGAGTGTCGCTTTTATATTCTACAAGTTTAGCGATTAAATAATTAATACAAATTCGGTAATAAGTGGATAGCATTAAACACATAATTATTTGGTGCCTTGGCTTACTAATTGTGGGCTTGATCGCTCCTTCGCCCATTATAACTTACAAATTGTTCGAAATAGGTATTAATCGTACGGAGGGGGTGCCAGCACGATGTGCCGGACAAGCTCGGGTCCGCGAGCCCGCGGCACCGCGTCCCCTAAACTACGCGCTACTTATCTCATACGCGCCCGCTCCGCTCCTTGCAGGCTTCTGGCTCAGTGTTAGCCAAGTCAGTCAGTACCCTGCCGCGCGAGCCGAAACCGTTCCTGCTGCAACCCCCTGTAGTAGCAGAGCAGCTCGCAGTAGCAGAGCAGCTCGCAGTAGCAGAGCAGCTCGCAGTAGCAGAGCAGCTCGCAGTAGCAGAGCAGCTCGCAGTAGCAGAGCAGCTCGCAGTAGCAGAGCAGCTCGCAGTAGCAGAGCAGCTCGCAGTAGCAGAGCAGCTCGCTTCCCGTTGCAGAAGCTAAAGCAACCGACGCGCGAGAGCACGTCCGAACACGAGCTAGCTGCCGCGCGACTGCTGCCCGACTCACAAGCCCGGTGAGGTATATTCAGATACCCGCCGGTGCGAGGAGACGAAGTCGCGGGTAACAGCTGGTTATGTATGAAAATCTTGTTGTATTTGTTTAAATATGATCCTGACTTGAATATTAATTACAATTTATTCATAAAACCATGAGACAGCTTTAAACAATCAGGACGAAAAAGCTGTTCATAAAGATCAAGAAAAAGCTCATAACAACTGTTGAGAGCCACTGCTTAAATTACGTATAATTTAATACTTTGAGATTTTAGACATATTTTTATTGAAAACACACTAACTAATTAAAACACTTTATACTTTTTATATAAACTTAACGGAGGCTGTGACGACCACAAAAACAACAACATATAAATTTTACCCAAACGCAGAGCCGGCGATCACTATGTCTAGTGCTACTGCAATATACATTGCTATTTTTAAATACCGGAATATCTGCTGCATTTCAATCCAAAAGAATTACTTTGATCCGACTACCAGTTTTCTTTTAAATTCGTTAGTAACTTACAAGTAGTACGTGTTTTTGAACTAACTGACATTATAACTTAGTAGTTCAAGGCAAATATTATGTTATTGCTTGACCTGAAAAAAATATTTAAATTTTTTATTAGAAATAGGATATTTCATTATGCAAATATTAAAAAGGCAACGCGGGTAATTTTATTTACTCTTTAAAGATATTTTTATAAATGTAGAATAAAAAAGCCATGTTTCTTCAAACTCTTGGAGCTGTAATTTTTCCTACATTAGCCTACAGTTGGAAACCCTTACCAGTGCACTCTCCAATATCAGCTTTAACATTTTAAATAAATTTTAAGTCCTCTTATTTGCACTTTTTTAATTAAATGCATTTATACGGAAATAGCTCTACCTTGCAATGCACATACAAGGTGGGCCTAAAGAAGTCATCCGATGTGGATTGGCTCTCATTTTTTTTTCTAAATGTATAACTTCGATTCTGTTTTTTGATTGTTTATTTTAACCTAAAGGTTGTATTTAAACAATAAATTGTTTACTAACATTATATACTATTACATTTTTAATAATTAACCAGATATCACATTGGCCGCCATTTGCAAAAATAAGAGCATCTTTCAATGGGTGATTTTTTTTGGCCCGTCTTATACGTCTTTTGTCTAAGTTTTTTGTTTTGCAAGAAGCGTAGTAGTATCAGTAACGAAACCCTTTTACAATAAAAATAATATTAATAATAAAAAAAATCTTTTTTTTTCCTCACGTCCATACAAAAATCCCCAGCGTGCGTCGTCAAAATCGTGGTGGCTTGGAACGTGTTACAAACTATGACGCGCACGCGCCAGCGCTCCACAGCACCGGCACGTCACATTACATGAAAGGTATTCAAAGACAAAAACTACGAAATGTATATGCGGAGAATTTATTAAATATATTCAAAGGGTACCCCTAACGCCGGCCGCCATTTAGATTTTTTTTCAGTACAGCGGCGCTCAGCTAAAATTTTATATTTAGATAGAAAACGATTACGCCACTTTCAATGAGAACCGCAATTTTTTCCAAAACTAAACTGGCGACTGATGTTAAGACCAAAACCATCAAATCCCATACGTAAGTGGGGGCGGGGCGACCGCTGCGGTCGCTTTGTGCAGCGCTCCCTAGCGCACTGTAGCTGCTCGTAGCTCAATGTAGTTGCGCGTAGCACACTGTAGCTGCTCGTAGCGCACTGTAGCTGCTCGTAGCGCACTGTAGCTGCTCGTAGCGCACTGTAGCTGCTCGTAGCGCACTGTAGCTGCTCGTAGCGCACTGTAGCTGCTCGTAGCGCACTGTAGCTGCTCGTAACGCACTGTAGCTGCTCGTAGTACTTAATATTTTTCGTTTAATAAATAAAATGCCTCCGCATTATACACGTGTAGTACAAAACGATATGCTTCCTTTTGTGTGCGCGGCGGCTGCAGGGTAGCTGTCGGCACGAAGGTTATATATAATGCGGCAATTAGCGGTAGTTGTGAGCAGTTGGGCTCGGCGGCGAGCGGTCGCCGGTGCGCGGCGCCATTTGAAGGTCTGCCAGCGAACGCCATACACACGGAGCTAGCGGGACAGAAGAATAACTTCCGGCAAGTTCGTCCAGTTTTGTTAACCGTTCACATAATGCATCGGATTTTTTTTTGAGACGATTCCCAATACATATTGCATTCACAATGTTAATGTGATAAATATCCCCAAGCGCACTAACGCGGCGTTGTCAGTGCCGACACTGAACAAAACAATTTTAATGATATGTTCAGCTGCACTCTTCGGGCGGTCGGCAGGGGGACGCAGGAGTGCGGGCTGGTCACGTGATGAGGTAGGCCGGCTCGCACTTGCAGTCCTCGTCCGATTTTACCTGTAATGTTTAACCTTATTATCACGAAAGCGGAATCGTACGTAGGAAGCTGGTTGTGTGGCTGGGTTGTCACCATGAGGAAGTGGTGTAGCGCGAGCGCGTCGGCGCGGGGCCGCGCGTCGGGGTCGTGCGTCAGGCACAGCCGGCAGAACTCGCGGCCCTCCTCCGAGAGCGCGTCCGGCACCGCGGGCCGCCCGCCCATCCCCACCACGAACATTATCTGGTAGTTGCTGTCGTACTCCGGAAATGGCCGCTGTTAAAGAAGTTCACATTTAATTTAATTTGTTTCCTGATCATTCCGCATGTCTGCTGCCTGCCGCAACATTTAAATAATTAAATTAACACCGGAGCAAAGTTTTCGGTGTTTGATTTCATTACAAAATAAAACAATTGTTAATAAAAAATAATTATTTACCAATGTCATGTTCAATATATTTATTATACTCTGTTTGGGCGAGACACCAGACAAATACAAAAAGGCTAAAAAATAAGGTTCTATAAATTGCGTCGACATCAGACTACTTGTGTGACGTAAAACCTTGTGTAAATGAAACCCGTTGCCGTTTTGAGTTGGTTTAGTTTTTGTTTTAGTGTACTTATTTCGTTACAGCTTTGTATGCCCTGAGACCTAATTTATTGTTTCATAACGTTATAAACTATCAAATAACAAGAATACATGCATTTTCACCTGAAGCTGGAGTACCATACTTAACAGAATATGTATCTAGCGGGGCGAGCAACGCGCAGTGTCGGGGGCAGCGGGGGAAGAGAGTCGTACACCAGCAGACGACACCCCCGCTCGCCTCTTGTCGTTTCCTTGTAGAAATTAAGCATTAATGTTCAATGAAAAAAAAGGTCGTATCCACTGCACCTTGCCCGATGCCATCTCGGTGACCACGCAGCCCAGAGACCACACGTCGGCGGCGCGCCCGTGCCCCGACGACTTCATGAACACCTCCGGCGCCATATACGCTGCGAACACGCAGCAGCACGCTCTCAAACCAACACAATAACAAACTCTCCAGGACCATGACCACCATGACCGGGACCAGCTAACTACATTACGGCCGCCGCAGACTGCCGCACTACTTACTATCAAGTCATCACGTCGGTAACATCATAAGCAAATGCCCACCTTTACAGTCTCTTACGCGTAGATTTTTTAAAAGTTCATCCAAGCATTTACAAATCAAGATTACAGAGTGTAGAAGATGGAATGACTACAAGAGTTATAAAATGATCGCGTTGGGGCGCGGGTGTGCGCTGCTCGCCCTGCTACCGACCCTGCGTGCCCACGAATCCCTGCAGCTCGCCGGGTACGGTGGTGTTGGCGCGGATCTTGACGGCGCAGCCGAAGTCGCCCAGCTTCAAGCAGTGGCCCTCGTTCGTCAAGAAGATGTTCCCACCTGCGACGCATCACAATACAACAACATCGTTACATAATGAATTATACACGCAAGTGTCATAGTTTTATTTAGTTTAGAGGCACCAGGCGACGCGTCTACGTACTCGTTACATATTCGTGTTTGCGCGTCTGTGGCGCTACTCACTTTTGATGTCGCGGTGCGCGATGCCGCGGCCGTGCAGCTCCGCCACGGCGCTCACCAGTTGCTTAGTGTAGCGGCGCGTAGTGGGCTCGGCCAGCGCGCCCGATGCAACGAGCAGGGCCTCCAACGAACCTTCCACGCACAGCTCCATGAACAGCAGCATCTCCTCCTGGCACACGGACGCACGTGTGAGTACAGCGAAAGCAGAAAGAGAGAGGAAGGGAGAAATGAGGAGGACAAGGGTCAGGTATATTTACGCGGTGTAACTCGCAACCGTAGTAGCGCACGAGGTGCGGGTGCAGCACGCCCTCCAGCACGCGCAGCTCGTTGGCGGCTCGCTGCAGCGCGCGCCGGTCACCCGCGCACACGCTCAACTCCTTCATGGCCAGCAACTGCCCGCTCTCCGTATTGACCACCGTGTAGACCTGCAATAATAAAAAATAAGATAGGAAAAATTTCATAAATTGTAACTGGATTACCAGAGCAGGGCACATCTTTGACATCAACATTTCCGAAATGAAAACGCATAAAGAAACTTTGTGTTCCTATTGACACTGTATTAATTCCATAAACACATTTTTGACGGATCGCGCAGCCCCGTTCGAGCATGACCGAGCCATGCAACCCAAGACAACACAAGACTACCAAGAAAAAGCTACTCTACGTAAACCCCACCACAGATTGGTAATCCGTCGGCACATCGCTGGGTCGTCACTTCACCAACCGAAGCGTTACCTTGCCGAAGGTCCCGGCACCTATTTTCAGGCCGCGCTGCCACTTGAAGGTGAGCTGGCGGAGTTTTGGCTCGTAGCTGGCCACCGCGGCCGCCATCACGCGCCCCACCGCCTTCCTGTCGCGCAGGCCGGCGTCGCGCGCCGCGTCCACGCGCCGCACCGCCCGCGCCACGCGCCGGCTGCGCTCCTCCCCCGCGTCCCCGTCTGCGACATGGGCGACAGTGCTCTCTTTATTGCTACTTACCTACCACACGGTACATTAGATCCGGAAGCCGATTCTATTAAGCTATTTAATTAATTTCATACGAAGGAAATAAGCATACAGATAATAATGACGAATGAAAAAAAATGAGCACTTTTCATCCTTGTTAAAATTCAAGTACTGGATAAATTTAATGCAATTGCTAAAACAGACATCGTTAGTACTTCTTAATAACTATAGCGGAGTGTTAATTAAAGAAGAAGATATGTAATAAATGGTTAATATTTTGTGTACCCCAAAGGCCACCGTCGCCGTGCGGAAAGCTGGGCGGGTCCGCGTCGGCGGGCGGGCTGGTCGGCGCGCCCGCCTCCCTGCTCGCCGGGCTGCTCGTGCTGCCCGCGTTCGGCAGAGGGCTCTGTTCGGAAACAAAGTTATTACCTTGAGTGCGAGAATAATGTAGCGGAGACGAGTTCCCTAACGCGGTCTAGGCCACGTAACAAAAACTCGCCCAGTCACCTATGAAAATGGACACGTTTGGTGTTTCTCTATATGATTGAGTCAATGGGATTTTTACAAGATGAGAGGTAGCTGGCGTCGCTTAGAGAATGAGTAACACAAAAAATCCAGCGCAACGCGTAATAAGCGCTTGCAAAGTAGATGGGCGGTTTGGTAAAATTCTGGTGTGGTCTGTACGAGACTAAAGAAAGTGTTAATAAAATAAATGTGGATTTATAAAGACTAAACATCTGCACCACTCGCAATGCTCTTATAATTAGTTCCTGAGAGACAAAGTGTATGGTTCTTGAAACAGTAAAGCAAATAAAAAGCTAATGTCATGTCAGCCTAAACTCTTTAAATAAACCATGGAAATAATTGTGAAGCACGCAATCTAGGCTTTGTTATAGACCCTGGACTGTGTTTCGAATCAACCATAAAGGTATCTGTACACGGCTGTTACTATCGTTCAAAAATTATTTTTAAAGGTTTTTTTTTAATACACCTTTACGTATCTCATTAACAGATTCTTAGGTTTTATCAAGTTTTAATTATTGCAACACGGTGTATGGTCTAACGTGTACAGGCTATACTGGCCAAAATGCAGTATTTAATTCAATGCGTATAAAATGCTTGCGCCCGAGCGTAAAACCGATTTAGCATCAACATCCCTCCGCGGGCATGATCCCTGCCTATACAGAGAGGAAGTTTTAAACATGTTCTACAGGTGCTGCGTTCAACGGTGTTCCTTCTGTTCGGCATTACTAAACGCAGGGAATCCAAAAACTGTACGATGAGCTCACATGGCTCCGCAGTTTATCAAAACAGTTGTGTTAACGGTATCCAAAATAAATATACTGCCCCTCAAAGGGTCTCCAAGTACGCGGCCGTTGAAATATGAAACTACTTGCCGCCATATGTGCGCGAAGTACGCCATCTTAAAACTTTTAAAGTTAAGTTAAGCAATATACACTCGACTGGCGAAGAAGTAACATAAATGTGTAGCCGGTAAATCCCAGTCACGTGTGTATATACGCACGCGGCGATCACACTCACGTGCAGGCGGCGGCGGGGGCGGCGCGGCGGGTCGGGCGGCGCGGCGGGCCGTGAGCCGATCACGTGCGAGATGCACCCGTCCATGAGCTGCTTCAGCTCCTGCGGGCACACAATCGCTTTAACAACTAATGCGTAAGTTAAATAAAAACATTTTCATAACAAGCTTTCGACGTCGACGTCATAGATATCCCTCAACAGCGGAGACGCCTGCCCTACCGCGTGCCTGTTGCTCCTGCTCGTGCCTGTTGGCCTTGCCGTCGACGAGCGCTTTGCAAATACAGCATTTGTTAAACCGCTACCCACCTAACTCAAATAAATACTCGCCTCGAACTCCTCGTCGCTGAGATGTTTCGTATTCCACGGGTCACAAGTCAGCATCAGGAATTCTAAACCCTGGCTGGCCCACCTGCAAAAATAAACGTGAAATCTGTAAAACTAGTAATAATTAAATTTTGAACTAACGCGGTCACTATGATTAAGAGTAAATCGGTTTAACACTGCAAATGTAAAGAAAGATTCCTCCGTTTTTTGTTAATAAATAAATCACATTAGACTGCAAGGGTTAGACGTTTAGATCGGGAACATGAGAGCGCGCGTGACCTGGGGCGCAGGCCGCGGCCGCGCTCGCAACGTTCCATCACGAAGCGCATCCAGCAGCGCGCGAACTGTATCACCGCGCGTGCCACCTGCGCCGCCCACCGCTCCTCTAGACCGGCCGCCGCCGCCGCCGCCGCCTCCGACTGCGTTTGCACGGTAGGCTTGTCCCTCAGCGAATACCCCGCGTCATTTAGTTTCTGTAACAAGTGGTGTTACATATTCACGATTCGAATTTAAACTTTAGGCAGCTTTCGAATTTAAACTTTACCAGATGGCAGGTCTCTGTTGCCGGAGACCGTCTGGGTGGGTACCACCGCAGCTCCTATTGCAACCGACAAATAGTAGTGTGCAAACATTACTGTGTTCCGGTTTGAAGGGCGCTGTAGCTAGTGTAATTACTGGGGTAACGAGACTTAACACCTTATGTCTCAAGGCGACGAGCGCAATGTGGTGCAGTGTGTACCATCTTAACTAGCGCCGCGTTGTCATGGGCAAGCGTATCACTTACCATCAGGTGAACGTCTTGCTCGTCTCGTCGCTTAGTAGTATAAAAAAAAAGGCAGCTGTTACCCTTTATGCTCTTCACTTATACAAATTTTAAAGTTTTACAAATTATACTCACAGAGCTGTCGCCTGCGGTACTCTCGAACACTCTACAGTCGAACACGCTGTCCTCGTTGATGCTCTCCGAGCGCAAAAACTTAGACCGGCAGACAGCGCGCGCGACACCGTGGGGGACGACCGCGCATTCTGCTCCGCCACCAGGCGCAACCGCAGCAGCGCCGCGGCCCCACGGTTCATTGACCAACCTGTGCAGCTCTTTGTGTATCTGCGGAAGATATCAACATTATGTTAACAAACATGGTTAAAAACTAAACTCCCAATAAAAATAATAACTCTTCTGTAAGCGAGCCCGGCGCCTGCCTGCGGGCCAATCCGCGCCACGCGCCACGCGCGCAACCTCTCCAAACAACAACAGTAGCCTCTACAAAGATGACCAAGTTATTTGTTGCCTGTACACAGCGTTGTTACTGCTCATTCATGTATTCACTATATTACACGTGACTGATCTAGAGCACGAGGTCCCCTCCAATGATTTTTATATTTATATAAAACAATGTATAAACTTCTTGTAAACTATATTATTTGTTTAATGCGTTTAAGCGTGTGAAAAAGTCAAAAGCAATTTTTATTTTGCATGTTCTCACCACCACACAACAAAAAGCGAAACACAAACTACAATACAAAAAGAGAAAACGTAAGTAACATTACACAACACCGCACTACACAACGGACACGAGTTCGCGGTTAGTTAAATCCACAGAGCGATAATCCCGAGTGCACCTCGGCGGGCCCCGCGTACCCGGGGGCTGCAGGGGTCGTCGATGAGCACGGTGCCGGGGCGGCGGCGCGCGGCGAGCGCGTGCGCGTGCGCCGGCGCCGCGCGCTCCGGCTGCAGCGAGGCAGGGCGCGCGCGCCGCGCCGCGTCGCCGCACTCCCTGAGCGGCGCGAGCGCCAGGCGGTACAGTTCGCGGTGCAGCTGCGGACATAGTGCGTGCGCGTACCTCTGCACCTCTGCCGCGCTGCGGTGACCGCACTCAGCGCTTGCCACAAAAGTGTGCAATAAAAATAGAACGAAGTACTATTTTCAGTATCGCAAAAAGAGAATGACGTTTATAAGTATGCGCCGGGTCCAAGCCACGAGCATGTGGTGTCACCGAGGCAAACACAACTTCAACATTCTGATAGTGTTGCGAGCACACGCAGCACCAGCGATAGCTCGTTCAGAGCCGGCGCCGCATGGTACCGGGCGCGGCGGTCGCGCCGTGCGGCGGCGCCCGTTTGTTCGTGAAGTACGCATCTATTAACGGAATCGCAGAGTGTGCCTCGTTGGCAGTTGAAATTGCACAAGTATGTCGTCGACAATATTTTTAATTTCCAAAAAGAAGTTCATTTGAAAACCGTCGCCATTGTTCAGACCGACAATGGCGGTCTGTACAGTTTTTGGATATTGAATATTTTTAATGTTAAACAGCGACCACAATTGTGGAATAAATAAATGTGAAAATAATAAATCTGATATTGAGAATGTTTAAACGGTTCAATTAACTTATTTCGTTTTCTTTCAACTGACGCCAGAAACAAACTAATAAACTGTTTCTCGCCGCTGGCAAAGTTCCTTATAAAATGAATCAAGGTTAGGAATTAGGTTCCGTGTGCGACGTGCGGCCCGGGGTTCAAAAGGTAAACTTATTGCGGAATAGATGGATGTAAACGTATCAAAAAACAAAGTTAGGAAACTAACTTATCACGCGTCCACGGAGAGCCGTCATATTGATTTTACTTTAAACAAGGAAAGTAAGCAGACGGCCGATCTTTAAGAAAGTGGTACGCTCGTTTCATTTGTTAACCAGCGACCACAATGACGGCCGCCGGCGCGCGAGCTCACCTCGAATCCGAGCTTGTAACCCTGCAGCAGCAACTCGCGCACGCGCGCCGCAATGCTGTCGGTGACGTCACGCGACCACTCGCCCGCTTCGTTGTCTGCCGGCAGCCTGCTCTTCTCCAAGATTTGCTCCGTGTGTTGCACGAGACAGTCACGAAGAAGCATTAGATTTTCCTACGTAACAAAGGTAATATCTCAAGTTGCGCACCCCGGCGCGACGGCGGCGATGCGTCTCTCGACTCTCGACTCACGTATAGCGGCGCGCGCAGGTGGCGGCGGTCGCGCGGCAGGCGCGCGGCGAGCGCGCGCGCCGACTGCGCCGCCTGCAGCACCGCCTCGCGCTCGCCCGCGTACACCTGCTGCGCGGCGCGGCACAGCGCGTACACCGTGTGCCTGCGGAGAACGTCAGTCTCGCTCAGCACCGCCGCGACTCGCTTCCGCTGCTACACCCGCTGCACTCACCTGGGCTCCTCGCTCTCCTGAGACATGTTGACGTGCATGAGGCCGGCGAACTTCTCGGCGAAGCGCTGCACGAGGCGCTGCAGCTGCTTGCACGCGATGTCGCTGAAACACAGTAACATTGCAATCCTGGTTACTTCACGTCCCGCTACGGACTTGTGAACGTGCGGAGTGCGCACGAGCGCGGATACGTACACGAAGGCGGCGGGCGCGGCGCGGGCGGCGAGGGGCGCGCGGGCGGCGAGGCGCGCGGTGAACGCCCACTCGGCGGCGAGCGCGGCGCGCGGCAGCGCCTCCGTTTACTCCGATAGGAGAGCCGGGAGTACCAGGGCATCGGTTTCACTCGTTTACTCCGATAGGAGAGCCGGGAGTACCAGGGCATCGGTTTCACTCGTTTACTCCGATAGGAGAGCCGGGAGTACCAGGGCATCGGTTTCACTCGTTTACTCCGATAGGAGAGCCGGGAGTACCAGGGCATCGGTTTCACTCGTTTACTCCGATAGGAGAGCCGGGAGTACCAGGGCATCGGTTTCACTCGTTTACTCCGATAGGAGAGCCGGGAGTACCAGGGCATCGGTTTCACTCGTTTACTCCGATAGGAGAGCCGGGAGTGCCAGGGCATCGGTTTCACTCGTTTACTCCGTTAGGAGAGCCGGGAGTACCAGGGCATCGGTTCACTCGTTTACTCCGTTAGGAGAGCCGGGAGTACCAGGGCATCGGTTCACTCGTTTACTCCGTTAGGAGAGCCGGGAGTACCAGGGCATCGGTTCACTCGTTTACTCCGTTAGGAGAGCCGGGAGTACCAGGGCATCGGTTCACTCGTTTACTCCGTTAGGAGAGCCGGGAGTACCAGGGCATCGGTTCACTCGTTTACTCCGTTAGGAGAGCCGGGAGTACCAGGGCATCGGTTTCACTCGTTTACTCCGTTAGGAGAGCCGGGAGTACCAGGGCATCGGTTCACTCGTTTACTCCGTTAGGAGAGCCGGGAGTACCAGGGCATCGGTTTCACTCGTTTACTCCGTTAGGAGAGCCGGGAGTACCAGGGCATCGGTTCACTCGTTTACTCCGTTAGGAGAGCCGGGAGTACCAGGGCATCGGTTCACTCGTTTACTCCGTTAGGAGAGCCGGGAGTACCAGGGCATCGGTTCACTCGTTTACTCCGTTAGGAGAGCCGGGAGTACCAGGGCATCGGTTTCACTCGTTTACTCCGTTAGGAGAGCCGGGAGTACCAGGGCATCGGTTCACTCGTTTACTCCGTTAGGAGAGCCGGGAGTACCAGGGCATCGGTTTCACTCGTTTACTCCGTTAGGAGAGCCGGGAGTACCAGGGCATCGGTTTCACTCGTTTACTCCGTTAGGAGAGCCGGGAGTACCAGGGCATCGGTTCACTCGTTTACTCCGTTAGGAGAGCCGGGAGTACCAGGGCATCGGTTCACTCGTTTACTCCGTTAGGAGAGCCGGGAGTACCAGGGCATCGGTTCACTCGTTTACTCCGTTAGGAGAGCCGGGAGTACCAGGGCATCGGTTCACTCGTTTACTCCGTTAGGAGAGCCGGGAGTACCAGGGCATCGGTTTCACTCGTTTACTCCGTTAGGAGAGCCGGGAGTACCAGGGCATCGGTTCACTCGTTTACTCCGTTAGGAGAGCCGGGAGTACCAGGGCATCGGTTCACTCGTTTACTCCGTTAGGAGAGCCGGGAGTACCAGGGCATCGGTTTCACTCGTTTACTCCGTTAGGAGAGCCGGGAGTACCAGGGCATCGGTTCACTCGTTTACTCCGTTAGGAGAGCCGGGAGTACCAGGGCATCGGTTCACTCGTTTACTCCGTTAGGAGAGCCGGGAGTACCAGGGCATCGGTTCACTCGTTTACTCCGTTAGGAGAGCCGGGAGTACCAGGGCATCGGTTCACTCGTTTACTCCGTTAGGAGAGCCGGGAGTACCAGGGCATCGGTTTCACTCGTTTACTCCGATAGGAGAGCCGGGAGTACCAGGGCATCGGTTTCACTCGTTTACTCCGATAGGAGAGCCGGGAGTACCAGGGCATCGGTTCACTCGTTTACTCCGTTAGGAGAGCCGGGAGTACCAGGGCATCGGTTTCACTCGTTTACTCCGTTAGGAGAGCCGGGAGTACCAGGGCATCGGTTCACTCGTTTACTCCGATAGGAGAGCCGGGAGTACCAGGGCATCGGTTTCACTCGTTTACTCCGATAGGAGAGCCGGGAGTACCAGGGCATCGGTTTCACTCGTTTACTCCGATAGGAGAGCCGGGAGTACCAGGGCATCGGTTCACTCGTTTACTCCGTTAGGAGAGCCGGGAGTACCAGGGCATCGGTTTCACTCGTTTACTCCGATAGGAGAGCCGGGAGTACCAGGGCATCGGTTTCACTCGTTTACTCCGATAGGAGAGCCGGGAGTACCAGGGCATCGGTTCACTCGTTTACTCCGTTAGGAGAGCCGGGAGTACCAGGGCATCGGTTTCACTCGTTTACTCCGTTAGGAGAGCCGGGAGTACCAGGGCATCGGTTCACTCGTTTACTCCGATAGGAGAGCCGGGAGTACCAGGGCATCGGTTTCACTCGTTTACTCCGATAGGAGAGCCGGGAGTACCAGGGCATCGGTTTCACTCGTTTACTCCGATAGGAGAGCCGGGAGTACCAGGGCATCGGTTCACTCGTTTACTCCGATAGGAGAGCCGGGAGTACCAGGGCATCGGTTTCACTCGTTTACTCCGATAGGAGAGCCGGGAGTGCCAGGGCATCGGTTTCACTCGTTTACTCCGATAGGAGAGCCGGGAGTACCAGGGCATCGGTTCACTCGTTTACTCCGTTAGGAGAGCCGGGAGTACCAGGGCATCGGTTTCACTCGTTTACTCCGATAGGAGAGCCGGGAGTACCAGGGCATCGGTTTCACTCGTTTACTCCGATAGGAGAGCCGGGAGTACCAGGGCATCGGTTCACTCGTTTACTCCGTTAGGAGAGCCGGGAGTACCAGGGCATCGGTTTCACTCGTTTACTCCGTTAGGAGAGCCGGGAGTACCAGGGCATCGGTTCACTCGTTTACTCCGTTAGGAGAGCCGGGAGTACCAGGGCATCGGTTTCACTCGTTTACTCCGATAGGAGAGCCGGGAGTACCAGGGCATCGGTTTCACTCGTTTACTCCGTTAGGAGAGCCGGGAGTACCAGGGCATCGGTTCACTCGTTTACTCCGTTAGGAGAGCCGAGAGTACCAGGGCATCGGTTCACTCGTTTACTCCGTTAGGAGAGCCGGGAGTACCAGGGCATCGGTTCACTCGTTTACTCCGTTAGGAGAGCCGGGAGTACCAGGGCATCGGTTCACTCGTTTACTCCGTTAGGAGAGCCGGGAGTACCAGGGCATCGGTTCACTCGTTTACTCCGTTAGGAGAGCCGGGAGTACCAGGGCATCGGTTCACTCGTTTACTCCGTTAGGAGAGCCGAGAGTACCAGGGCATCGGTTCACTCGTTTACTCCGTTAGGAGAGCCGGGAGTACCAGGGCATCGGTTCACTCGTTTACTCCGTTAGGAGAGCCGGGAGTACCAGGGCATCGGTTTCACTCGTTTACTCCGTTAGGAGAGCCGAGAGTACCAGGGCATCGGTTTCACTCGTTTACTCCGTTAGGAGAGCCGGGAGTACCAGGGCATCGGTTTCACTCGTTTACTCCGTTAGGAGAGCCGAGAGTACCAGGGCATCGGTTTCACTCGTTTACTCCGATAGGAGAGCCGGGAGTACCAGGGCATCGGTTTCACTCGTTTACTCCGTTAGGAGAGCCGGGAGTACCAGGGCATCGGTTCACTCGTTTACTCCGTTAGGAGAGCCGGGAGTACCAGGGCATCGGTTTCACTCGTTTACTCCGTTAGGAGAGCCGGGAGTACCAGGGCATCGGTTTCACTCGTTACTCCGTTAGGAGAGCCGGGAGTACCAGGGCATCGGTTTCACTCGTTTACTCCGATAGGAGAGCCGGGAGTACCAGGGCATCGGTTTCACTCGTTTACTCCGTTAGGAGAGCCGGGAGTACCAGGGCATCGGTTCACTCGTTTACTCCGTTAGGAGAGCCGGGAGTACCAGGGCATCGGTTTCACTCGTTTACTCCGTTAGGAGAGCCGAGAGTACCAGGGCATCGGTTTCACTCGTTTACTCCGTTAGGAGAGCCGAGAGTACCAGGGCATCGGTTTCACTCGTTTACTCCGTTAGGAGAGCCGGGAGTACCAGGGCATCGGTTCACTCGTTTACTCCGTTAGGAGAGCCGAGAGTACCAGTCTACTCGATCCGTAGAGTTCCGGGCGTCGGATACAATCGTATACTCCGCAATAACTGTTGACCCGATCGAGTTGTGGAGATCCAGCTACTGCTTGGACTCCTCTTGTGGAGATCCAGCTACTGCTTGGACTCGACGACTAATAATGGGTGCGCGTTATATCGAGTCGCGATCACACGAACCATAGCGTGCTCGTTCCTACCACTGGCGCCATCTATCGACGCCGCAGGGAAACTTCCCGTTACAATATGCAATATACACATTTATTTGCGTCGAGAAGTACCCGGCGTCGGAAGAGGACCGGAACCGTGGACGGGCAGCATCGTCCGGGGATGTGGCTGCAGCGAGTGCACGCGGCGGGCGGGTGTGTTAGTGTGCAGTGTAGTATCGACGGGCGAGTTGTGCGTGTCGGGCTGAACCTCTGCATCAGTCGTGGGTTGAGCACGTCCGCGCACACCGCGGGCACGTGTTAGTATTCCGTTTTTTATTTAAGCGTTACGTAACACGCAACCGCAATGGGTGTGGGCCTGTACCTGCATGGCGGTGTCGACGGTGCCGTCGAAGGTGCGCAGCAGTTGCAGCAGGTCGGCGCGCACGCCCGCGTCGCGCCGCACGCCGCGCAGCGCGGCCGCCGCGTACCGCACGAACGCGCATCGAATCTCCGTCGCGATGTCAAGTCCCTCTTTGAGCTCGTGGATCAGCTGCGAACATACGCCATCGCCTTCGACTACAATATTTGTCAAAATCACAAACTCCAATGAAATAGCACTTCATGCAGAAATAAAGAAAAAACTCAATTTTCATCAACATTCACACCCAAATATTTTCTAAATGAAAATCATAAAATGAAGGATATTGCAGTGTGATGTTGAACAGGTCTCCGCTCAGCACCCGCTGCAATCTGCAATCATTAGTGTACCTGTTTAACCGTGAGGCAGGAGGGCTGCGCGGGCCGCGTCTCCAAGCGCAGCGCGAGGGTGTCGTGTACCGCCTCCATGCATACGCAGCTCAGCAGCACGAAGTGACTGCGGTACCATGGCAACCGCATAGCTACGCTCTCGTGCGACCAGCATCCATACCTGCGCAAGCGCACACCACTGAGTATTCCAGTCAACACGTGAGCTGATGATTCTCTCTACCAATTCCCTGCCTGACCTGCGCAGCTCGTACGAGTTCTCGTCGGTCTCTTCGGGCGTCGCCTCCTCTGCAGAGTTTTGCAGCCACTCTGCCAGATCCTCGTCGACGCCGACCTCCGCCTGGTTGTCCTGGGATCGAGAATAATTGATTTACCACACAGACAGAAAAAAACTGCCTCAGAACACTGAATGAAATGATTTATACCTGCGTAACTCTCGCACTGTATATTGATTCCTTGTATTTAAGCGAATAACACACATTTAGTAAAGGTGAATTTTACCGCGAATTAATTATGATCCTGAAGAGCAGTTGAAGGACTCAAAACGGCCGCAGAACGCTCAGACATAAGATTGTATATGTATGCAGTGTATATAATAATTAGTCGATCGCTAAGGATACTTTGCGAACAGGAACGCGGCGGCGCCACTACGCGAGCCCTGCGCACCTCCGCACCTCCGCTACTGGAGTACTTCGTACCTCGGGCTCGAGAAGCGTGAGGTACACTTTGCGCAGCATGCTATAGCAGATCTTGTGGATGAAGGTCATGCAGCGCCGCACGCCCTGCGTCTTCAACATCTCGTAGTGATAATCCCTGCAAACGCATATATACGTTCACCACACGCGCGCACAGACACACACGTGTCACAAGTGTCCGTTCATTAATAAAGCGCAACGACCGTGTGTAATAAGGCAATCGATACTGTTCAAACCTAATGAAGAGGTTAGTTTTTTTGGTGGTTCTACAAGCTGTAAATCTCGAAAAGCCGCGTATTCGATTGCCACTGAGCTTGAGCTTTCCGAGAAGGAAATAAATGTGAGGAAATTGACGTATACTAAAAACTAATGCTTTCGTGATCAATTATTTCTGTTTAAAACGAACATGTGTTCTAGAAGTTTATGGACAGAGGAACTCATAGTCCTTAGGGAGCACGAGAGGAACGGCAAACACGTGCAATTCACTGAGGGTAACGAGACGAACTGTCTAATGTTTAGGTGTATAGTGACAGTGTAAATATACCACTTAGCACTAGTAAAAAAATTTGGACTCTTGAATGATTAGGTGTCCTTCGTGCCTCGAAGAGGAAACATCTTATCGGAGTTGATCGCGTGAACTTGACCTGTACAGCGGCACATTGGTCCTGCCGAGCAGCCGTAGCTGCGCCAGCTCGTGCAGCGACCCCAGCTGCAGTGGATCCTCCGCGCCGTCCGAGCCCTCAGCACCATCCGCCGCAGAACCGTACTCACTCGTGTTATCGGAGATTACGATCTCGGGCGTCGTGTCACCGAAGTTATCTGCACATCACAATCAAAAACATTTCACCCCTAATATGAACATATACAACACGCAAAGAATAATATTTAAAGTAGAAATTAAACAAAAATACAATCTACATTTTAAGTGTATTGTTCTAATTAACCGGTAGTAAACCTAAAACTAATTACGCATACGTATCGGTATAACCTGATCTGGTGTCAATGCCGCTGTCGACGACGTCGTCGCGCGGCGCCTGCTCCGCGCCCGCGTGTGCGCCGGGTGCGCCGGGTGCGCCGGGTGCGCTGTGCTCGCTGCCGCTCGAGTCGACGGGCGAGCTCTGCGTAGACAGCGGACTCACGTTGAACCGCACCTGAGCTGGGTGCCGGTCCGCTGAAGACTTCCTATTCCATCGTAATTTATTCTAACAGTGCATATAACAAAACAACCACCGAGCCCTTCCATTGCCTCCAGCTCTGAGTTGGTACTACATATAAACAAAAAGAGATTTTTATTTTCATAATTTCGTTAGTACCTAGAGACATCCGAGTCGCTGGAGGCGAGGTGGTGCAGGTCGCGGCGCGCGCACTTGAGGCGCGTGCTCCGCAGCATCCGCCGCAGCGACACCATCTTGATCCTCATGTGCAGCGCCGTGTTGTACCAGAGGCACATCGCCTGCCCCGCGCGCACACCATACAAATTATTGAATGTTATAGTTACGCTCGTGACGTCACTCCCAGATCAACACGTCTTCCTCACAACAGTTTTCACGAAATTTTATTATGTTACTTATGAAAACTATGAAAGTGATTCGGCGCGCCCGCGCCCGCGCCCGCGCCCGCGCCCGCGCCCGCGCCCGCGCCCGCGCCCGCGCCCGCGCCCGCGCCCGCGCCCGCGCCCGCGCCCGCGCCCGCGCCCGCGCCCGCGCCCGCGCCCGCGCCCGCGCCCGCGCCCGCGCCCGCGCCCGCGCCCGCGCCCGCGCCCGCGCCCGCGCCCGCGCCCGCGCCCGCGCCCGCGCCCGCGCCCGCGCCCGCGCCCGCGCCCGCGCCCGCGCCCGCGCCCGCGCCCGCGCCCGCGCCCGCGCCCGCGCCCGCGCCCGCGCCCGCGCCCGCGCCCGCGCCCGCGCCCGCGCCCGCGCCCGCGCCCGCGCCCGCGCCCGCGCCCGCGCCCGCGCCCGCGCCCGCGCCCGCGCCCGCGCCCGCGCCCGCGCCCGCGCCCGCGCCCGCGCCCGCGCCCGCGCCCGCGCCCGCGCCCGCGCCCGCGCCCGCGCCCGCGCCCGCGCCCGCGCCCGCGCCCGCGCCCGCGCCCGCGCCCGCGCCCGCGCCCGCGCCCGCGCCCGCGCCCGCGCCCGCGCCCGCGCCCGCGCCCGCGCCCGCGCCCGCGCCCGCGCCCGCGCCCGCGCCCGCGCCCGCGCCCGCGCCCGCGCCCGCGCCCGCGCCCGCGCCCGCGCCCGCGCCCGCGCCCGCGCCCGCGCCCGCGCCCGCGCCCGCGCCCGCGCCCGCGCCCGCGCCCGCGCCCGCGCCCGCGCCCGCGCCCGCGCCCGCGCCCGCGCCCGCGCCCGCGCCCGCGCCCGCGCCCGCGCCCGCGCCCGCGCCCGCGCCCGCGCCCGCGCCCGCGCCCGCGCCCGCGCCCGCGCCCGCGCCCGCGCCCGCGCCCGCGCCCGCGCCCGCGCCCGCGCCCGCGCCCGCGCCCGCGCCCGCGCCCGCGCCCGCGCCCGCGCCCGCGCCCGCGCCCGCGCCCGCGCCCGCGCCCGCGCCCGCGCCCGCGCCCGCGCCCGCGCCCGCGCCCGCGCCCGCGCCCGCGCCCGCGCCCGCGCCCGCGCCCGCGCCCGCGCCCGCGCCCGCGCCCGCGCCCGCGCCCGCGCCCGCGCCCGCGCCCGCGCCCGCGCCCGCGCCCGCGCCCGCGCCCGCGCCCGCGCCCGCGCCCGCGCCCGCGCCCGCGCCCGCGCCCGCGCCCGCGGCGGCGGCGGCGGCGGCGGCGGCGGCGGCGGCGGCGGCGGCGGCGGCGGCGGCGGCGGCGGCGGCGGCGGCGGCGGCGGCGGCGGCGGCGGCGGCGGCGGCGGCGGCGGCGGCGGCGGCGGCGGCGGCGGCGGCGGCGGCGGCGGCGGCGGCGGCGGCGGCGGCGGCGGCGGCGGCGGCGGCGGCGGCGGCGGCGGCGGCGGCGGCGGCGGCGGCGGCGGCGGCGGCGGCGGCGGCGGCGGCGGCGGCGGCGGCGGCGGCGGCGGCGGCGGCGGCGGCGGCGGCGGCGGCGGCGGCGGCGGCGGCGGCGGCGGCGGCGGCGGCGGCGGCGGCGGCGGCGGCGGCGGCGGCGGCGGCGGCGGCGGCGGCGGCGGCGGCGGCGGCGGCGGCGGCGGCGGCGGCGGCGGCGGCGGCGGCGGCGGCGGCGGCGGCGGCGGCGGCGGCGGCGGCGGCGGCGGCGGCGGCGGCGGCGGCGGCGGCGGCGGCGGCGGCGGCGGCGGCGGCGGCGGCGGCGGCGGCGGCGGCGGCGGCGGCGGCGGCGGCGGCGGCGGCGGCGGCGGCGGCGGCGGCGGCGGCGGCGGCGGCGGCGGCGGCGGCGGCGGCGGCGGCGGCGGCGGCGGCGGCGGCGGCGGCGGCGGCGGCGGCGGCGGCGGCGGCGGCGGCGGCGGCGGCGGCGGCGGCGGCGGCGGCGGCGGCGGCGGCGGCGGCGGCGGCGGCGGCGGCGGCGGCGGCGGCGGCGGCGGCGGCGGCGGCGGCGGCGGCGGCGGCGGCGGCGGCGGCGGCGGCGGCGGCGGCGGCGGCGGCGGCGGCGGCGGCGGCGGCGGCGGCGGCGGCGGCGGCGGCGGCGGCGGCGGCGGCGGCGGCGGCGGCGGCGGCGGCGGCGGCGGCGGCGGCGGCGGCGGCGGCGGCGGCGGCGGCGGCGGCGGCGGCGGCGGCGGCGGCGGCGGCGGCGGCGGCGGCGGCGGCGGCGGCGGCGGCGGCGGCGGCGGCGGCGGCGGCGGCGGCGGCGGCGGCGGCGGCGGCGGCGGCGGCGGCGGCGGCGGCGGCGGCGGCGGCGGCGGCGGCGGCGGCGGCGGCGGCGGCGGCGGCGGCGGCGGCGGCGGCGGCGGCGGCGGCGGCGGCGGCGGCGGCGGCGGCGGCGGCGGCGGCGGCGGCGGCGGCGGCGGCGGCGGCGGCGGCGGCGGCGGCGGCGGCGGCGGCGGCGGCGGCGGCGGCGGCGGCGGCGGCGGCGGCGGCGGCGGCGGCGGCGGCGGCGGCGGCGGCGGCGGCGGCGGCGGCGGCGGCGGCGGCGGCGGCGGCGGCGGCGGCGGCGGCGGCGGCGGCGGCGGCGGCGGCGGCGGCGGCGGCGGCGGCGGCGGCGGCGGCGGCGGCGGCGGCGGCGGCGGCGGCGGCGGCGGCGGCGGCGGCGGCGGCGGCGGCGGCGGCGGCGGCGGCGGCGGCGGCGGCGGCGGCGGCGGCGGCGGCGGCGGCGGCGGCGGCGGCGGCGGCGGCGGCGGCGGCGGCGGCGGCGGCGGCGGCGGCGGCGGCGGCGGCGGCGGCGGCGGCGGCGGCGGCGGCGGCAGCGAGTCCGCCCGGCCCTCGCCGCCCTGCTGCTGCTTCCAGTCGCGCTCGCGCGCGCGCAGCAGCTTCAGACTCGCGCGCCTCCGCACGCGCTCTGGAACTGAACGGCTCTCTCCTGCGCATCAGGGACGCGACGGGACACGCACGGATGCCCAATGTACCTAACTACAGCGAGTTGCATTTTTCATGTTAAATTTAACTATCTACTGGCTGCCCCGCGCATGTGTAATAAGCTGTTCGTTGAAACTGCCAACCGGTCGCTCGCCTTAAATTTGCCAACAAACTATTATTTACTTTCTTTTCTTTCGTCTAGTGTTAAGCGGTCAATCCCAAACGTGCGCGGCGCCTGTAGCAAATTCTGTCTTGGTTTGCTTTGGGTTCTCAAGTTTTGGGGTATTCAATAAAACAGCGCTCAATTTTAGAAATGTGATACAATTAAAAATTATTATTGTAGATCAGCGCGCGCTCCTGCACCTACCCATGGTAATTTAAAAAAAGTTTAAAATCCAACATGTCCAAATGATGCACATTTGGGCTTGTTGAATTTTTATACTTTTTAACCTTAACCACACTGTATATAGTAAAAAAAAAAAAAAAAAAAAAAAAAAAAAAAAAAAAAAAAAAAAAAAAAAAAAAAAAAAAAAAAAAAAAAAAAAAAAAAAAAAAAAAAAAAAAAAAAAAAAAAAAAAAAAAAAAAAAAAAAAAAAAAAAAAAAAAAAAAAAAAAAAAAAAAAAAAAAAAAAAAAAAAAAAAAAAAAAAAAAAAAAAAAAAAAAAAAAAAAAAAAAAAAAAAAAAAAAAAAAAAAAAAAAAAAAAAAAAAAAAAAAAAAAAAAAAAAAAAAAAAAAAAAAAAAAAAAAAAAAAAAAAAAAAAAAAAAAAAAAAAAAAAAAAAAAAAAAAAAAAAAAAAAAAAAAAAAAAAAAAAAAAAAAAAAAAAAAAAAAAAAAAAAAAAAAAAAAAAAAAAAAAAAAAAAAAAAAAAAAAAAAAAAAAAAAAAAAAAAAAAAAAAAAAAAAAAAAAAAAAAAAAAAAAAAAAAAAAAAAAAAAAAAAAAAAAAAAAAAAAAAAAAAAAAAAAAAAAAAAAAAAAAAAAAAAAAAAAAAAAAAAAAAAAAAAAAAAAAAAAAAAAAAAAAAAAAAAAAAAAAAAAAAAAAAAAAAAAAAAAAAAAAAAAAAAAAAAAAAAAAAAAAAAAAAAAAAAAAAAAAAAAAAAAAAAAAAAAAAAAAAAAAAAAAAAAAAAAAAAAAAAAAAAAAAAAAAAAAAAAAAAAAAAAAAAAAAAAAAAAAAAAAAAAAAAAAAAAAAAAAAAAAAAAAAAAAAAAAAAAAAAAAAAAAAAAAAAAAAAAAAAAAAAAAAAAAAAAAAAAAAAAAAAAAAAAAAAAAAAAAAAAAAAAAAAAAAAAAAAAAAAAAAAAAAAAAAAAAAAAAAAAAAAAAAAAAAAAAAAAAAAAAAAAAAAAAAAAAAAAAAAAAAAAAAAAAAAAAAAAAAAAAAAAAAAAAAAAAAAAAAAAAAAAAAAAAAAAAAAAAAAAAAAAAAAAAAAAAAAAAAAAAAAAAAAAAAAAAAAAAAAAAAAAAAAAAAAAAAAAAAAAAAAAAAAAAAAAAAAAAAAAAAAAAAAAAAAAAAAAAAAAAAAAAAAAAAAAAAAAAAAAAAAAAAAAAAAAAAAAAAAAAAAAAAAAAAAAAAAAAAAAAAAAAAAAAAAAAAAAAAAAAAAAAAAAAAAAAAAAAAAAAAAAAAAAAAAAAAAAAAAAAAAAAAAAAAAAAAAAAAAAAAAAAAAAAAAAAAAAAAAAAAAAAAAAAAAAAAAAAAAAAAAAAAAAAAAAAAAAAAAAAAAAAAAAAAAAAAAAAAAAAAAAAAAAAAAAAAAAAAAAAAAAAAAAAAAAAAAAAAAAAAAAAAAAAAAAAAAAAAAAAAAAAAAAAAAAAAAAAAAAAAAAAAAAAAAAAAATAAAAACTTGGCCGCTTGAAGAGTAAAAATGTGGTACAGCTGCTGGTCCAAACATATCAATTATTATTAAACGTTAGAACATTAACGTTAACAAATTCGTAAAATTTCTGCTACTTTTACGATTTACCGAGACGTAATCGAGTTTTATATTTTCAAGTGCAAGTGAAGCGTAGGCTAAGCGCCTCGCGTTTACGGCACGCAAGATATTTTAGGTTCCTATTCAAATTGATATTTTTTTATAAGTGTGAGACAGACGTTGGAGCGCGGGGCTCGCAGCATTTGCTACTCTCGCTACGTGGCTGGTCCGACACCGTACTCACCTTGCGGGCAGCTGGCGACGCCGGGGGCGTCGGGGATGTCGGGCGCGCCGAGGGCGGCGGCCTGCGCCTGCGCGCCGCCGCGGCGCTCCGGCCTGCGCACACGGAGCGGGTGCTCTTAGCGTTCGCTTAGCGGAAGGGGTCTCCGTCCGCCGCGTGGAGTTGCACGCGGTTCGCACGGAAGGAGAAAGGAACACAGGTCAACGCTGCAGGATAGGTGTCACTTCAGGAGCGGCCAGGGGAGTTGGTACACGAAAGAACTACCCCTCAATGATAACTAGTAAGAATTCAAAAACGCAGGCTTAATCCAAGAAATTAATCATAATAGTTGTTTAAGTTAAATAAAAGATTGGAGCTGGGCGCAGAGGCGGCGGCGGCCGGAGAGGGGGCCGGGCGGGGCGAGGCGGGGGTGGTGTCCGCCGGCCGGGCCGGCGGCGGGGCTGAGCTGCAGCGGGCGCGGCGACGACCCCGCCCAGCCCCCAACAAACGGCGACGTCGCGCGCCCCCGCGCCCCGCGCCGCGCGCCACGCACCTGCGCTTCTCCTTGTCGCGGATGCGCGCGCGCGGCGGCGTGCTGCCGAGCAGGTCCGCGTCCGCGCCGTCGCCGCCGTCCTGCAGCAGCGCGCCGGCGGAGCAGCCCGCGCGCCCGCGCCGCCCGCCCCGCGCGACCCGCACCGCCGCGCCGCCCGCGCCGCCCGCCCCGCGCGACCCGCACCGCCGCGCCGCCCGCCCTGCGCAACGCGACGGAACACCATCAGCGCCGTGCCCATGCACACATGCACACTCGCTGCTCACGTTACTTCGCGGACAACACTCCTCCAGTTTTATAATGTGCATCCGCCGCACGCGCTGCGCGGCGGACGTCGGCCTGCAGCGTCCGACATCGACGACGCGATGCTTTGGAATCATTTGGGGAGTGGGCTACAAAAAGCAGCTCCGTGTTTAGATGTCATGTCAATTTACGCATAGAATTAATTTGAGCGAATTACCACCAGGGATGCTGGTGGAACGCGACGACATTTTACCATTACTGCGACTGCTTACTGTCGACAAATAAGGAGCAGGGAAGTGCGGGAACATCAAGTGCACGCGCATCGCGGTGCGCAGTGTCGTGTCGTAACATCAACACAATACAAACTGATGTACTCCCGCACTTACATCATCAGTGCAGGTGATGAGACAAGAGTAACTCGAGGCGGGCGCGAGGCGCGAGGCCCGGCCTCCGGCTCGCTCCTGGCCCGTCCTGGCGCAATTCGGCGTTAATTGCTACAAGTGTTCCTGCTTTAAGTGGATACACGATCTAGGAATAAAATTGCAAGATGTACGATGTAATAATAATGAAGTGCAAACTGTGTATTCTGTAGAATATAATGTGGGGGGGACAATTTCCAGGTATAAGGAAGTGTTTGCGGATGGTATCGGACGGTTTACTGGTCGGACGGTGACGGTGAGTCTGCGAGTTCGAGCTGATGCGCAGCCGGTGTTTCTACGCGCGCGCCCCCTGGCGTACGCGATGCGCGACCGGGTGAGCGGTGAGCTGGACCGGCTGGAGCGAGAAGGTATTATTACACCGGTGGAGTCGACGGACTGGGCTACACCGATCGTGCCCGTGGTAAAAAAAGATGGTTCGATACGAATTTGTGGCGATTATAAAATTACCTTGAATAAATGTTTAGAGGTTGACCGTTTTCCGTTGCCGCGTGTAGAGGATTTACTTGCAAAATTACACGGGGGACAGAAATTTAGTAAAATAGACTTGTCTCAAGCCTACGCACAATTAGAATTAGATGAAAAATCTAAAAATTATACAGTAATAGCTACCCACAAGGGGCTGTATAAATACAATAGGCTTATATACGGTATTTCGTCTAGCCCAGGTATTTTTCAACGGAAACTGGAACAAATTTTTTCGGATATGCCTAGAGTGGGTGTATTTTTGGACGACGTGATAATCACCGGGAAAAATGATAAGGAACATGCAGAAAGTTTACATAAAGTTATGAGGCGGTTACAATATCATGGATTAAGAGTTAAAAAAGAGAAATGTACGTTTTTTGCCGATTCGGTGACGTATTTAGGTTTCTTCATAAGTGAAAGGGGGGTCCACACAAGTAACGATAAAATTCAAGCTATTAAAAATGTACTAATTCCTAAAAATATAACGGAATTACGTTCTTTTTTGGGTATGGTCATGTATTATGCAAAATTTGTTAAAAATATTAGTATGATTTTATCACCACTTTATAAATTATTAAAAAAGAATGCAAAACTTTACTCGGACTGAAGATTGTACCGATGTTTTTAATAAAGTTAAGGATATACTATATATAACTTCTATATATTATTTATTTAATATTTTTTGTATATATTTTATACATAACATATTATGTCGCTGGATAAATCGTTCGGCTCGGCAAAGTGTTCAATTTCTTCTGGTACATCCTCTCCGGTCTCAATGAACAGCAGCTGTTACCGCTTGCACGTCCCTACCTCTTAACCCCACCACCATCGCTCGGCCGATCGCGCGGCGGTCAACGTGAAGGACACTCATTCCGAAGCCAGTTCGCCGGCCGGCAGCAAGCGGAACAAACATTGGCGACCGTGACAGCGAAAAGTCGAAAAAATAATCAAGATTTTTTCACCTGCTACCGACTACGCATTGCTGCTTGGAGCGAAGATGACCTACTTCTGACATTGCGCACACGCCGACCGTCCGCAACGAGAATTTGGTTTGATTCATAGCTGTTTCTTAATCTTACCGCAAACAAGGTATTTATTTATTTGTCTTAAATTTTTAATTGTTTAATTTAGTGTTTCGTTTGTTTTTTTATATGAAGATGACCGACACAGAGTTAAAAGCTAAAAGGGCGTCTATTAAAGGTAGATTAACAAATTTTAAAAATTATTTGACGGAATTCAAGAGTTATAAGGAAGTTTCGGTTACTAACGTAAATGAATTAAAAGTAAGATTAAAGAAAATTTAATCGCTTTTTGTAGATTATGATAGTATACAAACTAATATTGAAATTCTAGAATCAAAATCGCGGTCGGAAGAAAAATTTGAAGGTCATGAGCGCGAAACCACCGAAAACATTTTTTATTATGTAATTAGTGTAGCACAAGAATTAATTTCTAATAACGAGCCGCGATTGTCTGCGAATCGGGGGCGAGAGGGAGATCGCGACGTAAATTCTTCTAGATCATCTCATTGTGGGGTAGACGCTGGCGTCAGACTACCCACTATCAAGCTCCCGGTATTCGACGGAACTTCTACGAAATGGTTGGAGTTTCGTGACACGTATTTATCCATTGTACATAATAATGACGGCCTTACGGATATCTGCAAATATCAGTATTTAAAGGCGTCTTTAACGGGTAGTGCGGCGTTTGTTATCGAAGCGTTAGAAATTTCGTCTGCAAATTACGATGTAGCTTGGAAGCTCGTTTGTGATCGTTTCGACAATAAAAAGCAATTAATTCATACTCACCTTAAGGCACTATTTAGTGTACCTTCTTGTGGAAGGGAGTCTGAAAAATCTTTACGCTTTCTGGTAGATCATATATCGAAAAATTTAAGAGCATTAAATAGTTTAGGCGAACCAACGCACAATTGGGACACAATTATAATTTTTATGTTTGCAAATAAACTAGATATTAAAACTAGTACTAAATGGGAGGAGTACAGGAATAATGAAACGAATTCTCCGACCTTAGAATGTTTTTTTACATTTTTACGTAATAGGGCGGATGTTCTAGAAATGGTGACCGCAAGCTCTGGCGACAGATTAGATAAAGAAAGTTCGTATAAACGATTGGATAAGCCGCAAAAGGCTTTTGTCGCTACAGCTTGTGATCCCAACCCATCGAGCACTTACAACATAAGAATCTGTCGTATTTGTAACGGAGATCATGCAATATATAACTGTGAAAAATTGAACATGATGTCGGTAGATGATAGAAAAGTAGCTATTAGAAAAATAAACATGTGTGAAAATTGTTTGCGTGGCGGTCATTTTGCCCATCAATGCAAAGCAAGACCATGTAGGATATGTAGGCGTAAACACAACATCCTTCTTCATAAATTCACACCGTCTGTTACCAAAGAAGTAGAAGGTAACGAGGTTGTGTCTACGCCTATAGCACTATCATCGTGCGTACAGAATCAAGTGCTATTGTCAACAGCAATGTTGCAGGTTAAAAATTGTAAAACTAATGATACATATGAAGTTCGGTGTTTACTTGACTGCGGAAGTCAATCTTCTTTTATTACGGAGGCACTGAGGGATAAATTAGGCGTTCAAGAAGAAGTGGTCGACACAGTTCGTGTGACTGGAGTAAATAATATGACTTTCAATGCGTTACGTCGTTGTAATATTGCTATTAAACCACGATCAAAAAATAATAACAATGACAAAAATTTTAATAAAATTTGCGCTTATATTATCCCTCAGATAACAGGTGCGTTACCCACGGAGGAAGTAGATACGTCCAGTATTGTTCTTCCTAAAAACATTATATTGGCGGATCCTAGTTATAATCGACCTTCACAAGTCGACTTATTGCTTGGAGCCGATGTTTTTTGGGACGTAATAGGTAATGAAAAGATTAGATTAGGTAAACACAAACCTACTTTACAAAACTCAATTTTTGGATGGTTAGTAGTGGGACCCATCATGCTATGTAATAAAAATATTACAAAAAAAATCCATTGCGGTTTCAGCAAAGAAATTCGTGAACAGCTGAGCAAGTTTTGGGATCTGGAAGAAGTTCCAGATGTCCCAGTGCTGTCTCCCGAGGAGGAGGCGTCCGAAGAACATTTCGTGAAGCACACACGACGGCTAGCTGATGGTAGATTTTGCGTCACTTTACCGTTTAACAAGGAACCCCATTGCCTTGGCGATTCGTACGGTATGGCTAGAAAAAGATTTTATTCTCTAGAAAGGCGCTTTAAGCGACAGCCTAACGTGAAAAAACAATACGTGGGTTTCATTAAAGAATACGCTGAACTGGGTCATTTATCAGAGATTGTCTGTTCAAAAAAGGTAAACTTTTTACCTCATCATCCCGTCTTAAAAGAGCAGAGCGAATCTACAAAATGTAGGGTAGTGTTCGATGCATCGGCGAAAACCAGTTCAGGTTATTCACTCAATGATATTTCAATGGTAGGTGCCACGGTGCAAGATGACATTTTTTCTATTTTAATACGTTTTCGACAACATGCCTTTATATTAACGGGTGACATAGAAAAGATGTACAGGCAGATCGCCGTGGAACCCGCCCAGAGACACCTACAAACGATTTTGTGGCGTGATGATGAAGGTGAGCGTGTGAGATGCTTGCAATTAAATACTGTAACTTATGGCACCTCATCGGCTCCCTTCCTTAGCACGAGGTGTCTAATTCAGTTAGGTCGGGAATGTGACGACCCGATGGTAAAGGAAACTATAACTCGCGATTTCTATGTAGACGACCTGATAACTGGCTTTAGTAACGAGAAACAGTTGTATTCCCTTTACCAGCGCGTCGCTAAACATTTAGGTTCAGCGCACTTCAATCTGCGAAAGCTTAAATCTAACTCGCAGTTTTTATTAAAAAATATTTCTCGCTCAATTAACAATGAACAAGAAACCTTAAAAATTTCGCACGATTGTAATACTTTAGGAGTCGAATGGGATCCAAATTCGGATAAGATTATAATGTCATGTGCTAAATTACATTTAATAAATAGCAATGAACAATATACAAAGCGCACATTGTTGTCAGTCGCATCAAGCGTTTTTGATCCCCAAGGGCTGCTCTCTGTATGTATTGTTTTGTTTAAAATTTTTTTACAATCTCTATGGCAATTGAATATAGATTGGGACGATCCTGTTCCTAAGGAAGCAATACATACATGGAAAAGATTAATAGACAACTTCCATCACATTAAACATTTTAGCGTTCCGCGACACGCAAGTTGCAGTAACGTTGTAAGGCTCGAAATGCATTCATTTAGTGACGCATCCGTAAAGGCATATGCCGGGGTCATTTATATGCGTTCATTTGACGCACTAGGCAATTGTACGGTTCGTCTCTTATGCGCGAAATCCAAGGTCGCACCGCTGAGGGCTACGACGATCCCACGGCTAGAGCTGTGCGGTGCCCTGTTAGTCTCGCGCTTCTGTAATAAGGTATCGAATGCTTTACGAGTACGTTATCATATTGAGCGGAAACATTTTTGGTCAGACTCTAAAATAGTATTAGGATGGTTGAGTACTCCTTCAACCAGGTTAGGTGTGTTTGTGTCGCATCGCGTAGCAGAGATCAACGAGTTATGTTCTAATTATAAATGGTTATATGTTCCATCATCACAAAATCCTGCTGATCTTGCCTCCCGCGGTGTTTTTCCAGGCGAAGTACAGTCGTTGTCACTGTGGTGGGAGGGACCTTCATTCCTGTTGAATGCAGAAGGTCAGTGGCCTGATCAACGCGAGGTGACAGAAGCGAACCTACCTGAGTTGCGAGCATGTACGGCTAGCGTTGGCCGTTGTATATTAACGGTAACAGATTTAAGCAGGTATTCAAGTTTTGTTAAATTACGTCGCATATTTGCGTTTATATATCGGTTCATAGAAAACTGTAAACAAAAAATCCACTCCAATCGACAACACGGAGCGTTATCAACCGAGGAGCTTCAATTAGCGGAAATAAAACTTGCATATATTTCGCAGTTAGATAGTTTCGCAGAATTTATTACCAAAAATAAAATAAATACTAAGTTACGTAACTTAAGTCCTTTCAAAGATAGTTCAGGTTTGATACGCGTCGGTGGAAGACTTGATAACTCGTGCTATGGATTTGACAAAAGGCATCCAATCGTTTTAGAAGCGAATCATCACTTCACCAAACTACTGTTCCAATATTATCACATTAAGTTAATGCACGCGGGACCGCAGTTACTTCTTTCTGTTATTCGCGAACAGTATTGGCCTATCAACGGCAGGCGGCTAGCTCGACGTACATATAACGATTGTGTGCGGTGCAAACGAATGAAGGCAGTAGTCGCACAACAAATAATGGGAAACTTGCCTTCACAACGAGTTGCACCGGGCTTTGCGTTCGAAGTCACCGGAACAGATTTCGCTGGACCTTTTCTAATAAGTGACAGAGTAGGCCGCGGAGCTAAGCTCATAAAATGTTACCTTTGCATTTTTGTAGATTTTAAAGTTAAAGCAGTTCATTTAGAAATAGTTAGTTCATTGAGCACCGAAGCGTTTATTTTAGCACTGCGTCGCTTTATTTCGCGTCGCGGCAAGCCTAACGAGATATTTTGCGACAACGGGAAAAACTTCGTAGGAGCGAATAACGAGTTAGGTAAATTTCTTACCTCGGAAGCTAGCTCTGGCTCTGTGTCGAACACCTTCGTAAATGACGGTATTAAATTTAACTTTTCACCCGCGTATGCGCCAAATTTTGGTGGCCTATACGAAGCAGCCGTGAAATCAGCCAAATATCACATGAAGCGAGTGTTGGGAAACACTCATTTAACATTTGAGGAGATGACTACGCTGTTCGCGCAAATCGAGGCTATACTAAACTCAAGGCCTCTGTCACCATTGTCTTCCTCTCCAAGCGACTTGTCACCTCTCACTCCTGGACATTTTCTAATTGGGAGGCCACTGACATCCTTGCCGGCTCCAGATCTGCAATCCGCTAACCCTAATCGTCTTCACCGGTACGCAAAAATAGAACAAGCTCGGCAGCACTTTTGGTCCAGGTGGATGCGGGAATGCCTATCAGAAATGCAACATCGCTACAATTGGCAGAAGCGTCACATGAACCTGAAGCTTAACCAACTAGTCCTCGTCAAGGACGAAGCAACTTCTCCTTTAAAATGGCCACTGGGAAGAATCCAGGCCATCCATCCTGGCGCTGACGGGGCCTGTCGGGTGGCTGACATCTACACATCAAGGGGTTTAATCTGACGGGCTATTACCAAAATATGCCCACTCCTAGATGAAGAATAAAGCTTAAAAGCTATGCTTTTAAGAGGGGGGAGAATGTTACCGCTTGCACGTCCCTACCTCTTAACCCCACCACCATCGCTCGGCCGATCGCGCGGCGGTCAACGTGAAGGACGCTCATTCCGAAGCCAGTTCGCCGGCCGGCAGCAAGCGGAACAAACAATATAATTTATATATTTAAGAGCAATTAAGTAATGTTACCACAACAAGACTGATCTCCGTTGCTGCATGCACACTTCGAGAGCATTGGACAATTGCATGACTGCAGCGAAACATGTACAACTACGCAATCAAACTCTACAATCCTTCATAAAACTTTGGTCACAAAGAAGGTTAAATAAAAGCTGAAAACACGCACCTTCAAAAAGTGCGAGAGAGACAAAACTCAAGGAATAATTAACGCACCAGTCGATCGGAGGAGCAGGTGGAGGTGGAGTGGGAGGTGGGGGCTACTCTATTAGTAACAATTTGATAAACTGATACAGGGCCATGTGTAATCACTTCAATTTGTTTAGCGAACATAACGAGGTGCATTAGCTCAAGGGCCGAAAGCGAGATTACAGATTAGGTGCCATCAGTGTAGCAGCAGGCCCTGCCACACTGGGCACTAAACAATGTTAAAAGACTAACCATCATAATTGTAATACAATTTACTTACACACAACACAACAAGCACATACATACTTAAAACAGATTGTGTGCATATATACAACTCGTTAACAAACATTACTTATATTACAGTATGTTTATATACATGTAAACACTTTTTGATACTGGGCAGAGTTTCACTTGTAAGTAGCTCAGATATAAAACCAATCTCACCAACATGTTTATTGGGAGCATGTTTAATGAGTGAGACTCCAGGTTATTATCCTCAAGATAAAAGTTGAATCATATAAAATAAAGAAGATTAATCAGCAATTGGTGGTACATCTTTGACACATAGGAAGACAATCAAGTGTCAAGCCAAAAGAAGGAAATGAGCCCGCTTTTACAAAGACAAAGATCAGTTTTTCACCTTCAGTGAAAATAAGCTGCACTATGGCCCATTATACAATTGCAGTGCACACATCACGGCACCGTTCCCGCACTATGCACAAAATTAAGTTTATAATGAAATTTTTTTTTTTTTTTTTTTTTTTTTTTTTTTTTTTTTTTTTTTTTTTTTTTTTTTTTTTTTTTTTTTTTTTTTTTTTTTTTTTTTTTTTTTTTTTTTTTTTTTTTTTTTTTTTTTTTTTTTTTTTTTTTTTTTTTTTTTTTTTTTTTTTTTTTTTTTTTTTTTTTTTTTTTTTTTTTTTTTTTTTTTTTTTTTTTTTTTTTTTTTTTTTTTTTTTTTTTTTTTTTTTTTTTTTTTTTTTTTTTTTTTTTTTTTTTTTTTTTTTTTTTTTTTTTTTTTTTTTTTTTTTTTTTTTTTTTTTTTTTTTTTTTTTTTTTTTTTTTTTTTTTTTTTTTTTTTTTTTTTTTTTTTTTTTTTTTTTTTTTTTTTTTTTTTTTTTTTTTTTTTTTTTTTTTTTTTTTTTTTTTTTTTTTTTTTTTTTTTTTTTTTTTTTTTTTTTTTTTTTTTTTTTTTTTTTTTTTTTTTTTTTTTTTTTTTTTTTTTTTTTTTTTTTTTTTTTTTTTTTTTTTTTTTTTTTTTTTTTTTTTTTTTTTTTTTTTTTTTTTTTTTTTTTTTTTTTTTTTTTTTTTTTTTTTTTTTTTTTTTTTTTTTTTTTTTTTTTTTTTTTTTTTTTTTTTTTTTTTTTTTTTTTTTTTTTTTTTTTTTTTTTTTTTTTTTTTTTTTTTTTTTTTTTTTTTTTTTTTTTTTTTTTTTTTTTTTTTTTTTTTTTTTTTTTTTTTTTTTTTTTTTTTTTTTTTTTTTTTTTTTTTTTTTTTTTTTTTTTTTTTTTTTTTTTTTTTTTTTTTTTTTTTTTTTTTTTTTTTTTTTTTTTTTTTTTTTTTTTTTTTTTTTTTTTTTTTTTTTTTTTTTTTTTTTTTTTTTTTTTTTTTTTTTTTTTTTTTTTTTTTTTTTTTTTTTTTTTTTTTTTTTTTTTTTTTTTTTTTTTTTTTTTTTTTTTTTTTTTTTTTTTTTTTTTTTTTTTTTTTTTTTTTTTTTTTTTTTTTTTTTTTTTTTTTTTTTTTTTTTTTTTTTTTTTTTTTTTTTTTTTTTTTTTTTTTTTTTTTTTTTTTTTTTTTTTTTTTTTTTTTTTTTTTTTTTTTTTTTTTTTTTTTTTTTTTTTTTTTTTTTTTTTTTTTTTTTTTTTTTTTTTTTTTTTTTTTTTTTTTTTTTTTTTTTTTTTTTTTTTTTTTTTTTTTTTTTTTTTTTTTTTTTTTTTTTTTTTTTTTTTTTTTTTTTTTTTTTTTTTTTTTTTTTTTTTTTTTTTTTTTTTTTTTTTTTTTTTTTTTTTTTTTTTTTTTTTTTTTTTTTTTTTTTTTTTTTTTTTTTTTTTTTTTTTTTTTTTTTTTTTTTTTTTTTTTTTTTTTTTTTTTTTTTTTTTTAATTTATTTATTCAGAATATTATTATAAATGTTAAACCACTCAAATATTTCAGACAAAACCAGGAAGTATTGCATTATTATAACATATCTCTGATCGCCCATTGCATTAACAATTTGTGGTTTAACGTATATTGACAAGGTCCATTTAATTCTTTTAACCTTTTCATTACATGTATGTTTTTGATATCAACTTAAAAATAAAACTGAGTTATGTAACATGCTCTAGAGGTGTAATAGTAATGTCTCATTTTGATATTCGTTTAGAGACTCCTTATTTGGACCATGTACACTTTGTACATTTACCATACTCATGGGGAATCAAATTGCAGAAGTATGTCCTCTTTGTTATAAATAGGTGTTGAAACTAGCTACGGAAGAGTGCGCTATGCGAATATCACGTGCATCAATTACAACAATGTTTTCAATCGATTACTTATAGCGTTATCTTTAAAAAACGACAAATAAATTTTTAAATGTATTAGCATTTCGCAAAAAACGTAAAACTCACATATCATCGTCCGAGCTTTGATCCGATGCGTAATTTATTGGAAAACCAATTTTTTTCTTCCAATCTTTATCAACAGTGGAATCCATTCTTAGTGTTAAAACAAATAAGAGGACTTCCCGCGTCAAATTCACATGATTAGCACCCACAAACTGCAAACGAACACTTTTGCGTACGCAAATACTAGAAATATATTTTTTTTTTAATTTATTTATTCAGAATATTATTATAAATGTTAAACCACTCAAATATTTCAGACAAAACCAGGAAGTATTGCATTATTATAACATATCTCTGATCGCCCATTGCATTAACAATTTGTGGTTTAACGTATATTGACAAGGTCCATTTAATTCTTTTAACCTTTTCATTACATGTATGTTTTTGATATCAACTTAAAAATAAAACTGAGTTATGTAACATGCTCTAGAGGTGTAATAGTAATGTCTCATTTTGATATTCGTTTAGAGACTCCTTATTTGGACCATGTACACTTTGTACATTTACCATACTCATGGGGAATCAAATTGCAGAAGTATGTCCTCTTTGTTATAAATAGGTGTTGAAACTAGCTACGGGAGAGTGCGCTATGCGAATATCACGTGCATCAATTACAACAATGTTTTCAATCGATTACTTATAGCGTTATCTTTAAAAAACGACAAATACATTTTTAAATGTATTAGCATTTCGCAAAAAACGTAATACTCACACATCATCGTCCGAGCTTTGATCCGATGCGTAATTTATTGGAAAACCAATTTTTTTCTTCCAATCTTTATCAACAGTGGAATCCATTCTTAGTGTTAAAACAAATAAGAGGACTTCCCGCGTCAAATTCACATGATTAGCACCCACAAACTGCAAACGAACACTTCTGCGTACGCAAATATTAGAAATATATTTTTCTTTCTTCTAATTCGACATTTCCCATTTAAATTACACTTACAGTTTGCAACGCAACACAAAACCGGCGGCCGGAGAAACGGAATCAAACTATTAAAAAAAAGATTTGCCAGGCTAAAGCATCCATCATCGGTCATAAATATGTTTATAATAATCTAAGGTGGATAAACATAATTTATAACCTTTAATTTATTTTCGCTAATAATATATGTTGGTCCCTGCTCAAATTTAATATGAAGTAATCGAAAAACCGACATTTAAAAGTAAAAACACGCGTAACCCTTTATGTTCTGTTCATGTTATTTTGTTCACACAAAGCTGTACTATTAGTACTAATAGTACTAATAGCGCGTACTAGTACGTTGTACGAATTGTACTAGTACAGTGCGTACTTGTAGATGTCCGATTAGGCACAAGACTACGTCACACTACGGACTGGGGAATAGGGATGCGCGCGCTCACGCGACCTGCTTTTGGAACCAGGTATGTGCTCGCAAGTACGCGCACCAGGTTTCTGAGAAAGATACTTTCGAGTATTTAATACTACGAACGTCTTGTACGGGCACGAGCACGACGCCCCGGACAGCGGACGTGTGCTGCGTGTACCTTGTGCCCTTCGAGGGGGGGCGGAGGGCTTGTGCACGTGGCACGTGCCATACATTGCGTACTTTTGACGTCACAACGTGTTTTATTAAAACTAAATTTTACGGATTTTATCGCGATTATTATTTAGTTTGTTTATTCCCGACGTTTCGACCGCTTTGCAGCAGTCATGGTCACGGGAGGACTGAGATGACAGACGTCCAAATGTCACAGCTATCACATGGTACCCACAACTTTTTAATTATTATTAATGGTCCGATATGTGACCGATATGTGTATGTGACAACGTCTATTAACACGTTCACTGCCACCCCGCTTTTGACGATGTCTTCCCAGGGGCCGACATACATTGGGTGTCGGTCACACCGTTTGTGTCGCCGGCACTGGAGAAAAATTTTGGTGGACACAACAGTTGTGTCACCGGCACTGAACGTGTTAAACGGTTTGTGTTGGGAGCCGAGCGACTGAGCGCCGGGAGGTTGTTATCTACCAGGGCGCCCTGATGTCGAGTCTTACAAGTGCGACGCGTGCGTACTTTTAAGACTTAAATACTTACAAGATCGCTATGGGAAATTAGTGTTAATGTTTCTCGTAATAACGGATGTTATTGCGTTAATATAAAAAAAACTTTTTATAAGTGTCGTAATTTTTTTTATGGTTTTGTTTCGAGACTTATGTTTAGTATTTGCCGTAGTCAATTCCAAGAATTAAAAATTAATATAAATAAATAACCTGTGCGAATTCATTATAAAGGATTGTGATTGAAATGCTTTTATTTATTAGTTTTGAATGTCTATCAAAATTCTCATCGATATTGTTTTTTAGCAAAAGTTTAAGGTTTAGAACCATTAGTCTTAGCGATTAAATATTTATTTAATTTTACGTACATATTGTTTATTAATATTTTGTGAAATGGTTACTTTATAGTTATTTATTTTATTTATGACATTTTTTGTAATCTTCATTGAATTCATCAGTAAATTGCAAATGTGCACAGATGTTTGATAATTTATCAGACTTATTCAAATTACAAATTTATAAAAACGTGTTCAAATGAAATTAGAGTTTAAGGAAATCGACCTTTATGCAGTAAAACAAAAATATATTTAATGAATAATAGTTAACACATTTTTAGATCCTATTTAATAAAAGTGTAATTTAGTTGTAATTTTTTTATTGTTTTTAGCTTTATCGGACTCCGGGACAAATTTTTTTGCGTAAGGTTTTTAAAAATTACCAGTTTTATAAAGCCTGTTGAAAAACCTTGATGGTATTTTAAGACCTGGTTTTTAACGATACTTATATCAGGGCGTAATGGTTTCGATTATTGCAAGTACGACCTATGCCTAGATTCAACGTTGAACTATGGGCTAACTGGCGCCCTCTGGTGTCGACGCAATGAAACAATCAGTGCCGCTAAACCGATGTTATAATTAAAAACTAAACACTCAATTCATATGTCAATTCACAACACCAAAGCCACAAAGTCGAACTAACTTATGCACTAGGTGTAGTGACAAACTGCCAAGAGTCACTTCTGATAGTCAACAATCACATAGATAAATGCTATGCTTTTTTAATTCTCATTTGATGTAAAGGGTAGGTTCAGCAAATCAAACATAATGTGATGTGATTTAACTATTTATTAGATTAAGCCTGCTAGTGTTAGATACAGTATTTATTGTTAGCAAAAATAACATTTTTAAAACTTAGGAGCGGGGGACTCTTCCTTGCTGTAGTCAATGTTGGGTGAGTAGAACTGTAACAAACCATTTTGCAGAAACTTAAAACATTATATCTGTTTAAAAATATGATAGAAATGATAATTGTGAGATATGCAAATGAATGACACACTGTATGTTAACATTAAAACTAATATTTCTTACAATAACTCCCTCAATAATAAAAATTAGAAAAAAAAATTACGTTGATCCTGTTTATGAATAAAACTTTGAGCATGAAACACAAATGCAGCATCTATTTAATTGGAATATCATAAAATTTTATTTATTAACACATACCTTATATTGTTTATTCCTGTACTCTTGCCATGGCTCAGGATTTGTCTTTTTGTTCCAGGACACGTCAGGGGAACGGGTGGCCAGACGTAGTATATAAAACATAGCTCCTAAGCAGCCCACTCCCGTGCAAACATACAGCGGGATCAGCTGCATAAAGTTAAAACATTTTCTTAATTTGTTTCCAAATTAGGGCTACATAGTGCAGAAATATACATGCTCGTTTTTAAATTTTGTTAATAACAAACTATTGGAGAGTAATCTAAAATATGGCAAGTAAAATATATAAAGGTAATACAAAACTTAAGAATGCATACAAAAAATCTTAATTTCTGAATACTTAAACATCTTTTACCTGTGTAATAAAGGCATTGTATGACAATTGAGGGTGGCTTAAGGACAAAAGCAGAATTTTTCATGAGACAAACGCCAATAATTTCAATTATCTAATAAAAAAAATATTTTTTTTCACTATTATGTATATATATGGAGGTTTTATATTTATTGTAAATAAGTACAATTCCACTTTTTTATTTAAAAAATTGTTTAAGTTACATGTCTTACATCATAGAATCCTCAACAAAAAGATTATATTATAAATATGTAATGATACTGAGGTGAAACTTAACCAGTATAATAATATGAACATAAATTATAAAAACTTTATTCTCCTTATTGAAGACTAATTTGTAGCAGAATATATTTATATCATTTATTAAATACAAAGTTTAAAGGCACTTGATTTAAAAATAGGCAAATTTAAAGAATTACGAGCCAGTAGATATAAGAAAATAAGTACACTAAACAATAGAATCCAATTTTAATGCACTTACACTAAGTAAGTAGGTGGTTATTATGATATTGCAGGTTAGTTATGTAAGAAGTGAATATGTTTACAAAAAAGGATGAATTTATAAAATTTACTAACCGCCTTATGCTTCTTTAAGCTCTGTAAACTCAAACCTTGCATTTTTAAGATTGGGTACACTGATCAAAGCACAACGGCTAGAATTCTCTTTAATAAATACGCAATTGAATCGATTGAAGCGCAGAATAGTTTAGTCGATAAGAACGACGTTTTAATCAAGTTTGCCAGGTGCATCGATGTTGCCTCATGGACATCTGTATGTAATTTTATTCAGGTCTATATTATTTTATAATTTCGTCCGGACATAAAAACTTCACATTTATTTTTTATTTACAAAATTTTGTTATATTTACGTTGTTTACTATGGTCATGTAGCAATTTTTACAGAGATATTTTCAAAGACGAAATCGAATTTTGGCTGTGTTACGTTTGTCTATTTCTTTATATTTAGGACGATGACATTAGAAAAAGCTATAAACATTTGACAAGTGCATCAAAAGATTTTATTGTTTTGGGATAACCTATTTTTAATGATTTCGTGCTATATTGGTGAACTGTGATTTAATTTATTGAAAGGAATTAGTTTAAGACCAAAATGAGTTTTCTGTTGTGAGTACAGAATTTGTGTTTTTCAAAACAATTTATATCTATTTTTAACCGATTCCATCCGTTCTTTAATTACTTGTTTACTTTTATGTCTATAAAAGTTTCTGCAATTATACTGACTCAAAAAAACAAAGAAACATGTGACAAATATTAGCAATGTATCTATGAGAAATGGCAGTAATATACTTTCATATTAATTAAACTGTTAAGCTTTTCCACGCAGCCTTCCTTAAACGAAAATGTTAATCTACCTTATATGGAGAAGTAATAATTATTGAAATACTTTGAATGTTTATTTTTGTTTTCAGCGGGAGTCGATCAAATAAAACTTTTAAACCAAAAAAAAATATCCCTGAGGGTACCCATCAGTATGACCTGATGCGTCATGCAGCCGCCACACTTGGCTCCGGAAACCTCCGCCTCGCCGTCATGCTGCCGGAGGGAGAGGACCTCAATGAATGGGTGGCTGTTAACAGTTGGTATTTTCTCTTCATTGCATAATTAATAATTTGTTTTATTGTCAACATGGAACAATTAAACTGGAATGGTTTTCTTTCTAGGTTACTAAATTTAAAATAAAAAGTAACAGTTTGCACAAATGTAATTTCCATAAGCAATCATATCTTTGAAATATTTGACATTCAAGTTGGATTAAAATGTGGTGACATATTTAATGAATTAGTCTACTAGAAGTCAACATAATGAATCACTACAGTTTCTTGGTTATATGATATGTTCAGTTTTTTTTTGAGAAGTTCCTTTTGAGGAGCACTGATAATGAATACAAAAAGCAAAATGCTGACAATAGTTAATTCTCACAGTATACATCATAAAGGACTTGGTGAATGTTTATTGTCAATGCTTTATATATTCCATTAATAATTATTTATTTCTATTGTAAGGCTCAATAAAAATATTAATTTGCAGAATGTTATAACATTACTTTGGGGATGTTATAGTAATTTAAGTATTTCAATCTTAATCATCTCAGGGTTAATTTGAGGAATCTAAAATAATAATTGTTGCAAATTGGCATACAAGGAAAACTTTGAGAAGGAAAATGCTTGTATGATTCAAAATCAAATCTTACAATATACTAGTGCCCCTCCAGCGAGAGCACTATGTAGTTCTATTGTCAGTGTCCAGTTGTTGCAGATCTACAGAACAACAATGTTGTGATTGACTAATATTTTTGGGATTTCTCGTTCTTTGTTAAGTTGAACTGTAGCATTCATAAACATACAATGTGTCTGCAGGAGTAAGTTGTGCGGAAGGATGATACTGAGTTATTATTGTTTGCTTTTGCAGCGGTGGATTTCTTCAACCAAATCAACATGCTGTATGGTACCATCACAGAGTTCTGTACGGAGGAGTCGTGCGCTGTGATGTCTGCGGGACCCAAGTACGAATACCACTGGGCCGACGGGCACACCGTTAAGAAGCCTATCAAGTGCTCCGCACCCAAATACATCGACTACCTCATGACCTGGGCACAAGATCAACTGGATGATGAAATGCTTTTTCCCTCCAAAATCGGTAATAAACCTCAAGTGGTAATATATTTTGTTTATTATTAACTTAAGGTAGACTCACAAACTGTTTTATTATATTTTATTGGTAAACGATTGCTGACGGAGTTAACAAAACAAAATAATAATGCTACATACATATGACTATGGTTGCGTACACAATTGCAACTCTGATTATAAGCAATCATAGCATGAGCCACAATATAAACATCAAAATGAAATTAATGTTCAGCAATTATTTAAAATTTTTGATTTAAAATGCGATAATTTATCTCCAAATATGTCGATCTCGTTGCTTACACTGGCTAAGTGATTGTACAGGCTGGACAGGCAAACATTTATTTACCTAAACAATTTTACAAATCATTTTTAAAAGTTAAAATTTTGTACTCATAGGAATTATTTAATGTGTCGGTATGCTGTGAGGTGAGATATGCTGTAAGGGAATGATAACACAACCGTTTTGTGGAGGAGCTGTGAGTGCAACTGAGCTGCCTGTTAGTTAACTGTATCGGTTAATATTTGCTCATGATGCAAAACGCGGACCAAACATTTATTTATTCTTTACTTGTACTATTAATCATTTCCTGAAACACTCTACTTGCAGCTGCGTTGCTTTTGTATTTATTCACTATCATATTTTTCAATTAAATTATTTTTTTAACTGACAATTCTTGACATTCTGCTCGAAGTCTGTCACGATCACCACGTGTCCTAGTCGAGTTTTTCATCCAGCTTAAGTTATAACTAAAATCTGCTCAGAGAGTCAACTCGCGCGCAACGCAGCGTGTGCACGGTGTTGTTGGTAGCGATCACTCCCGGGCGGTGAAGTTTTGTTCAGTATCTAAAGCTGAGTTTGTTTATCGTGTGCTCCTCCCGACGCACTCGTGGCGCTCCGGCGGACCGACTATTGACCTGATGACATCGCCCGTCGCTCCGCAGGCGTGCCTTTCCCCAAGAACTTCTTGTCGATGGCGAAGACGATCCTGAAGCGGCTCTTCCGCGTGTACGCGCACATCTACCACCAGCACTTCCCCGAAGTGGTCCAGCTGGGCGAAGAGGCGCACCTCAACACCTCCTTCAAGCACTTTATCTTTTTTGTACAGGTATCTAACGCACACACACGCGGGCCGTCGCCGCTGCGCTGAGCCGGCGACCTTATTCGTGTATCGCATATACCCGTAACCGGTTCTCGGTGAAGATCATGTTATCTGCGGCCCAAGAGTTCACTTGGTGGATTCAATGTCAAAGAAAAAAGTAAAATATTATTTATTACATTCCGGTGTTTGTACTCGCCGGCTCACCGCGCGAGCGGCCGCTCACCGCCGTCACCACGGTCACCGCCGTCGCGTGCTACCCGCAGTAACCGATCAATGCATGCCTTTCACCAGGAATTCAACCTCATCGAGAGAAGAGAACTGGCGCCGCTGCAGGAACTGATCGAGAAGCTGACCGCCAAGGAAGCCCGATGAGCCCGCCCCCGCCCCCGGCGCACCCGCCGCGCACGGCCCGGGCCCGGCGCACCCGCCGCGCCCGCCGACACGATCATTTTGAATTCAATGAAATTTTTCAATTTTAATGTTGTATATACAATACGATATTTATATCTAGGTGATAACACTGTAGCCGGCCTATGTGTAGTTTAGTACACCGATAATATTTATCAACGAAGCGCTGCCCGCGACTGGGGCTGTGTTACATCCGCGCACTCGTCGCAGCGACAACGCATCGATTTGCACGCTTTTACTGTTCGTAGTGAACTCCATCCGCAGCGCGGAGCCGCCGCGTTGCGCACCTGCACGCGGCGGCGCGCGGGCGCGGGCGCGGGCAGCGGCGGCACCACGGTTACTATATTTTCATGAACTTAATGTAAGGTCAATTTAATATTCATGTAGACAGACGTGCGCACACTGTGTAGTAGGTGGGGCGGAGCGCCCGCACCCCGCACCCCGTGTCGGTCGAGTGCTGCACGGCACGAGTGTATATGACTGCAAAAATATTTTTTATTTAATTTAGAATGTAATTAAGGCAAACAATATAAATTTCGATTGAGCAATGCATTTTATTCACGTGAACGCTTCGCATTCTGCGCGGCCTGACCACTACCACGTGTTCAAGGGGAGAGGGCCAATGAGGATTTTATTATATATAGACTAGCGCTTGACTGCGACCCCAACTGATGGTGGGAGGCGATGTAGTTCTCTTTATTCACTTAAGAATAGCGGCCAGATGTTCTTTGGATTGAAGTAGTATCCCGGCGCCCACGGCCAGCGGTGGGCCGCGGCGGCAGCAGCACCCGGCTGCCCGGCGTGTGGGCGAGTCTGAAACAACGGAGGGGTCCGTCGGCGCCTCCCCCCGCGCCCCGCGCCCCGGCCCGGTGCCGCCCGGAGATAAAGAGCAATAGCGCGAGTCGTTTGTTTATTAAAATACTAGAATTAATTTTTTACTTAGTAGACAAATATATTAAAAAAATATAGGAAATCTTTTAAAATATATGTAAATTTGTATCCACGTATTGTAAAAATGTGTCGTTCAATGGCCGTGGCCGCGCCTGCGCAGGCCGTACTTCCGGCGCAGCTCGCGGACGGTCATTCCGCCGCCGCCACCACTACCACCACCACCACCGCCGCCGCCATCGCCGCCACGACCATCGCCGTCGCCGCCGAGCTGCAGCCACTCACTGAGATCATTCCTTTTTATTTTCTTTTGATAAACTATGCGTCCGTTCCTCGTCATGTACGAGATGACGGGCGTGAGGACTTGCCGTTTCTTCTTTCTTCGCGCACGGCGTCCCTTGGATCCCCCGAAGTGGAACTCCGAGCTGGAGGAGACGTCGTCTCCGTAGCTGAGGCTCTCGGAACTAGATTCCTCGCTATAATATTCGGTCCTGCGGCGTTTTTTCCTTTTAAATATTTGATCGGCCGCCCTGGAACGGTACGGCATGACGACCACGGGGATCTGCGGGGGGCGCACCTGCAGCGGCGCGTGCACCGGCACGGGGAGGTGCGCGGGGGACGCGTGCACGTGCGCGGGGAACGGGAACTGCGCGCTCGCAGGCGCGACCAGCGCGACCAGCAGCAGCCACGCCAGCGCCCTCGCAGCGACCATCGCGTGACGGGTGCGGCGGAGGGATAAACTGAAATACCAACGATTGACAATTTCAAATATTGCCCGTGCCAGCTTAGCGGCCGGGTGTGCGCGGAGCACTTTATATACGTGCTGTTGCACGACGGGGCGCCGTGTGGTGCAGGTGCACGCGCCGCTCGCTCCGTGACTAAGCGTGGTTACGTCACACGGTTCGGTTTCTCGGCAACAAAACAGCGCGTATGAATGCGTTACGTCGCGCGCAGCTGCAGCCGCCGCATTAATAGCGGCCGCGCGCCCCGCCCGCCGCACTCCGTCTGCAGCCAGGCGCGGGCTGCTCTCCGGCCACCGGCCTCGTCCGCCGGCACCGTAGCTCCGGTAAACATTTTGAACAAAGCGTGTTACAGATGGCGTGGTCGGCGTCGCTGCAAGCGTTCGTGTGTGTTTGTGTGATGAGCTGCGCGGCGCGCGCGGACGAGCTGCCGCTGTGCCCGACTAACGTGAACTATTTGCCACAAAGTTTGCCAATGCACTGCCGCATGCCGCGGAACGCCGTGTACCCCGTGTTCCCCGGGGTATTGCCCAACCTTACGTTCCCACCGCTGCCTCCGATTTTTCAAAACCCTTCACCAGATAAGCAACCTCCGTCTCTCCCTATCGGGATGGGCCCGGGGCTGCCCCGCCCGGCGCAGATGCCCGTGCCGATGCCGATGATGCCCGCGGCGGTGCCGGGCCCGGCGCACAAGCTGCCCGTCATTGTCATGCCGTTCTACTCGCCCGACGGGCCGAGGAAACTGGATCCCAGGAACGCCGGCCATCGCGGACAGAAGAAAAGGCGAGTACATATTAATAAAAAAAGAAAACCTAGATATCACTCCGATACCGATACGGACTCGGAAACTGATACGAGTGACGCTGACGACTCGAGAGACGTCTCCAGTGAAACCTCGTCCGCTGACTCCGCCGCGGGCTGGTGGGCAGGTAGGAGGAGTGGCAGAAGACCTAATGCCAAACACGCGCATAAACGTAAGAAGTATAGAAGCAACAAGGAGCCGCTCACTCCCGTCCTGCAATATGTGACCAAGGACGGATATGTGATATATGAAAAGAAAATAAGCAAGAACCAAGCAAAAGAGTGGATGCAGGATAAAAGGGAAGTCGATAGTGCACGAGAGTTCAATGAACCTCCAAAAGGCGAACATAATCAAAAGCAAGAGGAAGACGAAGCGGAGGACGTCATCAACGACAATGAAGCAGACGCTCCGGTGCGCGACGGCGCCGGCGCGGGGGGCGGGGGGGCGCGAGTTAAACTTCGCAAAAACCCTCATCGGCGGAAACCGAAGAGAGCCTCGAAGAAAGCTGAAGCTGGGTGAACACGGACGCGGTCGCCGCCAGCGCGCAGGAGCAGGCGACGGATGTAACGGGCCTCATGTTTTACAATTTTGTATGTTTTAATAAAGTATTGTACGTAATATAAACGATGTATTTAGACATGGCATTCATTTGTACGATTGGCCGCGCGCCATCGGCGCGTTGCGCACATCGCCGGATGAACTTGGCTATGGTCCATATTCGTTAGCGCATTTTAAAAATACACATGTGCATATGAAGATGCCGCTGCTTAGGGTCAATCCGGCTTCAGCGGGTGTCTCTGCACATTGTCCAGTTCTTACAACTCGCACCCACGTGTCAATAAATAAATAAAGCGGCGTTGTTCCGAATACAACACTCGCAACATTTAAAATCAATAGTAGAAACGTCGCGGGTGGAAACTGATAAATTTTTTGTCCACAGTACAACCGCCGCCCCAGGTCTCAACTTATCGCGCACGGGTAGTACTTATTAATGGTACTTCGTGGTTATACCTATGTACCACTCAAAATTTCTACAGCTATTGAGCTTTTATTACCTTTTAGAACAAGAATCGAGCAGGGGGCGGGGGGAGAGGAAGAATTTGTCTTCTTGTCGCTGAACCAGTTCACAGAGGTCGTTTATAATATTCTTAATTTTTGAAATAGCGTTTTATTTATTTATTTGGACACGCAGTGTGAAAAACACGGCGATCGTAAAATATACGTACAAAGGTCGGCTTAACTTTGTTACTATAGAGCAGTCCGTATACGAAATCGTCGTGTTATTCTGGAGATACTACCGAACTACGAAATAAAAACGAACGAAACAAGTTTTATTGCAAAACTGTAGCGAAGCAAACTGACGTATCGTACAGTACGCGGGCGGAGCCGCGGGGGGAAGCCTCGTTAAATTCAAGGGAATTGCATTGTTCACATTTGGATCGTTTCGAGATGTCGCCGCACACAGTACAACACTCGCGCGCGGTGCGGGGGGCGCGGGCGCGCGGCCGGCTGCGCGCGCTGCTGCTGCCCCTCGCGCTCGGCGTGCTGCGCGCGGCGTGCTCGCCCGTCGAGCCGGATTTCAAATTTCTGGCAAAAAGGAGTGCGAACATGTCGGCCGTTGATTATTCAGCATGGGCCAAGTGGTACGGCAGCGCGCTCGGGCTGCCCGCGCCCGCGCCCGCGCCGCTCCTGGCGCAGGTCGTGTACGCGGCGGTGTACGAGTCCGTCCGCCACGAGCACCCGCCCGCCGGCGCGCGCTCCGCCCGCAGCGAGGACAGCGGCTCCGTCAGCTATTAGTTCATAACGACGGCGTGCCAGCGCGCAAGGTGCTCCGACGCTCACAACCGAGTGAATCAATTAAAGTACCATTATGAAAACGCAATATCGAAATATTTTTAAAGTTTTAATAAACACTAACTTTCGATGCATCTCGTTTGATTAAATGAACTCAGTCTTCGCATCATTAGTTAACAGAGCGCCGGCGAACGCAGTTTCTATTTTGAATTGAAACTTCTTACATCTTTGTACATGGTCTTGCAACTGGTTATCGTTTTAAGGAGTTAATGTGCATTGTGTATTGTAAGAGGTTGTGTACAAGCTAATTACACACTTGTGCAAATTTCAGTAGGCGGTAGAATTTTATAACACGTTGGACTACGCCGGAGTGTTCCGCGAGACGCGTCGCCCCGGCGGGGTTTTTATATATGTTAGTATCAATTGAATGCATTATACGATATCAATAACTTTTATTGTCAAACACATAAAACGTACATTTCCTAAAAATTACTTTACATCTTTCTCCTGCAGCATGAGCATTAAGTTCTACATGAACTGCGATATTCAGTAACTCGGCAAAGTTATAAATGTTGAACCTTATCGAGAAACAATGCGCTCGCGCCGCGTGAACACGTGCAGAGGGGTGGTGTGTGCTCCCCCCGCGCCGCCCGACCGCGCGGCGAGTCGTTCCGCGACAACACACGCCAGAGCGAGCTCGGACACGATGAGGCGGTGGAGTTTCTTGCTCACGCTGTGGGGCGTGGCGGGCGGACGCGCTCAGTACGCGGTGCCGGTGTACGCGGCGCCGCCGGTGTTCTCGGTGGTGATGCCCGCGATGGCAGTGGCACAGCCCCGCGCCGCCGCCACCACCACCTCTACCACCACCACCACCACCACGAAGGTGCCGCGCAACGTAGCGGTGGCCGTGCCGGTGCCGCTGCCGTTCCCGATGCCCGCGCACGCCGCGCCGCGCCCCGCCGCCTGCCCGCCGTGCCCGCCGTGTCTCTGCTCACCGTCTTGCACCCCCGCGTTCTTCTCTTACTGCTCCCCGTGCCACCAAAAATGTAGGTGCCGTGACCCCGCCGACGCTCCTCAACCGCTGCCGCCTCTACCTCCCGCCGTGCTGCCCGTGCCGGTGCCGGGGCCGCCCCCCGTGCTCGTCGTGCCGTTTCCTCCGTTATCTTTTCCTCACCCTAGAATTAAACACAAACCGTCGAAGTATACGTCGTCGGACGCGTCCGGCTGCGCCTCCAGCGGCGACTCCGGCGCCAGTTCGGACAGCGCCACTTCCAGTGACACCGACTATCTCTACAAACGAGCGAGGAAGCAGAAATCTCGTCGAAAACGTCGGCGGCTCCCCGCCCGGCGGAGCGGGGCGCGGCCGCGGGGCGACGAGCGCGTGCAGCCGGTGCTCACCTACCTGTCGCGGAGCGGGGACATCAAGTACAAAGCGAGGATCAGCGAAGCGGAGGCGGCGCGCCTGCTGGGCGAGCGGGCGGCGCGGCCCTCGCCCGGAGGCCCCGTCCGGCGGGCGCTGCGCCCCGGCAAGAAGGAGATAGTGTTCCGGCCGCCGGCGCACAAGTCCATCAGCAACCTGTCCGTGTCTTTCCAGATCACCAAATGAACAAAGACGTAACAGTTTACTGTGCGCGCGCCGCTCGCTGTAGTTATGCTCGTCGAGAATAATTCCTGCGAACGAACGCTGCGGACACAGGGTCCGGCCCGGGGACGCGCCGGGCCACCGGCAGAATATATGTACAGGAAGAGTGATAATGTAACGCAAGCGATCCGATACAAAGTGTTACACCGCGTGATATTACCATTCGCCGCCGTTTTCACAGCCGCGTGACGCAGCACCCGGCTGCTGCTCCTCGGGTGTGAAATAAAACTGCACTAGATTTTATAAAAAACATATTTATTACATTTTTAATTTCAATAAAGATAACTTTGTAATATACATTCCCGATTATGCATTTCCTTGAAATGATTATGCAAACTCTGCTACACTGCAAAATATCACGGATGCACGAACACCGTGCGCACGCCGGGCCGCCGCGCCACGGGCCCATTTTTTATTAAAATCATATAAATAAACTAGATACAGCAACCGAAAGCAGCACCGCCAACGTCTCCCGCACCGCACCGCTACTGTGACTGTCACTAAATTCTCCACCGTCCACCCACAATGCGTTGTAAATATTTTAATAATTATGTAATATTCACTTACACACACACTCTCACATTCATCCACACGCATACACGCGCACACATCACATGGAAATATTCTTCAAATAACACCAAAGGCCGTCCTCGTGTTACTATTTCAAGACGCGTGACATGTCACGAAGCGCCCTGCGTGCGCGTGCGCGTGCGCGCTCACTGCTGCGGGAAGGGGTTGTACCCGGGCGGCGGCGGCTGCTGGTGCTGGTGCTGGTGCGGGTAGCCGGCGGGCGCGTACGGCTGCGGGTACTGGTACGGCTGGTAGGGGTGCGCGGCGGGGGCGCGCGGCGCGTGGTGCGGGTAGGGCAGCGTGGCGTAGGGGTTGTAGAGCGCGGGCATCGGCGCCGCGTACACCGGGTAGGGCGCGCCCGGCGCCCCGTACGGCAGCGGCATGCCTGCGGGCACCGTTTATTTGTTTTCAATTGGTTTTTATCATGTATTCCGTGGCGCAATATTCAAGTGGAAAGTTTTAAACCTCATAATTTTAGACCACTGCTCTCAGTGGAGTCAGCTGAAGTCTTCTAAAGACAAAACTGTGTATTTTACCACCAAAGATGCAGAGACTTCCGCTTTGTCGTGGCGCAGTGTCTCAGTAGTCGTGGGTACTGCACAGGACACTCACGGTCTGCGCAGAACATCTACACGAACAGCTCGTGGTGCAGGGCTGCCTCGAAGTGACCACTCTCAAGTTCAATAAGCTCGCATCGGATGGATATCAGAGGGGTTGAGTCGCGGAGAGAGGGGAGATTCCGTGGCCCCACCATGAAGCGACGAAGAGGGATCATTGAGAGCATTTTAGCGCTGCGTTAGTAGACCCCCCGCCGCCGTCCTCGGAGGTCAGTCGAAATTAATAGAAGTACTTCGGGCCACTGAATTCAAACAGTATCCCGCAAGGTATGCGAAGACACATACATATGCACCGTGAAAACCATAAAAGACCTCATCTATGTAGACCCACCTTGTGGCTGCGCCGGGTAGGGCAGCGCGCCGGGGCCGGCGGCCGGGGCGGCGGCGGGGCTCGCGGCGGAGCCTGCTGTGGGCGGTGGGGGACGCGGGGGCGCCTCCTTCTTTACCGCGGCCGGCTGTTACAAAAACAAAATCGCATATTAAAGCTTACACAACAGAAAAGCTGTTGCATCAGTCCTCTCAACGACTTTTAGCTCATCGGATACCGGCTCGCGGACCCGCACCCGATGTCAGTGTGTCGGTCTCGCTGCAGCTCAGCAGCGTGTGCCATGACGAACGCGCGTCTCACGCACATGCACGTGCACGTTCGATTACAAGGCGAGAAGCGAAGACGAGGAGCACCGCGGTCGGCGCGGCCGCCTGCAGGAGTGTGAGCAGTGCGCGCTCGGGCTGCAACAGACGGCCGGAGCGTCACTCGCCTCGTTGACGGCGTGGTGTGCGGGGGGCGCGGGGGCAGGCCGCTGCGCGCCGCGCGACGCCTCCTGCGTCAGGTCCTTGAGCAGTTCTTCCTTCTCAGTCTTGCGTGCGAAACAGAAGTCGGACACTTTGTTCTGGAACGCCACCAGCAGCTGCAACACACACGGACCGGTTCAGTTGCCGTTGCGTGAGCCTTTTCAGACCTACGTGAGAATAATTCCAGTATAAACGTATAACAAGTTTACAGTGCACCTGCGTGAGGTCGTTGTAGAACTTTACGCCCTCCTTGAGGTTGCCGGTGAGGTCCTGGTAGGCGTCGTACGCGGCGCACAGCCGGCCCAGCGCCGCGTCGCGCCCGCTCGCGCCGCCGCGCGCGCCCATCAGCGCGCAGTGCGCTCGCTGCGCGCGCACATGCAAACAAACAAATAATTAAGTGACATGAAGGCGAGTGCTGGTAAGCCGGGGCCGTGGGCTGAGCAGCGAGTGGCGCGGCCGCGGCGCCCTGTCACGCAGTACAAATAATTATTTTTTTGACAACATGCATTATTTATCATAAGCCCCAGAACAAGTTGGATTGCACAAAGGATGCAGCGCGCGTTCCGCGGACGACACCAGTGCGGCGGATTACAGATGCTGGTGCAGCAGACGTAAAGTAAGTGTAATGTACTGTTGTATACGACCTTGTGCACCGCAAAAGTTATTTCTGTTACCTGGAAATCAGATCTGTTCTGCGATCCTTACAACAACGCCAAGTAGACCACCGCTACATCGAGGTACTGAAGTATGCATAGTGCAAGCTTTTCCATCTGCAGCGAGGATTGAAAATAAAGAACGTGCCCGGGGAGACGTGTTTAACACTGGACCAAAAAGCGAGACATCAACGGCGAATTCATCTCACCTCTTCGATTAGCCGCTGTTGAGGTCAGTGGTGGAATCTTTGGCAGATCCCTGTCGAATATGCTAAACGGTCTTTACCCTGTCTCGCTATGCGTGGAACGGTGTCAATTGTCAAAAAGTAAAAAAATAAAGTCTTAGAGTGGAGCCGTACAAACTTAGGAGCATAGAGCGCCCACACTCCACGAGCCGTCAGTAGAGAGTCCACGGAACGAAATACTGCGAACAAGAATCTGAAGAAAGCTAGAAAAGAAAAACAAAGACCCTGTTTTAAAAGTGTCCGGTGGGCGCACCTGCACGTCCGCAACGAGCGCCTCCTGCCGGCGCAGCGCGTCGGCGACGCGGCGCTGCAGCGGCGCGAGCGCGGCGCCGAGCGCGGCGGCGGACTGCGCGGGCTCGTCCAGCGCGCCGTCGGCGGCGAGCGCGGACAGGAACTTCTCCCGCAAGTCCACGGTCACGTCCTTTAGCTCCGTCTCTATGCTGTCGCGCTCCGCCTTTAGAGCCTCCACCTGGGGGTCGGCGCACGTAAAGTATCATCGCTGGTGGTATTTGGCGGCACACGACGTACCTTGAGCGATCTTAAATAACCGTTATAGGGATATAAACAAACATTTTCTCTTAAAGCACTGAAATATTTATACATGATGCACGGGGCAGAGGAGCAGGTCAGGCGACATGTAATTGACCAATTATAAAGATGTATGAGCGACCACCGCACAGTGCCAACTGTACGGGAGCCGGAACTTACGTCCCGCATGAGCGCGCGCAGCTCGCGCAGCGACGCGTCCTCGCCGGGCGCGTCCGCCGCGTCGCCGAGCGGCGCCGCCGGCACGCCCGCCTGCAGCTCGCCCTCGCTGCCGCTGAGCAGCGCGATGCTCTGCAAAGAGCACCACACCTCACCGTCAACAATTTCCATCAAAAATCCCCTGCATGTTTATGTTCACATGCAAACAATTGCACTTTATACATGTCAACACTGTATTTAAATATAAAGTGAAAACGTATCGATGACCCACATCACCACGACCGTCCAACAGCTGCAGCAGCGCAACCGATCAGTGCTCGTAAACGATGAAAGGTCCTCCGCATTGCCTCCATCGCACATACTCACAAACTCTTCATACAAAACGTCAACATTAGCCAAATTTTTCAATATTTGTCACAGCGGCGCCGGGCCCGTGTGAAACTGACGCAAACGGAATACGACAACCTTCCCCTACCTCCTTGTGCTGCTGGAACTTGTGCTGCACGATGGTGTCAGCACGCACTGCGTTGTCGATGATTTGCGCGTACTTGGCGGCGTTGGCGCAAAACGCCTCCGTGAGCGTGGCGGATTCACTTCTAGTCCACCGCGCACCGAACTGCGCGCGCAGTGACTCGTCCGCCTCGCGCTCCTCGCGCAGCATGCGCTCCGCCTGCAACACCGTCGCTTAGTGCCCGCCGTGTACACGCACAATCTACGTACAGCCATGCGCTGCACACCTCGTCGAGGATGTCCTTGTTGCGCTGCAGCAGCTCCGGCAGTTCAGCCATAAGCGCCTGCAGCGCAGGCAGACCGCCTGCTGCGCGCACCGCGGCAGCTTTCTCGCGGATGGAGTCAGGCAGGGCGCCGTCCGCGCTCTCGAGGCACGCCGGCAGGTTCAGCGACGCCAGGATGCTGCGGGTTGTGCCATGCCCTTTTTACTTCTTAAGTGACAAACAAGCTTGTGGCCGCCAGCAGCACCGGAGCGTAATCATATATGAATTCTCTTTATTGTCAGTTTGTACTGATTAGTGCATGTTGATTCCTTTAGTGCACTGACCAAAGTGAGTCCTGGCCTCCGACACAAGAGAACACCGGCGTTGCCTATTTCCCGGATGCTAGCATGGAAGGCCGAGAACTAAAACACACAATCTGGGTGCTTAGTGTTCCATTAATACACAATATCTATCAAATTAATGAGCGGGCCGCGTCCTCTGCGAACATAAGCAGTTGGGATCGGTCACCTGTTAAGCAGTTGCGTTGCTTCCCTCAGCTTGTTGATCTCGGCGTTGACGAGATCCGCGCGTCGCGCCGCACTCGCCTGCAACGCCTGGTGCACCGGCATGGGCACCAGCTTCGCGAACAAATCTGCAAACAGTGCGACCAGTGAGCGATGCGCAGTGCAGCAGCCGGGCGCCCGTGTGGCAGGGTTGTGGTTACCTTTAAACGGCTGCGACCAGCGCTCCTGCGGCGGCAGCGGCTTGGCGATGGGCGCGCGCGGCACGGGCTCCAGACCGTGCGCGTCGGGCACGCGCTCGTGGTAGATGAAGTCGTTGTCGCGCCGCGCCGCCGCCAACTGCCGTGCTGCCTTTGCACCCATCTCCTGCACCACGCCGCCAAGGTGGTTCGAACTCTTCAACAGCTCCACCGCCAGCTGACCACAACAATTACGAGGTAAGTACGAGCGAGCGTTGAAAAAACACATTACACACAAACACGAAGTCACTTCAGCGAAATGTTAATGAAGACGTCTTTGGGAAGTCCGTGGGCTAAATTTCGGTTACAGAAGTGAACAGGGGACTTATTTGCTAAACAGGATACGCTTAGAATAATCCGAAACCTGCAGGCGTGCGATTTCTTCACCGACGGCCTTGTTGGCGCGGCACACGAGGCTCTGGTAGTACTGCGTCAACCCGCGGAATGCGGCCTGCTTCGCCATCACCTGCGCAATGTTTGTTTATAGTTGTATATGAACGTAATGAATGGGTTTTCTTAAAGAGATGTGAAGAATATCAGACCATTACATTACAGCGCCGCGAGTGACACGGTGTCGCGGGGCGCGTGCGCGAGGGTGCGCTCGCTGCAACCTGTGTTCTATTGCGTGTACGTAACGTATATACAACATAACGCGCGAAATATTTATGCGAGCAGAGTGTCTCACGTCGGGAATCCAGTCGCGCTCCCACAGCGGCTTGAGCTGCTCCTTCTGCATGCAGCGCAACGCGTCCGTGTACAGCTCCTCGCACTGCGCGCACACTTTTGCCACCATGCTCTCCTTCATTTCGTCTGCAACACATCACACTCATGTGTCCATGTCAACTGTTAAGAAATACTCTTGTAATTAATAATACTTCATAATGAAAATAATGTATACTACAAACAAGAATTTGTAAACCTTCTTCCCGCAAGTAAAACTTTTATGAATTCGGATAAGAGTTACGAATGAGTTACCACGGATGCACTTGTAGGAGATGACTTCCTGCGCCTGCGCCAACATCAACTGCGAGAGTGCCTGCAGTGTGTCTGGATTGAGGTCAGGTGTGGGGTCCTGGTGAACTGCCATCAGTATGTTGGCCTTGAGGTAAGCAAAGATTCCAGCTGCTTGCTGTAGCAATCATACATATGTTTATTGTACATAAAACCCATGAACACAAATTCTCTATTCTTGATTTTCCAATTTTACTGAAATGACGAAGATATCATTTCACATCAAACAATATTACCTGTAATAATTTTGCAGCAAGCTTGAGGGAATCTTCAGTGTCAAGCGGCTGTTGGGCAGCCAGGACACTCTGCAGGGAGGCCATGTTGAACAGGGTGCACATGCGCTCATAGGCCAGGGAAGCAACAGCTACAAAACAAGTCTCATACTTTTTACCAACAGTCATAGAAGGATATTTGTTTTACAAATTTAAACAAAATTTCCTTTCATAAGGAATAAGGAATTCTGAGACAAATGTGTGGCTATGACAAACACAGCCATGCATTGTACACAGATACTGCACTATTTTTCAGTACTAACTTTGTGTAATCTGGCATTTAAATAAAATCAATCAATCGTCAGCCTACAGAGGCCCACTGCTGGACAAAGGCATCTCCCAAAGATTTACAATCCAACCAACTGCACTATCTGCATCCAGCCATTTCCTGCTAGTTTCACCAGATCCTCTGTCCAGCTTGTGAGGGGTCTTTCAGCATTGTGTCTATGGCCAGTGAAATATGCCATTGTAAATATACTAATCTGTTGAAGTAACCTTTTTTCTGTGTGTGTCACTGGTTGATACAGTTATGCTTGTGTATTTCCTTATTGCATGAGTGCAAAGTTTAAACAATTAAATCATTTTAATCAGCATCATTCTAACTGTCAAAGGTAACTTTTAGTCATTTTACATAAAACAACAAAATGATGGAGAACAAGTAATGTATAAAACTGGATAAAATTAAGCATTGTAAGACAAATGTGATACTATAAAATTTAATCGATTCAATCTCGCTCTCTAATATAACGACTATATCTCATATAGCTTCATAAAAATATTGTAAGCATAAATAAGATAATTAAAAAAAAGAAATTAACTTACTGAGGCTCATTCTATTTCCAAAAATAGATCCTTTGTCAAAAGCATCCTTCCATTTGAACGGGATCTGCACTTCTTGCGGAGGGATTTTTGTTTCCAGCGAAGTGAGCTGATCATAGTAACTGTGGAAAGTAACCGTGGAGACTTACACAGGCCCCGTCAGTATAAATTTAAAACGTAACCGCAACCTAACTTGGCGTTTAATGTAGAATTTATTATTAATGATTGTAATCACGCACAACATAAACCTATTTGGTGCTTTAACTTGAATGATTCAATGATCAGGGTGACTCATACTACGCTAATGTACCTGTAAATAACGTCTAGGGAAGATTTCTCAAAAACCTTCCAGATCGCGTTAGTCCTAAGGCGGCCGAGTTCCTCAATAGCATCGCTGTAATCTTCATTGTTCTCTCCGGTGCTGTACGTAGATTGGATCAAATTCTTCAATGGCTTTACAATATCCACGTCTGATGACTTTTTCAAAGGAACAACTAGCAAAGCAGCCATTTCTGCGACTGACTTCGCTTTGTTTGTGAACCGAAACTGAAGTGACGTGCCCGCCCGGCGACAGCGCACCGCGAAGTGATGCGCCGCGCCGCTGTAATATTACTTATTGCGCTAGCCGGCACGTCATTAGTGTACATAATCGATAATTCTGGAATATACTTTTATATCGAGTGAATCAGCTTTGTTTCTTATCGACTTAATATAACAATAAAAGAATAAAAAAGCACCTTATTAAATGACCTCATAATACTCACGAACTTAATTTTTACATTTTAAAAAATTATGACGTGAATTTTTTTCCTTTTTTGACCTGAATTGGGGTCCTCTTATAGAAGAAGTAATTAACGTCGCCTTTTTTTGGACCGACATTGACTCACTACTTCCAAAACCGTTTCAGTAGCCCAGAGGCCAGCAAACTTAAATAAAAAAAAATTAAGAACCAAATTAGTTTCTTTAGTAAACCCTTATTAAACTAAATAAGTATATTTGATACATACAACAACTTTTTAATAAAACAGGACAACGGTAGACACGGTGGATACGACAAAACTGTTCATACTGCAACTGCTGGTCTGTGATGCCAATTTGTACCCCCATTACTTTATGCTTGTGCTATCACACCGGAGTACGCCGAAAACATACGAATAATTACTGCTGGTACTTTGGACATGGTTTGTGTTTACGCTTACGAGAATTAATTTTAATTACCTATCTGTTAACTTAGGCAAAAAATTGTACATGATCTCGATTTAGAGAAGAATTCTAATTTATGAAAATAAGATGTAATTATTTTCTTACGGAGTTTTTTTTTACTACATTCATATTAAAAGTTGGGACAGCTTGCACCATCCTCTCTAACGCGCCCAAGAACATGATAAACGCGCGGACGATCGAAATTAAACGCGCCGAGAAACATGATCAACGGGCGAGCGATCAATATTTATCGATCGTTTGATATGTGGCGTTTTGATAGATCGGGACTTGAAACACGGCGGACGAATTGACCACGCAATTTTTTAAGAATTTGTATCCTTTTATTTTATACGTTTATATATAACTCTCGCCATCATTTGCGAAGATGAAAAGATGAGAACATGAACGATTGACCACGCAGACAATTTTTAATGGATTTGTAATCTTTTATTTTGAACGTCTACACATGACATTGGCTCACGCACAAACCGTGCTCATGCCATCAATTGGGAAGAAGAAGAAGATATGTGGCGTTAAATTGTTTTTTTTCGTATTGTTTATTTTTTTGTTTAATAATTTGTGAACGAATATTATTCAGGAACAAACAATATTCGTTCACAAATTTTTCACCATTCATGTGCCATGTTTGTAAGTTCGTCGGCCGCGACGCCGGCTGCAGGCCCGCCGCCGCGCAGTGCCCGCCGCGCGCCGCACGGGTGCGCACGTGTCCGCGGCGCCGCCGAGCTAACTGTTGCGCTGCGATCGATTGTCAAAGTGTGCTTGTGTTTTGGAGTCGCGGTTTCGTGCCGCTATGACCGCCCCGTGCGGAGAGGTTAGTCCTAAAAACAAGCGCCGTAACTTCTTGGTGTGGGCTAGTGTCGCCGCTGCGTTGGGCAGCTCCCCGATACAAATACTTACCGTGCCTATTAAATATTTTTATTTAACAGGGTGTCAAAATTTGATCCAGAGTTACCGGCATAACTCAACGAGTCGCGAGGCGGAATAGGCAATGAACAGGGCGCATAGCACCGATGGACGTTGGTGATGGTGACTTTAAGTGGTGAACTGTCGATCGGCAGCTTTGGCAGACCTCGTTAGGTGGACGGTATTAAAAGAATCGCTGCGAGCCCCTGGACTCAACAGCGTTGTTGAAGGTGTTGTTGTTGATGCAAGTTCTTGTTTATAAAGAATGGCACTTTAGTAATTCTAAGTTTGCGGATTTAAGAAAATTTACCTCGTCATGCAAATTTTATATATTTTCACACTGTTTATTTAATATAGCTCCAAAATAATAAAACGAGGTGTAGCTGACACTTCCTGTAGGAAGCCATCAAATGTTTCCATTACTTCACGCTTGAATCTTGAACCTTTTTTTATTATTTACTTCTTACCACCATCGTATGCAGGAGCGGGCGGCGAGTGCCGGTAGCTGCAGGTATTTCTTACCTAACAGGGTTACTCACCAAATCATAGTTTACAATGTATTTTTACTACAAAAATAAAATATTTGTTTTTTTTTTAATATAACCGACTTGTCGAAGTGCACAACCGGCAGATTAGAAGAAGATTCGGCTATCTTTTGAGATGGACTGCTTTCTATTATTTAAAGCACACGGTAGAAAAGAAGCTAATATGTAACTCAACAAAAAGTTGAATTATATATTAGCCATAGAACAGGACAAACACTCCCAATTTAAAAGCATCAGGACGCGTCACCGGAGCCTCCGCGGAAGTGTTCACGAACAAATGCAACAACAAGCTGCCTGGAATTATTGGGGGGAATGTACCCGAGGGGGGGGGGGGGGGCTACAAATTATAACGTTTTATGAATATTACTTATAGTTTTCTATGTGTAGTGTTTTTTTGTTCGTCATGAGTTAATATTATTAGTTGTATTAGATTATAGATGCTTCTAAGTTAATGTATTATTCTGTTGTATTTTAAGTGACTGCATTTAATTACAAACGAACCGTTCCGGCTCCGCGGCGCGCACCGGGCGCGTTAATAAATAATGGCGGCGGCGCGCGGAGCCGGCGCACCGGCAGCGGAGGCGGGGCTCACCTCGCACGAGCACTCGCTATGGGCACGACAATTGGCAATGCCAGAAAAAGAAATACTGTTATAATTTGAACATTCCTCTTCGCAAGACGGCGACTGGGGCGCGGCGTGCACACGCGGCTTCATCGTCTACGAGACGTCGCGAACGGGGCACGTCAAACCTTAAGGTTCTTGGTCCTTGGTCTTGAGCAGCGACATATAATACTCAAGGCGAATCATTGCGTGCGCCGGCACCAACGCGCCAGCCGGCGCCGCTGGCCGCCGCCGTCTGAACTGACGGCGTCCCGCGGGGAGACGGGCCCCGGTGCCGGGCCCGCCGGCCGGCTCGTGCGCGGAGAGAGGGGCGTTTCGCGCTCATAACGACTCTGCAGTGTTACCCGCAGAAGTGCTAAGCTTCTTGCTTTTCAGGACCCGTGCCGAGATGTGCTCTCATAACAAAACAGAACGATCACCGAAACAGTTATAGTGGCTAAGACTCTCTACATGACTTTGTCGTTGTATTCTTACCGTGGTAATGAAGTTCAGTACTAATTGGATCTGCGTACTGTCGGGAGAATAATCGAATTATAAGACCGTCATCGGCAGCGGACGACAGATAAATATTTGCACTCGACTCTTAACTTACAAAATTTTTAATGTCCACCTACTACTGCTAGATATTGAAGTAAAATAATTGTGATTACAAATATTTAGTTAGTAAAATAGTACGTGTATCGACTTTTTAAACTAAAATGAAAAAAGGGTGGGGATGACATGACATCGTTTCTTTGCCATACCATGAGAGGTATGGCAAATTGAATTTATATTTGAATAAATGTTTCTTATACTACTAACTATATTTTCGGTTTTATTTTAATGAGAGGTCGTTTTCCTAAAAAAATAACATTTTGCTATTCAAAAAACGGTAGGCGCAAAATTTTCGTCACCAATTGTAAAATAATATTTTGAGAATGATTTGATATGGGTCAAAATTATCTTTATTGAGACATCCCAAGCGAACACTTTATTATCGGACAGTGTCTCGGCGCTGCCGACGCTCCGGCCGCGTGTTGGAGTCCCCGCCCGCGCTGTGTAGTGTAGTGTAGCCACGTCGCGCTGTCCCGCAGGGGGCGCCGCAGTAGCGCGCGGCCATGGCGAGCGGGCGCGCGGCGCGGGCCGCGGGGCGCGACGCGCCCGGCGAGTTTCTAGCGGAGGTGAGCGCGCAGTGCATCTCGTCCTCAAACTGTAACGTGTACGCGACGGGACTTAACGCAATGCATTTTTCCAATTCGCCAGTTTCTGTCGGCGATCATGCGGCGGCAGTACGCGGAGGCGCTGAAATACTGCCGGCTGATCCTGCAGTACGAGCCGCACAACGCGACCGCCCGTGGCTTCTTCCCGCTGCTGCAGCACAAGCTGCGCTTGCACGGTACGGGCGGACGCACACCCGCGCGCTCCGCTCCCCGCCTCGACAAGTACACGAGCCGCGCGCACGTGTTGCAGAGGCGGCGGCAGCGGCGGAGGCGGAGGCGGAGGGCGCGGCGGCGCGGCGCGCGCGCAGCCCGCGGGCCCGCCGCGCGCAGCTCGCCGCAGTGAGTCCACGCGACACCTGGCACCGCGAGCCGCCCGCCTCCCCTGTTCACGCAGGAGTCGCGGCCCGGCGCGGAGCGGAGTATTCCCTTGGACCGGCGAACGGAGATTGAACTTATACTTTACATTAAATAGTCTTCAAAATATAACGTCGCAGCCGCGGTCGGCGCGGCGGTGCGGGCGCAAGAGACCCGCGCGACGACTCGCTGACATTTTATATAGTAATTTGGGGGGGGGGGGCCGCGCTCCTGCGCTTCCCGGTGTTGCCAATAATATAAAATACAATATATTTTACTATTCTTTGTGAAAACGCTAACACTATTTTACTATCAAAATATTTGTAATCGCAATTATTTTTCCTCAATATCAGTGTTAGGTATTTGTGTTGTCACTAGTGCCATCTATTGGAAAATCGAATGAAAGAAAAATAGCCAGATGAATAGCCAGTATTGGGTGATACTATTTGCCCGTTCCAAGTGGTGTCTCTGTTTATTATCTACTTTGTAGTACAGACCAACACAGCAGCGGTGCGGGGCGAGGGGGAGGAGCTGCGATCGCTCAATCCGTCCAGACGCTAATGTAGAGTTACGCTCAGCGGAAGTACTAATTGTGTATACTTCTATTGTCTAATTCGTATTTATGATAGATCTTTTTTGTTGCATTCTGCCCCACCGAAATGTGTAAAATAGTTAGGTTAGATTCATCGTTATTCATTTCGTAACATGAAACAAGCTCTCTTCATTTGCCAAGTAAATTTTATCGATTTATTACGAGGAGTTTAGAGCGGAGTCCACCCGTAAACAGGGTAATTGTGTTTTATTAAAATTTTATTACGTACGTTTACACATTTAATATGGAATATTATTGTCCTTTTACGCGCACACGACGATATTAGTTATCAAGTGTTGTGAATGAGTTGACCCGGCCGCCACGGCCAGCTGCAGGTCCAGGATCCGACCGCAAATGGCAGAAAATAAAGAACCTCGCAATGTGCAAGTGTGTCGCCGCTGAGTACATCGACATTAGCTTTCACTAACAGATGAAGCGACGCAGATGCGTGCTGATGGATTTTCTAGATGTACAGACATTGCGGCGGTGGTGTGTCAGCAGTTTGATGGGCGTGTGTTCGGTGGTTCAGATGGCGGCGGCGGCGGCGGCGGCGGCGGCGGCGGCGGCGGCGGCGGCGGCGGCGGCGGCGGCGGCGGCGGCGGCGGCGGCGGCGGCGGCGGCGGCGGCGGCGGCGGCGGCGGCGGCGGCGGCGGCGGCGGCGGCGGCGGCGGCGGCGGCGGCGGCGGCGGCGGCGGCGGCGGCGGCGGCGGCGGCGGCGGCGGCGGCGGCGGCGGCGGCGGCGGCGGCGGCGGCGGCGGCGGCGGCGGCGGCGGCGGCGGCGGCGGCGGCGGCGGCGGCGGCGGCGGCGGCGGCGGCGGCGGCGGCGGCGGCGGCGGCGGCGGCGGCGGCGGCGGCGGCGGCGGCGGCGGCGGCGGCGGCGGCGGCGGCGGCGGCGGCGGCGGCGGCGGCGGCGGCGGCGGCGGCGGCGGCGGCGGCGGCGGCGGCGGCGGCGGCGGCGGCGGCGGCGGCGGCGGCGGCGGCGGCGGCGGCGGCGGCGGCGGCGGCGGCGGCGGCGGCGGCGGCGGCGGCGGCGGCGGCGGCGGCGGCGGCGGCGGCGGCGGCGGCGGCGGCGGCGGCGGCGGCGGCGGCGGCGGCGGCGGCGGCGGCGGCGGCGGCGGCGGCGGCGGCGGCGGCGGCGGCGGCGGCGGCGGCGGCGGCGGCGGCGGCGGCGGCGGCGGCGGCGGCGGCGGCGGCGGCGGCGGCGGCGGCGGCGGCGGCGGCGGCGGCGGCGGCGGCGGCGGCGGCGGCGGCGGCGGCGGCGGCGGCGGCGGCGGCGGCGGCGGCGGCGGCGGCGGCGGCGGCGGCGGCGGCGGCGGCGGCGGCGGCGGCGGCGGCGGCGGCGGCGGCGGCGGCGGCGGCGGCGGCGGCGGCGGCGGCGGCGGCGGCGGCGGCGGCGGCGGCGGCGGCGGCGGCGGCGGCGGCGGCGGCGGCGGCGGCGGCGGCGGCGGCGGCGGCGGCGGCGGCGGCGGCGGCGGCGGCGGCGGCGGCGGCGGCGGCGGCGGCGGCGGCGGCGGCGGCGGCGGCGGCGGCGGCGGCGGCGGCGGCGGCGGCGGCGGCGGCGGCGGCGGCGGCGGCGGCGGCGGCGGCGGCGGCGGCGGCGGCGGCGGCGGCGGCGGCGGCGGCGGCGGCGGCGGCGGCGGCGGCGGCGGCGGCGGCGGCGGCGGCGGCGGCGGCGGCGGCGGCGGCGGCGGCGGCGGCGGCGGCGGCGGCGGCGGCGGCGGCGGCGGCGGCGGCGGCGGCGGCGGCGGCGGCGGCGGCGGCGGCGGCGGCGGCGGCGGCGGCGGCGGCGGCGGCGGCGGCGGCGGCGGCGGCGGCGGCGGCGGCGGCGGCGGCGGCGGCGGCGGCGGCGGCGGCGGCGGCGGCGGAGGCGGAGGGCGCGGCGGCGCGGCGCGCGCGCAGCCCGCGGGCCCGCCGCGCGCAGCTCCCCGCAGTGAGTCCACGCGACACCTGGCACCGCGAGCCGCCCGCCTCTCCTGTTCACGCAGGAGTCGCGGCCCGGCGCGGAGCGGAGTATTCGCATGGACCGGCGAACGGAGATTGAACTTATACTTTACATTAAAAAGTCTTCAAAATATAACGTCGCAGCCGCGGTGGGCGCGGCGGTGCGGGGCGAGGGGGAGGAGCTGCGATCGCTCAATCCGTCCAGACGCTAATGTAGAGTTACGCTCAGCGGAAGTACTAATTGTGTATACTTCTATTGTCTAATTCGTATTTATGATAGATCTTTTTTGTTGCATTCTGGCCCACCGAAATGTGTAAAATAGTTAGGTTAGATTCATCGTTATTCATTTCGTAACATGAAACAAGCTCTTTTCATTTGCCAAGTAAATTTATGATATAGATAAGTTGGTTGCCTTGTTTTAACGATACTGAAATATATAATAATGATACCGGGTGAGATAGTAACGACTTCCATCTCTGATCAGCCCGTAGTCCTAACTTTGCGAACACTGATTCCTTGTGTACATCCCAAGTGACATGCCCATAGATCGTGAAAACGAAAATTTTAGCTATTCAGAACTTGAGTTGCAAGTTTAAGTTATAATGGATTGAAGGTAGAACTTAACTTTCCAATTAACCCATCTGCAGGTAAAAACAATGTCGGAAATCTGCACATTCAGCGGATTCCATTCTAACATCTCGTAATTGTCATGAAGGTACTTAGATGGGGGCTCGGCGCGCTCGGAGGGCTCTGCGCTCTCGGCGCGCTCGGGGGGCTCGGCGCGCTCGGAGGGCTCTGCGCTCTCGGCGCGCTCGGAGGGCTCTGCGCTCTCGGCGCGCTCGGAGGGCTCTGCGCTCTCGGCGCGCTCGGAGGGCTCTGCGCTCTCGGCGCGCTCGGAGGGCTCTGCGCTCTCGGCGCGCTCGGAGGGCTCTGCGCTCTCGGCGCGCTCGGAGGGCTCTGCGCTCTCGGCGCGCTCGGAGGGCTCTGCGCTCTCGGCGCGCTCGGAGGGCTCTGCGCTCTCGGCGCGCTCGGAGGGCTCTGCGCTCTCGGCGCGCTCGGAGGGCTCTGCGCTCTCGGCGCGCTCGGAGGGCTCTGCGCTCTCGGCGCGCTCGGGGGGCTCCAGGGGCTCGGCGCGCTCGGGGGACTCCGGGGGCTCGGCGCGCTCGGGAGGCTCTGCGCGCTCGGCGCGCTCGGAGGGCTCTGCGCTCTCGGCGCGCTCGGAGGGCTCTGCGCTCTCGGCGCGCTCGGAGGGCTCTGCGCTCTCGGCGCGCTCGGAGGGCTCTGCGCTCTCGGCGCGCTCGGAGGGCTCTGCGCTCTCGGCGCGCTCGGGGGGCTCCGGGGGCTCGGCGCGCTCGGAGGGCTCTGCGCTCTCGGCGCGCTCGGAGGGCTCTGCGCTCTCGGCGCGCTCGGAGGGCTCTGCGCTCTCGGCGCGCTCGGAGGGCTCTGCGCTCTCGGCGCGCTCGGAGGGCTCTGCGCTCTCGGCGCGCTCGGAGGGCTCTGCGCTCTCGGCGCGCTCGGAGGGCTCTGCGCTCTCGGCGCGCTCGGAGGGCTCTGCGCTCTCGGCGCGCTCGGAGGGCTCTGCGCTCTCGGCGCGCTCGGAGGGCTCTGCGCTCTCGGCGCGCTCGGAGGGCTCTGCGCTCTCGGCGCGCTCGGAGGGCTCTGCGCTCTCGGCGCGCTCGGAGGGCTCTGCGCTCTCGGCGCGCTCGGAGGGCTCTGCGCTCTCGGCGCGCTCGGAGGGCTCTGCGCTCTCGGCGCGCTCGGGGGGCTCCAGGGGCTCGGCGCGCTCGGAGGGCTCTGCGCTCTCGGCGCGCTCGGAGGGCTCTGCGCTCTCGGCGCGCTCGGAGGGCTCTGCGCTCTCGGCGCGCTCGGAGGGCTCTGCGCTCTCGGCGCGCTCGGAGGGCTCTGCGCTCTCGGCGCGCTCGGAGGGCTCTGCGCTCTCGGCGCGCTCGGAGGGCTCTGCGCTCTCGGCGCGCTCGGAGGGCTCTGCGCTCTCGGCGCGCTCGGAGGGCTCTGCGCTCTCGGCGCGCTCGGAGGGCTCTGCGCTCTCGGCGCGCTCGGAGGGCTCTGCGCTCTCGGCGCGCTCGGAGGGCTCTGCGCTCTCGGCGCGCTCGGAGGGCTCTGCGCTCTCGGCGCGCTCGGGGGGCTCCAGGGGCTCGGCGCGCTCGGAGGGCTCTGCGCTCTCGGCGCGCTCGGAGGGCTCTGCGCTCTCGGCGCGCTCGGAGGGCTCTGCGCTCTCGGCGCGCTCGGAGGGCTCTGCGCTCTCGGCGCGCTCGGAGGGCTCTGCGCTCTCGGCGCGCTCGGAGGGCTCTGCGCTCTCGGCGCGCTCGGGGGGCTCCAGGGGCTCGGCGCGCTCGGGCGGCTCGTGCAGCTCGCAGTCCTCGCTGGAGTTGGATTCCTTGTCCGCGCCCGGCGACTCCTCACACAGCTTGTCTCTCAGCCGCCGCACCGACCTTACCGATAGTACGTATCTGTGTATAAGTCTTCAAAAGTGTCATGGTTCTGAATATAAAAAATACCTATCAATTTTGAAGTAAAATATTTATAAGTGGCTGTATGCATTTCCATCATTGTATTGTAATTGCATTTGTGACACGTCACAGCGTGGTTACACCAGCGGCGATGTAACCACGGTGAAGCTGAAAAAAATATAATAATTAGAAATTGTAACAATTAAAGTCCTACTAAGAAAAACATTCAAGAAAAAAAAGAAAACACAAACAACAAAGACAGAAGTCAACACAACTCACAAAATTTACAATTTGCAAATTGTAGTTCCAAAGCATGCTTTTTCATTTTATTTTTAAAACTTGGCACGGACTTAGCATTACAAAATGGTGGTGATATTGTATTCCAAATTTGAACAGCAGCACACTTGAAACCAGCCCTAAAAGCAGATGTTTTGTGATTGGGAATTTTTAAAATCGTTGCAAGGTTGCGTAAACGGTGACTCCAAGTAAATTTATGATATAGATAAGTTGGTTGCCTTGTTTTAACGATACTGAAATATATAATAATGATACCGGGTGAGATAGTAACGACTTCCATCTCTGATCAGCCCGTAGTCCTAACTTTGCGAACACTGATTCCTTGTGTACATCGTAAGTGACATGCCCATAGATGGTAAAAACGAAAATTTTAGCTATTCAGAACTTGAGTTGCAAGTTTAAGTTATAATGGATTTGAAGGTAGAACTTAACTTTCCAATTAACCCATCTGCAGGTAAAAACAATGTCGGAAATCTGCACATTCAGCGGATTCCATTCTAACATCTCGTAATTGTCATGAAGGTACTTAGATAAAAAGTGCGGGAGGGTAGCGTCGCAGCGTAGAGTATAAGTGTGTTCGAACAGTGCGGAGTACACGTCAAGCGAACCGCTGCGTATTATTTCTTTCCAAAAACATAATGGAAACAAAAACAAGAAAATGTATTATTTTTTGTATAAAAACGTGTAAAATATATAAGACAGTGATGTACTTGTACCCTGCAAGCGAACGGCATAGAAATGAATCCATTCATAAAACACTTTCCAGGCGCGTCGCTGCGCTGGAGCGCGCCCGGCGGCTCCAACGCGTCGCCGCAGTCCGCGGAGCGCGCCGCCGCCGACGACGACGACAACGACAACGACGACGACGACGACGATGACGACGACGACGACGACGACGACGACGACGACGACAACGACAACGACGACGACGACAACGACAACGACGACGACGATGACGACGACGACGACAACGACAACGACGACGACGATGACGACGACGACAACGACAACGACGACGACGACGACGATGACGACGACGACGACGACGCCGCCGGCGACACCGACGACAACGGCAACCCGCCGGGGCGGGCCGCGGCCGCGCGCGCGCTCGGTACCCACACAGCGCTCTCTGCTCTTCGCACCGCAACCGTCCAGACGAGCAACATTTTAAGCCTACAGTCGTCGCCTCCACTCTTACACAGTTTTTTTAAGACTTTAAATCAAATCATGTACTTTCAAGAATGTGGTAACAAAATACGATGGTTTATAGTAAATTAATAAGCGCACATTCTACTTTATAATAAGCATGCAAATATTTACAATGATTAACTACTTACTAGGTAATAGGCGATAGATGAAAGGCATTTATCTTATCAGCTGATTCATGCGGGCGTTCAAGGCGCTAGGCTATCACGGCTATTTTTTGTAGATAGACCAGACCATAATAAATAAACAGTTACATGCTATATGAAATCGTCCCCTGTATTTACAGCTCTGCTGGTAGTGTGTTGCAGCGCCACTCTTCCATAGCAGATATTTTATTTTGACAGATTCTTTTTTAAGGCTACATATTACTCAACCAGCAATTTTTTCGAAACTGCAAATACTCTCTTCATCCATTAAACAATCATCATACTGGTCCTTCGAGGACCTGTATTCTTAAAAGTTATCATAAATTATTTTCATTCCTTATGAGGCTTTAATCTTTGTCACTCGTGTAGTCATGAACTTTTACATTGAGAAGTCTCACACAATATAAAGAAAACCATAATTTTTACAAAGTCTCAGAGTTGTCTTCAAGGCCTCCTGGCGAATCCTCTTCGTTCTAGAACACGTAATCACGTGATACTTTAAATAAAAAATGTTTACTTCAAGTACCACAAAAAAGGTGTTCAAGTTGTATTATCTTGGAACCCGGGTCATAGGGACATACAAGGTAATGTATATATTCATCTCTCGTCTAAAGTATCTACTTATTCTGGTGGCCCATCTCTTTTCGCAACATACACAAGAGCCTTACTCTTACTGGCTAAGGCAGATCTTATGGAGTCCCGGGAAGATAAGGGGTGCAAGACAAAACTCGGTACGAAGTTAGTTAGTTAAGTAGTACCAGTTGTGCCAGCTCATGGGACTTCCGTCGCAAGTGCAGCGTCCGCTTCGCGTTGCAGAGGACGCGTGGAACGACAACGCGGCCGCGCGCGCGGCGGGCGGGCCCGGCGCGCCGAGCTGCAGCTACCCGCGTGTGGCTTCGAAACGCACATCACTTTCTATTAGGTGAGTATCTGATGGGCTCCAATTCGGCACGCTATAAGCATAAAAACCTAAGTTACTGTGCGCCTGTGCGAGCCGCCGGCGTCGCGCACGCGCGGGGTCCGCGGCGCTCAGGCGAATTACTTATTTTTTTTTCTGAATGCTAGAAAATTATAAAAGCGCACCAGTTCGTACCGAGTGCGTGCCGGTGCCGTTTATCCGAGAGGTTTGATTAAAGTTAGGCGTTACGTTTGACATATTAAGCGCGAGCGGCGGGGCCGTGCGACGTCGGCGCGGCCGGGGCGCCTGCCTGTTCCTGTGCATAACGGATCTCTAAATGTATTTAGATCGTCTGCGGCGAGCAGCCGGGGCGGCGCGCTGCGGGCCGCGGGGCCGCCGGGCGCCGCTCGCGCCCGCACTTCATCCGAAGAGATTTCGCAAGCACCTCCGGGTGTAATAATGTAACGTTGCAGTACTACAAAATATTCTGCCGACACCGCAACATCTCAAGTAGTATTTTTTTTTTAAATACTTGTGTTACTACGAATTGCTCCTTTTTTTTATGTATTTAAAAGGAAACATGTTCAGGCCTCACACCATCGATACTGTTATTGTGATAATGTTTGAAATTTATTATATTTATATCACAAAACGCTCATTAAACTGCTGGAGGCAGAAGGCGATTGTTGATTGTTTGATTTTTTCCGACGAAGCGACGCGGCGCCACAATGTGCTCGACACCTTGACACGTGATGTCACGCAAAGTCTCGTCACCCCAGAAATTTCAAGGGCTACACCGTCCATATATCCGAACCACTCGGAATGTTTACACAATATTGTTTGGCGACAAAAATAGGTGCTGCAGTGGTACCTACCTATACGATCTCATTACTAAAAATCCAAAAACTTATCACGTGTGTATTAATGTCCCCGCGCCCGCGCCCGCGCCCGCGGTCACCCCGGCGCGGCGTCGTGCGGCGCGTCCCGCGTTGCAGACAGGTGCACAACAGTACTCAAGGCGCAGTTCGCCGGCCGCCCGCACGGCTCCGAAACTATTGGATATTTGCGCATTCAGCTAGGCGCCCAGCCGCCCTCTCTCCTCACCTCGCAAATATCTGTTATCGTTTGGTGTGGGGGAGGCAGCGGAGGTCGCGCCCCGACGCCACTGGTGGGGAGCGCGCGGAAGGTTGCACTTTTGTTTTCAATTTATTTGATTGTGCAGATGTGTGTTTCTTAATATAGTGTATATATATGTGTATATGAGCTGTATGTAAAGAGAAGACTGAGTAAATTGTCGACCGGCCCTGCGGCGCCGCCGCCGCGCTTCGTTATCCTTTTGTTGCACCGTTGTGCTAAACTTAGACGAAGTATGTATCAGTAACACGATCGAGTTATGAGTCAATAGCTATAAAAGAAATATGCGGCGGAAGGTTCACTGAGGCCCCCCCCCCCCCTGCGCTCGCTCGCTTCAACTAGTTCCGGATCGCCTGGTCGCCCGCAGTCATATTAGTTATAGTAGATACAGATATCTACCGCCGCCTTGTTGAACTATGTTCCTTTCATATTATAAACTTTAAAGTTAACGAAGGCATCAATTTTTAACAATACTATTATATTATGTATGTAGAAAATAAAATATTTATGAGAACGTAGTACTTTGTGTACCCGCCCCCTCTATCCCCTTACTTGAACGCGGCCACTTTGCTTGGAAGTAGGTGTATAGGCCTGGAAGGAAATACTATTTAAAGAGGCCTTTAATCAGAAACTGCACCATTCTCAATTAGTACTTCCGCTGACGGGATTCTACATTAGCGTCTGGAGGGATTGAGAGATATCACCCCCTTCCCCCGCACCGCTCGCCGCTGCTGCGTTAGTTTGTACTAGTGCTGCCATCTATAGAAAATCGAAGGAAAGAAATAGCCAGTTCAATAGTTAGTTTTAGGGCGAAACCATTTTCTTATACTAAGTGGTGTCTCGAATATTAACTACTTTGTGTTTATACTAAATAAAACAACAAGTGAAAAACTGTCTTAAACTTTATTGCAAACGTTCAAACACTTTATTTATAATTAATCATTGAAACGTAATACGACCGAGCGGAGCCCCGGCGAAGCGCCCACCCCTAGTCCACCCGGAAATTAAAATACTATTTTGACCTTTTCGTGCTCCTTCGCTTGTTTACAGCTGACAGGGGGCGCGCGGTGCGCTGCGCACCCTCCGCACGCTCCGCAGCTTTGCGGCGGGCGGCACGCGCGCGCACCGGCCCGGCACTGTCCACGCTCGAGGCAACGCGTGCTCTCATACAAACATGCACTAGACTAAAATTATTTTAATTTCGGCAGTATCTAGGCCATCAGGGCTATATTTAAAATTGTAATAATTATTAAATTAAATTTATAAGAATCCAAGTTACAATCGATTCAAACAAACCGGCCGACGCGACACGCGCGCTGCCCGCTCGCGACACTCGACTATCAAAACTATAAGAATCGGCTTACGAATCTATTTGCTTCCACAACCGACCGGTAAGCCATCGACGCCGTCACGAGCTCGCTCCCAGAAAGGTGTCGGGGGAGCGTCGCGGGGGCGCGCGCGGCGTCGAACGGCGGTAACACATATCAGTCATTTGGGACGTCGACTTTTGTTCATAAAAATAAATGTTTAAAATTAGTAGACCACTTGCGGATAAAGCATCGCGTCGGCGCCGGGCCGGCGCAGCCTTCGCCGGGCGTGTCCGATACTTCATGTCTACAACATCAAAACGTTCAAAGAAATAGAGTTGGCTCTAACGGCGAAACGTGAAGGAGTGTGTTAGCGTGGTGCGGCGTGACGCGACGTGACGCGGCGTGACGCTCACAGCAGCACGTCCATGCGGCTGCCGCGGCGCAACAGGCGCGCGCCGTTCGCGTCGCCGCCGCCCAGCGCGTGGAACGAGATCGTCACGATCTGTTGACCGAAGTTCGCTTCAAACCTGCGAGCACACGAGCGCGCGTCAGCCCCCCGCCGCACCCGCGCCGGCGGGCGCCGGCCGCGCGGCAAGCGGGTCCGCTTAAACTCACTCGGTGGCGATATTGACGTGGGGCGGAGCGCCCACAGCATTCTGCACCACTAGGAACAGCTTGGTGGCCAGCTCGAGCACGTGGCACGTGCGCAGCACCACGTCGCCGCGCCGTCGCCACGCGCCTTCGCCCTGCGCGCGCGCACGCACGGGTGGCGGTTAATGTTTTATATTTGTAAGCACACAAAGAAACCTAGCCGGAGGTAGAGTCCGGCGACACGCGACACGAGTGTAACACGCTCTGTGAGAACTCGCCGCCCACGCCGCTGCAGTGTATCACGGGAGATGAAACACGTTCGCAGCGAAGATGCGTTGAGAGCGATGATTTCATTTCATTCGTGTTTAGTAATAAATATTGATATTTCTATACAATTGGAGTCTCATTTTTAACGCATAATAGGCAAAGTATATTGCACCGCTGTGCGGGTGAGCCATCCTGCAAACAGTCAACGGCCGCAGCGCGGACGGTGCGCGGACAGTGCGCAGTCGCTAATACAAGAAAATATTGGTGAAACTCAATATTAGCTTATGTTCAATATGTGTGCACCATGAGGTCGGAGGGATGCCGGACAGGGGCCGATGGTGGGGAAGGCGGTGGAGCGGGAGTCGACCTTCTAGCAGGTTAAAAGCAAAGACTAAACTTGTAACAATTGTACGAATGTGCGAATACAGAACAGGCAGAGCAGTGTCGTGCAGCGCGCTGTAAACAGAGGAGTACTAGAAGAGCACGCCGGGAGAGTCCGCGGGCGCGGTGCGGCTGCAGTGCGTACGGCTAACGTGCAGTGAACAGATTCCAACCTGCAGTTCAGGTGCAGGGCCGGCCGCGCGGCAAGCGGGTCCGCTTAAACTCACTCGGTGGCGATATTGACGTGGGGCGGAGCGCCCACAGCATTCTGCACCACTAGGAACAGCTTGGTGGCCAGCTCGAGCACGTGGCACGTGCGCAGCACCACGTCGCCGCGCCGTCGCCACGCGCCTTCGCCCTGCGCGCGCGCACGCACGGGTGGCGGTTAATGTTTTATATTTGTAAGCACACAACGAAACCTAACCGGAGGTAGAGTCCGGCGACACGTGACACGAGTGTAACACGCTCTGTGAGAACTCGCCGCCCACGCCGCTGCAGTGTATCACGGGAGATGAAACACGTTCGCAGCGAAGATGCGTTGAGAGCGATGATTTCATTTCATTCGTGTTTAGTAATAAATATTGATATTTCTATACAATTGGAGTCTCATTTTTAACGCATAATAGGCAAAGTATATTGCACCGCTGTGCGGGTGAGCCATCCTGCAAACAGTCAACGGCCGCAGCGCGGACGGTGCGCGGACAGTGCGCAGTCGCTAATACAAGAAAATATTGGTGAAACTCAATATTAGCTTATGTTCAATATGTGTGCACCATGAGGTCGGAGGGATGCCGGACAGGGGCCGATGGTGGGGAAGGCGGTGGAGCGGGAGTCGACCTTCTAGCAGGTTAAAAGCAAAGACTAAACTTGTAACAATTGTACGAATGTGCGAATACAGAACAGGCAGAGCAGTGTCGTGCAGCGCGCTGTAAACAGAGGAGTACTAGAAGAGCACGCCGGGAGAGTCCGCGGGCGCGGTGCGGCTGCAGTGCGTACGGCTAACGTGCAGTGAACAGATTCCAACCTGCAGTTCAGGTGCAGGGCCGGCCGCGCGGCAAGCGGGTCCGCTTAAACTCACTCGGTGGCGATATTGACGTGGGGCGGAGCGCCCACAGCATTCTGCACCACTAGGAACAGCTTGGTGGCCAGCTCGAGCACGTGGCACGTGCGCAGCACCACGTCGCCGCGCCGTCGCCACGCGCCTTCGCCCTGCGCGCGCGCACGCACGGGTGGCGGTTAATGTTTTATATTTGTAAGCACACAAAGAAACCTAGCCGGAGGTAGAGTCCGGCGACACGCGACACGAGTGTAACACGCTCTGTGAGAACTCGCCGCCCACGCCGCTGCAGTGTATCACGGGAGATGAAACACGTTCGCAGCGAAGATGCGTTGAGAGCGATGATTTCATTTCATTCGTGTTTAGTAATAAATATTGATATTTCTATACAATTGGAGTCTCATTTTTAACGCATAATAGGCAAAGTATATTGCACCGCTGTGCGGGTGAGCCATCCTGCAAACAGTCAACGGCCGCAGCGCGGACGGTGCGCGGACAGTGCGCAGTCGCTAATACAAGAAAATATTGGTGAAACTCAATATTAGCTTATGTTCAATATGTGTGCACCATGAGGTCGGAGGGATGCCGGACAGGGGCCGATGGTGGGGAAGGCGGTGGAGCGGGAGTCGACCTTCTAGCAGGTTAAAAGCAAAGACTAAACTTGTAACAATTGTACGAATGTGCGAATACAGAACAGGCAGAGCAGTGTCGTGCAGCGCGCTGTAAACAGAGGAGTACTAGAAGAGCACGCCGGGAGAGTCCGCGGGCGCGGTGCGGCTGCAGTGCGTACGGCTAACGTGCAGTGAACAGATTCCAACCTGCAGTTCAGGTGCAGGGCCGGCCGCCGCGGGCATCAGACGGCAGAATTGCTTTTGGTCAAAATAAATAATGATCAAAAATAATAAAGGAACAACGCGTGCAACGAGCGGACGAGCGCACTGTTTTGGGGTTTCATTGTAAACTTAATTTTATTAAAAAAACTTTGACACTTTCCCGACACAACGCGGCATAGACTGGTGATGATGTCGACGGGCTGCGGCAGACAGATTTGCGATGAGTTATTGAGTCCATTATACAGTTTGTGATAAGATCTGTCGGCGAAGGAGTTTAGCGGGGATATGGTCGAGTTGGCGAAGTGCCTTGCTGGGGAGGATGTAACAGCACGCGTGCGCGTGCGCTCGCTGCGACCACCGCAAGCAGTGCGCTGCTCCGCTTACAACTTCCGATTCAACTGACAACTTTACACAGCCACATATCTACTGTTAAAATTGGTACTTAAATTTAAATATTTATAATTTCTATGTGAAAATTAAACTTAAAATGCATCCAGAATACAAAAAGTTTATGGTCAATAGTACAATGGGTCAAACTGATGAACCACTTACACCAAACAGACATCCGGGCGCGTCCACCGCGTCGCGGGACGAGCACTGTGACAGTTCCTCCACGGAGCTCTCCAGGCCGCCGCACTGCGTACGCGCACAGCAGCGTGTTTAATTGTTACATTGTAAATATATACAAATTCTATTGATAAAGGAGGAGAAACAAAGAGATGCAGTTAAAGGATAAAGTTTATAAGAGTTTTCATATCATTAACATATGATGTTCGTCATGAGGGCGTCGGGGGACGTACATACCGCGCGCACATGCACTACGAGCAGGTCGTCCGCGTGCGGGGAGAGCGAGAGGCGGTACACGCAGTGCGCGGGCACGCGGCGCTTGAGTCGCAGCGAGCGCGCCTCGAGCAGCAGCAGCGCCCCCGTCGACAGCACGGCGAGACAGCGCGCCACGCGCCCACTCGACCGCGCCACTTTCCCCACCACGTCCGCGAACACCACGTAGCGGTCGGCGCCGGTCGCGCACGTGCTGCGCCTCCACGCGGCCGACGCGCGCAGCCGCACGTAGTCGCCCACGAACGGGTGCGCAACGCTGCGCGCATACGTCACCTTGCGGTCTTTGAACAGCGCACTGGCCGTCACTTTTTCGCGCATGCGATTGCGCGCCGTCTGATCGAACGCCTGACGGTATAAACGGCAGCGCCAGCGATGGTGCAGTCGGCGCAGAAGCATATCTGTCCGCCCTAGCAGCCGTGGTTGCGCGCACGCGGGCCACGCGCCGCATGCAGGGCTGCGGTGCCGCGCCGGCAGTCGCGTCCACAACTGGGACAGGTAGCAGCGCCGCGCCCACGCGCACCACGCCCGCCACAGGACGCGTGCCGCGCCATCCTCCCGTCCTCCGTCCAACTCCGCTACGCTCGCGGACTCCGATCTCCCCGGCCCCGCCGGCAGCCCCGCGCGAGACCGCATGTACTGTATACAATTTACATAACATGTTTACATACACGTACAGAATTAATAAGTTACCAGGAATAATGTGACTCATTCGTTATTATAACATACACAGAAGACCACTTACACTCGCTCCCCGCTCTCCGCCCCGCTCGCCCCTCGCACCATGCTCCCGCCGCTCCTGGTTTGCACACGCAGTAAACCTTCGTTACTACAGTATATTTGAACAAATATTTAAAAAAATTTAACTCTATTTTTTTTCAATCTGCACCGCAGGCTTCTTCTGAGTAACACCTAAGCACGCAGATAACTTCGTACAAATACGCAACTTGCGAAGTCGCAATCAAGGAATAGTCCGCAGTGGTGGACTATTGAAGCGGACCTGAACTTGTGCAGTGCACGGCTCGGTGGGAAATTGCGAACCAAAACACGTTCGTACCGGCTGATCTCTTAGCGACAAATCGTACCTAGGCGCTTCTTAATGTGCTGCGTGTTATGTGTTCTGCTGTTACATAGACGAAACCCTTTCCTTTCATTACGAGTACGTTTCAGCTGCGGCACCTACCCTGTGCGTGCGCCAGGCGCGCGCGATGGTACGCTGTGCGCGGTGCCGCCGCCGCGCGGCGTGCCGTCGCCACGCGCGCTGTATGCAGCGCACCAGCTGCTCGACGCGCTCGGCACGCAGCGCTTCAAGCTCCCACACCTGCACAGGCATAACACGCACGACACTCATAAAAGCCTTAACATAATATTATCTTTTAAAGACGAAGATTTCTGGGTGTCTTCTTCTTCTAAGTCGTATTTCCTCATGACTGAGGGCCGTGGTCATCATGTGTGATGAAACTCACACGACGATTTACTTGGCAGTTATAATGGAGTGGTGTTGCCATTGCCTTCTCCAATTCACATACTAGTCCGATCAGGGACGGTCATGACATTGATATGTAGGTTTCCTCACGATGTTTTCCTTCACCGTCAAAGCGCGTGATATCAGTTGGTGTTATACTAACTGCACATAAATTGAAAAATTCATTGGTGCAGGCCGGATTCGAACCCGGTACCTCCGGAATGGAAGTCGGGCGTTTAAACCACTAGGCTATCACAGCTCTTCTGGGTTTCTAAATACATCAAATTATCTTGATTATTCTTTATCCCTCAAGAAGCGACGAAGCGAGTGAAGCGCTTTAGCCATAAAAAGTGTACTAACGGTGCGAGGGCTCCGTATAAAGATGCGCGTGCGTCCGTACGCAAATTCGGCGCTGGGTATGGGTAACGCGCGCAGCAGGTGGCGCGCGGCGCGGACCGGCTCGGCGGCACGGGACTGCGCACGCGTCTCCTGCGCCAGCAGCGCGTATCGCGCAACAACCGCGCGCGCACACTGCGACTCGCACCAGCCCGCGCGCCGTAACAGCGCCATCTCCATTATGCTGTCAACATTATGCGTGCGACACCATTTTATTTAGTATATCTCGATACGTTACATATTTTACAAACATAACACTCATTCATAGTTCATACTCGGGTGTAAGTAACACGTTTTAATAATATAGTTGACGGGTACAACATACCCCTGCGTACGAATCTGATGCCGCAAGAGCGCACTGTCGAAGCGGTGCGGGCGCAGCGCGGCGTCGGCGCGCAGACAGCGCACGAGGCGCGGCGCGGGCGGCAGGCGGCGCACCAGGGCCGCCACGAGCGCGCGCTGCCGGCACGCCAGCGCGCACGGTCGCCGCGGCGAGCCCGCTGCCCCCGCGCCCCCCGCGCCCGCCCCGTGCGCGCCGCTCGCCGCGCCCCCGGCGAACAGCGCGGCCAGCAGCGGCTCGCGCGCGGCCGCCAGCACGCCCGCGCTGCGCCGGCACACCGCGTCTCGGTTCTTCTGCACGATGCCGCGCGCGTTGTACACCACCGGTCCACCGAAGTGCACGACTCTGCAACGGACCGCACCACGTGGGTCCTTTAATACAGAAGTGAACAGACAACTCGAGGCAGAGCCACGTACACGAACACGACGCATTGTAATATGATATTCATGCTGTGTTTATGTTCATATGTTATATTCATTAATAAAAAGACACTAATAAATTATATTGAAATAGTTAATAACCAGCAATCACGTGACCTTCTTTTTCTTTTAACTGCCAAAGTGAGCAATAAAATGTTAAAACAATAAATTGACCCTACGGGCAACTTATTGACGTAGTTTAGATACCCTGCGCCGCACGCAAAAATAAACGATTCTTTTCAACATGTGTACTGCGGGTATAAAGAAGCACCACTCTTTAATTACGGCAGCCGTTTGTGATCGGGAAAGACTTAAGAATACCATTTTTGATGACAACTACGGGGGACTCACTGGAAGCGGTCGGGCGGCAACACTAGCAGGCGCGGGTGGCGGCGACGTTGCAGCCGCTGCAGGAAGCAGGCGTCGCTGAGGCCCCGCGCGCTGCACTCGCGCAGCACGCCCAATACGCTTTCCGGACCCTGTACCGCAGGTATCGTTACAGTTCTATTTAATGTATGTGTATGAGTTCGCGCAATGGATGGGGTCACTGACCGCGTCCAGCAGTTCAGCGTACTGTTCGTGGTCGGGGCACGGCAACGGTGTCCAGGTGAGCCCCTCGCGCGCGTACTCGTCCTGCTCGCGGCGCAGCGTGGCCGCGCTCACGGCAGCCTGTACTCGCTCCGCCGCGTAATTGATGAGCAACCGCTCGAGTCCGTTGTGCGAGAGCGACTCCAGCCCGTACACGTCCAGGATGCTCAGCGAGCTGCGCGCGCCCGCCGCGGATGGCTGCGCGAACACATGACTTACATCAATACTGTTATACGAAGAGAGAGAGAGAGAGAGTTCTATGAAATAATTGTATATGTGCGGCCACGAGAGGGAACCTGGATCACTTCCCGCAATGCGAGCGGCCAATACGTTACACGCAAAGGAGAGGAATGCGAGGAGGGGGTTATGCGCGGGCACCTTGATGGCTTCATTGACGGCGGTCACGAGCCAGGTGAAGAGGCGCGCGTAGACGGCGCACAGCAGCCGGTCGCGCAGGGCCCGCGCCCAGCCGGCGCTGCCCTCCGCTCCGCCCTCTCTCTCCTCGTCGTCATCCGCGCTAACTTCCATGCCCGCTGCGCTCGCCTCCTCCGACCCCCAATCTTCCCACGTGTCCCACTCGACCACGCCGCTCTCCATCTCCGCTGCAGTATAAAAGCAAATAAGGTATAAACGTATAGGTCGAATATCGGTAGAGTCTAGTTATGAAGGCTGCACGCACCGGGCGCGGCGGCGGCGGCGGCGGCGGCGGCGGCGGCGGCGGCGGCGGCGGCGGCGGCGGCGTCGCAGGCGAGCGCGGCGGCGCCCAGCGCGCCCGCCAGCGCCTCCGCCTCCACCCCGACCAGCGCGCACGCCTCGCGAAGCTCTGCGGGAAGTCTCGTGTGCTCGCTTAACTGCGACTAGTTCATGGAGAACAATATACAATAATGAAACGAGCCGACATCGCGACGTACCGTACTCTCGCTGCAGGCGCGTGCCGATGGAGCCGTCGATGTTGTGCTGCGGCTCAAACTGAACGTTACCCAGCTTTAGCAGGAAGGCGAGCACACGCAACACGCCGCCGCACTGCGCCGCGCTCAGCCCCAGCGTGCTCATTGCGGCCTGCCACCCACCACACGCCACCGTCAGCTCATGACACGCAATGTAATTCTTTGCAGATAATTCATAGGCTGCGAACACATGTACCTTAGTAAAGGCAAAGTGGTCCCGGTCAGCGGCGGGGTCGGGTGCCAGCGCGGCAGGCGGCGGGTGCAGCAGCGGTGTAGCCGCGGAGGCCGTGCGCCGCGGAGACGCTCCTCCGGCCGCGCCTCCGGAACTCTCCGCCACTGGAGTGCCTCGCAGCACCCGGTAGTGCTCCCAGGACCGTTGCAGCCGCAACCGCTCTGCGACAACCGCCACTCTCATTGTTCGCGACGAATGAACACATCCCACAATAAACGGTTGAGCGTCGTGGACTCGGTACTCACTGAGCAGCGCGCGTCGTGGACTCGTACTCACTGAGCAGCGCGCGTCGTGGACTCGGTTACTCACTGAGCATGCGCGCGTCGTGGACTCGGTTACTCACTGAGCATGCGCGCGTCGTGGACTCGTACTCACTGAGCAGGCCGCGCGTCGTGGACTCGGTTACTCACTGAGCATGCGCGCGTCGTGGACTCGTACTCACTGAGCAGGCGCGCGTCGTGACTCGGTACTCACTGAGCAGCGCGCGTCGTGGACTCGGTACTCACTGAGCAGCGCGCGTCGTGGACTCGGTTACTCACTGAGCAGGCGCGCGTCGTGGACTCGTACTCACTGAGCAGGCCGCGCGTCGTGGACTCGTACTCACTGAGCAGCGCGCGTCGTGACTCGGTACTCAATGAGCAGGCGCGCGTTCGTGGACTCGGTAATCACTGAGCAGGCTGCGCGTCGTGGACCTCGGTACTCACTGAGGCAGGCGCGCGTCGGGACTCGGTACTCACTGAGCGGCGCGCGTCGTGGACTCGGTACTCACTGAGGCAGGCGCGCGTCGTGGACTCGGTGCTCACTGAGCAGGTGCGCGTCGTGGACCGGTACTCACTGAGGCAGGCGCGCGTCCGTGGACTCGGTACTCACTGAGCAGGCCGCGCGTCGTGGAACTCGGTACTCACGAGCAGGCGCGCGTAGTGGACTCGGTACTCATGAGCAGGCGCGCGTCGTTGACTCGGTACTCACTGAGCAGGCGCGCGTCGTGGATCGGTACTCACTGAGCAGCGCGCGTCGTGGACTCGGTACTCACTGACAGGCGCGCGTCGTGGACTCGGTACTCAATGAGCAGGCGCGCGTCCGTGGACTCGGTACTCAATGAGCAGGCGCGCGTCGTTGGACTCGGTACTCACTGACAGGCGCGCGTCGTGACTCGGTACTCATGAGCAGGCGCGCGTTCGTGGACTCGGTAACTCACTGAGCAGGCGCGCGTTCGTGGACTCGGTAATCACTGAGCAGGTGCGCGCCGTGGACTCGGTAATCACTGAGCAGGCGCGCGTCGTGGAATCGGTACTCACTGACAGGCGCGCGTCGTGGATCGGTACTCACTGAGAAGGCGCGCGTCGTTGACTCGGTACTCACTGAGAAGGCGCGCGTCGTGGACCGGTACTCACTGAGCAGGTGCGCGCCGTGGACTCGGTACTCACGAGCAGGCGCGCGGTCGTGGACTCGGTACTTCACTGAGCAGGCTGCGCGTCGTGGACCGGTACTCACTGAGCAGGCGCCGCGTCGTGGACTCGGTATCACTGAGCAGGCGCGCGTGTGGACTCGGTACTCACTGAGCAGCGCGCGTCTCAACACTAACCGGTTGAGCGTCGTGGACTCGGTACTCACTGAGCAGGTGCGCGTCGTGGACTCGGTACTCACTGAGCAGGCGCGCGTCGTGGACTCGGTACTCACTGAGCAGCGCGCGTCGTGGACTCGGTCTCACTGAGCAGGCGCGCGTCGGGACTCGGTACTCACTGAGCATGCGCGCGTCGTGGACTCGGTACTCACTGATCAGGCGCGCGTCGTGGACTCGGTACTCACTGAGGCAGGCGCGCGTCGGGACTCGGTACTCACTGAGCATGCGCGCGTCGTGGACTCGTACTCACTGAGCAGGCGCGCGTCGTGGACTCGGTACTCACTGAGGCAGGCGCGCGTCGGGACTCGGTACTCACTGAGCAGTGCGCGCGTCGTGGACTCGTACTCACTGAGCAGAGCGCGCGTCGTGGCTCGGTACTCACTGAGCAGGCGCGCGTCCGTGGACTCGGTACTCACTGAGCAGGCGCGCGTTCGTGGACTCGGTACTCACTGAGCAGAGCGCGCGTCGTGGACTCGTACTCACTGAGCAGGCGCGAGTCGTGGACTCGGTAATCACTGAGCAGGCGCGAGTCGTGGACTCGGTACTCACTGAGCAGGCGAGCGTCGTGGACTCGGTCTCACTGAGCAGGCGCGCGTCGTTGGACTCGGTACTTCACTGAGCAGGCGCGCCGTCGTGGACTCGGTAATCACTGAGCAGGCGCGCCGTCGTGGACTCGTTACTCACTGAGCAGGCGCGCGTTCGTGGACTCGGTCTCACTGAGCAGGCTGCGCGTCGTGGACCTCGGTACTCACTGGCAGGCGCGCGTCGTGACTCGGTACTCACTGAGCATGCGCGCGTCGTGGACTCGGTAACTCACTGAGCAGGCGCGCGTCGGGACTCGGTACTCCTGAGCAGGCGCGCGTCGTGGACTCGGTACTCACTGAGCAGGCGCGCCGTCGTGGACTCGGTCTCACTGAGCAGGCGCGCGTCGTGGACTCGGTACTCATGAGCAGGCGCGAGTCGTGGACTCGGTACTCCACTGAGCAGGCGCCGCGTCGTGGACTCGTACTCACTGAGCAGGCGCGCCGTCGTGGACTCGGTACTCACTGACAGGCGCGCGTCGTGGACTCGGTACTCACTGGCAGGCGCGCGTCGTGGACTCTGTACTCACTGAGCAGGCCGCGCGTCGTGGACTCGGTACTCACGAGCAGGCGCGCGTCGTGGACTCGGTCTCACTGAGCAGGCGCGCGTCCGTGGACTCGGTACTCACTGAGCAGGCGCGGCGTCGTGGACTCGGTACTCACTGAGCAGGCGCGCGTCGTGGACCTCGGTACTCACTGAGCAGGCCGCGCGTCGTGGACTCGGTTACTCACTGAGCAGCGCGCGTCGTGGACTCGGTACTCACTGAGCAGGCGCGCGTCGTGGACTCGGTACTCCACTGAGCAGGCGGCGCGTCGTGGACTCGGTACTCACTGAGCATGCGCGCGTCGTGGACTCGGTACTCACTGAGCAGGCGCGCGTCGTGGACTCGGTACTCCTGAGCAGGCGCGCGTCGTGGACTCGTTACTCACTGAGCAGGCCGCGCGTCGTGGACTCGTACTCACTGAGCAGAGCGCGCGTCGTGGACTCGGTTACTCACTGAGCAGGCGCGCGTCGTGGACCTCGGTACTCACTGAGCAGGCGCGCGTCGGGACTCGGTACTCACTGAGAAGGCGCGCGTCGTTGGACTCGGTACTCATGAGCAGGCGCGCGCGTGGACTCGGTACCACTGAGCAGGCGCGGTCGTGGACTCGGTACTCACTGAGCAGGTGCGCGTCGTGGACTCGGTACTCACTGAGCAGGTGCGCGTCGTGGACTCGGTACTCACTGAGCAGGTGCGCGTCGTGGACTCGGTACTCACTGAGCAGGTGCGCGTCGTGGACTCGGTACTCACTGAGCAGGTGCGCGTCGTGGACTCGGTACTCACTGAGCAGGTGCGCGTCGTGGACTCGGTACTCACTGAGCAGGTGCGCGTCGTGGACTCGGTACTCACTGAGCAGGTGCGCGTCGTGGACTCGGTACTCATGAGCAGGCGCGCGTCGTGGACTCGGTACTCATGAGCAGGCGCGCGTCGTGGACTCGGTACTCACTGAGCAGGCGCGGCGTCGTGGACTCGGTACTCACTGACCAGGTGCGCGTCGTGGACTCGGTACTCACTGAGCAGGTGCGCGTCGTGGACTCGGTACTCACTGAGCAGGTGCGCGTCGTGGACTCGGTACTCACTGAGCAGGTGCGCGTCTCCGCCGGCCAGCAGCTGGTACAGCACATGGAAGTTGCGCTCGCCCTCCGGCACGCCGCGCGCACGTTCCTGCACCGCCGTAAGTTAGTTATTATGCAACTCTGTTCACTTATTAACCAATCTGACTGCTAATTATATTGGTCGACATGAATATTTAGGTATCCACCGTTAAAAATGTTAGATTACTCAGACAAAGCTTTAATAGTAGTAAATTGTTTGATTACATCCATACCTTCTCCAACAGATCTGCATGCAAAGGACAGAGAACGTTATTAGTGGAGGAGCGGAGTTCAATTACAACGCTTACCTAGTCACACGAGTACAATGAACGATCTTACCGGATTTTGGTTCAAAGTTTGCGCTCGTCCGAAACCTAATTTTAAGATATGAATGTGGAAGAATTTGTGAAGAAAAAAATCTGAAGCGTGAGTCACTGGATCCCGCTCTATTCGTAAGTTAACCCGAGGGGCGAGGCGGGGCGAGGAGAGGGGAGGGTACATTTACTGTCGGCTGCGCGGGAGGCGACATACTCACAGTGCGTTATGTGTCCGCCTACCGGCTCGCCCTTAAAGTCCAGCTCTATGTCCAGAAGTTTTCCCTGTAGAATAATCAGAAAATAAATGCTAATATGACCGTTTTGTCAATTAATAAAGTCGCGCGCTACAATCGCACATCGCGGATAGGAACTGAGAGCGAGCGAGAGTTACGTCTTTACGAGCCATGCGCAATGAGCACCGGGGCGTGGCGCACGCGCACGCGCACGCGCTCGCCGCCTCGCCGCCTCGTTGCAGCGCAACTTTACATCCGGCTACTTACAAATCTGCTGGCGTTGTGGTTCCTGGACGTGGCGGCGTTCCCGAAGGCCTCGAGCAGCGTGCCGGCGGCCGCGAGCGCCGCGCCCCGCCGCCCTCACCGCGCGCCGCAACACAGTAGGAGCATTAGTCAGGACCCGGAACACCGACCACTCATTTCTATACTCGACTGAAAGCCTCGGACGGTGATTTCATAAGTAAAGAGCTATTATTAATAACTCTCTTTTACACAACTGGAGGACTACCTGTAATAACGATGCACTGGTTTTCATTTCTGTCTCGAACCCATCTGTACGCGGTCAGCGTTACGGCGTACCTGTTAAATGCAAGAAAATGATAAAGAGCATCAAAATATAACATCAGCGCAGACTAACGCAGGCGCAGACGCCGAGCGCTGCGTCGGATACTCACAGGTGCGGCGGCAGGAGGTACGGCGGGCGGGTGAGGTACGTGCGGACCAGCTCGGTGGAGTAGAGCGGCAGCGCGCGGCACGGGTTCACCGACACCAGCGCGTTGCCCACGTACGTCTGCGGCGACAGGCAACGTGAGCGGGGCGCCGGGCGGGGCGGGGTGAGGAGAGGAAAACGTGCACTCACATAGATGACGTCGCGCTTGTAGCGAACGTGCAGGTTGTGCAGGAAAGAGTCCTCGGTGAGCGGCGCCAGCAGCACGGCGTCGCCGAGGCCGGCCGGCTCGGGCTCCGCCATGCCGCGCCGCGCCGCGCCGCCGCCGCCGCCGCCCGCCACCACCGCGCACTGCAGGCACACGCGCGCCGCCTCCGTCTTGCCGGCCCCGCTCTCGCCTGCACCGCGCGCGCCCCGCGCACCCCGCACCGCGCGCCGCAACACAGTAGGAGCATTAGTCAGGGCCCGGAACACCGACCACTCATTTCTATACTCGACTGAAAGCCTCGGACGGTGATTTCATAAGTAAAGAGCTATTATTAATAACTCTCTTTTACACAACTGGAGGACTACCTGTAATAACGATGCACTGGTTTTCATTTCTGTCTCGAACCCATCTGTACGCGGTCAGCGTTACGGCGTACCTGTTAAATGCAAGAGAATGATAAAGAGCATCAAAATATAACATCAGCGCAGACCAATGCAGGCGCAGACGCCGAGCGCTGCGTCGGATACTCACAGGTGCGGCGGCAGGAGGTACGGCGGGCGGGTGAGGTACGTGCGGACCAGCTCGGTGGAGTAGAGCGGCAGCGCGCGGCACGGGTTCACCGACACCAGCGCGTTGCCCACGTACGTCTGCGGCGACAGGCAACGTGAGCGGGGCGCCGGGCGGGCCGGGCGGGGTGAGGAGGGGAGAACGCGTACTCACATAGATGACGTCGCGCTTGTAGCGAACGTGCAGGTTGTGCAGGAAAGAGTCCTCGGTGAGCGGCGCCAGCAGCACGGCGTCGCCGAGGCCGGCCGGCTCGGGCTCCGCCATGCCGCGCCGCGCCCCGCCGCCCTCACCGCGCGCCGCTCTGCATGCCGCTGCGGCCCTCGCGCCTGGCACTGCGATAAGCTTCATTGAGCACTCGTTCCCGACTTACACATGCTCGTCTGCACGGCATTGTATCCTTGTACCCCGGCCGCCGGGCCGCCGGCCGCCGGGCGCCAGCCGCGACTCCAGCGCGCAGTGTGTGACCAATACTATGGTGCGGTACATTTTATAACCAAAGGCCAAATTCGTTCAACCTCGACACACTGGAACAATCAACAGCCGGGCTGGACACCGGCTGGACCCCGGCCTGACCCCGGGGACGCCCCGAGCCCGCCGCCGCTGCGCTCAGGGGCGCCCCTGCTACGTCTGCGTGGACGCGGTCTGCGCTCCAAAACACCGTCTGTTTATTAACAGATTTGCCAACATGGCTTTTACTAATGATTCTTATATTTTGGCGAATGTTACACATTTACAAAGACTAAATCTTACAGATTTTGCGACGTTTATTTAACTTATTTTATTATGCCGACATTTCGACCACTGTGCAGCGTCCGCGTCTCTGGGGGACACGATAACATTTAGCGTTATTGAATGGCTCTAGCTGCATAAACTTCTGAAAATAAATATTTCAAATCATTTAAAACCAAGGATATACTTCCTTATACCAATCTTTTTGTAAGTATTATACATATTTTTTTATTAGATGAAACTAAACTTTACGAATTTTATGGAGTTTATTTGAATGGCGACCGCGGCTGCTGCAAAGCGGTCGAAGTGCTTATAAAAAAATATCTTCAAAGTTTAGTTTTATTAAAACTATTTCTACCACGATTTTGTTTATACCTATTTCAACCAAGTGGCGTCATTTGACACTTTTATGTTTTAATGAAAAACAATCGACAAAACAATAATTAGTAAAACAAACTATTCACTGCTTACTTAACTGTTATGACAATGTGATTTTAGTTTTTTTTTTACAAATGAAAACAAAATTCACTAGTATTGCATTACTACTGGGATTATAAAACAAAACATGTTGCTCACTTTTTTAGAAGTTGCTGTGATGTTCTGCAGAAATATGTATCAATGGTGAACAAATAAGCAGATAGGATACCCTAATTATGTTAAAATTTTTGTAATACTATAAAATGATTTATATTTACATGTAGTTCATTTAAAAATTACACAATGTTATGATATCCTTAAGATGTACACCTTAAAACACACCACACGGAAGAAAAATATTAGGTTAGAAATTAAAAGGTGCCTTTTGACACTTATTTTTAGATATTATGTTAAATGTGTAATATTTATGAAAATAAATGAAATCATTAGCCTTTTTAGTCACATAACAATCTTCAACCCTTGGTTCTAAGCACACACAGCATTTGTAAATAATGGAAGCTGTGTAATACATAACAATTAAAATGCAGTGTCTGGGTCAGAAAGAAATAATTTTACGTAGCACTACGACCAATGCCGGGATGCAAAATGAGTGAAGCTGTGATAAGCCACCACAATTCATATTTTGTAACCAAGCAAAGGTGAGTGTTAAGTATTATCCATTGAAAATTTTATTTATCTTGTTTTTTTATAAAAATCCTTAAGATGTTTAGATTTGACTGATTTTAACTAAACACACATGTAGTTAATATTTGTCAGATCTCTCAATTTGTCCACCAAACTTCCATTTCATGCAGGTATCTCATAATTTAGAGTTTAAGTTATGTCTCGACATTCTTTTACAATTTCATTGATATAGATATATACATGCCATCATCACACTTAGTACTATGTATATATACATGATCATCACCAAAAAATTGGGAATTTTAATTTTTGTAGAAGAAAAATTATATCCATATGAAAACAAAATTATGTTTGTGTAATCATGTATTTTGGTTTACTCTACCCTAGTCAACCAGTTTAAAACAATTATAATTACGGTTATTTGGAGAAAACATGTAAATGTAAACTATGGAAAAACATTAAAAACTGTAGTATAAACTTATACAACGTCGTGATTTTTATTGAGATTTAAGGGAAATACCAGAAAACATTTTAATTTAAAATAAAAAATCCAAAAGTTAAAAAATATGTACATAACTCACCTTGGCATAAATTAAAACTATAGCGCTTAATTAAACATCTTTGCATTAGTTATCATCATGTCAAATTAATACAAATTCATGTAAAGTAATCCTTTTGTAATTATGTACACATTTCCTCTTTTTGATTGATTAATGACAGTTTTCTTGAATGCAGAGACCTGCACCGATTGCACAGATTACCAATGCTCCGTTCGCAGCACGCGGTGTTAATATAATATAAAAGAAATGAACATTTTAACGAAATGAAAGTGACACCTAAGAATAGTTAGTTAAACAACTAGGAAAACTATATTTAAACTAATAACTTAATTAAAAAAAAATACTGATAATTTTATTTGTATTTGTTATGAGTTCAAGTTAGAAATGTAGCGCTTGCCAGTTCGGGGCCGTGCTGTTTTTGTTTTTTAACTTATTAAGTATCCGCTGCGCGTACCGCGTACGCGATGCGTCTTTGATTTTTATTTCGTCTGACAATAGACTGGGCTCTGTATAGTGTATACAATACAATACAATACAAATACAAGAATACGCTACTGCAGTACCCTCAGCGGCGTTACTAATTATATTTACTAAATATTTTCAATATTAATAAATAAATTGAATAAAATGGAGAATGATTATCATATAGTATAAATAATTAGAGATTAAATCATTGTCTTTAGCTAAAGCTGAGATAATTTTACATTGTGGTATAAAATAAACTTTAGTATGGAGTGTACATCAAAATTGAGACGTAAAAAACGTAAAACGCGGAGGATCCTCAATGAAATTAGGACAAGATTGTGTAACCAGTTGGATAAAGATTACCCTATCCATTATAATTCTGATTGTAAGTCCCAAAAAGTTAAAGAAAAAAAAAACTTTTTAACAACTAATCGTTTAACATTAGGTTTATTTCATAAAGTTGTTCGATCCGAAACCATTACTAGACTAGATTTGGCGAAAATAGGTAAA